>JAZKJV010008217.1:0-1275199 GCA_037367405.1 Ottelia alismoides
TGCCGACCTTGTCCGAAGTACCGAGCTTAGGCCACGCCTTCACGGGTGTGTCTGTCACCGGTTGCGTCTGACTAGGATCTTGCACGCTCACGGGTGATTCCGTTGCGAGCGAGGTCCGAAGTATCAGTTTCGCTTATCGGCTTCCACCCTCTATTTCTTTGGCTGAGTAGGGATCCAGGAAGGGTTACAAGGACCTCAAAAAGCGCAAGTTACAGGTTACACAGGAGGAGGACAAGTACGAGGACACTTTCTCGGCAGTACTCTCTCTCCCTTAGGCGTAGCGTTCTAAGGACTCGTGAAAAGATAAATTCCTGAAAACAAGCTAAAACTGACAAGATAAAAGCCGAACCTTCACGGCTTCATGTGTTGAGTTGGTGAACTCACCCCTACTTTTTGTTTGATTGTTAGATTTATCTAGGTCAAGATCAAAAACACCGCACACTTGTGCACAATTTTGTTGCATCTCATTTCACTCTTCTTCTTCTTCTCTTCTGCATTCCCTCTTCTCTTCCCAATAATCAAGATGATGGGACGGAGATCTCTTAGGCTGACTTTATCGGCACCGCTATCCAGCACTCCTCCTTATTCATCTAGGACCACCTCGGAGAGACTGCTCTCCGATCCTGAGTTTACATCCACCCTGTTCCCCCTCGACCACCCTTCCCATTCTCCTTCTCTCAGTCCAATAGTGTCAGAAATCAGTGCATCACAGAGTTCAGATCATTCGACAGCACCTGAGATGGCCTCTTTTGCTTTTTCAGAAAATCCAGTGATAGAAGACAGAGGCGAGCACCCAGATGACCATGATCACCCTCCGTTCATATTCGATCAGGCGACCATCAACAACTCTTTGTTAGCGTCCCTGGAGACTATGCAGAGATAGATCCGTGACCAGGGTACCTTCATGGGTGATCTGATGAGAGAGATAGTGCAGATGAGAGAGAACCAACCTGGTGGCGGTGGAGGTGGAGGAGGAGGAGGATCTGATGCAGGAGGAGGCGATCCAGACGCTGAGAGACCACCACAGACCATCATGAGGAATTGCACAACCCAGCTGCATCCCTCACTCATCGTTGGATCCAACTCCCTGCCCATTCATGGAGATTTCGAGCTTCGGCCCCACACTATCCAGCTTCTACCCAAGTTCCATGGGTTGCCGACCGAAGAGCCGCACCTCCACCTCCAGGAATTCGAGATGATATGCAGCACCATCCATGATCAGTTGATGACCGAGGACACCATAAAGATGATCGCCTTTCCATTCTCTTTGGTTGATAGAGCCGCATACTGGCTCAAATACCTTGGGCGATTCATCGACACTTGGGCAGATCTCCGGACCGCATACCTGAAGAAGTACTACCCTCTCGGCCGGACCAATATAGCTAGAGCAATGATCAGCAACTTCGTCATGATCCCGAACGAGCAGTTTCATGAAGCCTGGGATCGCTTTCGAGAGCTCATCGATCGGTGTCCACATCACGATATCTCCAAACCCAATCTCGTGCAGAGTTTCTTCTGTGGGCTGACACCGGAGCTGCAGGGGCTAGTGAACGCCTCTTGCGGTGGGTCATATTTTTCCAAGGGTGAAGACGACGTCTGGGCCATTTACGAGGGCATGGCAGAAATTCTACAGTAATGGCCCAAGCCTGAGTCTACACATATCAGAAGCCCCCGTAAGGAGCGAGATCATTCCAGAGGATCACCCGCATCGATGCCGGTCCCAATACAGCGTCAGCTGCCGCAACCCAAGCTGAATCAGCCGCAGCCGATATGGGCATCGTTAGTGAGAAGCTGGACCGCCTCAAGATCCTCGAGAAGAAGCATATGCAAGGCATGGCCCAGATGGACCAGATTGCCAAGACCATGAGTGATCTGAAGATGCAGATTTTGTGTGTCCAGGAGGCACAAGCGCAATCCCAACAGCCTCCCAGATCACGTGCTAATCCGAGCAGTAGCAATGCCAACCAACCCTCTACCTCGTATCGTCAAGTCAACCATATCCAGGCAGAGCCGGTTCCCTTGCTGCAGTACTACCCAACGCAGCCGCCATCTTCGGACACGCAGATGGTGGTGTATCAGCCGGAGCAGCCACTGACAGTTCTTCCTCCACCCTCCTTTGAGCAAGAACCATTGATGGAAGTCTATGGGATTTGGTACGACCGATACCCTCAGCCTGGGATCCATCGTGATCATCCAGGATTCCGTTGGGGCAACGGTGGCTCCTCCTCCCAGCAGCAAAATCCTGCCCAAGGACATCAGAACAGCCAGCCACAGCAGCAACACCAGCAGTCCCACTATGCCCAGCCACAACAGTATCAGAGTGGTCCTCGTCCCGCCTATCAGGGACAGCAGTGGAGGCAGCGACAGCAGCCTCAGCAATCTTATGCCCAGCCAACTCAGAACTATCCGTACCAGCAACACCAGCAGCAGCATCATCCCCATTTCCAGCAGGGACAACCATCCGGTTCTCAGGGTCCCACCTTTGAGAACCCAGCTCTCGATGATCTTGCCCGCTTGCTATCTGAACAACGAGCATCTTTCAGGCAAGAAATGGATGAATTATGGCAGGAAATGAGAGAAATAAGAAAAGGCAAGGCCGCCATACCCGCTCAGATCGAACCTAACCCTAATAATCTGAAAAGAAAGTCTGAGCAGGTAGAGTTTACAGAGGATACCTCTCCTAGTGACTATTTGAGTGATATGTCTTATTCCTTTTATGATGTTGATTTTGTTACTACTAGGAGCGGTAGGATGCCAGCCAGCGGTGCCTCTTCTGAGCGACAACCAGATGCAGGATCAGGAGCGCCAGAGGAGCAGAGTAGCGGTGCTGATGCCGCTAATGATGATGTTGAAGACGGTGGTGATGAGGCCACCAATGATGGAGATCCGGACGACGGTGCTGATGCCGTCGTGAGACCAGATGCAGACGGTGGTGCTGATGCCACCATTTTGGATGATGAACCAGAGCGCGGTGCTGATGCCGCAGACACAGGTGCTAGTGGTGCTGAGGCCACCACATCTACTTTTGTTGAGCCACCCTCTCTGATGTTCCACATTTGTACCTATGGACTGTGGAAATAAAAAGAAAAACAAAAATATGAATAAAGGAAAGGTTTCTGTTCATATTATGGATCCATATGTGGTGAATGATGATTATTGTATGGATTCTCCTCCTTCCCAGGCACAGGGACCTATTCCTAGCCCTCCATCTGTGGAGGCCCCTACCATCCCCTTTCCCGAGGCACTCCGCCAGGCGAAGGGGAATAAAAAAGAAAATCTAAAAAAAGATCAGCAGGTAGAGTTCAACAATCAGATGATAGACAGATTCCACATTCAGCTGACTCTACAAGAAGAACTTGAGCACATCCCCCTCTTCAAAAGAACCTGAAAGAGAAGACTACTGTCCGCAGGAAGAGGAGGAACCACAGAGATCAGATCCATGTGCTCACTCACTCCACTTGTTGCACTATTCAGAACAAGCTGCCAGCCAAGCGACCAGACGCAGGAGCTCCCTATGTCAGATGCGAGATTCAGGAGCAGCAGTTTGATCGTACTCTATTAGACAGCGGCTCTTCACTTAACCTTCTTCCGGCAGCCTTACTCGACCGATTCGAGTTTGGTCCTCTTCTTAGGAGCAGAACGGTCCTTCAGTTTGCTGACAGGTCGACTAAGAGGCCGAAGGGGTTATTTAAAGACGTGGTCGTTACCATTCGGGGCCTGAAATTCCCCGTGGACTTCGTTGTGTTGGACATGGAAATCCCTGAGTCGGTAACTGATGCCCCCATCATTCTCGGACGTCCATTCTTGGCCACAGCCAAGGCAGTGACCGACCATGATAGCGGGAAGGTATGCTTTCACGTAGAGGGCGAAACCATACAAATAGAGACGATCGAGGAGACCAAAGCTAAAGAGTTAGAATGCTCGGAGCAATCCAGTGAAGCAGCGCAGATGACAGAGGAAGAGCTAGACATCCACCAGGTGTGTGATTTTGTGATGACTGATAATGAATCCAACTGGATAGATCCTGTAGCACCGACCCTTGCCTTGCCTACAGATTCACTGTATCTACAGCTCATGGCAGTCGAGAGCCGGGAGAGCACATCCCTGGATGAGGATATACCTGAGGCTGACAGTGTTGTGATGAGTGGTGCAGATGATTTTCATTCCTGTTCATCTTCTTCTGATCCCTCGAATTCAGATATTGACTGGGATGACTTTGATGATTATTTACCTTGTCTGATTCCTTCTGAGCCAACAGCCATGATAGAGTGCGAGCCAGTGCAGTTTATTGATGAATCAGCAGGCCGCCCTTCATCAGAAATTCATGCAGAGCGAGAGTTCTCCCATGCAGACGTGGTCGCCTTCACACAGACATATCAGAGGCCAGATCTGTCGCCTCCCAGTTGTCCAGAACTGAAACCTCTGCCGCAGTCGTTGAAGTACAGATTCCTTGCGGGTGATCCAGATATGCACCCAGTCATTATCTCAGCAGGTTTGACTGGAGAGAAAGAATCTCGTCTGATGGAGGTTCTTGAAAGAAACTGCAAGGTAATAGGTTGGAGTATAGCTGATCTCCATGGGATAAGTCCGGCTCTGTGCTCTCACCACATCTATCTTGAGGATGACGCTAGGCCGTCACGTGAGTTCCAACGACGGCTGAACCCGAATCTTCAAGACCGTAGTCATGAAAGAAATTTCAAAGTGGTGGAGCGCCGATTTTATCTACCCCATCTCTGACTCCAAATGGGTTAGTCCACTACATGTGGTACCCAAGAAGACAGGTATCACGACAGTTGTCAATGAGTCTGGAGAGGAGATCGCTACCAGAGTGCCAACTTCTTGGAGGGTCTGTGTGGACTACAAACGATTGAATGAGGCCACCAAGAAGGATCACTCCCCTCTACCCTTCATTGATCAGATTATCGAGCGGTTAGCTGGGAAGAGTCATTACTGCTTTCTTGACGGGTACTCTGGATACAATCAGGTGGCCATTGCGCCCAAAGACCAGGAGAAAACGACATTCACCTGTCCGTTTGGGACGTATGCTTTCAGACGGATGCCCTTTGGTCTATGTAACGCTCCGGAGACATTCCAAAGGTGCATGTTGTCCATCTTTTCGGACATGGTGGGTGACTGTTTAGAGGTCTTCATGGATGACTTCTCGGTCTATGGCGACGGGTTCGATGCTTGTCTTGACTGCCTAGACCGTGTGCTTTAGCGCTACATTGAGGTTAATCTTGTTTTATCTTGGGAGAAGAGTCACTTCATGGTGACTCAGGGGACAGTCCTTGGTCATATCGTCTCCAACAGGGGCATGGAGGTCGATCCTGCCAAGGTGGATATCATCAGAAAACTCAATCCGCCGTCCAACTTACGTTAGTTACGGTCTTTTCTGGGGCTTGTCGGTTTCTACCGACGGTTCATTCAGGACTTCAGTCGTATTGCCCGACCGCTTCTGACTTGCTGACAAAAGACACCGAGTTTATTGTCAATGATAAGTGTCTTGCGTCATTCGAGATTCTCAAAAATATGGTTGTTTCAGCTCATGTCCTTCAGCCACCTGATTGGTCTCTCTTATTCGAGATCATGATGGATGCTTCAGATTTCGACGTTGGGGCTGTGCTTGGATAGAGCAGGGATGGATTACCGTTCGCCATTCACTACGCCAGCCGGACTTTGGATGCCGCCCAGCGGAATTACACCAGAAAGAGTGTAATTCCGCTGGCCGTAGTCTTCGCTCTTGATAAGTATCGATCGTATATTCTCGGATCTAGAGTGACTATTTACACTGATCACACCGCCATCCGGTACTTAATGGCTAAGAAGGATGCCAAAGCACGTCTCACCAGATGGATCCTTCTACTCCAGGAATTTGATATTGAGATTAAGGATAAGCCTGGAGTCAATAATGTGGTGGCGGATCATCTCTCCAGATTGGAGAATCTTGAGGAATCTGAGCCCAGCGCACCTATCACAGAGACATTTCCAGATGAGGCGATCTTGGCTATCACCTCGCTCCCGTGGTACGCTGACATTGTGAACTATCTTGTCGCCAAGACAGTTCCACAAGGTTGGCCCAAGCAGAAACTCGGGACCTTCCTGGCGAAGGCCAAGTTTTATCATTGGGAGGATCCCGTCCTTTATCATGAAGGAGGGGACAGTATCTGGAGGAGGTGCATTCCTCAAGAAGAGCATCATAGCGTCCTCACATACTGCCACAAGCTTGAGGTAGGAGGACATCATTCTAGAAAAAGAACAGCACAAAAGGTGCTTCAATCCGGCCTATGGTGGCCTACTCTCTTCAAGGATTCTGATGAGTTCGTGAAGAGATTTACTGACTGTCAGAAAATGGGAACCTGCGGACAAAGAGACATGATGCCCACACAGCCCATTCACTTCTGTGAGGTTTTTGATGCATGGGGGATTGATTACATGGGCCCATTTCCTAAGAGTCAGAGATTCCAGCATATTTTGCTCGCTGTAGATTATGTCAGCCGATGGGTTGAGGCCATCCCCGCCCGAGCCGCAGATGCTAAAACCATGTGTAAATTCTTGAGGAAAAATATCATTTCACGGTTCGGGGTACCTAGAGTCTTGATTTCAGATGGGGGGTCTCATTTCATCAATGACAAGGTTAGGGCCCTTGCAGACGAGTTCGGCATTGACCATCGAGTTGCCACACCGTATCACCCTCAGACTAATGGTCTTGCCGAAGTTTCGAATCGGGAGATAAAAATAATTTTGCAGAAAGTTGTCCGCCCAGACCGAAAAGATTGGTCACAGCTTTTGGACTCGGTCTTGTGGGCTTATCAGACGTCTTTCAAGAATCCATTGGGGACATCTCCCTTTCATCTCGTCTATGGCAAGCCGTGCCATCTGCCAGTGGAGATCAAGCACAAATCTTTTTGGGCAACCACTGAGTTGTTGTTAGATCCTGAGAGTATAGGAGACCAGAGAAGAGCATAATTGGCAGCCCTGGAGGAACTGAGAGACACAGCCTTTTCCAACAGCCTACAGTACAAGGAGAAAGTGAAGACATGGCATGATTCGCATATCAACCATAAACAGTTTGAGCCAGATCAGAGAGTATGGTTGTTTGATTCCAGGCTGAAATTATTCCCAGGGAAGTTGCAGAGCAAGTGGAAAGGTCCCTATGTGGTCAGGAAGGTACATGACAATGGCAGCATCGACATATCTGAACCGTCATCTTCCTCTACCTTCCGTGTCAATGGTCAACGCCTGAAACTATATCTTGATCATGATCCGCCGACCATTGACGTTGCCCCTATTCTTCTGGTATGAGATGTGCTCTTTAACTCACATCATCTGCATCTCATACATGGTGATCACTTCTATCTTCCGCTGTACAGATCATCTGTCCATATCACTCTTTCATCTGTTGATTTATTTTCTTCTTTTCTTCTTTTCTTCTTTTCCTTTTCTATTTTCTTTATCTATCAAAAAGGTGCCACCCTTGTAGACAGTTTTCTATACTTAGGACGTACTTTGTCCTAAGTATAGGGGGGGTTGGCACCCCAAGTTTCTTTCATTTTCATTTCGATCCTCTCCATTGTCTCATCTTCTTGTCTATACTTAGGGATATCTTACCCTAAGTATAGGGGGAGACAATCTGAGTATGATCTGTTCATTCCCACCCTTGACCCTCCCTGCGTTGTGTACAGTCTGCTATACTTAGGATTATTTGATCCTAAGTATAGGGGGGACGGTCAACTTCTCATTCATTGATTCATTCATTCTTTAGACTTGCCTATACTTAGTATGAGTTATGTCTTCTCTTTTCTCTCCGATCTATGAGGACATAGCTCAAGCTAAGTATAGGGGGGTCGTATATACTGTGTATATACTTTAGCCATAACTCGTACTTTCGTATTTTCCTAATATGGCTAATAATTCTTTAAAATTCATTGAAAATTCTTAATAAAAAGATGTGGTTATTCCTCATATTCTTCTTGTATTTACTGATTAATAAATCAGGTGAAAATGTTTTTTGCAAAATGTTTGAAAAATAGTTTGAAAATCTTTGTGAACATCTATTGAAAACTATTTTGAAAATGTTTTGTTACATGTTTTCAACCTGTGTAAAAATATGTGGTTTGTAAAACTTATTTTCTTTGTGTGAAATAAAATGTTTGAAAAATGATTTGCAAATGGTTTGAAAAATGGTTGCAAAAATGTTTTGAAAAACCTATATATACTGTTTTGAAAGCCTTTGCAAAATATTTTCAAATGTGTGTACATGTTTGTAAAATGTTTGTAAAAATTATTTTGGACTATAGTTTTCAAAAATTGTGTGAAAAGCTTGTGTCAAATAAGTTTGAGGAATACATACATCACACCAAAATCCACTACCTATATATATGTATAAAATTGATCACTTACCTTGTAAATTCTTAAAATCCACTTCTTGTATATATGAAGAAGCACCCCCGTGTACATATTTTCACCTTGTTTTCAGCCAAAATCTTTTTGTTTTCAAAAAAATTCCCAAAAACATTTGCAAAAATTAAAATCCAAAAACATTTGAAAAATTTCTTTGGAAAATACAAAAAAAAATTGCATCTGCATATGCATGCATCATCATCTTTTCAAAAATCCATAAAAAGTTCAAAATTCGTGAAAATTGCATCACAAAAATATTTCCTGCACCGCATTGCATAGCATAAGCATTTTTCGGATTGAGTTCGATAGTTGAACAAGTCTAAGTAAAATCCGAAGATTGGATCTTGATTGGTCCTTTAAATCTACCTAATAAGAGGAACCTTATAGGAACTGAGTTTGAGGTACTTCAGGTCTAGTTGACTTAATTCTTTGAGGATCATGGGACTTGGTTCAATGGATTCTTGACTGCCTAAGTAGAGTATTTCGGAGCACACGCATGACTCTTGTTGATAATGACCTAACTTGGACACCTGCACCTTTCACATGGCTCAACTCAGTTGGAGTGGTGAGGGGATTGGATTGCCGGTATGAGACGCACACAAGTGGAAACACTTGTCCTCCTCTAGGGAGGGAAGTGCACCCCAACCCGTCCAGTGATAAGGAAGTCTAAAGACAGGAGGCTATGGGTTGCGATAAAGCTTCAAAAGAGGGATAGTCTACCAGCTCAAGAGGAAAAACTCCTTATGTAAATGCTGTTGTATATAGTATTCAAAAAAAAGTGTTCAGGCATGTACAAAAATAAAAAGCCTGCAAAGTATGTACAAATGTGTAAAGTCAATAAGCAAGCTTGAGTTCCAAAGTCATATCATGTGAGCCTGCAGCAGGATGACTTGACTACACTGGTCTCGCATCCCAGGATCGGTAGCTACACTGTCTACCGTCCATTCTTCTCTTCACCCCCTCCTATTGAGCTGGTTGCCACTTGAACTTAGAAGGGAATACCCCGCTCCTCGAGGATGGAGTTGCTGGATTGGGGAATCATTGGGTTGTCGTACTAGAGAAGTCAGTTTCTTTGCCATTCTAGTTGGGGAGAGCCACCATCACTTACACTGTGCGAGTCAGACTCATAGTCGTAAGGGTTTGCGTATGAATTGAGATATTTCTGACCTGGCTATTGAGGAGACTTGGACAGAGTTTTGGGATTCTCAAGGACTGTTGGATTTCAAACACGATTCTCACTAAGGTTCCGCCCGTACTAAAATTCCAAAGGTCCGACTTTAGCTCTAGACATTGATTTTGTGAAGACAAGTTTGAAAATCAAACTAAGTCCAAGTTCTTCTTTTTCTTTTCTTTCTTTTTCTTTTTGCACTTATTGCATAAGTGTTTGCTAGGGACTTGCAAAGGTAAAGTATAGGGGGATGATGATTCCACATTTCATCATCTTTATTCTATCATTTTGGCACCAAAAACCCTAGCAAATGCCTATAAATAACCTTTATTTCATCATCTTAGCATTCATGCATGTGCATCTATTTAGTGTATAAATTACTGTAAGTAAGGCCAAAATTATAGAATAAATAAAAGAAAAGAAAAAGAATAAAATATTGTAAATATTTTATGACCCGAAACCCCGAGACCTAGGCATCTTGATGAATAGGTCGACAAGGAGTAAAGTAGGGGGAGATAAGGGCCAAAATACAGATAAAATACCTATACTTTCTATTCATTCTTTATTCATTTTGGGACCTATTTTTGGTTCCACTTTTTACACATCAAATAAAGAAACTTTGAACATGAAAGTTGTAGATAATTTTATAAAGAAAAATACAAAATTGATTTACAGAAAAATAATACACAGATAAAAAGTTATGGTCTGAATAAAAATCCAGAATCCCAACTTCCCAGACCCGTATCTCACAAATGACAACTCCAAATGCATCAAACTCACCTTTAATTGTATATAGAAGAAAATAAGCTATTTAATGGCGGTGGTTTCACATTTGGCGGAGCTACGGTTTGAAAGTTGAGTTTTGGACCCTCATTGTATAATTGTACAGATTAAAATATTCAATTTATTATTTATTCATTATTTTTGTATTTTTATATTTTTATAATGTTGTAAATATTACTTATAATAATTATGTACATTAAAACAAGAATAAAAATGCCAAGAAAATTCAAAATAAAAATACTTGTATATAGAATACATATATACAATACTTATATACATACCTATATAACATACTCTTATAATTTATTAAATATACAAAATAAATCAGAAAAATAAAATAAAAATATATTTGTGTATATAAAAGTATTCTATAATTTTATAAAATAATAAATAAAAATAAAGAAATTAAAATCACAAAATAAAAATAAAATAATACATAGGTAATATACCTATATAGGGCTAAAAAGTAAACTTGTAAAAATATACCTCATAAAATAAATTAAAAATCATAATAAAATACTACTTAAAATAACGAATATTTTTTATTTTATAATCATTAATTAATTCATCCTTTTTCCATTTTTAATTGAATTTACAAAACATTTTCAGTGGGTTTTTCCTGGTTGGTCCACGTGGACCAACCAGGAGGCGCCACCAGTTGACCCCGGTCAACTGGTCGTCTTCCCCACCTACCCCCTGTCAGAGGCCTGGTTTTTTGGCGCATTTGGCGACTTTCTCTAGGCCGAATCTTTCACCATTTCGATTCGATTCCTTCTGTGATCTTCTTCCTCGATCATCCACCTAGCCCGCTGTGTGATTACATTGGGCCAAGGATCACTGAGACGCTCCAGAATCATTGGTCTTTGAGCCCCTGCTGCTCATGGTCAAACCACTTAAAACCAAACCTCCATCTTCATTTGATTCTCGAGTCCCCTTGGTCCACCCCTCTCCGCCTCTCCGGTGCTCTGAGCCTTGCTAGAGGTGACAGCTCCACCGCGAGCTTCTCAGCCAGGGCGAACGAGGTCGAGGACGACTCCGCCACCTCCCGCAAGATCGGCGGTTGAGGTACCTTCTCCCCTCTGGCTCCGGCCATTGAGGGCCTTCCCCCTTTTCCTTTTCTTGTGCATTTAATTCTTGTTAGTGTTAGGACCAAATACCCCAAAAAAATCAAAGTTCCTTCAACTATTTCGCCCAACCGATCCACTTGGTCGGAGCGCAACTCCGGCCACTCATCGCCCCGCCGCTTCACTCTGCTTCACGGCCATCTAGAGGTCCAGGCAATTTGCCCTGGACCTCCTTAGTCTTTTTGCAGTTCAACGCGCATCTATTGGAGCCTGGAGGTGATTTTGGAGCTTCGCCGGAGCTAACGGAGCTCTATAGCTCCACCGCCCTTCAGCAAGCCCCTCGGCCATCGCCGAGGCTTTTTGCCGCCGCCAGCAGCTAGAGGTAGACCGGAGGATGCTCCACGTCCATTTTGGAGCTTCGACATCGCCGGAGGACGGAGATCGGAGACGACGAAGTTCGCCTCGCCGGCGTGCTTGGTTGTTCTTCGTCATCACCTCTGCACCGTTGGATCAGGGAGCCCCTCCAGATCAAGCAGCGCCCGTTGGATCGAAGCACGCCTCCACCGTTCGATCGTCGCCCGATGATCTGATCTCAACCGTCCATACGAAGCACCATCGTCCGCTGGATTCTCGCCACGTGTATAAGTGAAGACTCGTAGCCGTTGGTTCTGCGCGCCGAGGGTATTTTGCATCTAAACCCTCGCGCATTTTGTATTTATATTTTAGTCCTGAAACTTTCACTTGATGTGTAATATTTTTGTAACATTTGCACAAAGACCCCCAAGCTTTTCGTATTTACCTATAGGTCCCCTGCCACGTCACCTCACGTGACCTGTTCACGTGAGGTGTGGGCATTTTGCAAGGGTACCCTCGGACTTTAGGATATTTCAGTTTAATCCCAAAATTTTGTCGCGTAGTGTAAAAGTTTGGGATTTTCGCGAGTAAGCCCCGGACATTTTTGGATATTGCTATTAGGTCCTTGCCAGGTGCGTGTGTAGCACGTGCCCGGCTTGGACATTTTGTATTGAGGCCCCTCCGGGTTTTGTAATTTGTTTTTAATCCAGTAAATGCAAGTTTTAGTTCAAAACTTTGGGATATTTTGCATGTACCCCCTGGATGTTTGAGAAATTGAATGTATACCCCTGCTAGGCCTGTTTAATGATTGTATGTTTGTTCTAATTAATTAGACCTTCATCTCAAGTCCAAAAATTCTCAAAATTTGAACTTAAGCTACTGCTAACTTGTACTTTGTCGCCATATTTTTGGTTTTTAATTTTATTGCTTTTAAATATTTATTAAAAATAAAAAACAAGCTTTTTTCCTACTGTCTAGTTTAGAAATTACCAAAAAAATAGTAAAATACCTCTAAAAATTCCAAAAAAAAATCCCTAGTGTCTATTTACCATATTTTATTTTAATGTCAGTCCAAAAATCACTAAAAATCTCAAAAGAAAAACTTTAAAAATTCAAAAATACATAAAAACTTCAAAAAAATATATAAAATTGTAGAAACTCCAAAATAGCAAACTCAATTCCTGTTTACTCCATATTTCATTCTCTTTATTTGAAAATTAGTGTGAAAAATTTTGGTTGCTGTTTGCTAATTTTAATTCCCATTTTACTCACAGCCAGCACAATTTTCACTGTTTTCCCTTATTTCAGTATTTAAAAATACCAAAAAACACTTTGAAAAATTCCCAAAAATCACAAAAACAGTAAAAAAATCCTAAAAATATTAAAAACATTTTTTTCCGAATTTTTGGTTATTTTTGCATATTTTTATAAATACTTTATCTTGTCTTTTATTACATTGCTTTTAAATTCCAATATTGAAAAAAAATAGAAAATATAAAATTATAAAAATCAGAAAAATAAAAATCAAAATACAAATTAAAAATTAAAATTTTAAAAAAAAGAAAAAAAATTTTAAAAACCCACAAAAATTCCTTTGATTGCTTGCTTAGTGTAGACACCACACATTCACACACACACACTTGTATTTGAATTACCCTGCTTGCTCCCTGTGTTCGAACTCTCTGCATACTTGCCCTTTACATCATTTGTGCAGAGTTAAAAATAAATTTTAACTCCACATTTATTTCTAATTATTGATCTTTAGTGTGGGTTAATTGTTGATTAAACCAGGATTTTGTAGTGGCTAAGACACCGACTGTTGACTCGCCTTGTGAGTCAATACAACCGCTCTCAATTCTGCGTTTATCACTTAGCGGGAAGAAGTTGATTTAATTTTATGCTAAGTAGAACATATTGATGCGCATCTATGTTGTCGATATTTTGAGATTAGTGTGACCTAACTTATGGAGGCACAAAAGCATTTGACCTAAGTGAAAACTCTAAGAGTCGCATGCCTAAACCAAAATTCGATCACTCAAGTCGAGCCCCACCCTCTATGCAGATGAAACATGACTCGACACACTACAATATAAATGTTAAACAGTCTCTTTTTACAAACGCAGGCTCTCAAATAAGAGCTGCTAGAAATAAAATAATTAAATTAGAAACAATAATTACAACACAAATATTAGACCATTAAACTAAGTCAACTACCTTAACTAGCCAAACTGTCTCCTCAACTAGCTAGCTAGTTGTGGACACTTCTCAGTTGGATCTCCTTGGTCTCCTTGGCTTGACGGGCCCTACCACAACACAATATGGTTATAATTCTTAGGGAGATAATAAATTAATTGACATAAGTATACACAAAAACAATTGCAATGAAAAACAAGTCAACAAAGCTAACACAAGTCAACATGAAGGACACTTAACCTAAATTACACTTAAATTCACTTAATTAAGTATCTAAACTTAATTAAATAGAACCAAGGTAGTCGTGTCTCGACAACAATGCCATCTGATGAATCGATAACCGACTATCCTAATTTTGTCTTGTTGTAAAATAACTGATTACGAATCAATCAGAACCAAGCTAGCAATCTCTGTGAAGAGTGCTCGATTTAATTTAACTTGGATAAGTCTAGTGTCGAACACAAGGACACGAGTTCTTAGTTTATTTAATTGAGTTCTATATACCTAAGTAAAATGAATCTAATGAAATCTAGGTCCGAACAACACAAGATGAATGTGTGTATTTCTTTCGGTTTTTTTAATGCAATTTAATATAAGATGCTACAAATGATATGTAATGAAGACATAAGATACTACAATATACTCTATACTATAACCAACACAATTCATAATTAATCTCCCAAGTTAAGGAGTGATCGTGAGCATTAAATCACATAAAGGATGGTCCAAATTAAAGCTTAAGTAATTCATTCAATTCTAATAAAGATACCCCTAATTCATTTGATTTAAATCAAGTAATTAATCAGAACATGATAACAAGGGTTGTAAATTAATTACTCAATCATATTTTAAATAAATGAAACAAATCAGGGTTTAAGAAGTACACTAATTAGAACTATAATGAAAATTTGGCTATTAAAGTATGATAAACATGCACAATATTTCATTAAATTTAATTTAATATATACTGATCATCATAAATAATTAACTATATGATGAATCTCTATTTCATCACCTTTATTATACCATTTTGGCCTTAAAATCCTACCTAATGCATGTATATAGCATTATTTTGTACAAATTAGTATTCATTATTTATTCCATTTATTGTATATAAAATACATTTTTTATGTCAACATTATAGAATAAAGAAAGAAAAAATAAAATACCAAAAGTATTTTATGATCCTAAACCCCGAGACTTAGGCATCTTGATGACTAGGTTGACAAGGAATAAAGTAGGGGGAGATAAGAGCCAAAAATCACTAATAAATCCCATTTTTATTCATCTATAATTCATTTTTGAGGCCTTTTTTATTTTTTATTTTTTTTATACTTCAAATAAAGAAACTTCAAATATGAAAGTTGTAGATTATAATATATAGAAAAATACAAAATTGAGTTTACACAAAAATAATATTAAATATTCATTTTATTTAGAGTATACAATAGGGCTTTTGGACCCCTATTGTATACTTTACCTGAATAAAATATTCATTTTATTTATTCTTTATTAGTTTTATAATTTATACTTTATAATTTTGTAAATATTCTTTATAATATATGTACACATTGAGAATAGAATAAAACCATAAATAAAACACTAAAATAAAATAAGATATAAAATACATAGATGAAATACCTATACTTATACCTATATAATATATACCCCTATTTATTTGTGTACATATTATACGAGAAAATATAATAAAAATATATTTACATATATATAAATAGGATATATTTTAAAATTAGAGAATAAAATAATAAAATCAAAAATATAAAGTAAAAGTAAAATACTCAAAACATAAATGAATATGCCTGTAAATGGAACCCTAAAAAGTAACTTGCAGTAAATAACCCCATTAAAATAAATAAAAATCATATTAAAATGATACATAAAATAATAAACATTTTTTGTTTTAAACAAAAATTAATAACATCATTTACTATTTTTTATTGAATTAATAAAGGATTTTATTTATTTTTTGCCTCTTAGCAATTGACGTGGACCAATCAGGGCTCAACCCTAATTGACCTAGGTCAACTGCCCTTTCCCTCTAGGCCTGCCACTGTCAGAACGATATCCCCATCTTCATCGATTTCTCCAAGGCGTATCTTGTAATGTTTTGGCTCGATTTCTTCTTCAGACTTGTGCCTCGATCGAAGCTCTTTAATGCCAAGATCATTTCTAAGATCATTTCTCGGTGAGGCGCCTCTAAATCTTGTAGCGCATTGTACCAATGAAGAACCCTTGTATATACAGGGCCCTCAATTGATTTTGAGTCAATCTTCCGCCTCCTAACCCTAGATTAAGCTTCAAGATAGTCTCTCGGTAACAGCAGGAGCTGTTCTAGCCCTTGGCGTGAAGGTTGGCCTTGAATTGAAGCCGATCTGCTGCTCTGTCGTCGTGTTCACCTGAGCTCCGGTCTAAGCACTTCTCGACCAGTAAAGCTTCTATCTCCCTAGTTTTCATGTTCTTTAGATCATCGCTAGTTTAGTTACATCTTTTGTTTCGATTGGTTTTATTTTATTTTCTGTATTTTTTCGAATTTCTCCTCGTCGGAGCTCCAACCCCGACGTCCTTTTTCGACCAACCTATGCTTTCTCAGCTTCTCCCAACACCCTCATCTTCTTCCCCTTCGTTTGTTGTATGCCCCACGCTCAATCATTCATCTTGATCATGGATTGAGGAATCCATTCCACCTCCCCCATTGTTCGCTGGAGGAACTCATTCCAACGCACCTCACACCCATCCCTCCTTCTGAAGCTTGCATGAGCTTCGCTTTTTGTCCCTTAAGGATCTCTTGCAGGAAAAACCAAGAACGAAGGCTTATCGAGCCTCATAGACAGGTAGGAGAACTCCAGGTCGAGATGCTCCGCCGGACTTCAAACAGAGCCCCTCAGGGCATTTGACGCTTCCAGTCTGTGGAAGGACCTTGGATCCTTTTGAGCCACATTACAACGAGGGAAGAGGTCGGAAGGCACTTGCTACATCCGATCGAAGCTCGAAAGAACGTGAGTTCTTCCATGTTCTTACAAGCCCTTCTAGAGCCATCTGATCGCCCTCCTCATCCACATAGCACAGCTAGAGCCCCGCATCCTCCGATTCTCGCCAGAGAATCTAATCCAAGCCCCCGTGTCGAACCGTCATCGCCTATCGTGCATCCACCATGTGGATAAGTGGCTTGATTGCCACAATTTGTTCGTGCATGTGGAGGGGTATTTGCATTTATCCCCCCTCCTTTTGTCACTTTATTTTTCGATCCTGTAATTTCTTTAAGTAGTTTAAAACTTTTGGGGTATTTTCAAGAAGAATCATGTAGTTATTGCTCTTTTACACTTTGGTCCTGGCCACATCACCTCACGTACCGGCCCACGTGAGGTGACATTTGCACTGAGGCCCTTGTATATTTTTGTATTTCATTTTAATATTAAACTTTCATTTGGGTTATATATTTTTGGGTAATTTGGAACTGAGCCCTCGACATTAACTTTATTTGCATTTATGCCCTTACTAGTTCACCAATTTTTGTATGTTATTTCTATGTATTAAATATATCATATGTGCTCCAAAAAATCTCAAAACATTTGATTAAGTGCATGCTAGCATCTAGATTCATGTCATATTTTTTGTTTTTCAATTTTAGGCACCTTTATTATTTAGTAAAAATCAAAAGAGCTTGTTTTTATCCCTTTTTAATTTATAAAATACCAAAAAATATAAAAATGTTTGGAAAAATTACAAAAAAATATGTTCCGTCAGTTATTGTATTTTAAACCTACAAACCAAAATGAAACAAAAATATTAAAAAACCAAAAATTCATAAAACATTAAAAATCTTATAAAAAATTATTAAAAATTCATAAAAGTTCTAAAAATACTTTTCTTTATTCTGTATATTTTTCTTTCCGGGTATATTCTGATTTAAAATAGTTTTGGGGACTTCTGTGATGGTTTTGATATTTTTAAAATCCAAAATATCTTAATCCGCTTTATTTTCCCTATTTTGACTTTCTAATTCAATCAAAAACTTAAAAATTTGCAAAAATAACAAAAAAATCATGAATAGTAAAAATTTATTAAAAACCACAAACAAATTATTTTTTATATTTATAATTATTTTTATTAGTATTTATAATTATATTAGCCTATAGTGTATATATAACCTTATATACTCCTATATTATATATTTAAAAAAGAAAGCAAAAATAAAAAAATATAAAAAAGAAAATTATAATTATAAAAAATAAAATTTTTAAAAATATCTAAATTAAAATTCATAATATATATAATCAAAAATCACAAAAAATCATACATTAGTTGAGTATTTGAAAAGACAAATTCCTTGTGTTGATTTTTTCATCTCATTTGCTCTACACCCTTGTTTCCTATGTTCGAACCCTACATATTTGTCACTATACATCTTTAGTAGGGTATAATAAATTTTGATTCACACTTGCTTGCCTTGTTTGATTTATTCATTGTGTGGGTTCATTGTTGATTGAACCTCGAGATTATGAGTAGTTGCTCTGCAATAAGATATATTCGCCTCCTTAAGAATATTATTTTAGACCCTTGTAGAATCATAGTCATCATTATGCCATTTTAAAGTGGATTAGAAAAGCTTTCAAATGACACCAATTTTATTCATATTTAGAGGAATAATGAACGTGCATAATTACAATAAAAAATTAATTAATAACACATGTAAACATCACATATAGGTCCAAACTTGGGCGGAAATGAAAATACATAAATCCGACGAGTTCTTATCTATAAATAACCAAGATGGGGGTAATTATGAATTAGAAGAAATTGGTCGGGTTGCTGGGAATTTCCTAGACTGTGCACGTGCATTATGTGAGGGTCCTAGGCTCAGGCGGTGGAGTGGGTTCAGGCCAAGTGATGCTCTCTTGGGCTTCGAGTGCGGTATGTGGAACCAGAGTCTACAATTCTGAAATGATGGCTTAGGATTCCCTCCGGACCGTATGATCAAGATGATCCTACAGTATCTATTTTCAATGTAGAGTCTTCTCCACCTTGGGTGGTGGCTACAAGGGTGGAGCTACGACAAGGGCCAAGAAGCTCCTCCTTGGTATTGTGCTTCTACTAATGGTCGGGGAAGGTATCTAGAGCCCATGCGAAAATAGAGACGATTCAAAGAAGGCCCAACCTTGTCTAGATTAGCAGGAAACTCTACCTCATAGGAGGCAGAGCTGGAGATAGGTTAGGCTTGCGAATTTCCGACCATTAAGACCTTTGTGTACCTATAGTGGTAGGATGATAGTTGAAGTTCTGGAAGATGAATTTTGGTGGTTCGAGGTGAGCTGGAGGTCTATATTGGGCAGTTAGAGTGAAGCCTAAGTGGGTTTCTCTCCTGTGCAAGGAGAGAAATGAATCGAAGTGGAGGAGATCATGCAGAAGAGGTGGATGAAGTTGAATGCGTGCGTGAGAATGAGTGAGTGACCGTGAAGGTAGAGGTGTGTTCATGTGACAGAGATGGTTTGTGTGTTATGTAGAAAAATATGAAGGTGGTGGTACAGAGGAGTACATGGAAGATGAAGAAGAATATGTCGAATGAATCTAAGCCTTAAATCAAAGCTTTGAAGCTTTTGGGTCCTCTCTTAATAAGCTTGATTGGATCTTGAAGCTCGAGCATGGCCGAACAGAGCCACGACACGGCTTGGTTGACTGTGGATCACATTGGATGCTGATATCCTTTGTAACTCTTATTCACTCAATCTTACTACCACTGGGATGGAGGATAGGGCTCAGAGAAACCTCTGGCAAGGTGGACCAGTTAACAGTTGGTCGGCAGAGGGGATTTTGATCAAGTGAATGACGATTGAGCATGGAAGTTTCACTCATCAGAGGAAGGCCCATGTGATGGATATGGAGAGCTTTGATTAACCGACGAGGAAGAAGGATCCGTGGGCTACTCTATGTACCAAAGTCAAGACGAGAGGGCATGTGAGTTAACAAACTAAAAGGGGAGAAGTTGCTTTGCTGAAGAGGCGCGTCTCTTTGGGTGCAATGTCTGGAGGTTGACAACTCATTAGATCCAATGGCTCACAAGGATGCATGAGGGGTGATGCACGGACCGCTTGATCGATCCAGATCAAGCGGTCCACAATTGGGCTAGATCAAATGAAGAGAGTTGTCTGATCTGATCTGAAGATCAGATAGTCCAAGATGTGTGCGGGCTCTTATAAAGGGCCGATCTACACAGAGAGAGGAGATTCGGTTGCGCGGCCCAAATTAGAAAAATATAAAATAAAGAAAAAACTTGTAAAATAAAAATAAATTAATAAATAATGTCAAACTAAAAATTATTCAACATGAAAGTTGTGTATCTTTTCAAGATCTACAATATTAATGTAAAACTCAAAGTCAAAATACATCATATTTACATGCTTATTATTTTTACGAGCCTTTTTAATGAATAAAAACATTTCTTTTATTTATTTTATTACTATTTTTTGGAATTTTTATATAATGAATAATGTACAATATACTATATACAATATTATTCTAATGTTTATGGGAGTTTTACTAAGGAGATATATAGAAAATAAATGAATCATAATACATATATAAAGCATTTATTTATATACAATAATTAACCTTATTTATTTACAAGGTGTTAGATGTTAAAATGAATTAGTTATTTATTATATTAGTTGAAGAATTTAAGATAGTGTGTTAATTGATAAGAATAATGATCATGAATCTGAGATTCATCATGCATATTGTCATGTCCCTACCCCAAAGATCCAGATAATCAACAACAACCATATTCATAACATCATCACTAACATTTGGAATGTAAAACATGAAAAGAAGCTGGATAAAAATATATGCCAACTATATATATATTCATGGTTTCTAGCAATTTATATAATAACAATTATAAATAGAGTCATCAAATGAATGATTTACATACAAATACAACACATACCTAGAGCTTTTCAGCTCCCACAGAGATAAGTCAAAACTCAATGACACCATAGGTACCCCTATGTACTAAACAACATAGTCAAGAACTTTGTGAAACTCATTACCTTTGAGGCTCCTCACTTGTTTGAGGATTATATAGATTTGACAAGCATCAAAATATTGATGGACATTCCAAACATCTACGTTATTCCAAAAGGTATTTACTCTGGATGGAGTGTTCAGAAGCTACCTTCCATCCTCTTCACTACAACAGAGATGTCACCTTTACACGCTATGACTCTGCCTCTACAAAAAACACAATAGTCAGCTTCCTCATCATGAAGTACTAGTTTGCAGACCCACCTCTATGTTCTGCCTTCTTTTAGAACTATAATCAAGGTCCCTCCCCACCCATTGTCAGACTAAATGGAGGTTGCTTGATCTGTGCCCTGATTCTTCATGGGAAAGGGTGTATATGGACCATGGTCCTTTCCCGGCTCATAATGTTTATTCATCAGACATCAAGCACAATCTCACAAAAGGTCTAGACAGAGTGTTGGTGGAAAATGCAATGATTTGATTGAAAAGCATGGGGGATAATATTGAGGACAAATTTCTTACGTGAATCTCCCTTTTCTCTTTTCCCTTCTAACTGAGCTCTTGATATTATGAAAGTTTTCCTCATCATCAAAGAAGTGGGATAAGTGCTACACCAATTCATGTTGCACCTACCTGGCTCATTCCTCAAATGCTTTCCATTAAGGATCCCCCACAACTAAGGGAAATGAGGGAAAAGGAATTGAAAAAGTCCCAGTTGCTCGAGATACGCATCCTTCTTACTTGCATGGAACAAATTATTCTGGTCTTTGTCTCAGCAACTTCTTTTTTTCAACGATGAGGATGAGTACTTTAAGATGATTTGCCTTTAAACATAATGCCAAATACCCTAGAATTATAGAAAGACCCTAACCAATATTCGAATCTCATTTGATTAATCTTCCTAAAAACAAATATATCTCTAGAATCTAGGCTCCTAAAATACAATGTGCTAATAAAATATATACCAAACAACTTTATAACAAATATCCATTTAATGCATATTAATATGTTGTCATAGAACAATAAAGAATTAGGAGGGAATTGGGATCTGGTTTGCCTTAAAAATCTTCAGTGCGCTCATAGAACCAATTTTATTTCAATACAAGAGAATCATATATGCAATGTAAACACTCGTGTTAAAATTTCATCCCTTGATCACTTTGAACGACACTCAAACCCACTTTGTAAGAATTGGAGCATACCTTCTGGATGGGACGTGCTAATTTTCCATTACAAAACATTGTAGGTCTTAATATATCTTGAATCCTAACCATCTGAATCAAGTTGAAGAGCCATCATATGCAACCCCTTACCACATGATACCCCCACCAAACGAAGTCTTGTTGCTCGATCAACGAGCCTGTATTTGGGGGCGGAGGGAGAGCTGGTGCCCCCCCCAACCATGAGCGTGAGGGGGAAGTGCCCGTGCAAAAAATTTTTTAAGAGGGTTGTTAATTCTTTATTTTTCTGTGATTTTAAAGATGACACACGCACAAGATTATATCGTAGTCTCTTGCATATTCTTTGTGATTACAGGACTACAAGTGTGCATTTTCGGCTTGACACAATTGCGAAGTTAAAGCTCAACCTTGTTGCTTGTGTCTTTGTTCAAAGTTATTTGTATTGTTTATTTGTATTATTTAAGAAAGTTGTAATCTCGAGCAAGCATTAATTGAGAATTTCCAATTTGATACATCGAACTTTCATGAACTAATCGATCATCCTTTTATCATTGATCCATCATCATTGATCGACTATGCATCTTTTATAGACCCATCATGCCTTAGCAATCATATTTGTTGAACTTATCAATCAAAATTTGATTTCCCTCCAACAATCATGAATTGATCAATAATAACCTTTGACCTGATCGATCATTTGCAGTTGATCGATCGTCTATGTTGTCCTTATCGATCATATCAAGAAATCATATCTGATTTCTCTATTTTGTTTTCAGCACCCATATTCTCTTGGATCTCTATATAAGAGACCCCATACCCATTATTGGAACACACAACTCGAGAAATAACACTTACTTTCTCTAAAAAAGTAAGAAGCACTCTTTGAGTGATTTTCTCGATATTATTTCTCATGTTCATCGATTTGTTCAACCTTTCGAGAAGAATATTTTCAATTGAAAGCTGTAAAGCTAAGTTTTCTAGATCAGCAAAGTTTGACCGCTTGCTTTCTCTCAAGTTTTTCTCATTGAAGTCAGAAGACTTTCGACAACCTTCTCAATGTGTTGATATTTACTATTTGTCTGATATTGATTATTTTCATGTGCTACATATGCGATATAATCGTGGTGCTATACTTATGAATCATAATGTAATTACATTTCATTGATTTATCTTTAGATGTCACTACTTTCTAGTAGAGAATTATTTCTTGATATCTATGAAGATAAAGTCTCTCTAGAAAGATTATTGTTTATATCCTTTTGTTTCCAGCTATCATCTTTCTGTAGGACTTTAGGTGTCTAACCTAAGTTAAAGTAAAGCTCTTGGATGTAAGATATTCAAGAAAGCACGGAGAAAGTCGAAGCTCATCTTTTCTTCTGCTTGGTTGTAGTGTTTGATTAGTAGCGTTGACCTTGTTGTTTGATCCAAGATTGTAAAACATTAGCTTTGTAAACTTTTGAGATATCATCATAAATATCTTGGACTTTAGTGAAGGAGTTGAATAGCTCGACTAATCGGGAAATCTTGAGTCAGGAAGACTCAGGTCGTGATTTTACCCAGTGGGATTTCCACATAAAAATACTCGTCTCTTGTAGTAGTTCTTAATCTGTAGATTGATTGCATATATATGTGGTGATTATTATCTATGTATTCTATTTCTTGGCCATAATAACTTGTTTAAGCGGTCCATAACAAATCATATTTGGTATCGAATCTTGTTTCGTGCAGAGGATGTAACCGAAATCCGCTCTATGGTTACCATCACCAACTACAATGAAGGACAATCCATGATAAGACCTCCATAGTTTGATGGTACTAACTTTTCTTATTGGAAGATCCACATGCAAGTTCATTTAGAAAGCATTGGATGCAAGATATGTGACGTCATTATGAATAAATATAAAAGGCCCAAGGGATTTGTCATCACTAATAATGAGAAGAAACTAGCAACAAACAACACCAAGGCATGAATATTTATTCTGTGGATTGAACATGAAAGAATTCAAAAGCGTATCCATGTGCAGATATGCCTATGAAATCTGGAATTGACTCACCATGACATATAATGGTACGTCATAGTTGAAAGAAAGTAAAATCAATCTATTGTAACCTTTTCAAGATGAAAGAAGGAGAAAGTGTCAGGGATATGTATACTTGTTTCACAAAAATTGTGAATGCACTTCAAAATTTGGATGTGAAGATAAAGGAAGCCATACTCGCCAAGAAGCTCCTTAGATCATTTACTACCGAGTGGAGGACCACAACTACGGTGATTAAGGAATCAAATGATACGGATACACTTCCTTTGGATGAGGTAACAGGAAAGCTCCTTACCTACAAAGTTGAGAAGGAACATAAAATGGAAGCTATTGCATATTCAAATGATTTAGCAAGTTCAATCTCTAGTGAAGATAAAAGGGATGAAATAACTTTCATCGCTCACCATTTAAAGAATTATTTGAAGAGGCAACGTGAATTGAAGAGAAAAAGAAAGGATGCAAAAATAATTATTTGTTACCATTGCAATGAAAAGAGTACATCAGATGGGAATGTTTCATTTTTTAGGAAACAAAAAGAGAATCGTAAAAGAAAAAGTCTCTCACATTATTTCAAGAGAACTCAGATACAAGCGATGACAAAGTCCATGTTGGATTCGTCGCCAATCAAAATTCCAGTGAAGAGGAAGAAACACAGAACAACAGTGAGGTAAGTTTATCTTATGATGAATGATTACTACTTTTCATGGATTGCATGGTATTGTAGAAAAATTGATTAGTAAAAATAAAGCTTTAAAGAAATCTAGTAAAAAAGAAAAAAATCTCACTAGAAAGAAATAGTTCTTAAAAAGATCAAATTAGTATGTTAGGAAATGACAATAAAAATTTTAATGTATGATCTTTCTTAGTTCACTAATAGAAAGAGAAATTTAAATAAATTATAGGCACTTCCACATAAAATTCTACTAAATTTGAAATACGATATAACTTCACTAATCATCACCATACATCTAGTTCTTTTATTTTAGAAAAAAGAAAGGTATGGATTCCTAAAAGTGAGGTTGAGAATTACAAAACTAAACCATGCTGGATACAGCATCAAAGAGATATCAGAAAATTTTAATACAGGTGGATGGGGATCAACATGCGAAATACCACCAAGAAAGAGCTACAAGAGAACTCCAAATCATGTGTAGCATGGTAGTACACAAGAAGACCTCTTGCAATGACAAGTAAAGCCCCGACATGGAGATACTACGTGCAGAAAAACAAAAGAGATACTCATGGATCTTGGCATAACCTCAACAAATGGATGCCACCACCGCCGTCATACCATGGATATCCTCCTTCATGGACGAAGCCAGTAATGATGGCTTCGGCGTGCCAAATAGATTAGAAATATATATTTTAAATATAGGATTTTTATCAGTTGTGCCCATCTGAGTTATTGCAATATCAGTTATACCCCACCCTTTTTGGGAATATAGTTGTGACCCCAACTTTTATCATTCTATCACTTATGCCCCTCTGTTGCTTTGATTGTCAACAAGTTGAATTTAACCATGGTTTAATCAAACCGTGGTGTAGTAAAGAGGGGCATATATGGAAGAATAACCCTAATTGCTCCTCCTTCAGAGGTACGTGCGAGTACTCCTTCCACACCATCCTAATGTACTCATACGACTTCAGCGTCCTCCTGATGTCCACTACCACGTTCGACGGTGATATCATCTTCATATTTGTGACCCTATGAATGATGATGTCCAGTGGCAGATCGAATTCCCCTACCATGCACACGTGATTGCCCCCCACATGTCTTATCGTCGTCCAGCTTCCTCTATATGAGTAAATTCTCCACTCTGCCCTTCGCCAGCATCTCTGTTGTAGCTCTATCTGCCAGTCCCCCTTCCACATAGTGAAGTAGAGTGCGCGCCCCTAGAGACCGTCACCACTAGCAATCAGGCATGGAGGTAGGATGGAGTAGAGGAGGAGGTAGGGCAGCACTCGTCGGCAAGCTATTGGCGGAGCCTGAAGAAGGAGGTGAGAGTGACACTCACAACCATGATGTTGGTGTTTCTTGAAGGTTAGTGGAAGTGGATGAGGAGGGAAGGGGTAGAGGAGTATGGAGTGGTGGAGGTGGGGAAGGATGAGGAGAGGGGAGCGGTAGGAGGAGGTTGGGGGAAAACGGGAGCTAGATGGGGAGCAGGGGATTCGGAGGAGAAGGGGGGAGTGGGGGTCATGGGAAGAGGGAGAGGGGAGGGAGGGGGGAGCCATAGGAGGAGGCTAGAGCGGTGGGGAGGTAGAGGAAGGGGAGCCAGAGGAGGAGGATAGGGTGGAGGAGGAGAGGGGCGGAGGAGGGGAGCCAGAGGAGGTGAGGAGGAGGCTAGGGCAGAGGGGATGGGGAGGAAGAAGAGTCGAAGGAGGAGGCTAGGGAGAAAAAGATGAGAGGGGGCGGAGGAGGAGCATCGGGCAATGAAGGAGCAGGGGGAGGAGGGGGGGGAGGAGGAGGGGGGGAGCCAGAGGAAAAGGCTAGGGCGGAGGGGAGGGGGGAGGAAGGGGAGTCGGAGAAGGAGGCTAGGGCAGAGGAAGAGCATCGGGTGATGGAGGAGCAGGGGATGAATGAGGGGGAGGGGAGCCGGAGGAGGAAGCTGGGAGGAGGACGCCGTGGTGGAGGAGGAGGAGTGACGAACACGGATTTCAACTCTTTAATAATCGATAATTGTAGCGTAAGAGATGAAAATCGATCTATCAAAAACCACAATTCTTGAATATTTGTGGAATAATTTTTACTTGGCAAATCTACCAAAGTCGAACACATGGAACATTGTATTTTTTTAGTTGCACGGTTTTAATTTGATTTCAATAGTTAATTAAATGCTATATTACTATCTGAGTCTGAAAATACAATGAAAATGAAATGAAATGAAAGAGATGCAATGCAAATAACATAACTAGAGAGGATAAATAAGCATCGGATCTGTGATTACATGTATTTTTAATCTCAACAATATTAATCAATATCCTCAAATATTATCATAGGAGGTTAATCAAAAGAGATTCAGGAGATAATTGTCCAATCAAATTCAAGCTGCAAGCAATGAGGTTAATCAATAAATAATTCTGTCAATAAGAAGATAAAAAATGATCCTCAAATAAAGATGATGATCTCCAAATTCTCTCTAATTTATCCTCAAGTAAATAGAGTTTAATTACATAAAATATCAAGAATTAAATTAATTCCTTCCCAATTATGCCTCTACAAAGATTAATTTCTTGAAGAATATGACCAATTATCAAAGAGAATTGATCAAATTAAAATTTCTTCTCAATGCAGTTCCCTACGAAGATTAGATCCTCAAAGAATGATCCACAATAATCACAACAGAGTTAATCGAATTAAATATCTTCAATCGAATCCCTATAAATAAAGTCGGATTTTCTCAGTAAAAATATGGCACAAATATATCAATTAATTAGCACGAATATATCAAATTTAACCCCAATTAATATTCATCAATAAAGAGCTCCTGATCAGTCCATAAAATATATAAAATTAAAGAGAACAGAATAAGCTTCAAAATGACGTATTGTGCGCTAAAATCGGAGTTCAAATGAGCAAGTTAGGATGAAATTAAGTTCCGAGGAGTAAATGCAATAAAAATAAATAGATTTCTTCTCAATTTAGTCCTCGAGGACTTATATGCAATTAGACAAAACTGCATGGGCTTCCTTATAATTTACATTGGCGGGCACATCTTCCTCACGCGGGTGGGCAGCGGGGACCTTGCATAATTTTTTGGAAGCATAGGGGGTCGAAGCACAATTTATCCCCAATGCATGTACGTCGCACGTGACATAGGAGGCTCGGGAGCAAAGCCTACACGTGGCGGGCTACGATAGGTTTGGCTGGCTGAGCCTCCAAGCATGGAGGGAGGCTTAGGGAGGGCAACGTGGCGGCTGGAGGATCGTCAGATCGAGGGGATATTGCCCAATACAATGGTCGTGATGGCAAAGGCGACGGGCGGTGGCATTGGTGGACAGAGGGTGTTCGCGGTGGAGGTGGGCTATGGCAGTTGACGGGGTAGTTGGAGCTCATGGGAGCGAGTGCGGAGGTGCACGGACGTCGATGGCAGGTGGCCATGAAGCGAGGCCGTCCAAGGGCGAAGCACGAAGGAGACCAGGGCTGATGCACTGCTCCAGAAGGCGATGAATTCTAGAAGCGGGGGAGCAACTGGAGTCAGTGAAGGCGGAATCAAGGGGTTCCGTCGGAGTGCGCAAGGTAGCAAGGTGCTGGAGCGCAAGTCCCAATGGCTTGGAGGCATGCTGCGGCGGAGGCGGGGCTATATATAGCTCGAAGGTGGTGTGTAGTGCAGTAGCAGATAAGGGAGATCAGAGATGAATGGGAGGAGTAGAGTTGGGTAAAGGATGATGAATCAATCGAGGAGGATGACAGAAAAAAGAGAAGAGTGATATACATGTGAGTGATCGCCTTGGGAAGGAGCTGATGCTCCGGAAGTTGTCGCTCGAGGGTAGTCTAGCGAGAGGGACACCCGAGCTCTTTCAGCTTGGTCTCGCTGCTACTCAGTCTGGAGATGGTTGAGGATCTCACCGCACTTCACCTCTCATCTTTGTTGGCGACAAGTCCCGTCGCTGCTGTCACCTGTGAGGGATATCGGGCAGGAGAGGAGGCTGAGGAAATGGTGGATGAATCTCAAAGTCCGACAACAAGGTGTTTTATGGGAGAGGGCAGGTGCACGGTTACACGAGGAGGCGGGAGAGGTAAAGATCGTGGGTAAGGGTACGATGGGAGTTACGACGAGGGAGGAGGGGAGGCATCGGGTGAGCGTTGCGGGAATGAAGGAGGAAAAGGTCAGGTGTGGAGCATATGTCTGGGAGGAGGGAGTTGGCACGTGCTCTACACGTGTGGCTATAGAGAGAAGGGTGAGAGGAGGTAAGAGAGAGAAATGAGAAGAGAGAGAGAGGAGAGAGAGAGAAGAGAAGAAAATAAAGTGGGAAAAGAGAAAGAAAAAAGTGAAAAACATAAAATTAATAAAAATTAATAAAATAAGATTAAAATAAAAAAAATAAAATTAAAGATTAAAGTAAATGTAAAAAAATTAAAAAAATTAAATAAAGGTAAAAATAAAAAAAACAAAAAGACAAATAAAAAAGATATAGTAAATGGAGTCACATGAAAACGTTGTCAACACAAAAATTGCTCGTCTCGACGAGATATACAACTTTCATGAAGGATCCAAAATCAAAAGAGGTCAACTATACAAAATGTATTTTTGGAGGTACTGTATAGATAATTAAATACCATATTTTTGTATTTTTTTTAATTTTTATTTTTATTTTAATTAGTGGATTAATTTATATACAATATATACACATATAATCTAATTGTTATGGATTTGTATAGGTTAGAAAAAGGTAAAATAAAATCAACAAAGATAAAATATGCAGAAAATATATAATGTCAGATTTTTGTATCTTACTTTTCTGAATTTTATAAATTTTAATTTGTTATGCCAAGTTAGTTAATTAATCAAAGAATATAATATAGAAGAAGAAATTTTGCATAAAATAATAAACCAATCAAGGTAAAAATAAGATCATTTAATTACATATTTGATCCCTAATTTAAACATACTTAGTTAATGTTAATTAAATGATTCAAGGGGTTTAATTAGTGAATGGTTAAGGTGGATTTGCTAAAACAACCAGATAGAGTAGAGAATCATGGATTCATCACACCTTACTTAGCTCTTTGCTTTTCCCCAAGCAAATTTTAGTGAGTTAGAAGGTTAAATCCCTGACTATGAATGTTTGAATTTCAAGACTTGTTTCATTAAGAATCTTTGGTTTTAGTGGTCCTGAAATTCTAAGATCAACCGAGCTCTAGTCAAAAGGATCCAACTTCTCTAATTATCAGACTCTGTGTTTGTACATATCGCATAAGAGATATGACTTTTAGTGTGTACTGCAATCAAGAGAGTCGAGTTGAAACATCACTCAAAATCATTGATGTAGGAGACTCTCCTCAAGAACCAATTCTCAACACTAGGGAATAAATCATTCTTGCATTCAATCTACCGTCTCAGTAGTTTGTCAGGCTTGAAAATGTATATGACAAGCCAGATAATGGAGGGCATAGTTTTGAGTACTTTCCTCTCTCCCTCGTATCGGAACAAGGATCCTCTCGAGTGCCTTATTACTCAAAACATGTTGACCAGTGTGTCCATCAAAAGAGTTCGAGTCGTCTGTACTTGTTTTCCTGGGAGTACACCGGGGCATGTTTTTTTATGTATCTAATATACTTACACCCAAACTTGTATCACTTACGATGCAAAGCCCTTTTTAATGTACTAGCTTAACTCAATTGGCCCTAATTGGCTTTGGTCTAAGTGGATACATTGAAATGGTTGGGAGAGCTACCTTTGATAAATGCTCCTTCAGATTGACTTGTAATTGAGAGCTCTTTTCATTCATCACGTTTTTTGTAGGCTAGCTCCACTGCTTTTATCAAGTTGGCAATGCACTGATCAACAATTATTTTAGTTTCATCAAACCCTGATATATAGGTCAATATCAAAAGATAGCATGAGAACTTGTTCACATACTGGCTAGGGTTTTCTGACACTCAGGTTTCATGAAGCCGTCATCGATTTTGTCCCATCCTCGAGTATCATAAAAACAGGTCTAGACTCAAATCTCAAGTCCCAATCCCTTAAGGTGAAATCTCAATCCCATCTCATCAATCATGCAGTTGTGTATGTGATGTACTGATCATAATTTTAAAAAGATAGAGATTGAGAGTGCAATATAGCGCTCATATCTTTCAAAACTTAGTGAAGTGTGGATTATTAAGTGTGAAACCCTAACGACTAAGGCGAGTTAACTCTGAATCAAAGGACCTTAAAAACCCGAGTTTCTTTCATTCCTCAAGTCTTGAGTGATAAGTTAATATGTCAGGGATAAAAAACTTAAGTTAGTTTTGTTTTTTAAGAGTTTTTGATTGATTTTTTATTTTTTAATAGCTTGTTATACCCCATAATTTTGTAAAAATTCTTTAAAATAAAAGTATTATTTACACAAAGAATTTTGTATAATAAACACAAATTATTACCCATACTCGATTTTCAATAAAAACAATTAAAGTGCGAACAATGGATAAAGTACATAGATATATTATACACACACCCCTGTACTTAGCTAATGTTATGTCCTCATGACACAAAGTGAAATGTAGATATAGACTGTACCAAGTATAGTTGAGTGAAAAGAAAAAGAAGTCGACTCGCCCCCTATACTTAGGCTTTTAAGGGCCTAATCATAGCAGAAGAGCAAAAATACGGTTGTTGAGGTGAGAAAAGAAAGAAAGAATTGATGTATACATAATGATATCAATCCCCTATATTGTCTTAGGTCATCCTAAGTATGAAAGAGCAATCACAGGAGGAGGATCTAATAAATCAGGGATGGATATACACGTGATCGGATGAATCTTCTTACTGCATTGAAGAGGATGGCTTCAATTATTAAATTTTCACATGAGCCAAGGGAGTCTTTCATCTGATTATGTGCCCCGTGTGAAGGAGATTTGCTCAACCTGTACCAATTGTCATGTGATTCGATGAAGTGCTTCACCAGTTGTCCATTGATTAGGGAAACATGTGTATTGTCTGCAATCTCAGAAATTGTGACACTACCATTATTGTGTACATCCCTGACGATGAAAGATCACGTCTATTTTGACTTCAGCTTTCCTTAGAAAATCTTCAACCTTGCATTAAACTCCACACTTTCTGCCATGGATGAAGTTCTTTGTTCTAATGTGCTTGTCATGCCATTTCTTTACTTTGTCCTTATAAATTATTTTGTTTCATATGCATGTTTCTGATTTCTGAGAGCTCATTTAAATCCATATCTGTTCTTCTTTCTTCTTGGTGGAAATTGCAATTGATCTTTTTGATTGCCCATTCTGATTTGTGCACTAATTCTATGGCCAAATGGTATGATTTTCCAAATATCATTCTAAAAGGGGAGGTGCCCAATGGGGTCTTGTAAGCCATCCTGTAGGCCCATAGAACTTGGTCCAGGAGTTGGGACCAGTTCTTCTATCAGAGAGGACTAGCTTCTGTAAAATTCCTTTGACCTCCCTGTTTGACACCTTTGCCATGCCATTAGATTGTGGGTAGTAAGGACTAGCGACACGGTGCTCGATGTCATAGTCCTTAGTCAACTTCTTCACCTCCCATTTGACAAAGTGGCTAGCCCCATCAGATATCAGAACCTTGGGGATCCCGAAACTCGAAATAATATGATATCTTAGAAATTTACAAACGTTTCTGTTGTTCTTCAGCTTGAGTAGGGATAACCTCCACCCACCTTGATAAATAGTCTACCGTGAGAAGAATATATTCAAATCCATGGTTGTTAAGGAATGGGCCCATAAATTCAATGCCCCATACATCGTATACATCACAAATGATCACTAGTTGCATAGGTATGGCATCTTTGAAACCAATGGTCCCTCCATTCGATGGCAGATCGGCACGACCAGACAAAATTGTTAGGCATCCTTAAACAAGGTTGGCCAGTAAAATTCACATTGTAATATCTTCTCAATGGCCCTCTTTCCTAAGCAATGTCCTCCTCCCTCCAAGGTGTGACATAGATTGATGATACTTCGGTATTCCTCCTGAGGAATGCATCTTCTCCATATACAATCTGGTCCATCGAAGAAAAGGAACAGATCCTCTCAATGGTAGTGTCTGGATTCCAACTTAAGTCGGTCAATTCTATTCTTGGGCCAACCATCGGGAACTTTCTTAGAGACAAGATAGTTAACCATGTCGGCATACCATGAGAGGGAGTCAGTTATAGAAATTGACTTGTCTGGGAAAGATTCATGGATCGATTCTGAATCAGGGATTTTATCTTGTTCAATATGAGTAGATGGTCAGCCACAACATTCTTCACTCTAGGCTTATCTTTAATCTCCAAATCAAATTCCTGAAGTAGAAGTATCCATCTAAGAAGATGTACACTTTACGTCTTTCTTTTCCATTAAGTATCAGATGGTTGAATGATCTGTATACACTATCACCTTAGATCCTATATTAGAGATATGAAATTTTCTAAGGCAAAGACTAGCATCAAGCATTTCCTTTCCTGTCACTATATATTTTTCTGAGTTGTATCCAAAATCTTGCTTGCGTAGTGAATAACATAAGGACCCCTTCTCTCCTCTGTCCTAGCACAACCCCTATTACACAATCAGAGGCATCGGTCATGATCTCGACAGGAAGAGACAGATTAGGGGATTGTAGGACGAGAGCTTCCATGATCTTCTTTTTAAGCAGCTTGAAGGCCCTCAAGGTACTTAATGAACTCGGTGTCTTTCCTTAAGAGCTCAGTCAGCGGTCGGAAATTTTGGAAAAATCCTTGATTAATCTTCGATAAAATACGACATTCCCTAGAAAAAACCACACTTGCTTTATGTTGTTTGGTGGCTCGTGTTTCTTGATCATATCCATCTTGGCTGGTTCAACCTTCATTCTATTCTTGGAGATTACATTCCCCAACATGATGTCCTCCTTTACCATGAAATGACTTTTCTCCCAAGAAAGCACCTTATTAGCCTCCCTACATTTCTTGAGGACTTGGTCCACGCGTGCGAGACAACCATTGAATGAATCACCATGGACCGAGAAGTCATCCATAAACACTTCTAGGAAATCTCCAACCATTTCGACAAATACTGCAATCTTGCAACTCTGAAAAGTGTTGGGGGCATTACATAGCCCAAAAGACATGCGCTTGAATGTGTAAGTACTGAAGGGACAAGTAAATGTTGTATTTTCCTGGTCCTCGGGGGTGATGGCAACTTGAGTATAGCCTGAGTACCTATCTAGATAGCAGAAGTATTCTCTCACCGCTAGTCTCTTTAAAATCTGATCAATAAATGGCAGTGGAAAGTGATCCTTCTTCATCGCGGCATTTAAGTGCCTGCAATCCACATAGACGTGCCAAGATGTGGGCACTCTGTCATGATCCCCTCTCCCTCCTCATTGGTGATGATATGGAATACTGACTTCTTCGGGACTACGTGTGATGGTGCCACCCATTTGAAGTCTGAGATGAGATAAATGAACCTTGCTCCACACCACTTCTCTATCTCAGTCTTCACCACTTCCTGTAAATTTGGATTCAGCCTACATTGGATTTTACGGGAGAGTTTAGCATTGTCCTCAAGATATATATGGTGTGAACAAAGACCTGGGTTAATCCCTTAGGGATCTGACAATCTCCAGCCTAATGCCTTGTTATTTTCCTCTAATACTCCTAGTAGGCAGATTTCCTACTCTTCGGTCAGTTGTGAGCTGATGATGACCATAAACTTTCCCTTAGGTCCTACAAGGAAGGTATATTTGAGAGTAGGGGATAATGGTTTGAGCTCTGGTATATTAGTATCGTTCAAGAAATCTGTCTCTATCACTGTTGAATTTGGTTGTGTTGTGGGTAGATCCTGCGTAATTCATCTATCACCAACTGGATAGATTCTGAGGTCGGATCGCCAAATATATTTCGTATTTCGGCAAAATCCACATCCGACCCATCTTCCTCACTCTGGGATTGTCCTAAAACAGATGGGATTGTCATGTCTAAATAGACCTTTGTGTCTCCAGGAGTGTGGGGTGATGCATAGAGAGTGGCTTCTTGAATGAGCTGGCAGTCCAAATGTTCGATAATGTCTTGTCCAGATGAGAGTGATTCTGTGGTTGGATTCTATCTCCATAGCCCCACGGTCGTAATCGTGCTACACGCTACCTCTGACTCATAAGTTCCTGACTCAGTGCTGGATTTTGTATCATGCCTCTGGAATCTAGTCTACTTCATTTCTAGTTCAACATCTCCAAATTGGATTTTTACCGAGGTATAGTCATATAGGGTTCCTGCGGTCCAAGGAAGGGCCACCCTAAGATCATCTAGGAGTCTTTTCAATTCTTAGGACATCCATGTCAAGCACTGTAAAATCCACTAGATAATTCTGTCCCTTGGTATTGATTACAACATTCCTAAACTCGCCAATGGGGCTTAGTTGATGTATCAACAAATTGAAGTACGACTCTTGACTTCCTAAGAGGTCCCGAATTCAGATGTTCATAAAGTTTGGTGGGCATGAGATTGATAGAGGAACCATTTATAATAAAGTTCTAGAAAACTTGATCTCATTGATCTGGCTAGTCACGAAGTGTGCACCCATGTATCTCTTCTTGCTCGGAAGCTCATTTCTAATTAGACGAGAAGTAGCAATGGAGAGGATATGCTTCTTTGTTTGGCTTGAGTTCTTTCTTTTGACCCTTGTCGGTGTGCATCTCACCTTAAGGTATAATCTAAAAGCCAGGTCTCTTTCTATTATTTCTTCTAAGTACAAAGTGGCGTTGATGTTTTCTTTACAGATATGGGCCATCTCTTCATTATTTTTTTTATTTTTTTATGTTTTTTTTCTTTCTCATTGTTATACACTAGGGAAAGGGATTGAGTGATTGGGATCAGTAACTGAAACGTCACTTTTTTGAAAATGGAAGTTTGTATTGACTTGAATTGGGAAAAGAAAATGGCGACTGAGGCATTGGGGTATGTTGTTGCTTCTATGAATCTTCTGATTCAGACTCGCTTGACTCCAAGGCTTCGTTTGGTTGTAGGGTTGGGTTGGGGTACACCAGTGTACCCCTCCTTCCAACCCTCCCAATCCTCCTCACAACTTACTATTCACAGGGTTACCCCAACCCAACCCAACCCAGCAACCAAACAAACCCCGAGGTGTTGTGGTGCTCTGGTGTGGGGGTTGGTGGTCTCTTCTCTTCTTCTTCCCTAGATGTATGCTTAGGTGTGGACACCTGGCTATGTAATCGCATTCCTATGCTCAATCAGGCATGGTTATGGTCTTTCCACTCCTGAGAGAAATATGATTCGTGTCATCATGCGAAAAGATCTCGTATACAGGTAAAGAATATTATGATATTATTACTTGATCTTTGTTTCCAACATTATTAGGATTAGCGTGGACTTGAGCAGGAATCACGGTTTGTGGTGCAGTGCACTCATCTCTCCATATGAAGAGTTGATTATTATCAACTCTCATGTCATTAAGTTCATCCAACACTCATTAGAGTTCGGAGGGAGATTGAAGAGGAAGACCTATGGTCTTGCCTAGCTTGAGGTTGTTGGTTCTTCTGGTTGGGACAGAACTGGTCCTGTTGGCCCTGGCGTTGGTATTGCTGTTGTTGTTGTGGGTTATGGTAACCCGGACGAGACATCTAGTATTCTCATTGTTGCTGCTGTTGGGGTTGATAACCGGACGAGACTGTGGTGGACGAGGGTTTGGAGTTGAGTTGGATTCTTATTGGTTGACAGGGTCAAGGTTGTACCAAACTCTGTCGATCTCCATCACTTGTGGAGGTTTCTCGGTTTGTTGGTCAAAAAATTAATCTCCACCCTAGTTGCTCTGTTGCCCTACCCCTTGACCTTAAAAATGATCAATCTGATGTATGGGGGTGTAGTCAGGGCATGTATCCGGATCTTAGATAACCTATCAGCTAATTCCTCCATCTGCTTGGGAAACTTAAATTAATTTCTCCATATTAGTAGATTTATGGAGTCCGTCCACCTTCTTGTAAATTTGTTTGACCACAAATAACTTATTAGCTATGATCTCCATGTCGGTACTTTGGTCGATGGATAAATTGTTCACATTCTTCTTTCCCCCTTCTTTTAATGAGAGTGAAAGGGGTTTGGGAATGTAGGTCTGACTTGTGGTTTGCGTACGACTTGTGTCTCTAGCTTCTCGAACACCTTGTAGACAATGTCCTCATGATGCCACATATAGCTTCCTCTACAAGAAGCACTAACTAACCCTTGCATTTATGGGTTGAAACCAATGAGAAGACTCTGGACCAACATCATCTTGCTTATGCCATGCCCTGAGCATTTTTGAATTAATTCCGTAAACCTCTCCCATGTTTCATGAATTGGTTCATTAGGATACTGGATGAAGCTAGTGAGCTTCATCCTCAGTTGGTTTTCTACTTACTGGGTAGAATTGCTTTAAGAACAAAGTCTTAAATGTAGACAATGTTGAGACCACCTCCCCTAAGTTCTTTATCCAGTATACCTCCTTATCGGTCAAGGCAAAGGGAGAGGCTCTCAACCTAATATAGTCCTGACTAACTCTAAAGTGAGAGAGGTTGTCACAAACTAGTTTAAAATCCCGAAGGAAAGAGTGGGGTTCTTCATGGTTATTTCCTCCAAACTTTGGGAGCAGTGCGAGGAAATGAGGTTTGTGTTCGAACGCATCCTCAAGGGTTGCTGATCTCAGCCCGTTGTAATCCTCATCAAGCTCAGAGAGGTATGTGTCTTCCATAACAACTTATTCCCGCTATACGATTCCTTGCAGTTCATCCAACCTAGCTCTGAGTAGTTCGTTCTATTGTTTCATAGTGATAATCTGCGCCAAGATTGCTATCATAGGGTCATTGTTGTTTTCCTCCAAATTGGGATTTTTCTTTGGAGGAATTTTATTTTCCTCTTCACCTTCAAATGTAGATAAGTCTGAATTAGATACATATGTCAAAGGTTTAAGAGATTTATAAAAGATGAAAGTTTCTTTGACATGAAGAGAATTGAAGATGGGGTTAGTCTGGGATCGAGTAAACCCTGAGAATGGCTTATTGATGTTGGTCTTAGGAAGAGGGTTGTCCCATGACCAAATGGGTTCGAGAATAGGGTCATCTTGAACCCGAGGAGACATGAAATCTAAGGGGCCCTGTGAAGTGTTCACAAAGTTCAAACTAAATTCCCCATAGAAATCCATCCTTGATGTCAAGAGAGTCAAAAAGAGCACGATGATCGAGTCAAGAGAGAGAGAGAAAGAGAGAATATACACGTAAAGCAAACACAAATCAAACACATGGATTCACCCACTCAATGCTTGTGAAGGCACGTTAGAGTTTAGTTGCTTACCTTTTCAATTTTAATTTAGTGATAAAATAATCTTTGAGAAGATTAAGCTGGGCTTATGTTCTGGAGAGTGTCACAAAGACTGGCTCGAATTCATGCGTCTAGTTGAATCTACTTTCAGCCAATATGGGTGTGAGTATGGACCGTAGAATGACCACCTGTATTACTTCAAGACGGTGCCATACACGTTGTCCTTTAACCACCCAATCTGCTAAGGGAGACTGTAGTTCCCTCACTGATAAGTAGCTAGTCGTTTTTAAAATCAGTAGTCAGAGTGAAGCTCTCATGTTTTGGCTCTACCCTAAGTGTGTGATTCTTTTCCTACAAACAATGAGTGAGTTTGTCTCCACCAGACACAAAGGTTAATTTTATACCAATTTATTTACAATTTCCTTGATTAGTCCCGATTTTAATTTAGAGTTGTCACTTAGTCTTACGTAAATACAGGAAAATCACGCCTAATGGGCAGTCCCAATTCCTTTAAATCCTAAGTTGTAAAATCGAGGTATAGAGGATCGAGAAAGGTGATGCAAGCGTGAACTCAATGATGCATGCTAATAAGAAGACTTACAATGATTCATCACGTTCTTCATGTGGGATGCAACAAAAGGAATTAAATTTTACACTAAATGATATGCATAGATGAAAATACCCTAAGCTGATAGTTCTATTGGCGGTGAAGAATGGATTTAGAATTTGGCTAAGTCGAACGATCCACAATGTGTTTAGTTAGTGAAAATGTGTGGCCTAAAAATTATGAGCACAATCAAAAATAAATATTTAAACAAGCGTATGTGCACCTAATTTCTATGCAACTTAAGTTAAGTCCCAATCGTATAGAAGGGGTTGAAACATACCCGACACACCACAGAAAGTCCAATCTAAATTATTATAAAAATCAAGGTTCAGATAGACCCTGTAAATGATGTAGAAATTTAAAACTAATCTAAGCTCTCTCTCACAACAATAAAATAAGAGTCTTCTTCGCAGGTCCATGATTTTTTTCTAAACATTTTGCTCCGAGTAATCTATAAAGAGAGAAATCACGGTTAGTATTGGAAGTGAGAGAGAGAGAGATGCAAATAAAATGCAAAAATAAAATGGAAACAAAAAGAAAATAATAATAATAATAATGGCAGAGAAATTAAATTCACAATGATCAATTACAGAATATAATCTAAACCCTAAAAATATGTCGTTCCCCAGGAACGATGCCATTTGATGAACACATATTTTACCTCTTTAATAATTGATAATTGTAGTATAAAAGATGAAAAACGATCTATCAAAAACCACAATTCTTGAATATTTGTGGAACATTTTTTACTTGACAAGTCTATCGAAGACGAACAGAGGGAACATTGTTAAATTGTTTCCAATAAATAATTAATTGCAATATTAATCTCTGAGTCAGAAAATACAATGAAAATGAAATGAAATTAAATGAAACAAAAGAGATGTAATGCGAATAAAATAAACAGAGAGGATAAATATGTACCAATCGGTGATTATATATTTTTTTTTAATCCCTACAATATTAATTAATATCCTCAAATATTATCACAGATCAAAAGAGATTCGAAAGATAATTAGCCAATCAAATTCAAGCTGCAGGTAATGAGGTTAATCAATGAATAATTCTGTCAAAAAGGAGAACAAAAATAATCCCCAAATAAAGAGGGTGATCTCAAAATTCTCTCTAATTTATTATTCAAGTAAATAGAGTTTAATCACATAAAATATCGAGAATTAATCTAGATCCTTCCCAATTATGCCCATGCTAAGATTAATTTCTCGAAGAATATGATCAATTATCAAAAGAGAATTAATCAAATAAAAAATTCTTCTCACTGGGGTTCTATACGAAGATTATGCCCTCAAATAATCATCCACAATAATCACAAGAGAGTTAATCGAATTAGATATCTTCAATCAAATCCCTGCAGATAAAGTCAGATTTTTCTCAATAAAAATATAGCATAAATATATTAATAAATTAGCTTGCATAGATCAAATTGAACCTCAATTAATATTCATCAATAAAGAGCTTATGGTCAGTCCATAAAATATATAAAATGAAAGAGGACGGAATAAGCTTCAAAATGACGTATTGTGTGCTAAAATCGGAGTTCAAATGAATAAATATGATGAAATTAAGTCATGGGGACTCAAATGCAATAAATATTTGTAACTAGGCGAAACTGCATGGGCTTCCTTATAAACCCAGACGGGCATGTGTTCCTCACGTGCGGCGGGCGGTGGGGACCTTGCATTATTTTCTGAAAGCATGGGGGGACAAGGCGCAATTATCCCCAATGCACGTGCATCGCACACGATGCAAGAGGATCAGGGGCGAAGCCTACATGTGGTCGACTATGGTAGGTTTGGCTGACTAAAATTCCAAGGTGGGGGGAGACTTGGGCAGGGCGATGTGGCAGTTGGAGGACCATCGGATCAAGGGTTATTACCCGATCCCAAGGTCATGATGGTGAAGGCGACGGGCGGTGGTGTCGGTGGGCGGAGGGCGTCCGCGGTGATGGAAGGCTACAATGGTCCGCAGGTGATGTATCTCCATTCCATAACCTTTATTCTTTCATTTTGGCTTTTAAACCCTAGCTAAATGCATGTATATATCATTATTTTACATGAAATAACATCTATTATTTATGGTGTAAATATTGCATAAAATACTATATTTAAATCCAAAATAAAAGAATAAAGAAAAGAAAAAGAAATAAAATACCAAAGGTATTTTATGACCCTAACCTCGAGACCTAGGAATTATGACGAATTGGTTGACAATGAATAAAGTAGGGGGATGCGAGCAAATAAATAAAAGAATCCTTAATGCCCAATAATACATTTTTGAACCCATTTTATTCTTTATTATTTATACATCAAATCAATAAACTATGTACATGAATGTTGTAGATAAAAATACATAAAAAATACAAATTTTATTTTACATAAAAATAATACAAATTGCGCATTTTACACTCAGAATAAAAGTCCAAAATCCAAACTTCGCATATCCATATCTCCTCCATCTAAACTCAAAATGCATCAAAATCATCTTTAACTAAATATAACTTTTTATTATCTATTTAATGAAGATGGTTTCATTTAATTTGGAGTTAAGATGCAAAACTTATGATTTGGACCCCTATTGCACATTATACCTGAATAAAATCTTCATTTTATTTATTCTTTGTATTTTCATTATTTTATATTTTTTTATAATTTTGTAAATATTATTTCGATTATATATCCATAATTAAAATAGATAAAACCATTAAAATATACTAAAATAAATAAGTGTATAAAATACATAGATGAACTACCTATATATATACCTATATAATAAATATATCTATATATTTAAGTATGTAAATAACTTCAAAAAAATCAATAAAAATATATTTGTGTGTATTTAAATAAGTTATAAATATATAGATTGTGTATATAAAATAATAAAATACAAAATACAAAACAGATTTAAAATATTCAAAACATAGGTAAATATACCTATAAAGAAACATGTAAAAAGTTACATATAATAAATTAAGATGTATACATAAATTAAAAATAATAAAAAAATACTACATAAAATTGTAAATATTTTTTAAATTTTAACCTAAAATTAAAAAAAATATTTATTATTTTATTTTTAATTAATAAAGAATTTAGTAGTTGTTTTATCCTCTAGCGGTCCTGCTGGCCCAATAGGGGACCTCCGGCCATTGACGTCAGGTCAACTCTTCAGACCTCAATCGTAGCCCTGTCAGGATAGACGACCACCCCTCTTGTTGATTTTTTTCTACCATGATGTGATCCCCATTGATACTCGACTCCTTCATGAAATGTTTTCTCTGTATAATGACCCATTACACAGACCCTTCCTCCTCCTCATACAATCCTTGGTTCGCGTGAAAACCCTCGATCAACTTCCCTTTGTATATAGATCGAGCTCCGCAATATTTGAAATTTGTTTCCCTTTCCAGCCATTCTTGCCCCTCGAAGCACCCTTATGGTAGAGCTGCTCATGATAGGAGAAGTTCCCCATGCTCTGCAGCGAGAAGTGGCGTAGGAAGGCATTCCCAGCCTCTCCGGCGAGCTCTCCGTCATGAGGTACATCTCACGGTCTCTGGTTGCTCGAGGTACTTTTTCTGTCATTTTTAGGTACTTTTAATCATTGTATTCTGTTTCTCACCTTTATTTCATGCTCTAATCCATAACATTGGTGTCGATCTTCATATTTAGATTGTCGGAGCTCGAGAGCTCTGGCCTTTGTTCTCTGCCGTCACACACCGGGTCTGACCTCATACCACCTCACTGCCTTGGCCCTCTAGTTATTCATCGTTTCCTATTCACCAGCCACCCAGATCTCGTCTGATCTGGACCTTCGAGGTTCATTTCCTCCACTTCACCGGACCTCGACCCGCCACTTCCATTTCCACCGCAACTCCACCAAATAAAAGCCCAAGCAGCTCCACTAGGAGAACTTCTTTCTATCTATGCAAGAACCAGTTCTTGGAAGCCCCATCTGAGGAGGTTTTGCACTCAAGGAACACCTCCAAGCAACGTCGAGCTTCAGGCCCCTCTCGATGGGGCCCGGATACTTTTGATGTCATCACCTGATGCAGAACACCTCCAACTTGCTCACGGTCATCTCAACAGTATTTGGTGGCTAGAGGAGGAGGATAGAGCCGATCGAAGTAGCCCTGCTCCGCAGTTCATCACCTATTCTTCCCGGTGACTCCTTAGCCGTTCGATCGAGACCAGATGCCCAGGTGTACAACTACCGTTCGATCAACCAGAGCCTCCGCCATCGGATCTCCTTGGGAGATCTAATCTCAACCATAGCTGTGTGGAGTGTCATCATAGATCAAGAGAGCGCCATGAGTCAAGTGAAGCAACCATAACCGCTCGATTGGGCGCCTGTTAGGGGTAATTTGCATAATTGATCCCCTTTTTTCTTAATTTTAATTTGATCTTATAAAAATATTTAAAATAATTATATATTTTATGTAAAAAATTATAAGGAGACCTTCTAGCTTTTTAATATTTACACTTATGTCCTTGCCAACTCAACTCACGTCGACCTACACGTGAACTGGGCATTTGGTGCTAGACGCCTACGAGTTTTTATAATTGTTGTTTAATTTATAAAATTCGAATTTTAGTTATAAACTTTTGGGTAATTTTCAGTGTGTTCCCTGTCTTTTATTTTAATTGTAAAAATACCCTTGCCAATTTAAATAATTTCTATGCATGTTTTCTATTTTCTAAAATATCACTCATGCTCCAGAAATCAAGAAAAAATAGGATTATGTGCTTGCTTGTGTGATCTTTCGCCCTATGTAATTAATTCTGCATTTTAAGCATAATTCCTATTTATTAAAAATCAAAATAGCATGTTTTACTTTCTATTTGCTTTAAAAATCCAAAAAATAGTATTTGTTTATTATTATATTATGTACTTTCAAACCACAAATCCCTAAAAATAGAAAAAGTAAACTACTGGAAATTAAAAATCTCCAAAAACCGTATAAAATAATAAAAACTCTTCAAAAACTCCAAAAAAATTATTTCTATTTGATATTTTTATTAAAATTTGTTTTGAGAATTTTTTTACTTTGTTTAATATTTTTAAATCTCAAAACAATTCTGTCTATTTAAAAAGTCCCTGATTTTGTATATTTTAGACTTTAAAATACCTAAAATTTGCAAAAATCCTTGAAAAATCACAAAAATATTAGAAAATGTAGAAAACACAAAAATATTTTATTCTATAAATTTTTCTTATTTTTGTGTTGTCGTTATATTTATAATACCCTATATTATCTATATATAGTTATATACTTATATTATATAATTAGAGAAGGGAAAAAGAAATTGAAAATCTGAAAATTTAAAAAGAAAATAAAAATTACAAAATAAAAAATCTAAATATAAAATATATGTATAAAAAGAATTACTTTATTTTATAAATGCCACAAAATATTAATTAATTCATTGATTGATTATGTGAATATTATATAAAATACACATTATTAATTATTCATTATTTATTTGTAATTCAGAATTATTGTTACCACGTATTGCTCCCTATGTTCGATACTTTACCATACTTACTCCTATAAACATCTATAGTAGAGTTATAATAAATTTTAATTCGCGTATATTGATCGCTAGAATTTCTGTGGGTGGATTGTTGATCATAGGCATACTTGGTCGCTTGGCGATCGCTAATTGTGTTTGACTAGCAAACCAGTGCAAAAAGCCTCTCTTTTGTAGGGCAGCTGGAGCTCGTGGGAGTGAGTGCAGAGGCACACAGACATCAATGGAGGGAGACGATGAAGCGAGATCGGCCAAGGGCGAAGCACGGAGGAGCCCAAGGCTGAGGTGCTGCTCCAGAAAGCCATAAAGTCTGGAGGCGTGGGAGCAACTGGAGTTGGTGAAGGCGGAGTTGAGGACGTCCTGTGGAGTGCGTGAGGGAGCGGGGTGCTGGAATGCAAGCCCTGATGGCTAGGAGGCGTACTGCGGCAGAGGCGGGGGTGGAGATAGCTTGAAGGTAGTGTGTAGTGTAGCAAGACTAGTGGGTGGAGCGGAGTTGGGTGAACGGTGATGAATCGATCGAGGAGGAGGACATAAAGAAGAGAAGAGGGATATACCTGTGAGTGATCACCTAGGGAAGGAGCTGGTCAACTGGAAGTCATCGCTCGAGGGTAGTCTGGAAGAGGGACACCCGAGCTCCTGCATCTTAGTCTCACTGCTCATCATCTTGGAGATGGCCAAGGATCTCACCACTCTTCTCCTCTTGTCTTCGCCGACGACTAGTCTCGTCGATGTTGTCACATGCGAGGGATCGGGCTAGAGAGGAGGCCGAGTAAATGGTGGATGAATCTTGAAGGCCTAAGATGAAGTGTTTTATGGGAGAGGGAAGGTTGACGATTACACGAGGAGGCAGGAGAGGTAATGACCATGGGTGAGGGTGTGGTGGCCATTACAGTGAGGGAGTAGGGGAGGCGTTGGGTAAGCATTACGACAAGGAAGGAGGAAGATATCACGTGTGGTGCACAGTCTGGGGGAGCTAGTTGTCATGTGCTTTGCACATGCAGTTGTCGAGAGAAGGGTGAGAGGAGGTAAGAGAGAGATGAAGAGAGAGAAAGATAGGAAAGAGAGAAGAGAAGAAAAGAAAGAGGGAAAGAGAGAGAGAGAAACATAAGGAGAAAATAAAAATAAAATAAATAAAAGTTATAAAATAAATTAAAAAAATATTAAAATAAAAAATAAAAATAAGGATTAAAGTAAAAGTAAAATAAAATATAAAAAATAAATAAAGGTAAAATTAATAAAATATATTCAAAAATAAAAAAGAAATAGTAAATGACGTCAAATGAAAAAATGTTCAATACAAAAGTTACTCGTCTGGACGAGATCTACAACTTTTGTGAAGGATCCAAAATCAAAAGAGGTCAAATGTACGAAATTTTTTTTGGAGGTACTCTATATACAATAAAAAACCACATTTTTGCATTTTGTTTTGTTGTATTCATAATTTGATTTTAATTAGTAGATTAATTTATATACAATATATACATATTTAGTATAATTTTTATATAGTTTTTATAGGTTAGAAAAAATGTAAAGTAAAATCAGCAAAGATAAAATATGCACAAAATATACAATGTCAGATTTTTGTATTTTCTTTTGATTTTTTGATTTTATGGATTTTAATTCTTTATGTCAAGTTAGTTAATTAATCAAAGAATATAATAGAAGAAGAATTAGGTCAAAATACTTTATTTTTGAAATAATAAGCTCAATCAGGGTAAAAATCAGGTTATTTAATTACATATTTTAACCTTAATTTCAACATACTTAGTTAATGTTAATTAATTGATTTTTAGGATTTAATTAGTGAATTGTTAAGGGAATTTTGCTAAAACAACCATATAGAGGATGAATCATGGATTCATCAAGGAGGAGGGGGAGGAGGTTGGGGTGGATGACGGGAGGAAAGACTACAACAACCCTTTGTTTAAATTTAATTCCCCTTGGGTCCAGAAAGTTAACATCCGTTTGCATTGGAGATGGACGATAACTAACCCGAGGGGTACAACTAACGTCGAGAAGTTGGGTGCAAAACTGATATTCCTAAAAAGGGATGGGTATAAATGATATTGCAATATCTCAAGGGGCACAACTGATAAAAATCATTTAATATATACAATGATTTTTTACTTAAGATGAAAGAATATATAGAAATTTTCAAATTTTTATATGATTGAATGTTGATAATATATTATAGGTTTTTTATAATATAATACATTTTAATTTAATTCCAAAATCAAAAAGAAAATTATGTAAGGTAAATTATAAAAGAAGCTCCAACTAGACCTTGATTCCCTATTAGATCCTCAATTTAGAAACATAATAATGATAAATTCGATATTCTTTATTATCTCATATAGATGTTTCCATATGCTTATGTGACCTTTCTCCGTCAATGGAAAAGCACAAAGTTGAAAATTTTGTACCCTCTTTATAACATTTAAAAATTAAACCCATAATTGGGAATTGAGCTTATTTAATGTCTTTTTTCTTGGCAATTTATCATAAAAGTTTAATTTAACATATTACTTTATTTTATTTGTATTTTATTATGCCTATAGTTTTTGTAATTTCGATTTACTTAATTATTAAGTCTAGTTTTACAAAAAAATACAATGAATAGAAGTATTAGGAAAAAATTATATATGTAGGATAATCCGTATACATTTGCATAATATTTTTATCTGAATTATGGCTAAAATCTCTCTATCCATATCCATATTTAAAGATATGATTTGCGGTCGTCAATATCTGCAAGATATCTGTTTCCACATCCATATTGATGTTTTAAAACAGATAAGATAACACCTAAATATGTATATGTATATATTCATTTGTATCCATATTTATTATAATTAACGACAAGTGTCGTATTTGTTGTCAAAGGTTCATACAATGATGATTTATCCATTGACGTTTTTGTTATGTTTACTTGTTGCTAACTTGACAATGAGGAGAAGAAAATTTTAGTATATAATTTTCATCACATGGTTTGTTGCAAGTGATATATTAATAAATACAATATTTCTTGTGAGTAAAAAGATTTGAACATAATTTGCAACAAATAAAAGTCAATGCTATAGTTTAACTATGGATGATATGTTGACGAATATCAAATGATTTCTTGTCATTGACCCAACTAGTTGTAATGTGTAAATTGTCTAGTGAAATCATATACTTGGATCTTATAACATTTATACAAACATTATAATACGTATTTACATATGAATTCCAAAAAATTAAAAAAAAGAGTATGAATATTGATAAAAAGCTTTAGAATACACTCACATATAAACTTGAAGAGGAAAAAAGTAGAAATTTCTTTTTGGCATGCAACCCTCAATTCTTTGTGAAACAAACCCATTTTCAAACTCAAACTCGAGGAAATGGTAAAAAGAGAATGATGTGAGGAGAGAGGGTGTGTGTTTTATTTAAAATTTGAAATAATTACCACTAATTAATTATGTGAAGGACTCAATTTCCACATATATTTTGGGAGGAGAGACATCGAGCAACATGGGGCATCACCCACCCTACCCCAGTCCATGCCTCATTGGTATTATGGTACAACATTTCCACTTTATGATTTTTATTACTAGTTATGCATCATAGAGCACATTAAAAATGAGGAGAATTGTTTTTTAAAATTAAATAAAAATATTTTTCAAAGGGAAATTTATTAAGGGGAAATATATTTCAAAATAAGATGGATGAAGCATTTCGTATTTCTATAAAGAGGAGAAAATTTATTTTCAAAAAAATGTTAACATGAAATAAAAGGAGGAGAAGTGAAGATTTAAATATCTAAGTTTTATTTATTTGTCGTCGTCAAAAAGAGAGAGAATGATAGTATCTTGATTGTATACTAATTATCATTGTTTTGATGATAATAAATATTTTGAGTACATATAACTCTGCAGATTTTATGGCAAACTCACTCCATGTATTAAGCACAAAAGCTGTGGACAAGCTGAAAGCTTTCGATAAAGTGAAAAAGAAGAAAAAAGACTTTTATAATAAGTATATGTAAAAAGTTTCAAATATATATGCATGTACATCATTTAGGCATATCAAGTCGTAGATGATGGGAGAAAATACACAGTAAGACAAAATTGATGGGAGAACTAAAGTTTTTCTTAGGGTTGTAGATCAAACAAACAAAGTTTGGTACTTTTTTTTCAGAGCAAAAGTACAAGAAGAAGCTATCGAAGTTTGTCTTCGATAAAGTTTCTGGGAAGTCTACTCCGGTTGCTTTAACTACTTACCTCGGCCTTGACTAGTATGTTAAGTATGTCAACCAACAGTTGTACAGAGGTATGATCGATTCTTTGTTTTATCTAACTGCAAATAGTCCAAATATATTATTTAGTACTTGTTTAGTTTCCGTCAGCACCAAAAGAAAGTCATTTAAAAGCAGTAAAAAGAATCTTCTGTTATCTCATTTTTACAAAAGATTTAAGTTTATTTTATCCAAAGATGCATTCATTGTATTTATTTGCATATAGTGATGCAGATTATGATAGCAGTTATACGAGTAGGAATAGTACAAGAGGCACCTGCCAATTCATGGGAATGGCCTTGTTTCTTGATTTTCCAAAAAGCAAACTTGTGCGGCTCGTTCTACAACTGAAGCGGTATATATAGCCACGTCACTAGCATGTTCTCAACTACTCTGGATGAAAAATAAAAAATACACTTTCAAACTTTGGTTTGAATTTTAGCAAGAATAGAACTATGTTTAACGACATTAGCTCTACCAACTTAGCTAAGAACCTAGTAAATCACTATACGCCAAAATACATTGATGTTAGGCATTACTTTCTTAGAGAAAATGTTCTGAAAGGTGAAATATGTTTGGACTATGTTTCAATAGACATGCAACTAGCAGACATTTTTCAAAACCATAAGTTGCACTTCAGTTTGAGACTATTAGAATACTTGGGGTTGTTAAAATTGAGTGATATTTGTTGAGTATTAAATTCACAAAAAGGATCTCAATTTAGTGATATTTGTCCTGATCTTCTTCCCAAAACATCCAGAGTCCCTCATATAATCCATCTATACGGACATCATAGTCGAATTCTATGCGAACCTCAAGTATATAAGTGATTCTTCGACCTATAAGATTAAGTCAACCGTGAACGAGAACACCTTTATCATTGACACATCCATGATCTCCTCCATCTTAGGATGCCCTAACACTGGTCTTACTCTCGCTGAGGTCATAGACACCTTAGACCAATATGAGCTTAGGGAATCCATAATGCCTATGCAAAACTTTGGGAAGCCCCTAACTGCTCTGAACCTTAGGCTCCTCCCTAGGTTCCTCAACTGTGTCTTTTCCTAGTGCTTTAGGAACTATAAGATGAAACTCATCCACATGGATATTGAGATTCAAACCATGATCTATGTATTTATTCTGATCAATCATTTCAACTGGTTGCAATACCTATGTTATCTTCTCTCTCAAAAACCAGTTCTTTATCTCTTTAGGATTTCTTGTCACCATATCCTATCACACTTCTTTGTCACCAACCCTCAAGACCCGACCCGCATTACCCATGTTTGACCCTTCAACATGGAATTCTTGTTGTTAACCACCGATTTAGACAATTCTAAAGTTCAGATGCCTATCATTGCCTTTGGACCCACTCCTACTCTCCCTACCCTGACCCCTCCTCAGGATTTGTTCCTATGCTAGTCTGCCCCTCACCTTCAACCTTTGACTCCACTTGGGGCTATCTGGACTACCTCCTCCTCCAGGAGTGGAGCTACCTCAGCAGGACATCATCAACGTCCATTCTCTCGTGCTGCACCATATTAGAGAGATCACTGATACCATGATGAACTATCAACAAGAGATGGCAATGTACGCTAACAATAATGCCCAGTTTGTGGACAACCGATCAGAGATGTTGTATCACCTTTCCGATGAAACACATCGAATGCATATATCTAGGAACCCTCTTGCTCCAACACCAAGGACTCACGCTCTACGTGCTTATGCTTGTTGCATTATGCCTCAGCGAGACCCCACTCCGTTTGAACCCTAAACCCTAAACTTCTTGACCCGGCTGATGAATCTTCATTTCATCACCTTTATTCTATCATTTTGGCCTTAAAATCCTAGCTAATGCTTGTAAATAGCCCTAATTTGAGCAAATTAACATTCATTCTTTGTTGTATAAATACTATATAAAATATTGTTTTTAATGCCAAAATTATAGAGTAAAGAAAAGAAAAAAAGAATAAAATGCCAAAGGTATTTTATAATCCTAAACCTCGAGATCTAGGCACCTCGATGACTAGGTCGACAAGGAATAAACTAGGGGGAAATAAGGGCCAATAATACATTAAAAATTACATTCTTTAATTCATCATTTATTCATTTTTTAGACTTATTTTATTTGCCACTTTTTATACCTCAAATAAAGAAATTTTGTACACGAAAGTTGTAGATAATAATATATAGAAAAGTACAAAATAGATTTCATACAAAAATAATATATGTTGTACATGTTATACTCTAAATAAAAAACCAAAATCTCAATTTCCCAGACCCATATCTCCTAAATAAAAACTCAAAATATATCAAAATCATATTTAATTGTATACAACTTTTAATAAGTTATTAATGAAGGTGGGATCATATTTTTTGGAGTTATGGTGTGAAAGTTAGGTTTTGTACCCCTATTGTACTATATACCGGAATAACATATTCATTTTATTTATTATTTGTTATTTTTATAATTTTATATTTTATAATTTTGTAAATATTATTTATAATATATGTACATATTAAAACTAAAATAAAACCATAAAGAAACCACTAAAATAAAATATGCATACTAACTACATAGATGAATATACATTACATATACTTACAAAATAAATATATTTATTTAATTAAGTATAAAAACACAATAAAAATTAATTTAATAAAATATATATTGAATAATAAATATAAATTAATTTCAATTAAATCAATTATCCTTGAAGGTAATTAAGAAATAGAATTAGCCTCATCCCTAAAAGGGGGGGGGGAGGGACGCCCACCCATTCCTTTTAGAACTTGGTGGCTGTCCATCACCTTTGAATGCATGGAGGCAATCTTTTTCCAAATCATGAGATTACATTATCTCATGAAAATCTCCAATATTATCTTCATAAAAATAATTCTCAATTATCTTGTGAACATTTCAATCATGCCATTGGAAATTTGTGAATCACATTCACAATCCAAAATAAAATGTAAATTATATTTTCAATTAATTATCTAATGTGAATCCAATTCACATCAATAAATGATCAACAAATATAAATTATAATAGACTCTCTCTTATATATTATAAATCACATTTACAATATATATATGATTAATATTGATAGTGCTATCCACATTATTCATACCCATGATAATCAAATCACATTTAATCTTCTTGGATCTCCATTTTCATGTGCCCAAATAATGTGAATCACATTCACCTTATTCTTATCTTTGATAATCAAATCACATACAATTATCTTAGATAACTCTCCTTATAATTTGAATCAAATTCATATTATTCGTGATAGTTAAATCACATTTAATTATCCATTTTCTCAATGCTCGGATACATATATAAACAGTGAAATTATTCTTGAACTCTTTCAAGAATAATGCGCTTTCTCCGCGGATACATGGAGATAAGAACAGGGTGATTGTATTGTTCCACGTATAGTGACTTGGATATTGAGATCGCATATCAAATCCAGATCTCGGGGACCTCACATAGATGTTTGATTAAATCAAAGTCATAAATCTAATCTTCTCATTGTATTTGAATTACATTTAGATCAAGGTCCAACATTTGGACTAAGATCATATTAGTTCTCTATGAGAGTATTCATTAAAATCCATACCTGTTTCATCACTCCCTCGGAATGGAAGCGTCGTGGTTATACAATCGTTTATGATCACATCACCCTCAGGTATTCCTAATACTTGTACATCCTACATACTTGAAGACCAAGAATAAACCCGGAGTTTTAGATCTATTTAGACCGTCATCTTCAGGGCTTTATCATTAAGTTTCTCATTTAACTATTGGAGTTGGTATCGATCATATACATTCTAAAAGCATATATCATACCCAGCTGGTGATCATATACTTTTTAAAAGCATATATTAAACCTTAAAAATTCAATCAAGCTTCCAAAGCGAGATGACTATGCACGAATTTTCATTCTTCCCAATATCTCATGAGTGAGCTCATGTCTTCTAGTTCAGTAAATGAACATGTATGATCCCTTTGATAGATCATATTACTCATATGCCCTTGCATGCACACCAGTGTGCTGGTGTATAGACCTTGGTTAGGTCATCAACCTAATGGTCTGCCAAATATACATACTCAGACATATAGTATCACATCTGTCTCTGGTCAAAGGATGCGTGCCTATATTGCAATATCTTACGACATAGGTCTTTGGTTATCTCGATCTCGTTAAGTCAACTCTTCGACCTAGCTTATCTAACACCTCTGAATCTCTATTCCTATGCAGAGGACCTGCATCAAGAGGTCAGTTAGATATCAACCTTTAGAGAAAGGACTGTCATCTCCTTCTCAGGTTGGAGATCATCCCTTAATAATCATTTGACGATGCTTTATGAGTCCTCAATCTAACTCTTTAGATATTCATCCAAGCACCAGCCTTTACGATTCACAATTGAATCAACAACTGTATGATCATTAAGATGGCTATGGTACATAACCCTAATTGTACTAAGGGACCTATTATGTAAATTAGTTATGCTCCATTTCAGATCAGGGAATGATATTTGCAATAACATTTATTGCATAATGGCTCAGCGTGGGCTCGCATGTCCAACAATATTCAAACTAGCCCAAAGAACCATTAATGGGCTAATCTTTAAACCCACACTCATGTGACAATCATAGGCTATTTAGAAAAATAGCTAGGTAAGCTAATCAGTCACTCTGTTCTCAAGATACTACGCCAAGTTCTTTTACGGTACTTGCATATCTCATAGTAACAGTGCTCGCATCCAATGCGAATGTTGCATCTTATGCAACCAATACTCAATCTTGTTTGTTATAGTGTCCTTGACACTACAACTCAATAATCGTTATAACCAGTATTTCCATTATCCTTATTAGAATACCCTTATTCCTGGAGATCTCTATCTCCTAAGGTATCCACATGTAAGACCTTTTAGATCTCTATCTATAAAGTCTTAATTTCTTGAAGATAAGACTTAGAGATCACTATCTCTAAAGTATTGTCATCTTTGAAGATTTTGTTATTACTGCAATCAAGTATTTTATTTCCATACTAGGATTAGTAGTAGTTTACTACTCCCAGTGCATGGCAGACATTCAGCTTTCGTACACATCTAGTACACACAGAGCTTCCCATAGCTAATGAGCTAGGGCATGTAGCTTTGGTATTCACATCCCCAACTCTTTGAGGTGTTATCCCTTTAGATAGGTCAGTACCATATCTTAAGGGAAAGAAGCCTTTCTTGGAATTTTTCAGAAAATGGAACATGTCCAAGGTGTACAACTAATGTGACAGTCCCAATTCCCTCTTCTCTATGCTTCGGAACTAAGATCTAAGAGGTATCTTTGAGATCATATCTCAAGGTATGGAATGACCATATTATAAAACTCTTATTATCATCCTTATATCATTCCAAATGATTAGGATATTATCTACATTCAGCATGATGAACACAATGGCACTCCCACTAAGCTTCATACGGTTCATCAAAATTCTATCTGAAATCATAACATTTATAATTTAATTAAATTTGATATTCCAACTACTAGAAGCTTATTTGAGTCTGTAGATGGAGTTCTTAAAGTTTGCACAGCTTGCATTTCTCATCCATGAAGCCCTGGGGCTACTTCATGTAAATATCCTTGGAGAGGTATTCATAGAGGAATGCAATCTAGACTTCCATCTTGAAAATGTCATAGTCAAGTTGTGTAACTATAGTTAGCAATATTCTGATGGGTTTAAGCATGGTCACTAGAAAGCAAGTCTCATCGCAAGCGATGTCTTCTTTTTATGTGTATCGTGAGGATACGAACTGTGCTTTGAAGGTCTGTACCTTCTCATCAGGTTTCCTCTTTCTCTTGAAGATTCGTTTACACCTTAACATGTCGTACCCAGATAAGTGAATCCTCGAGGGTTCATATACAACACTTGTATACGAAGTCTACTTTAGACATTACTGCTAACATCCCTCTCTACATGTCATGATCCTTAGAAGCTTCATCATATGAAGTCAGTTCATTGTCAGACATAACTGACACATGGAATCCATCCTCAAACTCATTTGAAGAGGTAGGAGTATTTCATCTTTAATTGTACTTTTAGTTTTCGATTTCAGGACCCTCATTATCTTCTCAAGATTAAATGAGTTCCTTCACTTCATTTTTCTTGATTCTTAAGAGAGTCATCATCCTCTAAGACTCATGCTTAGAGATAATCTTTTAAAAATCTCAAGGTCATAAAGTAGGTATCCAATACCATCTTTATTTTCCTAATGAAGTAGCACTCTCTTGTGCTACATTCCAGCTTACTTGGATCCATGACATGGTCATGGACCAAGAAACCATAAGTACTCAACTATCCAACACAAGGCTAGGTTCCAAACCATAGATTATGAGGATGTTTGGGTTTAGATTTACATGGAATCTTTTTAAGGATATATCTTGTAGTCTCTACTACATTTATGCCTGGAAAATAAGAGGTAATTATGCTAAGATTCATCATTGATAAAATCATGTCACACATAATCTAATTGCATCTCCCTATAACTCTATTGAATTTAGGTGTATTAAGAGGAGTGAGACAGGAATGATATTCTTATCTTCATAAGGTATTCCATGAATTCATCTAATAGGTACTAACTACCTAGATTAAATTAAATTCATATTTATCTTTCTTCAAACTTTGGTACTAAACAAAATTGTGAAATCTTTGAAAATTTCAAAGCTTTTTAAGGTGAATGGAAGAAATCTCATATCAAAAATAATCATCTAATGATATCACATATCATTAATGTTTATTATGATACAGATAATCTCATACATCAATATGTATGAGATCCTGAATAACTTGGCATCTAACACCATTCCCAAATAACGGTGTATTGGACATTTTTTTTCTTTTGAATACAATATTCACAAGTATGTAAGATCTTAGATCTTTAGACAATCTAAAGTTCAATATCTTACTAGTCTATTCATTTCATTAATAGACATATGTTCAAGATTTGATGCCAGATCAAATTCAAATGATCTTCATCTTCCTATTAATCCTATAAAGGTTTAATTTTCATTATTAGAAATAATAATGAACCATTCATTATATTCTAATTTAGTATAGTCCTCTAGATGTTAGATTACTTTCTAAAATTTATCCATCATAACTCTTTTTGATACGTCTATTCCAGAATTCATGGTTATTTCCAACATTCAGAAATAAACAATGAGTGTATTCTAATATCTATATCATAGAGACATTCCCTAAGACTAAGGGCTCTCCCACTGAAGTTGTGAAGTCTATCTATCAAATAGAGATTGTTGCATCAATATCCATGTGGATGACTAGTAAACCATAAGATCAAATTTTCTAGTCTTCTAATACATATGCAACCAATTGCAAGTGTTATTAGAAGAATGAGATACAATTATTAGACTTTTAATCTTATCCAATACGTAAGTCAATTTCAATGATGATATGTAGATATTGATTATTCTGATGCACTATTTAGGTCCTTCTCTAAGGATCCAAGATAGTCTAGATAGTCCCACTACAATACATCGGCTTATTGCAGTATTGGCATTCATTAAACTATTTGGATGTCATATGAAAGTTATAGAAGTACAGTCAACTCCTTGACTTCCCTTCTTGGTTGGGTCAGATCCATGCTTCCACTGTGCTCCCTTCATCTATAAACAATCATTGATTGAGACAAAGGATATTTTATGTTGAATTCAGAGATTTTCAATATAGGAGTATTTCAACATTTATACATGCTTCATTTAATTCATACAATATGAATGTTCCGAAACTTCATGAATGACTAGAGTATATATAGTAGAATGATGACACTCATCATATCTATATCCATCTAAACTCTAAAAGATTTTGGTTCAAGTAGGTACTCAAACATTTTGAATACATCATCTCTTATAGAGCCACCATTCTGCATGATGCAGTGAACCGTGTCATTCATGATTAAATGTTGAGAGCAGAGCACATATGTATGCCAGAAACATCTTCTTAGGTTTTTATAAGGATTATTTGACAATTGCGATCGTCATTGACATGTCACTTCCAAAGTACATTCGATGAGAGATTAAGACTATAGAGATATACAAATCCTAGGGTTGTTGTCATATTGTCTATTTAATTGTCATTCCTCATTATTATAAGGAAACTTACACATTGCAACCACATACATTATATGTCTAACTACAAGTACAATATCTTGAACATGGCCAATTCATGAAGTTTTATTGGTTATTATTGAGTATAGTACTGAGTGGATTTAATGAGGATTATCTAAAATAAGAAATTTATATAAATATATATATATATATTTTACTTTGATTTAGGAATTTTTATATCAAAGTTGTATTGCCTTGTCAATACTGAAAGTTCATTTCCTTAATCACATGTAAGAGATATACTTACCATTATATCTCAAGCAAGATATGGGATCTCTTTTCTTATCTTTGTCGCATCCCGATAATATGAGAACCTACAACTCGATTAAAAAGAAGCAGAAACACATTCCGCCTTGCAATTCCAACTTGCATTCCCAATTCTTCTTTAACACCTGGGCCCACCACCACTAAAGTGATATTGACCCGTCGTTAATTAAACCAACCATCAACAAGATTAAACTCGCTATACGTAATCCAATATCGTCCCAATAATATGAGGACCCCATATTGGTGTTACTATGCATATGGCCTTACTCTTTCAAGAAGCAAAGTGCCCGATCCAGATGCACTTATATGTAGGAGTTGTCACTTCGGATAGGCATCTCCTACATACAATACCTGGTGACGGAACCCTTCGCCTTGATGGGAGACTATGGATGTAACTTATGTGATCCTCCATATCATGTTGAAATTCTAATTAATTAGAATCATATTCACATAATTAATTCTTCCAAGGGAAATAACAACTCTATTCATAATAGAGTGTCTTAGTTTTAATTGGATTCCAATAAATTAATCATATTAAATTAATGATCTAATTAATATCCAACAAACATTCTTAATTGTTACTTGAAATATGGTATTATCATAAATATGTATTATTCGAATTTTATTAATTAGAAAATATATCATGATCGCTTCAAGCATTATCCCTTCCTTACCCATTGTCATGGCTAGTACCGACGGGAGTGGGATAGACCGCTCACAGAGCAACCTGCTACCCCAGCGTTTCCCGACTAGTCACCATATCTGCCTTAGGTCAGGATAATGACAATTGATTACTATGTACTTGAGATGATAATCAATCTTTCAACAGAAGTTAAACCATATAATAATAATCAAAACATTTTTTATTAACATTATAAGGAGATTTGCTAAATAAATACCCAATCCTATTCAACCATCAATGTTTGTTGGAAGGCTCATGTAATCAATTGTGATCTAGATAATATCTAATCAAGTTGGTTATGATCAATGTCATTCAAGGAAATAATCATCATCTTTAAATATTTTACAAATATTCATCAATAATTATCTTAAGAAATTAACCATTAATTTCCATTAATTTAATTGAATGACAATCACAAGATTCATGATCAAGTATGTAATTTCCAGCAGTGACCCCTACTTACTAAAAATAGCATATCTCAATCAAATCCAAATCAAGCAAAATAAGTTTTCATGGTTTGATAATTTGATTTACAACAGAACCCAAGTGATATTCATGCATTTCTAGGTGTTTTAAAACCGCAGTTAACTCTTTAGTTACATCAAGATTTGCAATCCCTGAAATAGTGGACACATGTTCATTAAAATGATCATAACTTAAGCAATTGGATTCCAAATCACACAAACTCAAATCCCACAGTTCCTTATTTAATGGAGAACATTATCTAAGTGATAATCGCGTGTTTAAACACTTTTAAACATGGCAAAAAACACACTAAACAGAGTTGCGTGAATAAAATGCTATGAAACATCACACAACCAAAAAATACTCAAGTCATCTTAGTACATACACGCCAGGATGGTTCCTTTGTCCTCGGACCACTGTCGCACCAGCGTGCCTCGATCTTCCTCCATGTTCAGTCATCATGTACATAAGATCCACCTCATCCTCCATTTGAAATCTAATCCCTTTCTGCCCCTTTCTCTCCTTCCTTTGGCGTCACAGGGCATGAGCTCAATGATAGGGAGCTCGCCCAGCTCTTGGTTGGATCAAGGGAGGTGTTTTGAGGCGAACTCCAACCATCTCCGATGGCTCGCCTCCATTGAGGTCAGCTTCGTGGTCTTCCAGCCACTGAGGTATGTTTTTCTTCGCTTTTTAAGGAGCCACTAGCTGTGAGTTTTAGGTGTTGATATTAGATTAGGTTTTGATTGATTGTATCAGCGTAAAAAATCTTCTTCACGGTTCTCCGGTGCTCAGCTCCGACAAACCCTTCCCATGTAAAACACTTATTTTCCGATCCTGCTACCACCTCACAGTCCATCCCCATTGCTTCTCCTTTACCCTGGTCCACTCCATTCACCCAGACCCATCGTGGAATTGGAGATCAGAGGCCCTCCTCCATCTTCGCCCGAGGCCTCTCCACCACGACTCCCTACGCTTCCATTCCCCTCAGTATAGGGTCGAGGTAATTTCCCTCAACCCTATAATGATTTTGTGCAGGCATATTGAGCTTACCGTGCAGCTAGAGTCATTTTGACCTTCACCAGAGCTACCTGGAGCGGCCACCTTCTTCGACCTTGTGGGTTTGCTCTAGTGACCTTCGAGGCTTTTGCGCCATTCCGCGTACAGAGGACCCATCCAAGACTCTTTTTGGGCTATTTTGGAGCAGCAAGAGCATTAGAGGAGGAAGATCCAACCGGAAGAAGCTCGCTCAGGCGAGGCTTCTTCCCAGTTCATCCACCGCCTCCCTCCATTGTTGGATTAGGCCATGTTCTTCCAGACATTCAACCACCCTTGGATTGGTCCCTCCAGTAGCCATCCGATCCCTGTTGGGATCTAATCTGGGCCGTCATTGTCGAAGCGTCATCGACAAACGTGGAGTAACCACGTGTCTAAGTGGATCGATAATCACCGTTGGAACTATACTTTGCGGGGGTATTTTGCATTCCTTCCACCGCAGTTTATGTATTTTAATATTAGTACTAAATCATTCATCGCCCTTATATTATTTTTGTACTTAATAACAAAAAGGCCCTCGAACTATTTCTATTTGCAATCTAGTCCGTGATAGCTCACTTGACGTGCGGTCCCACGTGAGGTGGGTATTTTGCAGGAAGTCCCTTGGAGCTTTTTGTATTTCATTTTGGTCCAGAAAGTTGTTATTCCAGTAATGCATTTTGGATATTTTGCATCTTGGCCCCTATACTTTAATTTAATTACATATATGATCCATCTAGGACATTAAATTTTGGGTGTTTGTTGTATTTATTTAAAATATATATTGCGCTCCAAAAAACACCAAAAATAGGGTTAGGGTCCTGATTTCTTGTATTTTCATGCCTTATAATTACTTTAGCATTTTAGGAATTTTTGGTATTTATTAAAAATCATTTAAATCATATGTATTCCCTATTTATAGTATAAAATACAAAAAAATATATTTTTTTTGAAAAATTCCAAAAAAATTATTTATTATATTTGTCTATTTATTTTTTAATTCTAGAACTCAAAAACCCTAAAATAGAAAAAGGAAATACCAAAAAATAAATAGCTCCAAAATCTAGTATAAAAAGATTAAAAATTCCTAAAAAATGTAAGAATATACTATTATGTATATTTATTTATATTTTACCTACCAATTAAAATTAATTTGAAGAATTTTGGATCTATTTTGCTATTTTTAATCTTTATCTCAATTTCAAGATTTTATTAAATCCTTGATTTGGGATATTTTTGACTTTAATGTCCATAAAATTAGAAAATTCACTAAAAAATTACATAATAGTAGAAAAATATTAAAAACCCAAGAAGATTTTATTTTCTATATTTTGACTATTGTAGTAGTATTTATAATTACATTACTCTATATTGTATATATAGTCTTATATATTCTATATTACTTATTTAGAAGAAAAGAAATTAAAAATCAGAAAATATAGAAAGAAAATAAAAAAATTAAAACAAAAAATATAAAACAAAAAGATAAAAAAATATAAAATTAAAAATCCATAAAATAATAAAATATAGACAATAAGAAGCACAACTCAATTTTGCACTTCATTGCCCGATCTATCCATTCTGCTTCATGTGTTCGACCTCAACACATACTTGCACCTATACACATCTTTATTGTAGGGTTATAATAAATTTTCACTCCACACTTTTATTTCATTGCTTAATTATTATTTTGGGTTAATTATTGATTGATTGGGATTTCGTGAGCGGCCGCTTCAATGATAGTATAGTTCTTGCCTTGTATAGACTACTCTAGACTCTCGCAAAATCCTAGTTATCACCGATGCTTCTTCCTCTCTCCTAAGAAATAACATCTGAATGCTTGAGCCTACTCCAGAAGATGAGACCGAAGCAGAGATAAAGATGGGGTCAGAAGAATATGAGTATGGCACCCCTCGGTACAAGTACAATTCTGACACTCGTCGTGTTGCCGTCTTTTGGTAAGGGGGAGCAATTAAAATCATCAAGTCGAAATGATTTATTGTAATATAAAAATTAACTTATTATGATATATGATGCTTATATCCAGTTCGATTTGAAATTGTTGTGCTTAAATGATTATAACACTTTAAGCTTTTGAAAAGATTTTGTCGTGATTAAAAAGGGGATGATCGTTATATCTTTATTCTCCTTGATATGAAAGATGACACACACAAGATTATATCATACTTGCTTGCATATTCTTTGTGATTGTGGGTCTGCAAGTGTGGATTTTACAACTCAACATGAGTGTTAAGCAGAAGCTCAACCTTGTTACCTGTCTTTGTTCAAAAGTTGTATTATTTATTTGTATTGTTCTGGAAAGTTGTAACTCGAGCATGCTTCAAATGAAAATTTCTAATTCAGGATATCAAACATTCATGAACTAATTGATCATCCTTTTATCACTAATTAATCATCATTTATCAACCATGCCTATTTTACTGATTATCCATGCCTTATAAATCACCATTCATTGACATTATCGATCATAATTTGAATTCCATCTGACGATCATGAATTGATCGATCAGAGCCTTTGACCTGATCGATCATTTGTAGTTGATCGATCATTTTGTTTTCCTGATCAATTAGGGTCATCTCTGATTTCTTGTCTATTTTTTTATGACCATGTTCTCTTGGACCCATATATAAGGGACCCTATATCCATTGTTGGAACACATACAACTCAAGCAATCACTCCTACTTTCTCTGGAGAAGCAAAAAGCTCTCTCTGAATAATTTCCTCGATATCATTTCTCATGTTCATTGATTTGTTCATTCTTTTGATAAGACTATTTTCGTTTGAAAGTTGTATAGCAAAGTTTTCAATTCAGCATAGTTCAATCGCTCACCTTCTCTCAAGTTTCTGATTGGAGTCAGAACACTTTTTGTAGCCTTCTCATCGTAATGATATTCATTACTTATCTGATATTGATTATTCGAGTGTGTTATATCTTTGATTTAATTATTATGCTATACTTGTGAATCTTAGTGCAATTATATTCTATCGATTTATCTCTAGATATCAATGTTCTTTATTGAAGAATTATTTCTTGATATTTGTGAATATAAAGTCTCTTGGAAAGACTATTAGTATATACTTTCATTTTCAATTAATGTCTTTTTGCAGGATTTTCGATGTCTGATCCTAAGTTGCAGTAAAGGTCTCGGCATGAGATGTTCAATGAAGCACGGAAAAGTTGAAGCTCATTTATTCTTCTACTTGGGCTACAATATCTGTGTTTGATCTAAGATTATGAAGCATCAGCTTTGTAAATGATTGAGATATCCACGTAAATATCTTGAACTTTGATGAAGTAATTGACTAGTCGGGAAAAAAAGAAATCTCGAGTCAGGAAGACTCAGGTCATGGTTTTTACCCAGGTGGGTTTCATGCTAAATAATGTGCAAAATGTGATGATTGGATTGCTTCGGTGATTGTCTTTGTGCTTGCTAATTATTATGCAAAAGGTTTTAAAACTACCTAGAACCACTATTCACACCGCTAGTGGTATTGTTATTCCCGCACTCACATGTTCCTCTTTTTATCTAGGTATTTGGATCCGTTTGAGTTAAGGATCCATCTATACCGAGAGTACTATAAAACTCCGTTAGAGTTTCTGCATCCTTTGTATTCTTCTTTCTTCACATAGTGAAATCGATTGCTACTACCTAAGGACGTAGCCCAGTTACGTATGACCATGTAAATCTATGTATCTTTGTGCTTTCTTCATCTTTTGTGTAGGTTACAGGATCATGACACCACCATAGGGGTGAATAGTGGTTCGATACAATATTGAAAATCTTCATGGAATAATCAACAAGCACGGAAACAATGATCAAGCAAACCAATCAACACACTTGCACAATATGTTTACGTAGAAACACACCTAGGTAAAAATTATGACATGAGTCTTCTGACTCAAGATTTCTTGATTAGCCAGCTAATAAAATACTTCATTAAAGCCTGAGATATTTACACGGATATCTCAACTTATTATAAAGCTTTCACTTTAGAATCTTGGATCAAACACCAAGATCAACATTACAGATCAGACACTATAGCATAAGTAGAAGAACATGCGAGCTTTCGACTTTCTTTGTGCTTCCTTCAATGTCTCACGTCCAAGAACTTATCTACACACTTAGGATCAAACACCTAACTAGAAAAAAAGAGATATAATAATAATATCGAGGTAAAGAATTATCTCCACGGATATTGAGAATATAAATTCTCCAATTAATAGCAGATGATATCTTGAGATAAAGAATAATAATATAATTGCATAATATTTCACTGAGAATAGCACAAGTAATTATAACATGGATATTATAGGCGGATAAGCAATAACAAATAATATAGTAAATAACACCGATGAGAAGAGGCTGCTCAAAGTACTATTAGTGCTATCATAATAACTTGGAGAGTAGGTAGTGAATCGAACACTACCCAATTAAACAACTTGCTTTATATCTTTTCAAACAAGAATATTCTTATCAAAATATCAAATGAATTGAAGAACATGAGAAAGAATATCGAGGAAGTCACTCAAAGAAAGCTTCTTGCTTTTCTAGAGAAAGTAGGAGCATTAACTTTAAAAACACACCTCGAGGTTTTGAGGCGTACGCCTCGAGGCTTACGCCTCTGTGAGGCATGCGCCTCGAGGCTTATGAGGTGCGCCTCGAGGTGCTGCCTCATCTATGAGCTGATTTTTTTTATTTTTTTTCTACAATATTTTTACTTTTCTTTTTGATTGTGAGCTTTTCATCTTTCATATACAAGTATTTTCAAGTCCTTAAGCTCACGATTCACTAAAATGCATTTTTTAGTTTATTAACATATTCATCTTATTTTTATTTGTTATTCATGTTATTTATAAATCAACACAAATAAAAAATTGAGTTTTGTGTCCTTAAATCTAAAGCCTCTACTCTTTAGTATGAATCAAGTATAAATGTTTTCTTTATTAAAATGTTTGGATACAAGGCTATGAATTTGACCTAAATTTAGAAAAAGTATATTTTTATAAACATGTCTCATCGTTTCGTATATTCAATTGGGACTAAATTAATACACATCAAAGCATGCATGACAAAGATGATCATAACATGCAATATTCAAGTATGTTATCCCTCAATCCTTACGGTAAAGTAAAAAGTGATCACTGATTAAGTGCTTACTCACTTATCCTTCTCAATTGAGTGACACACACATATCTTACCTAATTTTGAAAATGGTGTGTTATATCTAGTCCCTTTAGTTAGATTTTATTCATAACTTTAAATTTTGCAGAGAGTTACCCATTATTGTGCTTGCATGTTGATGAGGCGGATCTCGCGAGGGTCAAAATATCTCACACAAGGCAGAGACAAAAGTCGTTGTGGTGACCGCTCACGAAACCCGTATCAACCAACAATTAACCCACGACAATCAAATCAAGCAATGAAAATAGAAGTGGAGTCAAAATTTATTATAACTCTACAAAAATGTGTATAGTGTGCAAGTATGTAGAGTGTCGAACACAGGGAGCAAGCAAGATAGATCGGACAAAAATGTGCAAAATGTGATAAGTGATCAAATGCCTACAAATATGCAAATTTTTGTGGGTTTTTAATTTTATAATTCTTATTTGATTTTTTTATTTTTGTATTTTTATATTTTCATTTTTAATTTACTGATTTTATATTTTTTATATTTTATATTTTTTATTTTCTTTTTTTATAAATAGGATAGATAGATAAAGTAAGAAAAAGAGGGATGAAGTATTCATAAAAATAAGTAAAAATACTCAAAAATCAGGAAATAAAATGATTTTGTACTTTTTATAATTTTCTAATTTTTTATGATTTTTCTAGATTTTTCTGAAATATTTTGGTATTTTTAAAGGCAAAAATACTAAGAAACAGTGAACTAGTCTACTAGTCGAATAAAAATGAGGATGATAAATATCAAATAGTGTCCAAAATTCCTCAAATTAATGTTAATTGACAGATAATAAATCAGAGAAAATACAGAAACTGAAATTGCATTTTTAGGATTTTTTGAATTTTTTAGATTTTTCTGAATTTTTTAGGGATTTTATAATTTTTAGGGATTTTACTTTGAATTTTTTATTGATCTTTGGACTGACAATAAAAGATGCTAAGGCACACTAAATATATTTTTTTGGATTTTTTCAAAAACTTTTACTAATTTTTATTGATTTTTAATGCAAACAGTGCCGAAAATGCTTGTTTTTGAATTTTTATAAATATAAAAATGCATTAAAAATATAAAACAAAAATATGGCATGAAAGAGCAAGCAAACAAGAACCTATGGTAAATTTTTGGTGACTTTTGGAGTTTTATAGATATGTGAAATAAATAGAGATAACAACAAGAAACTACACTACTAGCAAGGGCACATATGTAAATAGGCAAACATCCAAGGGACACAGTGTAATTTTCACACAGAATGTAGAACTGAATACACAAGTTCCTGGATTAAATATAAATACCCAAACCTGGAGGGGGTTCGCTGCAAAATCACCAAGCTCACACGTATGAACACGTGACTAGCGAGGGTATATATGCAATATTACAAAGATCCATGGGCTATCATGCAAAATATCCCAAAAATTACACTTGAAATAAAAAGTTCCCTGTCTCAAATGAAATACATAAACCCACGAGGGGGTCCTCGCAAAATACCCAGTCTCCTCACGCGCACAGGCACGTAAGGTGATCTGGATAGGACCTAAGTGCAATTATGAAAAGTCTGAGGGTTCAAATACAAATATTACACAAATATTTAAACTCCAGATGCTAATTTATGGACTAAATAGAAATACAAAATGGTGCGGGGTGAAAGTGCAAAATACCCCTTGCTGCGCGCGGATGGACGGTGGCGATGAATCCACATGACACGTGGCGCGCGCTGGACGACCGATACCGCTTCGGCGTGAGTGGACACGATCAGATCTCTGGGTGATGATCAACGGCCGCGAGTGCGGAGGATCCAACAGTGCCTTAATGATCTGGAGGTGCGGCCTGAACCAACGGTGGAGAAGCAAGGAGGAAGAACGGGGAAGAACGTCGGCGAGGCGAACTTCCCCGAGCTAAATCCCGGTCCTCCGGTGATCTGGAGCACTCAAAAATGGGTCGTGAGCTCCTGATGGCTTCCTCTAGGTGCTGGGGGATCCAAAATGCTCTTGCGATGGCCGTAGTTCGCTGGAGAAGACGGTGGAGCTGGGGAGCTCCAAGGGTCTCCGGCGAGGGTCAAAACGAGCCCCAGGCTCTCGTTAAGCTCCAAGTACCTGCAGAAAGGAGTGAGAGGGTCCAGGGAAAAATTCCTGGACCCCGCAAGGGTGGAATGGAAGCGAGATACGATGGCGCACGGTGGTGGCCGGAGGAGCGCTCCGGCGAGGGATGTGTGTGGGCGAATCGATGGGTGAAACTCGAAGGTTCTTGGGGGGATCTGATCGTAATGCTAAGGTGAGTAAAACGCAAGGAAAATGAATGGAAGACGAAGACCTCGAAGGAGTGAACCTGAGGTAGAAGGTACCTCGATGCCTGCGAAAGGCGGAGGTGATTGGAGCCGCCTCGGGCGTCGCTCGACCAACCAGAAGCTCTGGAGAGGAAGCTATCACCTTCCTCGAGCTCACGGGCCTAAAAGAGGGAGTTAAGCCTATGTGGGAGGGGTTCAAAGGAGGCTCGAAAGTCGGAGGGTCGATTATGAAGGGTTGACGTTGTGGCTCTGACACTCCAAAGATCGAGAGATATGGCTCGAATCGCCGCTCCTCGGTCTTAGGAAAGCCTAGGGCGTGATTCACATATGCATGGGGCGAAACAATACAGAAGGAAGTTTCATGAAATGATGAAAGGGAAAGCCTCGAAAAATCCTTGAAATTGAGGTCAAACTAGGCTCTGACAGGCGTACATGGGGAGGACAGCCAGTTGACCAAGGTCAACTTGGACTGCCTCCTGGTCGGTCCACGTGGACCAACCAGGAAAAACCCCAAAAAATGATTTGTAAATTCAATTACAAATAGAAAATGATTTTATTATTTTTAGATTATAAAATGAAAAATATTCATTATTTTCTAAGGTATTTTAATATGATTTTTAATTATTTTTATTAGGTTTATAATTACAAATTACCATTTAAGGTCTATAAAGGTATGTATATATATGTATTTTAATATTTTTTTATTTTGTATATTTAATTTTATTTATTTTGTTTGATATTTTATAATATTATAGAATATTTTTATACACTAAAAAATATTTTTATTTTATTTTTATGAAGTATTTTGTACACTTAATAAAATATAAGTATTAATAATATAGGTATGTGTATAGGTAATATACCTATGTATACTATATACAAGTATTTTATTTTGTATCTTATTTAGGTTTTTATTCTGATTTTAATATATACATAAATTATAAATAATATTTACAAAATTATAAAAATATAGAATTATGAAAATAAAGAATAATGCATAAAATGATTATTTTAATATGTACAAGGATACAACAGGGGTCCAAAACTCAACTTTCAAACCGTAGCTCCGCTAAATGCGAAACCACTGCCGTAAAATAGTTTATTTTAAATTATATACAATTAAAGTGAGTTTGATGCATTTGGAGTTTTTATTTGGGAGATACAGGTCTGGGAAGTTGGGTTTTAGCATTTTATTCAGATCATAACTTTTCATCTGTACGTTATTTTTGTGTGAAATCAATTTTGTATTTTTTATTTATTTAATTATCTACAACTTTTATGTACAAGGTTTCTTTATTTGATGTATAAAAGGTGGAACCACAAATAGGTCCCAAAATGTATAAAGAATGAATAAATGAATAGGTATTTTTATTGTATTCTGGCCCTTATCTCCCCCTACTTTATTCCTTGTCGACCTATTCATCTAGATGCCTAGGTCTCGGAGTTTTGGGTCATAAAATATTTACAATATTTTATTATTTTTCTTTTCTTTTATTTATTCTATAATATTGGCTTTAAAAATAGTATTTTATACACTATTTATATGCACATGCATGGATGCTAAAATGCGGGAATTAAGGGTATTTACACGCATTTGTCAGGGTTTTTGAGGCCAAAATGATAGAATAAATACGATGAAATGTGGATTCATCATCCCTCTATACTTTGCCTTTGCTAGTCCCTAGCAAACACTTATGCAATAAGTGCAGAAAAGAAACAAAGAAAAGAAAAAGAAGAAAGTGGATTTAGTTTAATTATTAAACTTGTCTTCACAAAATCAAAGTTTGGAGCTTGCGTCGGACCTTTGGAATTTTAGTGCGGGCGGAACCTTAACGAGAACTAGATTTGAAATCCAATAGTCCATGAGAATCCCAAACCTCTGCTAAAGTCTCCTCAGTAGCCAGGTCAGAAATATCTCAACTCATACGCAAACCCTTACGACTATGAATCTGACTCATACAGTGTAAGTGATTGTGGCTCTCCCCAACTAGAATGACAAAGAAACTGACTTCTCCAGCATGACAACCCAATGATTCTCCAATCCAATAACTCCTTCCTCGAGGAGTGGGGTATTCCCTTCTAAGTTCAAGTGGGACCAGCTCAAGAGGAGGAGGTGAAGAGAAGAATGGACGGTAGCCAGTGTAGCTACCTATCCTAGGATGCAAGACCAGTGTAGTCAAGTCATCCAGCTGCAGGCTCACATGATATGACTTTGGAACTCAAGCTTGCTTATTGACTTTACAACATATTCACATACTTCACAGGCATTTATTTTTGTACAGGCCTGTCCATTTTTTTGACATACTATATACAACAGTATTTACATAAGGAGTTTTTCCTCTTGAGCCAGTAGACTATCCCTCTTTTGAAGCTTTATTGCAACCCATACTCTCCTATCTTTAGAATTCCTCATCACTGGACGGGTTGGGGTGCACTTCCCTCCCTAGAGGAGGACAAGTGTTTCCACTTGTGTGTGTCTCATACTGGCAAATCCAATCCCCTCACCACTCCAACTGAGTTGATCCATGTGAAAGGTGCATGTGTCCAAGTTAGGTCATTATCAACAAGAGTCGTGTGTGTGCTCCGAAATACTCTACTTAGGCAGTCAAGAATCCATTGAACTAAGTCTCGTGAACATCAAAGAATTAAGTCAACTAGACTTGAAGTACCTCAAACCCAGTTCCTATAAGGTTCCTGTTATTTAGGTAGATTTTAAGGTCCAATCAAGCTCCAATCTCCGGATTTTATTTAGACTTGTTCAACCATCAAACTTAATACGAAAAATGCGAATGCTATGATGCAATGCAAAATGCAGAAAATATTTTTATGATGCATTTTTCAAGATTTTGAACTTTTTATGGATTTTTTTGAAAAGATGATGAATATGCATTTTTTTATTTTTCAAAAAGATTTTTCAAATGTTTTTGGCATTTTAATTTTGCAAATGTTTTTACGATTTTTGAAAACAAAGATTTTTTTGTTAAAAACTAGGTACAAATATTTACACGGGAATGCATCTTGTATTTACAAGAATTAGATTTTAAGAATTTACAGGGTAAGTGGTCAATTTTATAAGTATATATGTATAAAGAATTTTAGAGGTGATGTATATATTCATCAAACTTATTTGAAAAGGTTTTTCAAATAATTTTTGAAAACTCTAGTCCAAAATAATTTTTACAAACACTTTACAAACATGTACACACATTTGAAAATCATTTTTGCAAAGGTTTTCCAAACAGTATATATATATATATATATATATATATATATATAGATTTTTCAGAATATTTTTGCAACTATTTTTCAAACCATTTGCAAACAATTTTTCAAACATTTTTTTTCACACAAAGAAAATAAAATTTTACAAATCAAAATGTTTTTACAAAGGTTGAAAACATGTAACAAAATGTTTTCCAAATAGTTTCAAAAGATTTTCACAAAGATTTTCAAACTATTTTTCAAATATTTTTGCAAAAAAAATATTTTCACCTGATTTATTAATCAGTAAGTACAAAAAGAATTTGAGGAATAATCAACATCTTTTTAATGAATTTTAAAGAATTATTAGCCATATTAATAAGAAAATAAGAAAGTATGAGTTATGGCTAAAGTATATACGTAGTATATACGAGCCCCCTATACTTAGCTTGAGTTATGTCCTCATAGACCGAAGAGAAAAGAGAAGACATAACTCGTACTAAGTATAGGCAAGTCTAAAGAATAAATAAATAAAGGAATGAATGAACGTATGAGAAGTGGACCGTCCCCCTATACTTAGGATCAAATAATCCTAAGTATAGCGGATTGTACACAAAGCAGGGAGGGTCAAGGGTGGGAATGAACAGATCGTACTCAGATTGTCTCCCCCTATACTTAGGGTAAGATATCCCTAAGTATAGACAAGAAGAGGAGACAATGGAGAGGATCGAAAAATAGAGAAACTCGGGGTGCACACCCCCCTATACTTAGGATAAAGTACGTCCTAAGTACATAAAACTGTCTACAAGGGGCGACACCTTTCAGATACAAAAAATAAGATAGAAAAGGAAAAGAAGAAAAGAAGAAAAAAGAAAAGAATAGATCACAGCTCAGTGTTTGTACCCCCTATACTTAGGACAAAGTGCATCCTAAGTATAGCAAAATCAAAAGATGAAGATGGGGTAACAGACATATAACGGAAAAATGAAAGAATGATATGGACAGATGGATCTATACAGTGGAAGATAGAAGTGATAACCATGTATGAGATGCAAATGATATGAGTCAAAGAACACATCTCATACCATAAGAATGGGGGCAACGTCAACGGTCGGCGGATCATGATCTAGATATAGCTTCAGGCGCTGACTGTTAACACGAAAGGTAGAGGAAGATGACAGCTCAGATATATCAATACTACCATTGTCATGTACCTTCCTGACCACATACGGACCTTTCCACTTACTCTGCAATTTCCCTGGAAATAATTTTAGCCTAGAATCAAACAACCATACTCGCTGATCGGGCTCAAACTGTTTATGGCAGATATGAGAATCGTGCCATGTCTTCATTTTTTACTTATACTGTAGGCTGCTAGAAAAGGATGTATCTCTCAACTCTTCAAGGGCTGCCAACTCTGCTTTCCTCTATTCTCATATACTCTCGGGATCCCATAATAACTCAGTAATTGCCCATAGTGACTTGTTCTTGATTTCCACAGGCAAATGGCATGGCTTGCCATAGACGAGACGAAAGGGAGATGTCCCTAATGGAGTCTTGAAGGAAGTCCAATAGGCCTACAAGGCTGAGTCCAAAAGCTGTGACCAATCCTTTCGGTCTGGGCGAACAATCTTCTGTAAGATATTCTTGATCTCTCTGTTCGATACTTCAGCAAGACCATTAGTCTGAGGGTGATATGGAGTGGCAACACGATGGTCAATGCTGAACTCGTCTGCAAGGGCCCTAACCTTGTCATTGATAAAGTGAGACCCCCCGTCTGAAATCAGAACTCTAGGTACCCCAAACCGTGAAATGATATTTTTTCTCAAAAAGCGACACACGGTCTTAGCATCTGCAGCTTGGGCGGGGATGGCCTCAACCCATCGTCTCACATAATCCACAACAAGCAAAATGTACTCAAACCCCTGACTCTTAGGAAATGGGCCCATGAAATCAATACCCCATGCATCAAAAACCTCACAAAAGTGAATGGGCTGCATGGGCATCATGTCTCTCTGTCCGCAAGTACCCATCTTCTGAAAGTCAGTACATCTCTGAAGGATATTGTGAATCCTTAAGCGCATCACGGAAGCGTGTCGATCGCATCGTATGCAATCGGAGAAACTAGTCGTACTAGATGCTAGATGCAGCGGAAATTAAAAAATTTAACTTTAAAGATGAAACCACATGATCACGAGAACACTTCTCGGATCGTTTCATCAAACCACAAAGTACAAGGAATACCTCTTGAAGCGTGGTTGTGATCGCGAGATCCCAAAGTAGAGATCCTCCTATCTTAAGTCCGACCCACGGAGAATGCGCTTGCGGGCACGACGATGAGTCGCGTCCTTCCCGCAATCCTTTGACGAAGATCCAAGCGTCGAGGCGTAGAAAAATGATCTCCTTCCTAATACACAAAGCGGACGGCCACTTGAATATTAGGGAGACCCCACGAGAATGAGAGGGAGAGAGAGAAGAGTTCTTCAACTCAAGAATGTTGTGTCTTGGAAAAAGCTACCCTAGCCCTCCTTTTATACTAGTTTAGGGTCCAATGGATCTCAATCCATGGGACTCATGGATCCAAGGGCTATGCTTGATCCATGCTAAATCAATGGCTATGATTGTTGTTGGTTAAAACCAACAACATTAATTTAAATTAAAAAATGTTGCAACATTATCAACATAATTTAATTTAACATTAACTAATTAAGAGATATTATGATAAATAAAATTTGAGTCAACCAACCACCCTCAAAAATAGGGGGCGTCACCCATGAACAATTCATGGGTGACGCCACCTATGCATGATGGTTATTTGGCTCCCTTTTATTTATCTTATTATTTCTTAATTAATCACAAAAAAATATTCACCAAATTAATTCCAAATTAATTTGCGAATATTTCAATCATGCCATTGAATATTATGTGAATCATATTCACAACCTAAACTAATTAGTAAATTGCATTTCCAATTAATTAATGAATGTGAATCCAATCCACATTATTAATTAACAAATGCTATTTACATAAATTCTCTCTCTTATATATGTATATTATAAATCACATTTATAACACACATATATCATGGATAGTGTTATCCACATTCTCTTAATCCTCGATAATTAAATCCCATTTAATTATCTTAGATAATTATTTTCACAATATGAATCATATTCATATTTAAGCTTGATAATTTAATCTCATTTCATCATCAAGTCCTTGCTTGGATATTTCATCAAAAGAATTATTCTTGAACCCTTTCAAGAATAATGTGCTTTCTCCGCAGATACTTGGAGATAAGGACAAAGCGATTGTATTGTTCCACGTATAGTGACTTGGATGTTGAGATCCCATCTCAAATCTAGATCTAACAGACCTCTCATAGATGCTTTATTAAATCAAGTCCGTATACTTAATCTTCTCATTGCATCTGAATCACATTCAGATCAATGTCCAACATTTGGACTAAGATCAAGTTACTTCTCTACTGAGAGGAGTCACTAAAATCCAGACCTGTTTCATCACTCCCTCGGACTGGAAGCGTCATGGTTATACAATCGTTTATGATCACATCACCCTCAGGTATTCCCAATACCTGCACATCCTGCATACTGGAAGACCAATGATCAACCTGAAGATGAAGATCTATTTTATACTGTCTTCTTCAGGGTTTGATCACCAAGTTTCTCAATCTTGGTCATTGGGATTTGGTATCGATCATATGCTTTCCCAAAGCATATATCATACCTTCAAATTCTTGTCATGCTTCCAAAGCACGACGACCATGCATGGAATTTGATCGGTCCCAATACCTCATGAGTGAGCTCACGTCTTCCGGTTCATAAGTGAACCTGTATGATCCCTTTGAGAGATCGTATTACTCATATGCCCTTATATGCACACCAACTCGCCGGTGTATAGACCTTGGTTAGGTCATCAACCTACTGGTCTGCCAAATGTACATACTCAGACATATAGTAACACATCTGTCTCCGGTCAGAGGATGTGTGCCTATGCTGTGACAGCATTCAACATAGGACTTAGGTTATCTCGATCTCGCTAAGTCAACCCATTGACTTAACTAATCTGACACCTCCGAATCACTATTCCCATGCAGAGGACCTGCATCAAGAGGTCGGTCAGATATCAGCCTATGTGAGAAAAGATTGTCATCTCCTACTCAGGCTGGAGATCATCTCTTAATAATCATTTGACGGTGCTTGATGAGTCCTCTATCTAACCCATTAGATATTCATCCAAGCACCAGCCTCTATGATTCATTTAATGAATCAACAGCTGTATGATCATTAAGATGGCCATGGTACATAACCCTAATTGTACAGAGGGACCTATTATGCAAATTATTTATTCTTCATTTCAGATCAGGGAATGATACGTGCAATAACATTTATTGCATAATGGCTCGCCGTGGGCTCGCATATCCAACAATCTCCCACTAGCCCAAAGAGCCATTAATGGGCTAATCATTTAAACCTACACTCATGTGACAATCATAGGCTATTTAGAAAATAGCTAGGTAAGCTGACCAGTCACTCTGTTCCCGCGAGACTACACCAAGTCCTTTTACGGCACTTGCATATCCCCAGTAACAGCGCTCGCATCTAATGCGAATGTTGCATCTAATGCAACCAATACTCAATCTTGTCAGTCATAGTATCCTTGATACTACAACTCAAAGAAATATTTATAACCAGCATGTAATTTCTATTATCCTTATCAGAATGCCCTTATCCCTGGAGATCTCCATCTCCTAAGGTATTCGCAGTTAAGACCTTTTAGATCTCCATCTAAAAGTCTTAATTTCTTGAAGATAAGACTTAGATATCACTATCTCTAAAGCCTTATCATCTTTGAAGATATTGTTATTACTGCAATTAAGTGTTCTATCTCCATAGCAGGATTAGTATCAGTTTACTGCTCACACTGCATGGCAGATATCTGGCTTTTGTAGACATCTAGCATACTTTCAGCTTTTCATAACTGATGCACAAAAGGGCAACCAGTTTTAGCATTCACTTCCTCAACTCTTTGAGGTGCTATCCCTTTAGATGGGTCAGTACCAAATCTTAAAGGTAAGAAAGCCTTTCTTGGAATTTCCAAGGTGTACTACAAATGTGACAGTCCCAATACCCTCTTTTCTTTGCTTCTGAACACCTTCAGAACTAAGATCTAAGAGGCATCTTTGAGATCATATCTCAAGGTATGGAATAGCCAGATCACAAAACACTTATAATCATCCTAATATCATTCCAAATGATTAGGATATTATCTACATTTAGCACGATGAACACAATGGCACTCTCACTAAGCTTCACATGGTTCATCAAGATTCTATTTGAAATCATAACAATTATAATTTCATCAAATCTTATGTTCCAACTATAAGAAGCTTATTTGAGTCCAAAGATGGAGTTCTTTAGCCAGCACATCTTGCATTCCTCAACCATGAAGCCCTGGGGCTACTTCATGTGAATATCCTTAAAGAGGTATTCATAGAGGAATACAATCTTGACTCGCATCTTGAAGATGTCATAGTCAAATTGTGTAGCTAGGGTTAGCAATATTCTGATGGGTTTAAGCATGATCACTGAAAAGCAAGCCACATCACAATCGATGTCTTCTCTTCAGTGTGTAGCTCATGGCTACGAACCGTGCTTTGAAGGTCTCTACCTTCTCATTAGTTTCCCTCTTTCAATTAAAGATCCATTTACCCCTTAATGGGTCCAACCCTTATAGGTGGATCCTCGAGGGTCCATATACAACACTTGTATATGAAGTCTACCTTATACCTTTATTGATAAAATCCATCTTTCCATGTTATGATCCTCAGGAGCTTCATCACATGAAGTCCGATCATTGTCACACTTAACTGACACAAGGAATACATCCTCAAACTCATTTGAAGAGGTATTAGTGTTTCATCTTTAATCGTCCCTTTTAGTTTCCGATTTCTGGAGCCTCATTATCTTCTCAAGATTAAATGAGTTCCTTTACTTCATTTTCATCTTGATTCTCAAGAGAGTCATCCTATAAGAATCACATTCTCAAAGATGAGATATTTTAAGAATCTCAAGGTCATAAAGTAGGTATCCAATACCATCCTTTATTTTCCTAATGAAGTAGCACTCTCAAGTTCTAGATTCCAGCTTACATGCATGGAACCTTATTAAGGATATATATATTGTAGTCTCTACTACATATATATACCTAGAAACTAAGGGATAATTATGCTAAAATTTATCATTGATCAAATCATGTCACACATGATCTAATTGTATCTTCCTACAACTCCATTGAGTTTAGGTGTGTCAGGAGGATTGAGATAGAAATGATATTCATATCTCCATAAGATATTCTTTGAATTTATCTAATAGGTACTTGCTACCTTGGTTAGATCAAATTCATTTAATCTTCCTTCAAACTTTGGTTCTAAACCAAAATTACGAAATCTTTGAACATTTCAAAGGTTTCTCAGGTGAAGAGAAGAAATCTCATATCATACATGATCATCAATAGATATCACATATCCACAATGTTCACTATGATATAGATGATTCACATACATCAATATGTATGAGATCTCAAATACCTTGACATCTTACACCTTTCCCAAAAGGGTGTATTGGACATTTTACTTTGAATACAATATTCACAAGTATGTAAGATTTGAAATTTTAGACATTCTAAAGTTTCATATCTTACTAGTCTATTGATCTCATCAGCAGACATACGTCCAAAACTTGATGCTAAATCATTGTCAAATGATCTTTATCCTCCTATTGATCTTATAAGGTTTAACTTTCAGTATTAGAAATCTTAATGAACCATTCATTAAATTTCTAATTTAGTAGAGTCCACCAGATGCTAGATTATTATCTGAAATATATCTATCATAACTCTTTATGATAGGTTTATTCCAGAATTCATGTTTATTTCCAACATTTAGAAACAAACAATGAGTTTATTCTAATATCTAGGTCATAGAGACATTCTCTAAGACTAAGGCTCTCCCACTGAAATTAAGAAGTATATCAATCCAACAGAGATTGTTGCAACAATTGCATCAATGTCTATGTGGATAATTATAAACCTTAAGATCAAATTTTTCCAGTCTTCTAAAACATGTGCAACACATTGCAAGTGTTGTTAGAAGATTGAGATACAATTATCAGACTTTATCTTATCAAATAAGCAAGTCAATTTCAATGATCAAATGTAGATATAGATTATTATGATGCACTATCTGAGTCCTTCTCTAAGGATTCTAGACAGACTTTGATAGTCATACTATCAACACATCAAGTTATTGCAGTATAGGCATTCATCCAACTCTTTGGATGTCATATGGAAGCCACTGAAGTACAATCAACTCTTTGACTTTCCTTCTCACATGGGTCCGACCCACGCTTCCACTGTGCTCTCTTCATCTATAAACAACCATTGTTCAAGACCAAGGATCTCTTATGTTAAATTCAAAAGAATTCAATGTAAGAGCATTTCAACATTTATACATGCTTCATTAAATTCATACAATGTGAATACTATGAAGCTTCATGAATGACTAGAGTATAGACAGTAGAATGATGACACTCATCATGTCTACATCCATCCAGACTCCTAAAACATTGGTTCAGGTAGGTATTCAAATATTTCGAATACATCATCTCTTTCGAGCCACCATTCTGCATAGTGCAGAGAACCATGCCATTCATGATTAAATGTTTAGAGCACATATGTATGCCAGAACATCTTCTTAGATTTTATAAGGATTATTCGACAATTATGATCACCATCGACATGTCACTTCCAAAGTACACTCGATGAAAGATCAAGACTATAGAGACATACAAATGCTAAAGTGATGTCTTATTGTCCTTTTTAATTGTCACTCCTCATTATGTTGAGGAAACTTGCACATTGCAACCACATACATTATGTGTCCAATTTGCAAGCATAATATCTGGATCATGAGTCCAATCCATGATATTTTACTGGTTATTATTGAGTATAACATTGAGTGGGTTTAATGAAGGATTATCTGAAATAAGAAATTTTGCATAAGGGTATATATATTATATATACATATTTTACTTTGATTTAGGAATTTGAAATCAAATTTGTCTTGCTATGTCTACTATGAAAGATTATTCCCTAATCATCTTTCAAAGTAAGAGATATACTTACCGCTATATCTCAAGCAAGATCTGGGATCTCCTTTCCTATCATTGTCACATCCCAATAATATGAGAACCTGCGACTCTGATAAAAAGAAGCGGGAACACATTCCGCCTTGCAAGTCCCACTCGCATTTCCCGATTCGGTCTTTAACACACGGGCCCACCACCCCTAAGGTGATGTTGACCCGCTGCTAATTGAACCAACCGTCAACAGGATTAGAACTCGCTATGCGCAATCCAATATCGCCCCAATAATATGAGGACTCGATATTGGGGTCACTACGCATACGGCCTTACTCTTTCGAGAAGCAAAGAGCCTGATCCAGATGCGCTTGCATACAGGAGCTGTCACTTCGGACAGGCGTCTCCTACATACAATCCCTGGCGACGGAAACCCTTCGCCTTGACGGGAGACCATGGATGTCACTTATGTGATCCTCCACCTCTTATTCAAATTTTGTAATTAATTATCGTGAATCATATTCACATAATTAATTCTTCCAAGGGAAATACACATCTATTCATAATAGAGTGTTTCATAGGATATAATTAATTTAATCACATTAAATCAATTATTAATCCTATTATCAATCAACAAACTTTGAATTTTACTTGAATAGTAGGTATAATCTCAAAGTACGTATTATTTCGAATTTTAATAATTAGAAATACACTTTGATTTCTCCGACATTATCCAATCCCTACCCGCTGTCATGGCCAGTACCGGCGAGAGTGGGACGGACCACATACGTTGCAACCCGCTACCCCAGCGATCTCCGACTAGACACCATATCCACCTCAGGAAAGGATAATGCCAGATAGATCATCATGTACCTTGAGATGCTCATCGGTCTTTCAACCGAAATTATACCATATAATATAGATCAAACATTTTTGATTATATTATAAGGAGATTTGCTAAACAAATCCCCAATCCTATTCAAGCAAGAGGTTTTCATGTAAAAGTTGTCCTACAACTATTGTAGGATGTCCTAAGATTTTGCATGAAAACAATGTTTGCTGATAATTTCAAAGGTAACCAATGATCAAGATCAACTATCTTATCATTATGATTTAGGCAAGTGTCATTCAATGAAATAATTATTTCTTTAAATATTTCACAAATATTTATCACTAATTATTCCAGAAAATTAACAATTAATTTTCATCATGATAATTGAATGACATATCACAAGGTTCAAGATCAAAATTGTTAATTTCCAGCAAGGACCCCCAATCACTAAAATTAACTTATCTTGATCAATTTAAATCCAAAAAATGCAAACTCAGTTTCCAAAGATTGCCTATTTGATTTATTGAAGAACCCAAGTAATAATTCACGCATTTCGAGGCGGATTAAAACCGCAATTATCTCATTAATCACGTTTAAATCCGCAGTTCCCGCAACAGTAAATATAGTCATATTCAAAAAGCCATATCTTGAGCAAATAAAGTCCAAATTTAGTAAACTGAAGTCCTATGATTTCCTTGTTTAATGGGGAACAAAATCCAAATTGAAAATTTCGTGTTTAAACATTTTAAACAGTACAGAAAAATTCAATTAGACAGGGGTGCGAAAATTGAAATGCAGTAAAAATTTCGCAACCCTTTCAAGAACCAAATCGTCTAAGGTCCATGGATCATATCCAAAACCTTTATTCGACCTGGCTCTGATACCACTTGAAGGATATTGTGAATCCTTAAGCGCATCACGGAAGCGTGTCGATCGCATCGTATGCAATCGGAGCAACTAGTCGTACTAGATGCTAGATGCAGCGGAAATTAAAAAATTTAACTTTAAAGATGAAACCACATGATCACGAGAACACTTCTCGGATCGTTTCATCAAACCACAAAGTACAAGGAATACCTCTTGAAGCGTGGTTGTGATCGCGAGATCCCAAAGTAGAGATCCTCCTATCTTAAGTCCGACCCACGGAGAATGCGCTTGCGGGCACGATGATGAGTCGCGTCCTTCCCGCAATCCTTTGACGAAGATCCAAGCGTCGAGGCGTAGCAAAATGATCTCCTTCCTAATACACAAAGTGGACGGCCACTTGAATATTAGGGAGACCCCACGAGAATGAGAGGGAGAGAGAGAAGAGTTCTTCAACTCAAGAATGTTGTGTCTTGGAAAAAGCTACCCTAGCCCTCCTTTTATACTAGTTTAGGGTCCAATGGATCTCAATCCATGGGACTCATGGATCCAAGGGCTATGCTTGGTCCATGCTAAATCAATGGCTATGATTGTTTTTGGTTAAAACCAACAACATTAAATTAAATTAAAAAATGTTGCAACATTATCAACATAATTTAATTTAACATTAACTAATTAAGAGATATTATGATAAATAAAATTTGAGTCAACCAACCACCCTCAAAAATAGGGGGCGTCACCCATGAACAATTCATGGGTGACGCCACCTATGCATGATGGTTATTTGGCTCCCTTTTATTTATCTTATTATTTCTTAATTAATCACAAAAAATATTCACCAAATTAATTCCAAATTAATTTGCGAATATTTCAATCATGCCATTGAATATTATGTGAATCATATTCACAACCTAAACTAATTAGTAAATTGCATTTCCAATTAATTAATGAATGTGAATCCAATCCACATTATTAATTAACAAATGCTATTTACATAAATTCTCTCTCTTATATATGTATATTATAAATCACATTTATAACACACATATATCATGGATAGTGTTATCCACATTCTCTTAATCCTCGATAATTAAATCCCATTTAATTATCTTAGATAATTATTTTCACAATATGAATCATATTAATATTTAAGCTTGATAATTTAATCTCATTTAATCATCAAGTCCTTGCTTGGATATTTCATCAAAAGAATTATTCTTGAACCCTTTCAAGAATAATGTGCTTTCTCCGCAGATACTTGGAGATAAGGACAGGGCGATTGTATTGTTCCACGTATAGTGACTTGGATGTTGAGATCTCATCTCAAATCCATATCTAACGGACCTCTCATAGATGCTTTATTAAATCAAGTCGGTATACTTAATCTTCCCATTGCATCTGAATCACATTCAGATCAATGTCCAACATTTGGACTAAGATCAAGTTACTTCTCTACTGAGAGGAGTCACTAAAATCCAGACCTGTTTCATCACTCCCTCGGACTGGAAGCATCATGGTTATACAATCGTTTATGATCACATCACCCTCAAGTATTCCCAATACCTGCACATCCTGCATACTGGAAGACCAATGATCAACCTGAAGATGAAGATCTATTTTATACTGTCTTCTTCAGGGTTTGATCACCAAGTTTCTCAATCTTGGTCATTGGGATTTGGTATTGATCATATGCTTTCCCAAAGCATATATCATACCTTCAAATTCTTGTCATGCTTCCAAAGCACGACGACCATGCATGGAATTTGATCGGTCCCAATACCTCATGAGTGAGCTCATGTCTTCCGGTTCATAAGTGAACCTGTATGATCCCTTTGAGAGATCGTATTACTCATATGCCCTTATATGCACACCAGCTCGCCGGTGTATAGACCTTGGTTAGGTCATCAACCTACTGGTCTGCCAAATGTACATACTCAGACATATAGTAACACATCTGTCTCCGGACAGAGGATGTGTGCCTATGCTGTGACAGCATTCAACATAGGACTTAGGTTATCTCGATCTCGCCAAGTCAACCCATTGACTTAACTAATCTGACACCTCTGAATTACTATTCCCATGCAGAGGACCTGCATCAAGAGGTCGGTCAGATATTAGCCTATGTGAGAAAAGATTGCCATCTCCTACTCAGGCTGGAGATCATCTCTTAATAATCATTTGACGGTGCTTGATGAGTCCTCTATCTAACCCATTAGATATTCATCCAAGCACCAGCCTCTATAATTCATTTAATGAATCAACAGCTGTATGATCATTAAGATGGCCATGGTACATAACCCTAATTGTACAGAGGGACGTATTATGCAAATTATTTATTCTTCATTTCAGATCAGGGAATGATACATGCAATAACATTTATTGCATAATGGCTCGCCGTGGGCTCGCATATCCAACAATCTCTTCACGAACTCATCTGAATCCCTGAAGAGAGTAGGCCACCAAAGGCCGGATTGGAGCACCTTCTGTGTTGTCCGTCTCCCAAAATGATGTCCTCCTGCCTCAAGCTTGTGGCAGTATGTGAGGACGCTATGCTGTTCTTCTTGAGGAATGCACCTCCTCTAGATGTTATCCCCTCCTTCATGATAAAGGACGGGATCCTCCCAATGGTAAAACATGGCCTTCACTAGGAAGGTCTCAAGTTTCTGCCTGGGCCAACCTTGTGGAACCGTCTTGGCAACAAGATAGTTCACAATGTCGACATACCATGGGAGCGAGGCGATAGCCAAGATCGCCTCATCTGGGAATGTCTCGGTGATAGGTGCACTGGGCTCAGATTCCTTAAGGTTCTCTAAGCGAGAGAGGTGATCCGCCACCACATTCTTAACTCCAGGCTTATCCTTAATCTCAATGTCAAACTCATGGAGCAGAAGGATCCATCTGGTAAGGCGAGCTTTGGCATCCTTCTTGGCCATGAGATACCGGATGGCGGTGTGATCTGTAAAGATAGTCACTCTAGATCCGAGAATATATGATCGATACTTATCCAAAGAAAAGACTACGGCCAGCATCTCCTTCTATGTCACAGTGTAATTCTGCTGAGCGACATCCAAAGTCTGGCTAGCGTAGTGAATGGCATATGACAATCCATCCCTCCTCTGTCCAAGCACAACCCCTATGGCAAAATCAGAAGCAGCTGTCATGAACTCGAATGAGAGAGACCAATCGGGTGGCTGAAGGACAAGAACCGTGACAACCATATTCTTGAGAGTCTCAAAAGACGCAAGACACTTATCATCTACAATGAACTCGGTGTCTTTCGTCAGCAAATCAGTAAGCGGTCGGGCAATACGACTGAAGTCCTGAATGAACCGTCGGTAGAAACCGACATGCCCCAGAAAAGACCGCAATTGGCGCATATTGGATGGTTGATTGAGTTTTCTAATGATATCCACCTTTGCCAGATCGACCTCCATGCCCCTGTTGGAGATGATATGACCAAGGACCGTCCCTTGAGTCACCATGAAGTGACTCTTCTCCCAAGACAAGACAAGATAAGATTGACCTCTATACATCGTTGAAGCACACGATCTAGGCCGTCAAGACAAGCATCAAACCCATCGCCATAGATCGAGAAGTCATCCATGAAGACCTCTAAACAGTCACCCACCATGTCCGAGAAAATGGACAACATGCACCTTTGGAATGTCGTCGGGGCGTTACACAATCCAAAGGGCATCCGTCTGAAAGCATACGTCCCAAACGGACAGGTGAATGTCGTTTTCTCTTGGTCTTCGGGCGCAATGGTCACTTGATTGTAACCGGAGTACCCGTCAAGAAAACAATAGTGATTCTTCCCAGCTAACATTCTCGATAATCTGATCAATGAATGGCAGTGGGAAATGATCTTTCTTGGTGGCTTGATTCAATCGTCTATAGTCAACACAGACCCTCCAAGAAGTGGGTACCCGGGTAGCTATCTCCTCTCCAGACTCACTCACAACTGTAGTGATACCCGTCTTCTTGGGTACCACATATAATAGACTAACCCACTTGGAGTTAGAGATGGGGTAGATAAAATCGGTGCTCCACCACCTTGATATTTCCTTCATGACCACATCTCGAAGATTCGGGTTCAGCCGTCGCTGGAACTCACGCGAAGGCCTAGCATCCTCCTCAAGATAGATGTGGTGGGAGCACAGAGCCGGACTAATCCCATGAAGATCAGCTATACTTTATCCTTTCGCCTTGCGGTTTCTTTCAAGAACCTCCATCAGACGAGATTCTTGCTCTCCATTCAAACCTGTTGAGATAATGACTGGGTGCATATCTGGCTCTCCCGCAAGAATCTATACTTTAGCGACTGTGGCAAGGACTTCAATTCTGGACAACTGGGATGTGGCAGATCTGGCTTCTGATATGTCTGTGTGAAGGCTACCAGGTCTGCACGTGAGAACTCTTGCTGTGCATGAAAATCTGACGAAGGGAACCCTGCTGAATCATCGTACTGGCTCACACTCCGTCCTAGCATTCGGCTCAGGAGGAGTCAGACATGGCAAATAGTCATCAAAATCATACCAATCAATGTATGAATCCGAGGGATCTGAACTAAAAGAACAAGACTGAAACTCAGCATCACCACTCGTCCCACAATTGTCAGCCTCAAAGGTATCCTCGTCCAGGGGTGTGCTCTCCAGGCTCTCAACTGCCATAAGCTGTAAATAGAGTGAATCCGCAGGCAAGGAGAGGGTCTATGCTACTGGATCTGTCCAAATGGATTCATCATCTGTCATCACAAAATCACACTCCTGGTGGACGTCTAGCTCGTCCTCTGTCATATGCGCAAGATCAGTAGACAGCTCTGAGCATGCTGATTCTTTTGCTCTGGTCTCCTCGATCATCTCTATTTGTATGCTCTCGCCCTCTACGTGAAAGCATACCTTCCCACTATCATGATCGGTCACCGCCTTGGCAGTGGCCAAGAATGGGCGTCCAAGTATGATGGGGGCATCGGTTACCGACTCAGGGATCTCCATGTCCAACAACAAAGTCCACGGGGAATTTCAGACCCTGAATGGTAACGACCACGTCTCTCAACAACCCCTTCAACCTCTTAGTCGACCTATCAGCAAACTGAAGGACTGTCCTGCTCTGAAGAAGAGGACCAAACTCGAATCGGTCGAGTAAGGTTGCCGGAAGGAGGTTGATAGAAGAGTCGTTGTCTAACAGAGTACGATCAAAATGCTGCTCCTTAATCTCGCATCTGACATAGGGATCTCCTGCATCTGGTCTCTTGGCTGGAAATTGGTTCTGAATGGTGCAACAAGTAGAATGGGTAAGCACATGGATATGATCTCTGTGGTTCCTCCTCTTCATGCGGATTGTAGTCTTCTCTCTCAAGCTCTTTTGGAAGAGGGGGATGAGCTCAAGTGCTTCCTGTAGAGTCAGCTGGATCTGAAATCTATCAATCATTTGGTTGTTGAACTCTACCTATTGAGACTTTTTTTGGATTTTCTTTTTTATTCCCCTTCCCCAAGCGAAGTGCTTGAGGGAAAGGGATGGAAGGGCCCTCCTCAGATGGAGGACTAGGAATAGGTTCATGTGCCTATGAAGGAATAGAATCCATACAATGATCATCATGCAACACATATGGACCTGAAGTGTATACAGAAACCTTTCCTTTATTCATATTTTTGTTCTTTTTGTTGTTACCACAGTCTTGAGATATAAAAGGTGGCAACACAACATGTGGGAGCTCAACAAAAGTAGAAGTGGTGGCCTCAGCACCACCAACGGCATCTGTCTTCGCGGTCTCAGCACCGCGCTCTGGCTCTACATCAAAAATGGTGGCCTCAGTACCACCGTCTGCATCTGGTATGGTGACAGCCTCAGCACCGTCATCTGGATCTCCATCCTTGGTGGCATCAGCACCACCGTCATCTACATTATCATCAGCGGCATCAGCACCGCTACTCTGCTCATCTGGCGCTCGTGATTCCTCATGCGGTTTTCGCTCAGATGAGGTGCTGCCGGCTGGCATCCTACCGCTCCTAGTAGTCACGAAATCAGCATCATACAAAGAAGACATGCCACTCAAATAATCACTAGGAGAGGTATCCTCTATAAATTGTACCTGCTCAGACTTCCTCTTCAGATTGTTTGGATTAGGCTCGATCTGTGCAAGTATGGCAGCCTTGCCCTTGATGATATCCTGCATCTCCTACCGGAACTCATCCATTTCTTGTCGGAAGGATGCCTGCTGGTCAGAAATCAAGCGGGCGAGGTCATCTAGAGATGGGTTCTCAAAGGCAGGTGCCTGAGAACCGGATGTGTTCCCCTGCTGGAAATGAGGCTGTTGCTGCTAGTGGGGATGCTGGGAGTATGTTTGGCGAGGCTGCTGACGCTGCCTCCACTGTTGTCCCTGATAGACGGGACGAGGACCCTGCTAATACTGTTGGTGGGCATACTAGGGTTGTTGTTGCTGGCTGTTCAGATGGCCCTGAGCTGGAGACTGATGCTGGGATGAGGTGCCACCAGTGATCCAATGGAATCCGGGGTGATTACGACAAATCCTGGGCTGCTGTGGGTACTGGTCATACCATATCCCATTGACTTCCATCAATGGTTCCTGCTCAACGGGGGGTGGTGGAAGAACTGCCAGTGGCTGATCCAGCTGATAGACCACCATCTGAGTGTCCTGAGATGGTGATGGCAGTGAGTAGTGTTGTAGCTGCTGGACCGGCTCTGCCTGGATGTGGTGAACCTGACGGTACAAGGCAGAGGGCTGGGTGGAGCTGCTACTGCTGGGATTGGCCCGTGACCTGGGAGGTTGCTAAGGGGGCGTTTGTGCCTCCTGAATGCAAAGGATCTGCGTCTTCAGGTCACTCATGGTCTTCGTGAAAAGGTCCATCTGGGAAAGACCTTGGCTCTACTTCTTCTCAAGAATCTCGATGCGGTCCATCTTCTCAGAAATGATCCCCATGTCGGCAGCGGTGGATTCAGCCTGAGCTGCGGCTGCTGACGGAGTGTGTGTACTGGCATTGATGAATCTCGGATTCATCACTCTAAGTCTCATTAATTAGGCTCAAGTCCCTCAAGATCAACTGCATTTCTGCATTTATTTCGCATAATTAGCATCCGGGCATGATTGCATAAGAATTGCATTTTAGCATTAATTTCTGCATAAAATAAGAAGCCAAAAATCCAAGCCAAAAGTGACCTGTGAATAGCCTAATTTCCCTATTTTTAACTCCTTCTTACTAACTCCGATTGCCACAAACTCACTTCCACTGTGTACACATCACTAACAAGAATAAATAAAAAATACAAAAAAATAATTAACCCAGGTAAGTGGACCAAAAACCCAAACCCTAGTTTCAGAATTTCGGACTAAAAGCCTCATATCTTCCCCATCCAGTGTCCGATTTGATCCTACTCACTTTTGAACTAATGCACATTCAATTACCTTCAAAACAAAACCAAGTTCAAGTGAATCGGAGCTCGTATGTGAAAGTTGGGTTTTGGGCCTCTTTTGTACATTGTATTTTCGCGGCTTTTTGACCTGTATTTTATGTGTATATTTTCTTTATTAATAAAAATCCAAAAAAATTAGATTAAGGTCTCTTTTATTTATCTTTGAGTTTTCCTTATTTTTCCGGATTTTTATCGTGTTTAAAATTGACAAAAAAATTAGAAAACCCAAAAATCAAGGTATTCTATGTACATGGGATACCCCAAAAATTCACTTTTCACATTTGACCGAATTGGGCTTTGATGTCTTCATGAAAGTTGTAGATCTCGTCGAGACGAGCATTTTTCGTGAAGAAACTTTTTCGATCCGGGGTCGTTTACTATTTCTTTTTGATTTTACAAACTCTTTTTCCTCTGATTTTTCTGGAGCTGACACGTGGCAGCCCCAAAGGCCGCCACGTGTCAGCTATTTTTCGCCTTTTTAAATCTTAGTTTTTATGAAAAAAATAAAATAAAATAAAATAAAATAAAATAAAATAAAAATTCGCCCGCACGTGCAGCGCACGTGCCTCCCCCGCACGCGCACTGCACGTGCGCCCGCGCCTCCTCTTGCCTCGCCACGTGGCGTTCATCTGGCCGCCCGATCTCAGCCGATCGGACGGCCATGGCGTTTCTTCCCCAACCTCACGCCCTTCTCTCCTCCGTAACCTCTGCCCAACTTCGCCGACCTTATCTCCACCAACGGCCGCGCCTCTATCTTCGCAACCGCCCGCCGATATCCTCTCCTCCCCGTACCGGCCAACCAACCTCCGCAAACTCCGCCTCCCTCTCCTATTAAAACACCACCGCCGCCCCCTACTCGATTCATCCGCCGAGCAAGCTTCAAGTTGGAGGAGCGGCGGTGACAGCGCCGCTTCCTCTCCATTCATCTCCGGCGAGGTCCGAGGTTCCACCCCCTCGTCGCAGTGCCGCACCTCTGTAGCGTGACTGCCCAAGCTCCGCGTTTCAGCGCCGTTGAGCCAAGTTCTCCTACGACAACTCCACCATCCTCGTCGCAACCACCTTCTTCCCCGCCGCGACTCCAGAACCACCTTCGACGACGACGACGACCACCACCGCATCTCCAACCTTCGCCTCACGCCATCGACCGCCATCAACCTCCCGCCTGGAGCTCCTTCGCCTTCAACTCCACCGCGCCGCTCTCTGGGTCGTGTGTCGGCCAGAGGGAGGCCTCTGATTCTCCACCGTTCGTCAACGACATCCACGACTTCGCGACGACACCATCTTCATCCCCAGCTTCGGCCCCACGCCACCGGAGCTCTGTGCCTCAGCCACGCATCCGCCGAGGCACCACCACCGAGCCACTCCAGCTTCACCACGTCTTCTCCGCCGACACGCCACCGCCGGACCCCTGCCACTCCGCCGTCTCCTCCGAAGCCATACTCCGCCTCGCCAGACCGCCGTAGGCCGGGCTCGAACCCCGAGGCCCCCCGCACGCCCCTCGCACGTGCGTGGGGGAACGTCCCCAGCAAGCAACCCCCAGGGGTCACGTGATCCGCACGTGACCCGCTGGGTCAATTACAACAACCCCCCTGGAATTCTCATATTTGCGCATCAATCCAAAACCAGAGGGCACGTGCTGCGCACGTGCCTCTCTGGGAAATTTGCAAGAATACCCTCTGGGGTATAGGTAACTACACAAAAGTCCCCCCTGCATTGATTTATTTATTCTATTTGCGTCTGTACCCCTGTCTTTGTCATCCATTATAGACCTCTACATTGCATCATTTTATTTGTTTAAATATAGCACTGTGTTCATTGCTTAATGCTCTACATTTTGACATGTCGTGGATAATTTTGTGATTAACGGTTGATTAATAAATAATTATTTTGTGGAAATTGAGATATTTTACCCAATCTGTGCTCAGAAATTCATAGTTAATTAACCGTATCTCTAAAAATTCCCCAAAAATCAAATATCATAGAGATTGATTTGATTAACATTGTGCCCAAAAATCTTTGCATTTGCATGCATCATTTGCCCTGTAAAAATCATTTTGTGTATTTCAATGTTTGATTTTTAATAGGTATTGGACCTCACATTTTTGAGGTCTAGGATTTTTCTAAGATCTATTACCTAGTGATAGATCTTAAATAATTTTAGTTCTCGAAAATAAGTAGGTTTAATATTTATTAAAATTAAATATTGAAAATCATTCTGTTTTCAATTAAAAATTCGTAAAAAAATTCATATTGCATCTAAAAATTCCAAAAATATTACTGTGCACTTATTCCATCATTTTTTACATCTCGGCCAAGTTTCGTAATTTTCGGACACCATTTGAACGTATTTTACATTTTAGTCCCTAAAATAGGCCGAATTTGCATTTTGCACCTCATATTGCATTGAAAAATTCCAAAAAAAGACCGCCTTGAAAACCGAACTAAAAATTGGATAGACATTAATCTAGGTTGTTCCTTTGCCTCCTTGTGATCGACCTTGGGACTTGCCCAAGTAAAATAAACATACACCACGAGATTGAATTTGAATCATTATTTTGTGCTTATTTCTTGACTGTTCCGATTGCTGCCTACAACGAACGACATAAATTAATTTCACGCACGAACGATAAAAACGATTTCTTATCGCGGCTTTTGCGGGCCCGTCAGATGGCGCCGTTGCCGGGGAGGCAAACGGCTTAGTTTTTGTTTTGAAAATTTTTGTTCGGTTTTCCGAATTCGGGTAGTCTGACCCCCGAATTTTTCATTGTAAACTCCATTTTATTTCTTGTATTTATTTTTCAGCATTTCTTTCATTTATTTTATTTTTGATTATTTTTTGAGTCACTCTCTTACAATCTCTCTCTTATTTTTCTTGCGAGGTACCCGGCGCACGTGGAGCGGTTTTTCAAGAAACCGACGCATCTTCACCGACACCCGAAGAAACCGCAATTAAATTAAGATCGAGTCGAGTCGTGAGAGAGAGTAGAGTCTAGGTTTTTAATTTCCGCATTTTTATTTTCTGCTCATTTATAGCGGTGTCCGTTTGGACTCTCGCGTGTGTACAAAGACATTGAACTTTATTTGTGGTGTGTCGTGGCCTGTTTCACTCTCCGGAGAGGGTGGGGCCCGACTTGAGTGGCGATTAGGATAGACCTGCACATACGGCTCTTAGAGCATTTTTTATTTCTGATTGTGCTCGTAGGATCTTAAGCCACACTGCACTTTAACTGAGACGCACATTAGATCGTTCAACTTAGCCAAATTCAACTCAATTCTTCCCGCTAATAGAACTTTCTGCTTAGGTGTGGGTTTTCATCGGCTTGCACGCATTTAGCATAAATTTTTCAATTCTGTATTGCATCCCACATGGAGATTGCGAGGAGGCACTGTAAGTCTTCTAACTGAGCATTCATCATAGTTTTCCGCGTACATCGGCTTTTCCCGAATTCCTCTCTCTTGTTTTATCACATAAGTCTAAAGGAAATTGGGACTGGACGGTAGACGTGTATTTGTGTTCATCTAAGTTCTACAGTGATCGCCTTAATAAAACTGGGACTGCTAAATATAGCCGATCTAAAAAAACCCATAAAATCAAGAATTTCTGCGGGAGAGCAACCCCGACATTGTTTGATTTTATCTTGCAGCGAGGAGAGAGACGCACACTAGGATAGAGCCCAGCTCCGAACCTAACATCTCGTTTAAACGGCTTGCAAGATTGAATTTATCACCAACTAAAATTGAAAAGATAATAGCCGAACTCTTACGGCTTCATTTGTGTGAGTTGGTGAACCCGGGGTTTGAATTGTGTTTGCATTGGTGTGCGTGAACCGATTTCAAGATCAATAGCCGCACATTCGATAAAAATTCTCTTGACTATCCGTGCAATCATCTCTTCCCTATCTTGATTTAAACCTCATAATGGAACTCTTGTCCAAAAACTCTCACAGATCCGACTCCCCATTCCTCTCAAAAATGACCGAACACCCATCAGAGCTATACTATGAAAATTAATTTGTTTCGGTTAGGCCCAAATCAACTCAATCCCCTTATTTCAATAGTCCTCCAACATTTGCGGGAGGCTTTCACCCGCAGATAAATTCGGCCTCCTCATTAAATTTCTATTCGAACAATCCAACGTAAATGACCACCTACCATCTCGGACCGAATCATCTTATTCTCAGTTTCTCGCCAATGAAACTTTTCAAGATCAAAATCCCTTCAAACCTCATGACTGGCAGAGAAACCAAACTCAGATGGATGGACATGCACTGAATAATCATCAACATTGGATTGACCATGATAGACCCTCGTCAGACAGGATACTCATACAGAGGATTGGACTGACCGCTTAAAACGCATAAACCCTGTATGTTGACTCCACAATATCAAGGTCTGACCGATCAACGACACATGTCTGAACCTTATGAGCAGCCTCCTTCCATTATTTTTGAGGAGAAATTTTCAGAAAATAATGAGCATATTTCGGATATTCCAAGAAGCTCCCCTCTCAGCACAAAGAGAAAAATGGAAGATGAAATTATTGAACATACACCTACTGCTCCCATAATTAATCATGAACCAAATCTTGAGGAGGATATTTCGAGGATAAATCAGAAATTCAATTCAATAGAGGAGAGATTTCAAAAATTTTCCGATCGATTCATCACATTCTATGGTGGCTCGGACAGTAAAATGAATGAGGAAATAACTGGATCTGAGATTGAAAATTCTGAGGATATTCAGGGACCGATGGATAATTCTGAAAATGATTATGCTGCTGACCACCACCCTGAACACCAGAGCCCCTCTTCATCTGAAGAACACCCCACACCCCCACACCACCCAGAAAATACAAAAAAATAGAAATATTTGAAAATCACAAAAAATTGAAAATTCAGAAAATTTCATAAAAATTGAAACTGAAGATGATCTGCGAAATTTGGATCCGACTATACGGGAAGCACTGGAAAAACGCTTGATATTTGAACTTCCCTTTATACAGGCCATTGAACACTTCCCCGACCTTAAAAGATTTATAACAGATAAATTAATGAACAAAAAGTCGGGCAGAATACGAACAAAGACTGAAAGACATATCTTGTCAATGGCCTCCTCCTTGGTGTTGAGGAGAAAAACCAAGAGCCGCATAGTAAAGCGGTTGCCCAGATTTGACTGCAAAATCAAAGACACAATTTTCACCCATGCTCGGATTGATGATGATTCACCAATTAATATCCTCCCGACCTCTGTATTCCATGAACTCAAACTCGGACCGATTTGGAAGATACGAGAGATTGTACAATTAGCGGACCGATCGATAAAGCGGCCGAGAGGAACCATTTCTGTCATCATGAAATTCCAAGGTGCTCCGCTCAAGGTAGAATTCACGATCATTGATATTGAGCATCAAGGAGAATTTACCCAGTCTCCAATCATTCTCGGAAAGCCATTATTGGCATTGGCCAAGGCGAGTATCGATTGTGAGACTCGGGAAATCAATTTCACAGCATTGGAAGCACTTAAATATGACCCTATCTTTGAGGAACCACGATCTTCTGAGGCAACCCACGAAGTCCCCAACAACCGTAACCATGAAGCGGTAGAAGAGCCCTACCCCGCAACCACACCTGAGATAGCAGTTGTTGATGAAACTATTGGTTTAGAAAATCTCCCCAATATTCAAATCCCCAAGGATCTCAAAATAGACAAATCTTTCTTCTACGATCCAGAGACATATGCATGGTCACACCCTGGAGCAACATTCTCTGAATATCTTGACCAAATCATCCCAAATCGAGAATGCTCAAACATTCGGGAGACTGAGAGCAAGCACGCAGACCAAGCACCGACCAAGGAGAATCTCAATGGCTATTCATCTGGATACTCAAGTGAACCGACACCTTCACGACGAAATAAAAAGAAAGTCACCTTTGACCTTTCGGAAGAGGAATCAGTTGATGATCCCTCATCAGGTCCGGAAAAGATGGTTTACATGAGTGAAGTCTGTTCGGCAGCCCTAAAGCCATATCTTCGTAAGGATCCAAAATTCAATCCGCGTTGGACAACTCCCGTTCCTAACTACTACTCATCCAAAGCTGATGCTCCTGCATTCTTCAAGTACACTGGAATTCTTTCGTATGAGCTGACTGAGACCGGTGCTTCTGAGCATTCATCCGAGGACAAACTGATTGACCCCAAGAAGGAACGGATTCTGAGAAAACAATTGAAAAAACAAAAAGACCAGAATACTTGGAGTATGCCCACTTTCAATTACTACTCCTCTGAGGATAATTCCGATGATGGATATCTTTCATCTGACTCAAACAATTCATCCACTATCCATCATACTTTGTCTGAGGATGGCACTGACAATAGTTGGGAATCATATGCCTCATCTCCGACTCATCATTACGATCTCCCACCGCAGGCTCACAAAAAGATCAGCCGAAAACCGCCTTAATCATCGGCTACCCACCCTCCCTCCCGACCACATTGGTCTCCTTGTACAGCTTCTTCCTTTACTTAGGCCAAGGCCTAAGTATAGGGGGGACCAATGCCATCTGTATATATCATTCTTCTCCTGACTCCCATTCGCTCCATATCCACCCTTCTTCCATACTTAGGCTGTTCAAAGCCTAAGTATAGGGGGAACCGACATCCACCCGTATATACTCTCCTCATTCCTGGCCGCTTTTCTTTTCATTCTTTTTCTTATTTTCTTTTTTTTCTTTCTTTTTTGTCACTCTCTTACGCTTAGCCCGAGCTATGTCTTCTTTACGCTTCTTGCGCTCTGAGGACACAGCACTCGCTAAGTATAGGGGGGTCTGTATATATACTTTGTATATATTTTACCCATATCTCGTACTTTCGCATAAGTCTATATGTATTTACGGGGGTGGGTACTAACTTAAAAAAAAAAGAAGAAAGAAAAACACTGACTTGCCCTAATTTGCTAAAAAAAATGATTGAAAAAGAGGCTTCTTATTCCATTTTCTGCATAAAAAACCCCTTGCATAAAATGTCAAAAAAAAAATGAAATGTCTGCATTTCACGCACCTGCACTCCATCCATCATCGCATGCATTTGCATCTGTGAAAAGTCATTGGTTTCTGAACCAAGTTAATGAGCCGAAACCGAGAGTGGTCTGGGCTTGACCTTAATCCACCTAATTTTCAGAGGAACTTCACCGAGAAATAGGATTTTAAGAGCTTCAGGTCTTTGTGACTTAATTCCTTAAGTTTCCACATGACAATGTGCAGCGTTTGACTCTTAGTGACTAACCTGGTCTCTTCATTCTGGGTACAACTCTGGAATAGGGAATTAATTCGCACTCTCGCACTATGCACTTAGCTCAACCCAAACAGGATGTTGGAAGACTGTGTGAGTCTCTTTTCTGGTAGCGTGGAAATCTAAAGACCGGAGTGCGGGTTGAATAAAGCTTCGGAAAAGGGATGGACGGCTGGGCACAATTTTTCTAAGACCCCAAAAAATGTACGTAACAAAAGATTCTATATCCGTAGGGGCACAACAAGATCCAAGCAGAACCACCAAAAATTCCAAATACATAGAAGCATTCTACCAAATAAAAATCCGACCAAAAAGGTCCAAGCTTCAGAAACCTGCAGATCTTGGTGGAGACTCGGCTACACTGGCCATCTCCACAAGGAGAGGTGACTACACTGGCCACCCTCCAGTTCTTTTCTCTTTCTTCTATCTTCTCCCTCATTCGATTGTGAACACAGCACGACAGACCTTAGAAGGAAATACCTGACTCCCCGAGGACGAGTTACTGGAGAGGAGAGGAGCCATGGTAGTCCGGCATTCTGAAGGGGAAGAGCTAAAAACCCTTCACTCACATGAGTCGGTTATTCAATGTTCATAGGGTATACTTTGGGAAGAGGATTGATCTAAGATGACTTCTGAGTTGAAACTGTGTCAATGATGTGTAGAACTTGAGGGCTGTTGATTTTGAAATTCTAAGTCTCACAGAAGTTCCGCCACATTATTAATCCAAAGGTCAAGTTTAGTTTCACTTTCACCTTCAGTTCATGGTCTTGGTATGGAACCCAGTCTCATTTCACTTCATGGCATTTCTTTTTGATGCTCAGGGACGAGCATGATTTAAGTATAGGGGGATGATGAATCTCGGATTCATCACTCTAAGTCTCATTAATTAGGCTCAAGTCCCTCAAGATCAACTGCATTTCTGCATTTATTTCGCATAATTAGCATCCGGGCATGATTGCATAAGAATTGCATTTTAGCATTAATTTCTGCATAAAATAAGAAGCCAAAAATCGAAGCCAAAAGTGACCTGTGAATAGCCTAATTTCCCTATTTTAACTCCTCCTTACTAACTCCGATTGCCACAAACTCACTTCCACTGTGTACACATCACTAACAAGAATAAATAAAAAATACAAAAAAATAATTAACCAGGTAAGTGGACCAAAAACCCAAACCCTAGTTTCAGAATTTCGGACTAAAAGCCTCATATCTTCCCCATCCAGTGTCCGATTTGATCCTACTCACTTTTGAACTAATGCACATTCAATTACCTTCAAAACAAAACCAAGTTCAAGTGAATCGGAGCTCGTATGTGAAAGTTGGGTTTGGGCCTCTTTTGTACATTGTATTTTCGCGCTTTTTGACCTGTATTTTATGTGTATATTTTCTTTATTAATAAAAAATCCAAAAAATTATATTAAGGTCTCTTTTATTTATCTTTGAGTTTTCCTTATTTTTTCCGGATTTTTATCGTGTTTAAAATTGACAAAAAAATTAGAAAACCCAAAAATCAAGGTATTCTATGTACATGGGATACCCCAAAAATTCACTTTTCACATTTGACCGAATTGGGCTTTGATGTCTTCATGAAAGTTGTAGATCTCGTCGAGACGAGCATTTTTAGTGAAGAAACTTTTTCGATCCGGGGTCGTTTACTATTTCTTTTTGATTTTACAAACTCTTTTTCCTCTGATTTTTCTGGAGCTGACACGTGGCAGCCCCAGAGGACGCCACGTGTCAGCTATATTTCGCCTTTTTAAATCTTACTTTTTATAAAAAAATAAATAAATAAAATAAAAATAAAATAAAATAAAAAAAATAAAATAAAAATTCGCCCGCACGTGCAGCGCACGTGCCTCCCCCGCACGCGCACTGCACGTGCGCCCGCGCCTCCTCTTGCCTCGCCACGTGGCGTTCATCTGGCCGCCCGATCTCGGCCGATCGGACGGCCATGGCGTTTCTTCCCCAACCTCACGCCCTCTCTCCTCCGTAACCTCCGCCCAACTTCGCCGACCTTATCTCCACCAACGGCCGCGCCTCTATCTTCGCAACCGCCCGCCGATATCCCTCTCCTCCCCGTACCGGCCAACCAACCTCCGCAAACTCCGCCTCCCTCTCCTATTAAAACACCACCGCCGCCCCCTACTCGATTCATCCGCCGAGCAAAGCTTCAAGTTGGAGGAGCGGCGGTGACAGCGCCGCTTCCTCTCCATTCATCTCCCGGCGAGGTCCGAGGTTCCACCCCCTCGTCGCAGTGCCGCACCTCTGTAGCGTGACTGCCCAAGCTCCGCTTTCAGCGCCGTTGAGCCAAGTTCTCCTACGACAACTCCACCATCCTCGTCGCAACCACCTTCGTCCCCGCCGCGACTCCAGAACCACCTTCGACGACGACGATGACCACCACCGCATCTCCAACCTTCGCCTCACGCCATCGACCGCCATCAACCTCCCGCCTGGAGCTCCTTCGCCTTCAACTCCATCGCGCCGCTCTCTGGGTCGTGTGTCGGCCAGAGGGAGGCCTCTGATTCTCCACCGTTCGTCAACGACATCCACGACTTCGCGACGACACCGTCTTCATCCCCAGCTTCGGCCCCACGCCACCGGAGCTCTGTGCCTCAGCCACGCATCCGCCGAGGCACCACCACCGAGCCACTCCAGCTTCACCACGTCTTCTCCGCCGACACGCCACCGCCGGACCCCCGCCACTCCGCCGTCTCCTCCGAAGCCATACTCCGCCTCGCCAGACCGCCGTAGGCCGGGCTCGAACCCCGAGGCCCCTGCACGCCCCTCGCACGTGCGTGGGGGAACGTCCCCAGCAAGCAACCCCCAGGGGTCACGTGATCCGCACGTGACCCGCTGGGTCAATTACAACAACCCCCCTGGAATTCTCATATTTGCGCATCAATCCAAAACCAGAGGGCACGTGCTGCGCACGTGCCTCTCTGGGAAATTTGCAAGAATACCCTCTGGGGTATAGGTAACTACACAAAAGTCCCCCTGCATTGATTTATTTATTCTATTTGCGTCTGTACCCCTGTCTTTGTCATCCATTATAGACCTCTACATTGCATCATTTTATTTGTTTAAATATAGCACTGTGTTCATTGCTTAATGCTCTACATTTTGACATGTCGTGGATAATTTTGTGATTAACGGTTGATTAATAAATAATTATTTTGTGGAAATTGAGATATTTTACCCAATCTGTGCTCAGAAATTCATAGTTAATTAACCGTATCTCTAAAAATTCCCCAAAAATCAAATATCGTAGAGATTGATTTGATTAACATTGTGCCAAAAAATCTTTGCATTTGCATGCATTATTTGCCCTGTAAAAATCATTTTGTGCATTTCAATGTTTGATTTTTAATAGGTATTGGACCTCACATTTTTGAGGTCTAGGATTTTTCTAAGATCTATTACCTAGTGATAGATCTTAGATAATTTTAGTTCTCGAAAATAAATAGGTTTAATATTTATTAAAATTAAATATTGAAAATCATTCTGTTTTCAATTAAAAATTCGTAAAAAAATTCATATTGCATCTAAAAATTCCAAAAATATTACTGTGCACTTATTCCATCATTTTTTACATCTCAGCCAAGTTTCGTAATTTTCGGACACCATTTGAACGTATTTTACATTTTAGTCCCTAAAATAGGCCGAATTTGCATTTTGCACCTCATATTGCATTGAAAAATTCCAAAAAAAGACCGCCTTGAAAACCGAACTAAAAATTGGATAGACATTAATCTAGGTTGTTCCTTTGCCTCCTTGTGATCGACCTTGAGACTTGCCCAAGTAAAATAAACATACACCACGAGATTGAATTTGAATCATTATTTTGTGGTTATTTCTTGACTGTTCCGATTGCCGCCTACAACGAACGACATAAATTAATTTCACGCACGAACGATAAAACGATTTCTTATCGCGGCTTTTGCGGGCCCGTCAGGCATCGATGTGTGTTATCCTCTGATATCCAACTACCTGTGGTGGAAGCTTCGACTGTGTGTAGATGCGGTCTTGGACCATGATTGTGGAATTCTCTACCATACCCTCACAGATCTCCCAAACTATGTCTTCTCCCTTGGAGAAGTAAGATCCACCACAAGAGGCCATTAACAAGCCCTTGCAGCTCCGGTGTCAGCCCACAGAAGAAACTTTGCACCAGATTGGGCTTGGATATGTCGTGATGTGGACACCGGTCAATGAGCTCTCTGAATCGGTCCCAAGCCTCATGGAACTGCTCATTCGAAATCATGGTGAAGTTGCTGATCATAGCTCGTGTTGTGTTGGTCCGGCCGAGGGGATAGTACTTGTTCAAGTACTCGCGCCGGAGTTGTTCCCATGATGTGACGTACCTCCCAAGATGCTTCAGCCAGTAGGCTGCTCTATCAGCTAAGGAGAATGGGAAGGTAATCATCTTCATCGTGTCCTCGTCCACCAATCTGTCGTGGACAGTTCTGCAAATCATCTCAAACTCTTGCAGATGGAGATGAGGCTCCTCGGTGGCTAGCCCATGAAACTTGGGCAATATCTGAATGGTCTGCAGGCGAAGCTCAAAGTTCCCAACAATGGGAGGAAGCTGAATCCATTGGTGAGTGAGGGTCGCGACCAGGTTGTGCAATTGCCTCATAGTCATCGACGGTGGCTTCTCCTGGTTAGGTTCTCCACCTTCGCCTGCGGCTTCTGGTATGTCTCCTCCACCGCCCACAGGTTTGTCGTCTCTTCCTTTTCGCATCTGTGCTATCTCCCTCATGAGGTCACCCATGAAAACTCCCTGGTCTCTGATCTGTCTCTACATGGTCTCCAGGGATGCTAACAGTGAGTTGTTGATGGCAGCCTGATCATATAGGAATGGTGGTGGTCTCTGCTCATCTGGGTGTTCCTCTCTGTCGTCCATGTCTTGGGTCTCTGCAAAGGCAAAAGAACCCATCTTAGGTGCCGACAAATGATCTGAGCTCTGTGCTGCACTAAACTCTGACACTCTTGGACTGATGGAAGAAGAAGGGTGGTCGAGGGGGAACATGATGGACGTGAACTCAGGCTCGGAGAGTGGGTCTGGACTCCCCGAAGCCGACCTTGATGAATAGGAAGGAGTGCTCGATAGCGGTGCCACCATACGTGCCTAAGGGATCTCCTTCCCGTCATTTTGATCTAGAAAATCTGGAATGCAAACAAGATGTGAATACAAACCTCCAATTCACCTACGCAACTCTAGAGCTGATGATCGTGAAGGTTCGATCGTTAATCTTATCAGTTTTAATTAGGTGATCAATCAATCTATCAGAGCGATTAAGCGAGCTGTTGGGAACCCAACACTCCTAGCCGACTGTCCCAATCCCAAATGAGATCTTTCCCAGCCAGTAGGAGTTGCGGACCGTTTACCAGCTACCCGATCAACCCCCTCTACAAAGGACGTCACGATCAGCTTTACCGATTACCGAAGAGATCCTCACTGGAGAACGACTCACCTAAGACCAGTAGTCAACTAAGATATCGGGTGTGGCTCTATCCTAGTGTTCGGGTCACTCTCTCGCTGCAGATACATCAACCAATGAGGGGGTGACTCTCCCCAAGAAAAATTTTTTGAAAAAATGAGGTGAGTTTTATGGTCAAGTTTGCATTAGCAGTCCCAATTTTATGATTTTCACTTTTTTTAGGTATTTTTCCGAAAATAAAGACAATGCCTAACGAATTTTCCGATCTCCTAGTTATTTAGGGTCCAATAAAACAGGGGGAGGAAGTCGGAAAAGCTGATGTACGATCAAACACAATGATGCATGCAAAGATAGAAATGCGTACCTTGCTCCAGCACTCTACAAGTAGGGTAATCCACGCATAAAATAAAAGATAGAATTTAAACTACCTATATGATGCACGAAGAAATCAGCCTTAGACGAAAAATTCTACACGAGAAGAACAATAGCTAAGTGGTCAACAAGAGGAGTCGGAGTCCGATCTCTGATGCAGATCGGTGTCCGTCACAACGGATCCTGCCAGCGTTGTATACAACCTCTAGCGGCACGTGACCCCTCAGGTGACCGAAATGGCTTTATATTTGTGAGTTATTAATTAGGTCCACTTAACGTTCTATAGGCACAGGCAAAGGTATTAAGTGTGGGGTCCTAATTAATTACGTCATAGTCACAAGAAAATCCTAAGTCTAGGGGCCAAAACTTCGTGAATCAAAATAAAAGAAAGATTGGTGAAAACAAAACCGACGAAAAACCGAACAAGCAAGCGAGGCCCCCAAGGGTACAATCCCTCGGGTACTGGACCTCGTGAAATGTCGGAGTGTCTGACAGTCATGTTTTAGTTACAAATTGAGAGTCTCTCTCTCACAATTAATTACACAAATATAGACAGAAACTAAATGAGCTAATCTACAAAACTCTAAGTCTTCTTTGAACAAGCTGTAGCCGGCCTCACGTGGGTGCCCTGGCGCCCTAGGAAAAGCCGCCTCCCTCGATCCGCGGTACCTCGCACAAATACATAAAGATGGTGGTCAAATAGCTCAAAAATATAAGTCAAATATGTAGTAGATGAAAGAAGCAATAATGGTAAACAAATAATCACAATCAAACACAAGATGATCTATACGTTGTTGCTCCCTGGCAAAGGCGCCATTTGATGAGGCGGATCTTGCGAGGGTCAAATTTTTATATCTCACACAAGGCGGAGATAAAATTCGCTGCGGTGATCGCTCATGAAATCTGTATCAATCAACAATTAACCCACGACAATCAAATCAAGCAATGAAAATAGAAGTGGGGTCAAAATTTATTATAACTCTATAAAAATGTGTATAGTGTGCAAGTGTGTGGAGTGTCAAACACCGGGAGCAAGCAAGATAGACTAGACAAAATTGTGCAAAATGTGATATGTGATCAAATGCCTACAAATATGCAAATTTTTGTGGGTTTTTAATTTTATAATTTTTATTTGATTTTTTTGATTTTTGTATTTTTATATTTTGATTTTTAATTTACTGATTTTATATTTTTCTTTTTATATTTTATATTTTTTTATTTTATTTTGTTTATAAATAGGGTAGATAGACAAAGTAAGAAAAAGAGGGATGAAGTATTTATAAAAATAAGTAAAAATACTCAAAAATCAGGAAATAAAATGTTTTTGGTCTTTTTATATTTTTCTAATGTTTTTGTGATTTTTCTAGATTTTTCAGAATTTTTTTGTTATTTTTAAAGGCAAAAATACTAAGAAACAGTGAACTAGTCTACTGGTCGAATTAAAAATGAGGATGATAAATATCAAATAGTATCCAAAATTCCTCAAATTAATTTTAATTGACAGATAATAAATAATAGAAAATACTGAAACTGAAAATTGCGTTTTTAGGATTTTTTTGAATTTTTTAGATTTTTCTGAATTTTTTAGGGTTTTTCTAATTTTAAGGGTTTTTATTTTGAATTTTTTAGTGATTTTTGGAATACACTAAAAGATGCTAAGACACACAAAATATAATTTTTTTGGAATTTTTCAAAACTTTACTAATTTTTATGGATTTTTTAATGTAAGCAGTGTTGAAAATGCTTGTTTTTAATTTTTATAAATATTAAAATGCACAAAAAACGCAAAACAAAAATATGGCGAGAAAGAGCAAGCAAACAGGAACCTATGGTAATTTTTGGTGACGTTTGGAGTTTATAGATGCGTGGAATAATAGAAATAACAACAACAACTACACTACTAGCAAGGGCACATATGTAAATAGGCAAATATCCATGGGCCATAGTGTAATTTTTACACATAATGTATAACTGAATACACAAGTTCCTGGATTAAATATAAATACCCTAACCCGGAGGGGGTTCACTGTAAAATCACCAAGCTCACGCATATGAACACGTAACCTGGCAAGGGTATATATGCAATATTACAAAGATCCAGGGGCTAGCACGCAAAATATCCCAAAACTTACACTTGAAATAAAAATGACAGGTCTCACATGCAATACATAAACCCACGAGGGGTCCTCGCAAAATACCCAGTCCCCTCACGCGCACAGGCACGTAAGGTGACGTGGATAGGACCTAAATGCAATTATGAAAAGTCTGAGGGTTAAAATGCAAATATTACACAAATATTTAAACTTCAGCTGCTAATTTATGAACTAAATAGAAATACAAAATGGCGCGGGGTGAAAGTGCAAAATAGCCCTCGCTGCGCGCGGAAGGACGGTGGCGATGAATCCACTTGACACGTGGCGCGCGCTGGACGGCCGATACCACTTCCACGATGAGTGGACACGATCAGATCTCCGGGTGACGATCAACGGCTGTGAGTGCGGAGGATCCAACGGTGCCTGAACGATCTGGAGGTGCGGCCCGATCCAACGGTGGATAAGCAAGGAAAAAGAACGGGGAAGAACGTCGGCGAGGCGAACTTCCCCGAGCTAAATCCCGGTCCTCCGGTAATCTGGAGCGCTCAAAAATGGGTCACGAGCTCCTGATGGCTTCGTCTAGGTGTTGGGGGATCCAAAATGCTCCTGCGATGGCCGGAGTTCGCTGGAGAAGACGGTGGAGCTGGGGAGCTCCAAGGGAATCCGGCGAGGGTCAAAACGAGCCCCAGGCTCTCGTTAAGCTCCAAGTACCTGCAGAAAGGAGTGAGAGGGTCCAGGGCAAAATGCCTGGACCCCGCAAGGGTGGAATGGAAGTGATATAAGATGGCACACGGTGGTGGCCGGAGGAGCACTCCGGTGAGGGATGCATGTGGGCGAATCCATGGGTGAAACTCGAAGGTTCTTGGGGGGATCTGATCCTAATGCTAAGGTGAATAAAACACGAGGAAAATTAATGGAAGACGAAGACCTCGAAGGAGTGAACCTGAGGTAGAAGGTACCTCGACGCTGGTGAAAGGCAGAGGTGATTCGAGCCACCTCGGGCGTCGCTCGACCAACCTGAAGCTCTGGAGAGGAAGTTGTCACCTTCCTCGAGCTCGCGGGCCTGAAAGAGGGAGATAAGCTTATGTGGGAGGGGTTCAAAGGAGGCTCGAAAGTCAGAGGGTCGATTATGAATGGTTAACGTTGTGGCTCTGACGCTCCAAAAATCGAGAGAGATGGCTCGAATCGCTGCTCCTCGGTCCTAGGAAAGCCTAGGGCGTAATTCACAGATGCATGGGGCGAAACAACGTAGAAGGAAGTTTCATGAAATGATGAAAGGGAAAGCCTCGAAAAATCCTTGAAATCGAGGTCAAACGAGGCTCTGACAGGCGCATATGGGGAGCACAGCCAGTTGACCAAGGTCAACTTGGACTGCCTCCTGGTTGGTCCACGTGGACCAACCAGGAAAAACCCAAAAAATGATTTGTAAATTCAATTAAAAATAGAAAATGATGTTATTATTTTTAGGTTATAAAATGAAAAATATTCGTTATTTTCTAAGGTATTTTAATATGATTTTTAATTATTTTTATTAGGTTTATACTTACAAATTACCATTTTAGGCCTATATAGGTATGCATATCTATGTATTTTAATATTTTATTTTTATTTTGTATATTTAATTTTATTTATTTTTTCATTATTTTATAAATTTATAGAATATTTTTATACACTCAAAAATATTTTTATTTTATTTTTCTGAAGTATTTTGTACACTTAATAAAATATAAGTATTAATAATATAGGTATGTGTATAGGTATTATACCTATGTATGCTATATACAAGTATTTTGTTTTGTATCTTATTTAGGTTTTTATTCTGATTTTATATACACATAAATTATAAATAATATTTACAAAATTATAAAAATATATAATTATGAAAATAAAGAATAATACATAAAATGATTATTTTAATTTGTACAAGGATACAACAATGGTCCAAAACTCAACTTTCAAACCGTAGCTCCGCCAAATGCGAAACCACCGCCATAAAATAGTTTATTTTAAATTATATACAATTAAATGAGTTTGATGCATTTGTAGTTTTTATTTGTGAGATACAGGTCTGGGAAGTTGGGGTTTTGGCATTTTATTCAGATCATAACTTTTCATATGTACATTATTTTTGTGTGAAATCAATTTTGTATTTTTCTTTATATAGTTATCTATAACATTTGTGTACAAGGTTTCTTTATTTTATGTATAAAAGGTGGAACCACAAATAGGTCCCAAAATGTATAAAGAATGAATAAAATGAATAGGTATTTTTATTGTATTCTGGCCCTTATCTCCCCCTACTTTATTCCTTGTCGACCTATTCATCTAGATACCTAGGTCTCGGGGATTCGGGTCATAAAATATTTACAATATTTTATTCTTTTTCTTTCTTTTATTTATTCTATAATTTTGACTTTAAAAACAGTATTTTATACACTATTTATGCACATGCATGGATGCTAAAATGCGGGAATTAAGGGTATTTACACGCATTTGCCAGAGTTTTTGAGGCCAAAATGATAAAATAAAGATGATGAAATGTGGATTCATCACATGTCTATATTTACTTGACTCCTTACAGATTTAGAGTCCAAAAAAGAGAGTTATATAACAACTTGGATGTTTAAACCATGATGTTAGCCTTGAAATGACATGAAGTTATGTATTTAATCATAAATATTTAATTTCTAGAACTTGAAATTTGTAATTATGATTAATTATTATTTTTATGAAAAATTTTCTTTCATGAGTGAGGCTTACGCCTCGATACGCCTCGAGGTAATACTGGGAAAACACCTCGATACGCTTCACGCCTTTTAAAACCTTGAGTAGGAGTGATTATTAGAATGGTGTGTGTTCCAACAACGGGTATGGGGTTCCTTATATAAGGGCTTAAGAAAAGTGATCGTTGAAAACAAAATTGGTATGAAATGAAACTTGATTTTCCTGATATGATTGATTAGGTTAACAAGTATGATCGAGCAACTATGAATGATTGATCAACTAAATAGCAATGATTGATCAATTTGATAAGTTCAATATACATGATCAACAAGAAGTGATCGATCAATGAAAACATATGATCGACAAGGTGTGCTTGATCAATGTCAAGGTATGATCGATATTTTCATCAAAACTTGATATTCCTGAAAAGAAAACTTTTGGTTGAAGTTTGCGGTAGTTACAACTTTTGCAAACCTAATACAGATAAACTATTATTAGTCTTATGAACAAGAAACAACAAAGCTGAGCTTCTCCTTCTGCTTTAGAGCAATAACTTAATACATTCGTGTTGAGCTGAGATCCAAATGTACACTTGTAGTCCTATAATCACAAAGAATATGTGAGAGACTATGATATAATCTTGTATGTGTGTGTCATCTTTAAAGTAACAGAGGACCAAAGTACTAACATTTTGTGCATGCTCCACTTCTGTGATTTGTAAAAGTTGGCAATGCCTTTTCTATTTTTTTTCTTTCACCCATAAAACATCATCTTGTGTGTTGACTATGGTGAATATGTATCCCCCACCCCCTAATACCTAGAGGATAAAGAAGTTTTTCTCCATTATCTAAGCACCCTTACTCTAGTACGGGACACATAATCATAGTTGAGGACTTTAAACTTCATCCCTCTCATCTAAGTCTTCATCTTCCCTGAAGAACCCCTCCCCCTATGGATGCTTTAATGCTTCATGCTAAAGCCCTATCTTGAAATACTTGGGATACTACAATTAAAATTATACGTAGGTTGATATAATTCAAGGAAGATGGAAAAAGTAGATCATGCTCTTATTTCCTCATCATTGTATGATATTACTTCGATCCATAGTGTTGGTTATTATCTGTTCCCAAAACAAACAAAGAAAAAAGGGTAGGGAGGTTTTTGAACAATTATCCCCCTGGGGTCCTATTTGCAATAGGAGTAGGACTTGTGTTTCCTATTCCAAATAGGACTAGGAGGAGAGAGAGGAGACAAGAGTAGTGTAAATAAACCCCCATGCATGGCATTAGGGATCATTCCAACTCAAGCATCTCTCCCTCTCTTCTCTCTTAGTTCTCACTCCCCAAGAAAGGAGAGAAGCAGCCCACGCAAGGCGTGAGGAGTAGTCCACGCAAGGCGTGAAGAGCACCCCATATAGGTGTGAGGTGCACCAGCGCGAGGAAGAATCACACACAAGGAGGGCAACTCGTGATGAGGAGAAGCAACGGTATCGTGTTTTTCAAGTGCAAGGTAACGGTTATCTGATTTTATTCTTGTAACTGAGCCTCGGTTTGATTGGACAACAAAACTGAGAAGACATTGTGCCCTCTCTTTTTTATGACCTGGTAGATTTGTTGTGGGTCGTCACCCCGTGGGTTTTCCCCCTCTCTCACATAAAGGAGGATTTTCCCACATAAAATTTCTCATCTCTTTGTGCTTAGTTGATTATTGTACTGCGATTATTTTGTGTGGTTCCCATATGGAGAACGTTCCGATGTTAGTCATCCTTTGCAGGATAGGTTAAAGGAAGCCCTCGATTTCCCAACAAATGGTATCAGAGCTCGCGTTGTCGAGACGGGGAAGGATGACGGAGGCATAATGATCAAGCTGATGAGCACGAATTAGCAAATATGGAAGCCAAGATGGAGGACATCTTGTATTGCAAGGACCTCCATGATACGATGGAAGGAGAAACAACCAAGTCCGAGGGCATGTCCGTTGGTGACTGGATGAAGCTGAACAAGAAAGTAGTTGGAACCATCCGAAAATGGATAGAATTATCAGTATTCCACCATGTCACAGAAGAGACAGATGCAAAGAAACTATGGGAGAAGTTGACAGAGCTCTATGAGCAAAAGACGACCACCAACAAGGCGTTCTTGATTCGGAAGTTGGTGAATCTGAAGTATAAGGACGGGATGAAGGTTGTTGAGCACTTGAATGAGTTTCAGAGTTTGATCAATCAATTGAGTACCATGAACATGACACTAGATGATAAACTGTAGGTGCTTCTTCAACTGGGTTCCTTACTAGACAATTGGGAAACCCTGGTGATTACCATGAGCAACTCCGCTACAGACGGCAAGCTGACCATACCTATGGTCAAGAGAAGTCTCTTGAATGAAGAAATCAGACGACGATCATATGGAGAGTCCTCTTCTTCACATGTGTTCGCAGTTGAAAGAAGAGTTAGGCAAGCAGTAGGGGAAAATCACAAGAGAGACCTAGGGAGAAGTCCAAGGACAGAGGAAAGTGCCATCATTGCAACAAGCCTGGTCACTGGAATAGAGACTGTAGAGTCTTGAAAAGAGAGCAAGCAGAAGCGAAAAAGAATCAGAAAAAAGATGAAGATGAGAACGTTTCTACAGTAATAGCTTATGACAATGAGGATTAGTTGGTTCTCACTATTTAGGAGCAGCGTCTGCATGCAGGGGATGACTCCGAGTGGGCCGTTGACACGGACACATCCTACCTTGTGACTCCACACAGGGGATGACTCCGAGTGGGCCGTTGACACGGACACATCCTACCATGTGACTCCACACAGGGATTTCTTCACTTCCTATACTGAGGGAGATTTTGGGAGAGTCAAGATGGGGAACAACAACTACTCCAAGATAATTGGCATAGGCGCCATCTGAGTTCAGACTGATATTGGATGTGCAATGACTCTGCAGGATGTCTGGCAAGTTCCTGTTTTGCGGCTTAGCCTCATATCCGGATCTCAACTATATAGGGAGGACTACCATCTGAAGTTTGACAACAACAGATGCAAGATCAAAAGGGCTCTCTTATCATGGCTAGAGGCAGGTTGTGCTTCACAATCTATAAGACTCGGGTGAAGGTCATGGATGGCAGCCTACATGCTAGTGAGGCTGACACGTCAGATCTATAGCAACGTCGTCTCGGACACATGAGCGAAAAGGTCTTACAACTTTTGAGCAAGAAGGAGTTGATACCATGTCACGCTGACATAACTCTATCACCTTGTGATTCATGTGAGATTGGAAAGAACAAGAGTGCACCTTTCAAGACCAGATCAAAGGTAAAGGAAGACCTTCTGCAGTTGATTCATTCCGATGTGTGTGGTCTCATGAACATAGCGTCTTTGGGTGGAATCAAGTATTTTCTGACCTTCATTGATGATGGATTAAGGAAAGTGTTGGTTTATATATTGAGGATGAAGGATCAAGTCTTTGATTACTTCAGGAAATTTCATGCCCTGATAGATCGCGAGACAAGCAAAGTGTTGAATTGTCTGCGCACAGACAATGGAGGGGAGTACACCTCTCATAGCTTCTAAAGCTACTGTGCAGAGCACGGGATTAGGCATGAAAGGACAGAGCCCACCATACCTCGACACAATGGTGTCGCCGAACGGATGAATAGAACCATTGTGTAAAGAGTTTATTGCGTAATGAAGACAACGAAGTAGCCCAAGACCTTTTGGGCTGAGGCGGTTCGGATCGCTTGCTATTTAATCAACCGATCTCCTTCTGTTCCGTTGAATTTTCAAGTCTCTGAACGCATTTGGTCTGGAAAGGATCCCTCATATGCTCATATGAGGGTATTCGGATGCAAATATTATGCATTTATACCAAAGGAACAGAGGAAGAAGCTTGATGACAAGGCAGTGCCCTATGTTTTTATTGGCTATGGTGATCAGGAGTTCGGTTACCGATACTGGGATCCAAGGAAAAAGATCATCACCAAGAATAGAAATGTGATTTTCTATGAGAACCAAACTTTGGATGACGACGATAGTGATGATGTTGACTAGGATGGAATTACTATGGATGATGACAATGATGAGGACTCAGATCCTTCTCCAGTGCCAGGTACAGATGGAGAAAATACACGGCCACAACAACATGATCCAGATGCAGACCCCGTTGCTGCAGGTCCAGGAGATCCTGGGCAGGGGGAGCAACCTCATCAAGAAGCAGATGTAGCAGAGCCTTAGGTCAGAAGATCTGGGAGGGCACATCAGCCATCATCCCGCTATCCTACTTCCCAGTACGTGATGCTAATTGATCTTAATGAGCCATGCACTTTTGAGGAGGCACAAGAGGATAAGGAGAGAGATCATTGGCAGAATGTAATGAATGAAGAGATGCATTCTCTGAAGAAAAATCATACATGTCATCTTATTGAGCTTCCTGCGGGCAAGAGAGTGCTGAAGAACAAGTGGGTCTACAAGCTGAAGTCAAATGATGGTGGCAAGCAACTAAAGTACAAGGCCAGGTTGGTTGTGAAGGGATTCAACCAGAAAGAGGGCATGGACTACGATGAGATCTTCTCACCAGTTGTAAAGATGAATTTTGTGAGAGTGGTGCTAAGACTTGTTGCAACCTTAGACCATGAGCTAGAGCAGATGGATGTGAAGACAATTTTTTTTCACAGTGACCCGAAGGAAGAGATCTACATGAAGTAGCCACGTGGATAATAGGAGAAAGGGAAAGAGCACATGGTTTGCAGATTGAGAAAGAGTCTGTATGGCTTGAAGCAAGCCCCTAGATAGTGGTACTTGAAGTTTGATGCCTTCATGATGAAACAGGACTTCAAGAGGACTACATCATATCTATATGTATACGTTAGACGTCTTCCCAATGGCAGATTCATTATCTTATTAATCTATGTGGATGACATGTTGATAGTTGGTCATCATCTCAGATTGATTGCAAAACTCAAAAGGGAACTCTCCAGGGAATTAGAGATGAAGGATTTGGGCAAGGCAAGCAACATGCTTGAGAAGAAGCATAGGTTGTGGTTGTCACAAGAGAAGTACGTTGAACGCATTCTGGAGCAGTTTAACAAAAAGAATGCAAAGCCTGTCAGCACGCCCATTGCCTCTCATTTCAAGTTGAAGAAAGATACATGTCCATCTACTTCTAAGGAGAAAGCTGAGATGATCAAGATTCCTTACCAGTCTGTCGTTGGCAGCCTTATGTACCCCATAATTTGCAACAGATCCGACATTGCTCATACCATGGGTGTAGTGAGCAGATTCATGTCGAATCTGGCGAAGGATCATTGGGAAGCAGTGAAGTGGATTCTGAGATACTTGAGAGTGACCTCAAGTATGTGTCTGATGTTTGGAAGGCCAGATCCCAAACTCTGTGGATACACATATGTTGACATGGCAGGAGATGTGGATCAGAGGAAATCGACTTCCGGGTACATTTTTACTTTCGTAGGGGGAGCAATTTCGTGACAATCCAAGTGACAAAAATGCAACACTCTCAACAACTGAAGCCGAGTACATTGCAGCAGTAGAAGCAAGAAAAGAAGTGTTGTGATTACAGCGATTTCTTGGTGAACTTGGATGCGAAGACAGTGAACCGATTGTCTTCTGTGATAGCTAGAGCACCATTGATCTGAGCAAGAGCACGATGCACCATGCTCGCACAAAGCATATAGACATGCGATATCATTGGCTGAGAGATGTTATTGACAAGAAGCATCTCATTCTGAAGAAGGTCCACACAGATGAAAATCCATCAGATATGCTGACGAAGGTCGTTACGCGTGACAAGCTACAACTCTGTAGAGAGTTGGACGGTGTCACCTCTCAGTGATCATCTTATTGGTGACACCTCCCCATTGGGATCAGAGAGGGAGATTGTTGGTTATTATCCGTTCGCAAAAAAACAAAGAAAAAAGGGGAGGGATGTTGTTAACAATTATTCCCTTGGGGTCCTATTTGCAATAGGAGTAGGACTTTTGTTTCCTATTCCAAATAGGACTAGGAGGAGAGGGAGGAGGCAAGAGTAGTATAAATAAGGCCTCATGAATAGCATTGGGGATCATCCAAACTCAAGCATCTCTCACTTTCTTCTCTCTTAATTCTCTCTCCCCAAGTAAGGAGAGAAGCGGCCCAAGCACGACGTGAAGAGTATTCCACGCAAGGTGCGAAGAGCAGCCTGCAGAGGCATGAGGTGCATCAGTGTGAAGAAGAATCGCGCATGAGGAGAAGCAACGGTATCGTGTTCTCCAAGTACAAGGTGACAGTTATCTGATTCTATCATGTTAACTGAGCCTCAGTTTTGTTGGGCAATAAAACTAAGATGACATTGTGCCCTCTCTTTTTACCGACCTAGTGGATTTGTTGCGGGTCGTCGTGTCCCTTGGGTTTTTTCCCTCTCTCACATCGAGGAGGGTTTTCCCACGTAAAATTTCTCGTCTCTTTGTGCTTGATTGATTATTGTGCTACGATTATTTTGCTTGATTCCCCTATGGGGAACGTTCCGCTGCTATTCATCCTGCAAGATAGGTTAAGGGAATCCCTTGTGTTCCCAAAACATAGTATAGTCCCTCTACCTTAAAATTTCTTGAATCATTGCCCATTAGTAGTCTCCCTAGAAAACATTAAAAAAACAAGGTATACTTCATGATGGGGTTCTAGTTTAACAAACTTTCTTTTAAAGATCTGGTCTTTACATCATGGAACACTCCTATCCATTCGCATAACTACTTCCAAGCTTGGCATCGCAAGGTGGATTGGTTTAAATAATCTGGTATCAGACGGAAAAGAGAAAACATTCCCTACTCTGCAAACGAAATGAAAGCCATTACAAAGGAGATACTGAGGGTTGCCTTTCTTGAAGATTAGGAAAACTATAGAGTTATTGATGAGTTGCATTTCTATAAGATCAAAGTCATCATGGAAGAGACGATGTATCATATGGACATAAAGTCCACTTCATAATACTACAATACTTTTTGAAGAATCCTGAGATACAACCATTAAAGCCAGTGCTTTTAGGGATTTAAGCTGATGGATAACAATCGCAACCTCGATCTCTTCTATTGGAGCAATCACATCTACATAGCTGCTTATTTGTCTAACCAAGTATGGGTAGAGAGGGGGTGAGTGGTGGTTGCTGGGGTTAAATGTGTCAAAATATATCGATTGGTGGAGCGGTTTAATTCGATTCAAAGCGAAGAACCTTACCAGAGCTTAACATGCCACGAATCCTCTTAAAAGAGAGGAGTGCCTTTGGGAATGCAGACACAGGTGGTGCATGGTTGTCGTCAGCTCGTGCTATAAGGTGTTGGGTAAAGACCCGCAACGAGCGCATCCATCGTGTTTAGTTGCCACCATTGAGTTTGGAACCTTTAACAGACTGCAGGTGATAAGCCGAAGGAAGGTGAGGATGATGTCAAGTCATCATGCTCCTTATGCCCTGTACGACACACGTGCTACAATGGACGGGACAAAGGATCGCGATCCCACGAGGATGAGCTAACTCCAAAAACCCATCCTAAGTTCGAATTGCAGGCTACAACTCGCATGCATGAAGCCGGAATCGCTAGTAATCGTCGATCAACCATACGACGGTGAATCTGTTCATGGGCCTTGTACACACCGCCCGTTGCAACTTTTGATATGTGGATGACACCAAGGTTATCTTTGAGAGATGGAATATGGTTCTTACTTTTCCAAGTCGAGGCAACGAATCGAGTTTTCCTATCTCCTCATTTAATCCATCTTATCTTAGCTTGCTAGTTCAGTCATTGAATCTCATCCTCCATTAGGATCTCTAGCGCTTTGTGGAGGTTAGATAGCTGCCCTGACTTAGGACCATCCAGTGGCCAATAAGCATATGAGTTTCAAGGATACTCCCTAATATTGGTCCTTTCAGTGAACGAAGGCCATACATAGTTTTAACCTATCGTCCCAAGAATCGACTGGGCTTCCACTATATTTTAAGCACGAGGACTTCCCATTAATCTACATCCTCTTTCCTTCAGTACTAATATAATTGTACGTTCTCAACTCTACTGTTAGTTATCCCTGATCAGAAGTGAAACCCACCCAAAGGACACTGAGCAAGTGACTTGGAATACCCGATGAAGGCTTTATTTTTGCCTCCATCCCTGTTTTGCACTTTATCAGCAGCTCTTTGTGTGTTTAAGAACTCGGCCATGTTGACATTCTGTCCCCAATCCCCTCTCCCCAATGGGCGAATTTCCTTGAGTGACTGGTTGTTGTTTTTGTGCGTCTTTTATAGACAGAATGAATACCCGATCATTTTAGAAAAAAAAAACTATCAGCATGCATGGGAAGATCTCTTAAGATGGGGATGTCAGTTTTACATCAGGGATGCTGTAACATCTGGACAATAAGATCATCATTGGAGGGTCTTATCTCACATGCAGACAAACTGGTTTTACAGAGCCACAAATATCTGCAAAACCAGTGATTTGAAATGGTGAATTGCAGGCATCCCATTAGATCTAAACTGCTGTAATGATATAGCATGGACAAGAAGATCTAAATTGCAGGCACAAGTAATGCCTCCGTGGTAATTGTATCGGATGTCATAAATAGAGAGTTGGTGAGTAAAATTAACGAGACTTACTTAAGATGGGGGAGGTGGGTAGGGAGGGGAGCCAAATTGCTGCCTCGGTTAGGGTGGTACCATGGGATGCTGCTTTTGGAGGTGTTGGGTTTAATGGCACTGTGGACGTACGATCATCACCCCCGACTTAGATGCAATATATGTGCTGTGGGACACCTCAAGCACGTGGATTCGCGTACTAGAGAGAGAGAGAAACACAGCGTACTGTAGAGAGAGAGAAAGGTGTGAGTTCTGTGACCGCAAGAGCACCAAAGAGGAAGTGACCAACAGCATTAGGCAACTAACCATTTTGTAGCATTTCCCGTGTTTTGCCGACTGCACTAACAACGGTTTCGTCTTCGTTCTTTTCTTTCTTAGAAGCAAGCAAACCAGTGTTTTTTTCTTTCTGTTTATTGGTCTTCAAGTTAAGTTAGTAACGTTATGATCAGCTCGGTGTTGCTTAAGAAGGATGGAATAAGAACGTGGGATAATGACTAAGAAGGTTTATTTTCCGTTCTTGTTTCTTTAATTGATTTATTCGTTTCTACAAATGTAGGATAAGAGTAAGTTGTTGTTAATCTTCACTTGCAAATGCGAGATAAGTCATAATTATTGTATATAAATGATAACTTTCAGCTGATATATAGAGTAAACCGAGGATCATTATAAGACATTTTTGGTTCGTAGTGATACATTTTAGAATCCCTCGTTGTATCGTCTGTCGCTAGACATTGTACGAAGTAAACTTTCATACTTAAAATGAGCTTAAAATGGCATATCTTTGCTCTATCTCTAGCGGCGGTCCATATAATAATAGTTATATGTTGTCTTTGCCCTCAAAATTTGCAATAATTATTATTGCTTTAAACATACATAGGCGTAAATTTTGATAACAAAAGAAACAAGTCGCCATTGTTGTAACACCTCAAATATAGTCCAACATCTGATATTTACAAAGTTTGATAGTGGGTTATAAGTGGTGGAGATTACGACTTGACGACTTCAACTTAATCGTTTAGTGTGGTTGGTCCAATTGGACCTGAATCCATCAAGGTCAATTTTCCCCAATAACATCACGTGTCTAGGTCTGAGACATCGTAAATTGAATCGGAGATAGATGTACTCTGAAAATATGATATCCCCAACATATATTAGAGTAAATGGATCCTTGCCATGGAATTAGGGCCATCAGACCCGATTTGTCAATGAGATTGCTATGTAAACTAAATGGCAACTATTGGAGTTGATGGCATTGTTGACTCAGCAGCAAAAGCATCATGCACATAGTATCTAACGAACTTACTTTAAGACTTTCCTTCAGCATTCCACCCATCTTCAGGGAGAATATGAGATAGAGAAATCGAGCATACTAGCTAGGAGAGATGGTGAAATAACTTTTGAGACTACAAACTGTACTAAAGAGGAGCTAATCTTTAAGACCTCCTATTTGGAATATATTTTAAAGAAACGGTGGACTTCCTACAGAAGAATTCGCTTTTCGAAGACATCACTCATCAAGTGGTTTGATATTATGGAGAACATGTGAAGAAAGATGCTAAGTGGCAAGAATTTCTAGACAGTCAACATGGGAATAAGACGGTAGAAGAATATGCTGCAAAATTTCAAGAGTTGGACAAGTATGGTTTCTGTAAATGAGAAGCAATGAGCTCAAAAGCTTGTGGAAAGACTAAAGACTTGGGTTGAGAATCAAAGTGCTTACTAAGGGTCCAATGATCCTATTTGAGGCAGTTTCTACAGTTGTAAACTTGATGTTGTATATCAAAGGCTGCAACAATAAAATCCTCGAAAACATTTAAATAGTCGAGCAATAGTGACTAGGAGTGTTCCATGACGTGAAATAGCAAGAAGCTAAGACTGGACGATTTTCTAGCGAATAGAATGTATACATTCAATGTATGCATGCCTTGAAATATAAAATCTCCTAGAATGCCACGAATTTGTCATGCTTAAAGTGTAGCAAAAAAGTCATTTTGCAAGAGACCGCAACAAGGACAAAAATGATCAGAAGAAGTCATTCGAGTAGAAGATGAAGGTAACACGGAGAGTATTTTCTATTACACGCAATTGAAGATAAAGAGGATGCTAACATGATAGTTGAAAGTGATATTTTAATTGCAATATATTTTTACCACATTTTTTTGATTCAGCGCTACACATTCTTTCAATTGAAATGCATTTGCAAGTAAGTTGAGCATGGAAACTATTGAGTTTTCCTATACACTTATAGCTTCTTCATTAATGGTTGATATTATTTCTAGTGGTGTGTGCTTAAAAAAATGCACCGGTAATGATTGGAGATGGCACCCTTGCTGCTAATTGATCCTACTACCAATAACGACATATGACATCATATTAGGTATGCATTGGTTGTGGATGGATTATACAACGATCTGTTGTAGAGAGAAGAAGACGGTCCTTAGTAGACCAAATCACAATGATATGGTTCATGGTATGCATATGGGTGGCCAATCGATTATCTCATCATTACAAACCATCTGCTTGCTAAGGGTTGTAAATCAAGAGTAGCGAGTATAATTAGCAGACTATCATCTCAAACACGTCTTGAAGATTTAGATATGGGTTCGAGAGTTTGTTGATTTCTTTCTAAGCAGTCTTCCGAGATTACATCCTCATACAGAGATCGATTTTTCTTGTTGATATTGTCAAAGGTATGCCACCGATTTCAAAGGCTATGTATAGAAGGGCACTTGCTCAACTTGAAGAATTAAAGGAGTAGTTGCAAGAATAATTAGATAATATATTTTTCCACACCCTAATATTTTCTTGTTGTCAGCATCTGTTCATTTTGTGAAAAAGAAAGATGGATCTCGTATACTCTATAGTAATTATTGAGCCCGAAATAAGGTGACTTTGAAGAAAATCCATGCTACCACATATCAATGATCCATTTGATTCATTATATAGGGCAAGAGTCTTTTCAAAATTGATATGCCTACAAGTTGCTATCAGCTACGAATAAAGAACATTCCAAAAACTGCTTTTAAAACCTGGTATGGCAAATATGAGTTTTTGGTCTTGCTTTTAGGTCATATGGGCCATATGAATAGTGTTTTAAAAACACATTGGTAAATTTGTCATTGTGTTCATAGATGATATTTTGATATATTTGCACAATCTAGAGCATCATTGAATAAATCCCAAGATTGTATTCAAAACAATATGGCTACACTCCAACTCTATGCAAAATTCTTTAAATGTGACTTTTAGTTGGACAAACCAGCATTCCTTAATCACATCGTATCTAATGATGGCATGGAAGTGGATCCAATTGAGGTGGAAGAGGTGATGATTGGAGTCGACTTACAAATGTTTCTGAAATTAACATTTTTTTCTAAGTTTGTCGGATATTATAAACAATTCATTCATAATTTCTTGAGGTTCTCACTACCATTGACGAACTCTCACTCGCAAGGATGTGAAGTCTATATGGTTAGAGGAATGTGATGGAGTTTTCAAGAATTGAAGTAGAAATTGACTCCAACACCAGTCTTGACCTTACCATCAGGCACTGAAGGTTTGACATTATCTATATGCTAACTAGAATAAGGATGACATTATTGTGTTAGTTATTTATCTATTTGCAAGTTTATAATTGTAGGAGTTGTAATAATGGAACTCTTAAATATGAATGATTATTATGAAAGTTGTATTTTAAGAATGCCCGTTGATTACCATGCAAGTATCAATATTATCTTTGATGTATGATTTAATATTTCCTTACTTTTATCATCCGCACTGTCAGATCTATTTTTAATAATAGAAGAGTAGACTCTCTCTAATAGTACAAAGGTTTGCAGGAGAGATGGAGCTACCCTGCAAAAGGATAGAAGAAAAAGACTACCTGAAGCATGCAACAACCACCTAATCTCAATAAGTGATGATTAATATCGCAATGGGGACGTTGCAAATGTAAACAGGGGAGGTTGTAATGCCCCACATATAGTCTCACATGTATATGATACTTACAAAGTTTGAGAATGAGTTATAAATGGTGGGAAATACTACTTGATAACTTAGACTTAAACATTTTGGGTGGTCATCAATAGAGTGTCAAGGTCAATCTTTTCCCATGTCAGCTTAGGCCTAAGCCTCCGATGTTATAATATTTATATGCACCATTGTTAATGAATAACAACGGATATACAACTCATCACTAATTTCAAGTACAAAAATAATTTAACAATGATATTAAATGTTATATATCTAATAACGAACTCTTCAGTCATGAAGTTTAGAGTATGTCATTATAGATCCATTAGTTGTAGTGGACAAATAATAAGCATTGTTTGAAAGGAAAATAGGGGGAGGGACGATAAAATTGGAATAGTATTGAAACAGAAAATATCGAAGGCTATCTTGAGAATCGGAAAAGCCCAAGATTGAAAAGGATAATCTCATTATTTTCTTGTTTTTAAAACAAAGGAGAATATGCTATTAGATGTAAGGATGTAAATATATATAGATGTCTCAAATCTATCATTGTATTTGAGGATAAAAACGAATATGAATATATTGGTATTTGTCAGTATCCCTATTCGTTAAAAAGAGGATATGGATATCATTTTCTTGTATCTAACGACTACGAATGCAAATACAAATATAAATGTTCAACATTCACAGAATATGAATAAGAATACGAATATAATATCATCAATATTGACGAATACAATTGTGAATACGAATGTTCAAATTTTTGAGGATATGAATACGAATATTCGTTATTTGAAAGATACAAATATGAATACAAATATGAATACAAAATGAATACGAATGTTCAAATTCTGGATGATACCAATACTTACATGATACACAAAGAAGTAAGTTTGGTAAGCTTTTATTTATTATTTAGTTATATCTTTTCATTTTTCTTTTATTATTTTATTATTTTTATGCACATATTCATTATTAAAATATTTAATATACTTGTTTATATATTGGAAATTGTTATGAATCTAAGATGCTTATAGCTTTTAATTAAACTTGGACATGTATAATATTTGTATATTAATTCATATTCATTTGTCAAATATCCATATCCGAATTAACAATATTTATTTTGCATTAGTATTCGTATTTTGAGGATATGATTTTACAGTTTACACAATTGTATGATATTCATATTTGTATTCATATCCGAATTTTAGAAAGAATACAGATATCATAACACATATATTCGTATCCCTGTTCGACCATTTTCATCCGCTATGGAAGTGGATATTACTTTAATATCATCAAAAAAATCTATTTGTTTTCATATGCTCATCGTAATATATTAATACAATTTTAGATTTATTTATAACTATATTAAACAAAATTCATGTCATCTTTCACCTATTTGATACAACTTATATGAAATAAATAAATTATTATATATTCTACGTGTAAACTATCCTTTTCATGTATTAAGATAATATGTAAAGTATGTATATAAACTTTTTTATCGAATACATATGCATCTTATATTTGTATCTATTTCTAAGACTATGGTAACTCATAACTTATATCTGTCCATATCTGCATCCACATTCGTATTAATAGTTCACGATTTTAAAATAGACAAAGATATAGTAGCACCTATATCATTATCCATATCTAGTTGTTTTTATCCCTACTTAGGTGTTACAGAGTTCGATGAACTTGATCGTTGGTCACCATAACAAATTGAGTCTATAATGAGAATTATTTTAAGTCGGTCACTATAGAGTCTGTTGTTAAATATCTAGTGACAAATGTTAGTTGTTGCTAAAAGCTTTCTTAGTAAAAATTAGCGACGAAAATTATAACAGTTGCTATATCATTAGCAATTCTTTATATAGCAAGAGACTTATCTATTGCTATTTTTAAAAATTTGAGTTATTTATCATTAATTTTTAGTTCAAAATTTAGCGACAATTAGCTCAAAATTTGAAAAATAGTAACATTTTAGCATTATTTTGCTGATGACACAGCAACAAATATTACTTTCATTATTATCTAGTAAAAAAACTATTTAGCAACGAATACTCTTCAGCACTATATATTTAACAACGAACGACAAACCACGGAATTAAAATAAACGTAACAATAAACCGAATTTATTGTAGTGTCAAAGAATTTCGAATAAGAATTCGAGTTCCACAATATTATGATAACCATTTTATGGAATTAACAGCGAATTTTCTAATACTGACCACAACATAGGCTAAAAAAATACTCTCTTCATCGGTAATTGTATATACCTTTTTTTCTTGACGTTGTAGGATGACAATGAATGGAATTCGATTCACTACCCAAAAAAAGGAGAAAATAAACACAAATAATGACCAAGTGTGATACAAAAAGAAAGAAATGTTCGTTAGTAGTAATGATGTCCCATTGCATAGTGTTTGAAGAAAGCAATGAAAGATCTCACGTTTAGAATAATCCTCTTTTAAGAAAATTACAAAAAAGTTTCTAAACTATACAACTAGATTTCATTATTGTATCCAAAATTAAAAATATAGTCATATGCTACTAGAGGTTTAAATTTTGTTTCAGAGTGATTTTGAGCTAATTAATCAACTCAATTCCATTATTCCACACGGTATAAACAAATAAGTTATAAAGATCAAATACCACATTGTGAATTGTCGAAGTTTTGGTATGACCTCAATATTAGATGTATTATGTGGAGACTTTTTTCTACTGTTGTTTCTCTTGTCTTCTCCCTCTTTCGAGGGTAACAAAGGAAGGATAAGTAGGGGTGTCAGAAAATTCTCAAATATGGTATTTGTTCAGGTTCGGCTCGCTAAAAGTTTGATTCAGATTCGATTTAAAAATAAACGAACGGAACTTGAATACAAGTTTAGGCTCGATTAAATAAATGAACCGAACTTAAAAATCATAGATTTGCTCAGGTTCGATTCGTTAAAAGATCGATAAACACATGCACACACACTACACACACACATTTATGAATTCTTATATGTATAAGTGGGCCTTATTTCGAGATAAGTGGATTTTGTCCTAAGATAAGTGAAATTTGTCTGGAGATAAGTGAATATTTACTGGATAAGTAGGTGTTATCTCGGTATAAACTATCCTAAAATAAATAGTTACATCATATTTACAACATCCACCATATATATGCCCAGTACTTTTCTGTTCTTTATCCTCATATCAACAGAACATATATAAACCTTACTTATCGTATATCCTCATATTATTCATTATCCTCATCTGAACAGATATAAAAATATATTATAATTATAATTTTTTAAAAAAATACAAATCCCTATTAATCTGTTTTTTCAAAAGATGAAGAAGAGTTAGATAAAGAAGAAAAATAAATGGATGTTTACTCTAATTATAGAGACACATATATTTTTTCCATTTTTTATTTCTAATTCCTTTTATTAGAGAATTTTCAAGTTCATTATTCGCTTAGGTTCGATTCGATTAAAAAGAGGTTCGATTCAGATTCGGTTAAAAAATAAACAAACCGAACCTAAACACAGGTTTAGGCTCGATTAAATAAACAAACCGAACTTAAAAAATGTCGGTTCGCTCAGGTTTGGTCGGGTCCGTTTACACTCCTAAAGATAAGTACATGATTATACCACGAGAATCTTTCTTTCACATCTCTCACCTTCACTTCATTTATTCCTCCTTATAATTTTTAAGCTTCCTCGTAAGGACCCATCCTTTTAACCCTTCACCTCTTTACTCCTGCAATAATATCTTCTTACTTATTCCTTCTCTTTAAGTAGTCATCGATGTCCTCTATCATTGATATTCTTTCACTGTTTTTGATTGATGTGTTAGATTCAAGAAAAAATAGATCTTCCATTTCTATAATCCTTTGCATGTGAAATTAGTATTCTAGAGTACTATTCATATCAGTGATATAAGATTTGATGTTATATTCTCTTAGGGTGCGTTTGGTACGCGGGTTAGGCGGGTTAAACTGGTATAGGGTAACCCATTTTATGTTTTGGTGTTTGGACAGAAGGTTAAACTGGGGTGGGTTTGAAGTTGGTTTGTTGTGATATGATTGTATTGAAGTTTGAAAAAGTGTGTAATTATTGTGATGTGATTGTATTGAAATTTGGAAAAGTGAATAAAAGTGGAATAGTTTATAATTTTTATATGATAGGATGGTATAATATATTATTTTTTATGGAATTGATAAAAGATAATTAATTTATTTAATGTATTATAAAGAGGAAATGTATGACCCACACAGGAGAAGGAAGAAGTGGGTTATGGGAGGGGTAAACTCCCCAAATGAGAGTTTACCCCCACCATCCGAACGGGTCCTTAAGTTATAATGATTGAGTTGTCATGTGATATTATCTTTGGAGTTGAACTTTTTTGTCGGAAGAATAAGTGCGGAACAAAGGCTAAAATAACATATTGTACGCACTAAATAATTGGAATTTTTCTTGACAAAGTATATGGTCGTTTCTTTGTCTTAATGTGCTACTTGCTTAATAAAGAATCTAGAATTTTTTTATTGGTTACCTGTAACGCTTAGAAGATATTTTTTGATGTGACATTTGACGATTTGGATTAAACACCTGTGTAAATCCATAGGTTAAACGGTGGAATAAGAGGGGATGGGTTATAAGTTAACTATTAGTAAAGGCCAAACTTTGTATGTGTTCTTGACCCCATCACTAACGTCCACATCACGACGGTCAATAGTGCACTTTTCACTTTAAGAGAATATGTATCTCATACTTACGTGCATACCTATTGTGTTGAGGGGTGTAGAACCTGAGCGAACTTACATTTTTTAGGTTTGGTTTGTTTATTTAATCTAACTTAAATTTGTGTTCAAGTTCGGTTCGTTTATTTTCGAACCGAATTTGAGTCGAAATTTTTTGTAATCGAATCGAACCTAAACGAATATCAAACTTGAGAATTCTCTAATAAGAGTGAGTGAAAAGAAAAGAAACAGAAATATATAATGTGCCTATAATTAGAATAAACATTCATTCATTTTTTTCCTTTGACTAACTCTTCACCTTTTGAAAAAATATATTAATAAGGATTCGTCTATTTGAAAAAATTATAATTATAATATAATTTTATATCTGTTCAGATCAGGATAAGGAATAATGTGGAGATATACGATAAACAAGGTTTATACTTGTTCTGTTGATTTGATGATAAAGAAGGGAAAAGTATTAGATACATAGATGATGGATGTTATAACCACTATGTGACTATTTCTTTTAAGATAATTTATACCTATATAAAATCCACTTATCCTATAAAGATTCAGTTATCTCTAGACAAAGTCCACTTATCCAGCGACAAAATCCACTTATCTGAAAATAAGGTCCACTAATGCAGATAAGGATTTGTAAATATGCATGTATATATATACATGCATCGAGCTTTTAAGGAATCAAACCGGAGCGAACCTATGATTTTTAGATTTGATTCGTTTATTTAAACGAGCTTAAACTCGTGTTCATGTTCGATTCGTTTATTTCCGAATCGAATCTGAATCGAATTTTTAACGAACCAAACCTGAGCGAATATCGAACTGAGAAATTTCTGACACCCCTAATTGTGTTTGTGTGTGTATATGAAAATATGAGGTCTTTCAAAGGAGGTCGAGCATTTATGTGATCAAGGAAAGCCCTTTGGTCCGTCCGTTAAATTTTGATCTAATTGTATAATCAACATGATTTATCTAAAACCCTTTGGTCAATTATTTTTGTGCTTATTTTTAAATTCTATCCCTTTAACGTTTTCAATTTTTAGTATTTTTTGTCAACATAAATTATTCTATTTATGGCAATGTTATGACACGAAAGTTGACAAAATCTTGATTAACAAAAATTATATGCAATATCTTAATTGATGAAAAAATGTGATCGGATAAATTTTTATATTGCATTTTGTAAACCACTTATAAAGTTTTGTAAAATATAGATGATATCGGTAAACATGGTTGTCATTGCATTGCAACTATTTGTAAAAACATAGTTGTAATTGTTTATTTGTTACGTAGATTTTAAAAAATGGTAATTTTAATTTCAAATATGTTTATGATTATTAATTTTAACTTGTGCAAGATTTTAGCCTATCACCTGATCTAATGAACATGAATGCAAATAGTAAAATTATAACAGATATATGTATAATTATTTTTCCTCAAAACACCTTACACTATTTTCCTTAAATTTAAGCTGAAATATTACATAGAGACATGAGAGACAGGAACAAGCTGCATAGCCAATCCCTTTCAGATGACAAATCCAAAAGGGATGGCTTCTCCTTGCAGATATATATGTATATTTAATTCATCATGATATTAGTTATATTATAACTCGTAGTAGAAAGAAAATTGTTGAAAAGAAAATAGTGTAATATATTATTAGTTATAATATATCTCGTATTATAAATCCAGCCATATATCCTCCTTGCATAGGAGGATACCCACTAGGCCCTTCACCTTCAACCAACCACAAGGACCCCCATTCCATTCCTCTTCGATTCGACTTTTTGCCTAACCCCTACATGCACCAAAAAGCTCATTGATCGGAGTTGCCGACACCCCACCGATCTCCTGCTCTGCCTCTAACGAGCATAACTCACCGGCCATCTTCAAGCCTCGCAGAAGTTCGGCCCCTCAAGATTCTGATCCAACAATATCATTGTAGGATCAAGGAAGAGCTATAAGGGCTTCCCTGGAGCTCTACCTTGACACCATCGCATGTGGAGGAGGAGTAAAACTACCATTGTATCCGACCTCCGGCCACGATCCAACACCACCTCAAGTGCCTCACCTTAGTCGTTGGACCTCATGCAGATCGTATCTCCACCATCTGCCCTCGCCACGATTTGGGTCATCGGATCACATCGATCCGAAGATTCTGGATCTCATTCTGAACCTTTTCCCGCAACTTCAGCCTCGGACCGCTCCAGCCTCGCAGGAGTCATCACTCCTCGCCACGTGGAGCCACTACCCAAGGGAAGAGGATCCTCTGCTGTAGAGAGGATTACAGTAGAGGTGTTGTAATACTCTTTAATTTTTGGGTTTTTATCAGTTGTGCCCCTATGAGATATTGTAATATCAATTATGCCCCTTCCTTTTTTGGAATATCAGTTGTGCCTCTACCTTCTTGCAAAATTCACAGTTCCGCCCTTTTGCAATATCAGTTATGCCCTTACTTTACCTTAATAAAAGGGTAGAACTGTGAATTTTGCAACAGGGTAGGGGCACAACTGATATTCCAAAAGGAATGGGCATAACTGATATTGCAATATCTTAGAGGGGCACAACTGATAAAACCCCTTAATTTTTTTCTGATTCAAATTCTAAAATCCAACCTTATAGATTGAATCTTATATTAATGCTCTACATATCTTCCAAATTTCGTTTAAATCCGAGATTAGTTGCTATTTTATCTTAATGATCAAACATTTGAGCAAGATCTAACTTAAACTCCATTTAAAAAAATCTGAATTTCCATAAACCCCTTCTCCCATAGTCTTGACAACCATACGGAAGAAAAATTTTTTAAAAAAAATCCAAAAAGATAGCCTTGAGATGGAGAAGATATGTGACGAATATATTAAGGTCAAGACCTCCTTTGCTAAGTTTGTGAACATGACACCGGCGTTTCAAAATTACCTTAAGGTGAGATGCACACCTACAAGGATGAGCACGATGAAGAATACTTGTGATGAGAAACATGTATTGTCGGTAGCCATAACATGTGCCATTCGGAGTGAAGTTCCAAGGAAGAAACGAAACATGAGTGCCCATTATGGGTGCACATTATGTCTTTCGTTGCAAATATTAATCTATTTAACTAATTGATAATGGTTTAGAGTACTCTGTGATACTCTTAATGGTTAAAACTTTCTAAATATCACACTATTATTGGAGATGCTTTGTAGCCATCCTTTTTATTAAAGTCACATTCTCACATGGAAATAATGCTTAGTTAATCAATTTAATGCATTCACTAAAATGCAGTTTAGAAGTAGAGGTACGTAGGAACTTTGATGTGTTGGATACTAATACATTGAGGACCCTTATCTTTAAGTTATTAGGTAACTTGGAGTTGTACCACGTAGGACTTAGGTTCTTAAAGATATGAGTTAATCCTCCATTGTATTTTACAAAAAGTAACCGATGAGAATATTAAGTGGCATTGCAACCAAGTTGAGATATTTCATTTAAATACATGGATTAATTCTCACGACCTTAATTCCAGGCCGTCGGATCCTCTCAAATCCGGATCTGATTACTCGGCAATAAATTATTCAGCAATCCCGACTAGCATTAAGAAACAGACTGCAATTGAAAATACTCAGAAGGAAGTATTTCAACACTTTTCCATTCATCAAATAAAGTTCACATGATACATTGTCACACTATAACCATTTACATGTACATCAGCTGGAAGGAAATACACAAAAAGATTACTAATTACCTTATACAGTAAAGCTATTGTGTCTAGATGGATGACTATGTTAGCTGGTTGGATTATTAAAGTCCTTGTGCTGGTTCACCGACACGAGTTGGGTTTTACATAAATCATAAGATAACAATTAGCGAGTGCTAAGCAACGAAGAAGAGAAAAGCAAACAAATGAGTATTTTTTCAAAAAAAATTACCATAAAAATTCATTTATTCTTAATAGTTTAATTCATATTCCTTTCTATTCCACGACGGAGATTAGATTAGGGAATTACATCACCACTATATGGATTCCGAAGCTGTGGACACTTTGGATTGGAGATTGCATTGATCTTGTGAGCTTATGTCGACGCACGTCGCCTCAACCAATCCTCCAATACTACCCTGATAATTTTCTTTTCTTTTATTATTCAGGGTGTCAAACCTCAGCCTGATAAACAAAGAAGCACATCGTCCTCGAGGACTAGGTAACTTAAAACTTCAGCTTACCTTTAATCACATAAACCAGTGGCTTTAAGAATATGTTATCGTAACCCAGCTGCTATCGAACCACCTATGCCTCTACATGGCACGACAACATCTTCAGCCGTTCAACCCGAATATATTGGCACCCGATACCATGCATTGTAAATTATTCATTCCATGCGTACTTATCAAAATAAGGCAATCGTGTACCACCTAGATAGGGTCACATCAATACGGGTTCCTTCCGACAAACCTACAGGTTGCATGCCCGACCTTTAGTTCTACTCCCAGTCATTTCTTAACGTAATACACGATCATTTTCAGGAATGAACTTAATATACATCAATTCCCATGATGTAATTCTTTAGTTAATTTTTCAATTTGCATAATCATCAATTGAGTGTAGCCTCACATATATATTAATTCATATATTTATATACTCATATTTATGCTCACTTTAACTTTCAAACTCTACTTTCCAAGTCGTTGCATCAATTCGATGCTTAGACCTTATTTTAGTTGAAATCATAAAGCAGCTTTTCATATTTTCTTAAAAATAGCCAAATTAGGGTTCTTCGTAGCGAACAACATAAAATCAAAAATCTCAACGATCTCATATGAAAAACCAACAGCAAAGGAATGATTTCATTACTTAATTGAGCTCTCTCTCGTGTATGCAGTCCTTTATTATGATTCTTTTTCAAAAAGGATGATTTATACTCCTGAAACTATCGAATTTTATTTTCGTATCAAAAATGCTAAGAACGTGTCAAGAACGCAAAGAACAAACGAAGAATACGAAGAACGCGAAGAACACACGAAGAACATGAAGAACGTGAAGAACATATTTTTCTCTTAAAATTTCAGCAGAGCTTCTCCTTAAACAGGCTGATATTTTTTAAGAAAAATTCAACAGAGTTTCCCCTTATATCGGGACATATTTCTATAAAAATTTCGATAGAGTTTCCCCTTATATAAGGGCATATTTTAAAAGAAAAACGGAAAGAGTTTCCTCTATAAAATCACCGAGAGGGAAACAACAACGAATATGAAAGAATATAATCAAACTGCAAGAGATGAAGAATCGGTAGACACCGTGCATCTTAGGTGAGTGAAGGTGTGACGAATCACAGATTTCACTGACGTGCATAGCCTCCTGCACTTAAGTAGCGTATTACATATATTTCTCCATCAAAATAATTGTAAAAGTGGAATCGAAAGAATAAAACCATAAGTGATAGAGAATCGGTAGACACCATGCGTCTGAGGTAAGTGAAAGTGTGACGAATAACAGGGATCACTGACGTGCATAGCCGCCCATACCTAAGTAGGGTTCTACACAGATTTCGCCTTCAACCACAACAGAAAATGAAGTGGAAAGAAAGATAAATCGAAAGCAAAGCTGGAAAAAAAAGATGAATCGAAAATCTAGCTTACGAAGCAAACTAAGAGAGGATCGTACCTTCCTCCTCCTCGTTCTCCCGACAGCGCTTTGCTAGCATTCCTTATCCACCTCCCTCTCCTCCTCCCGAACTATCGACCCTATCCCTTGGGTAGTGGTGGCAGTGGAAATCGTAGAGAATGAATGGATAGGGGTATTTATAGGCTCCAAAGAACCACCAACCATGGTTATTAAACCATGGTTTAGATCTTAACCGTGGTTAGCAGCCCATGGTTTTGGTCAAATCTTATCCAAAATTTAAGGCTCAAGTTAGAACTTTCCAGAGTATTCTAGATTCATTAATAACGCTTAATTAACGTTAATCATGATTAACTTTCACTAATCATGATTTATCTTTCACAGCTCATGCTTAACTTTTTCTAATAACTGATTAGTATTTGTTAATGGTCATTAGTGATCCTCAATTTATCATTAATTTCTTTAATTATATTTAATTAGTCTTAATGACGGTCATTACGGGTTAATGACGTGTTAAACCTCTTTACTTATCTTTGTTTTGAAAATCATATCAAATCGAAACAAAGTCCGATTCACACGAAACAAATTCCATTTGTTTCACCTTGATGAGCCGGATCTTATAATATAGGATCCGAGAGACGATCAAGTTCAAGGTTTTACCCTAATACAAAGATAATAACCCAAGAGAGTCATGAACTCAAGGCACTTTAGTAGATTGTGTGATGGCACAACTCAAACGTATGAGGAAGAAAAAGATATTTGATCGTATTATATGGTATAATATTACATATAAATATGTTACACTCGTGTTATCTTTCATGTGACAAGGATTGCTTATTTAGTCACCGTGTGTAACCTCGTAGTGACAAAACAATACCTTATCCATAAAGATATATCTTTAGAATGAAAATAAGTTCAAGAGTAGCTACCACGAGTATTAAAATGGCCAATGATGGTAGATTAACCTCGGTTGTCTTAAGTGACCATTGATTAAAAGAGATACTGCCGACGGTATCGTAGATAACTGCTGTTGATTGTCCTCATTAACACCAACTGTTCTCGAACCATCTTCATAGTATGCCAATGGTCATGGACTTCTACCAAATCTACGAAGATAGGTATTATGTACATAATATCAGCGGTCTTGAGTATTTACCATCGGTTACCAGATCGTCGAGATAAAAATGATCGTCAGTAAGCACTACACTGCCTACGTAAAGTGTGTTAGGATTGGGCTTATATTAGGATTGAGAATCCTAATGAGATTGGACACATAATCCTAGTAGTAGATCCTAATGGGATTGGACTCCTAATCCGAGTAGTAGTTGAGTTGTATTCTATTTATAGTCTCATTTGGAATAGGACTCTGGGGTTGTAACTAGGCAATATATAGAGGAGGGTGGAGGCATTGCCTCTACACGACCACAAGAACAATGTAACCGCTAGGGGGGGAGAAGAAAGAGTTGAGAGTCAAGGAATGAAGAGAGCTGTACTCGTTCTTATTTATAATGATCTTCTTCTCCGGTGGTCGCGAGAGGTATTCGACCACCGTTATATCTGGTTACTCTTTTGTTTTTTCTTTTACGTGCTTCCGTGGTGGTTTTCGATTGCGTATCCGCATCCGTATCTGGTTGTTGGTTCCCATCAACATCCACAACTGTCATTGACAATACAAATCCTCGAGTTTAGAAACAATGTCCTCATCGGTTGCAGAATTGCGGCTGATAAAGAAGCAATTGTCCGGTTAACTATTAACGCTAGCAGTGTGATAGTATTACGAGCAGTTCTTTTCCACTAACTTATATGCCATTATTATCCCTCCGGTTAATAGTACCTAAGATTTCTGCGATGGTTTTGAAACCACCTCCAAGTAGTAATCACCGCCTCCATTATGGCACAATTGACGAGGTCGGTTGAGGTTTCATCGTCAGTTACATGACCGTCGATGTTAATTGACGGATGTCGTCGACAATACCGTTGCCAACAATTTGCAGGTAGGTCAGTGGTTTTGGAAATCGATGTTAGCATTGAATACCATGACGGTTTACATATCGTCGAGATAGACTGAGAACCGTCGTGGTAGATTATCTTAAAGGTCTAGGTAATGCTATTGATGTTTATCTACAACCCTTAGTTGAAGAATTGAAGTTTTTTTGGATAGTCAGTGTTCCAACTTATGATTACGAAAAGAAGATAACTTTTCTATGAGGGCAATTTTTGTTGTGGACTATCAACGACTTCCCAGTGTTTGCCAACTTATCGGATTACAGTACCAAGGAAAAATTGGTTTGTCCAGTGTATATGTACAACACATGTTGTTTACGTTTAGATGAAAGCGAGAAGATATGTTATCTGGGTCATAGACGATTTTTTCTATTCCACATAGATGGCGTGGATATCGATTTTTACGGATAACTGATGGGAAATTGTGTTGATTTTCTAAGAAAATCTGGGCAATATTCTTTTAGTTGGAACTATACAATGGTCAGGTGAAGTTGTGCTTCATGAGTTATTGAAACTTCCGGATGTTAGATTGGGTTGACCTATCAAGTTTGATTTAGCAGCCTTGGCTAGTGTGAGTTTTAAGAAGAAAAGTATTTTCTTTACAGAATTACGTTATTGGTCGCATCTTACAATCGGATACAACTTGGATGTGATGCACATTGAAAAGAATGTGATGATAACATCTTCGATGTTTTTAATATTGCAGATTCTCTTAAAGATATATTGTGCAATAGAAATGACTTGAAGCAATTAAGAATATGAGAACACTTGCATCTATGGCAATCGAAAAGGGATGATTTTTCCTACCAGAAGCTCCCTGCACATTGTCTCCTGACAAACGAAAGGAAATTTTGTCATATTTGAAAGCAGTTAGAGTTCATGATGATTTTTCGTCCAATGTGTCTCGGTGCATCAATGAACAATTAAGCAAAATCAGTGGGCTGAAATATCATGAATGTCATATTTTGATGCAAGTATTCTTTCCCTTGATCATTTGAGGTTTGATACCAGCTGCAGTTTCAAACCCATTAGTAAATATCGATATGTTTTTCAAAGATTTGTTTTACAACACTCGATCTGCATTTGCCTGGGATGTGGGATGAGAAAATAGTTACTGCAATATGCCTGTTGGAGCAAGTTTTTCCTCCCAATTTTTTGATATTATGGTGTATTTGATTATACAACTTTTTAATGAAGCAAAGATTGGAGGGCCTATTTAGTAAAGGTGGATGTATCCAGTTGAAATATTTTTGAAAAGGTTGAAAGATTAGTCTTGAATCATGCAAGATCATAGAGTTCCATTATATCTTGTTGAAGAATGATATTTAGATTTAGAAGATGATAACTTCAAAAAGTTGGAGAGAAATATCCTCGGCTACAATGAGTACGATGATTTTCATTTATCATTATTTGAAATACAATGGATGCATATTCTAAAGACAACTATGGAGACCATGAATGTAATTGACCTTGAGCTCACATACCGTTACATTTTAATGCAAGGTCCAGATATTGACATTTTTATGAGGAATTTTTAACAAGTTCTAATGCCAAGTATGATTTCAATTTTGTCATGTGGTTTAATAATAAAGTCCCCATTATGAAGTCCAGTGGGGATCCACGATTTTATATCTGATTTTGATACATTAGTGTTACGACTGTTATGCTCATTTTCACCTTGAATATTTAATCGGTAGGTATAGGTTCAAAGCGAAGACAAATAAGGACAATCGTTTGACCAGTGTTTATGTAAAGAGTTCTCTGGTATCAAGTTGTGACAGTTACTATGGCATCACAAACGAGATCGTTGAAATGCCATTCAATCATAATCGTCGCATTATGTTTTTCAAATGTGATTGATTCAATGTATTTAGCAAGGATGGTTCTAAGTTGGATCCTCATCATTGTTATATCAATCTTAATAAAAGATGTATGATACTATATAATAAAGAGCTGTTAGTTCTTGCTTGTCAGGTTGATCAAGTTTATTATCTTCCTGATAATAAATATCGTGAATGGGTTATTACGATTAAAATTATTCCTTGGCATTGTTATGATATTGAAGTGATGAAAATGATAAGATTGTGGAATACTCCGCTTATCATAATGTTAACAACTAAGTGTAAGTTTTTAGTATTTGTTTTATATTGTTTTCAAAATGTTATCTAGTTATGTTTTACAAAATGACCGACTGTAAGCTCTTAAGTCACAATTTTTTTATAAATGGTTCGAACACATTTTACAACATGTCAACATCCTTTAGAGGATAGGATGGACTCACAATTGGGACGGAGTATCTGATCGAGGGCATTGGAGATGATGTTGATTTCACGGGGCTTGTTGATATTGTGGATCTGGGTGTTGATCATGATAAGGCGGAGTCAAGCTGTCTTGTATGAATGTATTTTGTTCTTTCTTTCACTATCGTTTCAAAAGATTTATATTTTATTGAGGGAGGACGTGTCGTGGTCGAGGACCAGCTGTTTCTGGATCTTTGGGATGGCTGCATCCTGGTGAGAGGATAAGGGTGCAAGTCACTATGGGGGACATGTGTATGATTGTCTCCAATTCACCAGTCATTTGGGGATGCTCGTCCGAACGCTTGTCCTCCTGTATATTAGAAAATTATTTGTTGTGCATCATGAGAGAAAAGATCGAATTTTATGTAAACTTGAGCCTGCTTGGTTAGTGGGATGGGGTGAGTTGGGGTATCCATATGTGAATAGTAGGTGTTTGGATAGTTATGATGGTTGGGAGAGGGTTGGAATAAGGAATGTGATGTGATATGACCTTGATTTGTGATAAATTTCCAACCCAGGTTTGGAGGAGGATACACCGGGGTACATCGGGGTACCCCAGTAACCAAATGGCCCCTTAGTGTGAGTATGATTAATTTCTTTATTTCTTTATTTAATTTATTTATTACTCTTTAGTATTTTATTTTATGAGTCAATATTTTGAATGGGGTGATAATTTCTTAGATCGTGATGTTATCCTCTCCTGTGCAGCGAAGATGAATAGAGATTAGAGAGATATTTGTCAACGGGTTAGGTTGCCTTCATAATTTCATTCCGGAGCATTTATAATATTTTTTATCTATTTTAATTTACATATTTTCTTTCGTCCAATATCTCGAGGAAGCATATCGACTTAATCCAGAATCTATTCCCCTGAAGGATTGGATTGAAGCTTGTAACTATTGGTCGTTTGAAGTGGTTATGGTAACTTGTAAAATATTCTTTTAAGTCATTAAAAATTAAACATTAGCACTTTATTATAAAATTTAGATATCTTTTATAGACGAGTTCGTCTAAAAATAAATCAAATCGAGACAAACACCCGCTGTCACGTAAGGGCAAGGAAGGAGAGTGCAGAAAAGATGAAGCTTAATTGGGTAATTCTTAAATATCAAAATTATTATTTATATTTAATATTACAATCTATAAGTGATTTTTTTGTAGAGTCGAGATCATAGGAATGAAATTCTCGATCAATGTGGTGACCTTCGAACTCTTGAAGAAGAAGACGGGGTCGACGGTTCTCGTGTGTGGTGTCACGAGAGTTATGAAAAAGTACACATAAGTTTTTATTTGTTAATTTATATTTGTCAAATATTTTGTTCATTTTTTATTTAACTTAAAAAATAAGGGGAGATGACTCAATGTTTGTAGCCGACACAACCGACATAAGGTAATGGTACGTCGACCCCTCCGATGACTTCAGAAGAAGCATTCCTATGTGTTATATACAAAGAACATCATGAGCATGTTCGGAGCGTAGGTACTACAACGAACATCATTAATTAGTACAGGAGGAAGAAGGGACAATGATTAGTTTAGGAAATTCAGTGCTTGCATGATGAGTTAAATGGTGAAAAATATCATTTTGAATTTTAAAGAAAAAAAGATTGGAACACTAAGGAGAGCAAGAAGACTCGAGAAACAATTCATACTTGCTAATCATAAGAGTCGGGAGTCTCCTACGATAATATTTTCCCCCTTTCATCCTCCAGAAGATTTAATATTGTAAATTTTATCTATTTTAAATTTAATATTTCATTTAATATTGTATTTTTATGTAATTTTATTAATTCACTTATAAAATTAGATTTCAGTATTTTATATTTATCAAAAAATAAAAATCAAATTCAGATTTCGGATCCGAAATTGATTTTTATTTTTTAAATGTTTTGGTAATAATTCATGGCAGTGTCGCAAACACCGGGAATACTTTACGTACGCCCGTGTTATGTTGGCATTACCGACGGTGGATAACTAACGGAACAACATTGCATAACACAAGCGGTTGTAACTATGTTGTGATAATAATTCATGGCGGTGTCGCAAACATCGTGAATAGTTTCTATTAACTTTTACGGAATCCGTCAAATGTGGACCATTTTCACCCTTTAATTTTAGGGTAATTACAAATGATGCCACTTCCATTCCTTCTCTTCTCTTTCCTTCTCTTCCATAGGAACCCATCACTATAGGGGAGGAGGCTGATGGTGCAGGACTTGGAAAAGGAGGAGGGAGATGGAGGAAGACCTAGAGGAGGAGGAGGAGGAGGGGGAGGAGGCGGAGGGGTTGGAGGACCTGGAGGAGGAGGATGAGGTCAGGTAGGAGGAAGGCGAGGGCAGAGGACTTGGAGGAAGAGGAGGCTAGGGAGGAGGAGGGCGAGAGCGAGCAGACCTGGAGGACGAGGAGGGGGCTAGGGAGGAGGAGGGCGAGGGTGGAGAGAGGAGGAGGAGGAGGGGCAGACGTGGAGGAGGAGGAGGGGCAGACCTGGAGGAGGAGGAGCGGGTGGATCTATAGGAGGAGGAGGAGGGGCAGATCTGGAGGAAGAAGAGGTCGGGGAGGAGGAGGACGGGCATACCTGGAGGAGGAGGAGATAGTGGGAGGCATGGAGGAGGAGGAGGAGGTCGAGGAGGAGGATGGGAGGACCTGGAGGAGGATGTGGGCGGACCTGGAGGAGGAGGATGTGGGCGGATCTGGAGGAGGAGGAGGGCGAGGGCAGGCAGATATGGAGGATGAGGAGGAAGTCGATGAGGAGGAGAACAAGGGTGGAGGAGTTGGAGGAGAAGGAGGAGGAGGGCAGACCTGGAGGAGGAGGCAGGCAGAAATGGAGGAGAATGAGGGCGGAGGACTTGGAGGAGGAGGAGGAGGAGACGGAGGGGCTGGAGGGAGAGGTGGGTGGGTGGGTGGGTGGAGGAGGAGAAGGAAAGGGGAGGGGCGTAGGAGGAGGAAGGAGGGGCTTAGTTTTTTTAAAAAAAAAATTAATAACAGTTAGATAGAACATGGGTTAGATTAACTCAATGGTCTAGTTGGGTTAACAAACAAATTAACAGAGGGGTATGCAGTGACGGAGACAGGGGGGCTTGCCCCCCCCCCCCTCCCTCGCTCTCGATCAAAATCCATATATATGTTTAATATATAGTACTATATAATCTAAATACATTATTTAATAAGTAAAATTTACAAGTTATGTATAATAGCCCCCCATATCTCAACAAAAAAATCAATGTATAAGGAATAAAGGGGTTGCCCTCCACCCTATTTTTCTGCATTTTTTTATTTTTATGAAAAATATCACCATGTATATTCAAATATATATCCCTCCAACATGTCATTCAAATTTCGTCAGAAGTAGATACTCTTTTGACATCCATCTAGAACATGTAATTTTAAAGGTCTAAACATTGTTATAATCGACCTGTTCTAAATGGAGGGTATAGGAGTCTCTGTTTCTGATGAAATTCGAATGACATATATGCGGGATATATAGATCAATATACATGGTGATATTTTTAAAAAATAAAAAAACTCAAAAAATGGGGTGGATGCAGCCCCATTGGACCCTGTATATAATCTAATTACAAGAATTAACTATTAACAATACATGATGTGCATAAGCAGATATCGATACATCTGTATATGTCCATCATCATATACTTTTGTAAACCATCACAGATATGTATTTTTTATTTTATGATATATTATATAGATAATAATTTTTCTTTTTATTTACTTCGCATATACTGATATGTTTTGGATACCTCTTTCATTTTTTAGGATCATAAAACAGATATGGTTACATAATTTTCTAGTGTATACATATATGGATACATACCTATTTGTATATGCATGTTTGCAACCCTATTTGTATGTGTGTCCATTTTAAAATAGATATGCAGATAAACGTACACATGTCAAAATATATATAACAAATATGATGAAGGATTGGTACATATATCTATATTTATTTGCATCCATGTAAGTAAAAAGTATTGTATAGTATTACTTATTTGAAAATATTAAATCTAGTGGTATTACTTAATATCACATTAATAAATGTATATTTCAGTAATATGAAGGGTTTTGTAGGGATCTTTTTGTCAATACGAAGTTTATAGAGATTATTCATGTCCGATTATAAGTTTATATAGGTACTTTTATAAAACTCACCTTATAGATTAAATTCGTTTCCAAGAATCCAACTTTATAGATATAAACTTCCATTAATGTTCTATATATCCTCCAAATTTCCCTCAAATCTGATGTCATTTCTTTTTTTATCTTAGTGGTTAAAAGTCCAATCAATATTTAAGAAATTTAAGTCTCATTTAAAAGAGAAATAGACTTTTAAAACCATTGATATAAAATAGCAAATGATCTTGGATTTGAGCGAAATTTGGAGGATATGTATAACATTATTCGAATATTCTATCTATAAGTTTGGATTTTAAGAAACAAAATTGAACGAAAAATAGTTACAACACCTTTTTGTAACTCACGTTACATCAGAGGAATCACTCTCCATATATTAACAACTAAAATGACAAGATAAATTAGATAAATAATATCTAAATAATTTAGCCTCCCAAGATGAATTATTTGGCTTCGTCCCTGCGGGTATGGGTGTGAAACGGAGTGACTACTCGGAATTCCTGGTATAATTCGAGATTATGCAAAGTTATGTACATAACTATGAAATTGCTCAAGATTACGAGTGTTCGAATCACTTGAAGATATCCCAATTGGTCTGATGTTATAGCACACATGATCCTTTTCAACATTGATAGTGAAATGAATAGATTTAATAGGTGACAGACTTAGTCTTGTTTCTGGAATGTTCTGTTGCTTGTCCTTATGTAAATAGATTTTTTTATAATTTTTTGTAGAATAAATTTTAAGAAATCACTTCCATGCTGATATTTAGCTATTTTTTTAAGTCTAAATGCATGAATACTACTACATAGATATTTTTGTTAGTCGTGACCTAAGATCCAAAATAAGGAAGTGATCAGGCTCAATTAAAAGACTGTCAAGATTGTGTATGCAAGATGGTGGTGGATCGTAAAAAAAACATGTACATGATTCGTTTCAAATTTTGTTGAATTTCGGTTTCGATAGGTCATTGAAATTCGGCTAGAATTATCAAAATTTCAGCAATATGGAAGGTCATAGTAGAAATTCTGATCGAAATTTTATTTCGATCTGTCGTCGAAATGGTGAACGAAATCGATAATTACGGTCATGGTTCCAATCTCGTATAAGAAACTTATTATATCTGAATTTTATTTTATTGGTAATTACGACCCCTAATCATGTTGCCAAAACTTTTTTGTATTGTTTCTCATATTAATGATAGTAAAGGTCACTCGCCCCTTTACACTAGTCATTTTTTAAAAGTATCTTGAATCCTTAGCAATGCAACTTTCGCCCATAGTACAATAAATTTGACCTAAGGGAAATGAATACCTTTTATTCATTGTGATATTATCTATAGTTAAATATATATACTAATGAATACTATCCATTACTTTATTCTTTAAAATTACAACGATTATCCAATACGTTGCTATATTCCATATAACGAATCATGTTAAAATGTTATCTGTTGAATTGTTCTTCTAAACATTGTTAAATTTAGCATCAATTAAAAAGAATTTCAACGAATAAGTCAAGGGATAAATCGTTGTTATATGAACCTTTAGCAACGAATATGACATTCAGTGCTAATTTCAAAAAGAAAAATTAATTCTAAAATGAACAATATTCATTGATGTATATATAAGATCAAAATGGTGAGAAATTATTAAAACCAATGTTTTTTAAACCGAAAAGAATTGAACCAGAAACCTTACTGAAAAGGTCGGATCGGGTTGAACCATAGAATTAATCGGTTCAATAGGATGATGACATCATCATTCTTAAAAACTTGATTGAACCAAATCAGAAATTAAAACATGTATAAATACACACTTATACATAGTTGAAATAGATATAAATTATATAACTAATGTATATATCTTGTAGTATAGGTAAAATGTATTTTTTATATGCAACACTAAAATGTTATACAATAGATATATAGTATTTACACTATATTTTCAAATAACAATAGTCTAAGTTGCATTTAAATCCCATTTAAAAAAAGAACTTGAAGTAGTATAGTTGGTTACAATTTATTTGTTAGTTGATGAAGGTCATGAGATCAACTCCAAAAGTTGTCAATTATTTTAAATAAAATTAATGCAGTTCGATTTTATTTGAACCAGGTTCGAAAAAGTCAATTAAATTGTTGAATAGGCTGAAAATCGGACTTTCGAACCAAATCAGTATAAATCAATTAACTGGAATAGTCCAGACCTGATTTATCTGTCCTATCAAACCGTACGATCTGATCCAATTTTCAAAATACTGACTACAACATGCAACGAAAATTAGTGATAGCAGTTACATCTTCAAGTTACAACTAGTTACAAGTCCATTAAAGTATAGAATAATAATTAAGTTATAGATGCACCACGAAGAAAAAACAGAAATAATAAAAAATAAATATCATTACATCTGAGCCGGATAGGTTGATGATAACATTGAAAGATATTTGGCTAGTCGACCCCTTGTGTATGCACTGTATAAATTATGGCTCACGGCAAGCAAGGGCAGAGTAGGAATTTTTATTGTAGGGGCAATAAAAGAATTCTTATTGCATATGCTAATTACTATATATATTAAGGAGGGGCAACGGACAACTTTTGATTAGTTTTTCTTTTTCAAAATAGCAGCTGTGTCCTTTCTTATATTTTATCATAAAATTGTCATATATTAAGGAGGGGCAACGGACAATTTTTTATTAGTTTTTCTTTTTCAAAATACCAGTCATGTCCTTTCTTATATTTTATCATAAAATTGTCATTAGCATAGTTACTGACTTTTCTCGTAAAACTGGCATTATGAGCATAAGTTACTGCTGTGTATTATTGTTTAATATAACAAGAATAAATGACCTACGTATATAATATATATTGTCAACATGAATTAAAAAATACCGTGACTCCTAAAACAATCGCTTCTCAATAATCATTCGTTTTCATATGATGCTGCGAACAAATATTCATCTATAATTTCATATAATCATTGTTGTATGGTCATGCTAATAAATATAACTCATTTTTAATTTCATATTCCAAAATCATTCCGCAATGAAAAATATTTGTCATTCCATCGACATCTAAATATGGATTTTTTTCATACAAATACTAGATAAGGTATGCATTTTTACTTCAATGCAAATACGAACAAGAGTACGTACACTACAACAAAATTGAGCTATAGTGGCATTTTTTTCAAATCCGTCACTAAATTAGCCGTTATTAAATATATAACGACGATATTGTTCGTTGCGAAATAAGTTTTCGTACTCGAAATTAGTGACGAATATCATATCTATCATTATATCATTAACAACAGTCCATATAAGCTATAGTGATATTTTTTTTCAAAATCTTTCACTAAATTAATCGTTGTTAAATATGTAACGATGATATTATTCATTACGAAATGAGTTTCGTACTCGAAATTAATGACGAATATTATATATGTCATTATATCATTAGTAACGGTCCACATAGCAACGCTTATCTGTTGCTATTTTTCAAACTTGTATTTAATCGTCGCTAAATTTTGAATTAAAAATTAACGACGATGAAAGGATACAAATATGGTTGTATAACCTTTTTACAAATATGAATCTCAATTTAAAATGGATGTGAATTTATTGTAGGAGTGCCATTAGATACAAATATATTTGCATCCTTTTTCGATTGTATACATCTTCAAACAAAATGTGTGTGTGAATAATATTTCTATTTGCTAATGTATCTATTATTAAGCTAATATGAATATGCATTTTTCCTCTGACGGATAAAGATATCTACTTCAATTTTCTTTCAAACGTATATATAGATATAAGTTTTCATTCTTCTTGGATTATATCATGGATATGATTTTCATCTAGACATCTTGGAATCATAATTTTAGAACTCTTATAACTAAGTAGTGTGGGTATATCTAAATACACAATCAAGTGGTCTAGATCCAATAATTTTTACCCGTGCTTTGCACGGGTATGGACACTAGTACACATTATAGCACACATACGCATACTAACACATATACACACACATACTGACACACTAATTTACATGGTATTGTATAAGGTTTTTAATCTACAAACTACGTAATTATATGTAATGGTTAAATATTTCTACAATATTTAACCATTACATATAATTACGTAGTTTGTAGATTAAAAACCTTATACAATAATAAATATTTACATAGTAATCAACGTAATGTAATAATATATGAGTTTATGTCAGTATCAAAGTTGAGATCAATTGCATTTTTAAGAGAGAAGTTTTTTTTATTTTAGATACATGAAACCTCTCGTTCACAAAAATAATTCAAATAAAAACTTTTCATGTATCCCCTATTTTTTAATTATGTTGTAATTTTACAATTACTCCATGATAGTTGATGAATTTTTTCTACGTGGAAAGATGGCAAGACATTGCTTTTATGATTATGAATCGATTTAATTGGTAAATTTATGATTATAACATTCATTTGCTTGCAAATGTACCAGTTTTGATCAAAATTATGACAACGGTAAAATATGTTGTAAGAGGCGTAATAAATGTTGAGAATGGAGAAACTAATAAATACTTTAATGGATTTTATCATATTGAATCTAGTCCTAATATTTAACTATTTCTTCATGAAATTTAAATGAGAGTAATTTGTAAAATAATAAAATACATCCTAATATTTTAAGATAAATATTAGCCTTACTCACAATTAGCATAAAATGAAGAAGGATATATATATATATATATTGATTATTTTAGAATGTCAAATGAAAAATATACAAATCATAGTTCATGCTATATTGATAATTAACTTTTTGAACTATTGTAATTTGAAAAAAAAGGTGCTTTATTTAAGTCTAAATTATAATAAAATAACGGACAACTCAAGATGCATCAATCGGCATTGCCCCCTTGTATGTGTCTCGTGTAGATGGAGAATGAACTACAAGATCTATATAACTTGATTTGTGGAGATGATCGACAGAGATCTTGTGTCAGTTTGGAAGTGGTGAGGGAATCCCCGTCTTATCGAATTGTTGAGTTTTAATATTATAAATCGTGATGTTCATCTCATGTTCGGAGATGTATGTATGTATATATAGGGTTAAATGGGGTTGCCCCTTGAGGGGAGCTAACTTGGCTCCCCCATCCTATTTTTTCTATTTTTTAACTTTTTTTAAAAATTGATTCTGTGAATTTTCATCAATATATACATATATCATGTCATTCAAATTTCATATGAAACAGAGATTCCTATGACCTCCATCTAGAAGGGGTCGATTTTAGCAATTTTGTTACCGTTAAAAAATGTCTATCTAGATGGAAGCCTATGAGTTTGTTTCGCATAAAATTTAAATGAAATAATATAGGGATATAGTGATGTAATTTCACGGAAGAAATTTTCAAAAAAAATAAAAAAATGACAAAAATAGTACGGGAGAATCAAGTTAGCTCCCTCTGGGACAACCTCCATTTAACCCATATATATAATTTTTTTTATGATTTTCTGATGGCACCTATCTCTTTTTTTTTATGATTTTCTGACGCCGCCTATCTTTTTTTCTATGAGTTCAATATTATAATTTGTAACTGTGTGTGTATATACAGTTTTTCTATGATTTTCTGACTCCACCTATCTTTTTTTTTATAAATTGTAATCTGTTCCTTATTAACTTAAAAACATAATCCTCAACAACGTTTACTCTAACTATCAACCACTTATATGTCCGTATATGTATTTTTCATGGTTCATTTGTAAGCCCCTGTATCCAACTCAATGTCTCTTTATTAACGTAGTTCATTATACATATGCAACTAAACGCCTCTTTACGAACATATTTGAAGCAACATTTCAGTAATAGTGAATGCAATCAGCTTTAACTTAGCATAAGGATTCATACTTTTTTGGGATTTTTATCCCACGAATCTTATAATTTTGTAAATTATCTCCTTGACTTTTGAAATAATGTAGTTCCTCCTTTGATCCTGTAAACCTTTTAACCCTTACTCTAAAGACCATGTGGTTAACCTCCATCCATTTACCCGTTAGATTTAACCGGATTCCATTAAAAAGAGGTGCATATTACCCTCTTTGTTTAGCAAATTTACAAAAGATGTCATTCCTCTTCTTCCCCTCTCATGTGCCACTGTCAACCTTCCTCGCGCCTCCTTCGACCTCCTCCCCCGCGTCGCACTTGAACTCCCAACCACCTCGACCTCCCCCTGCATCGCCCTCAACCTCCCACTCCACCTCCTCCTTCCCTCTCCGTGCTCCGCCTCCAGTCGCCTCCTCCAAGTCATTCACCCACCTCCCCAACCTCTGTCCCTCCCTGACCTGTAACCCCGGCCTCCCCAACCTCCACCCCTCCTCGACCTGCACATCCTCCCCGACCTCGTCTGCCTCTGCCCAATCCACCTCCACCTCCATCACATTGCTCTGCCCCTAGCCGCCGCCTCCAAGTCGTTCGCCCCCCCTCCCCAACGTTCATCCCTCCTCGACCTGCACCCCTCTTGGATCTCCGCCCACCCTCGACCTTCCCAACCTCCACCCCTCCCCGACATGCACTCCCTCCCTGACCTCCTCTTCCTCTGCTCACTCCACCTCCTCCTCCCTCACCTTGCTCCACCCTCAGCCGACTCCTCCAGGCCATTCACCCACCTCCCCAACCTCTGCCTCTCCCTTGCATGCATCCCCTCCTGGACCTCTACCCACCCCCGGCCATCCCAACCTTCGCCCCTCCCTGACCTCCTCCGCTTTTACCCACTCCACCTCCTCCTCCCTCACCTTGCTCTGTCCCCAGCTGCCTCCTCCAGGCCATGGTGGGTAGACGTCCTCTTCCTCGACGGCCACGTTGTTGTCGAATCATTAGGCGGCTTCACTTCATTCATCTCCAACATGCGTCATCATGTGCCTGGAGAAGAAGGGGGAGGATGACCTTTGGAAAGAACATGGAGGTGAAATATCCACCGTTGGATTTCCAGTGGTTAGATTAACTCAAGACTAATCCAAGTAATTGACTGAAATAAAGTTAAAAATGATGACAGGTTTGTGGTTAAGACATAGCAAGTTTACGAGGTTGACAGGAAAAGTATGTTATTTCAAAGATCGAGGAGATAATTTACAAAGTTTATAGGGTTTGTGGGTAAAAATCCCTTAATTTTTTGACAAGTATTGTAATTAACGTGTAAAAATAAATAAATCTTGAGTTACTAAATTCATTACGCGGAGTAGAAACTTGCTTAACCAATTAGTAATTTTATTGATGGCCTCTAGCATTAAGTTTCATTAAATTAAAACTACTAGCAGGAATATTCACTACATGTTGAAATAACGATTAACGTTTTAGTAAGATTCTCGACCATTTCAGCGACTAATATGTATCAAATTTAGGACTTAATTGTTACCCTTTACAAGTTTATAATAGCTTATAACTTTTCTTTGCATAATAGTTTTTCTATGATCTTCTAACGCAACATATATATCTTGCCTTTTAATGTTAAGAAATGTTCCTTATTAATTTAAAAATATCAACTTCACCCAAGTTTTCACTAAATTTCGACCATTCACTCTTATTATTATTCATAAGTTTTATTGAACTTTGGTTTGAAAGCACAGAGCTATTCAAGGTTAACTACGACGAGTTTATGTTTGATTTCGAAACCTTCGTTACTAAAGGTGACCCCCCCCCTCCTCCCCATCCTCTTGGTGCCACCATACCTTACAAGATGAGGTTTGGATCTGTTTGTGTCAAAGATCCATCTGTACCGAGAGTAGTATATAAATTCCATGGGGGTTAGGCCTCTTAGTATCCTATATATTCTTCTTTCGTCACATTGTGAAAACAATCGCCAGCACTCTAGGATGTAGCTCAATTATAAGGGAACCTTATAAATCTTTGTGTTTACGTCTTGCTTGATTGACCATGTTTGTGCGTGATTGTTTCTGAAATTCACAACAATGTATGTAAATATAATTTGTACGGTTTTATTGATAATATATGCATGATGATTTGTTTAACTTTGAATTGAAATTAATATAAGCATTATAACCTTATGATGCAAATAACCACGTATCCATATGCAAGGTGATGTGACGAAGGAACGTGGAGAGACTTTAAAGGAATATGGATTTAATCCAACTTCCTATTTTGGTTTATCAGGGGATCAAATGATGAGACTAATAAAGGTAATTCATTTTTCCTTACGGAACATACAGTTTGATGTTGCGCATTTTTGTCTCAGATAGGATGGCATTGTGCTCTTTCGAGATGCCTGATTTCCTAGAATGGCTATGTTCATCATTTTCGTCTACTAAACCAACGGGGCCAAATCAAAAAATAAGTACTATCATAATGTATCGCACAAGGATTCCTCCTCCTCTCAAGGCTCCTATTTCTTACCAAGGTTTGCCATGTAAAGAGCCCGTGATGTTCTCTCCGCGTTATAAGTCCCTAAGAAGCCCATCATGAAGGCAGACGATAGTACCTCACGCATCAAGTAATCGTGAGAGTCAGATCGTATTCGATCAAATAAGACTTGTCATACATGTCACAATAGCAGCGAAATTTAAAAAAGTTTGTTAGAACCACATGGCTTGGGAACTTTTTCCAATCCGCTCCATCAAGATCACATGAGTATTAGGCTTACCTCTTGAAGCGTGAATTCGATCTTCTAGTCTTTATAGAGCTCGTGTCTCAAGTCCGATCCAATGAAGACAACACTTGCTAGCACGGGAATGAATCGCATGACTCCCACAATCCACATGGATGATCTGAGTCATGAAGCTCTTGATTTCCTTATACGAAATCCTTCTCCTTCTTCATAAGCACAGGACGTCGAAGAAGCATAACATCCACGTGAGATTGGTCGAATCGATCCGACAACACAACAGCAAGGCGATGACTATCGGGGTCTCCAAATCCCAAAGGCACGGGGCGGCCATGAGGGAAAAGGAGAGAGATGTGGACGTGTTGTGTTGAGAGAGGCGTTATGTTGTTGTAACTTGAAAGATCAAGGGTTGCCTTCTCTTTTATAGCACATTGGATAATTAGGATGCACTCTTAATAATAATAATCAATGATCAAGATAACATGTGGCTCCAACCACAATTAGGACTAAGAGTTGATAAATAAATTATCAATTCTAATTCTAAAATTATTTTAGAGATAAAATCATCTCTATCAATTGTATTAGGAGAGAGAGTTCTACTTAATAGGGGACGGCCACCATGGTGGCTCTTGTCACAACCCTCAAATTCTGTGATCAAGAATGTTCAATACGATAGCGGATGCACGAACATGAGCGATGGAACTGACTTTAAGAGGAGTCTAGATTGTGTGGGTAGCACATAGGTTATCCACGGGAGTCTTGAAGCATCAATCATATATAATATCAAAGCGTCACAGAAGATACTAGCTCGATAGCAGAGTGTCATGGATCTTGTAGCAGTGCGAGCATATGGAGTACATGTAGTAGTGCAAGACATGACAATGGATGCAAGCAGCGATACGTACGCGAGCGCAGCATGGCGGTATGCAGTGAAGCAGTAGATATTGAGGAGCAATCACACAAGCGTACACACAAAGGCACACGGTATCGGTAGTGATGCATGACGGTACACAGAGTCATGGAGAGTTTCAGTTGTTGAGTATGATCGTGGGCGAGCATACTGGCACGTACGAGGGTGGTCTGTGGGCCATGATAGCAAAGTTCTGGTGGACTTCCCATTAGTATGTAGAGCGCTAAGGAATGGGTTAGCGTACGAGTGTCTGGTGGTTGTGGGTTCTCTTTGGCTCAAAATTGAGTGTTAGGCAGCATTTGGTGAGTTATGGCAAAGATGTCTGCATAGACAAGAAGACGAAGAGTTATTGTGGAACGTAAAGGATTTCCATGGAACCTGAAGAGTCTTGAGTCTTTATTGTATATGTGGTAGTGAGTATCCATTGGGTTATCTTGAGTCTTGTATATAAGGAGGGGTGGTGGGTCATCTGTACATACCATACTCTAGAGCGAGTCTCACCTTTCTAATAAGAGAAGAAGCTTTTGTACCCATGCTTGTGTAATTGTGTGGTTGAGTTCTTGAACGTTCTTAAGAGTGTTCTTGAGGGATCCAAAGTTCGTACTTATGCTTGTATCAGAGCGTCGATACGTAAGGAAGTGCAAGTTCGAGAAAAGTTGGAGCGTATCCGTGACCATTCTATTCAGGAGGGATTGTTAGCTCCAAGTTAGCTAACGCTGCATAGGTCGAATTCAGTAGCAGGATTTTGACCCTGTGACAGCTCCCACCATGGCCATCCCACCCTAATTAGGATTGGGAGCCTCCTCTTTCTTAATCGCACTTGGTGTATACACCAAATCTTTAATTCATAGAATTACTTCTGACAATATTTATCACCATATATTCTGAATTATTTGTGATAATTTCAAATAGATCATTGATAATTATGAACCATATTCATCCATAAAAAACTAAATGTAAATGACATTTACATTTAATTGCACAATATGAATACAATTCACGATAATTTTGATATTGTGAATCTTATATACAATTAAGTCTCTCTAAGATAATATGGATCATATTCACACTATCTGAGATTATTGTGGATAATATTATCCAATTTAATTATATCCAAGGTATTTAAATCCAAATTAATTGTCTTAAATGGCCCTCTACACATGTTGAAATAATGTGAATTATATTCACATTAATTCTGATAACTAAATATACTTTTTTATTATTATTCATCTTTATTTTTCAATACTCAAATATTATCTAATGGAACTATTCTTAAACTCTTTCAAGGATATGTGCCTTCTACCCGGATACTTAGAGATAAGGATCGGACGAATGTATAATCCATGTATAGTGATATAGAGCATGAGGTCTAATCTCATTTCCAGATCTACAGGACCACTCGGAGATGGTTAATCATGTCAAACAAGATATATAATCTCATCATTTTATCTGAATCTAGCTCAAGTCAATGTACAACACTTGGACCAAGATTGGATAACAAAACTACTGAGTGGAGTCATATAAATCCAAACATATTTCATTACTCCCTAGAACTGGAAGCTTAGTGGTATACATCATTTAAGATCACATCACCCTCAACTATTCCTAATACATGTACATCATACATTCTAGAAGACCGTAATTAAACCTAAAGTTCAGATCTCCTTTGAATTGTCTCCTTCAAGATTTTATTTTTATGTTTGTCATTCGATCATTGGAAGTTGGTATCAATCATATGTTTTTCAAAAGCATATATCATACAACCAAATCATGTCATGCTTCCAAAATAAGAAAATCATTGATGGAATTTGTTTGGTCCCAATATCTCATAAGTGAGCTCACGTCTTCTACTCCGCAGTGAACGTGTATGATCCCTTTGAGAGATCGTATTACTCATATGCCTTCAAATGCACACCAATGTACTGGTGTATAGACCTTGACTAGGTCATCAACCTAATAGCTTGCCAAATATACATTTTTAGACATAAATAATACATATATCTCATGTCAGAGGATGTGTGCTTATACATGACAGTATACGACATAGGTCTAAGTTATCTCGATCTCACTAAGTCAACTCTTTGACTTAACTCATCCGATACCTCTGAGTCTCTATTATTATGTAGAGGACATGCATCAAGAGGTCAGTCAGATGCCAGCTTTGTAGTAAGGATTGTCATCTCCTTCTCAGGTTAGAAATCCTTTCTTGATAATCACTAGACAGTGCGGTTGAATACTCAATTTAACTCTTTAGATATTCAACCATGCACCAACCTCTATGATCCAACCTTTGGATCAACATCTATATGATATCAAGATGGCAATGGTATATAACTGTAATCATATTAAACTACCTATTATGCAAATTAGTTATTCTCCATTTCAGAGTAAGGAGTGAGTAGAATGACTAGTCGTGGGCTCACATGTCCAACACATCATGAGTATGAGGGTCTCAGACCCACCTAAATGATCCAAAGCAGATATTGCGACATCATCAGAATGTATGTCTCTGTTAGATCCGAGATGGATCAATCCAAGATGGGAGAGGGATTGGGACGTTCCCTGGGAAAGACATGAGATGAAGTGTCTGCATCAATGAAAACTCCATCATGGTCGGAAAACGTAGGGCTTTCAGGAAATTTTAACTTGGTGGTTCTCCGCTCGAATGGCAAAGGTCGCTCCTTAGGGTTAAGATGGGAAGCCTCTTAGACCATGTTCGGCTAGGGGGTTAAACCCCCCCCCCCCCCCCCCCGAAGGTTTACCCCTACAAACCTCCCTTTTCTCTCTTATGTGGGGCCCACTTTTCTCCTCTTTTTTAATATATTAAATAAATCATTTCTCTTTTATCTATTTTAAAAAAATAATATATTATCCCATCATATCATCTAAAAAATATAAACTACTCAACTTCTACCTACTTTTTCAAACTCCAATACAATCACATCACAATAACTACTCACTTTTCCAAACTTCAATACAATCATATCACAACAAACTCACCCACAGTTTAACCCTCTATCCAAACACCAAAATACAAAAACGGGTTATCCCCTAACAGTTTACCTTGGGGTAACTCGCACACCAAACACACCCTTAGTGTAACGTCCCGGGCTTAAGTCCCCGGTCCGTTATCGAGGAAAACTGACCTTAACAACTTGTTGGGTACGGGCATAGATGGACCCGTTGGCAACCACCCAAAATACTTAAGCTCAAGTTGTCAAGTAGTAATCCATATCACTTATAAACCACACCCACACTTCGTGAATTTTAGATGTGGTACTATATTTGAGGGTATGGGTGTTACAACCTCCCCTACTTATATCCGCAACGTCCTCATTGCGACATGGTCCATCACTTATTCTCAGTGACAGTGGCGGTTGCATACTCCGGGTAGCCATTTCCTCCTATCTATTTGTAGGGACGGCTCCACCTCTCGGGTAGCCCTTTCCACTATCATATATCGAGGAAAACTGACCCTGACAACTTGTTGGGTACGGACCGAGATGGACCCATTGACAACCACACAAAATGCTTAAGCTCAAGTTGTCAAGTAGTAATCCACATCACTTATAAACCACACCCACACTTCATGAGTTTCAGATGTTGTACTATATTTGGAGGTATGGGTGTTACATCTTTTTTAATACCATAACCCCAAAGATAGTCCCACATCTGAAACTCATAAAGTGTGAGAGTGGGTTATAAGTGATGGGGATTACTAATTGATAACTTGAGCTTGAGCATTTTGAGTGGTTGTCAACATATCCATTTGGACCTGAATCCAACAAGTTGTTAGGGCCAGTTTTCCTCAATAATGAACCGGGGACCTATGTCCGGGATGTTACACTTAGTGTCTCCTTAAGCGTCAGCCCCAACTTTGGCTTGCCTTTTACTTTGTTTTAAATCCCTTTGTTGTTTTGGGTTGTGCCTATATCTGTTGGACCTTGGGGCTCTAACCCCATGCTATGTTTAACTTCCCTTGATGTTTAACTTCCGTTGCTTTCTCAAAAAGGGGTTCAAATGAGGCAAGGATTTTGAAGTCCAAAACAATCATTTAACCAACACTCGGCTGTTTGGTTATATATAATACAAAATTATTGATAATAAATAATAGGTGGTGAAATTACATATTCCTTGTTCCCACGTTGGAAATGTACATCTAAATAATACTACATCAATTTAGAGAACATCTTCATATTAATTATTCTCCATACTCCCACTTATGATTGAAACTATACAAGGATGTATATAAAAATACTAGTAAAATGCATTGATTAGCATCGAGAATAATGCCTCCATTTAATTAGGGGAAGGTGCATCTAAATGCATTGATTAGCATTAACAGTGTTGGGGGCCATAAGGTAGAAGCGAAACCTGTTGTGTTGGCACGTGGAAACTAATGGAAATGGGGGCCCTCGTCTTGATTAGATCGTAGATTTTGATTAACACACTCTTCGATAAGGTGACGGCTCCATCCACATGAGATATTAAACAAATCATCGAATTCTCAACAAGTGAGATGGCAGTACGAACCAGGCTGATTGTGATGGATTTTGTTCAGCCCATTTAAATGCTTAGCTTCAGTACTAAAGATTTAAATTTGAGAATTATGAAATGTATTAACCCCCACAAAGAAAGCTCTATACCAAAGAATTATGAAATGGAAAGATAGCTTTATCTAAATCCATTTATATTTATGTTATGCAGTCATTTTTCCGAAGTGCTTAGTTCTCTTACAATGTCTTTAACTAAGTTATTTTTAGAGTGTAAGGTAGATCTGGCTCTTTCAATTGAGTTATTCTTATTCCTAATAGAGTTCAATGGTTAAGGCAAACACCTTTTAACATTACAAGAAATTAGATCTAAGGCAACGAATAATTTGAATATTCATTGCCATATCTTCCGATGTTAAAGATATAACAACGAATATTATTCGTTGTCAAATCATCTTTTGTACTTGTAATTTGTAACGAATATCATATTCGTTGTTAAAGGTCCATAGTAACGATTTTTCTTTGATTATTCATTAAAATTCATACTAATCATTGTCAAATTTAGCAACGATTAGAAGAAATGACAACAAATAATCGTTGTTATATGATTCGTTGTGAGGAATATAGCAACGAATACCATTATTTGTTGCGAATTTAAAGAAGTAAGCAAAGAATAATATTCATTCTTATGTATTTAATTACAGAAGATACAGCAATGAATATTAAATTGTTCGTTTCCTTAGGTCACTTTTCTTGTAGTGTAATATTGAGTGAGAATTATAGGTTTCTTTCATAAAGCTAGTTTGCCGATAAGCATTTAATTTCTTGAAGCACACTTGTCTAATATCTCTCGAGTCCTTCTTCTTAGATCTCCAAGCATTTGAATCCCTCTTTGAGTTTTCTATACATTGAAAAAATGTTGGCATGATAGTATACTCATGTAATAATGTTGGAAATTATTGATTTTTTCTCCATTACGTTAATCATGGATTTAGCAAGAAATGAATTATTGAAGCTAGGTAAGTCAGTGATACCCCTAATCGTAATTAGCCTTCGAGTGGCATATTTTTTTCCAAGCTACCTTGACCCGATTATTACTTGTAATATTTTTTCCATAAAAAAAACTCATTCTAATCTTGTCGATCTTTTGAATAATCTATTGAGGAAACTTCAAGCATGGCACCATGTGATTTGCCAATGGAAAGAGAGTTGAAGTTATAAAAGAATTTGTATATTTGATAAAAGAATATGGCTCCTATATATAGTTGGAGACCTAGGGTTAGGATTACAATAGGAGTTGTCTTTCATATATGAGATGATCGGAATACCTCTAGAGTTTATGAACTAAGTTCTCAATACTCCCCTTCAAGATGGAGCATATTTATCAATCATGCTTAGCTTGTTACAATATTTTTTAAAAGTGTGTACACAAGTGGTTTGATGGACATATATGTAATCAGATCTGTAGAAAGTACATTGTGAGTACAAAGTATCCCTATATGTATCAGATCTCTAGTATAGTGATAGTCAACTTCCACAAGTTTGGTGTGTTCGTGGAAAATGGGGTTGTTATGTATGTGCATTGTTGCTCGGTTATCACATCCAAGCTCACAAGTGGTTTCATGAACATATATGCAATATGATCTGTAGAAAATATGTTCTGAGTACAAAGTATCCCTATATGTATCAGATCTCTAGTATAGTGGTTGTCAACTTCCATATGTTTGTTGTGTTCGTGGAACATAGGGTTGTTGACTATGTGCATTGTTGCTCGATTATCGCATATGAGCCCCATAATATCGATGGGAGTGATATCAATACCTGTAAATATGGATCGAATCCATATTAGTTATGTTGCATCATGAGCTATTACTCTATATTCACTCTCAATGCTTGAGCAAGAGATCATTTTTTGTCTATTGCTTCTCCGAGTAAGTATATTTCATGTCAGGTAAGTGCAAAAATCTACTGTAGACTTTCTATCGATCATGCATCCTCCATAATATGCATCTGAATATGCCATGAGGTTAAAGTTGTTGGTGAATAGTAGATCTCTCCCTGGAGAGGACTTGATGTATCTTAGAATCATCATGCATCAATAGAAGTGAACTGAAGTAGGGGAGTATATGAACTTGCTTAATTTCCTGATAGCAAGAGAGATATCTAGCCAAGTGATGGTAAGATATAAAAAATTACCTACTAGGTGCATGTATTGACTAGTATCTTCAACATCACCTGACTCCTAGATGCATCCCTTAGGATCAATGAGTATTTGTGCTGACTTGGATCCTACCATCCATGTTTCTTTAAGCATGTCGGTGGCATATGTCCATTGAGACATGACTAGTCCTCACTTGGTTCTTGCTACTTTAATCCTTAGGAAGTATCATAGTGGCCCCATTCTTCGATTACAAATTTTTCTGCTAGTCGCTTCTTCACTTCGAGAATAACATCAGAGTCAAATCCCATAAGGATGATGTCATCCACATAGACAAGCATAGACACAGTTACTTTTTTCATTCATTTGTATGAATAAAGAATTGTCCATAAAAGATCGGATGAAGCCCGAATTCTCTAGTATTTTGAATGTGTGAGGGCTCTATTTAAGGCCATATATGGCCTTACATACTAGGCAAACTTTTTTAACGCTCCCCTTGAGTCTCGAAGCAGGATTGTGATGAATCTTCGTTTCATCATCTTTATTCTATCATTTTGGCCTTAAAACCATAGTAAATGAGTGTAAATACCCTTAATTTAGTCATCTTAGCATTCATGTATCATTGTGTAAATAGTATAAAAAATATTATTTTTAATGCCAAAATTATAGAATAAAGAAAAGAAAAGAAAAGAAAAGGAATAAAATATTGAAGATATTTTATGACTCTAAACCACGAGACCTAGGCATCTCAATGACTAGGTCGACAAAGAATAAGGAGATAAGGGCCAAAATACAATTAAATTCCTGTTTATTTTACTCATTTTTATTCTTTTTTGGGATCTATTTTAAGTTTCACGTTTTATTCTTCAAATAAAGAAACTTTAAACATGAAAGTTGTAGATAAAATATAAAAAATACCAAATTTATTTTATACAAAAATAACATACAGATAAAAAGTTATGATCCGAATAAAATTCCAAAATCCCAACTTCCTAAATTGATATATCTCAAATAAAAACTAAAAATATATCAAAATCACATTTAATTGTATATAACTTTTAATAAGTTATTTAATAAAACTAGTTTCAAATTTTTTGGAATTACGATGTTGAAGTTAGGTTTTGGACCCCTATTGTATAGCTATACTAATTAAAATATTGATTTTATTTATTATTCATTATTTTATAATTTTTAAATTTTATAATTTTGTAAATATTATTTATATATTAAAACAAGGAATAAAAACATCAAGAAAATGCAAAAATAAAACATGTATAGAAAATAAACAGATAAACTACATATACCTATATAGATAATACAATAATTTATTTAAGTGTATATATCATATCAAAAAAATAAAATAAAAATATATTTAAGTTTATAAAAAAAGCTATAAATTTATAAAATAATAAATAAAAATAATAAAATTAAAATTACAAAATAAAAATAAAAGATTAAAATACATAGATGAATATACCTATATATAGACTTCAAAAAATAACTTGTAATTCTAGACCTCGAAAAAATAAATAATAACAATAATAAAATAATTCATAAAACAATAAATATTTTTATTTTATAACCTAAAATTAATAAATTCATATACTTTTTTAAAATGAAATTTCTAATTATTTTTTCCAGGCTTTTTCCTGGTTGGTCCACGTGGACCAACCAGGGGGCGTCAGAGGTTGACCCACGGTCAACTCTCTGTCCAACACCTAGCCCATGTCAGACCTTGGCTTTCGCTCTCCTTCTCGATTTTTTCGCTGCTGATTCGTTGCTCGAGAAGGATGGGTTCCTTCATAAGATCTACTCCATGTACATCCATGATTCATGCTGGGTACTTGGATCTTTTAAGATCTCCGTTGTCCAACTGTGATCGCTCCTCGAAGGTCACGCCGTCACCTCTTGTACAAAGCAGTTCCTCATTATTCCATTCATTTTTGAATCTCATCTACCCTTGTTTTGACTCCATCTTCACGCTCTGTGTGATGCTTGTGACAGGGGCGTTTCCAGCCAGTTGAGGCGAGCTCAGGCGAGGGCGGAGGTGGCTTCTACCATCTCTGGCAGTTGACACCGCCGTTGAGGTTAACCTTCATGGTTCTGACCATTTGAGGTCCCTTTTATTGCATTTCCTAGTGTATATTTAGTCTTAGAATGCCAGTCCCCGCATTCACGTTCGCTTCTTAGCCGTAGATCACATAACTCATAGTTTACTGGAGCTCGCTCCGGCGAACCTTCTTTCCCATTCCCCGTGTCATTTCCACCTTCTTTCACCTACTAGAGGGTCGCGGCAGTTTATCTGCAACCCTCTTAACTTCTTTTGCATGTACAAGACCACAACATGCCACCTGGGAGCCATTTTGACCCTCGTCGGAGGTACCCGGAGCCTTTACGCTTCCTCGACCTTGCTGGAGAGCTCCGGCCGTCGTCGGAGTATTTTGGTGCTTCCAGCCGTTAGCGGAATCGACCAGGAAGAGCTTAATAGTAAAAATTAGCAAAAAGTCTTAAAAATCACAACAATAGTAAAAATTTATTAAAAACCCAAAAATATTTTTATTTTATTTTATTTTTTGATTATTTTTGTGAATTTTTATTTAACCCTAGCCTATATTGTGTATATATATACTCTATATAGCCTTATATATATTAAAAGAAAAAGGAAATTTTAAAAAATATAAAATATAAAAAGAAAATATAAAATCAGAAAAAAAATAAAATATAAAAAATAAAACCAAAAGCAAAATAAAAAAATTAAAAAAAAATAAAAACCCACAAAAATGCATATATAGACAAATACATCACATTCACTTTTGTGCATTCATTGCCTCGATCTATCCTGCTTGTTCCCTGTGTTCTGTTCGACCCTCTACATATACTTGCACATATACACATCTTTGTTGTAGAGTTATAATAAAATTTAACTCTGCACATTTACTTTCATTGCTTGATTCTGAATTATGGGTTAATTGTCAATTAACCCGGGTTTCGTGAGCGGTCCGCCTTAACGACATTGTGGTCCCTCCTTGTGTGGACTACTTTTGACCCTCACAAAATCCGAGTTATCAAATGGCACCGTTGTTAGGGAACAACATCGTATAGATCGGCTTTTTGCTTGATTGTTGTATTTATCTATATTTTTGCCTTATTTTTTTCTCATTTATTTGATATAATTGTTTGAGTTGTCTAACCCCCTCTCTTTGTTGACTTTGTGCGAGGTACCGCTAATCGAGGGAGGTGCTTTACTCAAGGCACATGCGCATCCATGTGAAGCCGGCTTCAGCTTGCCGGCCGAGCACCACGGAGACTTAGAGAATTTTTGAAGATCGAGCTCCATTTATTTTCTTACATTTAGTCATGTAATTAAAGTGAGAGAGAGCCCGCTATTATTGCAATAATACAGGTACTCTGAACTCTGGACATTCGGGCCTAATTTCCATGTGTTTTTCACTTGGGGGCTCACCGCAGTTTTTTGTATTTTCATGGTCTTTTGCCCTTTGTTTTCCCAGTTTTGTTTTACTTCTTTTGTGTGATTGAGCCCTTAGCTTTAGGAACTGCTTGACGATAGATTAAGGTCAAACACATCAATCACTATTGCATGTACCTATAGATTCGCGTTTGGACTTAGTCAAATATCAAATTGTTTCTCACTTAGTCTCGGAACCCCCGCACCGTGAGAGTTCTCCATACAATGCTTGCAGGATCCATTGTTGTAGGCACCGAGGAGACTCCAAGACCGGACACTTCGATTTCATTCTAAGTCATTAACATTGATGCTTCATGCTAATAGCAACTTCTAAACTTAGGTCGATTTCATCGGGCTTGCATTTGCATATAGTGTAGGTTTCAATTCTACTAACCATCTTTGCATGTAGAGTGTTGGAGGCAAGGTGAGCATTTACGCTTTAGCATTCATCATCGTTTTTGCCGCTTGCATTGCTTTTCTGACTCCCTCTGATTTTGACAATCTAGGTGCTTAAAGGAATTGACTTCACGAAAGGATTCGTGCATTTTCTGCTAAAAATTCAAAAAAATGATACAAATAAAATTGGGACCGCTAATATTACTTGACCCTAAAAATAAACCAAAAAGAAAAATCTTATCTTGGGGCGAGTAATCCCCCATTGTCTTCGTCTTTATTTGCTTGCGCACGCACTAAGGATTAGTGCCCAAATCCTATCAAGCTTCCTAAGTGCTTGTGTAACTTCTCGACTTCTCACCTAACTCTAAAACAGACAAGATAAAAGGACAACATTTTTTGCAATCTTCACCGAGTTGAGTAGGTGAATTCATGGTTTGTTTTGTGTGTGTCTTGTTTGTGTTTACTTGTGTGTATTCTAGATATCTCATGTACATTTGCGCCTTTTTATTCACGTCTCTTGATTTGACCTTTGTGCTTTTCCGATCATTTCCTTTTGTTTCTAGATGGCCGACTGGAGCGATTTCTATCCGGACTTTGCGGATCCTTCGTTCCCTCCAGCTGGTCCACCTCACTTTTTTCAGGAGGACTTTCCTCCTACTTTTTGTACATATCCACCCCAGCCATAGTATCAGACCTCGGATATTTATCTACAACCACCATCACATCCATCTTCACATTTTCCACCTTCACATCCACCCGAGTCTGGCCTGTTAGAGTCACCTTTCATGGAGTCCACCCATGAGCACTTGACCCAGATGATGGAACATATGAGACAGAGGATTGATGACCTCACTAGTATAAATAAGAGGACCATGATACTTGACGAATCACGAATCGCACCTACGTTAATTATGAGGAATTATCGTACATTTAAATTAATGTTGAATTTGTCATTGTCAGGCAATCGGAATCAGTCAAGAAATAATTACAATTAATTAATTCGATTTTTAATAGCATGGTTTTTGTTTATTTTACTTGGACAAGTCCCAAGGTCGAACTCAAGGAGGCAAAGGAACAACCTAGAATTTTGTATATCAAAGTTCGTGTACGTTTTTCGAGATGATATTTTTGTATTTTTACTGCAATTTGGGATGCAAAAATGCAAATACGGCCAATTTTAGGGACCAAAATAAGATTTTCAATCACACGATATCCAAAAAATATGAAACTTGGCTGAGATGTCACTTATGATGAAATGAATGCACTATAATTTTTTTGAAATTTTTTGATGCAAAATAAATATTTTATGAATTTATGAATGCAAACACAATGAATTTGAATAAATAATTGTAATAAATATTAAACCTAATCATTTTCAAGGGTAAAATTATCCAAAATCTATCACTAGATGATCGATCTCAGAAAATTCCTAAACCTTAAAAATATGAGATTTAATACCTATTAAAAATTAAAGATCGAAATAGGCAAAATGATTTTTACTGGGCAAAATATGCATGCAAATGCAATTCTTTTTTAGCACAATGTTAAACACAATTAATTCTCTAATCGATGAATTTTTGGCAATTTTTTCGAGCAATGGTTAATGTAATATGAATTTCCAAGCACGGAATGAGCAACATATTCAAATTTCGCAAGAATAATTATTTTTAATTCACCACAGCCCACAAAAATGTCAAGCATATGTATATTGTAGATAATTAGTTGAAGAACAAAGGGCTATTTTTATAAAAATAAAATGATGCAATAAAGCGGTTCAAAGTGGAGGGGGAACACAGGGGTATCACTACAAAACTACAATAAATAAATTAAAATGAAAACATGCAGAGAGGAACTTAAGTGCAATTACCGCAACTCCTAGGGGAGTTTCTACAAAATTCCCACGCAGTCACGTGTCAGGCACATGACCCCTGGGCGGCAGGGCTGGAACTGGAATTAGGCTGAAGTGGAGGGGCACGGCGCAAATATCCCCTCGTGCACGTGAGGTTCACGTGAGGAGGGGTCTTCTAGATATTGTTGAACTCATGGGGGTTAACTCTGCAAAGTTCCCTCCACACACGTGCGGTGCACGTGGGGAGGGCCTCAGGCAGGGAGCTCGCTTGGCTTGCGGCGGGGAGAGGCAGTCCTGGCGTCGGAGCTTACTGGTGGAGGAGGATGAGCAATGGCAGAGCTCGTGGGGATGAAGGATGCTCTATTGATGGTGACGTGGCTGACACACGGCCGACGGACATCGGGGAAGCGTGAGGTCAACGACATGCGTACGACTGGAAGAAGATGAGTACGGTCGAGGCTGCTCCAGCGGTTGATGGTGAATCAGTGGCGGCATGCGAAGTTGTTGACGATGGAGCATGACTGAGGAGCTGGAGGTGGCGTAGTTATCAGAGCGGTGTCGTTGATGAAGGGGTGGGATGGTATTGAAAGGAGGTGACGCGGCTGTCGAGGATGCTTCAGGAAGTGTCGTCGACTTGAGTAATGGCGAGGAAGATGAAGGAGAAAGCCTAGAGAGGCACTGGAGTTGGAGACCGTTGGGTCGATGAAGAATGGTGCGTGGAAGCTGGTGGAGACACGATGGAGCGGGGGAGCATAGCAGAGTGGTTGGTGTCGAGGAGGAGGAGTAGAGCTCCGATGTTGGTGAGATGCTAGGGGTACAAGGGTGGAACGAACGTGGGCTCAATGGCACGACGCCAGAGCTAGGCAGTCGTGGCGGAGGTTGGCCTCTCTGCAATGAGGGATAAACCCTCGGATCTCGTCATGTCGTCGGGGCGTGGAGTTGTTGCCTCCGGCCGGTCATTCCTTCGAGCATCAGTCGGCAGATGGGGATCAAGGAGCAGCGGCAGTGGTTTAAATTGGGATCGAGAGGGACACTGGATATGGTAGGGAATTAGCGATCGATTGATTCGTGGGATGGCAGAGATCCATTGGGATATAACTAGGTGTATGATGGCGGCGAGATACACGGTGGCCGGCCAAGTTAGGAAGGGCGATCGGAGATTGGCGGCGCACGAAATTTAAGGGAGGGCAGAGGAGTCATAAGAGGAAGGCGACAGTGCGCGAGATGGGTGGAGGAACAATTGGAGGTGCGGGCGGCGGCAACTGGGAGAGAGGGGCGGAGGAAGGAGATGGCTCATGGCTCGTCCGATTGGTCAAAGACCGGATGGCCCAGATGAAGCCACGTGTTTGTTTTTTTTGTTTTTTATTTAAAAAATTAACAAAAATAAATGAAAATAAATGCTTAAATGGGTGACACGTGGCGGCTCCAGGAGCTGCCACGTGTCAGGCCCACAAAAATCGAAAAGTAAATTCAATAATAAATACATAAAAATAGTAAATGACCTCGGATCGAAAAATTTTCTTCATGAAAGTTGCTCGTCTTGATAAGATCTACAACTTTCATGAAGATAACCAAACCAAAATCGATTATTTGCGCAAAGTGGTATTTTGGGGGTATCCCATGTACATAGAATTCTTTGGTTTTTTAGTTTTATAATTTTTTTATCATTTTTAAACAAGATTAATATCCGAAAAAAATATGAAAAAATTAAAAATAAATGTTTACACATTAATCTATTTTTTTATTTTTATTAAGTAAGAAAAAGAAGACATAAAATAAAATATGAAAAAGACCATTTTTGTAAAATTAAAAATAAATATTTACACATTAATCTATTTTTTTATTTTTATTAAGTAAGAAAAAGAAGAAATAAAATAAAATACGAAAAAGACAATTTTTGTAGCAACTGTTAGTGAAGACTCGGGCTGAGTTAGTTTCTTTGATTTCAAGCTCAGTTTGGATTTGGATTTTTATGCATTTTAATAAAACTTTTATCAAAGAAAATAAATGAAAAAGAAATAAAATAAAATGAGTTGATTATGTACATAAAATATTAGGTCAAAAACTGCTAAAATACAAAATGTACAAATGAGGCCCAAAACCCAACTTTCACATATTTGCTCTGATTCACTTGAACTTGGTCTTGTTTTTAAGGTAATTGAATGTATATTAGTTCAAAAGTGAGTAGGATCAAATCAAACATTGGATGAGGAAGATATTGAGGTTTTAGTCCGGAAATCCAAGAACTAGAGTTTGGGTTTTTGGTCTGCCTATTTGGGTTAGATTTTTTTGTATTTTTTATTTATTCATGTTAGTAATATGTACACAGTGGAGGTGGTTTTTAGCATGAATTAGTTAAAAATCAGAGAAGTTAGGCTAATTTACAAGTCATTTTGGCTGAGATTTTTGGTTTCTTATTTTGTGCAATAATAAGTGATAAATTACAATTCTTATCAAAACATGCATGAATGATAATTATGTAATATAAATGAAGAAATTCCAATGAATTTTAGGGATTTAAGATTAATTCATGACTTTTAGAGTGATGAATCTGAGATTCACTATCCCCATATACTTAAACCATGCTCGTCCATGAGCATCAAACGAAATGCAATGAGGTGAAATGAGATTGGGTTCCATACCGAGATCATGAGCTGAAGGTGAAAATAGAACTAGACCTAACCTTTGGATTATTAGTGTGGCGGAACTTCAGAAAGACTTAGGATTTTAAAATCAACAGCCTTCAAGTTCTACACATCATTGTCACATATTCAGCTCAGAAGTTATCTTAGATCAATCCTCTTCCTAAACCCCATGAACATTGAACAATTGACTCAAGTGTGTGAAGTATTTTAGCTCTTCCCATTCAGAATGTCAGACTACCATGCAAACCTCCTCTCCAGTAACTCATCCTCGAGGAGTCAGGTATTTCCTTTTAAGGTATGTCGTGTTGTGTTCACAATCGAATAGAGGGAAAAGTTAGAAGAAGGAGAAAAGAATTGGAGGGTGGCCAGTGTAGTCACCTCTCCTTGTGAAGATGGGCAGTTTAGCCAAGTCTCCACCAAGATCTACAAGTTTTCTTGAAGCTTGGACCTTTTTGGTCATATGTTTATTTGGTAGTTGGCTTCTTTTTATTTGGATTTTCGGTGGTTCTGCAAGGATCTTGTTGTGCCCCTACGGATACAGAATCTTTTTTTCCGTACTTTTTTTGGGGTCTTAGAAAAAATTGTGCCTAGCCATCCATCCCTTTTCCGAAGCTTTATTTCAACCCGTACTCTAGTCTTTAGATGTCCATGCTACCAGAAAAGAAACTTACACAGTCTTCCAACACCCCATATGAGTTGAACTATGTGCATAGTGCGAGAGTACAAATTAATTCCTTATTCCAGAGTCGTACCCAGAATGAAGAGATCAGGTTAGACACTAAGAGTCAAACACATTGTCATGTGGAACTTGAAGAATTAAGTCAAAAATTTGAAGCTTCTAAAATCCTTTTTCTCGGTGAAATTCCTCTAAAAATTAGGTGGATTAAGGTCAAGTCCCGACCACTCTCGGTTTTTGCTCATAACATGGTTCAGAATCCTAGGACTTTTCACAAATGCAAATGCATGTAATGTTGGATGAAGTGCAGGTGTGGGAAATGCAGTCACAATTTTTTTTACTTTCGTGATTTCTTTTTTTATTTTTTTTTGAAAAAGTTTTTTGCAAAAATGAATAAGAAACCTTTTTTTCAAAATTTTTTGATTGGACACAATCAGTGTTAGTAGCAAAACCCTTTTTTATTTTGTTTTATTTTTTTATTTAGTTACCCATCCCGTAAATACATATAGACTTACGCGAAAGTACGAGATATGGATAAAATATATACACAGTATATATAGACACCCCCTATACTTAGCGAGTGATGTGTCCTCAGAGCACAAGAAGCGTAAAGAAGACATAGCTCGGGCTAAGCATAAGAGAGTGAGAAAAAGACAGATCGGCCTGCCCCCTATACTTGGGTTGTAAACAGGCTAAGTATAGAAGAAGAGCAAAAATGAGGCGGTCGGGATATGTGAATGAAGAAAGTATATACAGATGAGCATCGGTTCCCCCTATACTTAGGCTTTGATCAACCTAAGTACGGAAGAAGGGTGGAAATGAGGTGATCGCGAGATAGGGAGAATGGTATGTACACATGGCATTGGTCCCCTCCAGTACTTAGGCCTTGACTTAAGTAGAGGAAGAAGATGTAAAAGGAGACTGATGGGGTCGGGAGGGAGGGTAGCCGATGATTAAGGTGGTTTTCTGCTGATCTTTTTGTGAGCATGTGGTGAGAGATCGTAATGATAACAAGGAGATGAAGCATATGATTCCCAACCATTATCAGTGTTATCCTCGGAGAAATCATGCTGGAGATTAGATGAAGCGTATAAATCGGATGAAAGATAACCATCATCGGAGTTATCCTCAGAGGAATAGTATTTGAAAGTGGAGGCACTCTAGATATTCTTGTTCTTTATCCTCTTCAGTTGTTTTCTCATAATTTGTTCCTTCTTGGGATCAAGCGACTCGTCCTCAGATGATGAATACTCTGAAGCATCAGTCTCAGTCAGCTCATAAGAAATTATTTCAGTATATTTAATGAGACCAGGAGAATCCGCTTTGGATGAATAATAATGAAGAATGGGAGTCGTCCAATGGGAATCGAAGTTTGAATCCTTGCAAAGATATGGTTTAAGAACTGCTGAACAGACCTCACTCATGTGGATTACCTTTTCCGAACCTGATGAGGGATCATCAGACGATTCCTGTTCTAGAAGGTCGAAGGCGACTTTCTTATTAGATGAAGGAGCAGCCATTTTGTTTTGTGTTGTCTGTGAAGGTGTCGGTCCTTGGGGTGAGGTGTTGACACTTGGGTCTCCAGATGAATAACCACTAGAATTTTTCTACTTGGTCGGTGTACATCTCGTATATTTGTTCTTAGGGTTCTTAATGTTGATGTACTCCTGAGTTGGATTGATTTTGTCAAGGTAGTCAGAGAAGGTTGACTCAGGGTGAGCCCACACATATATCTCATGATCATACAAGAAACTCTATCTATGGTAAGAGCAGCAGGAAATGGAACAGTGGGGAGAGTCTATGCATATTCATTCTCAATTGACTTGATGTTGGTATATTCCTGAGTTGGGTTTATTTGATCAATGTGGTCGGAGGAGATCTCGGCCGACTCGAGATGCACCTATGCATAAGTCTCAGGATCATAATCGAAGTCATTTCCATGGTGAGAGAAGCGGGAAATGGAACAGTGGGGAGAGTCTCTAAACCAATAGTTTCGTCAATAGCCGCTATCTCAAGTGTAGCAATGGGGTAGGGCTCATCCACCGCTTGATGGTTTCGGTTGTCGAGGGTTTCGTGGGTTGCCTCAGAAAATCGTGGTTCCTCAAAGGCTGGGTGAGATCGAAGTGCTTCCAATGTTGTAAAATTGATTTCTCGAGTCTCACACTCAATAATTGCCTTAGCCAATGCCAATAATAGCTTTCCGAGAATGATTGGAGATTGGGTGAATTTTCCTTGATGCTCAATATCAATGACCGTGAAGTCCATTTTAAGTGGATCACCTTGGAATGTAATGATGACCGAAATGATTCCTCTCGGCCGCTTTATCGATCGATCAGCCAGTTGAATGATCTCTCGTATCTTCTTGATAGGTCCGAGTTTGAGCTTGTTAAATACGGAGGTCGGGAGGATATTAATTAGTGAGTTGTCGTCAATTTGAGAATGGGTAAATATGATGTCTTTGATTCCACAATCAAATCTGGACAACCGCTTCACTATGCGGCTTTTGATTTTTCTCCTCAACACCAAGGAGGCGGTCATTGATAAGATATGTCTTTCAGTCTTTGTTCTTATCCTGGCTGACTTTTTCATCATTAATTTGTTTATTACAAATCCTTTTAGGTCAGGGAAGTGTTCGATTTCCAGTATAAAAAGAAGTTCAAAAATCAGTCTCTTCTCCAATGCTTCTCGTAAAGCAGGATTCAAATTCTTCAGATCTTCTCCAGTTTCAATTTTTATGAATTTTTCTGGTTTTTCGGTTTTTTTGGTGTTTTGGTGTGGTGTGGTGATGTGGTGTTTTCCATAGATGATGAGGGTTTTTTATTAGACGAGTAAGAGTCAGAGTCAGAGTTATTCCTAGGGGAGTAATATGCAGAAGTGTCGCTGTCAGAGTCATCCCTATGGTGAACATAGTCCATGGGTTTCTAAATATCCTCAAGTTTCTCAACATTAGATCCATTGATTTCATCCTCTACTTTCATACACGAGCTTCCGTAAAATGAAATTAGTTGGTTTTTGAATTTTTTTCCTCCATCAATTTATATCTCTTACTTATCCTCGAAACGTTATTCTCCAAAGAATTTTTAGGAGCACTATGTGTGGTTTCTAGTTTTTGAATTTGAGTTCCAGTCATTGCATCTTCCATTTTCATGTATGACATGGGAGAAAATCTTCTTGGAATATCTAATATATGATCTTTTTCTTCTGAAAATTTCTCCTCAAAAATCATGGAAGGAGTCTGCTTGATGTGAGGTCCACTATTGGTCTCATACTCAACATGGTGTGATTCAGGTATGTATAGTTTGTTTAAGTAGAGTCCATTCCTTTGGTCATGATTGCTCGGACCCTTATACTGTGGAGTCAACATACAGAGATTATGTGTGTCAATATCATCAATCCATTCCTTTGTATGAGTGTCATGTCTGAATGTGGGATTGTCATGGTTAATCCAAGATGGAAGATTATCAAGTGCGGGCCAATCCTCTTGATATGTTCGGACCTCCATTTTGTTCCTAATGGTCAAATCTAGTTGTGGATTTGTGAAATATTGACATGTTCCAACAATATGGTGAGGAGAGATTGAAGTCAGTTGGAGCTGTTGTCTCGGTCGGTCATTCGTCTTAAAAGTAGTTTGATGTTCAAATGATTCATGAGTTCCGACGAGTAATGGATCAATCTAAGATGGTAGTTGCTCATTTGTGTTCCATGGCGGGGAAGGTGGAAGATGTGAAGAAGTGTAAAATTCGATCATGTGGTTAGAATATCCCATGAATGATGGATTGACATCTACAGAATATGAAGGATGGATTGTATGACCAGAATATAGAGGATTGACATACGAAGAAGTGGAGACCTCAGTCAGTTGTTTGTTTGTATGATCCGAATACAAAGGATTGGCATTCATGAAGTAGATCGGATTTGTAGAGAGGGTTGGATCTATTTGTGGGTGAGAGTCTCCTGTGGAAGATGGATGATGTATAGTTGGAGAAGGTTTTGAAGCTTTTGGTATAACTGATATGAATTAATTTTCATAGTATAGCTCTGATGGATACTCGGACAAATGTTCTGTCATTTTTGAAAGAGCTGACATAATGAATGACGATTTGGATTTGTCCGAGATGAATTTATTTTTATAATACAGATCTGGAGGGTACTTGGACAAATGTTAATTTTTGAATGAGGTTTATTGGTTGACATAATGGATCTTGGTTAAGTACCTAGGATATTCGACAAAAGAAACCTTAACTGTTCCAGATCAAGAAAGGAGAGTGATGGCACAAGTGTACGGTTTTTGATATTTGAGATCGATTCATGCATACCAATACAAACACAAATCAAACCCTAGGTTCACCAACTCACACAATGAAGCCGTAAGAGTTCGGCAATATATATTTTCGATTTTAGTTGGTAATAAATTCAATCTTGGAAAAAAAATTAGCGAGCTGTTAGGAGCCGGCAATTTTCTTAATGATTGGCCTGAAATCTTACGACCAGTTACACCTACTTTCAACCAGTATGATGTAAATACAGATCGTAAAATGGCTATCCATGTTACTTAAGGATGGAGCCTTGCGTAGTGTCCTTTAAACCACCCACTCTGATAAGGAAATCTGGACTGTTTACCGGCTACCGGTAGATCCTCACTGAGAAGTAGCTAATCATTTTTATACAATCAGTAGTCAATGTGAAAATCCGGATTTGGGCTCTAATCTTAGGTGTCGTCTCTCGCTTACTCAGACAAATAAATGAATCCAAGGTGGGGGTTTCTCTCCTATAAAAATGCTTGATTTTATAGGCTAATTAAGTTCGACTATATATAGCAGTCCCAATTTTAATTAGGTGATCACTGAAAAATTAAGGGAACACAATTACACGTCTACCGTCCAATCTCAATTTCCTTTAAAATTATGTGACAAAATGGAGGGAGAAATTCGAGAAAAGTCGATGCACGTGAAACAATGATGTATGCTCAGATAGAAGAATTACAGTGATTCCTTGCAATCTCCATGTGGGATGCAACACAAGAATTGAAAGTTTATTTTAGATAAATGCAAGACGATAAAAAATTGTACCTAACAGAAAGTTCTATTAGCCAGGAAGAAATGAGTTAAATTTTTGATTAAATTGAACGATCTAGTGTACGTCTCGATTAAAGTGAAGTGTGGTCCTAGGTTCTACAAGCACAATCAAAATTTAAAAGCTCTAATAGTCGTAGGTGCATGTCTATCCTAAGCACCACTCAAGTGAAGCCCCACCCTCACCGGAGAGTGAAACAGGACACGACACACTACAGAAAAAGTTAAAGGTCTTTTTTATACACACGAGATCCTAAACGGATACCGCTAGAAATGAGCAATTAATTACAAAAATTAAAATTGCAGAAATAAATCTTAGACTCTACGCTCTCTCACAACTCGACTCAATCTTAATTTTTAATGCGGCTTTTCGGAAGTTGGTGAAGATGCGTCGGTTCTCAAAAACTGCTCCACGTACGCTGGATACCTCACAAGAAAAATAAGAGAGTATAAGAGAATGACAAAAAATTAATCAAAAATAAAATAAGGAAATAAATGCAAAAAAGAGGAAAAATATTGAAAATATACAGTGAAGATTCGGAGGTCAGACTACCCGAATAAAAAATCGAATATAAAAATTTTTAAACAAAAAACTAAGATGTTTTCCTCCCCATCAATGACACCATCTGACGAGTCGTGAATCGTCCTACGTTAATTATGGGGAATTATCGTACGTTTAAATTAATGTTGAATTTGTCGTTGTCAGGCAATCGGAATCGGTCAAGAAATAACCACAATAAATTAATTCAATTTTCAATGCGTGGTTTTTGTTTATTTTACTTGGGTAAGTCATAAGGTCGAACTCAAGGAGGCAAAGAAACAAACCTAGAATTTTGTCTATCAAAGTTCATGCACGGTTTTCGAGATGATATTTTTGTATTTTTACTGCAATTTGGGATACAAAAATGCAAATATGGCCAATTTTGGGGACTAAAATACGATTTTCAATCACACGATGTCCGAAAAATATGAAACTTGGCCGAGAAGTCATTATGATGAAATGAAAGAACTGTATTCGTTTTGGAATTTTTGGATGCAAGATAAATATTTTATGAATTTATGAATGCAAACACAATGAATTTGAATAATTAATTATAATAAATATTAAACCTAATTATTTTCAAGGGATAAAATTATCCAAGATCTATCACTAGGTGATCGATTTGAGAAAAATCCTAAACCTTAAAAATATGAGATTTTAATACCTGCTAAAAATTAGAGATTGAAATAGGCAAAATGATTTTTACAGGGCAAACTATGCATGCAAATGCAATTCTTTTCAGGCACAATGTTAAACACAATTATTCTCTAATCGATGAATTTTTGGCAATTTTTCGAGCAATGGTTAATTTAATATGAATTTCCAAGCACAGAATGGGCAAAATATGCAAATTTTTGCAAGGATAATTATTTTTAATTCACCACAGCCTACAAAAATGTCAAGCATATGCTATATTGTAAAGAATTAGTTGAAGAACAAAGCACTATTTTTATAAAAATAAAATGATGCAATAAAGGGGTTCAAAGTGGAGGGGGAACACAGGGGTATCACTGCAAAACTACAATAAATAAATTAAAATGAAAACATGCAGAGAGGGACTTAAGTGTAATTACCATAACTCCTGGGGGAGTTTCTGCAAAATTCACACAGTCACGTGCCAGGCACATGACCCTGGGCAGCGGGGCTGGATCTGGAATTAGGCGGAAGTTGAGGGGTTCGGTGCAAATATCCACTCGCGCACGTGAGGTTCATGTAAGGGGTAGTCTTCTGGATATTGAAGAAATTGTGGGGGTTAACTCTGCAAAGTTCCCTCCACACACGTGCGGTGCACGTGGGGAGGGCCTCGGGCAGGGAGCCCGACTGGCTTACGGTGGGGAGAGGCAGTCCTGGCGTCGGAGCTTACTGGTGGAGGAGGCTGAGCGACGACGGAGCTCGCGGGGGCTGAGGATGCTCTGCTAATGGCGACGTGGCCAGCCCACGGCCGGCGGACGTCGAGAAAGCGTGAGGTCAACGGCGTGCGTACGACTGGAAGAAGGTGAGTACAGTCAAGGCAGCTCCAGCGGTTGATGGAGAATCGGTGGCGACCTGCAGAGTTGTTGACGATGAAGCACGGCTGTTGAGCTAGAGGCGGTGTAGTTGTCGGAGCGGCGTCGTTGACGAAGGGGTGGGATGGTGTTGAGTGGAGGCGGGGCGGCTGTTGAGGATGCTTCAAGAGGCATCGTCGACTTGAGTAGTGGCGAGGAAGACGAAAGAGAAAGCCTAGAGAGGCGCCAGAGTTGGGGACCGCTGGGTCGATGAAGAACGATGCGTAGAAGCTGGTGGAGACATAGTGGAGCGGGGGAGCGTAGCGTAGTGGCTGGAGTCGTGGCAGAGGAGCAGAGCTCCGATGTTGGTGAGATGCTGGGGGTACAGGGGTGGAACGAACGTGGGCTCAACGACACGATGCCAAAGCTAGGCAGTCACGGTGGAGGTTGGCCGCTCTACAACGAGAAATAAACCCTCGGATCCCGCCGTGTCGTCGGGCGTGGAGCTATCACCTCCAACTGGTCATTCCTTCGAGCATCAATCGGTGGATGGGGATCAAGGAGCGGTGGCGGTAGTTCAAATAGGAATCAAGAGGGACGTTGGAGATGGTAGGGAATCAGCGATCAATTGATTCGTGGGATGGCGGAGATCCATTGGGGATACGATGAGGTGTATGATGGTGGCGAGATATGCGATGGCCGGGCAAGTTAGGAAGGGTGATCGGAGATTGGAGGCGTGTGAGATTTAAGGGAGGGTGGAGGAGTCATAAGAGGAAGGTAGCGGTGCATGAGATAGGTGGTGGAACAGTCAGAGGTGCGGGCGGTGGCAACTCGCCCAAAGAGGAAAGTTGGAGAGAGGGGCGGAGGAAGGAGATGGCTCATGGGTCGTCCGATCGGCCAAAGATCGGATGGCCCAGATGAAGCCACGTGTTTGTTTGTTTTTAATTTTTTTATTTTTTTCATTAAAAAAAATACTGAAAATAAATGAAATAAATGCTAAAAAAGGGTGACACGTGGCAGCTCCATGAGCTGCCACGTGTTAGCTCCACAAAATCAAAAAGTAAATTCAATAATAAATATGAAAAAAAAAGTAAGTGACCTCGGATAGAAAAATTGTCTTCACAAAAGTTGCTTGTCTCGATGAGACCTACAACTTTTGTGCAGAGACCAAAACTAAAATCGATCATTTGCGTAAAGTGATAATTTTGTGATATCTCATGTACATAGAATACCTCGATTTTTGGATTTTATATTTTTTATCTTTTTTAAACCAGATAAAAATACGGAAAAAATATGATAAAATTAAATATAAATATTTACACATTAATCTATTTTTTTATTTTTATTAAGTAAGAAAAATAAGAAATAAAATAAAATACGAAAAAGACTATTTTTGTACCGACAGTTAGTATAGACTCAAAATCAGTTAGTTTCTTTTATTTCAAGCTTAGTTTGTATTTGGATTTTTGTGCATTCTAATAAAACTTTTATCAAAGAAAATAAATGAAAAAGAAATGAAATAAATGAGTTAATTATGTACATAAAATATTAGGTCAAAAACTGCTAAAATGTAAAATGTACAAAAGAGGCCCAAAACCCAACTTTCACATATGAGCTCCGATTCACATGAACGTGGTCTTGTTTTGAAGGTAATTGAATGTATATTAGTTCAAAAGTGAGTAGGATATCGAATACTGGATGAGGAAGATATAGAGGTTTTAGTCCGGAAATCCAAGAACTAGGGTTTAGGTTTTTTGTCCACTTATTTGGGTTAGTGATTTTTTGTATTTTTCATTTATTCTTGTTTGTAATATGTACACAGTGGAGGTGGTTTTTAGCATGAATTAGTTAAAAATCAGGGAAGTTAGGCTAATTTACAGGTCATTTTGGCTGAGATTTTTGGCTTCTTATTTTGTGCAAATTAGTGATAAAATACAATTATTATCAAAACATGCATGAGTGCTAATTATGTAATATAAATGAAGAAATGCCAATGAATTTTTAGGGACGTGAGCTTAATTCATGACTTTTAGATGGATGAATCTGATATTCATCAATATTACACCATTTGATGATATGGGTTCACTCGAGGATTTCCATGAGAGCTTGCAATCACCAAAATTACAAAAAATGAGAAAATTTTAAAATCCAAAAAGAATTCGAAAGACCTTTGGTCGAGTCAGACTATGAGGAGAGGTCCCATCTGCCAGACCCTTCACCCACACACTCATTCACTTCATGTCCCACCTCTGATCCCGAGGATGATGATGTATAGACTGCTCCTAGCATCCCTCATGTATATGATGATTCCGATCTCCTCCCTTGTATGGAGGAGATCCAAAAATTCAAAAAAATGTTGAATGAACCCGAAGTGGTGGCCGCTATTCATGAGATCATTGATGCCCCACTTCACATGTCCATGACCTAATTATCTGCTCCTCATCATAAGAAGAGAAAATGGAGGAGCAGATCTGAGCATCATATTTTGACCATGGCCACTGCCCATGCCATCACACACCATCCCATCCCTAGGAAAATGAACACTGCTACACCGTTCATTAGTTGCACCATTTCTGACTACACATGTGATCACACTCTCCTAGACAGCAGTGCTTTGATTAGTATCATACCCTTCTCGTTTGTACAGTCTCTTCACTTAGAGCCTCTCAAGAAAACCAGGATGATAGTTTAGTTTGCCGATGGATCAATAAAGAGGCCGAAGTGTATCCTTGAAAAACGATGTCATTTGGATTCAGGGTAAGAGTTATATTGTTGCCTTTATCGTATTGTCCATGGAGACCTCCACTAGGAAGCACTCTCGAATCATCCTGGGATGACCTTTCCTCACCTCTACGAGGGTCGTTATTGACTATGGATCAGGAGAGATTCGCTTCCGTCCTGTTGACGAGAGCGAGGTGATCATCACTGCACCCACTGTTGATTAGAGACTTGCACCTGATGTGAACACACATGTCTTAGCTGACCCCGAGGACCATGACCTTGACAAGACTATCAAAGACTTTTGTTGCATGTTGGATTCGACAAAGATCTGAGAATTCCTCTCTGTAGAGGAAGACTCGGAAAGCATGGACCTCAGAGTTCCTTCTTCTGGTGTTTGGTGATGTGTTGATGACATCCGCGAGATTTACATTATTGACACTATTGAGCGGAGGGCAGATTCAGAGACTAGACAGGACGGACATGACTTGAATTCTTTCACTGATGAGTCCATTCATGTTCATTTAGATTCAGATGAGACCAAGGCCGAATATGATTTGGTTGCTTTTATTCAGGAATTTGGGCCTTTTCATGAGAATGATGACCCAGTTGAGACTTGTGAGGACGAACACGATTCGACTACTTCCACTGAGGAGTTCGTTCCTTTTGGTTTTGACCTAGGAGAGACCTCACAGGACGACCTTGAATCTACTTCTTCCGACGATGATGAGTTTGTCCCTTTTCACTTCGACATCAGTGAGACACCCAAGGCCGGACCTAGCCACACTACTTCCACTGACAAGTCTGTGCCTTCCCACTCTGCGACCCATGAGGATCTTCACCAGGTCGATCCTGATCGGTTTGTATCATCTGAAGACCCCGATGTCGACCTACACAATATCAGATATATTCCTTAGCGGTCCCGCAAGAAGGTTTGCTTTTGACCTTCTTGATCTCTGTACATCCATCCTGTTGTATATTCTCATTCATTTCCATCTCACGTATTGCTCATCCTCCCCATTCTCGAGTGTTCCTTGCTTAGGATGTACTTTGTCCTAAGTACGGGGGGTGGATGAGCTGAGTGTTCATTTATCGTTCCGTTTCATCACTCATGTTGTTGCCTATACTTAGGGCCACTTTTACCCTAAGTATAGGGGGAGCGATGTGTACATCCTCTTCTATCTTCTTCCATCTTCGGATTTCTTTTCTTCTTTTCTTCTTTTCTTCTTTTCCTTTTCTATTTTCTTTTTCTATCAAAAAAGGTGTCGCCCCTTTTTGGCAGTCTTCTATACTTAGGACGTACTTTGTCCTAAGTATAGGGGGCGTGCACCTTGAGTTCTTCTATTCTTTGACCATCTCCATTGTCTCCTCTTTTTGTCTATATTTAGGTATATCTTACCTTAAGTATAGGGGGAAACAGTCTGAGTACGATCTGTTCATTCCCACCCTTGACCCTCCCAGCTTTGTGTATAGTCTGCTATACTTAGGATTATTTGATCCTAAGTATGGGGGGATGGTCAACTTCTCATTCATTCATTCATTTCGTAGTTTGTTTATTCTGTAGACTATTCTATACTCAGTACGAGTTCTGTCTTCTCTTTTCTCTTTGATCTATGAGGACATAGCTCAGGCTAAGTATAGGGGGTTGTATATACTTCGTATATACTTTAGACATAACTTGTACTTTCATTTTTTTATTAATAATTATGGATAAAAATACTATAAAATTTATCAAAATCACTTAATAAAAAGATGTTGATTATTCCTCAAATTATTTTTCTATATATTGATTAACAAATCAGGTAAAAATATTTTTTGTAAAATGTTTGAAAAATAGTTTGAATTTTTTTTGAAAAATATTGTGAAAACTATTTGGAAAATGTTTTGTTCAATATTTTCAACCTTTATAAAATTATTTTGCTTGAAAAAATTATTTTATTTGTATGAAATAAAAATGTTTGAAAAACAATTTGCAAATGGTTTGAAAATGGTTGCAAAAATATTTTAAAAAATCTATCATATTGTTGAAAACCTTTGCAAAATAATTTTCAAATGTGTGTGCATGTTTATAAAAATCTTTGTAAAAATTATTTTGGACTATAGTTTTCAAAAATTGTTTGAAAAAGCTTTTTCAAATAAGTTTGAGGAATATATACATCATTCTAAAATTATTTATACTTATAAAATTGACCACTTACCCCTTGTAAATTCTTAAAGCATGACTCTTGTAAATATAAAATGCATCTTTGTGTAAATATTTATACCTAGTTTTTATCCAAAAATCTTCTATTCTCAAAAATCATAAAAACATTTGCAAAACTAAAAAGACCAAAACATTTAAAAAACTTTTTGAAAAATCTAAAAATATTGCATATGCATCATCTTTTCAGAAAATCCATATAAAGTTGAAAACCTTGAAAATTGCATCACAAAAATATTTTCTGCATTATGCATAGCATGAGCATTTTTTTGTGATTGAATTTCATATTTGAACAAGTCTAAGTAAAATTCGAAGATTGGAGCTTGGTTGGACCATAAAATAAAATCTACCTAATTGACATGAACCTTATAGGAGCTGGAATTGAGGTACATCAGGTCTAGTTGACGTAATTCTTTGAGGATCGTGAGACATGATTCAATGGGTTCTTGACTGCGTAAGTAGAGTATTTCAGAGCACCGCACGACTCTTGTTGATAATGACCTAACTTGGACACATGCACCTTTCACTTGGCTCAACTGGGTTGGAGTGGTGAGGGGGTTGGATTTGCTGGTATGAGATGCACACAAGTGGAAACATTTGTCCTCCTCTAGGGAGGGAAGTGCACCCCAACCATTTAGTGATGATGAATTTTGAAGACAGGATAGTGTAGGTTGCAATAAATCTTCAAAAGAGGGATAGTCTACTGGCTCAAGAGGAAAAACTTCTTATGTAAATGATGTTGCATATAGTATTTCAAAAAAAGAAAAAAAAAAGAAAAAAACTCAAAAAAAGTGGACAGGCCTGAGTGAAAATAAAATGTATGTCGGAGCGTATATATTTGTATAGTCAATAAGAAATCTTGAGCTTTAAAGTCAAATTATGTGAGCCTGGAGCTGGATGACTAGACTACACTGGTCTTACATCCTAGGATAGGTAGCTATACTGGCTACCATCCATTCTTCTCTTCGCCCCCTCCTCTTGAGCTGGTTGTCACTTGAACTTAGAAGGGAATACCCCGCTCCTCGAGGAAGGAGTTACCGGATTGGAGAATCATTGGGTTGTCATGATGGAGAAGTCAGTCTCTTTGTCATTTCAATTAGGGAGAGCCACCATCACTTACAATGTACGAGTTAGATTCATAGTCATAAGGGTTTGCGTATGAGTTGAAATATTCTGACCTGGCTATTGAGGAGACTTGAGCAGGGTTTTGGGATTCTCGAAGGATGTTGGATTTCAAATACGATTCCCATTAAGGTTCTGCCCGCACTAAAATTCCAAAGGTCCGACTTAAGCTCCAAAGTTTGATTTTGTAAAGACAAGTTTGACAATTAAACTAAATCCAAAATTCCTTCTTTTTCTTTTCTTTGTTTTTCTTTTTCTGCACTTATTACATAAGTGTTTGCTAGGGACTAGTAAAGGCAAGTATTGGGGGATGATGAATCTCCGTTTCATCAGCTTTATTCTATCATTTTGGCCTTAAAAACCCTAGAAAATGCATGCAAATACCATTAATTTAGGTATCTTAGCATTCATGCATCATTGTGTAAATAGTGTATAAAATATTGTTTTTAATGCCAAAATTATAGAATAAAGAAAAGAAAAGAAAAAGAATAAAATACTGAAGATATTTTATAACCCTAAACCTTGAGACGTAGGCATCTTGATGACTAGGTCGACAAGGAATAAAGTAGGGGGAGATAGGGATGAAAATACAATTAAACTCCCATTTATTTTACTCATTTTTATTTATTTTTGGGACCTATTTTCAGTTCCACTTTTTATACTTCAAATAAAGAAACTTTACCATGAAAGTTGCAGATAATAAAATATAGAAAAATATAAAATTTATTTTATACAAAAATAACATACAGATAAAAAGTTATGGTCTGAATAAAATTCCAAAATCCCAAATTCCCAAACTGATATCTCTCAAAAAAAACTCAAAATATATCAAAGTCATCTTTAATTGAATATAACTTTTAATAAGCTGTTTAATGAAAGTGGTTTCATATTTTTTGGAATTACGGTGTGAAAGTTAGGTTTTGGACCCCTATTGTATAGCTATACTGATTAAAATATTCATTTTATTTATTATTCATTATTTTTATAATTTTATATTTTTATAATTTTGTAAATATTATTTATAATATATGTATATATTAAAATAGGAATAAAAATATCAAGAAAATGAAAAAATAAAATGTGTATAGAAAACACACAGATAAAATACATATATCTATACATATATAGATAATACAACGATTTATTTAAGTGTATATATCATATCAAAAAAATAAAATAAAAATATATTTAAGTTTATATAAATAACCTATAAATTTATAAAATAATAAACCAAATTACTAAAATTAAAAATACAAAATAAAAATAAAAGATTAAAATACATAGATGAATATACCTATTTATAGCCTTCAAAAAATAACTTGTAATTCTAGACCTTGAATAAATAAATAATAATAATAAAATAATTCATAAAATAATAAGTATTTTTTATTTTATAACCTAAAATTAATAAATTCATATACTATTTTAAATTGAATTTTCTAATCATTTTTTTCCAGGCTTTTTCTTGGTTGGTCCATGTGGACCAACCAGGGGGCGTTAGAGGTTGACCCACGGTCAACTCTCTGCCCAATGCCCAGCCCGTGTCAGACTTGGTTTTTACTCTCCTTCTTGATTTTTTCATCGCTGATTCGTTGCTCGAGAAGGATGGGTTCCTTCATAAGATCTACTCCATGTACATCCATGATTCACGCTGGGTACTTGGATCTTCCAAGATCTCCCTAGTTCACCGTGATCGCTCCTTGAAGGTCAGACCGTCACCTCTTGTACAAAGCAGCTCCCCATTCTTCCATTCACTTTTGAACCTCCTCTACCCTTGTTTCGACTCCATCTTCACGCTCTGGTGTGACGCATGTGACAGGGGTGTTTCCGGCCAGCTGAGGCGAGCTCAAGCGAGGGCGGAGGCGGCATCCACCATCTCCAATGGTCGACGCTGCCGTTGAGGTTTGCCTTCATGGTTCTGACCATTTGAGGTCCCTTTTATTGCATTTCCTAGTGTATATTTAGTCTATGCCAGTCCCTGCATTCCCGTTCGCTTCTTAGTCGTAGATCACATAGCTCGTAGTTCGCCGGAGCTCGCTCCAACGAATCTTCATTCCCATTCCCCGTGCCATTTCTTCCTTCTTTTGCCTACTAGAGGGTCGTGGCAGTTTGCCTGTGTCCCTCTTAACTTCTTTTGCAGGTACAAGAGCACAGCACGCCACCTGGGAGCCATTTTGACCCTCGCCGGAGGTACCTAGAGCCTCTAGGCTTCCTCCATCTTGCAGGCGAGCTCCGGCCATCGTCGGAGTATTTTGGTGCTTCCAGCCGTTAGAAGAATTGACCAGGAAGAGCTTGGTCTATTTTGGAGCCGCCAGGAACGTTGGAGGAGGACGCGATCACTGGAGAAAGTTCATTGCGGTGAACCTTCTTCCCCATTCGTCTGTCGTCCTTCTCTACCGCACGATCTGCCCATGTTCTTCTAGCAGCACAACCACCATCCGATCTTTTGAACCAGCATCGTTGATCGCCCTCGTCAGATCTAATTCAGGACGTTCGAGGTCGAAGCGATATTGGCCGCTCTCGCGTCGACATGTGGCAAGTGATTAAACTTGGGTCGTTCTATTCGCCCTTACATGGGTATTTTACGGTATTAACCCCACAGTTTTTGGTATTTAAGTATTAGCATATAAACATTCCTCTGTTGTTGTATTTATTTTGTAACATTTAGGTTTCTTCCCCTGAACTTTTAATAATTACAAAATAGTCCACGTTGTCACCTCACGTGACGCATTATGTGAGGTGGTGATTTTGCGGCGGGACACAGGCTTTTGTTTATTGCTTTTTAGTCCTAAAAATATTTTATTCAGTGTAATGTTTTTATGTATTTTGCAAAAGGACTCTAATTTTCTCATAATTACATTTTGGTCCCTGCCTGCGTTGCTCGCGTGTCTGAACACAGGAGCTGCGCATTTTGCACGGAGGCCCTCGGGTATTTGTTCATTTCAAATTACTCCATTAATTTTGTAATGCAATTTAATATGTTTGCGAAAATTTCACACAGGCCCTTCCACTTTCTGATATTCACATCAATATCCCTACCTGTATTGAATTTTCTCTGTATTTCTTGCATTTATTTCATGCATTTATAAACCTCTCAAAAATTCACAAAAATAGCATAGCTTCATGTTGCACTGTACTTCCATGTCATAATTTTTATTTTGCATTCTGAAGCTATTTATTATTTATAAAAAAAACAAAAACATGCCTTTTTGTCCCTATTTGTAAAAGAAATACATAAAAAAATATATAATAGTTTTGAAAAATTCCCAAAAAAAATATATTTTCTGTATCTTTTTATTTTTAATCTTTAGACTAAAAATCACTAAAAAAATATAAAAGAAATCTCAAAAAATAGAAAACGCCTAAAATCTCTATAAAAATATATAAATTCTTAAAAATCTAAAAATTGTATTTTTTTTCCATATTTATATTAATGTTAGTATCTTTATTTTAAAATTAATTTAGAGAATTTTTTAGTCTTTTTACTATTTTTAATCTCCATTTTAATTTCAGTTAATTTATTATTCCTTGTTTTTGGGTAGTTTTGATTTTAAAATATATAAAAAGCAAAAAAATAAAAAATCACAAAAATAGTAATAACATATTAAAAAATCAAAAATATTTTGAATTTTGATTATTTTTATGAATTTTTATTCTAACCATAGCATATATTGTATATATATATATTCTATATAGCCATATATATATATTAAAAGAAAAAGGAAATATAAAAAATATAAAAAATAAAAAAATAAAAAATCAGAAAATTGAAAATCAAAATATAAAAATATAAATGAAAAACAAAATTAAAAACTCACAAAAAACATATATATACAAATACATCACATTCACTTTTGTGCATTCATTGCATCGATCTATCCTGCTCGTTCCCTGTGTTCGACACTCTACACATACTTGCACCTATACACATCTTTGTTGTAGAGTTATAATAAATTTTAACTCCGCACATTTACTTTCATCGCTTGATTCTGAATTGTGCGTTAATTGTTGATTGACCCAGGTTTCGTAAGCGGTCGCCTCAGCGACATCGTGGTCCCGCCTTGTGTGGACTACTTTTGTCTGTTGCAAAATCTGAGTTATCAGGTTGTTGCATGTATATAATCTCCTAGAGGTCACCATAAAGGAATGTGTTCTTCGCATCTAGCTGATGCAAGGGTTAATCGAGTTGTACTACCACTACCATGAGGATCTATATAGTGGATATGCGAGCAACTAGAGAGAATGTGTCAAAGAAGTCAACATCGTAAGTCTGTGCCACTAGCAGTTCCTTGTAGCAGGAAGCTGACCCGTTTGGATTATAATTTATGGTGAATACCCATATGGATCCTACTATCCTATTACCTCTTGGTGGATCAACAAATGTCCAATTGTTCCAGGATATTAGTGCAAACATCTCTTCTTGCATTGCTAAGAATCATATGGAATCACGAGATAGCCTAGACAAACTATCTGTATGAGAAGCCAAGTATAAAGAAGGACACATAAGCAGAGATTGGATACTTGGTACTATGTCAAGATTGAAACTATATGGGCCCCTTCTATAGGGCTATTGACATGTCAACTGGAGTGTCCCCCGAGTCATTAGAGGTACTTGTATTTATATCCATTGATGTAGTAGTGTCATTAGTCTGTGAAAACTCAATCAAAGGACATACCCAAGGAGATGGTGCCCGCTCATAAGGGGGATGATCAACCTATGGAAGAGGAATGAGAAGAGGAAAAGTGGAAACCGGTGGGGGTGGTATATGTGTGCCATACTTGGGATAGTGGGGAAGGGACTCAATGAATGCAAAGTTCAAACTTATGTAGTATCTTCTGGACCATGGTCGTAGCATCTGTAATCCTTATGATTCCAAGCATACCCTAGGAAAACACATTTTACTACTCTGGCAGGGAGTTTGCCCATGCCAGGAACAAGTAGATTAACAAATGCGACACAGTGAAAAACTTTGGGAGGAACGTGAAGTACAACCTTTTATGGAAATAGGACCTCAGTAGGTACATACTCGTCAATGGAACTAGATGGCATACAGTATATAAGAAATGTGGTTGTAAGTACGGCATCACCTAATATGTGGATGGAACATGATAATCTATGATTAGTGTACACATAATGTCGGTAATATATCAATGTTTGTACTTGGACACTCCATTCTGTTGGGATGTATGGGCACATGTGGTGTAATGTAAGATCCCATGTGATGAGAGAAAAGATTGCATGTCACGAGAAAGAAACTCCTTGGCATTATCAGATCGAACGGTTTTGATGGTGGCATTAAATTGGTTCTTTATTCCATGTGTAATTCGAACAATGATATGATAAACCTCATATTTATTTTACAACAAGAAAGTCCTTGAGACACGATAAAATCATCTATTAGAATCAAATAATATCTATTTCCTAGACGATCGGAATAATGATTGGGTCCCAAATGTTAGGATGAACAGATTCAAATAGACTACTAAAATGGATTGTACTTGAAGGGAGAAAAGAACTCCTAGGGTGCTTCTCTAGTTGGCATGTCTTACACTCTAGGATGACAGTGGGAGAGAGCTGGGGAAGAACCCTTGGAAGCTTCTCAAGGGAGGGATGACCCAGACGTTGGTGCTAGAAAGCACCAAAAGACACAGAAAAGGGAGTCCCGGAGTAGACAACAGTCCAAGATGATTAAACAAAATGGTAGACATCCCCTTCTTCATGGACCATACTAATCATGCTCCTAGTTAGTATATCCTGGAAAACATAAAAAATGCATAAAATATGGCTAAAACACTAAACTCTATGAAGGACCTTCCACGGAGCATGGGAGGTAGCAATGAATGATCTATTTCTCCTGGAGTAGGCCTTGGTCATTCGTCATGTGATTTCACGAGAGGGCGGTTTTGTAAATTTCTACTTTCTACTATTAAAACCGAGTAGATGATGAAGCATTTCATGTGGGTTGGTGCGACTGTTGCTAGTGATGCTTTTACCAGGGCTTCCGTCCAGGTGTGTCCGCTATTGGGATAAGAAGTGAACTTTGAAGTGAGGTTGAGGGTACCCATATAACTTTCCCAGGTACGCATGTAATGAAAGAAGCGACACGAAAACAATCGACTTGTTATTGCTCTAGGGTGACGACAACGACAACAAAGAGTTCTTGACTAATGGGAACTAGGGGAGGCTCTACTTATGAGGTTTACAGTGGGTCTGCTACACGAACTAAGGAGGTTTCACACGATTGTTCCTCTTCCCGTTGAACAAGGTCTTCTTCCCGCAATTGTTCTATGAACGTTCCACGTAATCCGTGCTATATATAGTTTCACATTTTGACAATCATCAATCCTATATAAACAATGGTGTTGCTTAGGATTCATCTATTAGATAATATAGTCTTCTTTCTCACCCTTTACCTCTAATATATAATCGTAGTACTACTGCTTCGTTTACGGGAGGCTAGTCATACAGTTGAGGAAAGCCATCATCCCAGGAAGGTCAACTGCATCATATTCGAATGTAGTAGTTGGAGATCAAAACTAGTAATGTGCACTTATTGATATAGGCTCTTGATGTCTTGGCCTTTCTTGCTTTGTACTGTCGATACGTGTCCATATAACAAAGGAAGTAGTTCATCATGGGTGACTAAGAAAGAGTTGTCTCCTACTACTTTTAAATAGGGCAAGTCAAACCAACTCTAAGCAAGCATGGTCCGACAGGAGAGGCGGAGCCTAGGAGTATGTGAAGGAGGACTGGTAGTAGATGCTCTTTCAAATATGGCTAATAGAAAGACGACTGGTGGGAAACTTCACGATGAATAAAACATTATTGAGTCTGATATTAGGAGTAAGACGCGCATCTATGTTTCCCTTTATAGGGGAAAATCTGCCATCAGCAACCTATGCAGATCATCTAAGAGGGACGTTGCACATCTGATGTAGGAGGGTATGTTCCTCGAGACCAGGTCAGCGTTGACTTGGTTGACAAAAAATAAAGTAGGGGGATTGATGAAAGGGAAAAATCGAGGGTCTAGATATCTCACAAGGCGAGAGATCCAGTCGCAGAATTGACCACTTAAAGATCCCCAAATCAGTCAACAATTAACCCACAATGAATGTATGTAATGAATATCCAAAAATATGGAGTTAAAATTTATTATAACTCTACATGCAAGTGTGTATAGGTGTAAGCACAAGTAGAGGTCGAACACTGGGAGGCGAAGGGAATGTATGTGAGGTACAATTTATTTAATCCATTGTTCATGTCCATTTATGGTTTTTGTGGGTTTTAATTATATATATTTTTTATATTTTTTTGTTTTAATAATTTTTATTTTGTTTTTATATTTTATATTTTTTTATTTTCTTTTTACATTTTTAATTATAGAATATATATATATATAAAGAGATATATATATTATAAAAGGAGAGAGAGAAGTAATACAATATATGGATCTGCATATATATAGATATACATGTTTAAAATATATAGATATAATATTTTTTTGCTTTTGATATTTTTTTAATTTTTTTGTTATTTTTTCTGGAATATTTCTAATTTTTATGTATTTTTAATTTCAAAAATGTCCTTAATGTAGGACTAATTACATATCCGAATATAATTTGGGTTTTAAAATTATAGAATAAACTCCAAAATTACCCAAATTAATTTTAATACATTAATAATAATATATAGACAATGATAAAAGAGAAAAACGTATTTTTGGGGTTTTTTAAGGATTTTTCTATTTTTTGTTAGATTTTGGAGCTTTCTGATTTTTTTTATTTTTTTCATATTTTTAGGGTTTTTCAATTTCTGGACACTATATATATATAAATATACCATATATAATTTTTTTGGAAGTTTTTCAAAAACATTTTATATTTTTTGTATTTTTTTAATTTAAACAATACAAAAAGGGCTTCTTTTTCATTTTTAATAATTTAGAAAAATACAAAAATGTGAAATAAAATATGGGCGTGCAAGGACATCACATGAAACATCTATCCTAATTTTTCTGGAATTTTAGAAGCCTCATAAGTATTTTTAATAAATAGACAAAGGACACAAAAATAAAACAGCCTAGCAGGGGCATTTTTGCAAATAAAATAATTTCCAGGGGCATCAGTGCAAAAATTCCGACAGAAATAAACATTTATTTAAATTTTTGGGATGATTTTACAATTTACAAAACCTGCCAGGGTTTGAGTGCAATTTTCACGCGCCTCACGTGGGACTGTACGTGAGGCGCGGGAGGACCTATTTGTAATTCTCAGAAACTCAGGGGTCCTTTAGCAAAAATTACATTTTATTTACAACGTGTTATTTATTTTACAGTATTAAAAATTAAATACAAAAAGTGCGGGGGTTGTATATGCAATTTACCCCAACAGGCGCTTCATCCAACGGCGAGTCTTCATCCACTAATCCACGTGGCGCCTCCACGTGAGCCGATGACGGTTCGCGATCCACGGCGAGGATTAGATAACTAGAGGGATCTGACGGTCTGAGCACGGGGGAATCGAACGGTTGTGATTCAACCTAGGCCTTCGTCTTCATCCAACGGCTGGGAGCTGGCGTGGAAGAACAGGGAAGTAAGCTCGCCGGGGCGAGCTTCTTCCGCCTAGATCTCGCTCCTTCGCCGGTCTTCGCCGCACCTGAAGGTCCCAGAAGCTTCCTGGAGGGTTGCTCTATCTTCTGGAGGGTTTGGATCGACCGGAGGCACGCTGGAGCGCCGCCACGAGCTCGGAGAAGGATCGGGGCTCTAGGTACCTCCGCCAGCTTGGATTTCATCTCCTGGCGCTTCTTGGCGCACTAGACCTGCACAGGAAGAAATCACGGCTCGAGGGATTCACCCTCGACCTGAGATTAAAGCTGTTAGCACTCAAATGGGGTGAGGTGGTGAAGCCTCCGACGAGCGGCGGAGCTGAGGCTTCGATTCGCAGATTTGGAGCAGATCTGGTTGGACAGGGTGGCTAGGAGGTGGAGAATACGGTAGGGAAGAGAAGGATGGTGAAATGAAGTCGGGGAACAATCGGAAACACGGTGGCGAAGTCACCGGAGCAGAGCTCCGACGAACTTCGATTTACCTAATCTACGCTACTTTAATCATCTACATGCGAAATAAAAGACAGAAATAAAATGCTGACATGAAAAGCTACCTAAAAATCATAAATGCGCAGTCTTGACTTGGTCGGGGGGCCAAGGAGCAGGACGGCTGCCGGAGCGCCGTCGTGGGTGCAACCACCACCATCTCCAGCCGATTCAAGGTGCCGGCGGCATCCTCCTGTCACGAGGAGCACATCTGGGACTGAATGCAAGGACGAAAATGGGGAGAGGCTGACCAAACTTGGGGAAATGGGGTGGTTCTTTATTTATAACCAAAGTAGCACCCTTATTTGACCAGGCCATAGCGGCGGATCGACTATATGTACAAGGGCTCCACGATCTCGGCGAGAATCACGGATGATCAGAGAATATTTTTCATGAAGGATTCGAGGGCAAAGGGTGGAAGGGACACCCATGAAAAAGGGAGGAAAACGGGGGACAAGATGGTTCTGGCGGGAGTCAAAAGCGCAGGGGAAGTTGACCGGAGGTCAACAGTCCCTGGCTTTTGATTGGTTCACGTCAGAACTACCTTGACCTATTTATTTAACAAAATAAATGAATTAATTAGATTTTACTTATAAAATAAAAAATGTTTATAAATTAATGTAGTATTTATTTCTGATTTTTATTTTTATATATATATATTTTATTATGGTTTTGTTTTAATAATATATTTTTAAGTATATTTATATGTATTTATTTTTATTTTGTTTATTTTTATTTTATTATTTTATTTTATTATTTTATAAATTTATAATTTATTTTTGTGAGTATAAATATATTTTTATTTAATTTTTATGAGTTTATTTACATTTTTAAATAAATAAGTATGTGTATATGTAGGTATACTCATAGGTTTAACCCCTATATATTATATACATTTTTATTTATTTAATGCATTTTATTTGTTTTTATTTTAGATTTGTATTTTTAATAAGTTATATATAATATATACATTATTATAAAAATATAGATGAATAAAGAATAAAAGAATAAAATCCCTTTTTATTTATATACATATAGGTAGCATAGGTATTTTGTCTATGTAGCTTATAGACTTATTTTATTTTACAAATTCTTTTTGGTTTTTCTTTTAATTTCAATATGTATATTAATGATATATATTATTTATAAAATTCTAGAAATATAAATTTATAGAAATAAAAAAATATTGAATAAAATGAATATTTTAATTAGTACTATATACAAGGGGAGCCAAAAACCTAACTTCTACAGATGAACTCCAAAAATTATGAAACCAATTTTATTAAATACTTCTTAAAAATCTATATACAATTAAATGTGATTTTGGGTAATTTTGAGTTTTTATTTACAAGATATGGGTCTGTGAAGTTGAGATTTTGGATTTTTATTCTGGGTATAAAATGTACACTGTGTATCATTTTTGTACAAACTCAATTTTGTATTTTTATTTACATTATTATCTAAAACTTTCATGTATAAAATATTTTTATTTGATGAATAAATAATTATATACAAAATAGGTGTCAAAAATGCATAAATAAATGAATAAATAAATGAGGTATTTATTGTATTCTTGGCCCTTATCTCCCCCTACTTTATTCCTTGTCGACCAATTCCATTCTGGACTTGGTCTCGGGGTTAGGGTCATAACATATTTGCAATATTTTATTCCTTTTTCTTTTCTTCTCTTTATTCTATAATTTTGGCATTAAAAACCTTATTTTATGTACAATAAATACAATAAACAATGAATGCTATTATATACAAATTAATGCTATTTACATGTGTTTGCTGGGGTTTTAAGGCCAAAATGATAGAATAAAGAATGATGAATCGAGATTCATCATCCCCTATACTTGCCTTTGCTAGTCCCTAGCAAACACTTATGCAATAAGTGCAAAAAGAATAAAGAATAAGAAGAAAAGAAAAAGAATTAAAAGAATAAATTGAATTGATCATGATTATTAAACTTATCTGTACAAAATCAAAGTTTGGAGCTCATGTTAGACCTTGGTGTGAAGATGTGTGTGAAACCTGGTAGGGAACCAAATCTAAAACACAACAGCCTTCAAGAGTCACAGAACTTGGTTCAAATCACCTCAATAGCCAGGTCAGAACTAGCCTATATCATACGCAAACCCTTATGACTATGAAGCTGACTTGTACAGTGTAAGTGATAGTGGCTCTCCCCAACTGAAATGACAAAGAGACTAGCTACTCCAGAATGACAATCCAATGATTCCCTAATCCAACAGCTCTTTCCTCGAGGAGCGGGGGTATTCCCTTCTAAGTTCAAGTGGCATCCAACTCAAGAGGAGGAGGTAGAGAAAAGAATGGACGGTAGCCAGTGTAGCTACCTATCCTGGGATGCAAGACCAGTGTAGTCAAGTCATCCAGCTGTAGGCTTACGTGGTATAACTTTGATGCTCAAGCTTGCTTATTTTCTATACAACATATATACATACTCCGGCACGCACTTTATTTTTTATTTTACGAGCCTGTACACTTTTTTGGAGTTTTCTTTTTTTTTTCAACATACTATATACAGCATCATTTACATAAGGAGTTTTTTCCTCTTGAGCCAGAAGACTATCCCTCTTTTGAAGCATTATTGCAACCCACACTCTCCTGTCGTTAGACCTCATGGCTACTGGACCAGGTTGGGGTGCACTTCCTTCCCTAGAGGAGGACGAATATTTCCATCCGTGTGCGTCTCAGACTGGCAAATCCATCCCCCTCACCACTCCAACTGAGTTGAGCCAAGTGAAAGGTGCAAGTGTCCAAGTTAGGTCATGGTCGACAAGAGTCATACGTGTGTTTCGAAAAGTTCTAGTTAGTCCACTGAGGTGACTTGAACCCAGCCCTGATTTCTCAAAGAATTAAGTCTGAATAGACCTGAAGTGCCCTAAATCTAGTTCCCATAAGGTTCCAGTGCAGTTAGGTGTGGTAAGGTCCAACCAAGCTTCAATCTTCGACTTTATTGGACTAGTTCAATCATCAATCTCAATGAAAGATTCTGAATGCTATGCAAATGCTAAATATGCAAAGGATAATGCAATTTTTCAAAGAATTTGAAACAAAGAGAAAATTTTAACACAAAGAATTTTTACAAATAATTTTGGCACTCAAAGTAACATCTATTTACATGGGTGTGTTATTTACAAAGAATTCAGGATTTACAATTTAGTTTTTTTTATAAGTCTATATGTACACTTATTAAAGAATTTTGTTTATTAATAATTTTTTATTATTTATTATTTTTTATTTATTTTATTATTTTTTATTTATTAGATGTATCTATTCCTCAACTTATTTGACACAAATTTGTCAAAAAAAATTTTGAAAACTATAGTCCAAAATAATTTTTACAAACATTTTTACAAACATGTACACACATTTGAAAATCATTTTGCAAAGGTTTTTCAAAACAGTATATATATTTTTTCAAAATATTTTTGCAACCATTTTTCAAACCATTTGCAAATCATTTTTCAAACATTTTATTCCACATAAAGAAAATAAATTTTTACAAACCACACATTTTTACAAAGGTTGAAAACATGTAACAAAACGTTTTCAAAATAGTTTTCAATAAATGATCACAAAGATTTTCAAACTATTTTTCAAACATTTTGCAAAAAATATTTTCGCCTGATTTATTAATCAGTAAATACAAAAACAATTTGAGGAATAATCACATCTTTTTATTAAGGGTTTTTAACGAATTTATAGAATTATTAGCCATATTATTAAGAGAATATGAAAGTACGAGTTATGGCTAAAGTATATACATAGTATATACGACCCCCCTATACCTAGCTTGAGCTATGTCCTCATAGATCGGAAAAGAGAAAGAGAAGACATAACTCGTACTGAGTATAGACAAGTCTAAAGAATATATGAATAAGAGATGAACGAATGAGAAGTTAACCGTCCCCCCTATACTTAGGATCAAGTAATCCTAAGTATAGCAGACTGTACATAAAGCAGGGAGGGTCAAGGGTGGGAATAAACAGATCATTGAACAAATCAAGGGTGCACTCCCCCTATACTTAGGACAAAGTACATCCTAAGTACAGGAAACTGACACAACGGGGCGACACCTTTTATTTAGATAAAGAAATATGAAAAGGAAAAGAAGAAAAGAAGAGAAGATAGATATATACAGATAGATGAAAAGATCGTGGAGAATATACGCATCACTCCCCCTATACTTAGGGTGGGATATCCCTAAGTTTAGGCAACAACAGGAGTGACGAAACTGAACGAAGAAAGAACAACGCAGTGTGTACCCCCTCTATACTTAGGACCAGGTACGTCCTAAGTGTAGTCACAGAGATATGGCGATAGATCTGGGGCACACATAACATGCGGGAGACAGAAGGAATAGATAAAAAAACATATATACAACTGGTGAAGTACAGGACGGTATCTGACAAGCGACTACCGTTCTCTCGTCGTCGTCTCCATGTGAGAACGAGGACGCAGTAAGAAGGTGAAAATGCACCCTGATATGCAATCATGTGAGTGTCAGCTACCGGGGACAAACAGGTCGGAAAGTAACGCAGGGACCGGTAGCGTAAAGCAGATGATCGGCTCATAGGGAGTGAATGAGTGAACGGAACCGATACCATAAGACTTGGAGGAAGAAAGAGCAGTACACACTCCTCCGAGTCAATCATGGTCTCAGATAGATCGGAAGTAAAGCAAATGAGACTGTGTGATGGATGGTGGTGATATAGTCTGAAAGTCACAAGAATACACCGAACAACACAATATATTGCTCACCCCTGCGAGGGTCCTCAAGGTGAGCAGAATCAGTGAATAATCAGAAGACTCGGCTCCGTGCTCCAACAGAGAGGAGACACAACCAGGGAGGAGACGAAGTATACAAGTCAGAAGACCCGGCTTCGTGCTCCACCAAATGGGAGACACCAGAAATGAAGCCAAGTACCTAGAAAATGATGTACTCTCCCGCAGATAATCCTCGGGGAGTAGTACATGATAGGCAATGAATAATCAGAACAGAAGCTCACCCCTGCGAGGGTCATCAAAAGTGAGCGGGCTCAAAGGAGCCTGATCCATCATACGGATCATCAGGTACGGTCTCGGTAGGCGACATATCAGCTACCAACAGAAGAAACCAGAAAGTCTAAAGAATGTGGCAGCGTCCCACAGACAACCCTCGGGGAACGTGCTGCCAACTAAGCATGCAAATAACAGATATCAAGAGCTCGGCCTTGCGAGGACCGTCAAGGCGAGCCAACTCAAAGGAGAGTAATCAGATGGGTCCCATGATGCACAGATCGGATAGGCAACTCAAGATGGAACCAAAAAGCAAGTATAGCAGACGACTTGAATCCGTGCTCCGCAGATTGGAGACATAGTCGGCAGTGGGAACTGAGCGTAAAGAGAGTGCCGCAGTCTCCCGCAGATAGTCCTCGGAGAGTACTGCAATCTAGGCAAGGGATAGTCATAATGTATCTCTACCTTGCGAGGGTCGTCAAGGAGAGACGAGGGCTCAAAGGAGCCGGATCCATTAGACGGACCCACAGAGTGGTCTCAGTAGTCGACAATTTGGCTACCAGCAGCAGAGACCAGTCAGATCGGAAATATGTCATAGTCTCCCGCAGATAACCCTCGGGGAGCTACGAGCTAGTCAAGGAATAATCAGAAAAGAGCTCAACCTTGCGAGGACCGTCAAGGATAGCGATCAGTCAGTTAGCCTCGTGTGCCAACAAGTCGGGTAAGCAGGATGGAAGCCAATCCAGCATATCATCTGACTTGGTTCTGGGTCCCATCACAATGGCGACCCAAGCAGTGGATGAAACCATAGTCCTATAAATTGTTGCATTCTCCTGCAGATAGTCCTCAGGAAGGAATGCGAGCTATATCAATGTAGGTCTAGGGAATGTTGGCAAGTCATCTCAGGTCCTCAAAAGCAATAAATCATTCAATCATTTGGAGGGCATAAGATCATGCAAGGGAGCAAATAATCATGTCATTCACCAAACATCCCTTGGGTCAATCCAGACAGCTGAGATGGCACGAAAAATAGTCAGGAATTCTCAAAGTGCCATAGGTGGATCAAAGAGTCAGGAGATCAAGGAGAGTTTAACCAGGAAGATGAGAGATCATGCAGGATCCGCACACCTTATCAGGAAGTCCAAATTAGAATAATCAATCAATCCTCAAAATCAAGATGGGTGGAACCTTAAGATAGATAGATCAATCAATACTCACGACATCTTCATCAAATTATTGCATCATATCACATCCTCAATCCGGTGTGCGTGAACTAAAATTCCTCAATAATGCATCACACCTATGCTCTATGCATCAGCAAAAATCCTCAAGAAGTCCATATGCATGTATCAAAGACAAATCCATCACATCAATCTCAGCATCCTCAACATCATTGGCCCGACTTACACAAATAATCTGTATAAATAATCCTTGATGCGGGCTTCATCAATATGCACAGCATTCCCGGATAAAGGGATAGGTGATACGGGGAACACAAGGAGGGTGGATAAGAAGGGTAACACAATGAAGTGGAGAAGCTGATTGAGCGTGCGTGCCAATACCATGGGAGGTAGAAGGGTGATGTAGAGGGGATGAGGAGGGTGGGCAAGAAGGTCGAGACAGACAAAATTGGGTGTTCCACACAGGTAGGGAACACCGTCAACATGGTGGTCCGAAGAGCAGGCTCTCCTCGAACCGGAGAAGATGGGGATGGTACAGTGGATACGAAGAAGATGGTGAAGAAGAGGGAAACGAAGTGCTTGGCGAAGAAATGATTGAGCTCAAGCGCCAATATCATGTCTCAATGCAAATGAAGAGGTATATGTATAAGAGAGATAGAGAGACTCAAAGATAAAAAATGCATGACTCACACGGACGGGACCCACTACTCTAATAAAAGAAAAGCCTAATGGACTCCAAGTCACAATCAAGACACAAGGCAAACCCTCAATTCACCTACTCAAGACAGTGAAGACTGTCATGTGACGGTCATTTATCTTTTCAGTTTTAGAGTGAGGTGAGAATCACGAAGTTGTACAAACACTTAGGAGGCTTGATGGGTTTTGGGCTCTACTCCTTAGTGTGTACGTGAACAATTTAAAACGCATACAATGAGGGGGTTGCTCTCCCGAAGACAAGGAATCCATTACGTTCTTATTTTTAGGTCCAATAGAGTTAGCAGTCCCGATTTTATTTAAGTTATCACTTTTTTTTGGGTATTTTCAATGCATGTGCCTATCGAGGTTCCAATTTCCCTTAAGCATCCTAGGTTGGCAAAAACAGAGGGAGAAGATCGAAAAAGCCATGCAAGTCGGAAAACGATGATGCATGCTAAGTAAGAAGACTTACAGTGCCTCCCAGCTCTCTCCATGCGGGATGCATAACAGAATTTGAAACCTATGCTATATGCAAATGCAAACCGAAGAAATCACCTTAGGTTCAGAAATTGCTATTATCGTGAAGCACCACAAGTCGCTCGTTCATCTTTAGCCTAAAAAGTCCGGTCTTGGCTCACCCCTCCTCTGCTCAACACACTTGAGTTTAGGAGATAGCGCTTTGCGGGGCTCGCTGTGGCACAAGGGATAAGAGATGGCGAGGCGACTGTTTAGAGTTTGATCTAGGTCCAAAGCGATCTATAGGTACATGCAAATATATTAGGGTGTTTGGACCTAACTCTACGAGCAAGCAGCTCCTATGTCTAAGGGCTCATTCACACAAAATAATAAAAATAAAATAAAAAAGGAAAAGCGTCAAAATCATCGAGGCCCCCAAGGGAACAATCCCTCGGGCAATGGACCTCGGGAGTCGGAGTGTACTTGTGAGAGTCCTGTATTATTACAAATTCTAAGTGTCACTCTCTCACATAAATATACATAATAAAATAAAATGCATAAAGTAGACTGCCTTCGAAAATTCTCCTCCATCTGCCTTCGATGCTCTCTCCTGTTGGCTGGTGTAGAAGAGCCAACTCCGCCTTGCTGGGGTGCATAGGACCTCCTAGGAGGTCCTCCTTCGCTTGGCGGTCCCTCGCATCAAAGATAAATAAAAGAGATGGGTCAGAACAGTCAATCAATAATCTCAATAAAAAAACAAATAAAGAAATGAATAATGGACATGAGCAAAGAATTAAATAAATGAATTAAAAACCATACAAAATTCATACAAAATCCGTTGCCTCCCCGGCAACGGCGCCATTTGATGAAAGGGAAAAATCGAGGGTCTAGATATCTCAAATATATCCCAAATCAGTCAACAATTAACCCACAATGAATGTATGTAATGAATATCCAAAAATGTGGAGTTAGAATTTATTATAACTCTACATGCAAGTGTGTATAGGTGTAAGCACAAGTAGAGGTCGAACACTGGGAGGCGAAGGGAATGTATGTGAGGTACAATTTATTTAATCCATTGTTCATGTCCATTTATGGTTTTTGTGGGTTTTAATTATATTTTTTTATATTTTTTTGTTTTTATAATTTTTATTTTGTTTTTATATTTTATATTTTTTTTATTTTCTTTTTACATTTTTAATTATAGAATATATATATAAAGAGATATATATTATAAAAGGAGAGAGAGAGAAGTAATACAATATATGGATCTACATATATATAGATATACATGCTTAAAATATATAGATATAAAATTTTTTTTTGCTTTTGATATTTTTCTATTTTTTTATTTTTTCTGGAATATTTCTAATTTTTATGTATTTTTTATTTCAAAAATGTCTTTAATGTAGGACTAATTACATATCCGGATATAATTTGGGTTTTAAAATTATAGAATAAACTCCAAAATTACCCAAATTAATTTTAATACATTAATAATAATATATAGACAATGATAAAAGAGAAAAACGTATTTTTGGGGTTTTTAAGGATTTTTCTATTTTTTGTTGGATTTTAGAGCTTTCTGATTTTTTTTATTTTTATTTTTCATATTTTTAGGGTTTTTCAATTTCTGGACACAATATATATATATATAAATATACCGTATATAATTTTTTGGAATTTTTTCAAAAACATTTTATAATTTTTTTGTATTTTTTTTAATTTAAACAGTACAAAAAGGGCTTCTTTTTCATTTTTAATAATTAGGAAAAATGCAAAAAATGTGAAAGAAAATATGGGCTTGCAAGGACATCACATGAAACATCTATCCTAATTTTTCTGGATTTTTAGAAGCCTCATAAGTATTTTTAATAAATAGACAAAGGACACAAAAATAAAAGAACCTAGCAGGGGCATTTTTGCAAATAAAATAATTTCCAGGGGCATTAGTGCAAAAATTCCGACAGAAATAAACATTTATTTAAATTTTTGGGACGATTTTACAATTTACAAAACCCGCCAAGGTTCGAGTGCAATTTTCACGTGCCTTACGTGGGATTGCACGTGAGGCGCGGGAAGACCTATTTGTAATTCTCAGAAACTCAGGGGCCCTTTAGCAAAAATTACATTTTATTTACAACGTGCTATTTATTTTACAGTATTAAAAATTAAATACAAAAAGTGCAGGGGTTGTATATGCAATTTACCCCAACAGGCGCTTCATCCAACGGCGGGTCTTCATCCACTAATCCACGTGGCGCCTCCACGTGAGCCGATGACGGTTCGCGATCCACGGCGAGGATTAGATCACTAGAGGGATCTGACGGTCTGAGCACGGGGGAATCGAACGGCTGTGATTCAACCTGGGCCTTCATCTTCATCCAACGGTTGGGAGCTGGCGTAGAAGAACAGGGAAGAAAGCTCACCGGGGCGAGCTTCTTCCGCCTAGATCTCGCTCCTCCGCCGGTCTTCGCTGCACCTGAAGGTCCCAGAAGCTTCCTGGAGGGTTTCTCTATCTTCTGGAGGGTTTGGATCGGCCGGAGGCACGCTGGAGCGCCGCCACGAGCTCGGAGAAGGATCGGGGCTCCAGGTACCTCCGCCAGCTTGGATTTCATCTCCTAGCGCTTCTTGGCGCACTAGACCTGCACAGGAAGAAAGCACGGCTCGAGGGCTTCACCCTCGACCTGAGATTGAAGCTGTTAGCACTCAAATGGGGTGAGGTGGCGAAGCCTCTGACGAGCGGCGGAGCTGAGGCTTCGATTCGCAGATCCGGAGCAGATCTGGTTGGACAGGGTGGCTAGGAGGTGGACAATACGGTAGGGAAGAGAAGGATTGTGAAATGAAGTCGGGGAACAATCGGAAACACGGTGGCGAAGTCGCCGGAGCAGAGCTCCGGCGAACATCGATTTACCTAATCTACGCTACTTTAATCATCTAAATGCGAAATAAAAGACAGAAATAAAATGCTGACATGAAAAGCTACCTAAAAATCATAAATGCGTAGTCTCGACTTGGCCGGGGGGCCAAGGAGCAGGACGGCTGCCGGAGCGCCGCCGTGGGTGCAACCACCACCATCTCCAGCCGATTCAAGGTGCCGACGGCATCCTCCTGTCACGAGGAGCACATCTGGGACCGAATGCAAGGACGAAAATGGGGAGAGGCTGACCAAACTTGGGGAAATGGGGGTGGTTCTTTATTTATAACCAAAGTAGCACCCTTATTTGACCAGGCCATAGCGGCGGATCGACGATATGTACAAGGGCTCTAGGATCTCGGCGAGAATCACGGATGATCAGAGAATATTTTTCATGAAGGATTCGAGGGCGAAGGGTGGAAGGGACGCCCATGAAAAAGGGAGGAAAACGGGGGACAAGATGGTTCTGACGGGAGTCAGAAGCGCAGGGGAAGTTGACCGGAGGTCAACAGTCCCTGGCTTCTGATTGGTCCACGTCAGAACTACCTTGACCTATTTATTTAACATAATAAATGAATTAATTAGATTTTACTTATAAAATAAAAAAAGTTTATAAATTATTGTAGTATTTATTTCTGATTTTTATTTATTTTTGATATATTTTATTATGGTTTTATTTTAATAATGCATTTTTAAGCATATTTATATGTATTTATTTTTATTTTGTTTATTTTTATTTTATTATTTTATTTTCTTATTTTATAAATTTATAATTTATTTTTGTGAGTATAAATATAATTTTATTTAATTTTTTTGAGTTTATTTACATTTTTAAATAAATAAGTATGTGTATATGTAGGTATACTCATAGGTATTTTACCTATATATTATATACATTTTTATTTATTTAATGAATTTCATTTGTTTTTATTTTGGATTTGTATTTTTAATAAGTTATATATAATATATACATTATTATAAAAATATAGATGAATAAAGAATAAAAGAATAAAATACCTTTTTATTTATATACATATAGGTAGCATAGGTATTTTGTCTATGTAGCTTATAGACTTATTTTATTTTACAAATTCTTTTTGGTTTTTCTTTTAATTTCAATATGTATATGTATGATATATATTATTTATAAAATTCTAGAAATATAAATTTATGGAAATAAAAAAATATTGAATAAAATGAATATTTTAATTAGTACTATATACAAGGGGAGCCAAAAACCTAACTTCTACAGATGAACTCCAAAAATTATGAAACTAATTTTATTAAATACTTCTTGAAAAGCTATATACAATTAAATGTGATTTTGGGTAATTTTGAGTTTTTATTTGCAAGATATGGGTCTGTGAAGTTGAGATTTTGGCTTTTTATTATGGGTATAAAATGTACACTGTGTATCATTTTTGTACAAACTCAATTTTGTATTTTTATTTACATTATTATCTACAACTTTCATGTATAAAATATTTTTATTTGATGAATAAATAATTATATACAAAATAAGCGTCAAAAATGCATAAATAAATGAATAAATAAATGAGGTATTTATTGTATTCTTGGCCCTTATCTCCCCCTACTTTATTCCTTGTCGACCAATTCCATTCTGGACTTGGTCTCGATGTTAGGGTCATAAAATATTTGCAATATTTTATTCCTTTTTCTTTTCTTCTCTTTATTCTATAATTTTGGCATTAAAAACCTTATTTTATGTACAATAAATACAATAAACAATGAATGCTATTATATACAAATTAATGCTATGTACATGCGTTTGCTGGTGTTAGGCCAAAATGATAGAATAAAGAATGATGAATCGAGATTCATCAGGGATGTAGGATAAATTAATTGTGCAGAAAATGTACTTAAAACCCTAATTCAATTCACCAATAAATAGCCATTTGGGTCTTATTATATTTTCCTTTTTATGCACCTCAAATAATAAAATCCTGAACATAAAACTTGTAAATAAAAATACAAAGAAAATTACAAAAACTATTGCACTTAAAAATAATGCACAGTGTGACGGCGATACAGAAGAAAACACTGCAAACAAAATATTACATACATGTATCTTCTCCATACATACTCAAAATTAACCAAGCTCACCTTTTTTGTTCATAAAATTTAATTATCTATTTAATAAAGATGGTTTCATTGAAAATAGAGTTAAGATGCAATAGGTGACTTTTGGGTCTCTATTGTACTATGAACATGATTATTTTATTGAATTTATTCATTCTTTATATTGTTAGATTCCTTATATTTTTAAATACTTGTAAATAATATTTGAAACATATTTATAAATTAAACACAATAAAAGTATTAAAAATTCATTGAAATAAATAAGTATTAAAAAAGGTATATTATACCTATAAAGATACACACTTATTTATTTAAGTAAATAAAAAAGTCAGAAAAATAAAGTAAAAATATGTAAATTTGTATTAAAATATATTATAAACATATAAAATATACATATACAATAATAAAATATAAAATACAAAATAAACTACACCAAATATATGTATTTATACCAAGGTATGTACATGTAAATATTAGCACTTAATAAAAAGTATTGTAAAATAAATAGAAATACCTATAAAATAGTATATAAAATAAGAAACATTTTTATGTTATAACTAAAAATTAATAAAATCGTTTACTTTTTTTAATCCATTTTGTAAGGAAATTCTCCCTAGGAATTTTTTGGTGGTCCACGTGGACCAACCAAGGCTTGTCTTTAACTGTGGGTCAACTGTACATCCTCCATCCGACTTCTTTTAGAATTATGTGAACCCCCAACTTCCTCCATTTTTCACGCACCATCCACTGCACCATTTCTCTCGAGACCTTTGCCTTCCTGAACCTCCCTCATCCCTAATACACGGCATCCTTCTATCATTCACCTACTACCTCACTTCCTCACGTAATTGCCTTCCCCCTTTCCTCCAAATCCATGTCTATAAATAAAAACCCACACTGACCTTTTTGCTTTTTGATCCCCTCTTGCCTTTGTAAGCCCAATAGGATCATTAGGATTGAAGAGCTTGGTGATAAAAAAAAAGCTTTTCTCCTTCTTGTCAGCGTGAATAAGGTGGTGGAGGTGGTGATCCAGGTGTTGTCGGAGGCCCTCCGACGAAGCCTTCTCTACTCCCTGAAATATTCAGGTATGAGCTGATTAGAATAGGTTTTCTTCTCACATTTCAATTTAGCATCGTAGAACATCATTTAATTTCATTAATCAGTCAGTACATTTGAGTAATTTTATATTCTTAGTTTGCTAGAGCCTTAAGCTCCAGCTCAAAATCATCGTCATCCACTTGTGGTCGACCAGCATTTTACCTCATCTTTGTTCCACAATGCCTTTTTCATAAAACCACCTTGTTTCCCCCTTGATCCCGCAAGAATCAAGTCTCGTCGAAACCTCTCATACACCCTCGATCAAAACTCCATCACCCCTTCATTCCACTTGTTGCCCAGCTTCAGCGCATGGACGAGGATATTCTCCTCAAACCCGGGAGTGTTTTTGTGCAGGTTTCAAGCCTCGAAGAACCCCCTGGAGCTGAATCAGAGCTACAACAAAAGTTCCATGCCGTAAAGAACTGAATAAGACCCATGTCTCTAAAGATGGGAGCTGGAGCACATTGAGCTAATCCTACAGATGCAGCGGAGCCCCAGAAAGGTTTTGGGCTTGACGAAACTCAAAAAGGAGGCCGGAGTGCTGAGGAATCCAAGAACGAAGCTCTCCTTCTGCACTATTCTTCAATGTTCTTGGGGGAAGAGCAGCCATTGGAGACGAGTCGAATCAAAGTCCTCCTTGTCGTCTTATCGTGATTAAGTAGCTAACGTGGAGCACGTTCGGCTGCTCGATGAAGCATTATTAGTGGGTAAATTACATAGACCCCCATTGTACCTTTTTGTATTTATTTGCCCCTCTTGTAAATATTTTTATAGTGTTAAATTTTGTGTAAAATTTGCATAAGAACCCTCAACTTTATCTATATTCCACTATGGTCCGGTGCCAGCTCAACTCACGTGCATCCACACGTAAGACATGGCTATTTTATACCCAAGCCCTTAGGGGTTTTGTATTTGTTCTTAGTCCTACAAATTGTAAAGATAATGTAATATTTTGGGAGAAATTTCATGTAGGACCTTGTCTTTTAATTTAATTGCATTTATACCCCTACCATGTGGTTATTAAATCTAGCTTTAATTGGATAAATATCATTTGTACCCCTGAACTTTGTTATTGATGTTATTCAATGCATTTAAATTTTGTATAAATTACAAAAAGATCCTTGTAAGTTCTATATTTTTATTTTGTGTATATTTAGCATTTTAATTTGGAAAATTATGGGAAAATTATTTAAGGTACATGCTAGTTATGTCTACCATATATATTTTTTGCATGGCATTTTAATTATGTTTTCTATTGATAAAAAAAAAACAAGCCCTTTTCATCTTGTCTACGTATAAAAATCCCACAAATTATAAAATCATCTTTAAAAATTCTAAAAAAATAGAATATATATTAACATATAGGGTTAAATGAGTATGCTCCCACATTTCTCTCCATAATTTTTTTTATTTTTTTGAAATGAAACCTGGGGGATTTGCTAAGAATAATAAGTGGAATACGTGTTTCAAATTTTGTGTAAAACAAATATTCCTAACACTTCCATCTAAAGGGGGTCAATTTCAACAATTTTAAAACCGTTGAAATTTGACAATCTTGATGGAGGGGATAGAAGTCTCGAATTAAGTTGAATTTTGAATGACAACATGGTGACCTATTGTGTTCTAAGCTTCGCTAGGTTTCATTTCAGAAAACAAAAAATACGAGAAAAGGTATTAGAGCATCTAGGTTACATGCTCCCAGGGAGCATACTCCTTTTTCCCTAATATATATTATACCTTCAGATCAAAAATAACAAAAAATATAAAAAGAAAATCCTAAAAATTAAAAAACCCTAAAAACCTATAAAAATCAATAAAAATTAATTTAAAATCCAAAAAGATTTTTCAAGTTCTATATTTCTCTTTATTATATATAATATACATCAAAAATAATTTTGGGAAATTTTGAACCTATTATCTATTTTTAATACCCAAAACAATTCGGCATATTTTTATTATTTGTTATTTGTACATTTTCATACTTTAAAAATACATAAAAATTAGTAAAATATATATATATATATATAAATCATAAAAATAAAGAAAATTATTAAAAACACAAAATCATTTCTGAATTCTGAGTACTTTTATATATTTAAAGTTATAAAATCCTATATATATCATATATACCTTATATTACTTATATACCATATATTACTATTATCATTTATAAAATATATATTACATTTAAAATCTTAGAAAATAATAAGGATGGTTCCATTATATATTATATCTTATATATTATTTATAATATCTATAATATTATTATTATATATACATATTATACTTTAAAAATACAAAATTAAAAACTCTATAAAATTAAGAGAAAATAAAAATATAAAAATATAAAAAATTCAAAACATTAAAAATCCATAAAATAAATAAAATTAAAAACTTATAAAAAAACAGAAAAAATATAAAAAAAATAATTATTATTGATTATTATTAACTAATAATAATTATACATATCCACGTACTCTCAGTGGTTCAAACCCTACATCATCTTGTTATACACATTTATTTGTATGGTATAATAAATTTCACACGCATTTATTTTATTGTTTAATCATTATCATGGGTTGATTGTTGATCTATTCGGGTTGATTGGGTGCCGAGAGCTGAAAGAGGCACCGATACAATGATTGCCGGATTCGACTTGTCGGACATCGCACGCCCTCCAAGACCGGACGTTAGGTTCCTCGTTCATCTGACTAATCACTATCTGATGAGAATGGGATAGTATCCTCTGTCGAAATCCTATCCTCCCAAAATCAGGTGCAACGTTCTTTCCAATACCTATAGGAAGGCACCATATAGGAGGGTATCTAAGTTGGAAACATTGACATAAAAAAAAGGTCAGTTGCTTTAGCAAAACGAGATAGGTTATCGACATAAAAAGTGAGCTAATTTGTTAATCAAGCTAAGTAAAATTATTGTAACATTGCACTTGTTAATGAATTGTTTGGTAAAGTCTCCTTCATCTTCATTGAAGAGAAGTGGGTATCAAGAGCATAGGTGAAGATCTCTTTTTCAAATATTATCGAGGTAAGGTAGCTTCTCATGTAATAAAAGCCATCGAAAGAGCCCTACTAATTTGGTAGTCTCCTATTCCAAGAAAGTAGTGACCTGACTAGGATCAGAAGTCTTTACCTTATTATACAAATCTTTTGCCCAGCTGTATCAAGAATGTCTATTTATAAGTCTAAGATTTCATGGATATAATTTATATTTAGCCATTTTATAGGCAAAAAGACTCTTTCGCCCAGTCTTTATAATTTATATAAGTCTAAGATTTCATGGTTAAAAAACTTAAGATCAATGATGCCCCAACCTATAAAGAGCATCGGTCGGCATATTACATTCCAAGCCATAAGGGGCATCTTATTCTCCACACTAATGTTTTTGGTAGATATTTAGATAGAGTATGAGCCACATCTCTTTTCATATTCCTCGGGAATCTAAACCGGCAAAGATCCATTTTCTTACTGGCGGTTTTCATAATTAAATATTTCTTCAAGGAGATTTAATTTCTTTAAAATTAAGTATAAACCACATTAAGAATCAGAATATATGTTGCCCGTAAGATCCATAATTGCTGCACATAGATCGTGCTCACAACTTTAACATATTCGTTTATTAAATTCTCCAACTAGATAATATAGAATTGTGGACTGGTTTTCAAGGATTATCGCACAAAGTGATAATCCAAGTAAAAATTGTATGAGGGAGATGTAAATGGATGTGGATATATCCGTTTCCGATCTGCCATTGTAATCATTTTATGTTGATTTTGACATCTGTATACGTATCCGTTTTAAAATAGATACGAATATGGATATCATTTTGTATACACAAACATATATATATGTATATGTGTATCCGTTTCCATATATAAATATAGTTGTAAATTCATTTTTAACCGTAATTTGATATAATTATTATGATATATGCACATTTAGTATATTTATATCATTTGTAATCCCTTCAATACATGCATATTTAGGCTAATATATAGGGTTTTATCACTCATGACCCTCTAAGATATTGCAATATCGGTTATGTCACTCCCTTTTTTGGAATATCACATGTGCTCTTAATTTTTTTCACATTTGTCACTTGTGCCTCTCAGGTTAGTTGTCGGCCATATGAATTTCAAATAGACGTTAAATTTTAGGATACATATGTAATTAAATTGACTAACTTGGGTAGATATACCCTTCACTCTTCTTGCCTCCTCCTTCCTCCCTCCTCCTCCGCCCCCTCCAGGCCATCCTCCTCCGCCTCTGCTCCCCAGCACCGCCCCCTCAAGGCCCTCCTCCGACGACCCTCTACTCCCCAACCCTGCCCCCTCCAGGCCCTCCTCCGACCACCTCTTCCTCCCCAGCCTACCCCCTCCAGCCCCTCCTCCTCTGCCCCTTCCTCCTCATACCCACCCCCTCCAAGCCCTCCCCTGTCGTCGTCGCCTCCTCCCCAACCCCACCCCTTCCAGACCCTCCTCTGACCACCTCATCCTCCCCATACTGCCCCCTCTAGCCCATCCTCTTTCTCTCTTTCCCCTCCTCCCTAGACCCGCCCCCTCCATGCCCTACTCCACGCCCCCTCCTACAGACCTCGACCCCTCTAGGCCCTACTCCGAGCACCCCCTTCTCCCTAGCATTGCCCCCTTCAAGCCCTCCTCCAACCAACTCCTCCTCCCCCACTGATGCCCCCTCTAGGTCCTCCTCCCCCTATGTCCCACCCCCTCCTCCGTCCCATGCTCCTCCACTACCCCCTCCCTCTTCTGACCCCTTCCTGCTCCTCCCTCATGCCTATAACACACACCCCTCCTCCTCCTCCTCCGCCCCATTCCGCTCCACCGTCCCTTCCTCCTCCTCTGCCCCCTTCATGCTCCTTCCACGCGCCTTTGTCCCATGTCACCTTTAGGATCTCTAACTCCTTCAGCCTCAAGGTTGTTGAATCCAACGCGATGCAGGGATCCACCAAGTGGTGGAGGGGCAACGTCTGGGACGAGGTGCCGTACACTACATGTGGCGGCATCGAGAGCAACGAGTGTCGTACTGTCCTTTAAGGATTGAGTACAATGGCATGGGCATGATCTACATGTGGAGCTCGAAGGCTCGGTTGCCTATCTACACCTTCAACTCAGAGCCCTGCGAGTCCTATGGCCTTTGCGGGGAGATCGGAAGGTTGGAGGAGGAGGTTGGTGGGGGAGTGTTTGGATACTTATGCCCCTCTTAACCACATCATGGTTTGAAAAAAAATCATTATTAAGTTCAACTCATTGACGGCTAAAGTAACGGAAGAGCAGAAGTGGTAGAACGATAAGAAGTCTGGGGCTAAACTGATATTCCAAAAAAAGGGAGGGGCATAATTAATATTAAAACATCTCAGAGGAGCATAACTGCTAAAAACTCTAATATATATAGTATTTATAATATTATTTGTATGCAATCAGTATTCATTATATATATATATATTAAGGATATAATAACATGTTTTTCATATCCGTCGATACATGTATCCGTATCCACATCCGTATTTGTATTCATATTTAAAAAAATGGACAAGGATATGGTAATGCTTATATCCGTATTTGTCCATTTGTGTCGCTGTATATGAGGCTTTGCCTAACTTATACCTTCTCAAATTTTTATACCATGCATGAGCGGTGAGGAATGAGGTAGGATAAATGATAAGTGAAGATTATCTATCATTGTTTTGTTCGATTTGTTTCAGAGATAGTAATGAGATAAATATTATATATAAAGATAAATTAGATAATACAATAATGATATAACTATTTATTTGGTATAACTTGTCCTGAAATAAAAATACATCCTTTAGAGAAGGAAAGAGAGAGACTTGTGCATCGGGTGGGTGTTCGATTGGTTTGGGCGGGTTTGGGCGAAATAATTTGAGTTGCATTCATTTTGAGTTAAGAAAGTGGCCACCCTTGACCCATCAAATTAAATTGGGTGAAGTTACTTGGGTTGTGGGTTTGGACCGATTGGTTTGGATCAAAACCAAACTTCAAAGAGTAAAAATCAATATATTTATAATTAGATATTCACGTATAAAACTACGGTCATATGACAAAGATATTCCTTACTCTCAATTTTTATAGAAAGGCTAACTTTTTAGAACTTATGTGTCAAGTAGAGTTATATCGTTGTGAATTATATATGAAATTATTGGATGTACAAACTGCCAGTTTGGATTATTTGGGTGGGTTGGGTGGAGTACATTAGGCTTATCACCCAACTCAAAAATCAAATAAATAGTATGATTTGTGTCTAACCTGATACAAAATTCAAATAACTTAATTCATTTCAATCATTTTTCAATGATTTGAGTGGACTATTTGGGCGGACTCAAATAATGTCCATCCTACTTGTGCAGCCTTCAAGAGTAACATCTTGAGTGTTTGCCATTGTGAGTTTATAACCACAACCAATTATGGTTATAACAAAAGTGATTTGTTGTTATCTCGTTTGATATGAAATTTATAACCACGAAAATTATTCGTTGAACAATTCTTTGAATTTAGAAATATGTGATAAATGCTATATTCATTTTTATATAGGTAGCAATAATTATATCACAACAGTCATCCATTTTCTTTTTTTAAGAATTTTTCATATAGTTATATAACAATAGTTATCTATTTCATCCTTGGCTTGTTTTATTTAATTTTAAAAACAATTTTGATTTCTCTAATTTGAAAGTGTCGAGCTATCTTGTGATGCATAAAAGACGCATACATGTAATTAAGGGATTTTTACCCGGCAGACCCTATAAACTTTGCCAATCACCTCCACGACCTTTGAAACAACCTAATTCCTCTCTCGACCTCGTAAACTTGCCAACTCTTACCCCATGAACCCTCCGGTAATATGTTTTAAATCTGTAGGGGTTCTTGGGGTAATTTACAGGGTCGATGGGGTAATTACGTTGTGCAAAAGATCGTAGAGGTATTTTAAAACGTTTATAGGGTCTGTTGGGTAAAAATCCTTATAATTAAAAAACTTGTACATGAGGCGGATAAGATTGGATCGACCGATTATCCGCACAACCATCTAAGGATTATGTTTCGATTAAAATCAAAAAAATGTTTCAAATCCAAGTTGGATGGTCAGAAGCATCTGTTGGATCAAGCTTGATGAATGCTGAGGTTGGAGAGGATGGGGGAGGAGGTCGGAGAAGAAAGGAGGAATCACTTTCCACCCATATCGTGAATGTGAATTCTTATTGAGCGTCATGTCTCTGCTGGGAGAGATCTCTCCAGTGAAAATTTTTCCAAAGTAGTGTCAAATCTTTTTCGGATTCTCATCAGGAAGAGTGAAAGTAAAAAAAAAGAGCCGACAAGAATATGGATGCAACAATGGGGCGCGTACGATGATATATTTGGGGCCTCTGGTTTGGGCAGTCAAAGTGTGTGGAGGACAACATATCCATCATCACCGGACGTGGTAGGGTACGCCTTTGTTTGATGATGGATGGACTGCCTGTGGCTCATAGCTGAGGTGACACCATTTCATTGTGGAGCTTACGCTCCAGTTAAAGATCTCCAGCATCACGACAACCACGTGATGCATCGTCCTCACCCCCCCACGTGTCAGAAGATCATAGGTCATTTGCCCCCATAAATTTGACGTGGGACCCCACCCCCCGGGTTGGAGATTTTGGCATCAATCTTATCTTATTACGAAATCTGTGAATAAAAAGAAAAAAGGCAATTACTCTGAGCTATCTTTCGCTATCTTTCTTTTTATCTGTGAATAAAAAGAAAAAAAGCAATTACTTGGAGATATTATTACATTTAAATGCAAGCAATTAGAGGGTACCTATACTCTGGTTACCTTGTATTGATAAATGAGTTATTTTTGAATAAGTTTATGTTTGATTTAATACACCTCTCACTTAAGAATGAGGCCAAGATTTGATGCTAATTTCGTCGTTCTACTTCAATGTACTAGTTGCAACTCACTTCTTATTTGCAACAGAGAAAAGTCCGATCTGAGCACATTATCGTCGGTATTTTTAAATCGATTTTGTATTATTTAGGATTAAAATGATAGACTACAAGGATGTTGTATTTTACCGAAGTATGTTTCTTCTCAACAAGTGTGCGGAACTTGATCCGTTACGACTGACATTTACAAACAATTTCTTCTACGACTCTTCGATTCTCTCACGCAATCACTACCTTGAAATCCACCCTTCTGAATCCACCCTCTTCAAATCACTCCCTCTTGATCTCCCTAGGATCCCTCCGCTCCTCCTCTGGTCTAGCGTTCTTCCTCTAACTACTTCTTGTTGGGCAGACAATTGTAATACATCCCATGATGGGCGTGGATGATGTTTTCTCATTGGAAATGCGGGATAGTTTATTCATTTTGTATTCCAAGATGGTCTATGACTTGACTTGAGGGTAGAGGTGTGTGGGCAGAATCACAAGGGGAAATGTAGGCCCATTCTAAATTCTTCTCCTTCTATATGTGGGCTTCAAGCTCTTCCACCATCTTTCACCCTACCCTATTTACTCTAGGTTCAATGGATGTGGAAAGTACATATGCAAGGTCTAAAAGAGATTTCAAACATCATGTATACTTGATAATACTTGTCCTTCTATGCTTCAACTTGTTTCGGGTGATTTTGATTAAGTATATCATCTTGAAGGGCTAGATTTATGTAGCCCCTCATGGGTGAAATTTGTTTGTCATTTATAATGAATTGGTCTGTGTCAAGTTGGCCCTATGGTTTTATACCCGGTATTTTGGGGTTTTCCACGTTAAAACTTATCATGCATGTGAAGTGTTTGTTTCTTGGTTTGCTTGCATGATTTTTTGTCATGATATATATGATTTGTAACCAGTCTAGATTGTAGCATGCTTTGACTAATGGCGGGGTCTCTTATCTGCCCAACAAAATGACATCAAAACTAGTACGTTGGGTAATATGGCGGATTTTTCTTCTAGATGAATGATTAATCTAAATGTGGCTAATTATATTTTGTAAAAACAATAAGATGAAAGACTTTTTTTAATGTGAAGGCTATGCATCTCTCGATTGTTTCCACCAAAAATCTGGTACCAAATGGGAAAAAGAATGAGATTTTTTACATGAACAAGTATGTAGTTTCATTAGACAATTTGTCGATGAAAATATTTGTATTTACAATCAAGATGAAAATCATAGTACATGGATAAATTTGGAAAATTTATATAACTCCAAGATTGAAAGCTACAAATCATTAATAAATATATCCCAAACTGTCTTTTTAGTAATGACACAGAATTATCATTGGAACTCGAATTTATTGATATTTGTAGCTTGCAAGATTGATCAAAATATTTGATACAAGCCTCAAAAGATATATCTGTGTGTATCTGTATGTATGTATGTATGTATGTATGTATGTATGTGTATGTCTTTGTGTGTTTATATGTGTGTGTGTGTGTGTTTGTATATTTCTTGCTCAAGAAAACTTAATTTTTATCGTTATCATACTTGTAATTGCATTTTTAAAGCTCGTAAATAGAAATACATGTATACATGTTTATTAAAAATGTGAAATTTCCACTCAATCTGAAGTTTCTCATGTATACCCCTAATCTGATGGAACTTCATAATTAATTCCATCAATCAACATTGGGCAATATTTTGACTCTACTGGATTAACAATGGTCGATCTCTTGCCCTCACTATTCTATAACCTATCCATCATCTAAAATGATTTGATTGATCACTTCAAGTCATTATTTAAACTCCGATCACAATCGCTATTATCTGCAAAATTTATCAATCTCATAGTCTGATTGATCAACCTTTTGATCTAATCGATCAACGTATGGATTTTGAACTTATAATTACCAACAGCTCTTTTATCGATAAAATATTAGATATGATATAATTTATCACTTAAGAAATTGACCGTTCACTTTTTTTAATTAATCGATCACTTAACTATTGCAGAATAGGTTTAAATGTTATTCCATTCATAAAAATGAATTTGAACAACTCTAATTAGTCCTAAAGTGTGTATGTGTGTATGTATTTATATGTATATATTTATATTTATATGGTTTACCTATATTCATACACTATTGAATAATATTAAAAATAGAAAAAAGTTTGTTATATCGTGCATCTAAAGAGCCACAAAAGTACTATCACCAAGAATTCTATTGCTCTTCAAGTCGTGATCACTTTGTTGTTCACCATCTGATTCTCTACGAATCGTTAGAGAATTGATCTTGTAATAAACATCACCTATGATAAACTCTCAACTTGTCATATTCGATAATCACATGTTTGAGTATTATATATTTCTAGATTGTTATTTGGATATCATTCCGATAATTACTTTGCATAACATATGGAATCGTGGCTTGATTAAAATAAAGATATTGGTATTTTTATTATTACTTATATTATTATAACTTTTTATGTCATCCAAGGTGGAGAAAAAATTAGGTATGTGACATAAAGTATTTCTACTATTATATGGAAGCTTGGTAGCTTGGTGTACGATCCAAGTTGAAGGAAGACTTTGGCGTGCGATCCGAAGTATATGTAAAATTGTTTGAGATATTTGTGTTTAATAAATTAGATATAGTAATTGATTGATAGACTTGATTGATGCAGAATTCTAAGTTAAATACAATACAAGTAATATGATGTAAAACATTGAACTTATGTACAATTAGATAAAGTAGTGAACCAATCGTACCTCGATACAACTTATGATCAATAGCTTTTCTAGCATCATCTTGATGAAGATGAGTTGAGGGGGCTATCAGTGTGGGATTTCTTTTTCGTTATCTAGATTAACTTTCTTTAGAATCTCCTTTATGTATTTCTTTTTTGGAAAGAATACTTAGATATGTTTGTGTAATATGTAGATCGACAAACAATTTAATTTATCATATCTTTCTCAACTCGAACTATATCTTTATCAATTTTTTTGCAAAGAGACACAATAATAGAACTGAAATAATATCATCAACATAATTTTGCATCAATAAAAGATTTCAAAATTTTCTTTTACTAAAAAAACTGCAATCAATTTTCACTACATGAAAATCAGAGTTGACTAAAAAGTCTATATCCTATCATACCGGGCTCTAAATGCTTGCTTAAGTCCATAAAGAGTCTTGTTAAGCTCAAAGACATAGTCATGGTTGGTTGGATTCTTGGATCTTGGGGGTTATGTAAACTTCTTACTTTATTAATCCATTTAGAAATGCACTTTTCACATATTTTTGGAATAGAGTGATACCTTGATAACAAGCACAAGTAAAAAAACATTCTGATTTATTCAATCCTAGTAACATGTGCTTAGGTTTCCTCAAAATCGATGCCTTCATCCTAGCTATATACTTGTAGTACAAGTATGTCGTTGTTATGACAATATTTCATTATTCATTCAACTCGTCTTGAGATGTATGCCCAATCATAACCTCTTTTGGATAGTCTCCTTCAATGATGAAATCATTTGGCAAACCATGAGGGTCTCATTTTGAGGTATGTCAAAAGGATCTTGAATTTGCATCTCATCTTCATTCTCAAGTACTTGCCGTGAATGGATATTGCTAAAATTCTCATCAAAAGAAACATTGGTGGATTTCATAACAGTCTCATCAAAGAATATAATGGTTGTAGTGTCATTTAACAAGATTTTAGGGTTTATGCTGAAAAAAACCAAAAAAAAAGGCAACATAGAAAATGTAGCTTTCAGTTCATCACACAATCTCCATTAATCGCAAAACAGTTATCTTCACTTTCCCTGTAAAACCAGCAACTCCAGTCAAATTAGCCTTTTCATGGCAAAGCAAGTCTAGTAAATTTTTTATTAGAAAAAGAGATATTAAATATCTATCCAAGTGGACCATTTGGATGGCAAAGAGATGCAATTGCATTTGCTCCACGTACGGACTGCCTTAGCTTTGTTTTTACGTCGATTCCTTCTTATCTCATCACCCTCGTTCCGTACGATGGCAGAGGAATCTAAGTTCATGTCTGCATCCCATCTCATACTTCGTCTATATCTGTTTACGATGCCGGTTTTCAATCGACTTTCTTTGCTTTGCCTTTACTTCGGAGGATATTCATATTTACAACATAACCTTTGTCCCGCAACGCCTCATCCAGATATCGTTGGATCTCATCTGATCCAACGGCCGCCACTTACTCATTAAAATGGATGCGGATATAGATATCACTTTGACATTCGCCAATATTCGCATTCGTATTCATATATTGGTTTTCTTGTATAGTAATAGATTTATTTATAACTGTGAGTAATAATATTTTATGATTATATCAACCATTGTTGATATAATTGTTATAAAATTACTATATCTGGTATATCAATTTTATGTCTAAACCATCCTACACGTGTATATTTTAGTTAATCTATTAAATATTTATGTTATATTCGTATCTGATTCGTATTCATTTTTAAGAATATGGTAACACATTTTTCACATTCGTTGATATTCATATCCGCATTCGTATTCGTATTTTAAAATGGACAAGGATATGATTATAATATATTCGTATATATATCCGACCGTTTTCGTCCATGGCCCTCACGCAACCAGCACCCGTTCCACTCATTTGTCACCGGCCACTCAAATGTTCCCACCATAAAACACCTTCACCCTCATACTTCTCCGACATATCCACCTTCAAGAAAAGATAGGTCGAGCCCCCTTCTCCTCATGTGGTAGCTGACGGGCTCCTAAGGTCGAGCGATGATCGCTTATCTCCAGTCAAATCTGGCGGACCTCTCTTCCACCACAGCAGCACCTCTAACGTGTTGCGCGAGCTCAGTGGCCTACCGGCCACCTCGAGCGAGGACTCGAAAGCTTCGCCAACTTCAACCCATGCCCCACTCCACCTCGATTCCTTCGTTCCAAGTAACCTTCTTTTGCCCGTAATTCTTTTTCTCTAATTTATTTCACATTGCACTCTACACCTTCATTCAATCCGACCATCATCGCATCTTCGTCGAGCGTCACAGACCTTCGGTGACCCCGTGGATACCATCCTCATCTTCTCCACAACCTCCCCCACATTGAACCTTCTTTCTCCTTACATGGAAGGAAGACCTAGCGGCCCTCAGCTCCAACTGACCAGGGCTCCATTTGCTCCAGCTCGCCCCTCTTTCACTTCCTAACACCTACAGGTACCTCAACACTCCACTAATTGGATTGAGAAGCCTTAGCCCATCTCTGGTCTTTGCCTTCATCTCCGACGAGGCTACAACCCCGTATGACCCCAACCATCACAGTAGCCTTGCCTCATCACCCCGACCTTCGCCATCTTCCTTCCGATCTTCCTAGTCCATCAGTCTTGCCTCCATGTCGAGGAGAGACCTCCGGGAGCTCGTCGGATCCCCTCTTTAGTGCCATCGCAAGAGGAGGAGCTTGGAGGAGCCAAGCCTTCTAGATATTGTTGGAGTTAGGCTCAAACCAGATCTAGTTGTCCTTCGGGCTTCATCTACAGAAGACTGATCATCTATAAGAGCCATCCCAGCTGTTGTCACAAGGTCAAAATCCCGCTATCGATTTCGATCTGTGTGACGTTAGCTAACCAGTCTTCCTTAGTAGAACAATCACGGACACTCTCCAATTCTTCTCGTACTCCTACTTGCTCATGTATCGATGCTCCAACACAAGCGCAAGCACGAATCTACGGATTGCTCAAGAACACTCTCAAGAACTCACTCAAGAATGCTCAAGAACACTATCACACGATCACACAAGCACGGGCACAAAGCTCTTCTCTTATTAGAAGAGGAGACTCGCTCTGGAGTGGGGTGTGACACTCTACATTTGTGTTTACAAATGAGCCACGACCCATCCTTATATACAAGACTCAAGGCAACCTAAGGGACACTCATTATTACATATACAATAATGATACATAAAGACACAAGAGACCTTTCAAGTTCTTCATTAACCCTTCACGTTCAGCAACAACTCTTCCTCGTCTCTTCGACTCCCTTATTGTCCTTTCGCCTTCTCGCATGGTTGACATCACATCAACTGCCCAATCATCAGCACACTCACTCTCCAACGCTTTGCCAGTGCAACTTTGCTATAATTCATCGAGTGCCAATGAACACTCGGTCTTGTGCCAAAGGGAACCTGCGGCCATGAAACCCTTGTGTGGTAAATCCTTCCTTAGCATTCTGCATGCATAGGGGAAGTCTGCCATAACTCCGCTATCGTGGCCTCAAGATCACTCTCCTACGTATACTGTCGAGCATGCTCGACAATGTTTGTACTCAGCACCTGCAATGCTCCATGCCTCCTTGGATTGCCACGCATCAATACCAATAATGTGCGCCTTCGTGCGTACGCCTATGTGGTCATATCACATTTCTCCTCAATGCATACTTCACTACATACCGCCCTTCAGCACTCGTGTACATACCCATTGCATGCATCCACAGTCATATCTTGTATTGTTATCTGTACTTGCTGCTCACACTTCTACAAGCTCCACGACGCTATACTACTGAGCCAATGTCCTGTGTGACGCTTCTCCATTGTCACATACGGTTGAGCCTCCAGATTCTCGTGGATAACCTCTATGCTACCCATGAACTCAAGACTCCTCTTAAAGTCAGCTCCATCGATCATTCTCGTGCATTCGCTACAGTTCTGCACGATCATTTTCGATCATAAAATTTGAGGGTGTGACAAGCCTCTCCTACCAGAAGAATCGATTGTCCTCAACCGAACGTTTCTTCCTCAGTTGGCGTCCCGTCATGATCCTTCATCCACTATGCACCTCCTGATGTTTTTCGATTGGAAGAGTGGTGCAAGCTTACACCGCTTCCCTTCCTGCATTTTGTTCTTTTCACGAATAAACGCGTAACGTCATGACTTGGTCTTTATCGTGAGAAATGGAGCTTCCTCATTAGCTCATGTTCTCGATGTATCCCTCCTAGATGCATCGTCTCCATTGTTGGTGTGTGGCGGCTCCAGCTCCACATGTGGATTACTCACCTTCATGCTCGCTCGTTACTGATCTCGATCATTCCTTGTGGGTGTCCTCGCATCTTGGGAAATGGGCATATCCTGCGTTCCGAGCAACTTCGGTATCTTGCCTATTGCAAGACCATTGGTGATGTGGTTCATCACCACTCCACCCCATGGACGTCTAACTCATTATCCATGATACATCGCCCTCTAGAGCTCTGCATCGCCTCCTCATGCACAGATGCTCTCGTATTTGTGGCTTTGGTGGTGTGTCCCAAACACACACATTGGTGCTCAGCACGCACCTTCGCACACATGTGCATCCTCAGTCAAGCTTTAGCACCTCTAAAACTCTTTGTGGTAGAGTTCCTTCCCTCCACCAAGTTCGAAGCTATGACTCGAAGTGTCGTGAGGTGTATCTTACGCATAGCATTGATTGCTCCCAAGCATACCTTACCTTCTCTTACGCATTCCTCCTCATCCGTAAGAAGAGAGTAAAGCTTCTCCTTTGGCACTCCCGCATCTGATGCGGTCCGTTACATATGAAGCATCCCTTTCTCTTGGGATGCTCCCTCTTCTTGAAGTACTCGCGTTCCTCTGTTGGTGGATCTTGGACAACGCCTTTACCCTTGTCCTTCGACCGCACTTTAGCTTGTTGGTGAACTCCTTCTCTTCAGGGTCGTGATCTAGTTGGGCACCGTAGTCGACCAACACATCTGCCACCATGATCATTGAATTTAGGTCCTTTACGCCCTATGTCCGCAGTTTGACTTACACCTAGCTTTGCTACCCGATCGTGAAGTTGAAAAGCTTGTCCTCCTCTAATATTCCCTTAATGTCCAGCAACATAGATGTAAACTTCTTCACGTACTCACGAACCGTGGATGTTTGCTTCAAGCATTGAAGAGCCTCCCATGCAACCCACACAGTATTCTTTGACAAGAAATGCACCTTTAGTTTTGTGACTAGATCATCCCATCTGGATATCCTCGATCTCGCCTCATCTACTGCACGGCTCCTCCACCATAAGTTGGTGTCCTCGACGTTTACATCGATGCTAAGATCACCTTCTTGGCTTCCCTCGTCTTGGTCACCTCGAAGTACACTTCCATATCCCATAGGAAGTTCTCCAAATCCTATGCACTCTGTGTACCTGTGAAGGGTTTGGGTTCGGATGCCTTTCATCGTTGCACCTCCGTGGATCGCCAGCTATTTGCCATCGCCTTCTTGATGAGGGAGATCGCACTGCGTAGATCCACCATAATCGTGTTGAACGCCTCCAGCTTGTCCTCCGAGGACTTGATCTGCTCCGCTGAGTGGTTGGTCTTGTCCCCAACATCTAATCTTTTTGAAGAACGATCCTCAAGGTTGGCAATACGGCAGCCATGAGTCCAAATGGTGGACTCCACTTCTGTCACTGCTTGCTCCAGTGCTGCAACACTCTCGACAACACCCACCATCTTTGCTCCATCAATTGAAGATATACTTGCATTGACATGTATCCTTTGCTCCTGCCATCAAATGCACCAACAGTCGTCCTAACTTTTCCTGCTTTCTTGGCACCAACTAAGCTTTAATACCAATTCGCTCTAATGAATATTATCGCTATCAGCTCTGATACCAATAATCATAGGTTCAAAATCCTGTTATCGATTTCGACCTCTGCGGTGTTATCTAACTCATAGCTAACCAACCTTCCTGAGTAGAATGGTCACGGACACACTCCAACTCTTCTCGTACTCTTGTTTGCTCATGTACCGATGCTTTAACACAAGCGTAAGCACGATTCTACAAATCACTTAATAACAATCTCAAGAATTTGCTTAAGAACGCTCAAGAACAATATCACACAATCACACAAGCACGGGCACAAAGTTCTTCTCTTATTAGAAGGGGAGACTCGCTTTGGAGTGTGGTTTGATAGCCTACATTTGTGTTTACAAATAATCCACCACCCCTCCTTATATACAAGACTCAAAACAACCCAAGGGACACTCATTATTACATCTACAATAATGATACAAAAAGACACGAGAGACCCTTCGAGTTCTTCTCCAACTCTTCATGTTTCATAGCAACTCTTCGTCTTCTCGTCTCTTCAACTCCCTTGTTGTCTTTTCATCTTCTCGTATGGTTGATGCCACATCAACTGCCTAGTCATCAACCGCTCTGCTCCAACGCTTTGCTGGTGTAGCTTTGGCATAGTTTATCTAGTGGCATTGAACACTCGGTCTTGTGCAGAAGGGAACCTGTAGCCACCCGACCCTTGTGCGGTAAATCATTCCTTAATGTTCTGCATGCTAAGGGGAAGTTCACCACAACTTTGATATCTTGGCCTCTAGACCACTCTCATGCGTATACTACCGAAAATGCTCAACAATGCTTGTACTCAACACCTGCAATGCTCCATGCCTCCTTGGATCACTGTTGAACTGAAAATCGCAGAGGTCGTGTTGACTCACAAGGCGAATCAACAGTCGCTGATTTGACCTCCAACGAAATCCGAAATTCAAACAACAATTAACCCACAACAATTAAATCAAGCAATGAAAGTAAATGTGCGGAGTTAAAATTTATTATAACTCTACAACAAGATGTGTATAGTGCAAGTATGTGTAGAGGTCGAACACAGGGAGCAGACAGGTAGATCGGGGCACAAGTGCTCAAAAATGTGTGAAAGTGATCGAATGTCTATCTATGCTATTTTTTTGTGGGTTTTTAATTATATATTTTTTTATTTAATTTTTAATTTTATATTTTGATTTTTAATTTACTGATTTTGTATTTTCTTTTTATATTTTATATATATTTTTTATATTCTTTTTCAATATTGGAAGATAAGAACAATGTAATAAAAAGGAGAAAAGGATATTTATAAAAATAGAGAAAAATGTGCAAAAATTAGGAAATAAAGTCTTTTGGGGATTTTTATATTTTTTTACTGTTTTTGTGATTTTTGGGTGATTTTTAGAATGTTTTTGGTATTTTTAATTATCAAAATAAAGAAAACAGTGGCAAAAATACAAGGCTGAAGTTAAAATGGAGAAATAAAATAGCAAACAGTAACAAAAATTCTCCAAATTAATTTTCTCTTATAGATAACAGAACAGAGAAAATTTAGGAAAAGAAAACACTATTTTTGGATTTTTAATGAATTTTATAAATTTTTATGAAGGTTTTTAGAGTTTTGCAATTTTTAGGAGTTTGGTTTTATATTTTTTAATGATTTTTGGCTGGGAGTTAAAACAAGCTAAAAGACACAAAATATATTTTTTGGGGATTTTTCTGAGGAGTTTTTATATTTTTTATGGATTTTCTAAGTTAGAAAGTGCACAAAATGGCTATTTTTGATTTTTAATAAATAATAAAATGCGATAATTACGAAAAATAAAAATATGGCGTGATAATATGGTGCAACAGGAGCTTAATGCAATTTTTGGAGATTTTTTAGGGTTTTGTAGATGTATGCAAGAATTACAAGCAACAAAAACAAGACACTACATTACTGGCAAGGGCATAAGGACAAATCAGCAAACATCCAGGGGTTTATGCGCAAAAGTTCCAGAATTATATTAACTTAATTGAAAACTTTCTGAGCCAAGTATCAATATTAGAAACCGCAAGGGTTTTTCCTGCAAAAAGACCAGGGCGCTCGTGACTTGCGCGCGCGCCTAGTGGGGGTATAAAAATAATTTACGAAAACTGTGGGTCTCATATGCAAAATTTTAAACAAAGTTATCAAGGCGCAGAGGAAAGTTTACAGTCGAATATTAAATGCTCAAAATGTGCGGGGAAAGAAGAGCAAAATACCCACGCACAGTCCTGATCGAACGGCCGACAGGGCCTCCACTTAAACACGTGTCGCAGCAAGGGGCGACGATACCCCTTCGGCTTGGACGCCCGAGATTAGACAAAGGCCGAATGATCTGACGGCTGGCACTGCAAGGAATCCAACGGCAGATGACGTGCCTGGAAGAGCAAGCCAAATCTGACGGCCGGGAGGTGATCGCGAAGATCAAGGAGGCGGGCCGGCGACGATGAAGTTCCCTGACCCCTCTCCCTCGTCTTCGACGTCCTTGGAGGTTGCAAAAAGGCCTGCGAGGCTCCTGGAAGCCTCCTCTATCCTGTGGTGGCCCCAAAATGGCGGAACGAGCACTGGAGGGCCACCACAGCGTGCGTGAACTAGGGCTGTTTCCTGGAGCTGCTCCTTCAAAAATCTGACCCCCGGATGGAGTCCATTAGCCCCCCCTAGAACCTGCAAGAATGCAACACAAGCGCGAGAGATGGTCCAGAGGCAACAAAAGTGGAGAGGGTGGTGTGCGTGGCGTGAGAATGATCGCCGGAGCTCGGGAGCTCCGGCGAGATGTTCGACTGGGAGACCAAGGATGATCAATCGATGGATCAGCAAATAAAGTGCATCAATACGAAGCTAAGGTTATTGGCTATCTAATCAGCAAGAAAAACAACACAAAAATGACCTCGAGTGGTGTGGAACCACGAGATGGTTACCTCACGACGGCTCACCGCCGGAGATGGTGGAACAACCAAATAGACGCGCCGAGCGCTACCCTAGATGGCTGGAGGTGGTGCTGTCACCACCACCAGTCCTGAGCCAAAGCAAGGGAGCTAGAGACGGTCAAAAATGGGGTTCAAAATGAAAAGGGAAGAATGGGTTGGTTTTTGAAAGTTGGACGAGGGGCGATCTTCGAGGACGCGTATCTTGCGAATCGCAACTCCATTCCCCGAGGTAAAGGCTAGGCGTGATAGCTGGATGGTAGGACTACAAATCTCGTGAAGAGGTCGACCTGATTCGATGAAAGGATCGGCCTCCAAAAATCCTCGAAGTCCAAGAAATATCATGTTCTGACACAGCCCAGGTGTTGGGCAGAGAGTTGACCGAGGTCAACTCTCCTAGCCCCCTGGTTGGTCCACGTGGACCAACCAGAAAAAACCTGGGGAAAAAGAATTGTAAAATCAAATTAAAATAGAAAACGATTTTATTGATTTTTTATTATAAAATAAAAAATGTTTATTTTTTTATGAATTATTTTATGATGATTTTTATTTATTTTTATGGAGTATATTTTTACAAGTTTGCATTTATACCCTTATAGGTATCTATATCTATGTATTAATGTATTCTATTTTTATTTAGGTATTTTTAATATTATTATTTTTATTTATGATTTTATAAAATTATAAAATACTTTTATCTACACAAATATATTTTTATTTTATTTTTCTGATTTATTTTGTATACTTAATAAAATACAAACATGTTTTGTATAGGGATATGTATAAGTATGTATCTATGTATTGAATATATACAAGTATTTTTATTTGTATTTTATTTATTTTTTTATTCTGATTTAAATATACATAATTATTATAAGTATTATTTACAACATTATAAAAATATAAAATTATAAAAATAATAAATAAATAATAAATTGAATATTTTAATATGTACAAGTATACAATGAGGGTCCAAAAGTCAACTTTCAAACCGTAGCTCCGCCAAATGCGAAACCACCACCATTAATTAGATTATTTTCTTCTATATACAATTAAAGGTGAGTACGCTGCATTTGGAGTTTTTATTTGTGAGATACGGGTCTGGGAAGTTGGGATTCTGGATTTTTATTCAGACCATAACTTTTTATCTGTACATTATTTTTCTGTGAAATCAATTTTGTATTTTTCTTTATAAAATTATCTACAACTTTCATGTACAAAGTTTCTTTATTTGATGTACAAAAAGTGGAACCAAAAATAGGTCCCAAAATGAATAAAGAATGAATAAAATGTATAGGTATTTTATCTGTGTTTTGGCCCTTATCTTCCCCTACTTTATTCCTTGTCGACCTATTCATCAAGATGCCTAGGTCTCGGGGTTTCGGGTCATAAAATATTTACAATATTTTATTCTTTTTCTTTTCTTTTCTTTATTCTATTATTTTGGCTTTAAAAACCGCATTTTATACAATATTTACATACATATACATGAATGCTAAAATGCCTGAATTATGCCTATTTATACGCATTTACTAGGGTTTTTAAGGCCAAAATGATAGAATAAAGATGATGAAACGTGGATTCATCAATCACCACGCATGAATACCGATATAGTGTGCCTTCATATGTACGCATATGTGATCGTACTGCAATGCTCCTCAATGCATATTGCTTCACTGCATATTGCACTTCTGCGCTCGCATATGTACCCATTGCATGCATCCACCATCATATCTTGCTCTACTCTTTGTACTTGTTACTCGCATCGTTACAAGATCCACGACACTCTGCTACTGAGTCAGTGTCATGTGTAACGCTTCTTCATTGTAGTGTACGGTTGAACCTTCAAACTTCCATGGATTAGCTTCGTGCTACCCACAAACTCAAGACTCCTCTTGAAGTTAGCTCCATCGATCATTCTCGTTCATCTGCTACCATGTCTGCACGATCATTCTCGATCACAGAATTTAGGTGTGACAAGCCCCCCCCCCCACCTAAAGAATTGATTGTCCTCAACTGAGCGTTCCTTCCTCATTTGGTGTCCCGTCACGATCCTTCATCCACTATGAACCTCTTGATGTTGTTCAATTGGAAGAGTGGTGCAAGCTTGCACCACTTCCCTTCCTGCATTTGTCCATGTTGCAATGCCCTCTAGATTCTGCATCGCCTTCTCATACATGGATGCTCTCCTATCCGTAGCTTCGACGATGTGTCCCTATCACACACGTTGGTGCTTAACATGCACCTTCGTACACATGTGCATCCTCGGTCGAGCTGTAGCACCTCCAAAGCTCTTAGTGGTAGAGTTCCCTCCCTCCACCAAGTTCGAAGCTCTGACTCGAAGTGTTGTGAGCCATACTTTGTGCATAGCATCGATTGCTCCCAAGCGTGCATCACCTTCTCCTGCGCATTCCTCCTCATCCGTACGAAGAGAGTGGAGCTTCTCCTTTGGCACTCCCGAACCTGATGCGGTCCGTCGCATATGAAGCATCCATTTCTCTTGGGTTACTCCCTCTTCGTGGAGTACTCACTTCTTCCGTTGGTGGATCTTGGACAACGCATATACCCTTATCCTTCGGCTGCACCTTCAGCTTGTTGGTGAACTCCTTCTCTTCAGAGTCGTGACCTGGTTGGGCACCGTAGTAGACCAATGCATCAGCCACCATGATTGCTGAATTTAGAATTCTTCACACCCTGTCTCCGTAGTTCGACTTGCGTCAAGCTTTGCAACCCGATCGTGAAGTTGAAAAGCGTGTCCTCCTCTGACATTCCCTTAGTGTCCAGCATCATAGATGTAAGCTGCTTCACGTACTCACGAACCGTGCATAATTGCTTCAAGCGTTTAAGAGCCTCCCGTGCAACCCACACAGAATTTTCGACATGAACTACGCTGTTAGTTCCGTGACTATATCATCCCGGTTGGATATCCTCGATCGCGCCCCGTCTGCTGCACGGCTCCTCCACCATAACTTGGCATTGCTCGACATGTACATCGATACTAAGACCACCTCCTCGACTTTCCTCATCTTGGTCACCTCGTAGTACACTTCCATATCCCATAGGAAGTTCTCCAAATACTTAGCAATCTGTGTACCTGTGAAGGGTTTGGGTTCGGGTACCTTTCGTCGTTGTACCTCCGTAGAGCACCAGCTATTTGCCATCGCCTTCTTGATAGGGATGGGTGATGGACCGCTGAATACGATGTTTAATGTGTACTCGTTGTAGTACATGTACTTAGTGAATCGTTCAGAACCGAGAGAAGATCTCCATGAAGAGTGTCTCGACTTTAATTTATATCCCTGGCAAGTCTAGAGTCAAACACAGGGAGGCAAAGGAACAACGTCGGGTTAATTCAGAATAATTAGATCTAGGTTTCCAAATGATATTTTTTAAAAAAATTTTAATGCAAGAACAAAGGCAAAATGCAAATGCAGGTGGATTAAGAAACTAAGAAAACACAATAAATAGGCCAAATTGATTTTAATACGAAATTAATAAATTTAGCCTAATTGTATTTTTCCTACAATCTAATCCAGATATGAGTACAAAACATATTTTTTGTATTTTTAGGTATTAAAATGTAATAATTAAAAATGCACACTTTTATGGGTTTTTTTCACTATTTTTCACACAAACAGAATGCAAAAATTATAAAAAATATTACTAGAATGAACACATGATACAAGGATGCTACGTTAATTTTTTGGAATTTTTTGACAAAATATGATTTTTTATGAATTTCTTAGTGAAGACAGAGTGACAGTGAGTAATTAAATCCTAATAAATCCACAATATCAAACTAGCCAAAGAGCAAATTATCTCAGATACGTATTCTAATAAGAAATCCAGAAGAGTTGAAATTTTGCAAAAAAGACATATCTGGATTTAACTAAAAATCAAAAATCAAAATCACTCTATGATTTATTAAAGACGCATGATAATTCTAATTGATGTGAAATTTGGACAGTAATTAAAACATACATCAAAGTATCATTCCTGATTTTTGTAAAATTGTTCGAGAAACTGTGAGTGAGATATGAATTAAAGAGCTCAGAATGGGTAAAATATGCAGAATTTCAGTTAAATAATTTTAATTAATTATCGACAACCCACAAAAATACAAATAAATATTTAGATGGTAGACAATTTGTTGCTCAATATCATGCTATTTTTCATTGAATAAAATGATGCAATGTAGAGGTCCAAGTTGATAGGAAAATATAGGGTTATATGTGCAAAACAGAAATGAAAACTAAATAACACAAACATGTACATGGATCATTTTGCAATTACAGAAACTTATAAGGATACCAATGCAAATTTTACAAAAAAATAATAATAATTTTGAAACCGACCTTCTTCTCAGGTGGCGTAAGTTGATGGATAGGGCGATGGGTGGGGCGGCGCCGCCCGCGCGGCGTGGCGACGACCGCGCGTGGGGGACGTGGAGGACGAGGACAACTTTAGGCAGGGATGACTTCAGGCGCTGCTGCGCGCGATGAGGAGGAACGGCACGGGTGGGCGGCGCCGCCTGTGCGAGAGGGAACGGCGGGTGCTGCGCGCAAGGGCTGAGAGGCGGCGCAGTGGAGCCCTGTGCGCAGGCGCAGTGGCCGGCAGCTGAAGATGACAACCGCCTCTAGCGGTGGTTGCTGGAAGGAGGGGCGACAGGCGGCGGTGGCCCCGTGGAAGAAGGGGGGTTGCGGGTGGCACCGCTTCTTTTTTTAATTTTTTTTAAATTTTTTTAGTGTTGTGCTATTTTTTATGTTTATTTTTTTGAATTTTTTTTGCTAAACAGAGAAATAAAAAAATGTGATGGTGGTAATATGATGAAATAGAACAAATGAAGATATAAGGGTGATGAATGTGGTGTGATAAAAAATGCAAAAATAAAAAATGATGTAAAAAATGAAAAGATAAATTACCTACAATGGAAGAGGACCGCCTGGGGAGTGCTCACGTGGAGCATGAGCACGATCTTCTCTCAAATCACCGACGAGCGATGAGCTCGAGCAGTACATGGATGTGGCTGCGATGTTGGCCAAGAAGCCAACGGATCTCACTGGAGAGAGGGTTATCGTCACTCGACCGCGGTAGCGTCGTTGTCATCGATTCAACTCTGGGAACTAAGTTCTCCTCACATAAAGATGGATCAAAGGCAAAAATGAGGAGAATGGGATGTATATAAAGAGAAAAAATAAGAGGCTATTAAAGTGGTGGAAGGTTAATAAAATAATGGGGTTGAATTAGAAGTTAGAAATTTTGGTGGAAAGGTGGAGTTGAATGGTGGTTATTGTAGAAAATGGAAAATAAATAAAGGAAAATAAAATAAAATAAAGTAGGCTACTTTAAATACAATAAAATAAAAGAGAAGAAAAATAGTGGAGAATTTACAAAGGAAGACATACAACTTATACATTTTTTTGTTTGCTTTTCTAATTTATATTTTTTTGTCTTTTAAATAAGAGATAAGTATAACAGAAAAATACAATAAAATACTAGAATCAAAATACAACAGAACAATGATTTTTTTTTGGATTTTTTTAGTAATTAAGAAAGATAAAATAAAAATGATGAAAGAATGAATATATACATAATATACAATGTACATCTAGGTTCCAAAATCCAACTTTTGCAAATGAGCTTTGATTTTAATGAAATCAATTCCTTGGATAGATAATTTTCTAACTTGAACTCTAAAAGTGAGTTTGGTGAATTTGGAGTTCATACGAAGCAGGAATTTGGCCAGGAAGTTGGACTTTACGGCTTTTTGTCTTTGAGATCTCGGAGCAATTATTTGAGGTAAAATTTATTTTATATTTTTGTATTTTTATATACATTTTTATGAACAAGTCAGAGAAAGAATTAGCCAAAAGGAGTTGAAATAAAATTATTAAAAATACATGAAGTTTTAGGCTATTTACAGGTGAGAAACTCCTTTATTTTGCGGCTTTTATTGTTAATTTATTTTGTACAATCTAATATACCATAATTAGTGTGTTTTATTTACAAGAGTCATTTTGTAAATTTATTGATTTTATATACATTTATTTGGGATTTTACTCGGGGATTTTGCTAAGATCAAGATATTGAGATGATGAATCGCGGATTCATCACCCCCCCCCCTATACTTAAACTTTGCTAGTCCTCGAGCAAATAAAGAATGAATAAGTTGGAATAACCCCTGACTTGCATGTGAATACAAGACTTGATCCGTTCAAGAACTCTCGGTTCAGAGATCCTAAAATTCTAAGCTGAACCAAGCTCTAGTCAAAAGGTATCCAATTTCCCTAATCATCATACTCTCTCTGTACACATATATAGTAGGGATATGACTTAAGTGTAGACTACAATTACAAGAGTAAAGTCGCAACGCCACCCAAGGTTCCAGTCCAAGAAGCTCTCCTAAGAACCCAATCCTCCACACTAGGGAATAAACCATTTCTTGCATCCAATCCATCGTTTTTAGTTGTCAGACTTGAAAGTGTGAATGGAAGGCCAGATGATGGAGGGCATAGGATTGTGTCATTTCTTCTCTCTCTCATTGGAACAAGGATTCTCTCAAGTGTCTTATTACTCAACGCATTTTTTTGGTGTTGATTAGTGCATCCGTCAAGAGAAGTTGGAGTCGTCTGCACTTGTTTTCCTGGAAGTACACTGGGTGTGCCTTTTTTTAGTACCTATCGTACCTTCTACACCCCGACTTGTAGCATTTATGATGAAGAGCCCTTTTTTGGTGCAAGCTCGACTCCTGGTCCTAATAGAGGTGGTTCAAGTGGACACTTTGAAATGGTTGGGAGCGCTCGCCTTTGGTGGAAGCTCTTTGATAGTTGACTTTATGGAATGAGAGCTTTTCTTTAACATTTCATTGCTTTGTAATATTTTTTGCTAGATCCACTGCTTTTACCAAGAGTTGACGCACTTTGATCAATATTTTTTTATTTTATCACACTTTGGCACTTAGGTAAATGTCAAGAGATAGTACAAGAACGATGTTCTTATACTGGCTAAAGGTGTTGACACTCAGGTATAGTACAAGAACCATGTTCTTATACTGGCTAAAGGTGCTGACACTCACGTTTCATGAAGCCTTCATTGATTTTATCCCATCCTCGAGCATCATTAAATCAAGTCCAACTCAAATCCCGCATCCCAATTCCTCAACTGAAATTTCAACTCATCTCATCATAATTGCAGTCGTGTATGTGAGGTGTTGATCATGTTATTAAGGTAGAGACTAAGTATGCAATATAGCACACAAATCTTTCAAACTAGGGAAATGTGAATAATTAAGTCAAAGACCCTAGTTACTAAGGCTGATTAACTCAAAATCTCAAGACCCCATAAACCAAGTGTTCTTGAACATCACTAGTATTATGTGAAAGTGTAAGTGTCAGGGGTTAAACCAACTTATTAGTTGGTTTTTTTATTTTGTTGTTTTTATTTTTTTTTGTTTTTTTTTGTTTTTGTTTTTTTGAAAGGAAAGGAAGAAAGAAAGATGTTTTTTCTTCTGAAAATAAGAAAGAAAGAGATTTTTTTCTTTGAAAAACACACACTTTTTAAAAAGTCTCTTTTTTTCTTTTTTAAAGCAAATAAGGGGATTTTTTAAAAGTTTTTTTGGATTTTGATTTTTTTTGTTTTTTTACAAACTTTACCTACCCCGTAATTATTGTAATATATACAAAAATATGTGAAATACGAGCTATGGGTAAAGTATATATGTAATATATACACGCCCCCCTATACTTAGCATGTGTTATGTCCTCATAGCACAAGAAGCGAGAAAAAGACATAGCTCGTGCTAAGCGTAGGACAGAAAAATAATAAAAAAGTATAGAAGTAGATCCCCCCCCTATATTTAGGCTTTGATCAGCCTAAGTGTAGAAGAAGAGCAAAATTAGGGCGGATGAGGTCAAGAGGAGAAATGGATGAGTATATACACATGGTGGGCATCGATTCCCCCTATACTTAGGCTCTGGTCAGCCTAAGTATAGGATAGGAGTAAGTGTGAGAACCGATGTGATCTGGAAAATATATAAAGAAGGGAGAATGTACAAGAGTGATTGAATCTTCTAAGCTGTTGAATCTTGATGCTGCGTCTTCATGAAGAATATGATGTATCTGCTCTGTGCTCACTCTGCATGAAGTTGATAACCTCGACTTGGACTAACTGGCCTTTAGAATCTACAAAATGCTTCAACAGTTGTCCATTCACCACATGAGATTGTGCATCATCTATAAGATCAACTATCTCTACACTTCCATTCTTGTGCACTTTCTTAACAACAAAGGGACCCGTCCATTTAGATTTGAGCTTCCCATGGAACATCTTCAACCTGGCATTGAACAACCATACCTTTTGCCCAGGGACAAAGTCTTTGCACCTAATGTGATGATCATGCCATCTCTTCACTTTATCCTTATAGATCAAACTGTTATCATATGCCCTATTTCGAATTTCCACGAGCTCGTTCAAGTTCAAGTCTCGACAAAGCTTCCTTAGGTGACAACTCCAATTAATCTGCTTAATTGCCCATTCGGATTTATGAATTAACTATGCGGGTAGATGGCATGGCTTGCCATAGATCATTCTAAATGGTGAAGTACCCAATGGTGTCTTGTAGGTTGTCTTGTAGGCCCATAGAACTTGGTCCAAGAGATGGGACCAGTTCTTTCTATCGGGACGAACCAACTTCTGCAAAATACTCTTCACCTCTCTATTCAAAACCTCTGCCATCCGTTGGACTGTGGATGGTAAGGACTAGTAACTCTATGCTCAAATCCATAGTCCTTAGCTAAAGATTTCATATCTCGGTTCACAAAGTGGCTACCCCCATCAGATATCAAAACTTTTGGCACCCTGAACCTAGCAATAATATGGTCTCTCACAAACTTATAAATAGTCTTGCTATCTGCGGTTCGGGTTTGGATAGCCTCCACCCACCTAGATAGATAGTCAACCACCAACAATATGTACTCATGTCCTTGGCTATTGGCAAAGGGACCCATAAAATCTATGCCCCGTGCATCAAAAACATCACAAATAATCACCAGCTGCATGGGAATCTCATCTCTCTGTCCAACTGTCCCTCCTATCCTTTGACAGATCGGGCACGACCGTACAAAATCAATAGCATCTCTAAACAAGGTCGGCCAATACAATCCACATTGAAGTACTTTGTGAGCGGTTCTCTTTCCCGAATAATATCCTCCAGCCTCGAGTGAATGACAATATGTGAGGACACTCTGGTACTCCTCCTGAGGAATACACCTTCTCCAAACACAATCTGGTCCTTCAAAGAAAAGGAAAGGATCATCCCAGTGGTATCTCCTCGAATCCGACCTAAGTCGGTTAGTGCTTCTCCTAGTCCAACCATGGGGAACCTGCTTGGAGACAAGATAGTTCACCATGTTGGCATACCACGGGAGTGAGTCAATAACAAAATTGACTCGTCTGGATAGGTCTCTCTAATCCGCTCATAATCAGGAAAATCTTTAAGTTCAATCCGAGAAAGGTGATCAGCCACAACATTCTTTACTCCAGGTTTATCTTTTATCTCCAAATCAAATTCCTGGAGGAGTAAAATCCACCTAATAAGACGCGCCTTCGCGTCCTTCTTTTCCATTAAATATTGAATGGTTGTGTGATCAATGTAGATTGTCACCTTAGAGCCCAAAATATATGACCTTAACTTCTCGAGGGCCCATACTACAGAAAGCATTTCCTTTTCAGTCACTGTATAATTCTTCTGTGTAGGATCTAATACTTTGCTCGTGTAGCAGATCGCAAATGGGATCCCCTCTTGTTGTTGTCCTAACACAGCTCCTATAGCGAAATCTGAAGCGTCAGTCATGATCTCAAAGGGGAGAGACCAGTCAGGAGCTTGTAGGATAGGCGAGGAACAAATCTTCCTCTTCAAGAGTTTAAAGGCCTCCATACACCTATGATATACAATAAACTCTGTGTCTTTTCCTAAGAGCTCAATCAGTGGGTGGGTGATCTTTGAAAAATCCTGAATAAATCTTCTATAGAATCCAACATGCCCTAGAAAAGACCTCACTGACTTCACGTTGGTAGGTGGATCGAGTTTCTTGATCACCTCCACCTTGGTAGGTTCAATCTACATTCCCCTTTTGGAGATGACATGCCCCAACACGATACCCTCCGTCACCATAAAGTGACTCTTCTCCCAGGAGAGTACCAGATTCACCTCTCTACACCTCGTGAGGACTCGGTCCAAGTGCGCTAAACATGCATCAAAGGAATCACCATGAACCGAGAAGTCGTCCATGAACACTTCCAGGAAATCTCCCACCATCTCGGCAAATATGGCGATCATGCACCGATGAAATGTGCTCGGGGCATTGCAAAGCTCAAATGGCATGCGCCTGAAAGCATAAGTGTCGAATGGATATGTGAATGTGGTCTTTTCCTGGTCCTCAGGGGCTATGGCCACCTGGTTGTAGCCTGAGTACCCGTCAAGAAAACAGAAGAACTCTTTCCATGTTAATCTCTCCAAGATCTGATCAATAAAAGGTAAGGGAAAGTGGTCTTTCTTGATCGCGGTATTCAAGCGCCTGTAATTGACACAGACACGCCACGATGTGGGTACTCGTCTCGTGATCTCTACCCCCTCCTCGTTGGTGACCATCTGAATTCCCAACTTCTTCGGGACAACATGAAGCGGGGCCACCCACTTGGAGTCAGAAATAGGGTATATAAACCCTGCCTTGCACCATTTCTCAATCTCTTTCTTCACCACTTCCTGTAGATTGGGGTTACGTCTCCTTTGGAACTCACGGGAAGGTCTCACATTATCCTCAGAAAAAATGTGGTGCGAGGAGAGAGCGGGGTTGATCCCCACGAGATCTGGCATTGTCCAGCCTATAGCTTTGCGGTTCCTCTCTAAGACCTCTAACAACCTAGACTCTTGTTCTAAAGTCAAGTCTGGGCTAATGATAACATGATATCTCTCTTTGGGTCCCGTAAGAAAGGCATACTTGAGTGTAGGAGGTAGTGATTTCAGCTCTGGCAATGTGGTGTCATCAAGCAAATCTGGTTGAACTGAATCTGAATCCGGTTCCACGTTGCATGAAGGTGAGCTAAGTTATGTAGTACTCGCCACCATCTTAGAAGTATCAGGAGTCGGATCGCCAAAGAAATGTAGTAGTTCGGCCAAAGCCGCGTCCGACTCATCATCTATATCCCATGATCATTTCGAAGGGGATGGAACTGAAAAATCAAGATGGATCTCTACGTCATCACAGGAATAGGTAGATGCATCTCTAATAAGATCAGACAATACCTGGCAAACTGCATCATCCACTATTTCCTTTCCAGATGAAAGGGTCTCGCTCTGTCCTGAAGGAATCTATCTCCAAATTCCAACAGTGCTAATCATTCTGCAATCTGCCTCTGAAGATGAGTACTCTGTGCTACTCTCTTAATCGGGTCGCTGACACTTGGTTTGCTTCATCTCAAGGTTCACTTCTCCTCCTGGAGAACTTCATCATTCCCGTACCATAATCAAAAGCTGCGCATGCGGTCCTAAGGAAGGACCGCCCAAGAATGATTTGAGATTCTCTCCAATAATTGGGGGTCTCCATGTACAAGACTATGAAGTCAACCTGATAGTTCTGCCTCTCAATCAAGATAACTACGTTCTTCACTTCTCCCTTAGGTCTCTTCACTGAACGGTCTGCAAATTGGAGTAAAGTTCTGGATTTGCAAAGTGGTCCCAACTCCAATTTCTGATATAAGGCTAAGGGAAGTAAGTTGACCGAAGAACCGTTATCTAAGAGTGTGCGTGCAAATGCAATGTCGTTGGTAATGTCCGATTCTTGAGATAATAGGTTGTGGTTGTTGATAAGATGGGTGTCTTTATATTTGGTTCTCTTTCTTCCTGCTAACCCTAGTAGGTGTGCATCTCACCTTAAGGTATTTCTGGAATGCATGATGGTTAGCCACATACTCATCAAATGGCACCTTTACAGTGATATTTTCTTTACAAAATCGTGCCATATCAAGGTCATCTTTCTGAATCTTTTTAATGTGCTTTCCTGTCGTAAGAGCACGGGGGAAGGGATTGAAGCTAGAGAAACATAAGATGAAGAGTCTGAATCATGAACTGAAATATCATTCTTAGCATTAACTAAAACAGAGTTCTTCATACAAGAATCTTTTTTATGAAACATGGACTCAAAATCTAGACTATCTACTATAGGTTATGGAATAAAAGCTGGAGTGGTATCCGCCACAATCAGAGATGCAAGGTCCTCCGTAGACTCAGAAGAATATCCATGCTGTCGATGTTGCATACGTGCTCTCCTTCTCCTCTCAGCTCCCTGAGTAGAAATCCTCGAATGGTGCTGATGGGGCTCTGAAATATGCTGCCTCTCCTCCTCGTCCTCTGAAGAATCCTCAGGTAGAGCTCCAGAGATGCCCTTCCCCGTGTCCCTCGCCCGGTCAGGTACGGTCACGGTCCTTCCGCTCCTGAGTGAGATGTGGTTAGCCTCGTCACATGAAAGAATCTCATGTTCAGATCTAGGAGATGCTGAATAATATACCTGACCAAAGTGCTGCTGAGAACTAGATCGGTTCAGGCTAATTTGGATTAGCCTGAACTTGGGCTGGGATTGAGGTAGAGGGTGCAGTCTGCTCGTCTCGCCATCTGGACAGGCGGTTGACATCCACCCGTAAGTCGTGAATTTCGTTCCTGTAGGAATGGAGCTCGTTGAGTATCTGTTGCTGTATATCCACGGGTCCAGATGATAAAGGAAGGGGATAAGACTGGGAAGAAGAACGGGAGGACTGGCTCTACTGGCCAGGGTACTGCCTCTGCTGCTGGGGTATCTGCTGAGATTGCGGGCCCTGCTGGCCCACCTGGTAATGGCCTTGTTGGCCATACTGCTAGTACTGCTGCCGCTGCTACTGGGGTGGCTGGAATCCAGGGCTCTGCTGTGATAGAGGTGGTGCGGAGGTGAATGCAGTGTTGTGAAAGGTTGGGAGATGCTGGTAGTTCTGTCGGTCTCCCTTACTTCCCTGCCTGGTAGGGTCCTGAGTATACCATACTCCACTCACTTCCCAAACTGGTGGAGGCTCCTCCTGAACTGTCTCTGATAATGGAGGTGGCTGCTGGAAAGAGTGGGCATAGGATTGGTCCTGCTCACACGGCTAGGGCTGCCCTGACACCAACTGCTCCTGAATATGGTGAACTCGGTATACGGGAGAAGAGGGTGCAGTCACGACAGGTATCTTTATCTTAGATACTTTATCACTCAACTCCTCCATTTGTTTTGGAATCTTGGAGACGCTCCGGTCCAATTCATCAATTCTCCTGTCAATCCTCTCGACTACAGTAATCTTGTTCGCAAGGAGTCCCATGGTAGGGATCACATCCTGAGAGAGATCGACTACAGCTGATTTTCTCCCTCCAAATGAGAGTGAACTGGGGGACGATTTATAGGCCCTACTGGCCATCTGTGAGCAGCTAGTTTCAGCCATCTGCTCGAATACCTTCTAGATGGTATCCGCTCCTCGTGATGTATAGATGCCTCCACAGGAAGCACTCACTAAACCCTGCATCTCAGGGTTGAGACCAGTGAAGAACGACTGGACCAAAATGTTGTCATCTAGACCATGACAGGGACACTTCTGCAGGATGTCCTTGAATCTTTCCCATGCATCATAGAAGGCTTCTTTGGGTAGTTGGGAAAAACTCGTAATACGCGTCCTCATCATGTTAGTTCTACTTAGCGGGTAGAACTTCTTCAGAAACAGGTCCTTGAATTGGGCATAAGTGGTGACGGTAATTCCCAAGTTCTTTACCCAGTAGTCGGCTTTTCCACCCAAGGCAAATGGAAGGGTTGTGAGCCTAATATAATCGTGGCTAACATTAGGATGTCTAAGGTTAGCGTAGATGAGCTCGAAGTCCCTTAGGAATGTATATGGCTCCTCAGAAGCATTCCCATCAAAGTGTGGCAGCAGGTTCAGAAAATGCGGCTTCAACTCAAAATCAACAGTGGGTTCAACCGGACTCAAGTAGTTCCGAATTCTGTACTGCCTTGGGTTATATGCCGCATCCATTGATGGTTCGATCCCAACATTGAGTTGTCCTAACTGAGCTCAGTAATGCGTATTGTTACTCAGATGCAGCTAATCTGGCTAGTATCATTCTCATCGGGTCCTCGGGGTGTTCTTCTTCCTCTTCTTTCTTCTTTGGAGGCATTTTTCTGATATCTTCTTTAGGTCCTACATCAGCAATGTGGTCTTAATTAGAAGAGGATTTATGAATCAAGATATTCTCATCGAGGAGAAGGTCTTCCTCGGTGAGGTGGAAAGAGAGAAAGGGAATGGTTTGAGAGTGACCATCCCGAGAGTGGGTGATCATGGGCTCAAGAGGGTCATGAGTCCAGGTTGGTCCAAGTTGCGCCTAGACCTTTGAAAACGTACTTTTTGGAGGGTTCAACAAGAGATTCACAGAGTTCGAATAAATATCCCCCCAATCGGTCATCTTCGATGTCAAAAGAACCGATTAGAACATGATATTCAATGAGGTGCTAGTTCTACAGTGCACATAAATGTGCGGAGTAAACTCACACAATACAAACGCAATTCAAACCCTTAATTTCACTAACTCAACACGTGATGGTCGTAAAGGTTCGGCTGAATTATCTGATCAATTTTAGTTGGTGATAAATACAATCTTGGAAAGATTAACGAGTTGTTAGGTGCCTGTATTTTCCTACAGACTGGCCCGGTTCTTACGACTAGTTGGACCTACTTTCAGCCAGTATAGGAGTAAGTATGGACTGTATAAATACGGCTACCCATTCCTTGAGGACTAAGGCGTCCTCTAAACCTCCCACTCTTCTAAGGAAATCCGGACCGTTTACCAGCTATCCGTAAATCCTCACTGAAAAGTAGCTAATCGCCTAAAAAGAAAGAACCAGTAGTAAGTAAGAAATCCTGGCTTGGCTCTATCCTAGGGTCGTCTCTCTCTCACTTGCAAGTAAAACAAACAATGAGGGATTTATGCACCCGAGAACAGGGGTTCTTTTTATTCTAATTTTTTTAATCGACCTGCTCAACAATGTTATAGTTAAGTTATCACTTGAAAATTAATCTGAACACACAAACACGTCTACCGTTCAGTCCTAATTTCTTTTTTGACCTTAAGTTGTAAAACAAGAGGGGAATCAGAAATCAGAATGCAAATGTGAATCGATGATGCATGCTAAGAAGAAGATATACTTACAGTGAATCCCAACACTCTCCATGTGTTATGCAAAACTGAATTTGTATATTTTACACTAAATGCATGCAGATCGAGAAAACCGCACCTAAACAATATACTATTAGCGGGGAAGAATTGATTTGATTTGAGCTAAGTAGTACGTGTCTATGTGCGTCTCACTATGAATCTTATAAGATAAGTGAATCTTCTAAGATGTGTGTGGCCTAAATTACGATAGGCACAAAGAAATTTGATTCTATACTACTGATGAATCTCCATTTCATCACCTTTATTCTATCATTTTGGCCTCAAAAACTCTAGCAAATGCATGTAAATAGCATCAATTTGCACATAATAGCATTCATTATTCATTTGTACTAATTATATATAAAATAAGGTTTTTAATGCCAAAATTATAGAATAAAGAGAAGAAAAGAAAAAGGAATAAAATATTGCAAATATTTTATGACCCTAACCCCGAGACCAAGTCCAGAATGGAATTGGTCGACAAGGAATAAAGTAGGGGGAGATAAGGGCCAATTATCCAATAAATACTCCATTCATTTATGCATTTTTGGCACCTATTTTGTACATAATTATTTATTCAACAAATGAAGAAACTTTGTACATGAAAGTTGTAGATAATAATGTGAATAAAAATACAAAATTGAGTTTGTACAAAAAAAAATAATACTCAGTGTACATTTTATACACAGAATAAAAAGCCAAAATCTCACCTTCACAGACACATATCTTGCAAATAAAAACTCCAAATCACCCAAACTCACCTTTAATTGTACATAGCATTCCATGAACTATTTTACAAAATTGGTTTCATTATTGTTGGAGTCCATATGCAGAAGTTAGGTTTTTGGGCCCCTCTTGTATATAGGACTAATTAAAATATTCATTTTATTCAGTATTTATTATTTGTACAAAATCATATTTTTAGAATTTTATAAATAATGCATATAATGCACATACATATTAAAAATAGAAGGAAACCAAAAATAAACTAAATAAAATAGGTATACAAAATTCATAGACCATATACCTATATTATACACCTACATACAAATGAAAAGGATTTGATGCATTGATTCCTTTATTGTTTATATTTTTACAATAGTATATACATTATGCATAACTCATTAAAAATACAAAACCAAAATAAAAATCAAGAAAATATAATAAATAAATTAAGTATATAAAATATATAGATAAAACACCTATAAGTATACCTACATACACCTATACCTATTTATTTAAAAATATGAATAAACTCATAAAAATCAAACAAAAATACCTTTATACTCACAAAAATAAATTATAAATTTATAAAATAAGCCAATAAATAATAAAAGAAAATAAATAAATTAAAAAAATACCCAAAAATACATGTAAATACATACGTATACACATTATTCAAATAAAACTATAATAAAACACCTCGAAAAATTCAATAAAAATCATAAACAAATACTAGATAAAATAATACACATTTTTTATTTTATGAGAAAAAATTAATAAAATCATTTGGGGCGTCAAATAAATCAATCTTCCATCAGGTCCTCTATTTTGGCATTTAGCGGCTGAGGTGGACCAATCAGGCACCTCCGCGGGTTGACTCCAGTCAACTTGACCTCCAGCCGCCCGATGTGACGCAACCCATCTCTTCGCCCGTCTTCTCCCTTTTTTCCCGGGCATACCATCCATCAATCGAAGATACTTCCTTCGCAAGAATCACTCCCTAATCATCCATGATGCCCGCCGATTCCTTAGGTCAACCTAATACTCTTTAGATCATGCAATAATCGCCGATCAATAAGGCTACTCGCCAATGTTTATAAATAACAAGATCCGCCTCCTTCCTCAGATATGGCCACTTTTATTCCAACCTAAAGCCTAGATCTCGTTCCTGGATTGTTCCTCGTGACAGGGGGAGTAGCCCAGCGCCGAGACTCGGCCGGAGGGAGGAGATTTTGACGCGGCGGAGCTCCGGCATCCGCCCTGCTCCCTGGAGGCCCCCAGGTATAAGAGCTGCCCTTTCTATGCATTTTTAGTTAGTTTTAGATGTTAGCTTTTTATTCCAGTCATTAGATTAGGTTTTAATTGATGTCTGTAGTTTAAAAATCAAAATTCGAAGTTTGCCGGAGCTCCGCTCCGGCGACTTCTCCACCCTCGTTTCGATTGTATCCGACCGCCCCAAGCACCTCATCTCGTTCCTCGACGCTTCCTTCATCCATTTCGCGCACTTGTTCAACCCAGGACCCTAGGTCCTGGAGAATCGGGGCTCCCCCTCCGCCGTTCACCGGAGCCCCTCCGCCCATCTCCATTGTGCACCGTAGCTTCAAAACCCCGGGTCGAGGAGCAAGCTCTCTCGCCCGCGGTTCTTCCTGTGCAGGTACTTCGAAGAATCGAGCCCAACTGGACTCGCACGGATCCGGGAAGAGGTTCCTGGGGGCCCTTTTCTTCTCCGACCTCGCTTCATCGACTCGGACCCCCAGGAGCCATGAAAACGCCATCAATCGACGCGGGACGCTTCCAGCTACCTTCAGAACACTTCAGACTCGCCGGAGAACCCTGGAGGAGCCCAAGCTCTTCGATCCAAGCTCGCCAGCTCCGAGCTTCTTCCCCGTTCTTCCAGGGGGCTTCAGCGCCATCGGATCAGGAGAGTCGCCCCAGATTCAACAGGAACCGTCCGATGGAGCATCGTATCCACTGTCAGATCAGCGGGGCTGATCTAATCTCAGCGCTTCATCGGCGAAGCGTCATCGGGCGACCAGGAGACGACGCGTGGCAAGTGAGAAGAGCAGCACCGTCGGATGCCACGTTTTTATTAGGGGTAAATTTCACATCCACCCCCCTTGCTTTTTGTAATTAATATTTAATGCCAAAAATAAAAGTCACAGTTGTAAATAAAATGTCTATTTTGCAAGAGGACCCTCGATGTTTTCATATTTGCACTTTAGTCCTTCTGCACCTCACGTGAAGCAACCACGTGAGGCGCGTGAAATTTTGCAGTCAAGCCCCTCCGGGTCCCTGTAATTATTAAATGGTCTTGAAAATAAAAATTAAAGTGTATTTTTACTGTGATTTTTGCATGTATGCCCCTGTGACTTATTTTAATTGCAAAAACACCCCTGGCAGGCCATTTGATTTTTGAATGTTTTGTCTATTTATTTCGTGCTTCATGTTAAATCGAAAAATCTTGGAAAAATAGACTTAAGCTACTGAATGGTTGTGCTTGCATGTCATATTTTTAGTTTGTCATTTTATGGCCTTTTTATATTTATTAAAAATCAAAAACATGTCTTTTATTCACTGTCTAGAGTATAAAATCCCAAAAAATATCAAAATGCCTTGAAAAATTCTAAAAAAATTCCCTCTAGTGTAATTTGTCTTATTCTAGTGTCAATCCAAAAATCCCTAAAAATTTCAAAAGGAAAACCTTAAAAATGCAAAAATACCCAAAAACTTCAAAAAAATATTAAAAATCACAGAAAAATCAAAAAAATACAAACTCAGGCCCTATTTATGCTATATTTTATTCTCTTTACTAGAAAAATCGTGTGGGAAAATTTTGAGGCTTGTAACTATTTTTCATGCTCATTTTTACTGCAACCCGACCTTATCCCACTGTTTTCTATTATGTAGTTAATTAAAAATACTAAACATATTCTCAAAAATGTCCAAAAACCACAAAAACAGTAAAAAATGATGAAAAAGCTAAATTTCTTAATTTTTGACTATTTGTTAAGCATTTTTGTAAATATTTTAGTACCCCTTAATGTATATATAAGTATTTCCTAAAAAGAGAAAAAAATCTATATGTATATATATATGCACTATCTAATTATATTATTATTATCTATATATATAAAGAAACAAATATATATATATATATATTAATAAATAAATAAAAAAAAGATATATATATATATATTCAATTAATTAAAACCCACTTCTCACAAGGATGACTGATAAACGCGAAAATCGACGGTCTTAAGTTCAACACAAAGCGTGAACTCAGTCGCAGTGTCGACCAATCAAAATCCGAATTTAATCAACAATTAACCCACACTAAAAATCAATAATTAGAAATAAATGTGGAGTTAAAATTTATTTTTAACTCTGCACAAATGGTGTATAGTGTCAAGTATGCAGAGAGTTCGAACACAGGGAGCAAACAAGGTAGTTCAAGCAAATGTGCTCAAGTGAATGTGTGTGAGGTGTCTACACTAAGCAAGCAAACAAAAGAAATGTTTTTGTGGGTTTTTAAATTTTTTATTTATTTTTTTTATTTAATTTTTAATTTTGTATTTGATTTTTAATTTTCTGATTTTTATATTTTATATTTTATATTTTTTATTTCTTTTTCAATATTGGAAAGTAAAGACAATATAAGAGAAGGCAAGCTTAAATACTAAGTAAAAATTACCAAAAATTCAGAGATAAATTGTTTTTAGTCTTTTTAGGGTTTTTTACTGTTTTTGTGATTTTTGGGGATTTTTCAAAGTGTTTTTGGTATTTTTAAATACTAAGATAAAGCAAAACAGTGCAAATAAGGCTGGCTGTGAATAAAATGCAATTTAAAAATAGCAACCAGTACCCAAAATGTTTCACACTATTTTTCTACTGAAAAGAACAAAATAAGGGATAAACAGAAGCTGAGTTTATATTTTTTTATTTTTCTACTATTTTATATATTTTTTTGAAGTTTTCGATTGTTTTTAAATTTTTAGTGTTTTTCTTTTGAGATTTTTAATGATTTTTGGACTGACACTAAAATAGGATAAAATAGACTCTAGGTGATTTTTTTGGAATTTTTGGAGGTGTTTTAATATTTTTTTGGTATTTTCTAAGGTAGACAGTACACAAATAGGTTGTTTTTGATTTTTAATAAATATAAAAATAAAACAAAATCAAAAACTAAATAGATGGCGTTAAAGTACACGTATCCAGGTGCTTAAGTCTATTTTTGTGAAATTTTTGGAGTTAAAAAGATAGGTTAAATAATTAGAGCAAACATCCAAACATTAAACAATCCTGGCAGGGGTATATGTGCAATATCCAAAACATCCAGGGGCATACATGCAATTTTCCACAAAAATATACTCTGAATATTTAATTTTTTCGAACCAAAATGCAATTACCAGAACCGCCTGGGCCTCTTAGCAATTTTTCCACCAGGGCGCGTGACTTGCACGCGCCTGGGAAGGACTAAAATGTGATATAACAAAAACCTGGGGGCCTACTTACAAAATATCCAAAAATATTACACGTGCTACGAAAGTTTCAGGACTAAAACGAAATACACAAACATACGGGGGTTCCTTGCAAAATGCCCACCCCCTCACGTGTACAGGTCACGTGAGGTGACGTGGCGAAGGACCCAAATGCAAATAAATAAAGTCTGGGGGTCTTTTTGCAAATATTACAAAATATTTAAACTACAGACGACAGTTTAAAGACTAAAAAGTAAATACAAAAGGCGCGAGGGTGTAGATGCAAAATACCCTCGACGCGACGCTCCGATGATGACGCGTGGCGCGAATCCAACGGCGGGACGACAGGGCGCGATCCAGCGGCTGGAAGCGATCCACTTATCCACGTGGCGCACGATGAGCGGTCGATGATGCTTCGACGACGCACGGCCTGGATTAGATCTTCCTTGGTTGATCGGACGGTCGAGGCGAAGGATGATCCAACGGAGGCTGTGCGATCTGGGGAGGGCTCCTCGATCCAACGGCTGGGAGGCGATGAGGAAGAACAGCGAAGAACGCCGGTGAGGCGAACTTCGCCGCTCCAGATCGTCGTCCTCCAGCGAAGGCAAGGCTCCAAAATGGCCGTGGAGCGACCCCTGGTCCTTCTCTATCGGCTGGTGGCGGCAAAAAGCCTCGGCGGCGGCCGAGGTGCTCAGGTGAAGGTGGCGGAGCTGGGAGGTCCAGCCACGCTCCGGCGAGCGTCAAAACTCGCCTCCAGGCGTCGTTGCTCGTTCTTTGACCTGCAAAAATAGTCAAAGGGTCCAGGGCAAACTACCTGGACCCTTGGATGGTCGCGAGGGGTGCGAATCGACAGGTGGATGCACGGCCGGAGTTGCGCTCCGGCCAAGGTGCTCGATTGGGAGATATGGATGAGGGAACTTCGATTTTTTGGGGGGATAATGATCCTTAAGCTAACAGGAACGAAATGGTACAAAGAAATAGGCGGGGGGATGCCCTCGATGGCCGGAGCCAGAGGAGAAAGAGTACCTCGACGCCGGCGGTTGGCGGAGGTGATGGAGGCTCCCTCGACTTCGCGCGCCTTGGCTGAAGGGCTGGCGGTGGAGCTGTCACCTCCACGGAGCTCAGGAGCACGGAGATGGCGCTGAAGGGTGGACCAAGGGGACTCAATTCGAAATGGAAGAGGGGGAGTTGGTTATATGTGGTTTGACCCGAGATGACAGGGGTCCAAAGACCAAGAGGTCTGGAGCACCTCATTGATCCATACCCCGATGTAAACATTTGGCGGGCACGAGGGATGAACGAGGAAGAGGATCACAGAAGAAATCGAGACGAGATAGTGCAAGATTCGGCCTAGAAAATTGGGCGAAATGAGACAAAAACGCACTCTGACACAAGCTACAGGGTGTAGGTCAGACTGTTGACCGAGGTCAACAGTCCTGGCCTCCTGGTTGGTCCACGTGGACCAACCAGGAAAAACCCTGGAAAAATATATTAATAATTCTATTTAAAATACTAAATGGCCGAATTAAATAAAAGTTATAAAATAAAAAATGCTTAGAATTTTATGTAGTATTTTATTTTGATTTTTATTTATTTTTATGACTTATATTTTTACAAGTTTCCTTTTTAACCCTATATAGGTATAATACCTATGTATTTTAATATTTATTTTTATTTTAGGTATTTTTAATTTATTTTATTTTGGTTTTTATTTTCTAAAATTATAACATACTTTTATATACATAAATATATTTTTATTTTAATTTTCTGATATCTTTTATACATTTAATAAAATGAAAGTATTATTTGTATAGGTATATGTATAGGTATTGTACCAATGTATTGAATATACAACTATTTTTATTTGTATTTTATTTATATTTTTATTCTGATTTTAATACTCATACTTATTATAAGTATTATTTACAACATTATAAAAATATAAAAATGAATAAATAATGGATCAAGAATAAATTGAATATTTTATTCAGTACAAGTATACAATAGGGGTCCAAAACTCAACTTTCAAACCGTAGCTCCGCCAAATGCGAAACCACCGCCATTAGATAGATTATTTTATTCTATATACAATTAAAGGTGAGTACACTGCATTTGGAGTTGTCAGTTGTGAGATACAGGTCTGGGAAGTTGGGATTTTGGATTCTTATTCAGACCATATCTTTTTGTCTGTACATTCTTTTTCTGTGAAATCAATTTTGTATTTTTCTTTATAAAATTATCTACAACTTTCATGTACAAAGTTTCTTTATTTGATGTATAAAAAGGTGGAACCAAAAATAGGTTCCAAAAAGAATGAAGAATGAATAGAATGAATAAGTATTTTGACTGTGTTTCTGACCTTATCTCCCCCTACTTTATTCCTTGTCGACCTATTCATCAAGATGCCTAGGTCTCGGGGGTTTTGGGTCATAAAATATTTACAATATTTTATTCTTTTTCTTTTCTTTATTTATTCTATAATTTTGGCCTTAATTACAGTAATTTACACACTGTTTAGATGCACATGCATGAATGCGAAGATGCTTGATTTAAGGCTATTTACAGGCATTTGCTAGGGTTTTTGGTGCCAAAATGATAGAATAAAGATGATGAAATGTGGATTCATCATCCCCCTATACTTTACCTTTGCTAGTCCCTAGCAAACACTTATGCAATAAGTGCAAAAAGAAAAGGAAAGAAAAGAAAAAGAAGAACTTGGATTTTATTCGATTATCAAACTTGTCTTCGCAAAATCAAAGTTTGGAGCTTAAGTCGGACCTTTGGAATTTTAGTGCGGGCGGAACCTTAGTGAGAACCGTGTTTGAAATCCAACAGTCCCTGAGAATCCCAAAACTTCTGCTCAAGTCTCCTCAATAGCCAGGTCAGAAATATCTCAACTCATACGCAAACTCTTACGGCTATGAATCTGACTTGTACAGTGTAAGTGATGGTGGCTCTCCCCAACTAGAATGACAAAGAAACTGACTTCTCCAGTATGACAACCCAGTGATTCCCCAATCCAGCAACTCCATCCTCGAGGAGCGGGGTATTCCCTTCTAAGTTCAAGTGGCAACCAGCTCAAGAGGAGGGGGTGAAGAGAAGAATGAACGGTAGCCAGTGTAGCTACCTATCCTTGGATGCAAGACCAGTGTAGTCAAGTCATCCTGCTGCAGGCTCACATGATATGACTTTGGAACTCAAGCTTGCTTATTGACTTTGTTCTTGCAGGCTTTTTATTTTTGTACATGCCTGGACATTTTTTTTTTTGAAATACTATTCACAGCAGCATTTACATAAGGAGTTTTTCCTCTTGAACCAGTAGACTATCCCTCTTTTGAAGCTTTATCGCAACCCACAGCCTCCTGTCTTTAGACTTCCTAATCACTGGACGGGTTGGGGTGCACTTCCCTCCCTAGAGGAGGACAAATGTTTCCACTTGTGTGCGTCTCATACCGGCAAATCCAATCCCCTCACCACTCCAACTGAGTTGAGCCATGTGAAAGGTGCAGGTGTCCAAGTTAGGTCATTATCAACAAGAGTCGTGCGTGTGCTCCGAAATACTCTACTTAGGCAGTCAAGAATCCATTGAACCAAGTATCATGATCCTCAAAGAATTAAGTCAACTAGACCTGAAGTACCTCAAACCCAGTTCCTATAAGGTTCCTGTTATTAGGTAGATTATAAGGTCCAATCAAGCTCCAATCTTCGGATTTTACTTAGACTTGTTCAACTATCAAACTCAATCCGAAAAATGCTCATGCTATGCAATGCAATGCAGAAAATATTTTTGTGATGCAATTTTCAAAGATTTTGAACTTTTTATGGATTTTTGAAAATATGATGCATGCAGATACAATTTTTTTGTATTTTTCAAAAAGATTTTTCAAGTGTTTTTGGATTTTAATTTTGCAAATGTTTTTGGGAAATTTTTTTTCTTTTTTTTTTCTTTTTTTTTTGAAAATAAAAAGTTTTGGCTGAAAACTAGGTGAAAAATATGTACACGGGAGTGCTTCTTATATTTACAGGAGGTGGATTTTAAGGATTTACAAGGGTAAGTGATCAATTTTATACATATATACATATAAAGTGGATTTTGGTATGATGTGTATATTCCTCAAACTTATTTGAAAACAATTTACACACGATTTTTGAAAACTATAGTCCAAAATAGTTTTTACAAACATTTTACACACATTTGAAAATCATTTTGCAAAGGCTTTCAAAACAATATATATAGGTTTTTCAAATCATTTTTGCAACCATTTTTCAAACCATTTGCAAATCATTTTTCAAACATTTTATTTCACACAAAGAAAAGAAATTTTTACAAACCACACATTTTGACACAGGTTGAAAACACGAAACAAAATATTTTCAAAATAGTTTTCAATAGATGTTCACAAAGATTTTCAAACCATTTTTCAAACATTTTGCAAAAAACATTTTCACCTGATTTATTAATCAGTAAATACAAAAAGAATTTGAGGAATAACCACATCTTTTTATTAAGACTTTTTAATGAATTTTAAAGAATTTTTAGCCATATTATTAGGAAAAATACGAAAGTACGAGTTATGGCTAAAGTATATACGTAGTATATACGACCCCCCTATACTTAGCTTGAGCTATGTCCTCATAGATCGGAGAGAAAAGAGAAGACATAACTCGTACTAAGTATAGATAAGTCTAAAGAATAGATGAATGAATCATTGAGAAGTTGACCGTCCCCCCTATACTTAGGATCAAATAATCCTAAGTATAGCAGACTGTGCACAAAGCAGGGAGGGTCAAGGGTGGGAATGAACAGATCGTACTCAGATTGTCTCCCCCTATACTTAGGGTAAGATATCCCTAAGTATAGACAATAAGAGGAGACAATGGAGAGGATCAAAAAGAATAGAAAAACTCGGGGTGCCAACCCCCCTATACTTAGGACAAAGTACGTCCTAAGTATGGAAAACTGTCTACAAGGGCGGCACCTTTTCGGTAGATAAAGACGATAAAAGAGGAAAAGAAGAAAAGAAGAAAATAAATCAACAGAAAACAAAGTGATATAAACAGATGGATCTGTACAGCGGAAGATAGATTTAATCACCATGTATGAGATGTAGATGATGAGAGTCAAAGGACACATCTCATACCAGAAGAATGGGGGCAACGTCAATGGTCGGCGGATCATGATCAAGATATAGTTTCAGGCGTTGACCATTGACGCGAAAGGTAGAGGAAGATGACGGTTCTGATATGTCGATGCTGCCATTGTCATGTACCTTCCTGACCACATACGGTCCTTTCCACTTGCTCTGTAATTTTCCTGGGAATAATTTCAGCCTGGAATCAAACAACCATACTCTCTGATCTGGCTCAAACTGTTTATGGCTGATATGCGAATCGTGCCATGTCTTCACTTTCTCTTTGTACTGTAAGCTGTTTGAAAAGGCTGTGTCTCTAAGTTCTTCCAGGGCTGCCAATTCTGCTCTTCTTTGTTCTCCTATACTCTCGGGATCTAGAAGCAACTCAGTAACTGCCCAAAAAGATTTGTGCTTGATTTCCACTGGCAAATGGCACGGCTTTCCATAGATGAGACGAAAGGGAGATGTTCCCAATGGATTCTTAAAAGATGTCCGATAAGCCCACAAGACCGAGTCCAAAAGCTGTGACCAATCCTTTCGGTCTGGGCGGACAACTTTCTGCAAGATAGTCTTTATCTCCGTATTCGATACTTCGGCAAGACCATTAGTCTGAGGGTGATAAGGAGTGGCAACCCGATGGTCAATGCCGAACTCGTCTGCAAGGGCCCTGACTTTGTCATTGATGAAGTGAGACCCCCCGTCTGAAATCAAGACTCTAGGTACCCCGAACCGTGAAATGATATTTTTCCTCAAAAATTTGCAAACGGTTTTAGCATCTGCGGCTCGGGCGGGGATGGCCTCAACCCATCGGCTGACATAATCCACAGCGAGCAAAATATGCTCGAATCCCTGACTCTTAGGAAATGGGCCCATGAAATCAATTCCCCATGCATCAAAAACCTCACAGAAGTGAATGGGTTGCATGGGCATCATGTCTCTATGTCCGCAGGTTCCCATTTTCTGACAATCAGTACATCTCTTCACGAACTCATCAGAATCCTTGAAGAGAGTAGGCCACCATAGGCCGGATTGAAGCACCTTCTGTGCTGTTCTTTTTCCAGAATGATGTCCTCCTGCCTCAAGCTTGTGGCAGTATGTGAGGACGCTATGCTGCTCTTCCTGAGGAATGCACCTCCTCCAGATACTATCCCCTCCTTCATGATAAAGGACGGGATCCTCCCAATGATAAAACTTGGCCTTAGCTAGGAAGGTCTCAAGTTTCTGCTTGGGCCAACCCTGAGGGACTGTCTTGGCAACAAGATAGTTTACAAAGTCAGCATACCATGGGAGTGAGGTGACAGCCAAGATCGCCTCATCTGGAAATGTCTCTGTTATAGGTGCGCTGGGCTCAGATTCCTCAAGATTCTCCAATCTGGAGAGATGATCCGCCACCACATTCTTGACTCCAGGCTTGTCCTTAATCTCAATATCAAATTCCTGGAGTAGAAGGATCCATCTGGTGAGACGTGCTTTGGCATCCTTCTTAGCCATTAAGTACCGGATGGCGGTGTGATCAGTGTAGATTGTTACTCTAGATCCGAGAATATATGATCGATACTTATCAAGAGCGAAGACTACGGCCAGCATTTCTTTCTCAGTCACAGTGTAATTCCGCTGCGCGGCATCCAAAGTCCGGCTGGCGTAGTGAATGGCAAACGGTAAACCATCCCTCCTCTGTCCAAGCACAGCCCCAACGGCAAAATCTGAAGCATCCGTCATGATCTCGAATGGGAGAGACCAATCGGGTGGCTGAAGGATAGGAGCTGAAACAACCATATTTTTGAGAGTCTCAAAAGATTCAAGACACTTATCATTAACAATAAACTCAGTGTCTTTGGTCAGTAAGTCAGTAAGCGGTCGGGCAATTCGGCTGAAGTCCTGAATGAACCGTCAGTAGAAACCGACATGCCCCAGAAAAGACCGTAACTGACGCAGGTTGGACGGCGGATTGAGTTTTCTGATGATGTCCACCTTAGCCGGATCGACCTCCATGCCCCTGTTGGAGACGATATGACCAAGGACCGTCCCTTGAGTCATCATGAAATGACTCTTCTCCCAGGATAAGACAAGATTAACCTCTATGCAGCGCTTCAGCACACGGTCTAGGCAGTCAAGACAAGCGTCGAACCCGTCGCCATAGACCGAGAAGTCATCCATGAAGACCTCTAAACAGTCACCCACCATGTCCGAGAAGATGGACAACATGCACCTTTGGAATGTCGTCGGAGCGTTACATAGACCAAAGGGCATCCGTCTGAAAGCATACGTCCCAAACGGACAGGTGAATGTCGTTTTCTCCTGGTCTTCGGGCGCAATAGCCACTTGATTATATCCAAAGTACCCATCAAGAAAGCAGTAATGACTCTTCCCAGCTAGCCGCTCGATAATCTGATCAATGAATGGTAGCGGGAAGTGATCCTTCTTGGTGGCCTCATTCAATCGTCTGTAGTCCACACAGACCCTCCAAGAAGTTGGTACTCTGGTAGCGATCTCCTCTCCAGACTCATTGACAACTGTAGTAATACCCGTCTTTTTGGGTACCACATGTAACGGACTTACCCACTTGGAGTCGGAGATGGGATAGATAAAATCAGCGCTCCACCACTTGGAAATTTCTTTCATGACTACGTCTCGAAGATTCGGGTTCAGCCGTCGTTGGAACTCACGCGACGGATTAGCGTTATCCTCAAGATAAATGTGGTGAGAGCAAAGATTTGGGCTCAGCCCCTGGAGATCAGCTATACTCCAACCGATTGCCTTGCGGTTTCTTTCAAGAACCTCCATCAGACGAGATTCTTGTTCTCCAGTCAAATCTGCTGAGATAATGACTGGGTGCATTTCTGACTCTCCAGCAAGGAATCTGTACTTCATTGACTGCGGCAGAGGTTTTCGTTCTGGACAACTGGGAGGTGGCAGATCTGGTTTCTGATATGTCTGTGTAAATGCTACCAGGTCTGCATGTGAGAACTCTCGCACTGCATGAATTTCTGACGAAGGGCGGCCCGATGGTTCATCAATCAACTGCACTGGCTCGCACTCTGTCATGGCTGTCGGCTCAGAAGGAATCAGACAAGGCAAATAATCATCAAAGTCATCCCAGTCAATGTCTGAATCCGAGGGATCAGAAGACGATGAGCAAGATTGAAATTCCTCAGCACCACTCATCACAACACTGTCAGCCTCAGAGATATCCTCATCCAGGGATGTGCTCTCCCGGCTCTCGACTGCCATGAGCTTGAGATATAGAGAATCTGTAGGCAAGGCGAGGGTCGGTGCTACGGGATCTTTCCAGTTGGATTCATCATCAGTCATCTCAAAATCACAAACCTGGTGGATGTCTAGCTCCTCCTCTGTCATCTGCTCGGCTTCGCTGGACTGCTCTGAGCATTCTGCCTCTCTGGCTCTGATCTCTTCGATCGTCTCTATTTGTATGGTTTCGCCCTCTACGCGAAAGCATACCTTCCCACTATCATGGTCGGTCACCGCCTTGGCTGTGGCCAAGAATGGACGTCCGAGAATGATGGGGGCATCGGTTACCGACTCAGGGATCTCCATGTCCAACACGACGAAGTCCACGGGGAATTTCAGGCCCTGAATGGTAACGACCACGTCTTTCAGTAACCCCTTCGGCCTCTTAATCGACCTATCAGCAAACTGAAGGACGGTTCTGCTTCGAAGAAGAGGGCCAAACTCGAATTGCTTGAGTAAGGCTGCCGGAAGGAGGTTAATTGAAGAGCCGCTGTCTAACAGAGTACGATCAAACTGCTGCTCCTGAATCTCGCATCTGACATAGGGAGCTCCTGCGTCTGGTCGCTTGGCTGGCAATGTGTTCTGAATGGCGCAGCAAGTGTTATGCGTGAGCATATGGATTTGATCTCTGTGCCTCTTCTTCCTTCGGACAGTAGTTGTTTCTTTCAAATTCTTCTTGAAGAAGGGGATATGCTCAAACGCTTCTCGTAGAGTCAGCTGAATGTGAAATCTGTCAATCATTTCGTTGCCAAACTCTACCTGCTGATTCTTTTTAGGATTTTCTTTTTTATTCCCCTTCGCTCGGCGGAGTGCCTCAGGGAAGGGGATGGTAGGGGCCTCCTCAGATGGAGGCTTAGGAATCGGTCCCTGTGCCTGTGAAGACGGAGAATCCATACAATCATCATCATTCATCACATATGGATCCGCAATTTGAACAGAAACCTTTCCTTTATTCATATTTTTGCTTTTGTTTTTCTTCCCACAGTCTCTAGATACAAAATGTGGCAACATCACAGATGGCTCAACAAAAGTGGATGTGGTGGCCTCAGTACCACCACTAGCACCTGTCTTCACGGCATCAGCACCGCGCTCTGGTTCATCATCCAAAATGGTGGCATCAGCACCACCGTCTGCATCTGGTATCACAACAGCATCAGCACCGTTGTCCTGGACTCCATCATTGGTGGCATCAGCACCACCATCTTCAACATCATCATTGGCGGCATCAGCACCGCTCCTCTGCTCCTCTGGCGCTCCTGGTTCAGCATCTGGTTGTCGCTCAGAAGAGGCGCCGCCGGCTGGCATCCTACCGCTCCTAGTAGTAACAAAATCAGCATCATAATAGGAATAAGATATGTTACTCAAATAATCACTAGGAGAGGTATCCTCTGTGGACTCTACCTGCTCAGATTTTCTTTTTAAATTATTAGGGTTTGGTTCGATCTGAGCGGGTATGGCGGCTTTGCCTTTGATAATGTCCCGCATCTCCTGCCGGAACTCATCCATTTCTTGCCTGAAAGATGCTCGCTGTTCAGATAGCAAGCGGGCAAGATCATCAAGGGCTGGGTTCTCATAGGCTGGACCCTGAGAACCGGATGGCTGTCCTTGCTGGAAATGGGGATGCTGCTGCTGGTGTTGCTGCTGATACTGGGGGGAGGCTGGGCATAAGAATGCTGAGGCGGCTGGAGCTGCCTCCACTGCTGTCCCTGATAGGCGGGACGAGGACCATTCTGATACTGAGATGTCTGGGCATACTGGGGCTGCTGGTTGTTCTGATGTGGCTGGCTGCTCTGCTGTCCTTGAGCAGGGGGATGCTGTTGGGATGAGGAACCACCATTACCCCAACGGAATCCGGGATGATCCCTACGAATTGCGGGCTGAGGGTAGCGGTCATACCAAATCCCGTTGACTTCCATCAACGGTTCCTGCTCGAAGGAAGGTGGAGGAAGAACTGCCAGCGGCTGCTCCGGCTGAAACACCACCATCTGCGTCTCCTGAGATGGCGGTTGTTCTGGATGGTACTGCAACAATGGAACCGGCTCCGCCTGGATATGGTTCACCTGGCGGTATGAGGTGGAGGCCTGGTTGGGATTGTTGCTGCTGGAAGCAACCTGTGACCTGGGAGGCTGTTGTGCATGGGCCTGTGCCTCCTGAATACAGAGAATTTGAGTTTTCAGGTCACTCATTGTCTTGGTGAGAAGGTCCATCTGGGCTAGACCTTGGTTCTGCTTCTTTTCGAGGATCTCCATGCGGTCCAACTTTTCACTGATGATGCCCATGTCGGCTGTTGTCGATTCGGCTTGGGCTGCGGCTACCGACGTTGTGCTGGGACCGGCATCGATGCGGGCGATCCTCTGAAATGATCCCGCTCCCTGCGGGGGCTTCTGCTGAGTGTAGACTCTAGCCTGGGTCATCACTGTAGAGTTCTCTGCCATGCCTTCGTAGATGGCCCAGACGTCGTCTTCTCCCTTGGAGAAATAGGACCCACCGCAAGAGGCGTTCACAAGCCCCTGCAGCTTCGGTGTCAGCCCACAGAAGAAACTTTGCACCAGGTGGGGCTTGGAGATATCGTGATGTGGACACCGGTCTATGAGCTCTCTGAATCGATCCCATGCTTCATGGAACTGTTCGTTTGGGATCATAACAAAGTTGCTGATCATGGCTCGAGATGCGTTGGTCCGGCCGAGAGGATAGTATTTCTTCAAATATACGGACCGGAGATCTGCCCAAGTATCGACGAATCGCCCTAGATGCTTGAGCCAATATACGGCTCGATCAACCAATGAGAACGGGAAGGCGATCATCCTGATTGTGTCCTCGGTCAACAACCGATCGTGGATGGTGCTGCATATCATTTCGAATTCTTGGAGATGGAGGTGCGGCTCTTCGGTCGGCAACCCATGAAACTTGGGTAGCAACTGAATTGTGTGGTGCCGAAGCTCGAAGTCTCCGTGGATTGGCGGGAGTCTAATCCACCGGTGAGTGAGGGACGAAGCTGGGTTGTGCAGTTCCCTCATGATAGTTTGTGGCAGTCGCTCACCATCCGGATCGCCTCCTGCATCGGGTCCTCCTCCTTCTCCGCCACCGCCTCCTTCAGGTCTGTTCTCTCTCAGCTGTGCAATTTCTCTCATAAGGTCACCCATGAATGTGCCCTGGTCACGGATCAGTCTCTACATATTTTCCAGGGATGCTAGCAATGAATTGTTGATGGCTGCTTGATCAATAATGAACGGAGGGTGATCGTGATCATCTTGGTGCTCGCCTCTGTCTGCCATTGCTTGATTCTCTGAAAATGCAAAAGAGGCCATTTCAGGTGCTGTTGAATGAGCTGAGCTCTGTGATGCACTGAATTCTGACACAATTGGACTGAGGGAAGGAGAATGGGAAGGGTGGTCGAGGGGGAACAGGGTGGATGTGAACTCAGGCTCGGAGAGCGGGCTCTCCGAGGCATTCCTAGATGAGTAGGGAGGAGTGCTGGATAGCGGTGCCGACAAGGTCGGCCTAAGAGATCTCCGTCCCATCATCTTGATTATTTGGAAAGAGTGGGAAAATGCAAGAAAAAGAAGATGAAATGCAACAAAATTGTGCACAATTGTGCGGTGTTTTTGATCTTGACCTTAATAAATCTAACAATCAAACACAAAGCAAGGGTAAGTTCACCAACTCAACTCGTGAAGCCGTGAAGGTTCGGCTTTTATCTTGTCAGTTTTAGCTTGTTTTTCAGGTATTTATCTTTTCACGAGTCCTTAGAGCGCTACGCCTATAGGAGCGAGAGTACTGCCGGGAAAGTGTCCCCGTACTTGTCCTCCTCCTGTGTAACCTGTAACTTGCGCTTTTTGAGGTCCTTGTAACCCTTCCTGGATCCCTACTCAGCCAAAGAAATAGAGGGAGGAAGCCGATAGGTGAAACCGATACTTCGGACCTCGCTCGCAACGGAATCACCCGTGAGCGTACAAGGTCCTACTCGGACGCAGCCGGTGAGACAGACACACCCGTGAAGGCGTGGCCTAGGCTCGGTACTTCGGACAAGGTCGGTGCTCTCACAACAGAGAGTCACCAATGGTGACCAAGTCCTACTCGATTACGTACGATAGTAGCGCCAATACTTCGGAAATCCAGGCGATACACAAGGCAGCCACAAGTTGGGTTTTGGGCTCTAATCCTTACGAAGCGCTCACCTCACTTGGAAGGAAACCTTCCCATGCAACCTGAAGACAAGTGAGGGTGTTACTCTCCCCAAGCAATGAATCCAATTACCGATTTTATTTTGGTCAAGTTTTCTTTAGCAGTCCCTTTTTTAATTTTTTTGGTGTTATTGCTTCTTTTGAGTGAATTCAAACAAGCGCCTAACGATTTTTTTGTAATTTGCCTTTATCCTACTTTGTTCCAAAAACAGAGGGAGAATAGAGTCGGAAAAGCCGTGCAAGTCGACACCAAGGTGGAAATCTCACCTTTGTGCCTAGATGATGCGTGCAAAGTAAGAGGACTTACAGCGAATCCCAGCTCTCTCCATGCGGGATGCAAAACAGAATTTTAAACATAATCTATATGGCGAAATGCAAGGCGGAAATCGTCCTAGTACAGGCAACTGCTAGCGTGAAGAACCACAAGCTAACTAGTAACTACTAATCCGAGTGTCCGGTCTAGGCTCACCCCTCCTCTGCCCAACACATTTGGGGTAGGAGAAAGCGCTTGTTCGGGTGTGAGCTCGCGGCGCGTGGATTTGGAAGCTACTAACTAACTGTTTAATTAGTCTAAGTCCAAATACGAATCTATAGGAGCATGCAAATATAATTAGGTGTTTGGACCTATTCTAATCGAATCAAGCAGGACCTAGAACTAAGAGCTCAATCCACAAAAGAAAGTGAAAAATGAAAACAAAACCGGCAAATGACAGCGATGAAAACTCGTCAAAACTGCGGTGAGCCCTCGGGTGAACAGACACCCGGAAATTAGGCCCGAATGTCTAAGTGTCCAAGTCCAAGTGTACCTGTATTATTACAAATTAAATAAGTCACTCTCTCACCAAAAATAAAAGACAAGCTAATCTAAGCACTCTCTCTCTCACTCCTTGCTCTCTCCTGCCGGCTAGGCTAAGAATAGCCGGCTCCGCTTCCCAAGGATGCGTCGGGTCACCTAGGCGATCCGCCTCGCTCCGCGGTCCCTCGCAAGAAGACAAGACAAGAGATGGTCAGATAGCTCAACAAGATATATCGAAATGTAAGAGATAAAAAACAATGCTATGGTAAACAATCACACAATAAGACAAAATGTGAACTATTCGTTGTTGCTCCCCGGCAACGGCGCCATTTGATAAACGCGAAAATCGACGGTCTTAAGTTCAACACAAAGCGTGAACTCAGTCGCAGTGTCGACCAATCAAAATCCGAATTTAATCAACAATTAACCCACACTAAAAATCAATAATTAGAAATAAATGTGGAGTTAAAATTTATTTTTAACTCTGCACAAATGGTGTATAGTGTCAAGTATGCAGAGAGTTCGAACACAGGGAGCAAACAAGGTAGTTCAAGCAAATGTGCTCAAGTGAATGTGTGTGAGGTGTCTACACTAAGCAAGCAAACAAAAGAAATGTTTTTGTGGGTTTTTAAATTTTTTATTTATTTTTTTTATTTAATTTTTAATTTTGTATTTGATTTTTAATTTTCTGATTTTTATATTTTATATTTTATATTTTTTATTTCTTTTTCAATATTGGAAAGTAAAGACAATATAAGAGAAGGCAAGCTTAAATACTAAGTAAAAATTACCAAAAATTCAGAGATAAATTGTTTTTAGTCTTTTTAGGGTTTTTTACTGTTTTTGTGATTTTTGGGGATTTTTCAAAGTGTTTTTGGTATTTTTAAATACTAAGATAAAGCAAAACAGTGCAAATAAGGCTGGCTGTGAATAAAATGCAATTTAAAAATAGCAACCAGTACCCAAAATGTTTCACACTATTTTTCTACTAAAAAGAACAAAATAAGGGATAAACAGAAGCTGAGTTTATATTTTTTTTATTTTTCTACTATTTTATATATTTTTTTGAAGTTTTCGATTGTTTTTAAATTTTTAGTGTTTTTCTTTTGAGATTTTTAATGATTTTTGGACTGACACTAAAATAGGATAAAATAGACTCTAGGTGATTTTTTTGGAATTTTTGGAGGTGTTTTAATATTTTTTTGGTATTTTCTAAGGTAGACAGTACACAAATAGGTTGTTTTTGATTTTTAATAAATATAAAAATAAAACAAAATCAAAAACTAAATAGATGGCGTTAAAGTACACGTGTCCAGGTGCTTAAGTCTATTTTTGTGAAATTTTTGGAGTTAAAAAGATAGGTTAAATAATTAGAGCAAACATCCAAACATTAAACAGTCCTGGCAGGGGTATATGTGCAATATCCAAAACATCCAGGGGCATACGTGCAATTTTCCACAAAAATATACTCTGAATATTTAATTTTTTTCGAACCAAAATGCAATTACCAGAACCGCCTGGGCCTCTTAGCAATTTTTCCACCAGGGCGCGTGACTTGCACGCGCCTGGGAAGGACTAAAATGTGATATAACAAAAACCTGGGGGCCTACTTGCAAAATATCCAAAAATATTACACGTGCTACGAAAGTTTCAGGACTAAAACGAAATACACAAACATACGGGGGTTCCTTGCAAAATGCCCACCCCCTCACGTGTACAGGTCACGTGAGGTGACGTGGCGAAGGACCCAAATGCAAATAAATAAAGTCTGGGGGTCTTTTTGCAAATATTACAAAATATTTAAACTACAGACGACAGTTTAAAGACTAAAAAGTAAATACAAAAGGCGCGAGGGTGTAGATGCAAAATACCCTCGACGCGACGCTCCGATGATGACGCGTGGCGCGAATCCAACGGCGGGACGACAGGGCGCGATCCAGCGGCTGGAAGCGATCCACTTATCCACGTGGCGCACGATGAGCGGTCGATGATGCTTCGACGACGCACGGCCTGGATTAGATCTTCCTTGGTTGATCGGACGGTCGAGGCGAAGGATGATCCAACGGAGGCTGTGCGATCTGGGGAGGGCTCCTCGATCCAACGGCTGGGAGGCGATGAGGAAGAACAGCGAAGAACGCCGGTGAGGCGAACTTCGCCGCTCCAGATCGTCGTCCTCCGGCGAAGTCAAGGCTCCAAAATGGCCGTGGAGCGACCCCTGGTCCTTCTCTATAGGCTGGTGGCGGCAAAAAGCCTCGGCGGCGGCCGAGGTGCTCAGGTGAAGGTGGCGGAGCTGGGAGGTCCAGCCACGCTCCGGCGAGCGTCAAAACTCGCCTCCAGGCATCGTTGCTCGTTCTTTGACCTGCAAAAATAGTCAAAGGGTCCAGGGCAAACTACCTGGACCCTTGGATGGTCGCGAGGGGGTGCGAATCGACAGGTGGATGCACGGCCGGAGTTGCGCTCCGGCCAAGGTGCTCGATTGGGCGATATGGATGAGGGAACTTCGATTTTTTTGGGGGATAATGATCCTTAAGCTAACAGGAACGAAATGGTACAAAGAAATAGGCGGGGGGATGCCCTCGATGGCCGGAGCCAGAGGAGAAAGAGTACCTCGACGCCGGCGGTTGGCGGAGGTGATGGAGGCTCCCTCGACTTCGCGCGCCTTGGCTGAAGGGCTGGCGGTGGAGCTGTCACCTCCACGGAGCTCAGGAGCACGGAGATGGCGCTGAAGGGTGGACCAAGGGGACTCAATTCGAAATGGAAGAGGGGGAGTTGGTTATATGTGGTTTGACCCGAGATGACAGGGGTCCAAAGACCAAGAGGTCTGGAGCACCTCATTGATCCATACCCCGATGTAAACATTCGGCGGGCACGAGGGATGAACGAGGAAGAGGATCACAGAAGAAATCGAGACGAGATAGTGCAAGATTCGGCCTAGAAAATTGGGCGAAATGAGACAAAAACGCACTCTGACACAAGCTACAGGGTGTAGGTCAGACTGTTGACCGAGGTCAACAGTCCTGGCCTCCTGGTTGGTCCACGTGGACCAACCAGGAAAAACCCTGGAAAAATATATTAATAATTCTATTTAAAATACTAAATGGCCGAATTAAATAAAAGTTATAAAATAAAAAATGCTTAGAATTTTATGTAGTATTTTATTTTGATTTTTATTTATTTTTATGACTTATATTTTTACAAGTTTCCTTTTTAACCCTATATAGGTATAATACCTATGTATTTTAATATTTATTTTTATTTTAGGTATTTTTAATTTATTTTATTTTGGTTTTTATTTTCTAAAATTATAACATACTTTTATATACATAAATATATTTTTATTTTAATTTTCTGATATCTTTTATACATTTAATAAAATGAAAGTATTATTTGTATAGGTATATGTATAGGTATTGTACCAATGTATTGAATATACAACTATTTTTATTTGTATTTTATTTATATTTTTATTCTGATTTTAATACTCATACTTATTATAAGTATTATTTACAACATTATAAAAATATAAAAATGAATAAATAATGGATCAAGAATAAATTGAATATTTTATTCAGTACAAGTATACAATAGGGGTCCAAAACTCAACTTTCAAACCGTAGCTCCGCCAAATGCGAAACCACCGCCATTGGATAGATTATTTTATTCTATATACAATTAAAGGTGAGTACACACACCATTTGGAGTTGTCAGTTGTGAGATACAGGTCTGGGAAGTTGGGATTTTGGATTCTTATTCAGACCATATCTTTTTGTCTGTACATTCTTTTTCTGTGAAATCAATTTTGTATTTTTCTTTATAAAATTATCTACAACTTTCATGTACAAAGTTTCTTTATTTGATGTATAAAAAGGTGGAACCAAAAATAGGTTCCAAAAAGAATGAAGAATGAATAGAATGAATAAGTATTTTGACTGTGTTTCTGACCTTATCTCCCCCTACTTTATTCCTTGTCGACCTATTCATCAAGATGCCTAGGTCTCGGGGGTTTTGGGTCATAAAATATTTACAATATTTTATTCCTTTTCTTTTCTTTATTTATTCTATAATTTTGGCCTTAATTACAGTAATTTACACACTGTTTAGATGCACATGCATGAATGCGAAGATGCTTAATTTAAGGCTATTTACAGGCATTTGCTAGGGTTTTTGGTGCCAAAATGATAGAATAAAGATGATGAAATGTGGATTCATCAATGACTCATTCACACCTGACGGCTCATGCATTTTGTATTGCTCTCTGTGGTTCGACCTCTACATGCTTGTTCCCTATACATTTTATGGTAGAGTAAATAAAAATTAATTCACATTTATTTTCGAGCTTGATTGTTGTATTATTTGTTGTGGGTTAATTGCTGAGCAACCCCCATATTCTGCGAGTGGTCGCCGCAGCGACACCTTTTTATTATTTATTCATGGTGACCCTCGTGGATTGTGGGCCGTTATCAGATGGCGCCGTTGCCGGGGAGCAATGAGCATAGCCTAATTGATTTTTGTCATTCTTGTATAAAATCCTTGATTAATCATTCATTTTTGTGAGCAGCTATTGTTTTATTGCCATTAATCACCCTGCTTCATTTCTTTATTCATTGTGATTATTTTTCTCTGCTCTATTTGATTGACTGAGTATGCTAATGCAATCTTTTTGTGACTTTGATGCGAGGGACCGCCACGCGAGGATGGCTTCCTAGGAGGCCAAGGCAGCCGAGCTTGGAGGAGGATGGTCTTCTCTTCTCATGACCATCTGGAGAGTGCACCAAAGCAGCAAAGAGAGGGGCATTAGATAGGCTAGATACTTAGAACTATTTTTGTAATTCATGGTGAGAGAGAGACTATTTTGGCATGTAATTAAACAGGACTCTACTCTTCACAATGAGGTCCAGTGCCCGGGTGATTGTTCACCTGGGGGCCTCATCGCGGCTTTTTCGAGTTTTCATCGCCTTCTTTTATTTTGTCTTCCGATGTTTTGAGCTTTCCGCCTTTCTTTTACTTTGTTTTGTATGCTTGGAGCCCCTAGATATAGGTTGCTTGACTCGGTAGCTAGGTCCAAACATTAATAAGAATGCATGTTCCTATAGTCTACTTCGATTGGATCTAGTCAAACTCAAACAAGTTGTAAATTTGTCTCTTAGCCCTCTGTGTCGTAGCGAACCTTGTAAAGCGCTTTCTCCTACCCTCAATTTGTTGAGCAGAGGAGGGGTGAGCCAAGACCGGACTCTCTTGGGCTAGAGATAAATGAGCAACTTATGGTTCTTCACGTTAATAGCAGCTTATGTTTAGGACGATTTTGTGCCTTGCATACCGACATGTAGATAGGTTTAAAAATTCTGTTTTGCATACCACATGGAGAGAGCTGGGATGCACTGTAAGTCTTCTAACTCAGCATGCATCATTCGGTTCAATGGTGAGATTTCCATCATGGAACCACTTGCACGGCTTTTCCGCTATCTCCCTCTGATTTTGAGCACCTAGGACTTAAATGAAAATCTACAAAAACGTTAGGCGCTGGTATGAAAACAGATCCAAAAAAAAAGTGAAAACCAAAAAATTAAAACCAGGGGACTGCTAAATAAACTTTGACCTTAATTAAAATCTGTAATGGACTATCATTGTACCGGGTTCATAAAGCCCTCATTGTTTTCAGGTACCTTGGAGGGGGACCAAAACCCTACTCCCTTGAGCGAGTGACACCCCTAAGGATAGAAAGCCCAAAATCCAGTCTGCAACTGCCTTGTGTATCGCCTGGATTTCCGAAGTAATGGCGCTTCTATCGTACGTAAGCGAGTAGGACTTGGTCACCAATGGTGACTCTTTGTTGTGAGAGCACCGACCCTGTCCGAAGTATTGAGCATAGGCCACGCCTTCACGGGGGTGTCTGTCTCATCGTCCTGCGTCCGAGTAGGTTCTTGCACGCTCACGGGTGATTCCGTTGCGAGCGAGAACCGAAGTATTGGTTTCGCCTATCGGCTTCCTCTCTCTTTTCTTTGGCTGAGTAGGGATCCAGGAAGGGTTACAAGGACTCCAAAAAGTACAGACTACAGGTTACACAGGAGGAGGACAAGTACAGGATACTCTTCTGGCAGTACTCTCTCTCCTATAGGGTAGCGTACTAAGGACTTGTTATAGGATATGCCTGAAAATCACAACTCTAAAAATGAAAAGATAATAAATAGCCGAGCTTTCACGGCTTCACATGGCATAAGTTGGTGAACCCGATTTTGTCTTGTGTTTGTATGGATCAAGATTAAGGTTCAAAGATCAAAGTCCCGCGCCTTTGCGCAAATTTTGTTATGTCTTCCTTTGACCACCCCGCTCAATCGAGCCTTTCTACTGTTTTACACTCCTTTTGTTCCTCGTTGACCACCGTATCATTCTTCCCAAAATCCAACATCCTATTATGCTTCGCGAAGTTGATCCATGGATGGTTTCGTCGGGACCATGCCGACACCTACATCGATTCCATAGACTCAACACCGCCAATAATTTCGAGGCGATTCCCGAGAACCCGATCCGGACTTTGCGGATCGATCTCCAGACTTCTCGTTTTCTACCTTTCTCTTGGCCACCCAATAAACTGTGATCACTTTTGTCCCACTACCGCCGTTGTGAATGGGAGTCGATTACAGTCTACATCATTTCTCCATTCACAACATGCTGGGGTTGACCTGAATTCCAGCTTCATCACGACAGCTGAACATTAATTGCAAGTGATCTGATTCGGACCATCTCATTATGCAGATAGAAGACAGTGCGAGCCCTGGAGACTACTCCGGAGTTCATTTCGTCCGACTCAGACCCTGACATGGCGCCAGGAGGAAAGGGCAAGGGTCAGCAGCCACCTACACCAGAGGGACAGGTGCCAGATCAGAACTAAGTCAATGCACAGTTGCTGGCATCTATCCAGGCCATACAGCAGCAGCTGACTGAGCAGGCCCTTACACATACCGCTTTCCAGGACATGTTGAACGATATGATGAACCGTAACGACGGAGGAGGAGGCCGAGGCAGAGGAGGCAGGGGAGGAGGAGGTGGAGGTGGAGAAGGTGGTGATGACCACAGTGATGATCCTGAATTCCCACCACCGCCGAAACCGACACTCAAAGAAACATACAATCCGGGAGACAGCCAGATGACCGAGTGGATTCTCATTCCACCGGTACACGCTCACTTTGAGCTGAAGCCCCAATTCATAGCCCTTCTCCCTGCATTCCATGGCAACACCAATGAAGAGCCGTACATTCACCTGCAGCAATTCTCCCGCATTTGCCGGACCACCCACTATCCGAATGTCCCCCTAGACATTGTCAAGATGACGGCTTTCCCCTTCAGGCTACATGAGAAGGCCCTCTATTGGGTCAATCATATGGGAAAGGTCGTGACGACCTGGGAGGAGTTGAAGTCCGCCTTCCTGCACAAGTACTACCCTCTCGGTCGGCTCAACCAGATGCGAGCCCGTATTAGTAATTTCTCCCAAGGAGCACATGAGTCCATACACGAGGCTTAGGAGAGATTTACTGATCTGCAGGAGAAGTGTCCCCACCATGAGATCCCTAAGACCAGCCTGGTCCAGCATTTCTTCGGGGGACTCAATATTGAAAGTCAAAGGCTCGTGGACGTAGCATGTGGGGGCTCACATTTCAATAAGGATGAAGATGTTGTATGGCAGATTTTCGAAGAAATGGCCGAAGGAGAGGCCGCCCTCTCTTCATCCAAGGCATACCAGAAGCAGCCCCAGATCCTCCAGAAGCAAGTACACATGGCTGCATCCAAGGAAGCAGAGAGAGATGAGAGCTCCAACCTCAGCATCATTGGGGGCCATCTCTCCAAGGTCGATATAATTGAGAAGCGATCACAGGACCTTGAAAAACTCGCGGTGATCGAGAAGAGGACCCAGAACCTGGATAAGCTCGATCAGATCAACAAGTACCTCGAGCTGTTGGTCGGTACGATCAACTCTGTCCAGTCGGCTACACCATCAGACACTCCCGCTGAGAATAAGGACGAGCCGCAACTGCAGCATCAGCCTCAGCCGAGCCAGCAACCACCGGCAGTCCAGCACGTGTACTACGTGCAGGCACCCGACCACGGCCCGCCGCAGCAGCAGATGGTCGTTTACCAGCCAGAGTTTCTTTCCATTCCTGATCCAGTTTTCCCACCACCACCCTTGATCCAAGAAGTTAACGGGGTATGGACGAATGATGCACAGCCGACCCGTCCTCAGGGACAACTCCAGGGTCAGCAATTTGCCAACCGGCAGTACCACCAACCTCAGGGTGGTCGTTTTGGCCAAACCTCTCAACCTCACCAGCAACACCAGCAGCCTCCCCAGTTTGCACACCAATGGAGACAGAATTTTCCTTACCAGCAGCCGCAGTACCGCCAGCCACAGCCGTATCACCAGTATGCGGCTGCTCAGCCTCAACCATACCAGCAGTATCCACCTCCGTCCTACCAGCAACTTCAACTTCCTGCTCCACCACAGCAACACCACCAGCAGCCTCCCCACCCATCTAACCAACAGCAGCGTGGTCTGCACGCTGAATCTTCTGATGTGCCCCCAACTAATCCCACCATGGAGTGTCTAGCCCAGCTTGTTAAAGGGCTAGCGGAGATGACCAAGCGGCTTGATGACCTGACCGCCACTCGCACTACCATTCCGGCGCAGGTCGAAGCCAACCCCAACAATTTCAAGAAGAAGGAGCAGGTAGAATGTGATGTCCAGTCCGCGTGTGATAATGATATTACTGTTTATTCTAATGCTGTTACTCTCAGGAGCGGTAGGGCCTTGCCTCCGCCTGCTACCAGATGTGGGGTGAATAAAGAAACAGGTGGATCGTCATCTTCCGCATCAGCCGTGCCAACTCCAGGGGCGGGTGAGGAGGAAGAGGAAGGAGAAGCCAGTCCAGCCATCGTACCATGTCATCGGCCTCAGCCAAAAACACAAAAAAATCAGCAAAAACAAAAACAACAAAAAGAAGCATGTAGCAGAAGTGAAGCCGCGCCAGCTTTGGAGGAGCCACCAGCAGCAGCCGATCCCTTGCCAACCGATGGAGCCGATGCTACCCTTTTTGATCGCCCAGCAGCACCAGCATATTCTGATCCAGCTTGTACTCCTTTTTGTAGTCCGGATGTACAACATTCTGTGGGCGATGATTTTGATGTAAATAAGAACTCTAATTTTCCTGCCAGTAATGTGAATATTCCTTTTCCGCATGCAATACAAAAATCCAAAAAAAAATGCAAAAAGAAAAAATGCATTGTCTGATCCAGGTGTCGTGGACATTTTGGATAAATTGACTGTGGAGATTCCCTTGTTGAAGGCCGTAGAATACATGCCAGCTGTGAAAAAAGGATTGAAAGAGGCATGTACTAACAGGCGTCGCTCAGCGCAAGACAACAGAAGCCGAGAAGTGGAAAAGCACGTTCTATCCATGGCCATAGTTGCAGCTATCACCAACCTCCCCCAGAAAAAGCAAGATACAGGAGCACCTCTGATCAGTTGTGTGATTTTCGGTCAGGTCTTCGAGCGTACTCTTCTTGACAGTGGTTCTTCCATCAACCTTCTGCCCTCATCCATAATGCAAGAATTCGGGCTGGGACTGCTCAAGCAGACACGAATGATCCTTCAGTTTGCTGACCGATCCGTTAAGCGGCCCCGAGGTTTGTTGGAAGACGTGATAGTTACCGTGCAGGAGATGAAATTCCCAGCTGACTTTGTAGTCCTTGATATGGACTCGCCTGCACCGCTACTCCAGACCCCTATCATCCTCGGCAGACCATTTCTCCGTACTTCAGGTGCCGTGGTTGATTACGGGTCCGGAAAGATCACTTTCAGCTCGAACACCCAACAAATCACGATCAATATGAACAAGGAGCAGAATGCCACAACTGATGAGAGTCAAGCAGCATCAGAAGCAGACTGTGATTTTATTGCGAAGATCAGAGATTCAGAGTTGTCACTGGACGATCCATGGACCCAAGAAATCCTCACCCTTGAGGAGGACTTGGAAAGCACAGTCAGCATATGCTCCGATGATTTGTGGGAGACAGATTCTCAGATGCAGGCGCATCTTCTTGAGCATTCACTCCAGACCGAACATGATCAGCTCACCGCAGAACCGTTCGGTACATCACTGGGATCTCAACAGGATGTTGAGGATGGTAACAGTCTCAAGGTACACCCCACCACTAGCATGGTATCAGAAGTGACCGATAAAGTGGACAGACTGAAACCAGAACTCAAGCCACTTCCTGCAGGCCTGAAGTATGCTTACCTTGTGGGTGAAGAACAAATGTATCTGGTCATTATCAGCAACAAACTGAATCCGGATCAGGAATCTCGACTTCTCGAGGTTCTAGAAAAGAACCGCAAGGCACTTGGTTGGAGCGTATCAGACCTCCGAGGGATAAATCCAGCTCTGTGCTCACACCATATCTATCTAGAAGACGATGCCAAGCCGTCCCGCGAATTTCAGAGAAGACTAAACCCTAACCTTCGGGACGTGGTCATGAAAGAAATCACAAAATGGTGTGATGCAGGCTTCATCTATCCCATCTCTGATTCAAAATGGGTAATCCCCCTGCATGTAGTTCCCAAGAAATCCGGGCTTACCGTGATCACAAATGAAAAAGGAGAGGAAATTTCTACTCGGGTACCAACCTCCTGGCGGGTGTGTGTTGACTACCGCCGTCTTAATGCAGCAACCAAGAAGGACCACTTCCCCTTGCCATTTATTGATCAAGTATTGGAGAGATTAGCAGGCAAGGAGTTCTTCTGCTTTCTGGATGGGTACTCCAGGTACAACCAAGTGGCGATCGCCCATGAGGATCAAGAGAAGACTACCTTCACTTGCCCGTTCGGTACCTACGCCTTCAAGAGGATGCCCTTTGGATTATGCAATGCACCCGCAACCTTCCAAAGATGCATGCTAGCTGTATTCGCCGAGATGGTAGGCAGTTTTCTCGAGGTGTTCATGGATGATTTCTCTGTCTATGGTGATAGTTTCGATTCTTGCCTCGAGCACCTAGACAGAGTGCTTCAGAAATGCCAGGAAGTCAATTTAGTGCTCTCATGGGAAAAGAGCCACTTTATGGTCACAGAGGGTATTGTGCTGGGCCATGTCGTTTCCAAACGTGGCATGGAAGTCGACCCAGCCAAGGTGGATGTCATTTCAAACCTTCAGCCACCTCAGTCAGTAAAGAATGTGAGGTCATTCCTGGGGCATGTGGGATTTTACAGACGATTTATCAAGGACTTCAGCCGCATTGCCCGACCTCTGACAGAACTCTTGTGCAAGGAGACGGAGTTCATTGTTGATCAGCCGCTTCTCCTTGCTTTCAATCAATTGAAGGAGCTTATCACTCAGGCTCCAATCTTACAGCCTCCCGACTGGACTCTTCCATTTGAGATAATGATCGATGCGTCAGATTTTGCAGTCGGAGCTGTTCTTGGACAGAGGAAAGATAAGGCGCCCTATGCCATTCACTATACCAGCAGAACATTAGATGAAGCTCAAAGAAATTATACAGTGACAGAGAAAGAACTGCTGGCTGTGGTTTTCGCCTTAGAGAAGTTCAGATCCTATTTGTTGGGGTCGAAGGTCACAATTTTCACGGACCACTCTGCTATCCGGTACCTACAGCAGATGCCAAGCCAAGACTGATTCGCTGGTTCCTTCTCCTCCAGGAGTTTGATATGGAAATCAAAGACAAACCTGGAGTTCAGAATGTGGTGGCAGACCATCTATCCAGAATAGAGCAGCATGAGTCTCCTCTGAGCAATGCACCTATCACATAAACCTTCCCTGACGAAGCTATCTTAGCCGTGGATGCTCTCCCTTGGTATGCTGACATTGTCAATTACCTCGCCTCTGGGGTAATACCTTCGGATTGGACGAAGAATCAGACGAACAAATTCATGTCGACCATCCGCTTCTACCAGTGGGAAGATCCTCTCCTATTCAGAGAAGGGGCAGATTGTATTTGGCGCAGGTGCATCCCTCAGACGGAGCAATCTAGTGTCCTCGAGCATTGTCATTCGCTCAAATCTGGTGGGCACCATTCTGGAGATCGTACGGCAGCAAAAGTATTGCAGTGTGGCTTCTGGTGGCCCACATTATTCAAGGATGCAGCAGACTTTGTTAAAAGATGTATTGACTGTCAGCGACTGAAAGGTACACTCACTGCCAAAGATTCAATGCCTCTGAAAATTATTCAGATAGCCGACGTCTTCGATGCATGGGGCATTGACTTCATGGGACCTTTCCCTAACAGTCAAGGTTTTGAGCACATCCTTCTTGTCGTCGATTACGTGAGTCGTTGGGTTGAAGCTATCCCCGCCCGCGCCGCCGACAGCAAAACAGTTTGCCAGTTTCTGAAGAAGAACATCATTTTGCGGTTTGGGATACCAAAGATTCTCATCTCAGACGGGGGTAGCCATTTCATCAACAAAGAGGTCAAGAAGTTAACGAAGGAGTACGGCATCGATCACCGTGTCGCGTCTCCTTATCATCCGCAGACCAATGGCATGGCGGAGTTATCCAATAGAGAAATCAAGACCATATTGCAGAAACTTGTTAGGCCAAATAGAAAAGACTGGTCTCAACTCTTGGACTTAGCTCTTTGGGCTTACCGTACGGCCTACAAGTCTCCCTTGGGCATGTCGCCCTACCGTCTTGTATATGGAAAACCATGCCATCTGCCCGTGGAATTAATTCACAAATCTCTTTGGGCAATTAGTAATTGTAACTTGGACTCACGAAAAAGTGGTCAGAAGAGAAAAGACGATCTGAACAGGCTCCTGGAATTCCGAGACTGCGCATACGATAACACCTTGATGTACAAGGAGAAGGTAAAACGCTGGCATGACCGGCACATCAGACGAAAGACCTTCGACGTTGGGCAGAAAGTGTGGTTGTTTGATGCAAAGTTGCGGATATTCCCAGGTAAATTAAAAAGTAAGTGGACAGGGCCATTCCGAGTATGTGAAGTGCGTGACAATGGAAGCATTGCGATATCAGAATTGTCCCCTGACGCACAGTCCTTCATCGTCAACGGCCAACTACTGAAGCCTTACTTGGAACCCGATGCATTCTTGGCCATTGTTGACTCTATTCAACTAGTGCACGATGATGACACCTCCACAGCACCTGCAGCACCAAAAGATTCAGACGATGTACTCCAACCACTATTTCTCTGATTTTCTTCTTTTCTTCTTTTCTTCGTTTCCTTTTCTATTTTCTTTTTCTATCTAAAAGGTGCCGCCTTTGTAGACAGTTTTCTATACGTAGGACGTACTTTGTCCTAAGTATAGGGGGATGTGCACCTAGAGTTTTTGATTTCGGTTCGATCTTCTCCATTGTCTCCTCTTCTTGTCTATACTTAGGAGTATCTTACCCTAAGTATAGGGGGAGACAATCTGAGCACGATCAGTATATTCCCACCCTTGACCCTCCCTGCTTTTTGTACAGTCTGCTATACTTAGGATTATTTGATCCTAAGTATAGGGGGGACGGTCAACTTCTCATTCATTCATTTCTTTCATACTTATTCTTTAGATCTGTCTATACTCAGTATGAGTTATGTCTTTGCTTTTTCCTTTCGATCTATGAGGACATAGCTCAAGCTAAGTATAGGGCGGTCGTATATACCATGTATATACTAAAAGCCATAACGCATACTGAAAAATAAAATATCACTACAACATAAAATACAATATAAAAAGTAGCTTTACAATAATGAAAGATGATTGTGAGTTCCTCAGACTCATTGTAATTGTACTGACTATTGAGTCAGAAAAGTGTTTTGTACGAAACATTTCCCTTTGAAAAATCTTGTGAAATTTGTTTGAAAATAGCGTGAACAAGTATTCAACGTTTGAAAAATTAGTTTGTATGTAAAACCTATTTTCTTTGAGTGAAAGCAAAAACTTTGTGAAAATTAGTGTGCAAATGATTGTGAAAATTTGATTGTCAAAAACTGTTTTGAAAAATCTATCTACGTTGTGTAAAACATTTGTGAAAGGATTTTCAAATGCGTGTACATGTTGTAAAATTATTTTGGACTAGAGTTTTCAAAAACCCTTGTGAAAATGATTCTCGAGTAAGTCTGAGGAATACGCACAAAAATCTCTCATTTGTAAATAAGGAATAAGCCAAATAAAGTTTATAAGAACTGAAACCATATTGTACATCAAATACAATTTTTCTTCTTTTGTATCTAATGATTAATAAATCAGATACCTATACCTATACAGTATGATTTGAAAAATAGTGTGACCAGTTTTGAAAAATTTGATGTGAAATGATTTCAAATGTGTGAAACTGTGTTGATTGCAAAACTTTTCTTTGTGTGAAAGAAAGGATTTCAAAAACCTATGTGCAAATGTTTTGAAAAATGCTTGTCAAAATTATTGTGAAAATTGTATATATAAATATAGTGTGAAAAATCTTTGCAAAAATAGTTTTCAATTGTGTGTAAATGATTGCAAAAATTATCGTGTACTATAGTTTGCAAAATTATTTTCAAAAAGCTAATAAGAACACCATTGCAGATACTAGAAAATCAGAAACAAGACACATACAATTCTTTCTGTACATACCCAAATAAACTATTTCATTCACACCTGTAAAGCTGCTAAAAATTCCTAAATTTTGAAAATAAAGCAGCACGCCCGTGTAAATAAGTGTATATACTTTTTGAATATTTTCAGTTCGTACTTCCTGTGCGGAAATTCTTTTTGTAAAAACATTTTTTGATCCTTTCAAATTTTTGTGAAGAATTGCATCATTCATTGTGCACAGCATAAGCATACCATTCATATTCTTTTTGAGTGAAGCTTGATGATTGAATCAGTCTAAGAAAGTCTCAAATTGGAGCTCGGTTAGACCTTACCACACCTAATTGCACTGGAACCTTATGGGAACTAGGTTTAAGGTACCTCAGGTCTATACAGACTTAATTCTTTGAGAAATCAGGGCTGGGTTCAAGTCACCTCAGTGGACTAACTAGAACTTTTCGAGACACACGTATGACTCTTGCCGACCGTGATCTAACTTGGACACCTGCACCTTTCACTTGGCTCAACTCAGTTGGAGTGGTGAGGGGGTTGGATTTGCCAGTCTGAGACGCACACGGGTGGAAACATTCGTCCTCGTCTAGGGAGGGAAGTGCACCCCAACCGGATCCAATAGCAATGAGGTCTAAAGACAGGAGATTGTGGGTTGCGATAAAGCTTCAAAAGAGGGATAGTCTACTGGCTCAAGAGGAAAAACTCCTTATGTAAATGCTGCTGTGAATAGTATGTTGAAAAAGAAAAAAAATGGTCAGGCCTGTACAAAAATAAAATGCCTGCAAAGAATATACAAAGTCAATAAGCAAGCTTGAGCTCCAAAGTCAAATATGTAAGCCTGTAGCTGGATGACTTGACTACACTGGTCTTGCATCCCGGGATAGGTAGCTACACTGGCTACCGTCCATTCTTCTCTTCACCCCCTCCTCTTGAGCTGGTTGCCACTTGAACTTAGATGGGAATACCCTGCTCCTCGAGGAAAGAGCTGCTGGATTGGGGAATCATTGGGTTGTCATTCTGGAGAAGTCAGTTCCTTTATCATTTCAGTTGGGGAGAGCCACTATCACTTACACCGTACAAGTCAGCTTCATAGTTATAAGAGTTTGCGTATGATGTAGACTAGTTCTGACCCGGCTATTGAGGTGGGTTGAACCGAGTTCTGTGACTATCGAAGGCTGTTGTATTTTAGAACCGGTTCCCGACTAGGGTCCACACACCTTCACACCCAAGGTCTGACAGGAGCTCCAAATTCAGATTTTGTGAGGACATGCATTGCACTGAAAGCATCCCTATTCACTCTATATTTCTTTCATTTTCCTTTTTCTTTTCTTTATTCTTTTTACACTTATTGCATAAGTGTTTGCTAGGGACTAGCAAAGGCAAGTATAGGGGGGTGATGAATCTCCGTTTCATCACCTTTATTCTATCATTTTGGCCTCAAAAACTCTAGCAAATGCATGTAAATAGCATCAATTTGCACATAATAGCATTCATTATTCATTTGTACTAATTATATATAAAATAAGGTTTTTAATGCCAAAATTATAGAATAAAGAGAAGAAAAGAAAAAGAAATAAAATATTGCAAATATTTTATGACCCTAACCCCGAGACCAAGTCCAGAATGGAATTGGTCGACAAGGAATAAAGTAGGGGGAGATAAGGGCCAATTATCCAATAAATACTCCATTCATTTATGCATTTTTGGCACCTATTTTGTACATAATTATTTATTCAACAAATGAAGAAACTTTGTACATGAAAGTTGTAGATAATAATGTGAATAAAAATACAAAATTGAGTTTGTACAAAAAAAAACAATACTCAGTGTACATTTTATACACAGAATAAAAAGCCAAAATCTCACCTTCACAGACACATATCTTGCAAATAAAAACTCCAAATCACCCAAACTCACCTTTAATTGTACATAGCATTCCATGAACTATTTTACAAAATTGGTTTCATTATTGTTGGAGTCCATATGCAGAAGTTAGGTTTTTGGGCCCCTCTTGTATATAGGACTAATTAAAATATTCATTTTATTCAGTATTTATTATTTGTACAAAATCATATTTTTAGAATTTTATAAATAATGCATATAATGCACATACATATTAAAAATAGAAGGAAACCAAAAATAAACTAAATAAAATAGGTATACAAAATTCATAGACCATATACCTATATTATACACCTACATACAAATGAAAAGGATTTGATGCATTGATTCCTTTATTGTTTATATTTTTACAATAGTATATACATTATGCATAACTCATTAAAAATACAAAACCAAAATAAAAATCAAGAAAATATAATAAATAAATTAAGTATATAAAATATATAGATAAAACACCTATAAGTATACCTACATACACCTATACCTATTTATTTAAAAATATGAATAAACTCATAAAAATCAAACAAAAATACCTTTATACTCACAAAAATAAATTATAAATTTATAAAATAAGCCAATAAAATAATAAAAGAAAATAAATAAATTAAAAATAAAATACCCAAAAATACATGTAAATACATACGTATACACATTATTCAAATAAAACTATAATAAAACACCTCGAAAAATTCAATAAAAATCATAAACAAATACTAGATGAAATAATACACATTTTTTATTTTATGAGAAAAAATTAATAAAATCATTTGGGGCGTCAAATAAATCAATCTTCCATCACGTCCTCTATTTTGGCATTTAGCAGCTGAGGTGGACCAATCAGGCACCTCCGCGGGTTGACTCCAGTCAACTTGACCTCCAGCCGCCCGATGTGACGCAATCCATCTCTTCGCCCGTCTTCTCCCTTTTTTCCCGGGCATACCATCCATCAATCGAAGATACTTCCTTCGCAAGAATCACTCCCTAATCATCCATGATGCCCGCCGATTCCTTAGGTCAACCTAATACTCTTTAGATCATGCAATAATCGCCGGTCAATAAGGCCACTCGCCAATGTTTATAAATAACAAGCTCCGCCTCCTTACTCAGATTTGGCCACTTTTATTCCAACCTAAAGCCTAGATCTCGTTCCTGGATTGTTCCTCGTGACAGGGGGAGTAGCCCAGCGCCGAGACTCGGCCGGAGGGAGGAGATTTTGACGCGGCGGAGCTCCGGCGTCCGCCCTGCTCCCTGGAGGCCCCCAGGTATAAGAGTTGCCCTTTCTATGCATTTTTAGTTAGTTTTAGATGTTAGCTTTTTATTCCAGTCATTAGATTAGGTTTTAATTGATGTGTGTATTTTAAAAATCAAAATTCGAAGTTCGCCGGAGCTCCGCTCCGGCGACTTCTCCACCCTCGTTTCGACGGTATCCGACCGCCCCAAGCACCTCATCTCGTTCCTCGACGCTTCCTTCATCCATTTCGCGCACTTGTTCAACCCAGGACCCTAGGTCCTGGCGAATCGGGGCTCCCCCTCCGCCGTTCGCCGGAGCCCCTCCGCCGATCTCCATTGTGCACCATAGCTTCAAAACCCCGGGTCGAGGAGCAAGCTCTCTCGCCCGCGGTTCTTCCTGTGCAGGTACTTCGAAGAATCAAGCCCAACTGGACTCGCACGGATCCGGGAAGAGGTTCCTGGGGGCCCTTTTCTTCTCCGACCTCGCTTCATCGACTCGGACCCCCAGGAGCCATGAAAATGCCATCAATCGACGCGGGACGCTTCCAGCTACCTTCAAAACACTTCAGACTCGCCGGAGAACCCTGGAGGAGCCCAAGCTCTTCGATCCAAGCTCGCCAGCTCCGAGCTTCTTCCCCGTTCTTCCAGGGGGCTTCAGCGCCGTCGGATCAGGAGAGCCGCCCCAGATTCAACAGGAACCGTCCGATGGAGCATCGTATCCACCGCCAGATCAGCGGGGCTGATCTAATCTCAGCGCTTCATCGGCGAAGCGTCATCGGGCGACCAGGAGACGATGTGTGGCAAGTGAGAAGAGCAGCACCATCAGATGCCATGTTTTTATTAGGGGTAAATTTCACATACACCCCCCTTGCTTTTTGTATTTAATATTTAATGCCAAAAATAAAAGTCACGGTTGTAAATAAAATGTCTATTTTGCAAGAGGACCCTCGATGTTTTCATATTTGCACTTTAGTCCTTCCGCGCCTCACGTGAAGCAACCACGTGAGGCGCGTGAAATTTTGCAGTCAAGCCCCTCCGGGTCCCTGTAATTATTAAATGGTCTTGAAAATAAAAATTAAAGTGTATTTTTACTGTGATTTTTGCATGTATGCCCCTGTGAGTTATTTTAATTGCAAAAACACCCCTGCTAGGCCATTTAATTTTTGAATGTTTTGTCTATTTATTTCGTGCTTCATGTTAAATCGAAAAATCTTGGAAAAATAGACTTAAGCTACTGAATGGTTGTGCTTGCATGTCATATTTTTAGTTTGTCATTTTATGGCCTTTTTATATTTATTAAAAATCAAAAACATGTCTTTTATTCACTGTCTAGAGTATAAAATCCCAAAAAAATATCAAAATGCCTTGAAAAATTCTAAAAAAATTCCCTCTGGTGTACTTTGTCCTATTCTAGTGTCAGTCCAAAAATCCCTAAAAATTTCAAAAGGAAAACCTTAAAAATGCAAAAATACCCAAAAACTTCAAAAAAATATTAAAAATCATAGAAAAATCAAAAAAATACAAACTCAGGCCCTATTTATGCTATATTTTATTCTCTTTACTAGAAAAATTGTGTGGGAAAATTTTGAGGCTTGTAACTATTTTTCATGCTCATTTTTACTGCAACCCGACCTTATCCCACTGTTTTCTATTATGTAGTTACTTAAAAATACTAAACATATTCTCAAAAATGTCCAAAAACCACAAAAACAGTAAAAATGATGAAAAAGCTAAAAAGATTTTATTTCTTAATTTTTGACTATTTTTTAAGCATTTTTGTAAATATTTTAGTACCCCTTAATGTATATATAAGTATTTCCTAAAAAGAGAAAAAAATCTATATGTATATATATATATGCACTATCTAATTATATTATTATTATCAATATATATATATAAAGAAACAAATATATATATATATATATTAATAAATAAATAAAAAAAGAGATATATATATTCAATTAATTAAAACCCACTTCTCACAAGGATGACTCATTCACACCTGACGGCTCATGCATTTTGTATTGCTCTCTGTGGTTCGACCTCTACATGCTTGTTCCCTATACATTTTATGGTAGAGTAAATAAAAATTAATTCACATTTATTTTCGAGCTTGATTGTTGTATTATTTGTTGTGGGTTAATTGCTGAGCAACCCCCATATTCTGCGAGCGGTCGCCGCAGCGACACCTTTGTATTATTTATTCATGGTGACCCTCGTGGATTGTGGGTCGTTATCAACTACCGTGTGCCTAATCCTTAAATTTGCCACTCAAGTCGAGCCCTACCCTCACTGGAGAGTGAAACAGGTCTCGACACATCACAAAGTAAAGTCCAAGTCTCTTTACACGTGCGAGCTCTCAAACAAGAGCCGTTGTAAATAAGCAAATTATCTAAATTATTACAACACAATAATTACAAAAATACTCTCAAAAATAAATTATAAATTCCTTACTCTTCAGCAGTCGGTGCGCATCACATCCGTCATTGACCTCGGATGCACTCCAAGTCCACCAGGCCCTCGCAAGGAAAATAAGATTTATGTTAGAGACTTCAAAAATAAAATATGTACAAAAATGAGCAGAAAGTAATTGAGAGAAAAAAAAAGAAATAAATACAAGGTGGCTCGGGGGTCAGACTACTCGAGTAAATGAAAATCTAAATCTAATTTTTTCAACTTAATCCCTAAGCCGTTTGCCTCCCCAGCAACGGTGTCATCTAACGAATCGCTATATACGAGGTATAATTTGTACTCGTTGTAGTACGTGTACTTAACGAATCGTTCAGAACCAAGAGAAGATCTCCGTGAAGAGTGTCTCGTCTTTAATTTATATCCCGGGAAAGTCCAGGGTCGAACACAGGGTGGCAAAGGAACAACGTCGGGTTAATTCAGAATAATTAGATCTAGGTTTCCAAATGGTATTTTTAAAAAAAAAATTAATGCAAGAACAAAGGCGAAATGCAAATGCATGTGGATTAAGAAACTAAGAAAACACAATAAATAGGCCAAATTAATTTTAATGTGAAATTAATTGAATTTAGCCTAATTGTATTTTTCCTACAATCCTAATCCAGATATGAGTACAAAACATAATTTTTTATATTTTTCAAAATTAAAATGCAATAATAAAAAATGCATACTTTTTATGGGTTTTCTCGCTATTTTTCACACAAACAGAATGCAAAAATTATGAATAAATTACTAGAATAAAAACATGATGCAAGGATGCTACGGTATTTTTTTTTTTGAATTTTTTGACAAAATATGTTTTTTTATGAATTTCTTAGTGAAGACAGAGTGACAGCGAGTAATTAAATCCTAATAAATCCGCAATGTCAAACAGGCCAAAGAGCGAATTATCTCAGATAGGTATTCTAACAAGCAATCCAAGAGAGTTGAAATTTTGCAAAAAAGACATATGTGGATTTAATAAAAATCAAAATCACTCTACAATTTATTTAAGATAGAGGACAATTCTAATTGATGTGAAATTTTGATAGTAATTAAAACATACATCAAAGCCTCATTCCTGATTTTTGTAAAATTTTTCGAGCAAATGTGAGTACGATATGAATTAAAGAGCTCGGAATGGGTAAAATATGCAGAATTTCAGTTAAACAATTTTAATTAATTACCCACAATCCACAAAAATACAAAATAAATATCAGATGGTAGACAATTTGTTGCTCAATATCATGCTATTTTTCATTGAATAAAATGATGCAATATAAAGGTCCAAGTTGATAGGAAAATATAGGGTTATACATGCAAAACAGAAATGAAAACTAAATAACACAAACATGTACAGGGGTCGTTTTGCAATTACAAAAACTTATAAGGATACCGATGCAAATTTTATAAAAAAAAATATAAAAAATTGAAACTGGCCTTCTAAGGTGGCACAAAGGTGGCGGATAGGGCAATGGGTGGGGCGGCGCCGCCCACGCAGCGTGGCAACGACCATGTGTGGGGGATGCGGAGGAGGAGGATGGCTTCAGGCGGGGACGACTTCAGGCGTTGCTGCGTGCGATGAGGAGGAACGGCGTGGTTGGGCGGCGATGCCCGTGCGAGAGGAAACGGCGGGTGGCTGCGCGCGGGGGCCGGCAGGCGGCGCGGTGGAGCTCCGTACGCAGGCGCGGTGGCCGACGGTTGAAGATGACAACCGTCGCTGGCGGCAGTTGCTGGAAGGAGGGGCGACAGGCGGCTGCGCCTGCCCGTGGAAGAAGGGGGCGGCAGGCAGCGGCGCTTCTTTTTTAAATTTTTTTTGAATTTTTTTTAGTGTTGTGCTGTTTTTTTAATGTTTATTTTTTTCAATTTTTTTGTTAAACAGAGAATTTAAAAAAATGTGATCGTGGTAATATGATGAAATAGAACAAATAAAGATGTAGGGGTGGTGAATTTGATGTGATAAAAAATGCAAAAATAAAAAAACGATGTAAAAATGAAAAAATAATTACCTACAATGGAAGCGGACCGTCTGGGGAGTACTCACGAGCACGATCTTCGCTCAAATCACCGGCGAGCAATGAGCTCGAGCAGTGCACGGATGCGGCTGCGAGTTTGGCCAAGAAGCCAACGGATCTCACCGGAGAGAGGGTTGTCGTGGCTTGACCACGGTTGTGTCGTTGTCATCGATTCAACTCTGAGAACTAAGATCTCCTCACATAAAGATGGATCAAAGGTAAAAATGAGGAGAATGGGATGTATATAAAGAGAAAATATGAGAGGTTATTAAAGTGGTGGGAGGTTAATAAAATAATGGGGTTGAATTAGAAGTTAGAAATTTTAGTGGAATGGTGGAGTTGAATGGTGGTTATTGTTGAGAATGGAAAATAAATTAAATACAATAAAATAAAAGAGAAGAAAAATAGTGGAGAATTCACAAAGGAAGACATACAACATGTACATTTTTTGTTTGCTTTTCTAATTTATATTTTTTATCTTTTAAATAAGAGATAATTACAACAGAAAAATACAATAAAATGCTAGAATCAAAATACAACACAATAATGATTTTTTTGGATTTTTTAGTAATTAAGAAAGATAAAATAAAAATGAAGAAAGAATGAATATATACATAATATACAATGTACATCTAGGTCCCAAAACCCAACTTTTGCAAATGAGCTCTGATTTTAATGAAACCACTTCCATTTGATAGATAATTTTCTAACTTGAACTTTAAAAGTGAGTTTGGTGAATTTGGAGTACATACGGAACGGGAATTTGGCCGAGAAGTTGGACTTTACGGCTTTTTGTCTTTGGGATCTAGGAGCAATTATTTAAGGCAAAATTTATTTTATATTTTTGTATTTTTATATACATTTTTATGAACAAGTCAGAGAAAGAATTAGCCAAAAAGGAGTTGAAGAGAAATTATTAAAAATACATGAAGTTTTAGGCTATTTATAGGTGAGAAACTCCTTTATTTTGTGACTTTTTATAGTTAATTCATTTTGTACAATCTAATATATCATAATTAGTGTGTTTTATTTACAAGAGTTATTTTGTTAATTTATTGATTTTATATACATTTATTTTGGATTTTGCTCAGGGATTTTGCTAAGATCAAGATATTGAGATGATGAATCACGGATTCATCAATGGGCATGGGCCGGGCTTGGCCGAGCCTTGAAGGGCCCAGGCCCAAACCCATCTAAATATTTTGGGCCTTGGACCGGGCCTTGACCCGCATATTTTGTTGCAGCTCGGCCCAAGCCCAGACCCTGCCCATTTCCTTTGGGACGGGCTTGGGTCGGGCCAGTCCATCTAAAATTTTGGTCTTATGCAAAAATAGTATATTAATAATTTTCACTAGTATAAATTTTGTGTCTGAAATTTATGTCGACTTGTTTAGGGCTCTTCTCAGATCTATCACCATATTTTCTTGCAACATCTATGCCTTTGCATCCACCTTCTTGATGAACCTCCATTTCATCACCTTTATTTTTTCATTTTGACCTTTAAACCCTAGTTGAATGCATGTATATATCATTAATTAGTCAAAATAAACACTCATTAAATCACACAGAATACTGTATAAAATATTGTACATGCATTGTATTCATTGCCAAAATAAAAGAATAAAGGAAAGAAAATAAAAGGAGCGAAGTGTCAAGGACAATGAAGGGACCCTAGCCCCTGATACTCAGTTATCATGATGATTTAGTCGACAAGGAATAATGTAGGGGGAGATAGGGTGGCTAATTGTACAGAAAATACAGAGCAATCACTATATTAAAATAGGCCAATAATTGCTTTTTGGGACCTATTTTATTCTTTATTATTTATACCTCAAATAATAAAACTTTGTATATGAAAGTTGTATATAATGATACAAAGAAAAATACAAAATTTATTCCACATGGAAATAATATACAGTATGCATTTTATACACAAAATAAAATTCCAACAACTAAACTTCACAGACTCATATCTCCCAAATAAAAACTCAAAATGTACTCAAAATCACCTTTAATTGTATATACTTTTAATAAGCTATTTAATGAAGGTGGTTTCTTAAGGAGTGAAAGTTAGGTTTTGGGACCCATATTGTATAATATACCTGATTAAATAATTTTATTTATTATTCATTATTTTGTAATTTTATATTTTTATAATTTTATAAATATTATTTATAATATATGTGCATATTGAAATAGGAATAAAAGAATAAAGAAAGCATTGAAATAAAATAGGTATATACAATTCATAGATGAAATACCTATGTCTACACCCATATAAATAATACACCTATTTATTTAAGTGTATATATTACATCAAAAAATATAATAAAAATATATTTAAGCATGTAAAAATAAGTTATAAATTTATAAAATAATAAACTAAAATAATAATATTAAAAATACAAAATAAAAAAATACCTACAATATAGGCATATATACCTATATGTGTACCCTAAAAATTAACTTGTAAATAAACACCTCTAAAAAATAAATAAGAAAATCCATAAAATACTACAGAAAATTAGAAATATTTTTACTTTATAACCTAAAAATAATAAAATTGAATTCTATTTATTATTTATTTTCCAAGGCATTTTGCCTTGGAATTTCCTAGTTGGTCCACATGGACCAACCAGGCTCATTCCGTTGTTGACCTTGGTCAACTATCCGGTCTCCCTTCTGACGCCTGTTAGAAGTCACAAGGTTGCCTTCTTCTCCATTTCTCCACACCTCTCCTAGCACTCATTACCCTCGAGACTGCCACCATCGTGCACCCACTCCGTCCTCATACACACCCATCCTAGAATCCCCACCTACCCTCACCGGATTGCACGCAAAATCTCCTCAAAAATCATCCAAAATCTGCTTATAAATACGATCCCCTGAACCATTTTGGCTTTTTGATCCCTCTTCTTCGAGCTTTAGCCACTCAGATCAGTCTTATTGGCCTCCCCAAGGTGACAGTGTGGTTTGGCCTTTGATTTGCAGCGAGGAGAGCCCTTGGAGGAGGTGCATCCATCCGCTGCCGGAGCTCTGCCGGCAGGTCTCGCTCCTGGACGCCTCGGGTCGATTGAGCCTCATTTCCTTGCATTTCTAGGTAGTCTTCTATGCCAATTTCAATTTCGCATTTTTAATCTTTAGTTTAAACAAGCAATTAACGTGTAACTTAGAAACCCCCAATTCCTGGAGCTTGAGCTCCAGGTCTGATTCATTGTAATCCAACCGTCGATTCGCCCCGCTTTCATCGCCATTCCATGCCCCTCCGCGATCTCCATCGAATCCCCTCTTTGTCCAACCCAGATTCATCATGGATCTGGGAGTTGAGCTACCTCCGTAGCTACCTCGTCGGAGCTCCCCCTCCATCTCGTTCTCCCCTTGGTTTTAGGTAAACCACGGGTCGAGAAGATAGCTCTCGCACCCGGGGATATTTTGATGGCTTTTTGCAGGTCGTTTGGTGCACCTGGAACCTCAGCCACCACCAAGAGCTGCTTCCAGGTGGTTCACCTTCACCAGAGCGTGATGTGCTTCGTCATCGCCATCGGATGTGCGGAAGCATGCGGAGGAAGCCCAGCTACTTATTGGGCCAATTGGAAAAGGCATTGGCCGCCGGAGGAGCGAGGATCGAAGAAGCAAAGTTCGCCGGCGTCGAGTTCTTTTGTATTCTTCCAAGCCCCTTCGCCACCGTTTAATCAAGAACAGCATTCCAGATTTAATCTGGACCATTGATCTCAAACGAAGGGGTACACAATCAGAGCTGCTCGAGAGGACACGTGGTAACTCCTGGATGCTCGAATCCGGGCATTTAAGTGGTACAATTTCACCGATACCCTCTGCCTTTTTGCATTTACGTAAAGGTCATGTAAATATTTTATCTAGTTTAAAAACTATTGGACAAATTGCATGTACCCCCTTGGACTTTCCGCATATTACAATTTAGTCCCCGGCAAAGTCACGTGCAAGCGCACATGTATGTTGTAAAATTTGCTTCGAACCCTTGCATGTTTCTATAATTGTTGTTTAATATATAAAGCTTTAAAATCAGTGTTAAGCTTTGAGAAAAATTGCATGTTAGCCCTCGCATGATATCTTAATTGCAGTTATGCCCTTGTCAAGCTAAACATTTTTGTGTGATGTTTATATTTATGAAAATTAGTTATCGTTCTCTAAAATCACCAAAAAAATAGGTATAGGTATCTGGTGGCATGCTTGATCATGCCACAATTTTATTGTTGCATTTTATGCCCCTTTCCTTTTTTCTAAAAATCAAATAGTGCATGATCAGCTCCTGTTTGCAATATAAAACCCATAAAAAATAAAAAAAATGCTTTGAAAAATTCCCAAAAAAATCAGACCAAAAATCACTAAAAAATTATAAAAGAAAGCTCAAAAAATGAAAAATCCTAAAAACACTTATAAAAATTTATAAAATTCTCAAAAATCCCAAAAAAACTATTTTCCATTTTATATTTTTCTTTATATTATTATTTATCTATAAAAATTAATTTGGAGAAATTTTGCCACTATTTTATATTTTATATCTTCATTTTAAATTTGGGTATTTAATTAATCCTTGTTTTAGGTATTTTTACTTATATAAAAATTTGCAAAAATTCTTAAAAACACAAAATAGTAAAAAAATGAAATAAAACCCAAAAATATTTTATTTTTCTTATTTTTGACTATTTTTATTAATATTTATCTTTACCCTAACCTATATCATATATATACACTATATAGCTTTAAATATATTGAAAAAAAAGAAGTAAAAATATAAAAATATAAAAAGAAAATATAAAAATAGAAAGTTAAAAATCAAAATATAAAAAATATAAAAAAATCAAAGACCCACTTTATTTGGTAAATATTGAGCATGGTTATATATACACATATACTTATATTATTTATTCATTTATAAATAATATATAGTGCTACATCGTGTGTTCCCGTGTTCGGCACCTTGCTCCACTTGTCACTATACGTATTTTATAGTAGGTTTTATAATAAATTTTAATCCACATTGCTTTTATTGTTTGATATCCTATTGTGGGTTGATTGTTGAGATGGTCCAGGATTTCGTGAGCAGTCGCTCCAGCGACAAGTTTGACTTCTCTTAGACCCTCACAGGGTCTCGGGCTTGGTTTTCAAATGGTGTCGTTGCCGGGGAGCAACAGATTGTAGTATATTTTTTTCTGTATATATATCTTCCATTTTTATTTATATTTTTACCATTTCATCTTTGATAATTATTTGACTGTTCTAATTCAATTTTCTTGTTGATCTTTCTTGCGAGGGACCACTTGATGAGGACTACCTCTTAGGAGGTGGGTGCACCCGAGGTGAATGGAGGTCGGTCTTCTTCTCTTTGAGGTGACCAGGAGAGAGCAGGGAAGGAGGAGAAGAGCAGCATAAGTGAGAGAGAGAGAGAGAGATTTAATTTTCTGCAAATAATTTGTAATTAATTTGGACATTACTCTCTACTCTACACGAGGTCCAATTCCTGGGTGTCTGTTCACCTGGGAGCCTCGTATAGGATTATTCGTGTTTTAACGCCTTTCTTTTATTTGTTTCCCATGATTTAAGCTTTCCGCCTTTGTTTCTATTTGTTTTCTGTGAGTGAGCCCTGGGATATTAGGTTGTTTGACTTGGTAGCTAGGTCCAAATCCCTAACATCATTGCATGCACCTATAGTGATACGTGCTTGGACTTAGTCAAAAATTAATTATCAATTATCTAGACTTGAGATCGAGTGCCGAGAGGAGTGCTATACAGTGCTTACAGGATCCGTTGTGGCAGACATTGATGCACTCTAGAGATCGGACTTTTGGATCTCATTTCTAAGTAGTTGGCATTTGTTTCTTCCCGATAATAACGGCTACTGTTTAGGACATTTTCTCGCTTTTGCATATCGCCATATAGTGTAACTATTTCAGTTCTGCCTTGCATCCCGCATGGAGAGAGCTGGGAAGCACTGTAAGTAACTCTATCTTTGCATGCATCATTAGTCATTAAGGTGAGATCTCTATCTTAGTGACGACTTGCATGGCTTTTCTGTCCTCTCCCCCTGTGTTTATATCACTTAGGACATAAAGGAAAAATACAAAAAATTGTTAGGTGGCTTGCTCTGAAAAATACTCAAAAATGAAAACCCAAAAATTTAAAAAGAGACTACTAAATAAACTTGACCTTAATTAAAATTTGTAACAAACCATTCATTGTTTGGGATTCATAAAGCCCATATTGTTTTCAGGTACATTCCAGACAGAGTGAGGCGCTTTCCGCAAAGGATAAGAGCCCAAATCTCGATCTGCGGCACCTTGGTTATCACTTGGATTGGCGAAGTATTGGCGCTTCTATCGTACATGACCGAGTAGGACCAAGTCAAGCATGGTGTTCCCGCCTTGTGTGGAGCATCCAACTTGGTCTGAAGTATTGAGCGTAGGCCATGCCCTCATGGGTGTGTCTATCTCATCGGTTTGCATCCGAGTAGGTCATTGTACGGTCACGGGTGATTCTGTTGCTAGCGAGGACCGAAGTATTGGTTTCGCCTATTGGCTTATTTTCTATTCTTCGACTGAGTAACCGCCCAGGCACGAGATCAAGGACCTTTAAGCACGCATATCACATGTTACAAAGGAGGTGGAACAAGTATAGGGTTCTTTCCTAGCAGTACACACACTCCTATAGGGTTAGCGTACTTAATGATTCGTAAAAAGATTGCCTGAAAATAACGCTAAAATTGAAAAGATAAAAATAGCCGAACTTTTACGGCTTCACAAGTGTTGAGTGGGTGAACCGATCCTTATTTTGGGTTTGTTTGAATTAGATTAAGGTCTAAAGATCAGTCATGCACAGTGTGTGCCTTTTGTCTCGCTTTCTTTGACTCTCTATTTGATCCCCTTCTCAATTGGAACCTTCTATTGTTTTACACTCCCTTTATTTCTTGTTTGAACTCTGTATCGTTCTTCTAAAACTCGATCTCCTATTGGCCATCAAGATAGAGACACATGGATGGCTAAGTCAGGACCCTCCTGACACCAACATCGATTCCATGCACTCGTCACCTCCAATAATTCGGGGTGATTCCTGAGAACCTGGTTCAAACTCCGTGGACCGATCTCCAGACTCCACGTCTTCTCCAATAAATTGGGATCACTCTCATCCCAAAACCTGCTCATTTTGGATGGCAATTGATTTCACTCCATATATACAGCATCCTTAATGAAATTTTTTGTTGACCTTAATACAGATCGATTTGCTATTTACGATGCCTCCACACAGACTGATCAGGGCATTACTCCATTTGTAGATCAAGAGCCCAATGTGGAGCCAGAAGTCATAATAGAATCATACTCGGGGTCAAAAAAGGAGATGGCTCTTGGAGGAAAGGGGAAGGGACCACAACCACTGACGAGTCGCTAGGTACGTTGTTTAATTTAGTTACGTTGTAATACGTGTACTTAGCGATTCGGTCAGAACCGAGAGAAGATATCCGTGAAGAGTGTCTCGGCTTAATTTATATCTCGGGCAAGTCCGGGGTCGAACTCAGGGAGGCAAAGGAACAACTTGGGTTTAATTTGAAAATGAAGATTTTAGATTTCCAAGTGGTTGTTTTTAGATTTTTTATGCAAAAATCAAAGCAAATGCAAATGCGCGTGAACTACGACACTAAGAAAGCACACAACAAGGCCAAATTAATTTTAATGTCAAATTAGTCTAATTTAGCCAAATTATATTTTTTCCTAGAATCCTAGGGTCGTCTCTCTCTCACTTGTAATTAAAACAAACAATGAGGGCTTTATGCACCTGAGAACAAGGGTTCTTTTTATTCCAATTAATTAGATCGACCTGCTCAATTCAGTCCCAATTTTAGAGTTAGGTTATCACTTGAAATTTATGTGAACACACAAGCACGTCTACCGTTCAGTCCCAATTTTCTTTTGACCTTAAGTTGTAAAACAAGAGGGGAATCGGAAATCAGAATGCAAACGAGAAACTATGATGCATGCTCAGAAGAAGGTATACTTACAGTGAATCCCAGCACTCTTCATGCGTTATGCAAAACTGAATTTGTAAATATTACACTAAATGCATGCAGATCGAGAAAACCGCTCCTAAACAATATACTATTAGCGTGGAAGAATTGATTGGATTTGAGCTAAGTAGTACGTGTCTATGTGCGTCTCATTATGAATCTTATAAGATATGTGAATCTTTTAAGATAAGTGTGGCCTAAATTACGATGGGCACAAACAAATTTGATTCTAAACTACCGTGTGCCTAATCCTTAATTTTCGCCACTCAAGTCAAGCCCCACCCTCGTCGGAGAGTGAAATAGGCTCGACACACCACAAATAATGTCCATATCTTTTTACATGCGCGAGCTCTCAAACAAGAGCCGCTATAAAGAGCAAGCTAAATAATTACAACAATTTACAAAAATTCTCTCAAAAATAAATTGCTTTTCCTCGCTCTTCAGCAGTCGGCGCGCGTCGCGTCCGTCGACCTCCGATGCACTCCAAGTCCACCGGGCTCTCGCAAGGAAACAAAGATTTATGTTAGAGAGATAAAAATATATATATATACAAAAATATGAAGAGAAATAATTGCAAAAAAATGGAATAAATACAAGTGGCTCGGGGGTCAGACTACCCGAGTAAATGAAAATCTAAATCTAAATTTTTAAACTAATCCCTAAGCCGTTTGCCTCCCCGGCAACGGCGCCATCTGACGAGTCGCTAGGTACGTTGTTTAATTTGGTTACGTTGTAATATGTGTACTTAGTGATTCGGTCAGAACCGAGAGAAGATCTCCGTGAAGAGTGTCTCGGCTTAATTTATATCCCGGGCAAGTCCGGGGTCGAACTCAGGGAGGCAAAGGAACAACTTGGGTTTAATTTGAAAATGAAGATTTTAGATTTCCAAGTGGTTGTTTTTAGATTTTTTATGCAAAAATCAAAGCAAATGCAAATGCGTGTGAATTACGACACTAAGAAAGCACACAACAAGGCCAAATTAATTTTAATGTCAAATTAGTCTAATTTAGCCAAATTATATTTTTCCTAGAATCCTAATCCAATGATGAATACATGGTACTTTTTTTGGAATTTTATGGGTTAAAATGCAACAACGAAAAATGCACACTTTTTATGGGTTTTTTCGCAATTTATCACACATACAGTAAGCAACAATTATGAAAAATTTACTGGAACTAAAACATGATGCAAGAAGACTACCCGTAATTTTTTTGGAATTTTTTGACAAGTCACGAATTTTTTATGGATTTTTTAGTGAAAATAGAGTGACAGTAAGTAAATAATTTCTAATAAATCCAAATTATCAAATTAAGCAGAATGCGAATTATCCCAAAAAGATATTTTCATGTAGAATACAGGAGAATTGAAATTTCGCAAAAAGGATATACGTGGATTTAATTAAAAATCGAACACTAAATTCACTCTACAATTTATTCCAGGCACAAGACATCTCCATTTTAAATGAAATTTGGACAGTAAGTTTATCACATTTCAAAGCATCACATATATTTTTTGTGGAATTTTTAGAGCAACTGTGTGTGAGATATAATTTTAAGAGCACGAAATGGGTAAAATATGCAAAATTTCAGTTGAACAATTTTAGTTAATTACCCATATCTCACAAAAATACAAATAAATATCCACAATGTAGAGAATTAGTTGCTCAACATGATAGTATTTTTCATTGAATATAAAGATGCATAACAGGTGTCCAAATCAACATACAAACATAGGGGTATCGATGCAAACTCAGAAACTAATATTTACAACAAAAACATGTACAGGGATCATTCCGTTATTATAGAAAATATACAAGTAACTTCTGCAATTTTTACAATTAAAAAAATGAAAACTCACCTTCTTCTTCCTTCTTGGTATACGATGGGAAGAACCCAACCAGGGTGAAGTCGGCGGCGGTGGTGGGAGGGGCCGCGCGGCCGGCGGAGGCGCGGAGGTGCGGCGGAGGGGTCGGCGGCCGAGCTGGCGGGAGGTTGGCGGCGGCGAAGGGGCCGCGGGGGTGTCGGGAGCTCGTGGAGGCTGGCGGCGGTGGAGAGGAGCTCGCGCGCGGCGGCGCGCAGCTTTGTGCTGCGGAGGAAGGTGGCGACGGTGGTGGGAGGGGCCGCGCGGCCGAGTGGCGCGGCGGCTGCCGCGCTGTGCTGGTGGCGGAGGACCACCGGCGCGGTGGCCGTAGAGAGATGGGGGAGGGGCGGCGGGCGGTTGCCTGCTGCCTCTTCCGATTTTTTTTATTTTTTTTATTTTTTTTGATTTCTTTTTACTGTTGTAAATAACTAAATAACAGGAGACCTTTTTTTGGTTTTAATTGTTTTATAATTTTTTTAATTTTGTTTAAAATAGGGAATGAACATGATGAGAGAAGAAAAAAAATTGATGACGGTGGTGTATGATGAGGATGATGGAGATGAGTTGTGAAATAAAATGATGGGGTGATAGTGATGTGGTAAAGAACCTTTTTTTTTGTTTTAGAATTTTTTAAATTTTTTATTTTCTTTAAACAAGAAATAACAAATGATGCAAATGATCAAGTGGCGATGAAGGTGGAGGAAGTTGATATGAACTAAACAAATAGGGGCATGTGGATGGTGATATGATGTGCTAATAAAAATGCAAAAAAAAATAGCAAGATGGTAAAATGAGAAGACAATTTACCTACGATGGAGACGATCGCCTATGATGTGCTCTCGTGAGCACGGTCTTTGCTCGAATCGCCGGCGCGCGATGAGCTCGAGCAGCGCGCGGTTGCGGCTGCGATGTTGGCCAAAAAGCCAACGGATCACACCGGAGAGAGGGCCGTCGTCGCTCGACCGCGGTTGCGTCGCTGTCACCGATTCAACTCATGGAACTAGGCTCTCCTCACATAAAGATGGATCAAAGGTAAAATTGAGGAGAATGAGAGGTATATAAAGATGATGGGATGAGAGGTTATTAAAATGGTGGGAGGTTATTTTATTAATGGAGTTGAATGGGAGATTTAAGAAATGGTGGGGTTGAATGGAGGTTGGTGGTAGAAGAGAGTTGAATGGTGGTTATTGTAGAGAATGTAAAATAATTAAATAAATAAAATGAAATAAAGTAGGCTACTTTAAATACAACAAAATAAAGAAGGAAAAAAATAATGGTGAATTTACAAGTGATTACAAAACACTATGTACATTTTTTTTAATAAGAGATATTTACAACGGAAAAATACAATAAAATAATATAAATAAAATACAACACAAGCATGCTTTTTTTGTATTTTTAGAAATTAAGAAAGGTAAGATAAAAATGAACAAAGAATAAATGTATACATGGTATACAATGTACATCTAGGTCCCAAAACCCAACTTTTGCAAATGAGCTCCGATTTTAATGAAACCACTTCCGTTGGATAGATAATTTTCTAACTTGAACTTTAAAAGTGAGTTTGGTGAATTTGGAGTTCATACGGAGCGGGAATTTAGCTTGGAAGTTGGACTTTACGGCTTTTTCTCTTTGGGATCGGGGAGCATTTATTTGAGATGAAATTTGTTTTGTATTTTTGTATTTTTATATACATTTTTATAAACAAGTTAGAGAAAGAATTAGGCAAAAAGGAGTTGAAATGAAATTATTAAAAATACATGAAGTTTTGGGCTATTTACAAGTATACAACTCCTTTATTTTTGCGGCTTTTTTATGTGTAAATTATTTCATACAATCTAATATACAATAGTTAGTGTATTTTATTTATAAGAGTCATTTTGTTAATTTATGGATTTTATGGACATTTATTTGGGATTTTACTCGGGGATTTTGCTAAGATCAAGATATTGCGATGATGAATCGCGGATTCATCAACCACCACCTCAGCCAGATCATAGTTCGCAACCGGATCAGAATGTTGTGAATGCTCTCAGATCCTTGCTTCTATTGAAGCCATCCAGCAGCAACTCATAGATCAGGCTTTATCAAAAGTCACCTTCCAGGACATGCTCAATGACTTGAGGGAAAGGAGAGAAAACTGAGGAGGATACGAAGAAGATCCTGAAGGTGGAAGTGGAGGATATCCAGATGAGCCAAGAGCAGAGTAGCCTAAGCCGACTCTAAAAGAAACATATAATCCTGGAGCATGGCAAGTCACTGAATGGATCCAGATTCCAGCAATACATGTCCATTTCGAATTGAAGCCTCGGATACTGGCACTCTTGCCCATCTTCAGGGGAAATACAAATGAAGAACCCTGCATTCATCTCCAACAGTTCGGGCGCATTTGTGGCACAACTCACTACCCGGGTATACCTCTTGGGGTAGTGAAGATGACAGCATTTTCCTTCAGTCTTTAGGATAAGGCCCTTCATTGGATCAACCATTTGGGGAAGGTCATCACCACCTAGGAAGAACTCAAGTCTACCTTCTTACATAAGTACTATCCTCTTGGGCGGCTCAATAAGATGTGTGCCAGCATAGCAAACTTCATCCAAGCCGCACACGAATCCATTCATGAGGCCTGGGAGAGGTTCACTGAGCTACAAGAAAAGTGTCTCCATCATGAGATCCCTAGGACTAGCCTGGTCCAACATTTATTTGGAGGACTTACTATAGAAAGTAAAAAACTTGTGGATGCAACATGTGACGGCTCCCATTTCAACAAAGATGAGGATGTCATCTAGTAGATATTTGAAGAAATGGCCGAAGGAGAGGCCGTGTTATCGTCATCCCATGCCTATCAGTGCCAGCAATAGTCAGTTCAAAAGCATGTGCACATGGCAGCATCCCATGAACCGGATAGGGATGAGAGCTCCAATTTGAGCATTATTGGGAGCCACATGTCTAAAGTGGGCAACATTGAGAAGCAATCACAGAACTTAGAGAAACTGGATGTGATCAAACAAAGAACAAAGAACCTGTACAAACTAGATCAAATCAGTTGTTGGAGCTACTGGTGAGTACAATCAGCTCCTGCAACTCTGTGTCTGCATCAGCATCGAATCTAGCTGAGACGAAGGAACATGCACACCCACAGTCAAGTCGGCCTTAGCCAGCAGTTCAGCACGTCTATTACATGCAAGCCCCCAAGCCAACAACTCCTCAGCAGTCGCAACAACAACTGGTTGTCTACCAATCGGAGCCCCAGTACATTCCATAGCAATTCTCCCCTCCACCACCTCTTATTCAAGAGGTAAACGACGTATGGTCAAATGATGTGCAACCGACCCATCCAGGTAGACCTCAACAGGGTCAGGTTGCCAACTCACGCCAGTTCCCTCGACGACAAGGAGGGAGGTTTATCCATAACAACCAATAGCACCAGCAGTCTCCACCATTCCATGGCAATTGGAGATAGAACCAATACCAACAACCGTAATACCGACAGTACCAGAAGAACCAACAGTACGCGGTTGTACCCTATCAGCAGCACCCTCCTCAGCAGTATCATCAGAATCACCCTTGTCCTCAATACCATTATCAATATCCCAATCAGCAATCTCGGTACCATCAGCAGTATGAGCATAGCCAGCACACCGAGTTATCTGTGGTTGCACCTCCTGTGAACCCACCCTTGGACTACTTGCCCAGCTTGTCAAGGGCCTTACATATCATAGATAGAAGTTAGATGATTTCACCACCACTAAGACCTCCATTCCCACACAAGTGGAGGATAACCCCAATAATTTCAAGAAGAAAGAGCAGGTAGTCTGTGAATGTCCCACTGGTCTGACAAAGTCATATGTGCATAATTTGTTTTTATCTAATGTTGTCAATCTCAGGAGCGGTAGGACCTTGCAGCCATCAACCACTTGCAAGAAGAATAAAGCAACCAGGGGAGAGTCATCGTCTTCTTCTACATCAGCTGGACCAGCAGCTAGATCGGCTGAGGAAGAAGGAGGAGAAGCACCACCAAAAATCCATAAAAATCAACAAAAGCAAAAATACCAAAAAGAAAGCACCAGCAACATCTGAAGCACCAGCCAGCCTGTCTTGGAGGAGACTGCATTGATGAATGTCAAATTCGCCTCTTTAATAATGTGAAATTGTCATAGTATAGGAGGCAAATTCGGTTCAGCAAAAACCACAGTCCTTTGAATGCTGTGGAGTATTTATACTTGGCAAGTCTACCAAGGTCGAACGCAAGGACACGGTTACTTAATTTATTTATCAAATTTTGATTAAATAAGCACAAGTGTGAATTAATTTCAGGTTCAGGTCCATATGATGAACTATGCAATTTAAAATGCAATACTAAGATGCATGCAATTTTTAGTTGGTTTTTATGCAATTTAAAGTGATGAACGAGCAAATATGTAAGGTTACAAGTATGTTAAATAAAAGATTACAAATACACCCGACAATTATGAGCATCATAATAGAAATAGGAATCAGGGTCAAATTGATCACAACATGAAAAGCGGTCATCAAATCCAAGCAAGAACAAGAAGAGCAGGGTCTCATTTATCACATAAAAAATCACTTCATTTAAAACAGTGGCAAATGAGAAAATTAAATATGCTAAGATGTAGAGGACAAAACAAGGATCAAAACGACATTAAAATGATGCAATTTGGACCTACGATGCTCAAGTTATGAAGAAAACAATACAGGGGCATAATTGTAATACAAATGCAAGAAATAAAAAGGATAAATATTGCATTTAGGTCCCTGAAAGGACTTAAATGCAAATACCAAAAACCGTCTGGGCCCCTGTGTAATTTTTCCATGCACAGGGGCATATTTGCAATTTCTGAAATGTTGGAGGGCCTCCCTATAAAATACCCAAGCACGCACATGACGCACGTGCATGGGGACCATTCTGCAAATAACAAGATGTTCTGGGTCTTTCGTGCAATTTACCCAAGCCCTCACGTGCGGTGCACGTGAGGTGCCTAGGCTCGGGAGGCTCCTCAGGTTCGGGCCACGTGGCTGCAACTGGTGGCTCGAGCCTTGATTCGACAGACCCGAGGCTCGTGGGTTGGCTTGAGGCTCGGCATGCCACGCGTCTTCAGCTCCACCGTCTGATCGAAGCGATCGGACGGTACCTGTGTCTTCTCCTTCGCCGTGTGTCACCGGAGGAGGCGGGGCTCTAGCGAACAGTTGGTTGCTCCGTCAAGCCTTGCGAGGCCTTCTGGTGGTCGTGGAAGTGTGTTGGAGGTCCGGCGAAGGTCCCGGAGCATAGGCGAAGCTCTAAGGCTGATCGGAGGTGATGGTCGAAGGAGCCTCACCAGAGGAGAAAATCTTTGAAGATGCTCCGACGCAATCTCCGGTCGTTGAGGGTCCTGCAAGGGTTAGTAATAGCCAAAAATGCGCAAGTGAAGTGCGAGTGCAGTGAGTGGTATGGGATCCATGAGAGGTGGTCGGAGTGGGGGACCAGGGGATCCTTCTCCAACGAAGCAGAGGAGGAGGTGGCGGAGGATGGACGAGGTTGTGGAGAAAGGAGAGGTGGTGGTGAAGGGTGTCGCGAGGATGAGGGTGAAGTTGCGAAGCTGGTAGGTGGATCAGATGAGGGTGAAGGCAACTGGGTTGGTCGGAAAAATTCAAAGAAATTGAAAGAAAAATCACCTCGCTGGAGCAAGGTGTTGGCGGAGGAAGAGGCATAGGCTGGGCTTCGGTTGAAGCCCTGGGTCTTCGCACGATAGGGACGACCGTTCCCCGGTGCTCGGCGGCGCACAATGGCGGCCGCTACATGGCCGGAGGCCATGGATCTCACCTGGGACGGCCGCCCATCGTGGCCTTGACAAACCGCCCTCTGCTGTCACTGAAGGGCGGGGGAAGCTAAGGTAGAACCCCGTAGATGGTGGATGCGGTCTCAGGCGGTGGGGCGAAGGTTCTTATAGGCGGTGGAGGTCCAGCGGTTATGTAGTGGTGAGGCATTTTACAATGGAGGTTTAATGGCGAGGGGGTAATGGTAGTGAGTGATGGACGTCGCGCGAGGATGGCGGGGGACAGGACTGCGAGAGGGAGGCGTTAGGAGAGGACGGAGATGGTTGGAGCGACGGCCAAAAATGGAAGGGGGCGTTGGGTTGACGAGATGAAACGGTTGGGGGGAGGGGGTTACGCGAGGTAGGAGACGACCTCCCAATCGTGGATCTAGTGATCCGACGGCTAGGATGGAAGCGTGGGCGAAGGGTGGAGATCAGATCCGAGATCTGATCGGTCGGCTGGTGTTAAGGCGCGAAGGAGTGGCTGTGATTGGAAGATGGGGGAAATCTAACGGTTGAAGGTGAAGAGGTGACGTGGCAGGTGGAGGGGCGTTAGATGGAAAGAAGATCGGATGGCTGGCATTTGGGCGCCAGTGGACGATTGGGATTGATCTGGGAGTCAGATCAAGGGCTGAGAGCAAAGCGGGGGTGTGCGGTGAAGATGAGATGGTTGACTTGATCATACGGTGGAAAAGAATAGGGTGACGTGGAGGCTTGAGGGGCGTAGGATGAGAGTGATCGGGCACCTGTGGTTTAGGCGTTGGTGAGCGGCTAAGATCAGATCTGGAAGTTAGATCCAAGGGTTGATAGCGGGTGAATGATGAACGGCGGAGATAAGGGCGGATTGAAGGAGATCAGACAGTCAGGACGAGCGCCGGGTGGCAGAAGGGGAAGCAGGCCACGTGGGCGTCCCAGAGGGCGCCACGTGGCCCAATCAGAAAATTCATAGACATAAATACAAAGAAAAATACAAAAGAAATAGTTAGAGGCAAAATTAAGAAAAATGCAAAACATGAAAGTTGCTCGTCTCGATGAGATCTACAACTGTCATGTTGGACAAAAAGTCAAAAGAGGTCATTTGTACAAAAAGTATTTTTGGGGGTATTTTTAAGGGGAATAAAAACACTGATTTTTGTTTTTGTATTTTTTAGTCTTTTTAAAGGTCAGTGATTTATAGACAATTTATCTACCTAATTTTTAGGGGTTTTTGATGATAAATTAATTACAAGAAAAATAAAGGAAATTAAATACAAATAATTAAGAGTTAATTATACACAATATAATACAAGATAAAAATAAAGAATTGTTGATGAATTTTATTGGATTGATTGAGCTTGGGGTTTAATTTGCGGCTTTTAGCATGATGAATACGAGATTCATCATACCCCTATACTTAAACCATGCTCGCCCTCGAGCATCTAAAGAATGAAGGAGTCGGATTAATCCCTGACAGTGCAAGTGAAGATTTCAAGGCTTAATCTTTCGAAGACCCTCAATTTAAGAGATCCTAAAATTCTGGGTTTATCCAAACCTTAGTCAGAAGGAATCCAACTTCTCTAATTATCAGACTCTCTTTTTGTACATAAAATATAAGGATATGAACTTAAGTGTACTGCATTTCATGAGAGCCGAGTCGATGCATCACTCAAAGTTCCAGTCCCAAAGACTCTCCTCTAGACCTAATCCTCAATACTAGGAAATAAGTCTATTCTTGCTTCATTCAACTGTCTCATTAGTTTGTCAGACTTGAAATGTTGATGGACGGCCAGATGATGGAGGTAATGGGATTGTGTCTATTTTTCTCACCCTCACATTGGAACAAGGGGCCTCTCGAGTGCCTTTTTACTCAACACATGTAAATTTTTATATTGTTGATCAATGTGTCCGTCAAAAGAGTTGGAGTCGTCTGCACATGTTTTTCTGGGAGTACACCGGGGTGTGTTTTTTCTAAGTATCTAAGATACCTTCAACACCCTGACTTGTATCGCTTACGATGCAGAGCCCTTTTTGTGGTGTCAGCCCGACTCCTTGGTCCTAATTAGTGCGTGGTCCAAGTGGACACTTTGAAAATGTTTGGGAGCGCTCTCCATTGGTGGAAGCTCATTTATAATTTGACTTTGGTATTTAGAGCTTTTTCTTTGACATTTCTTTTCTTTTGTTGGCTAGCTCCACTGCTTTTACCAAAAGTTGGCGCACACTGATCAACAAATTCCATTTAAGTTTCATCACACCCTGGCAATGAATCTTGTTCACATAGTGGTTAGGGTTTTGCTGACACTCAGGTTTTCTGAAGCCTTCATTAACTTTATCCCATCCTCGAATATCATTAGATCGGATCTAAACTCAAATCTCTGGTCCTAGTTCCTCAAGTGATATCTCAACTCATCTCATCAATCATGCAGTTGTGGAAGTGGTTGTGCTGATCATATTCTTTTGAAAGTATACATAAAGAGTGCAATATAGCGCTCAAATCTTTCAAACTAGGGAAGTGTAGAAATTTAAGTTTAAAACCCTAATGACTAAGGTATGTTAACTCAGACTCTCAAGATCTCAGAAATACAGTGTTCTCAAAATCCTCAAGCCTTGATTGAGTGTGAATGTATCAGGAATACACCAACTCCTTAGTTAGTGATTTTTGTGTGATTTTTGACTTTTGCATATTTTTATGGATTTTAATTTTTTAATTCTTCAGAGAGACAATGACTGGCCCAGGCTCAAATGAATAAAAGTATCCACTCTCAGCCAGTATGGGTGTAAGTACGGGCCGATAAACGGACCCGTGATCCTTAAGGACGGAGCCATATGCGGTGTCCTCTAAACCACCCACTCTGCTAAGGGAGACCGAAGTTCCCTCACTGAAAATGTCTACTAAGCCTAGTAGTCAGAGTCTAATTCCAAGAAGAGTTTTTATTTTTTTTCAATTTTTTGATTTTTGATTTTTTTTCTTTTTTGAAAAAGTCTAATTCCAAAAATTAATCCCTAAATTTTAAGAAAACTTTTTACAAGGTTTTTACAAAACTCAGTTCACTAGTTTACCAAAACCCAGTCCGAAAATAAAATTTAAAAAGTTTTAAAAACACGAGCTAAGGCTAAAGTAAATACACAGTAATATATGGTATACCCCCTATACTTAAATTTTGCTATGTCCTCATAGCACTAGTGCCATGAAGCCAAGGCTCGATTCAAATATAGGGTGATATAGTGGAACTGAGGAGGAGGATCTCCCTATACTCAGGTCAAAATTGACCTGAGTATAAGAAGACGGTATGAGGGAGGGATGAGCAGGCAGGTCCCCCCTATACTTAGGCTACTAATAGCCTAAGTAAGTTCTGAACTAGGGGGTTTGTACTATGATACAAGGGTGAGGGGGAGGGGGTTCGTGAAATATACACACACACAGAGAGAGAGAGAGACAGACAGACAGACAGAGAGAGTGAAATATACATGGGGAGAGAGATGGGGTGAGGGGGGTGTGTGTGTGTATGTGCAAGTGTGTGTGGGGGGGGGGGTAGATCATTGAGTGATCTACATCTTTTTTTTACAACATGCAAGAACTGAAGATAAGTATGCAAATGCAAGTTCTTTTTTTTGTACAGTATGCAATGCAATCTGACTGATTAAAATCCTAGAATTTCTTCACAGATTCTTTTGCGGCCTCTTCAACGGAAGCTCCTGACTTCACGCCTCCATGAGGATCAAGCGTCCTCGATGATCATGGGCCCTACCACAAAAGAGAAAAGTTAGAACACTCAGAGAAATTAAATCAACAGATAAGATGCAAAAAATGATGCATGAAATGAGGGCCTAAAAATTGAAATTAATCAACAAAGAAAACCAAAATTCAATAATTAAGTTAGGTTGTGTCCCCGGCAATGGTGCCATTTGATGAACGTCAAATTCACCTCTTTAATATTGTGAAATTGTCGTAGTATAGAAGGCGAATTCGGTTCAGCAAAAACCACGGTCCTTTGAATGCCGTGGAGTATTTATACTTGGCAAGTCTACCAAGGTCGAACGCAAGGACATGGATACTTAATTTATTTATCAAATTTCGATTAAATAAGCACAAGTGTGAATTAATTTCAGGTTCAGGTCCATATGATGAACTATGCAATTTAAAATGCAATACTAAGATGCATGCAATTTTTAGTTGGTTTTTATGCAATTTAAAATGATGAACGAACAAATATGCAAGGTTACAAGTATGCTAAATAAAAGATTACAAATATACCCGACAATTATGAGCATCATAATAGAAATAGAAATCAGGGTCGAATTGATCACAACATGAAAAATGGTCATCAAATCCAAGCAAGAAAAAGAAGAGCAGGGTCTCATTTATCACATAAAAATCACTTCATTTAAAACAGTGGAAAATGAGAAAATTAAATATGCTAAGATGTAGAGGACAAAACAAGGATCAAAACGATACTAAAGTCATGCAATTTGGACCTACGATGCTCAAGTTATAAAGAAAACAATGCAGGGGCATAATTGTAATAAAAATACAAGAAATAAAAAGGATAAATATTGCATTTAGGTCCCTGGAAGGACCTAAATGCAAATACCAAAAACCGTCTAGGCCCCTCTGTAATTTTTCCATGCGTAGGGGCATAGTTGTAATTTCTAAAATGTTGGAGGGCCTCCCTATAAAATACCCAAGCACGCATGTAAGGCGCGTGCCTGGGGACCATTCTGCAAATAACAAGATGTTCTGGGTCTTTCGTGCAATTTACCCAGGCCCTCCATGCGGTGCACGTGAGGCGCCTAGGCTCGGGAGGCTCCTCAGGTTCGGGCCACGTGGCTGCAACTGGTGGCTCGGGCCAAGGTTCGGCAGACCCGAGGCTCGTGGGTTGGCTTGAGGCTCGGCACGCCACGAGTCTTCAGCTCCACCGTCCGATCGAAGCGATCGGACGGTACCTGTGTCTTCTCCTCCGCCATGTGTCACCGGAGGAGGCAGGGCTCCGGCGAACAGCTGGTTGCTCCGCCGAGCCCTACGAGGCCTTCTGATGGTCGTGGAAGTGTGCTGGAGGTCCGACGGAGGTCCCGGAGCATAGGCGAAAGTCCAAGGCTGATCGGAAGTGATGGTCGAAGGAGCTTCACTGGAGGAGAAAATCTTTGAAGATGCTCCGACGCAAGCTCCGATCGATGAGGGTCCTGCAAGGGTTAGTAATAGCCGAAGCGTGTGCAAGTGAAGTGCGAGTGCAGTGAGTGGTATGGGATCCCTGAGAGGTGGTCGGAGTGGGGGACCAGGGGCTCCTTCCCCGGCAGAGCAGGAGGAGGTGGCGGAGGATGGACGAGGTTGTGGAGAAAGGAGGTGGTGGCGAAGGGTGTCGCGAGCATGAGGATGAAGTTGCGAAGCTGGTAGGTGGATTAGATGAGGGTGAAGGCAACTGGGTTGGTCAGAAAAATTCAAAGAAATTGAAAGGAAAATCACCTCACCGGAGCGAGGTGTTGGCGGAGGAAGAGGCCTGGGCGGGGCTCTGGTTGAAGCCCTGGGTCTTCACACGATAGGGACGACCGTTCCCCGGTGCTCGGTGGCACACAATGGCGGCCGCTACATGGCCGAAGACCATGGATCTCACCTGGGACGACCGCCCATCGTGGCCTCGACGAAACTGCCCTCCGCTGTCACCGGAGGGCGGGGGAAGCTAGGGCGGAGCCCCGTAGATGGTGGATGCGGTCTCAGGCGGCGGGGCGAAGGTCTTATAGGCGGTGGAGGTCCAGCGGTTATGTAGTGGTGAGGCATTTTACAATGGAGGTTTAATGGCGAGGGGGTAATGGTAGTGAGTGATGGAGGTCGCGCGAGGATGGCGGGGGACAGGGCTGCGAGAGGGAGGCGTTAGGAGAGGAAGGAGAATGTTGGAGCGACGGCCAAAAATGGAAGGGGGCAATGGGTTGGCGAGATGAAACGGTTGGGGAGAGGGGGTTACGGGAGGTAGGAGACGACCTCCCAACCGTTGGATCTAGTGATCCGACGGCTAGGATGGAAGCGCGGGCGAAGGGTGGAGATTGATGAATCCGCGATTCATCATCTTAATATCTTGATCTTAGCAAAATTCCCGAGTAAAATCCCAAATAAATGTCTATAAAATCCATAAATTAACAAAATGACTCTTGTAAATAAAATACACTAATTATTGTATATTGGATTGTATAAAATAAATTAACACTAAAAAGCCGCGAAAATAAAGGAGTTTTATACATGTAAATAACCCAAAACTTCATATATTTTTAATAATTTCATTTCAACTCCTTTTTGGCTAATTCTTTCTCTAACTTGTTCATAATAATGTACATAAAAATACAAAAATAAAAACAAATTATATCTCAAATAAATGCTCCTAGATCCCAATGGGAAAAAGCCGTAAAGACCAACTTCCAAGCTAAATTCCCGCTCCGTATGAACTCCAAATTCACCAAACTCACTTTTAAAGTTCAAGTTAGAAAATTATCTATCCAATGGAAGTGGTTTCATTAAAATCGGAGCTCGTTTGCAAAAGTTGGGTTTTGGGACCTAGATGTACATTGTATATTATGTATATATTCTTTCTTTCTTCATTTTTTTATTTTATCTTTCTTAATTATTAAAAATCCAAAAAAATCATTATAGTGTTGTATTTTGATTGTACTATTTTATTGTATTTTCCTATTGTACATAGCTATTATTAAAAAGACAAAAAAAATATATAAAAAGAAAAGCAAACAAAAAAAATGTACATGTTGTATATCTTCTTTTTGTAAATTCCCCACTCTTTTTCTTCTCTTTATTTTATTTTCTCTTTTTAGTAGCCTACTTTATTTCATTTCATTTTTTTATTTATTTAATAACATTCTCTACAATAACTTCCCTTTCTCCATTAACCTCCAAGTCTTCTTTCAACCTCCATTCCACTCCATATTCTTCATATAACCTCCCATTCAACTCCACCAATAATCTAACTTCTCATTCAACACCACCACCTCTCTAACTCCCATTATTCATCTCTTTATAATCATCTCCACATCCACATTTTTTCTCCGTCCACCATTCTTATAGAATAAGGAGAGAGCTTGGAGTGTTTTGTTGGTGACAGCGGCGAAGCATCGTCCTCAAGCGACGACCTCCTTCAGGTGAGATCCGCGGAGCTCCGCTTCGCGTCACGAGTTCCCCGTCGAGCTCGCGTAGCTTCTCCGATTTTCATTTCGCCAATCGGATCGAGGCGACGATAGGAGTCCAGCGTAGCTGCTCCGCCAATCCGGCGAAGACCAGGTAAGTATTTCTCATCATTTTTTTGTTGTTTTAATTTATCAACTATCTTGTTTTCTTGTATCACATCATCACCATAGTTTTTTTTAATCACATTATCACACCCTCATCATCATCTTCTTTTTTTGTGTACATATTTCCTGCTTAAAAAAATTAAAAATATAAAAAAAGTTAAAACAAAAAAAAGTTTTTTTTAATTGTAGCAAAATAAAAAAAATTAAAAAAATTAAAAAAAAGAAACAGGAGGAGGAGGACGCACGCCGCCCCCCCCCTTTTTTCCTCCAAGAGGCTGCTCCGCCGCCGCTCACCGCCGTGCGTGCGGCACCGCCGCGCGGGCTCAGCCTCCTTCCGCCCTCCGCCGGCAGATCCTCCTCGCCGCCAGCCGTAGGGGCGCCTCACGCCACCCTCACCTGCGGCAAGAACCCCACCGTTCGCGGCTGTGTGGCGGCGTGAGAGCCGCCACTCCCTCCAGCGGCGCCGCCAAGGCCGCCCCTTCCACCTTTACGACGGGGCACGGCCCAGCCCTCCTCCTCCTCCCTATGACAGGGGGAGGAGAGAGGATTGAGCGACGACGACCGGAGCCCCGATGTCGACCCGCCGCCTACCACGACGGCGTTGCGGTGCACTAAGCCCGCCCAGCTGCTCCGAGAGGTCGCCGGAGTCCAGCGATGACCCGAGCTCCTCTCGGAGCTCAAGCCCAGGCCACTGCATTCATCTCCGATCAGGTAAAGTTCTCAAACTCTGCTCTTTACTTTTTGCTTAATTTATTAGCCTCTTTCACGCACTTCCCTTGCTCCATTATCACCTCTGGAGTTTCGCAGTACCTTCCCCTTTCACGCGTTATCCACTACCACCTTCTTCTTCCGTCGCAGCCCCAGAGCATCTTCGACCCACCTCCTCCGCCACCCACGGCGGAGGAGCTCCGAGCTCCCCAGTTCTTCACCCCGACGAGCTCCCATTTCGCTCGCACACGCCTTTCTCTCGCTTCGGCTATATGTACTAACCCTGCAAGTGTCCTATCTAATCAATGGTCGGAGCCTCGCCGGGCCCATCTTCGTCAATGTCGTCCTCGACATTGGAGCCCCGGCGACCTGAGCTGAGCTACCAGACACCTTGCCTGAGCTTCAAACTTCATCGACAACCTTCCAGTAGCATCGGGCGAGCTCCACCATGGCCGAGGAAGAGCGGCGGAGCAGGAGCTCCTTCGCCGGAGCCCTGTTCTCGCCGCCAATCGTGGATGAAGATGACGAGGTGCAGCTGCCGTTGGATGGTCCTCTTTCAGCGACCATCCAACGGCCATGACGAGGCCACGCCATCGGCATCAGCTTCCGTTGGATCTTCTAGATCCAACGGCCTACATTCCGCCACGCATCGACACCTGAGCTTCACCGAGCCTGCCATCCGGGCCTACAGGCTTGGTCACTTCCGAGCCTCCACGAGCCTGCACCGAGCCTAGGACCGTCCGAGCCTTAGCCGAAGCTTCATCCGAACCTCCGCCGAGCCCGAGCCGACTTCCAAGCCTAGAAGGCGCGTGCCTGGCGCGTGCCTTCTGGGCAATTTGCAGAGACACCCCGTCGGCTTCTCCAATTTGCAGATAGGTCCCTGGAGCACTTGCTTTCCACGTGCACTTGGGTAATTTGCAATTATGCCCTCACGGGTTTTAATAATTGCAAAAATACCCCTGTGTGTGTGGGTATTTTACAGGGAAGGCATCATAATTTTTATATTTACACTTTAGTCCCTATCAGGGACCTATTTGTAGTTATCTTTGTTTGTTTTTATTGCATTTATGCCCCTGCCTTCTTTTATGCATATCTTGAGCTATATAGCTCCAATCGAGTTGATTTCAGTTTCATTTTGAAGCTCTTTTCATCATCTTTATTATGGCATGCTTTAATCTTAGATTTGACACTATGATCAGTAGTGTATTATTCTATTATCTAAGTGTCCTGAATTCTTTATTTGACATGCTTATTTGCTTATTTAATGTGGAGTGCTTCCTAATGTCAACTCAATTTAACTCGCATTTTTTATGGCTCAAGTGACTATAATTTTGGGGCATATCATTCGCTTTGCATTTGCACGATGAAAATAAAAAAAATGCATGTTTATTTTAATGCATTGTCTTGTTTTGTCTCTTCATGATTTTGACCTTTATGCCTCTAACTCAACGCTTAATTAAATAAACTCAAATCCGACTAATACGAGAGAGGCTCGTGTCCCTGAGTTCGATCTTGGTTTCTTGCCAAGTAAAATAAAATAAATTACGATCATCTCATTTTGATTTATTATTGCATATCTTCAAATGACTTGATCTCTTTGATGACCAAAATCGGCCCGACTGCATCGACATGTTGAGGTGCTAAAACGCACTCTTAAAGGGCCGATTTTGCGGTTCGTCAGAGATCAGATCCGAGATCTGATCGGTCGGCTGGTGTTGAGGCATGAAGGAGTGGCTGCGATTGGAGATGGTGGAAATCTAACGGTTGAAGGTGAAGAGGTGACGTGGCAGGTGGAGGGGAGTTAGATGGAAAGAAGATCAGATGGCTGGCATTTGGGCGCCAGTGGACGATTGGGATTTGATCTGGGAGTCAGATCAAGGGCTTAGAGCGAAGCGGGGGTGTGCGGTGAAGATGAGATGGCTGAATTGATCGTACGGTGGAAAAGAAAAGGGTGATGTGGAGGCTAGAGGGGCGTAGGATGAGAGTGATCGGGCAGTTGTGGTTTAGGCGCTGGTGAGCGACTAAGATCAGATCTGGAAGTTAGATCCAAGGGCTGGAAGCGGACGAAGGATGAACGGCAGAGATGAGGGCGGATTGAAGGAGATCAGACGGTCAGGATGAGCACCGGGTGGCAGAAGGGGAAGCGGGCCACGTGGGCGGCCCAGAGGGCGCCACGTGGCCCAATCAGAAAATTCATAGACATAAATACAAAGAAAAATACAAAAGAAATAGTTAGAGGCAAAATTAAGAAAAAGTCAAAACATGAAAGTTGCTCATCTCGACGAGATCTGCAACTTTTATGTTGGACAAAAAGCCAAAAGAGGTCATTTGTATAAAAGTATTTTTGGGGGTATTTTTAAGCGGAATAAAAACACGGATTTTTGTTTTTGATTTGTTTTTGTATTTTTTAGTCTTTTTAAAGGTCGTTGATTTATAGACAATTTATCTACCTAATTTTTAGGGTTTTTGATGATAAATTAATTACAAGAAAAATAAAGGAAATTAAATACAAATAATTAAGGATTAATTATACACAATATAATACAAGACAAAAATAAAGAATTATTGATGAATTTTATTGGATTGATTAAGCTTGGGGTTTAATTTGCGGCTTTTAGCATGATGACTACAAGATTCGCCATGCACCCACAGTTGATCCAGAGCCAGCCGATGGAGCTTCACTTGAAGATTTTGGATGCCCATCTTTCTTGGATGACCCTGCTCATTTTAGTCATCCGCATGTACAGCATGATGTGAGCACAGATTTTCTTGTAACCAAGAACACTACTTCCACTTCTTCTTTTGATTCTGTAGATATTCCATTTCTAGATGCTATGAGAAAATCCAAAAAAAATAAAAAGTTGAATTTGTCTGATCCTGATGTGGTAGAAATATTTTAGAATCTTGTTCTTGAAATGCCTTTGCTCAAAGCCATCAAATGCATGCGAAATATCAAAAAAGGCCAGAAAGAGGCATGTACCTCGAAGAGACAGCCGCAAAATGCTCGGGAAAGAAATGTGAAGCACATTCTCATCGCAGCTACAGTAAATGCAATCAGCAATCTCCCGATAAAGAAGGACATGGGGGCTCCTCTAGTCAAATGCCAGATGTTTAACCAAGAGTTTGATCGAACTCTGCTTGACAATGGGTCCTCAATCAACCTAATGCCTACATCATTGCTAAAGGGATTTGGTTGGGACCGCTCAAATCCACAAGAATGATTCCGCAATTCACAGACACATCCATTAAGCGGACCCGGGGAATTTTGGAAGATGTCATTGTCACCATTCAAGGGAAGCAGTTCCTCGCAAACTTCATAGTCCTAGACATGGACACTTCAGCTCCTTTTATACATACCTCAATCATCCTTGGACGGTCGTTCCTTCGAACAACCGAAGCAATGGTAAACTATAACACTGGTTAGATAACGTTCCGTTCAAATAGTGATAAGGTGCCGATTGAGACGATCCAAATGCCCAAACTTTCAACATTTGCATCAGATGAGAACGAGCCCACAGAGAAGCGAACAGAAGACTGTGAATTTTTAGCTGAAATCTATGATACAAACCTGTTCGTGGATGATAACGAGACCTAGGCATTCCTCTCTATAGAGGAAGTGCTGGACAGCACAGTCGAGTTCCTAGATATCCTTGAAGATGAGATTATTGTTGACTTGCCTGACGAGTACATTCTTGGCCACCTGACCTTAGCAGATCAAGAGGATATTATTGCAGGATTCTGTGAATAGGATTTTATCATCGAGGAATACTGTGCAGCACTGCACTTAGAGCCTACAGCGCTAATGGTGGACACACAACTGGTGGAAGATCCAACACCATCGCCCTGCACAGTAGCAGAAGTCACTACTGAGCTAAACCAGTTCCCACCTGAGCTCAAGCCACTTCCAGCAAACATGAAGTATGCCTTCCTTGCGAGTGCACCAAACATGTTTCCTGTAATCACCAATTCACAGTTAACTGAGGAACAAGAATCCCGTCTGCTTGAGGTTCTAGAAAGAAACTGCAAGGCCATAGGTTGGAAAATTTCTGATATCCATGGGATAAATCCTTCCCTATGCTTGCATCACATATACCTGGAAGAAGACAACAAACCCTCTCACGAGTTTCAGCACAGATTAAATCCGAACCTATGAGAGGTAGTGATGAATGAGATAACGAAATGGTGCGAGACGAGATTCATCTATCCCATCTCCTACTCAAAATGGGTGAGTCCTCTGCACGTTGTGCCCAAAAAGCCAGGGATCACCATGATCAAGAATGAAAAAGGAGAGGAGATCGCAACCAAAGTTCCAACATCATGGCACGTTTTGTGTGGATTACAAACATCTTAATTCAGCAACCAAGAAAGATCATTTTCCACTCCCCTTCATCGACCAGATAGTTGAAAGGCTGGCCATGAAGTAATACTTCTGTTTCTTGGATGGATACTTTACTTACAATCAAGTCGCCATTACGCCTGAAGATCGGGAGAAGACTACCTCCACTTGTCCGTTTGGGATGTATGCCTTCCGTAGAATGTCGTTCGGGTTGTGTAACGCTCCAGCGACATTCCAGTGATGCATGTTGGCAGTATTTGCAGATATGGTTGGAAGTTTTCTCGAGGTCTTCATGGATGATTTCTCGGTCTATGGAGACAGCTTTGATCAGTGCTTATCTTATCTGGACCGAGTTCTGAAAATGTTGTGAAGTGCACCTTGTGCTCTCTTGGGAAAAAAGCCATTTTATGGTGACCAAAGGCATTGTGCTCGGCCATGTCATCTCAAAACACGGCTTGGAGGTAGACCCTATGAAGGTAGAAGTGATTTCGAAATTAGAGCCACCTGCCAATCTGAAATAGGTCGGGTTATTTTTAGGGCATGTCAGCTTCTATCGACGATTCATCAAGGATTTCAGCAAAATTGCCCAACCCCTGATCGAGATTTTAGGCAAGGAGGCTGATTTTATTGTCGATGATAGAGTCCTCCGGGCCTTTACACAGTTGAAAGAAATAATCTCTCATGCCCATGTCCTTCAACTACCAGATTGGTCTCTACCATTTGAGATCATGACAGACGCTTCTGATTATGCCATTAGGGCAGTTTTATGACAGAGGAGAGATCATATTCCATTTGCTATTCACTATGCCAATAGAACTCTAGATGAAGCACAAAGAAACTACACAATCACTGAAAAAGAGCTGCAAGTAGTAGTATTCGCCCTGGAAAAATTCAGATCCCATTTGCTTGGATCCAAAGTGATTATGTATACAGATAACTCGGCCATCAGGTATCTTCAAGCCAAGAAGGATGCCAAATCAAGATTAATCAGATGGATCCTTCTGCTCTAGGAATTCGATCTTGAAATTTGCGATAAACCTGGAGTTAAAAATGCGGTGGCCAATCACTTGTCAAGACTGCCAGACTCAGACACTCCTACCCAAAGCCTACTATTGATCACTAAAACTTTTCCAGATGAAGCCATCCTGTCAGTAACTGCACTCCCCTGGTTAACAGATACTGTGAACTATCTTGTATCCAAGAAAACTCCACAAGATTGGCCTAAGATGAAAAGAGACAAGTTCTTATCCGACATCCATTTTAACCAGTGGGAGGATCCATATCTCTTTCGAGAGGGAGTTGACTGCATCTGGAGAAGATGCATTTCTCAGGAGGAAGTCCACGGTGTCCTCGAGCATTATCACTCCAAAGAATCAAGAGGACATCATTCTAGCAGAAGAACGGTAGCGAAAGTCCTATAATGTGGCCTTTGGTGGTCGACTCTATTCAAAGACGCAGATGATTTCATCAAGCATTGCACTGACTGTCAAAGACTAGGAAGCACCGTCGGAATGAGAGATACGATGCCTCTGAAGTACATTCAAATTTCCGATGTATTTAATTCATGGGGCATTGATTTCATGGGCTTGTACCCTAACAGTCAGGATTTTGAGTATATTCTGCTCGTTGTCGATTATGTAAGTCGTTGGGTGGAGGCCATCCTAGCCCGAGCCGTCGACAGTCGTACTGTATGCCAGTTCCTCAAGGATCATATTATTGCAAGGTTTGGGATCCCCAAAATTCTGATATCCGATGGGGGTAGCCACTTTGTTAATAGAGAGGTGAAGAAACTGACGCAAGAATTCTGCATCGAACATCGTGTCACCTCTCCGTACCACAGTCCAATGGCTTGGCTGAATGTTCGAACAGGGAGATCAAGACAATATTGCAAAAACTAGTACGCCCCAACAAGAAGAATTGGTCACAGCTGCTTGACTCGGTACTATGGGCCTATCGGACCGCATACAAGTCATCTTTAGGAATGTATCCCTACTGCCTAGTGTACGGTAAGCCATGCCATCTGCTCGGTGTAATTATCCACAAATCATTATGGGCAATCAACATATACAATATGGATTCCAAGAAGGGATGCGAGAACAGAAAGGTGGATCTAAATCAGATCCTTGAATTCCATGAGTATGCATACGACAACAGCCTTATGTACAAGGAAATGGTCAAGAAGTGGCATGACAAGCACATCCGCCGCAAGACCTTCGAGCCAGAACAGAAGGTTTGGTTGTTTGATGCAAATCTCAAACTATTTCCAAGGAAATTGAAGAGCAAGTGGACAGGGTCGTTCATAGTGAAACAAGTGTGTGACAATGGAAGTATCATCATACCCGGACTGTCAGCTGGCGTACAACCATTTATGATCAATGGACAACTGTTGAAGCCGTATCTCAAACATGACACATTTCTGTCTGTGGTCAATTCAATTCAGGTGGTTCACGATGACAAATTCACAACCACAGCATCCATTCACGCAGACAAGGCCGGTAAAAACATTTTTGAATAGTTAATCATTTTCTTCTTTTCCTTTTTTTTCTTTAATTCTTCCGAAAAGTCATATTCGCCCCATACATCACTGTTATACTTAGGATATGCTTCATCCTAAGTATAGGAGAGATAAATACATTCGGATGCTCATTCTTTGATCCCTCGCCAGTCTCCTCAACTTTTGTCATTCTTTCTATACTTAGGGATATTTTACCCTAAGTATAGGGGGAGACAGGATGAGCCGTTCAGTTAATTATTTGTTTCTCGACCCTCCTTGTATTAGTATACAGACTACTATACTTAGATTTAATTGATCCAATGTATAGGGGGGCGGTCGACTTCTGATTCTTTAATCGTTGTAGTATAAAATCCTCTATACTTAGTACGAGTTATGTCTTCCTTTCTCTTCGGTCTATGAGGACATAGCTCAAGTTAAGTTTAGGGGGGTCATTATATACTTTGTATATATTTTAGCCATAACTCTACTTTCCTATTTTCAAAATATTTGGCTAAAACATTGTAAATATCTGTATACAAATCCATTTAATTAAGTAAAAAAATGATGTATATTGTTCTTCAATATTTTTGTACATATTGATTAATAAATCAGGTAAAAACGCTTTGCAAAATGTTCGGAAAATAGTTTGAAAATCTGATGAATCCTTGATTCATCATACTAAAAGATGAAAATAGAGCTTCGTTCTCGAGTAATTAGTTGCATTTCATCATTTATTCTGCATTTTTATCATTCGTGCATGTAAAATTAATATTTGCATTTTAACACTCATAATAGCATTCATAATCATCTTCACATTTGCATCCAACTTCATGCATTTTTAACTAATTCATGCTAACTCCAATTGACCTCAAACCACTCCATTGTGTACATATTACTAACAAAATTAAAGGAAAATACAAAAAAATTACTAACTCAAATAATTGGCCCGTGAGACAAAGCTCCAATTTCAAACCAGACAGACTAAAACGCTCATATCTTCCTCACACGGTGTCTAATTTAGATTTACTAACTTTTAAAGCAGTACATATTCAAAGACCTTCAAAACAAGATCAATTTCATAAAAATCGGAGCTCATATGTGAAAGTTGGGTTTTGGGCCTCTTTTGCGTGTTTTGTATTTTACATGTTTTTGACCTATTTTTTTATGTACATAATTAATCTTTCTCTCTTATTTCTTTTTTATTTATATTCTTTGATGAAAGTTTTAATAAAATCCACAAAAATCCAAATTCAGAATGAGACTGAAATCAATGAATCTGACTAAGTTCGAGTGTCCTTTGTGAGTCTGTATAAATATCTCACTTTTTCAAATTTATTTTATTTTCCTATTTTCTTCTGTATTAAAAAGGCAAAAAATATATTAATGTGTAAATATTTATCTTTGATTTTATTGTTATTTTTCTTGATTTTTTCCATCATTAAAAATCACAAAAAAAATACAAACCCAAAAGCAAGGTATTCTATGTACATGGAGTACCCCAAAAATATCGTTTTATACAGATGACCTCTTTTGCTCTTAGTCTCTTCATGAAAGTTGTAGATCTCATTGAGACGTGCAATTTTCATATTGCACACTTTCCGATCTGAGGTCATTTGTTGTTTTTTATGGATTTTTCTTTTATTTTCATTTCTTGATTTTTCTGGAGTTGACACGTGGCAGCTCCTGGAGCCACCACGTGTCACTCATTTTTAACCCTTTTTTATTTTGTTTTAAAAAAAAATATTTTCCTCTCACCTCACGTGCCACACACATGAGGTCTCTCTCCCTATCCTCCCTCCATGTTCTCTTCCGTCAGTTTCACAACCTTCGTCCCCCTTTATCTCGCGCAACCACTTCAGCCGCTTGGACAAACTCCTTATCCCCTCCGGCGATGACCAACAACCCTGATGATCCAGCAACCTCCAGCTATCCCTGTATAATGCCATTCATCCACCACCAACGAAGGCATCCTCCATATCCAGGAAGAGGGGGAGTTCTAAGGAAGGGTGGTGACAGTCCCTCCCTTCGTTGGCAACGATTTCCTCCATGAGTCATCATCAAGCTTCCTCCTTCGCCGTAGAGTCGAGGCGACAACCACGAGGGAGGACCTCTTATTTCTTACATTCCCAAATGAAAACTATCACGTCCACCTTCTATTCCCACATTCCTTCATCCTTTGTTTTCACCTATTTCCCATGTTTCCCTGATCGCACCCTCGTCCACGCACCTGCTTCACTCTTCCGCGCCACCTCCACTCCGCACGAGCGCACTCCACTCTCCTCTGCCTTGGCTCTTCCTGGCTACATCATCGGTAGCAAGGCCAAGCAGCAGAAGCCCTTGGAGCTTAACAATCCTCTACATCAGGTTCTGCTTCACCACCACCAGCTGGAGTGGCCGCTCCAACCACGACTCGGACTCAGCTCCGACTGCACATACCTCCCACAAGCTCCACCGACGTGCCCACACCTTCGATCAGTGGCGTCCTTCCAGCTATGTCCTCGACCTCGAGCTCCTGTCGGTGCATCCACTCTCCGCCTAACGACTGCCTCAAGCCGCAGGATCCCCGAGCATGAGAACCCCTCCAGCCGCGGGTGGATTCCAGGTGCACCGCTAGCTCTTCTCGCCAGCAGCCTGCAGCCTCCAACACGCCACCGCGGGTCGATCGCCCCCTCGCCATCTCCTCACCGCCGCAACCATCCACCCAACAGCACAGAGGCACGCCGTCTCCCTCCATTCCAGCCTCCCGCAAACATCCTTCGCCTGCCTCCCCAGGAAACGCCAGGAAGAAAGGAAAGAAGGGTGCAGCACCTCACGTGCTTTGCATCCCCCTTTTTGGGAAATTTACAAGCAGCCCCGCAGGAGCAAAGTAATTCCAAAAGAGCCCAGACCATGTGAGACTCACGTGTGGGCTGGTCTAATTTCCAAAGAGGCCCTCCTGAAGATTCAGATTTTCAGAAGAGCCCTGGCTGACCAGAGGGCACGTGTTGCGCACGTGCCAACTGGAGAAATTGCATGCACGCCCCGGAGGTAAAAATAATTGCATACAAGTCAAGTTTACATTTTCTTATTTTATTTCTTTTTGTTGTATTTGCATTGAGGACCATGCGTTTTCATATCTATTTGAATAGTCAATCATCATATTTTTATTATTTAAAAATTAGCACTTTGTTCGACAACTAATTCTCTATATTGTGGCATGTGCTTTATATTTTTATGATTTGTGGTTAATTATTAATTATTATTCTTGTAGAAAATTAATTGTTTTGCCCATCTTGTGCTTAAAAGTTCATAGTTAATTAACTATTGCTCCAAAAATCATAAAAAATCCACGGATTAGAGGATTAATTAATTGTTAGTAACATTGTCCCCAAAAAAATTGCATTTGTGTGCATAGTTTTCTCTCTGAAAATCATTTTGTCCATTTCACTAATTAATTTTTAATAGGTATTAAATCCAACATTACTAGGGTTTAGGATTTTTTTGAGATAGATCAACAAGTGACATATCTTAGATAATTTTATTTCCTGAAAATAACTAGATTTAATAGTTATTATAACTAATTAGTGAAAATCTTATTATTTGATCTCATTTAATCGTAGAATATTCATTTTGCATCCAAAAATTTAAAAAAAAATACCGTGTACATTTTCCATCATATTTAACATTTTCTGAGGATTTTCGAACGTAGTTTGATCGAAATTTGCAGATAAACCCGCGAACTTTGCCAAAACTGCATCTCATTTATTATTTACATAAAAAATGTCAAAAAGTACTTCTCTGAAAACATAATTTCTTGATCGACTTGAAATCAACCTAAGAAATAGATGCCTCCCTGAGCTCTTCCTTGGAATTTGCCAAGTAAAAAAAATTGACCGCTCGCTTTAATTGACATATTAGTTAAAATTGTGGTTTTTGATCAATCGTAAAATTGCCCGACTACAGCGAACACTTTCCAAACATTAATTTGACGGAATTAAAAGGGTAAATTCGTGGTTCTTCAAATGTCACCATTACCATAGAGGCACGGCTTAGGTTGATTTTAAGAAAATCAAGTTTTTAGGTTTTCCATCCCCGAGTACTCTGACCCCGATTTTTCTTTTAATTATTTCTCCATTTTTTCTTTCTCTTTTTTCAGTATTTTTATTTCTTTTATTTTGTATATTTTTCTGTGAACCACTCTCTAATATTTTATCTTTTATTTTTCGTGCGAGGTACATGGTGAATTTGGAGCGGTCTTCTTGGAAACCGACGCATCTCAGAGCGACCGGATACACGCCATCTTTTTAATTTTTCGAGAGAGATTTTTTTAATTAACTGCTAATTTCCAACCGTTCCCGATCGGGTTCTCGTGTGTGTAAAAAAATACTGAACATTTTTTTGTGGTGTATCGCCCTGTTTCACCCTCCGGTGAGGGTGGGGTCTAACTTGAGTGACGAAATTAGGATAGGCACACAGTAGTGTAAATTCAAATTTGTTTGTGCCCTTCATAATTTAGGACCACACTTTCACTAAATTATACGTACTAGATCGTCTATCATTTAGCCAAATTAAATTGTTCAATCACTCACTAATAGAAATTCTTGTTCTAGGTTTGATTTCCCAAGCATGCATTAGATTTAATTTTTCTAGGGAAATTTCAATTCTAACTAGCATAATGCACGAAGATTGTGAGGAAGCACTGTAAGCATTTCTAACTCAGCATTCATCACCGTATTTCCCACTGCATGGCTTTTTCGATTCTCCCTTGGTTTTCATTCACATAGGAATAAAGAAAATTGGAATCCCTGTGTAGACGTGCATTGTTCCCCACTCAAATTCAAGTGATAACCAAATTAAAACTAAGAGACTGCTAACATAATTGATTAATTAAAATTGGATAAAATTGAAAATCATTGTTTTCGGGAGTGCAACCCCGTCATTGTTTGATTTCAGGCTGAGTGAGGGAACAGAGAGTGTGTGTACACACTAAGATAGAGCCCAAATCCTCGTCTTCCATATAAACATACCCCGCTCTTCACAAATATCACAAGCTGAAGTATTCAAAGTTCAATTGACCAGCACCAAGTAGCCCCTGCTTGCTTTGGCAAGTAGATAGGGGTGAACCAGCGGTGCGATGTGACAAGTTGCTTAGTAACCCTCCGGGGAGAAGTGACAAGCCTTGTCAGCCTCCGCCTACTTTGGTAGGTAGATAGGGGCAGGTCCCTGAACTTTATCGGTATTAACCGAGTAAGCAGGTGATAGGAGCTAAGAGAGGAAGGGTGTTGGTATCTTAGACGGCAGATTAAATAGGGGAGATGCAGTCGACATTGAGCCGACTCCCCTATAGGCCACCACGTAATCCTCACACTTAAAACCAACCATAGTAATCGAACCTAGCTTCGGGGCCTTCACTGAATTGAGTTGGTGAAATCGGGGTTTGCATTTGTGTATTGAATTGTGTGACAGTGCACTTGCACACACAGATCGTGGTTTCACAAATTTTTACTTCCATTCCATTCGAAGATGACGGAATATTGGCATTCATACCCATACTCCATGGGTCACACTCATATGACAAATTCCCAATCTTCGTATCCACCTTCTTTTCAGAGAAATCTTTTTTTGAGGTAGTTTCTCCCCAGACACCATTCTCTTCACCCACCCTTGGTTGAAACTTCAAGATACGAACCGCCCACAGAATTGATCATGTTTTATGAAGACACTATGGAGCGAGCGGACTCGAGGAAGAATATTGGTGTAACTGACTAGGATAGAGGAACACGATTTCCAGTTATGTATGAAAATTCACTGTTTGAACCATCATCTACTCGGGACAATCCACAACCCGAGTATGATCACTTTTCCTTTGACCACATAGATGACATCCAAAGTCAAGGAAATAGGACTCATGACCAAACCCTAATAACAGAGACTGATTGTATCTCGGTTCAGGAGAAAATGTCAATATCGCGGCATACCGAGCATAGTCACTTATCTCCGAGTCATGAGACGATAATGGATGACATAGATCGGATCAATAAGAGGACCGAGATTTTGACTAAACAATTTGATAATGTCATCCAAATAGTCAAAGACATGATCATCAACCAAGAGGAATCAAGATAATCACATAGCAAAACCGAAAATCATCATGTGGTTGAGTCCCACATATAAACACCACATACCACTAACCCTCCTATTGACTTTAGTGAAATTCTAAAAAATAAAAAAATCAGAAAATTCAAAAAAAATGGACAACATCAATATGGAAGTATTTTACAAAAGTCTGATCTTAGAGCTTCCATTAATCAAGACCATAGAGTATGCTTCCGATCTTCAGAGATTTATGAAGAGTCGACTATCACCTAAGAAGACGGGAAAGAAAAGATCTCGAACAAAATATCATTTAATCACTATGGCTAGTTCAATGGTGCTGACCCAAACAAACAAAGTCCAGAAAGTAAAATAGTTGACCAAGGAGACCTGTCAAATTGAGAATACATAATTTAATAATGTTCGGATTGACGACGATTCTACCTTAAATGACCTTCCGAAGTCTGTGTTTGACAGACTCGAACTCGGACCACTCAGAAAAACTTGAGTGATGGTTCAACTCCCCGATCGATCCACAAAAAGACCGAGAGGAATCATTTTCGTCGTCATTAATTTCCAAGGTATCACACATAGAGTGGACTTTATTGTCCTGGACATTGAACATTGAGGAGATATATATATGAGTGATGATTACAATATATATTGGTATAATATGATAAAATTATGCAAAGAATGAGCTCAATACTTGACATATAATCTTCAATCTTGCATAAACCACTTGTTATTTATTTCATAACTACATAGGAGAAAATCGTCTTGTTTACACAAAATCAATGAAATCACAGAATAAATTGACAAGTCTAATAACTAAATATTCTCGATAATCTCTGGTTATATAGTGGGAACTATATTTTTATACATGATAATCATCAGAATATAACTTGAGATAACTGTTTTTATAATATAAAGAAATAATTAAAATTGCATTAAAAATTATACATTTGATAACATTAATTTTTATCAACAAACCATACATTGCTATTTGGCTCTACAATTGTCACTCACATTTTTATCTTGGAATGAAAAAGGAGGAGCTGAGGTGAGGAGTTGATATTAAGCAACTGCAATGGATATTAAGCAACTGCATATTACACTTAGCTTGATTGAGTTTATTTCACGAGATACAATTACAATCTAGTTGAGGTGAGGAGTTGTCCCCTTGGTTGTGCCAATGCCTGAACCTTATCTAGAGTCAGTGAAGGAACTTGACTCAGGGGAAAACATGATCTCTCTAGTCTAAGTATGTCAGCAATTAAGCCAGTATCGTACTCCAAAGATAATATTAAGCTGATACTACCTTTTGATGCCAAAACCCAAGACAAAAACACCACAAAAGGCATATCACAATACAAATACCAAAAACCACCAATCATGCAAAGATACGTAAAGCAAAAGCAAAGAAGACCACCAAATAACCCTCCTCCACTAAAAAACTGTGGTAGTAGCCCAATGATGCTACCCAAATTCTTAAAAGAGGCCCAGGGTTATGCTCTGCAAAAGGGAAAAAAAATGAGAGCAACGGACCAAAGCGGTCTACAGAAAACCCCAAAAATTAAGTCCCATTCTCCGATAACTATGGCCTATTTTTTCATGCTGACATACTTGGGTGAAAGGAGAATATGCCTGAATCCAGGTGAGGACTGAAGCTATATGATAGGGAATCATTCGGTACCTAGATAGATTGTGTTGATAGCTCGTTCTCTTGACTCACGAAAGCTAAAACTATCACTAACAGTGTTTATATCCACTCAAGGTCAAAGAGAATACATGTTTCTTAGGGATGAGCTGACTTGATCGACCTTCTGAAACCATGTCTGATTTTGTTGGAACTGAGAGGCTGTTGAAACTACAAACTCGAGTCAAGTCGATAATTCGAACAAATCTTTAATCCATGGGTCAACTCTACTGAAGTTTGTGTATTTGTGCGGTTAGGATCTGAAAACTCGAGACTTTGTGGGTATGTCTGCTGCAAAACCTCACCAGATCTATCTTGGCTATTCTCCTGCCCTTCACTATTACTTATCTTATTTTTGCTGGGGGTGTGATGATTACAATATATATTGGTATAATATGATAAAATTATGCAAAGAATGAGCTCAATACTTGACATATAATCTTCAATCTTGCATAAACCACTTGTTATTTATTCCATAACTACAGAGGAGAAAATCACCTTGTTTACACAAAATCAATGAAATCACAGAATAAACTGAAAGTCTAATAACTAAATATTCTCGATAATCTCTGGTTATATGGTGGGAACTATATTTTTATACATGATAATCATTAGAATATAATTTGAGATAATTATCTTTATAATCTAAAGAAAGAATTAAATTTGCATTAAAAATTATACATTTGATAACATTAATTTTTATCAACAAGCCATACATTGTTATTTGGCTCTACAATTGCCACTCACATTTTTATCTTGGAATGAAAAAGGAGGAGCTCTTTTATAATTTGCCCATTCCCTTCCCCATGCATATATGGAGCCCCATGTACTCTATGCATACCTTCCTCATGCAACAATAAAGTTTTGTCTTTATTCTCTCTTATTTGCAAGATTAGGAGCCGCACATCTCACTTATAAAAACCATGCACGCCCCTCACGCACTCGCCTCTCTCATTCCATATACTCTCATTTTTCTCTTTCTCTTGTTTTCTCATGCAGGCACAGGAGTAGCACATAGCCCCCGCGCCATCCTCTTCCTCCTTGTGTTTCTTCTCCAACTCGCAGCAGCTACACGCACGGACATCTCCCCGAGTGTGCCAGCATGACCAGCAACTCTCCCACGTGCACAGCTGTGCGTGCGGGTGTACCAACCACAGCAACCGAGTCCCTCGTGTGCAGGTGCACCAGCAGCTGTGCGCCCCCCCCCCCCCCCCCGTTGTGCGCGACCTCCATCGCACAACCCCCGTGCTAATCTCCTTCAGCTCCAGCCCGCACACTGCTATGCATGACTCTCCACGCCCTCGCTCGTCCTCCCCCTCCTTGCTGCAGCCCGCAGCCGTGCGGCTTCATCTCCAGCCATCTTCTAGTCCACGCATGCACGCGTGAGCTTCAGGTCGTCATCTCCTCTGTGCGCTGCCGGTCACCGTCTTCCTGTCATGCATCGACGTCTCCAGCGTGCATCCCCCTTCCGTCCAGAAAAGCAACATCGTCTCTCCCATCTAGCAGGCTTCAAGACCTTTTCAGAGAAGAACTCATCATTCCCTTCTTTACTCTTTTAATTTTGTGAGATTTAGTACGTGCTTTCTTGTTTGAATCCGTTGGAATTTTGTTTTGAAGAAGGTCTCTTTGCCAATAGTATTCCATGCTTTCGTTACTGCAATTTGCCCCTTCGTATATTTTATATCTGAAGTAACCTCTTTGTAGTGGTTTTAAAATTCAATTGATTGTCTCATTTGCAGATTAGTCCCTCAAGTTTCGAATCTCTGCATGTTAGCCCCCGAATAGTTTTATCAACTTTAAAAATGTTACAAAAGTTCAACAGAATTCTAGAAACTCTCAAATAGATTAGGTTGCATTTGGATCATTTTTTTAAAGTGGATATCATCTTCCATTAAAGTCCTTTATTATAAAATCAAAAATACATCTCCGTTTCACTTGTTTTAGAAATCAAGTAAGTTTGAAAATTATGGTGAAATTGCAAATTTGCTTAGTCTCCGTGGATTCGAACCTCTACTTACCATATGCAAATTGTATGTCTCCATTGTGCTCGTAGTTGTAATTTATTTGATTGACTTGATTGTTCGTGGTAACACAACGACTTGATAAAATCACCTTCTTAAACCGCGAAAAATCGAGTTATCAATGAGTCTCCCATTATTTTGGGAAAGTTGTTTCTAGCTTCTGCTAGAGCGACTATTAATTGTGAGACTCAAGATATTATTTTCTCGGACACAAACCAAATTAATCAAATTCTCGAGGACACACCAAACCCTGAGACAACCGAACCAAAAACTGTCAGTCATGACATAGAAGAATATTCATATGTTCAGACCTCTCCAATTATCACAGACACAAACGAAGGAGAGACATCTTATGAAACGGATGATGAACCTATGAAGGTGAATGATATCGAACGAGACAAATCCAATTCACCACAACCAGACAAGATTATGTCGGATCTCCCTGAGTCTACATACGCAAAGCGAACAGAGAGTAAATACACAGGACGTGTGTTGAACTTACAAGAATATTACAATTTATATGGAGACTCATCTGATAGGGAGCCCATGGTCAGCGCCTCACAAAGAACACCTCCTGAACCAACTAAAAATGTCATGTTCAACATTTCAAAAAAAGTATCTCTTGAGGATTATTCATCAAGTTCAGAGGAGAAGAGCAATATGAGAGAGCTCGGTTCAAAGAATCTGCAGCCTGATCAGAACATGAAGTCACATGTCGACCCACGTCGAACTTCCCTGTCCCCCTCTATTATTCTTCAAAAGTCGACTCCCCTGATCCCATTCAATACAAAGGAACAATTCGTTATGACCAGACTGACACTTTTTATCTGAATATTCAGAGGAAGAAAAGATTGACCCAATAATCGAGCGAGCTCCGAGAAAAAAGCTCAAAAATAAGAATAGTTGGAGTGATGTGACCTTTGATTATTATTCTGATGACAGCTCTGACGGTGGCTGAGAATCGTTTGATTCATCTCCTTCCAATCAATATTCCCTTCCACCACATACTGAAAAAGATCGGACATAAACTGTCTTGATCATCGACCAACCTTTCCCCTACCCATCGGTTCCCTTGTATATTTTCTTCTTAGACTTAGGACACGGCCTAAGTATGGGGGGGATTGATGCCATCTTTATTTATTCATCATTCTACTCCTCATTCGATCTGTATATTCTCCAGATCTCATCGGTTCTCATACTCACTCTTGTCTTATACTTAGGTTGATCAAAGCCTAAGTATAGGGGGGACTGATGCCCGCTCTATATATATCCATTCATTTCTCCTCTTGACCTCAACTGCTCCATATCTTCTTCTTCTATACTTAGATTGAGCAGAGCCTAAGTCTAGGGGGCGGTTGACTTCTTTACCTTTTTTATTTTTATTTTTCTCTCTACACTTAGCACGAGCTATGTCTTCTTGTCTCTTCTTGTGCTCTGAGGACACAACATAAGCTAAGTATAGGGGAGCTTGTATACTTTACCCATAGCCCGTACTTTCACGTATTTTTGTATATATTAATTATGGTATGGGTAAAAGTCAAAAAAAACCAACAACAAAACAAAACACACAAAAAAAAAGAAAACAGAAAAAAAATTCTCTTGCATATCTTTCTTGCATTCATACAAAAATATTAATAAAAATAATTCATATTGCACCTCATTTTGTACCTCATATGCATCTGCATTTCATTTTGCATATCTAGCATATGCAAAGTAGAAAGTTATTGGGTTCTGAATCGAGTTGTGAGTAGAAGTGGAGAGTGGTCTTGACTTAGCCTTAATCTACCTAATTTCTAGAGGAACTTCACCGAGAAAGAGGATTTTATAAGCTTCAGGTATTTTGACTTAATTCTTCAAGTTCTGCATGACAAGGTGCAGCCTTTGACTCTTAATGTCTAACCTGGTCGCTTGATTCTAGATATAGCTTTTGAGTAGGGAAATAATATGTTCCCTCACTATGCACTTAGCTCAACTCAGATGGGGTGTTGGAAGATTGTGTGGGTCTCTTTTCTGGTAGCGTGGACATCTAAAGATCGGAGTATGGGCTAAAATAAAGCTTCAGAAAAGGGATGGACGGTTGGGCACAATTTTTCTAAGACCCCAAAACATGTACGAAAAAAGACTCCATATCCGTAGGAGCACAAAAGATCTGTGCAAAGTTACCAAAAATTCCATACCAAAAAGAAGCCAAATTACCAAATAAATATCTGACCAAAAAGGTCCAAGTTTCAAGAAAACCTGCAGATCTCAGCAGAGACTTGGCTAAACTGGTCGGATTCACAAGTAGAGATGACTACACTGGTTACCCTCCAGTTCTTTTCCCCTTCTTCTCATTTCTCCCCCTTTCGATTGTGGACACGGCGCGACAGACCTTAGAAGGAAATACCTGACTCCTCGAGGATGAGAAACTGGGAGGGAAGTTTGCATGATAGTCCGACATTCTTAACGGGGAGAGCTAAAACCTTTCACACAAATGAAACAGGTGTTCAATGTTCATGAGATATGCTTTGGGAGAAGGATTGATCTAAGATGACTTCTGAGCCAAATCTGTTACAATGATATGCAGAACTTGAGGGCTGTTGATTTTAAAACCCTAAGTCTCACAAAAGTTCCGCCACACTATTAATCCAAAGGCCGGGTCTAGCTCCATTTTCACCTTTTGTTCATGACTTTGGTATGGAACCCAAAATCATTTCACTTTTGCATTTCATTTTAGTTGCGCGGGGACGAGCAAGGTTTAAGAATAGGGAGTTGATGAATCCCTGATTCATCATACTAAAAGATGAAAATAAAGTTTCGTTCCTGAGTAATTAGTTGCATTTCATCATTTATTCTGTATTTTTATCATTCATGCATGTAAAATTAATATTTGCATTTTAACACTCATAATTGCATTTATAATCATCTTCACATTTGCATCCAACTTCATGCATTTTAAATAATTCATGCTAACTCCAATTGACCTCAAACCACCTCCATTGTGTACATATTACTAACAAGATTAAAGGAAAAATTAAAAAAAACTAACTCAGATAATTGGCTCGTGAGATAAAACTCTAATTTCAGTCCAGACATACTAAAACGTCCATATCTTCCTCATAAAGTGTCAGATTTAGGTTTACTCACTTTTAAAGCAATATATATTCAAAAACCTTCAAAACAAGACCAAATTCATAAAAATCGGAGCTCGTATGTGAAAGTTGGGTTTTAGGCCTCTTTTGCGCGTTTTGTGTTTTACCCATTTTTGACCTATTATTTTATGTACATAATTAATCTTTCTCTATTATTTATTTTTTATTTATATTCTTTGATGAAAGTTTTAATAAAATCTACAAAAATCCAAATTCAGAATGAGACAGAAATCAAAGAATCTGACCAACTTCGAGTGTCCTTTGTGAGTCTGTATAAATATCTCACCTTTTCAACTTTATTTTATTTTCCTATTTTTTATTTACTAAAAATCCAAAAAAATATTAATGTGTAAATATTTATCTTTGATTTTATCATTATTTTCTCGATTTTTTCATTCATAAAATCACAAAAATAATACAAAACCCAAAGCCAAGGTATTCTATGTACATGGAGTACCCCAAAAATATTGTTTTGTACAGATGACCTCTTTTGCTCTTATTCTCTTCATGAAAGTCGTAGATCTCATCGAGACAAGCAATTTTTATGTTGAGCACTTTTCGATCTGAGGTCGTTTGATATTTCTTCTGGATTTTTCTTCTATTTTCATTTCTTGATTTTTCTAGAGTTCATTCATTTTTAACCCTTTTCTATTTCATTTTTATAAAAAAAATTAAAAAAATATTTGCCTCTCACCTCACGTGCCACACACGTGAGGTCTCTCTCCCTATCCTCCCTCCATCTTCTCTTCCGTCTGTTTCGCAACCTCCGTCCCCCTCTATCTCGCGCAACCACTTCAGCCGCTCCACCAACCTCCTTATCCCCTCCAACGATGACCAACAACCCCGATGATCCCGCAACCTCCAGCTATCCCTATATAATGCCATTCATCCACCACTAGTGAAGGCATCCTCCATATCCAGGAAGAGGGGGAGTTCGAAAGAAGGGTGGTGACAGCCGATTTCCTCCAGGTGTGATCATCAAGTTTCCTCCTCCACCGCGGAGTCGAGGCAACAGCCACGGGGGAGGACCTCCGTCTTCTTCCAGTCCCAGACGAAAACTATCCCGTCCACCTTCTATTCCCACATTCCTTCATCCTTTGTTTTCACATATTTCCCATGTTCTCCTGATCGCACCCTCGTCCACACACCTGCTTCACTCTTCCGCACCACCTCCACTCCGCACTAGCGCACTCCACTCGCCTCTGCCTTGGCTCCCCCTGTCTGCATCATCAGTAGCAAGGCCAAGCAGCAGAAGCCCTTGGATCTTAATGATCCTCTGCATCAGGTTCTGCTTCACCACCATCAGCTGGAGTAGCCGCTCCAACCACGACTCGGACTCAGCTCTGACCGCGCAGACCTCCCACGAGCTCCACCGATGTGTCCGTGCCTTCGATCAGTGGCGTCCTGCCAGCTACGTCCTCGACCTCGAGCTCCTGGCGGTGCATCCACTCTCCGCCCGACGATCGCTTCAAGCCGCAGGAACCCCGACCTTGAGAACCCCTCCAGCCGCGTGTAGATTCCAAGCATGCCGCTAGCTCCGCCCGCCAACGGCCTGCAGCCTCCAACATGCCACCTCGGGTCGGTCGTCCCCTCGTCATCTCCTCATCGTCGCGACCATCTTCCCAACAGCATGGAGGCACGTCGTCTCGCCTCCATTCCAGCCTCCCGCGAACATCCTCCGCACGCCTCCCCATGAAATGCCAGGAAAAAGGGAAAGAAGGGTGTACCACCTCACGTGCTTCGCACCCTCCTTTTCAGGAAATTTACAAGCAGCCCAGCAGGAGCAAAGTAATTCCAGAAGAGCCCATACCACGTGAGGTCTAATTTATGACGAGGCCCTCCCTAAGATTCAGATTTCGAGAAGAGCCTCCGCTGACCAGAGGGACGTGTTAACTGGAGAAATTGCATGCATGCCCCTGGAGGTATAAATACTTGCATACAAGTCCAGTTTGCTTTTTCTTATTTCTTTTCGTTGTATTTGCATTAAGAACCATGTGTTTGCATACTTATTTGAATAGTCATTCAATATTTTAAAAAATAGCATTTTGTTCTACAACTAATTCTCCACATTGTGGCATGTGCTTTATATTTATACTTTGGTGTTAATTATTAATTATTATTATTACAGAAAATTAAATATTTTGTCCATCTTGTGCTTAAAAATTCGTAGTTAATTAACCATTGCTCCAAAAATCATCAAAAATTCATGTATTAGAGGATTAATTATTAATAACATTGTGCCCAAAAAGAATTACCTTTGCATGCATAGTTTTCTCTCTAAAAATCATTTCGTCCATTTCACTAATTAAATTTTAATAGGTATTAAATCCAACATTTCTAGGGTTTAGGATTTTTCTGAGATAGATCACCTAATGACATATCTTAGATAGTTTTATTTCTTAAAAATAACTTGATTTAATATTTAATATAATTAATTAGTGAAAATTCCATTGTTTGCATTCATTTAATCGTAGAATATTCATTTTGCTTCCAAAAATTCTAAAAAATATCGTACATATTTTTCATCATATTTAACATTTTGGCCAAGTTTGAGGATTTTCGGCATAGTTTGATCGAAAGTTGCACAAAAACCCACGAACTTTACCAAAACTGCATCTCATATATTATTTGCATAAAAAATACCAAAAAAATACTTCTCCGAAAACATAATTTCTTGATCGACTTGAAATCAACCTAAGGAGACAGAGCCTCCCTAAGTTCGACCTTAGAACTTACCAACTAAAAAATAAATTGACCGCTCGCTTTAATTAACGTGTTAATTAAAATTACGGTTTTTGATCAATCGTGAAATTGCCCGACTACAACGAAAACTTTTCAAATGTTAATTCAATAGAATTAAAAGGGTAAATTCACGGTTCTTCAAAATTCAATTGAAAAATATTTTGAAAATTGTTTGAAAACTATTTTGGAAAATATTTTCAACCTTTATAAAATATTTTGTTTGTAAAATTTATTTTATTTGCGTGAAATAAAAATGTTTGAAAAATGATTTGTAAATGTTTGAAAAATGGTTGCAAAAACATTTTGAAAAAACTATATATACTGTTTGAAAAACCTTTGCAAAACAATTTTCAAATGTATGCAAATGTTTGTAAAAATAGGTTTGTAAATATTATTTTGGACTATAGTTTTCCAAAAACTTGTGGTAAAATCATTTTAACTAAATTTGAGGAATATATATATACATATCACTATCAAAATCTGTAGCAAATGTATATAAATATCTATTTAAATGATCATTTACCCCTTGTAAATTCTTAAAGAACCCTAATTCTTGTAAATATAAGATGCACCCCCGTGTAAATATTTATACCTAGTTTTGTTGAAAAAATTTTGCTTTCAAAAATCATAAAAACAATGCAAAACTAATAATATCAAAAATATTTACAAAATTTTTTAAAATTAACAAAAAAATAAAAAAATGCATATAAGTCGTCTTTTTCAAAAATCCATAAAAAGTTCAACATTGAAAATGTCATCACAAAAACACTTTTGCATTATGCATACCATGAGCTTTTTTTGGAGTAATTTAGGAAATTGAACAAGTCCAAGTAAAGTCTGAAGATTGGAGCTTTAGGAAGACCTTAATACACGTAATTTCATAGGAACCATATGAGGACTGGAATTGGAGATACTTCAGGTTGCTTTGATGTAATTCTTTAGATTCCATAAGACTATGTTCATGAGCCAGTGCAATGTGCCTAAATAGAACCATTCATATCATCCGTACAACTCTTGAGACAATGACTTGACTGGAAACCTCGCACTTAACACTTAGCTCAACCTAGACATTCTATTGAAAAATCTTGGGGTCTAAGTCGGGATGATGTAAGGCTGCCTCGTCAAGGGTGGCTTAGGAACCATTCTTGGGGATTGTCGACGGTACTCTAACCCACTTATTTTGATAACAATGATATCTAAAGACTACAGATGGATTGAAACAATGCTTCGGATGGGGGATGGTCTACCGGTGCAACTTTTTCTAAGACCCCAAAATAGTGGGTGGAACAAAAGATGTTATATCCACCATGGCACAACAAGAATGCAGAAGCTATGCAAAGTCAAGGAAAATATTCAAAGAAGCCTTCAACCAAAATTCCACAAATATGAGCTTCAGAAAGAAACTACTTATTGGTGAAGATCCGGTTACACTGACCGACTTCACAAGGGAAAGAAGACTAAGTTCGTACATTACCACTTCTCTTCTCATTCTTCTATCTTCTTGCCTCATTCAGTTGTAAAGATCGGAAGCACCTGACCTTAGAAGGAAATATCTGACTCCACGAGGACGAGTTATCAGAAGAGTAGACAACTTGATAGTTCAATGGTTTTGACGAGGGAGAGATAAACAATTTCACACACATGGTTCTATCATTTCAAGGTACCAGGAGTATGCGACTGAGAGGATGTTTTTGACATGGCTGTGAATTGGACTGGATAATAAGGTATGGGACCTAAAGGCTGTTGTGTCACAAATCCTAACCTCTTTGTGGTTTCGAACACATCATTAATCCAAAGATTTTCTTGGAGCTCCAAACTTTGGTATTATTAAGACAAGTTTAAAAGTCAAAAATTAATCCAAGTTCTTTCTTTTTCTTTATTTTCTTCTTCGCACTTATAGGCATAAGTGTTTGCTAGGGACTAGCAAAGGCAAGTATAAAGGGTACTGAATTCGTCACCTTTATTCTTTCATTTTGGCCTTCAAACCCTAGTTGAATGCATGTATATATCACTAATTAGCCAAAATAAACACTCATTAAAGCACACAGAATACTGCAAAAAATATTGTACGTGTATTGTATTCATTGCCAAAATAAAAGAATAAAGGAAAGAAAAGAAAAAGAGCGAAGTGTCAACAACACTGAAGTGACCCTAGCCCTCGAGACTTAGTCATCATGATGACTTAGTCGACAAGGAATAAGGTAGGGGGAGATAGGGCGGCTAATTGTACAGAAAATACAGAGCAATCACTCTATTTAAATAGGCCAATAATTGCCTTTTGGGACCTATTTTATTCTTTATTAAAATAATAAAACTTTGTATACGAATGTTGTATACAATGATACATAGACAAATACAAAATTTATTCCACACGAAAATTATATATAGTGTGCATTTTATACACAAAATAAAATTCCAACAGCCAAACTTCACATATCTATATCTCCCAAATAAAAACTCAAAATGTACCAAAATCACCTTTAATTGTATATAACTTTTAATAAGCTATTTAATGAAGGTTGTTTCATATTTTTTGGAGTTCAAGAGTGAAAGTTAGGTTTTGGGACCCCTATTGTATAATATACCCAATTAAAATAATCATTTTATTTATTATTCATTATTTTTGTAGCTTTATATTTTTATAATTTTGTAAATATTATTTATAATATATGTCCATATTAAAATAGGAATAAAAGAATAAAGAAAGTATTGAAATAAAATAGGTATATGCAATTCATAGATTTGTTTGAAGCTAAAAACAGGGGGAGACACTCATTGGTGTTCGCCCCAAAATTTACTTATATAACGAAACAAAGGAGGAAAGACAAAATTAAAAAGGTACAGAAACAAACAATTACAGATCCCACTCATCTACCAATCTCGCGGCATGAATCCCCACATTTTCCTTGTAGAAGTGTTGCCCAGAGAAGAGGATTGCATTCCTGCCCAGCCATACGGCCCACAAAATGGCAACGGGACAGATGAGCTCCCGCCGAGATCTGCTCACGTTAGCAACCATCGAGCCGCAGAAGGAGGTCAAGCCTGAAGCGCACAACCAAGCCAGCCTTGCCTCCCCCTAGAGCGAAATCACTTTAGGGCATTTGAAGAATAAGTGCTCAATGGATTCAACTGCCTCGTCGCACAGAAGGCACCTATCAAAGATGGAGCCCAGTAGCCTAGCACACCGGTCCCTCGTCATCAACCTTTGCCTACGGAACAGCCACAAGAAGAAGCCAATTCGCTCAGGGAGCCCAAGAGCCCACAAGAAAGCGCAATCTCGAATCAAGATCTCTGAGCGTGATGGGGGAGACCTGCAAATCGCCCCGAATGCCTTCTTAACCGAGAAAGGACCCACACGTTATCCCCAGTGGTCCCTTCCCTCCGTTGGATGCCCCACATCCTTGATAGAATCCAGCAATGTGAGAAATTCTTCGAGTATCTAGTCCGAGAAGTTAGAGAAGGCGGGGAACCAGTTACCATCTGACCAGCAAGACGCAACCATCGTATTTTTATCAGCCGCAAGAGCAAACAGGTAAGGGAAACGCGCGCACAAAGCCCCCCCCCCCATCCAATCATCAGACCAGAAGGCGAAGGATTCACCATTGCCAAGAATCAGCCTAAACGGAGAGATATGCTAGGAGAAAACCTCCACCACCCCCTTCCATAATGGCGTAGGAGAATCCACGCGAGCACCCGACCCCGGCGGCGCCCCTCCGGTACTGTATATTTTGCGTAGAACATTGCAACAAAAATCCTCCCCATGGCCCCATATTCTGCTTGCCCACTTAAGAAGCAAAGCCTCGTTCATTTGATCCAACCTCTTGACTCCCAGCCCCCCGCCTTCTTGTGGAGTGTAATTCCATCCCATTCAACAAGGTGAACCCCCCCCCCCCCGACTCCTCCCCATGCTTGCCCCATAAGAACCTATGCATAAGCTTCTCAATATGACTATGAATCCCCTTCGGCAAGCGACGGTTGGATAAGAAGTAAATAGGGATGGAGGAGAGAACCGCCTTAAGGAGGACCAATCGCACCCCTCGGGAGAGAATGGTCGATTTCCACCCCTCCAACCTCACCTCTACCTTCTCCACAACCCTGAGCCAATTCCGCAGCCTCGTTCTTCCCACTGTCAAAGGCATCCCCAAATAGTCAATTGGTAGGGAGCCACAGTCCGGCCCTAAGGCCCGACTACAAGCATCAACCTCCTCCACAGAGAGGCCGAACAGGATGACCTTTGATTTATCAACATTCTTGAACAGACTGGACAGTTCACTGAATATATCCAAGGCCACGGCCATGCCAGTGGCCTCCGCAGCGCCCCCCTTAATGAAGAAGATAGTATCGTCTGCGTATTGCAAAAGCGGAATCAACGATCCATCCCTAGAGTACACAGCCGAGCAATCTCAATCAATCATGCTGATAGCAATGTGCACTAAGACATCCGCAATGAGGACAAACAACATAGGAGCAAGGGGGCATCCCAGGCGTATACCCCTATGTGGCTGGTAGAAGCCTCCCTCCGGGCGGCCATTCACCATGATCGAGAAGGAAGACGTTGTCACACAACGTCTCATCCAAGAAATCCACCTCTCCGGGAATCCTCTCCTCCGCAGAACCGACCAAAGGAACTTCCAGTCTAAGCTGTCATAAGCCATTGCAAAGTCTACTTTCCATAAAACTCCTTGCTCGTCCCTTCTCCTCCAGTCCGCAATGATCTTCGAGGCAAGTGTAAGGCAGTCCGAGATTTGCCTACCCTGAATAAACACAGACTGCAGCGGGGAAATAATAATTTCAAGAACACGGCTCAGCCGTATGGTGAAAACCTTCGCCACAATCAGATAGAGCGCATTAGAAATAGCAATGGGGCGAAAGTCCTCAATACTTTCAACCGACGTGGATTTAGGAAGGAGAACGATCAAAGATCTGTTTATCCTTTCGAAACCAGCATTGCCCACAGAAAACTCAGAGATGACCTCCAGAGCATCAGAGCCTACCAGATCCCAAAAATCTATGTAGAAAGCCACCGGAAAGCCATCCGGGCCCGGAGCCCCCATCTGCATTCAAGTCCCATATCGCACCCTTAGCCTCCTCCAAGGAAACACTCTGAGTCAGCATATCACACATAGAGGGTGTCAAGGATGTAGCCCCGAGCCCCGACCACCTCCAAATTCTCAGAATTGTCCTCGCTGAAAAATCCTTAAAGTGATCGACAATAGCTTTCCCCATTTCTCTATTATCGTCCACGCGCACACCATTGATCGTAGTCGATCTCAGGGCATTGGAACGACGCCGCTCGCTTGCAATGCGATGGAAGAACGTCGTGTTAGCGTCCCCCACCCTTAGCCAAGCATTTCTTGATCTTTGTCTCCACTCAGTGACACGCTTAAGGTCCTCGGACGCGATTATTTTTTGAGCAAGCGACTGATTGGTCAGCTCGTCCCCCGAGAGTTCCCCACAATCCTCCAGAGCATCATGTCTCAGAACCACCTCCTCAGCCTCCAATCTCGTAGAGCATTTGGCAGCCCTAGAGTCCCTCTTGAATGCACTTAGCCTCGTACGTAAGGATTCAAGCTTCTGAACAAATGTAGACGCAGTCGAACCAGAAAACATCAACGTTGGACCAATGGGAGGCCACTATCTCCCTAAAATTTTCCTCCAACAACCAACACTTCTCATACATAAAGAGTCCCCTCTGCGGAGGGGCATCACCGGAGTCCCAAATAATTGGTGAGTGATCGGACAGGGCCCGCGGCCGACCCCCCCCCCCCGGAGGAGAGCGTGAAAGAATCAAGAAGCTCAGGCGAGGCCAAAAACCGATCAATACGAGAGCGTGAGTTAGAGATCCTCCACGTGTAGGCCAGATCCCCCGCATCCAGAACCTCCAGGGCCAAGGAGTCAACAGTGTCAGCAAAATCAACAGATATCGGGTCTTGATCACCCCTGAAACATGGCATGTATGAAGTTCGAAGAGTAACATTGAAATCCCCCCCATGAGCCAGGGGATATCCTCGAAAGCAATGCTCGCCTCATGCAGATCCTCCCACAACTCTCTTCTCAGAACATGACAACAAGGGCCGTAAAACATGAGACAGCTAGTGGCGTAGAGGATTCAGTACATACCAAGAGAACCAAGAGGAAGTGTCTCCCACGAAGTATCGAGCTGAAAGCCAGGGCCGAAGACCTCCACGCCACCAGCATCCCACCAGAAGCGCCCACCGCATCCAGAGCTCTGAACTGGTCGATGCCTCCAACACCAAACGACTTCCACAGAACATCCGTGACGGATTGAAGCTTTGTTTCCTATAGCATTACCACATCGCAGCCCCATTCAATGAATCTCGAACCCAGGGTCCTCCTCTTATCCGACTCCCCGAGTCCCCAAACGTTTCAGGAGAGAATCTTCATTTGGAACCATCGCGCTGTCCCTGAAGGCGGATCACCTCGGAGGCCTCTACAATAGAAGTCTTTAGGTTTGATCATGGCTGCAGCTCGAAGTGCGAAGGCCGGGACCTATTCCTGCGCTTATACCTCTTGCAGAATCTTTTGTCAGTAATCCCTTCATAGGGATGAGCACCACCCAAGTCCTGGCGTGGCAACAGGGAAGTAGCAGAAGAGATATCTCCATGAGAATGGCCAACCAAGACAGCTGCCAAGGCCATAAGGGCACCAACAGAGGTTGGAACGGACAAGCTCGATGGCCCCCCATCAGAGACCTTGGGGACGCTAAGGAAACACGACGACTCTGGAGGAGAAACTGCAATCGAGCTCCAAGACCCACCACGAGGAAACGACCAAGCACATGTTGACGAAAGGGCCATGTGAGGCGTCGAAACAGAGGGGCCCAGCGGGTTTGAGAATAGCCGATTAGCTAAGGACTCCGAGAAGCACACCTCGCCCAAACAGAAAGCAGCAGAAAGGCTCGACGCCCCCAGGGCCCGACCCACGAAAGGATCCGGGTGCGCTGCCTGAATACCGAGATCCGAGACCTGAGGCAAAGTTAAAGGCGGTGCCGAAATGGTGGGTACCCTCCTTTCCACGTCAGAGGACAAAGAGAATTTTTGGGAAACTAGGCAAAAGACCCGAGGAGAGACTCCCAAGGGTCGCACGGAATCAACCTTGCGTGACGATCCATGCAAGGCGCCCCTTGGAAAACCAACCGCCAACTCAGAAGGCAAAGCGACATTGGGCAACCTCAGAACCTCCGGCGAAGGAGGAGGCTCGACGATCTGCATCTCGACTCTGAAGCTGAAGCGGCCAACCTCCAAGGTCGCGAAGAAGACCTGGCCATCTAAACCATCCAAGAAGCCCCTATTGCATTCCATTAGCACAAGCGTTTCATCCGGAGCCGAGCCGGGTGTCAGCCCATCTTCAAGCACCGCGATGACCATACCCCATCGCCGGAGCCCCCCCCCCCCCCCCAATCATAGAACCGGTCGGGACAAGAAGGGAACATCTCGAACCTTCGCCACACAAACCTCCACACCCGCACACGAGCCATCTGTAAAGCGAAGAGCTCGCCAAAAAAATATCGCCCACCCCGCCAATTTGTAATAAGCGTTCTCTCTGCACCATGGAGAGGACACGAACACAGCATCTCCGAGGATCAAGAGCCACCACATCTCCTGTAAAACGTGAGCCAAGGAAACCAAAAAGGTGAGACCTCAACGTCTCCACCGAGATGCTACCCCGCATCGCGTATCCGATCAACGCATGTGTGTCAGCACCCTGCACGTCATCCTTCATAACCTCGACAACCTTCGCATCACCCCCCCCCCCCCACCCTTCATAACACCCGCAAGCTAACACCCACAACCACCTCCGCGAAGCTACAACGCCCCTGGTGAAAATCATTCGCAGATGATAAACGTTGCATGGATTGCCCAACCGAACCATGCATCGTAGCACCAAAGACACGAGTGCCATAACGAAACCAGCAAGTGGCTTGATGGTGGCCATCCCTCCCGAAAGAGAAACATCTCGGAGGGACAGGACAGAACGACGCTACGTGGCCCCTAACCCCGCAGCGGAAACACCTCTTCTCCAGCTTCTTGTGGGAGACATGCACCCATTCCTCATTTTCCCCACCGCCATGCCCCATACCTCCACCGATGACTCTCCTCCCCCCTCCTCCCAGCAAACCACCCACTTCCCCTTCTCGAGATCCCTGCGACGACCCCCACCCATCTCACCACTGGCAACTCCCTCCCAGCCCCATCCATCATCGAACAACCCATGCCCCACCGCAACGAATGAACCCACACTGTCGTGCCCCGACGAGCCAGACTCCACCCCTCCTGGCAGCGACGAGCCCCTTCCCGGCGAAGAAACACCCGGCTTTGATGAACCCATCTGCGCCCCCGAACTTCGGACCAATTTTCAGATGTCTCGCAACCTACTCAATTGTAATAGAAACATGAATTCATACAATTCATAGATGAAATACATATGTCTACACCTATATAAATAATACACCTATTTATTTAAGTGTATATATTATATCAAAAAATATAATAAAATTATATTTAAGCATGTAAAAATAAGTTATAAATTTATAAAATAATAAACTAAAATAATAAAATTAAAAATACAAAAATAAAAATAAAATACCTAAAATATAGTCAAATATACCTATATATGTACCCTAAAAATTAACTTGCAAATAAACACCTCTAAAAAATAAATAAAAATATCCATAAAATACTACAAAAAATTAGAACCATTTTTTACTTTACAACTTAAAAATAATAAAATCGAATTCTATTCAATTTCCAAGGCATTTTTGCCTTGGAATTTCCTGGTTGGTCCACGTGGACCAACCAGGCTCTTTCCTTTGTTGACCTTGGTCAACTATTCGGTCTCTCTTCTGACGCCTGTCAAAAGTCACGAGGTCGCCTTCTTCTTCCATTTCTCCACACCTCTCCTAGCACTCATTACCCTCGAGACCGCCACCATCGTGTGCCCACTTCGTCCCTCACATCCTAGAATCCCCACCTACCCTCACCGGATCGCACGCAAGATCTCCTCGAAAATCATCCAAAATCCGCTTATAAATACGACCCCATGAACCATTTTGGATTTTTGATCCCTCTTCTTCGAGATTTAGCCCCTCAGATCAGTCCTATTGGCCTCCCCATGGTGACAGCGTGGTTTGGCCTTTGATTTGAAGCGAGGAGAACCCTTGGAGGAGGTGCATCCATCCACCACCGGAGCTCCACCGGCAGGTCTCGCTCATGTCTGCCTCAGGCCAGTTGAGCCTCATTTCCTTGCATTCCTAGGTAGTCTCTATGCCAATTTCAATTTTGCATCTTTAATCTTTAGTTTAATCAAGTGATTAGCGCGTAACTTAGAAACCCCCAATTCATGGAGCTTGAGCTCCAGGTCTGATTCACTGTAATCCAACCATCGATTCGCCCCGCTTTTATCGCTATTCCATGCCCTCCAGCGTTCTCCATCGAATCCCCTCTTTTTCCAACCCAAATCCATCGTAGATCTGGGAGTCGAGCTCCCTCCACCGCTACCTCATCGGAGCTCCCCCTCCATCTCATTCCTCCCTTGGTTTTAGGTAAACCCCTGGTCGAGAAGATAGCTCTCGCACCCGGGGATATTTTGGTGGTTTTTTGTAGGTCGTTTGGCACATCTGGAACCTCAGCCACCACCTGGAGCAGTTCCAGATGGTTCATCTTCGTCGAAGCACGTCGTGCTCCATCACCACCATCGGACCGTGCAGGAGCATGCGGAGGACGCCCAACTACTTGCTGGGCCCATCGGAAAAGGCATTGGTCATTAGAGGAGCAAGGATTGAAGAAGCAAAGTTTGTCGACGTCGAGTTCTTGCATGTTCTTCCAAGCCCCTTCGCCGTTGTTCGATCAAGAACAGCAGTACAGATTTAATATGGACCGTTGATCTCAAACGAAGGGGTACGCAATCAAAGCTGCTCAAGAGGACACGTGGTAACTCCTGGACGCTCGGATCCGGGTGCTTAAGCAGTACAATTTCATCTATACCCTCCACCTTTTTGCATTTACATAAAGGTCCTGTAAATATTTTATCTAGTTTAAAAACTATTGGACAAATTGCATGTATCCCTTGGACTTTTCGCATATTACAATTTAGTCCCCGATAGAGTCACGTGCATGCGTACGTGTTTGTTGTAAAATTTTCTCTGAACCCCTTGCATGTTTCTGTAATTGTTGTTTAATATATAAAGTTTTAAAATCAAGGTAACTTTCAAGAAAAATTGCATGTCAACCCTCACATGATATTTTAATTGCAGTTATACCCTGCCCAAGCTAAACATTTTTGTCTGATGTTTTCTATTTATTAAAATTTGTTGTTGTGCTCTAAAAATCACCAAAAAAATAAGGATAGGTCTCTGGATACATGCTTGATCACGCTATAATTTTATTTTTACATTTTATGCCCCTTTCCTATTTTCTAAAAATTGAATAGTGCACGATCAGCTCCTGTTTGTAATATAAAACCCATAAAAAATATAAAAATGCTTTGAAAATTTCCCAAAAAATCTATTTGGTATATTTATGTACTTCTAACCTTCAGACCAAACATCACTAAAAAATATAAAAGAAAACTCAAAAAAATAAAAAAAATCATAAAAACACTTAAAAAATATAAAATTCTAAAAAATCCCAAAAAAATCTTTTTTCCATTTTATATTTTTCTATATACTATTATCTATCTATACATTAATTTGGAGAAATTTTGCCACTATTTTATATTTTATATCTTCATTTTAAATTCAAGTATTTAATTAATCCCTATTTTAGGGTATATTTGACTTTAAAAATATATAAAAATTAGCAAAAATTACTAAAAACATAGAAATGGTAAAAAAATTAATTAAAACCCAAAATATTTTTTCTTATTTTTGACAATTTTTATTAATATTTATCTCTACCCTAGTCTATATCGTATATATACCCTATATATGGCTTTAAATATATTTTAAAAGAAAAAGAAGTAAAAAATATAAAAATATAAAAAGAAAATATAAAAACAGAAAATTAAAATCAAAATACAAAAATATAAAATAAAAAAATCAAAGACTCGTTTTATTTGGTAAATATTGAGTATAGTTTTATATACACATATACTTATATTATTTATTCGTTTATAAATAATATATAGTGCTACATCGTGTGCTCCCCATGTTCAACACCTTGCTCCACTTGTCACTATACGCATTTTATAGTAGTGTTTATAATAAATTTTAACCCACATTGCTTTTAGTAAATTTTAAATTGGATCTTCTACTAATCGCATAATAACTTACAACAATCTAATTTTCTTCTAGATGCTAAGAATTAATAATGGTAAAGACTTTAATTGGAAATGTCGGGTGATCATGAACAACAACGTGAAGCTTTCCAGCCTAAAAGGGTCAACATTGTATGTTGGAAATACCATTTTGCAGAAAATATCAGGAACCCATCTCAATTTTTTAAATGGAGAACCCGGTGATGAAATTTTCATCTCCACATCCATCGTGTAAACACTTATATTAATTTTAGCAAAGCAGAGATTTCAGCATCCATGCAAATCCAACAAGAGAACTGTGAGATTTCCATTCCCATGAAATTAACCAAACAAAAACAATACGATAAGATCTTTGACAATGAAAAAACAAATTAGGCCATACATGGATGCAATGATTGTGCTTTGGCAGATATGTGGTGCCCATCGATGCTATCTAGTCTCTATTGTTCATCTCTTATCCTAGCTGATGGGAATTGGAGGGGTGTTGCGAGGGTCGAGGAAGACACGGACAAGAGGAGGTGACGCACAGCCACAGCAGAGGGGCAGCAGGCGTTGCATGGTCACGGACTCGCGATCACGTGCGGAGGACGAGAGTGCGATTGGGCCTAGGCTCCTTGCGGAGGGCGATGGAGGGCATGCCATGGGGAGGTCATTGAGCGGACCATGCGAGGCTAGGGCTATAAGAGGATCAAAAAGGAGGGATGCGGGAGGGAAACGTGGAGGGAGGGGCCCGATTTGGGAAATGAATACGGAGGGGCGCAAGTCACAACTCACGATGCAATTCACTCCATGTCTAAGGCCCAAGCTTATTTTGGGCCTTATTTCGAGCCTAAATTCGGGCCGGCCTTTGGGCTTAGGTCGGGCCAACGAATGGGCTGGGTCATCGGGCCATGTCAGGCTGGGCCGAGCAAAGCTTGAGCCTGGCCCAAAGAAAAATTGGGACAGAGTTTTAGGTCCAAGCCCGACCCATTACTCTTTTGGACTTGGGTCAGGCTTTAGGCTGGGTCGGGCTAGCCCAGCCCAATGCCCATCCCTACTTCTTGATGAGGGAGATATCACCGCGTAGATCCTCCATCATCGCGTTGAATGCCTCCAGCTTATCCTCCGAGGACTTGATCTACTCCGTTGAGCATTGGGTCTTGTCCCCAACATCTGATCCTTCTGAAGAATGATCATCCAGGATGGTGATATGTATCCATGAGTCCCAATGGTGAAGTCCACTTTCGCCACTACTTGCTCCAGTGTTGCAATACGCTTGGTGACACCCACCATCTTTGCTCCGTCGATTGAAGATATACTTGCACCGACAAGTATCCTTTGCTCTCACGATCGACTGCACCAACAGTTGTTCCTAGCTTTGCCCGCTTTCTTGGCACCGACTAGGCTCTGATACCAATTCATGCTAACGAATATTATTGTTGTCAGCTCTGATACTGAATGTCACAGGGTCAAAATCTCGCTATTGATTTCGACCTGTGCGACGTTATCTAACCTGTAGCTTACCAACCTTCCCTGAGTAGAGCGATCATGGACACGCTCCAACTCTTCTCGAATTCATGATTACTCACGTACCGATGCTTCAACACAAGTGTAAGCATGATTCTACGGATCACTTAAGAACAAACTCAAGAATTCACTCAAGAACGTTATCACACAATCACACAAGCACGGGCACAAAGCTCTTGAAAGACTCGCTCTAGAGTGGGGTGTGACACTCTACATTTGTGCTTACAAATAAGCCACCATCTCTCCTTATATAAAAGACTCAATACAATCCAAGAGACGCTCATTATTATATCTACAATAATGATACATAAAGACACAAAAGACCCTTTGAGTTCTTCTCCAACTCTTCATGTTCCGCAGCAACTCTTCGTCTTCTCTTCTCTTCAACTCCCTTGTTGTCCTTTCGTCTTCTCGTACGGTTGATGCCACATCAATCGCCTACTCATCAGCATGCTCTGCTCCAATGCTTTGCTGATGCAACTTTGTCATAATTCATTGAGTGCCACCGAACACTCGGTCTTGTGCAGAATGGAGCATGTAGCCACCAGACCCTCGTGCGGTAAATCATTCTTTAGCATTCTTCATGCTAAGGGGAAATTCATCAAAATGCCGTTATCATGGCTTCTAGACCACTCTCGTGTGTATACTATCAAACATGCTCGACAATGCTTCTACTCGGCACCTACAATGCTCCATGCCTCCTTGGATCGCCACGCATCAATACCGATATAGTGTGCCTTCGTGTGTACGCTTATGTGATAGTATCGCAATGCTCCTCAATGCATATTGCTTCACTGCATAATGCCCTTCTGTGCCCGTGTACGTACCCGCTACATGCATCCATCGTAATGTCTTGTACTACTCTTTGTATTAGTTGCTCGCACTGCTACAAACTCCACGACATTCAACTACCGAGCCATTGTTCTGTGTGATGCTTCTCCATTGTAACGTATGTTTGAGCCTCCAAACTCTCGTAGATAACTTTCGTGATACCCACAAACTCAAGACTCCTCCTGAAGTCAGCTCCACCGATCATTCTCATGCATCTGCTACCATATCTACACGATCATTCTCGATCACAGAATTTGGGGGTGTGGCAAGTGTCCCCCACCTGAAGAATCGATTGTCCTCAACCGAGCATTCCTTCCTTAGTTGGCATCCCATCATGATCCTCCATCCACTATGCACTTCTTGATGTTGTTCAATTGGAAGAGTGGTGTAAGCTTGTACCGTTTCTCTTCTTGCATTTGTTCTTTACACGAACAAACATGTGATGCTGTGACTTGGTCTTTATCATGAGAAATGGTGCTTCCTCGTCAGCTCTTGTTCTCGATGTATCCCTTCTGGATACATCATCTCCATTGTTGGTGTGTGGATGCTCCTACTCCACATGTAGAGTACTCACCTTACGCTCGCTCGTTGTCGATCTCGATCATTCCCTGTGGGCATCCTCGCATCTTAGGAAATGAGCAAATCCTACGCTTCGAGCAACTTCGGTATCTTTCCTCTTGCAAGATCATTGGTGGTGTGGTTCATCGCTACTCCACCCCTATGGACGTCTATCTCATTGTCCATATTGCATAGCCCTCTAGAGCGCTGCATCACCTTCCCGGACACAGATTCTCTCCTATTTACGGCTTTGACGGTGTGTCCCCAGCACACACGTTGGTGCTCAGCACGCACCTTCGCACACATGTGCATCCTCGGTTGAGCTTTAGAGCCTCTAAAGCTCTTTGTGGTAGAGTCGCATCCCTCCACCAAGTTCGAAGCTTCGACTCAAGGTGTCATGAGGCATACCTTGCGCATAGCATTGATTGCTCCCAAGCGTACTTCACCTTCTCCTACGCATTACTCCGCGTTCGTATGAAGAGAGTCGAGTTTCTCTGTTGGCACTCTCGTGCCCGATGCGGTCCGTCGCATATGAAGCGTCCATTTCTCTTGGGTTGCTCCCTCTTCTTGGAGTACTCACACTCTTCTGTTGGTGAATCTTGGACAAAGCATTTACCCTTGTCCTTCGACCACACCTTCAGCTTGCTGGTGAACTCCTTCTCTTTAGCGTTGTGGCCTGATTGGGCACCGTAGTCGACCAACGCATCTGCCACCATGATCGTTGAATTCAAGTCCTTCATGCCCTCCGCAGTTCGACTTGCACCCAGCTTTACAACCCGATCGTGAAATTGAAATGCTTTTCCTCCTCTGACATTCCCTTAATGTCCAGAGCATAGATGTAAACTATGTCACATACTCATGAACCGTGCATGTTTACTTCAAGCGTTGAAGAGCGTCCCGTGCAACCCACAAAGTATTCTTCGGTAGGAACTACACCTTCAGTTCCGTGATTAGATCATCCCAGCTGTGTATCCTCGGTCTCGCCTCATCTACTGCACGACTCCTCCACCATAACTTGGTGTCGCTCGACATGTACATCGATGCTAAGCCCACCTTCTCGGCTTCCCTCATCTTGGTCGCCTCAATGTACGCTACCAAATCCCATAGGAAGTTCTTCAAACCCTTCATACTATGCATAGTTGTGAAGGGTTTGGGTTCAGGCACCTTTCGTCGCTACACCTTCGCGGAGCTCCAACTATTTGCCATCGCCTTCTTCATGAGGGAGATCTCACTGCATAGATCCTCTATCATCGCAATGAACACTTCCAACTTGTCCTCCGAGGACTTAATCTGCTCCGATAAACATTGGGTCTTGTCCCCAACATCTGATCCTTCTAAAAACGATCCTTCAAGATGGCGATACGGTAGACATGAGTCCCAATGGTGGACTCCACTTTCGCCATTGCTTGCTCCAGTGTTGTAACACGTTCGGTGACCCCCAACATCTTCACTCCGTCGATTGAAGATATACTTGCACCGACAAGTATCCTTTGCTCCTGCGATCGACTGCACCAACAATCGTTCCTAGATTTTCCCACTTTCTTGACACCGACTAAGCTCTGATATCAATTCACGCCAACGGATGGTATCGCCGTTAGCTCTGATACAAATTGTCATTAGGTTAAAATCCCGTTATCAATTTTGATCTGTGCGGCGTTAGCTAACCAACCTTCCCGAGTAGAACGATCACGGACACGCTCCAACTCTTCACGTACTCCTGCTTGCTCGCATATCGACGCATCAACACAAGCGCAAGCACGATTCTACAGATCACTTAAGAATACTCTCAAGAATTCACTCAAGAATGCTCAAGAACACTGTTACACAAGCACGGGGACAAATCTTTTCTCTTATTAGAAGGGAAGAGTCGCACTGGAGTGGGGTGTGACACTATACATTTGTGTTTACAAAATAAGTCACCGCCCCTCCTTATATACAAGACTCAAGGTAGCCCAAGGGACACTCATTATTATATCTACAATAATGATACATAAAGACACAAGAGACCGTTCGAGTTCTTAGGCAACTCTTCATCTTCTCATCTCTTCAACTCCCTTGTTGTCAGTTCATCTTCTCGTACGGTTGACACCACATCAATCGCCTAGTCATCAACACACTCACGTTCCAATGCTTTGCTAGTGCAGCTTTGCCATAACTCATCAAGTGTCACCGAACACTTGGTCTTGTGCCGAAGGGAACCCGCAGCCACTAGACCATCGTGCGGTAAATCCTTCCTTAGTGTTCTGCGTGCTAAGGGGAAGTCCGCCAAAACTTTTCTATTATGGCCTCCAGACCACTTTCGTGCGTATACTTCCGAGCATGCTCGACAATGCTCGTACTCGGCAACTGCATTGCTCCATGCCTCCTTGGATCATCGCGCATCAATACCGATATATTGCGCCTTCGTGCGTACGCCTATGTGATCGTACCGCAATGCTCCTCAATGCATATTGCTTCATTACATACTGCCCTTCTACGCTCGCATACGTATCCGCTACATGCATCCACCATCATGTCCTTCACTACTCTTTTTACTTGTTGCTCGTACTGATACTAGCTCCACGACACACTACTACCGAGCTAGTGTCATGTGTGACGCTTCTCCATTGTAACATGCGTTGAGTCTCCAATCTCCCGTGGATAACCTTCGTGCTACCCACAAACTCAAGACTCCTCGTGAAGTCAGCTCCATCGATCATTCCCGTGCATCCACTACAGTGTCTGCACGATCGTTCTCGATCATAGAATTTGGGGGTGTGACAGGTGTTTCCTTCAATATGACCAGGACCATTGAATCACCTTGATCTGACGATTCAGGTCCCTGTTCTGAGCCACCCCTCCATGCCAACAGCCTTGGAGTGTTCGAGACTTCCTCTTAACTACGTGTATTGAGTCTTCAACATTGGCCAAAGCCTCCATCCCTAGCCCAAGCCTTCACCCTCCCGTTCAGGAGGTACGTGGATGGAAAATTTGCAATGCATGGATACTGAGTTCTGGAAACTTGCATTCCAATCCCTTCATGGGCTCATCACATGGCCTGTCTGGGGTCTTTATTCCCAGGCCCTTCCACCTTCCCATACTTGCATTTAGGGGGCTACTTGTGGATATTTTACATTCTAGCCCTAGCAGGTTATTTTTATTGCATATAAGTCAGTGTTGCATATTTTTTATTAGTTTTAAAATATTTTTAATTATAGTTTTTATTACAAACAGACCCTTAAATGTATTTATGGGTATCTTGAGCATTTGAACTCCATTTCCTTTAAATTGTCCTCATTTGAAAGGTCTTTTAATGCTCTACATGATTATACGATACTTCTCGATTGCAACATCTAGATATTTATCTGTAATTCAAAGAAGTTTCCCAATTGAAACACATTGTTTTAATTGTATTTAATTATATATTGCCCAAAAATGCATATAAATAAACCATGGAATCCCTGATTCATGCATAACTCAATTATGGAATCAGATATATGATTTGATGGTTTATGTGGATTAAATTGTAAGGACCTAGATTTTCATATGCATTAAGCTTTAAATTGGAAATTGGAGCTACAAACTTGCCTTTGAATTGAGATTAACTTATGTGTTTAAGTGCTTGAGATTGAAAAATTAGGTCAGGAGATTAATTGCAATTATATGTGCATTATCATCTCATTTGCATGCCATACAATTCGTAGAATTTCAACTTGTATAAAAACACCAAAAAATTTACATGCATAACACCAAGTCAACCAACTAAGCCTAAAATTGATTAGATCACTTAATTGACCCGAAGTCTACACACTAAGTACAACTGTCGTCGGGCTTGGGGTTTGCCCGGGTAAAATAAACACATGGTAACCATACCCTCTTCACCGAGATACCTGTATGGTTACTTCTACATGTATCACTTCGTGTTTGTGCTACAATATATATTAATGATGAATATTATCTACCTTTTTCCTTCTATTTTGCATTTAAATCCTATCAAAACACATGTAGATACAGCTAACTTGTACAAATTAGTAGTCTTTATTCATCTGTAAATACTATATAAATACATGTATTTAAATCCAACATAAAAGAATAGAGAAAAGAAAAGGAAAATAAATGAAGTATCAATGGTACTGAATCACCCTAAACCCCAAGACCAAGTCAATATTGACTTGATCGAGAAAGAATAAAGTAAAGGGAGATAAGAGTCTATACAGTATATATAAACCCTAATTTGTATTATTCAAAATACACATTTTATAATATTTTATTCTTCATTTCATACACCTCAAATAATAAAATGAACTACATGAAACTTATGCATAAAAATACATATAAAAGTATACAAATAACTGTACATAAAAATAATGCACAGTGTAACTGGGACACACAGATGAAAGCTGTAGACCAAACTTCACATATCAATATCGTCTAAATATGAACTTAAAATTCATTAAACTTACTTTCATTGTAAATAAAATTAAATTATCTATCTAATAAATGTGGTTTCATTAAAAATGAGGTTAAGATACAAAAGCTAGCTTCTTGGATCCCATTGTACTTTGTATTTCTATATTTTGCTCACATAATTGATTCTTTACATTTTTACTCTTCTTAAATTTTTAAATAATTGTATATATTTATAAAACATATTTAAAATAGAAACATAAATAAAGACGTGTAAAAATACACAAAAATAAATAATAAATACTAATATACAAGTAGAATATACCCACAATGTAGTATATATGTATTTATTTAAGTACATAAATAAATTTATAAAAATCTTACAAAAATGTGCAAATATGTATTAAAATATATTGTAAATAAATAAAATATTTAAATATAGTAGAAAAACTAAATAAAAATATAAATACATAATATATATACATATAAAATAGTATATAATAAATTATACATAATAAATTAAGTTGTAAAAATAAATAAAAATCATAGTAAATTACTTTGTAAAATATTTTTATGTTTTAACTTGTATTTGATTAATTCCTTCGCTATTACATTTTCAATTATTTATTCTTTTTATTGTTATTTTGTCCCCATTTAGTCCGACAAGGACTAGTGAGGTTCCTTCAAATGTTGACCCCTCGATCAACTATACATTCTTCAGTAGCTTGCATGTCAGACCCGTGACCCTCTGACCATTACCCAATTTCCACGCATGATCGAAGGCTCTACGCACCCCGATTTCTTCAAAAAAATTCTTCATGGCACATTGCTTAGTCACGCTATGCCATGATCTTTGTTGTATATACACTCCATCGCCCGCAAACCCATGACCTTTCGACCCCTTTTGCGTTGTCGATAAATAACCTCCTCCCCCATTTTTTTGAAGTTTTGATCCCCTTTCAAGTTCTATAACCCCAAGAACACCTCACATGAATGAACCATAGTGATAGTAGGCATCCTTCCATGTTCAACATCGAGGAGAAGGAAGGAGAAAGGTGGTGTCCCTTCGCTGGAGTACCTCCAGGTTAAGCCCCTACTCTCCGATCTTCGACCAGGTACGAGCTGTCTTTTCTTGCATTTCTAGTGTATATTTAGTTCTTACTATTATTTTTGCATTTATTTCATGCATTTTACTCTTATTTTTAGTATAGATCCTTAGATTACAATATGCCATAGTTCTAGAGCTCCGGCCACTATCTCATCGTGAAAAAACCTCGTTCTAGCCACCGCCTCCACTCTCATCCCATTCCTCTCCATATTCTCCACATCTCGATTCATCTCTCCCCTATGATCTTGCAAAGACTAGCCCAATCAAAGCTCCCCCTCCACCCATTGTCGAAGCATCATCACCCCCTTCATCCACCACACTATCAGCTCCAATATTGGTTCGAGAGTAGAGCTCCCATACCCTCAGTCATTTGTGTAGGGCAAAGCCCCCAAAGCACACCTGGGAAGGATAATCGATTGAAGAACCGACTCCCATTGGCTGGATACAATCTGACCTCCATGCCTCTTCACATTGAGGCATGGACTTGCTTAGTGCTCCTGTAGGGGCAGTGAGGCCTCAAGAGGCGTTTGTACTCATCGGCGAGGAGAGAGATGACCGGAGTCAAGAGGAATCAGAGATTCAAGGAAGACAGGGAAGGTGTTCTTCCCTGTTCTCCCCCCTAGCTTCTACACCGTTGGATGAAGTTGGCGCTCCATATCTAATCTGAAGCATCCGATCAAGTTGAAGCAATGCCCGCTCCTAGTTGTCCATCATAAGTGAAAGACACGTGGTACGCCCTCCACCGCACGATCAAGACGCATGCTTACCGCACGCGTCTTGCCTGGGTAAACATCAAAGATACCCCACACATTTTGTATTTTATAATTAGTCTTGTAAATACAATATTAAGTATAGTATTTTCCATTTAAATTGTAATTAGGACCCCTAACTGATATGTTTTTACTAAAAGGTCCTTGTTCCTTACGTGTTGTGCCATGTGAGGTGGTGTGCATTTTGCATGTTCCCCCTTATTGTCTATTGAATCGGTTCTGAAATACATTTAATATTTATATAATTTATGAATAGGTCCATCTGAACTGTAACTTTCTATTTTATGTGTATTTGTCATATTATATATTTTTATTAATTCAAAAATTGTAGGAAAATTAATTTAATACATGTTATTGTTCTTGACCACGCCCAAGTTTTATTTAGAATTAAATCCTATTTATTAAAAAATCTAAAGAGATGTTTTTATTCCCTATATAAATATTAAAACCAATAAAAATTAGAAAACCAATATATTTTCTACCACATATCCAAAAATCCCTAAAAATTGCAAAGTATAAAACCAAACAATTATAAAACTCTAAATCTTTATAATAATTAGAAAAAAATAAAGAAAAACTAAAAATATAACTTTCTATTTCTAAATTTTCTATCTATCTTGATATTTAAACTGCATATTTTTTTATATATTTAATACTTTAAAACTACATGAAATTAGTAAAAATTCTATAAAAATTACCAAAAATAGAGAAAATATAAAAATCCTAAAAATGATTTATTTTCTATATTTTGACTATATTTATTATTCCAACCCTCTCCAACCCTAAAAATCATAGAAACATCTACTATTCACAGGAGGTTACACCAACCCACCATATCTCAGTAACCAAATAGACCCTTAAAGTGGATTTACTTAACTAGTATAAAACTCATGCTTTGGTATCTTGTACGTGTGTCCATGTCGGCATGATTAGTTCTCATGACATAGACATGACTAAATATGTATCCATTAATACTTATCAAGTTATATTCTTGCATCTACTTCTTTTACGAAGTTGTTGGTGTTCATTATGCAAATTATACTCGTTTTTAGTAGATCTCCTTATTAATAAGCATCAAGGATTGAATCTTAATCCTTGCACATACCTTGATTCTACATAACACAACAACAAAGTCATGTCTCACATTAAGTACAATCGACTATATAGATTCCTTGCCTCCATTCAGATCCATCTTGGTTCGTTCAAATAGCTAAGATCCCTTTGGATCGTCTCATTCCAACACTTTTTGGACATTCCTCGCCGTCTCTTAGCTAGCTCAACATCTCGAATTTCGCATTTATAACCGGTGCATTAGTCGACCTCCTTTGCAAATGGTCAAACCATTATAAATGGTTTTCTCTTATCGTGTTCTCTATTGGAACTATACCAACTTTCCTTCTAATCTCATCATTCTGAATACGATCTTTTCATGTATGACCACATATTCACTTTAGCATTTTCATTTATGCTATAAATCGATAGAGCATAGCAGGTCTTGCGACTGCTTTGTAATAATTTCTTTTAAATTTCGAAAGAATTTTCTTATCACATAGTATACTAGAGGTTCTCTACTTTAGTCAAATTGCATTTATCTATAACTACATCTCGATCGATTTTCCCATTGTATAACAAATTTGATCCCAAAACAGATTCTCTCATATCATATAAAAAATTTCTTGAAGTAAAAAAAATGAGATGGTATGATGCATTGATTTACCGAACCATGCGTTATATGTGTTTGTGCTGAAATATTTGTTTAATATTGCATGTCAATGCTAGGTTTCTTACCATAGGGCCTATAAGCTCACCAGGTAGCATGATATGTTAGTCATTTGATTGGTTTGGAGTTGTCATATTTGTGTTCGTTTCTTTTTCTTCTCCTGAACTTTATATATAGTTGGGTTGTACTTTATAAGGGTGGATTATTATAGGACCAAGGTAAATTTGTAGTCATGGGAATATTATCATCCTACTTAGGTTAAAAAAAGCAACCCACAAATAGTCACTTTCATGTTTAAAAGTCATATAAAAATTTTCTTTTTTAACATCAAGTACGCATTTCAATCTTTATAAAATAATCACAACTCAATCATTCTTACAAATTCTTCAAAAAATCGCATCACTACAAACCCATCTAACAATAAATCTAAACCATTCAAACACAACTTACATAAAAAATTGCCTACCAGCTTACCCACCAACTATATTTTAACATACTGTCAATTTACTCATGCATCCAAACTTGGCTTTAAGGGTTATCTCACTCATTCAAATCTATCTTTCTTGGGTTTTCCTTTGATATTTTTAGTGTTAATTCATTCTTCTTATTATCAAGCATGTATTTACAAGAATATTGTATTAATGTATAAATGTGAGTGCTTGTTAAGATCTTTAGCTCAATTTCCATATATTTGAGAAATGAAACATGAGTTCATCAGTCATCTGACCAAACTTTAAGCCATTGGGGCTAATTCGTAAGGATTTTCCTTTCATTAGGATCACTTTGCAATGGCCTAAAACTTTCTTATTTTTATGTAATATCTTATGCATTTATTTTAAAGGGGAAAAAAGATAGTCCTCATTTGGGCACTTGATTCCTCTTGTGAGATATAAACTCAACTTACTTCAACAAACTTATAATCAGTAATCACCCTATTTTATGCAAATCAAATCAAAATGGGTCCGCATATTAACCAATATTTTTTAAAATCGAATCAGAGATTAAATTGGATACCTAATCGGAATTGCGGGATTGAATTGGACTCTGGAATCGAATTGGTTCATTTGGATGGTGAATGTCGTCACTCTTTTGAATCTGATTAAACCGAACCAATGATGAAGAGTGGTTGAAGCAGCTAATCAAACTGAACTGAGTCAAAATATGTGTCAAATACACGTTCAATTACAATTCGAATTAGTATGCAAAATATATACACAGTGTATATATTTTATTCTTCAACTATAATAAATACACATATTATTTTGACTCCATAATCATGACTTTATAATAGAATACTAATATTTAGAATCTATTCTTCACAAGAAATTTTGGTGGATTTGGTTAGTTAATAGTTTGTATTGTGTAATCAAAGTCAATGAATTCAACCCCAACTAGCATTAATATTTTGGATTTTTACCCTACGAAACTTAGAAACTTGTTAAATTTTTCCTACGATCTTTTTCACAACGTAATTATCCCATCAATCTTGCAAATTACCTCAAGAACTCTCATGAGCTTCAAACAGATTAACCATATGATTCACGGGGTAAGAGCTAGCAAGTTTACGAGGTCGAGAGGGAATTATATTGTTTCAAAGGTCGAGAAGATAATTTACAATGTTTACAAGGTTCATGAAGTAAAAATCCCTAATATTTTTGAAGAAATTTAAATTGAAATTGCAATTCAATTTCGGTTGAACTCAGTTGAAATGAGTTCAAATAATCAATTGGACCAGTAGAACGATCAAACAATATACGTTTAGAATCGATTCAAATAATCAATTGAATTCAGTAGTCCGGTTTGTTTTCGGTAACACTGATCCTAAATGGTGTTCAATTGATGAGACATTACTTCTGTAGATCGGAATATCTATAGATTTCATTCTCCTTGATCTTTAGAAACAATCAATAGGTGGTCCGATGACAAACAGGTACCACAAATGGGCCCGTAATGGGCCTTCCGGCATATTCTTAACAGAACAAAGACAAAAAGAAAAGTAAACAAAAAAAAAACAGGCCCACTGTTTGAATTCCACTTGTATTTATTGTAAACTCCCTTCAAACGCGAGTGTTCGTACAACTGCGCCTTAATAAACGGAGGGGACAAGAAGATAAGGATGGTGCCTTATCCAAATCCCGAAGGAAGTCCATGCCTTGGATACGATCTCCACTAGTTTTGCTCTTTGCAGCTTTGGTAGGGTGGGAGGAGGATAAGCTCTCATGTTATTATTATCTTTATTTATATTAATTTAATGCATGTGGGGTGGTAGGGGGCAAATGAGGGCTTAGACTATGAGGTGGTATAGTTTAGAGACTTGATGACCAGTTTTATTCTTATCTGTTCTCGCAGGAGGAGAAAAGATGGAATCTTAGCCCCACTCTATCTGAATTATTTTGTAATCTGATTTGATTTGATCATCCGTGAAGTGCTTTGCCTAATATAGTATTCCACCGAAATGTTCTCTTCACAAGTGGGATATCTAGAAAATTCGTGATGGTTAGGTGCCTTTGAATGTAAGCTGAGTACTTATCTCAAAATTTGATCATCCAGTTAAGTTAATGAATAATCTAGATAATAATAAAGAATTAGGATTTGTATGCTTTGAATTTTCTCAATAATACTTATACCCAAGTTTTAATATTTCAAAAATCATAAAAATTAATCAATATTTCAAAAAGTTAATGATCGCATTTGAAATTCACGATGAATAGCATAATCATTGTTCCGATGTCATCGATGATTCATATATCAATGATTTTCTGATGTCTTTATCTGGCAATGTAATTGTGGTGTTCTTACCATATATATGTATGTATTTGCATAGGGTTGATCATGTGAGAGCCTCAGATTGTGAGAGCGTGAGAGCAGTGGGTCTGGACCATTAGATTCTGCTCATCACACACTGCTTGATTGGAGGATGAGAGAGATGAGCAGACTAATGATCCAGACTCACTACTCTCATGCTCTCACAGTCTGAAGCTCTCGCAGGATCAACCCTATGTATTTGTGTGCGTGTGTACGAGTCCATACATATATGATATGTACATGTAAGTGTTGCATAAATGTATGCATGTATAGATATAGGTTTGTATGTTGTGGGTGTAAATAACTTTGCATATGTATGTACGTGTATATGCACAGACATATTAGTACGTACATATATAAATGTCTTACTTGTTGCATATGTATATGTATGGGGTGGGGAGAGGGGCATGCATGTGTGGAGTGCTTCTAATTATGTTCATTCTTGTGAAAAAAATGTCTTCTCCATATTACCATATATCTAGAGTCAATAATGTTTTATGAAGAGTTGCTGAACCCATTCATTTGTTGTTACTCAACAACTCTCTATTAAGGTCTATCCCATGGGGATACTCCAATATGTGCTTGTTTTGCGGCGAGAGGGGTCGAAAAGATTTAAGGGTTGATATGTTTTTATGTATCCATGTATGACATTTAACTAGTCATCACATCTCAATCTAGTGAATCATATGGCACTCTTTTATTAATCATTAGTACGTCTGTGAATTCCATTTATGTGATTTAGTTGTATTATGCAACATTAATATATTGTGAATACCCTTTATTATTCCTCTAAGGATAATCTTCTTGTATTGTCCAACCTAATTACATTGATACTAAGTTTACAAAGTGTAGTATGATGACTCCATAAAATAATGGTCCCTCTATGATTATCGAAATCTCCTCCCAAAAGGACCACTCTTAGATCGACTACCTTACATGTACCTATCGATAGTTCACCATATTTTTGCATACATGAGGTGATGTATGATACCTCCTTGAGTATAATAGTACAAATCATGTCAGCTATCTCTTAGATCACCCTTCATTCTATTGATGAACTTCATTAGAATCTCATCCTGTGAAGCATGCATCAAAGATGAATAATAGGTCACCACGGTATATTAGATGTGATAATCATGCACTGACTTACATGGAGCATTGAGACAAAGTGGCTAGCTCTGCTCTTTTCAGCTCTATCAAGTGAGAGGATAAATTAATCTATGAGTTGCTTCTAAAAAGTAATCCACACATGGTTTTAGGTAACGAGAAAATGGGAAATATCAAATAGCTATAGTGTTGGCAACATGTAACATCCTTGCAACATCCTCAAGATAAGCTTACACCCTTTAGTAAGATGCAAACACGATTTATAATAGTGAAAATTGACTTTCTAGAAAAAAATATAGCTTGATTCCTCCTCAAACAGATGTCTAGATTGCTCGATTTTTCATTAAACCTCTACTCAATTGAGCTAAAGGAATTTTTTTGGTGAATTTGTTGATGGAGCTATAAAGAACAACATAATGAATGGAATGGAATAGAACAAAATAGAAGGAGTGACTATGGAAGAGATTTTAAGTTCTCGTGATATGAAGGGCTGAGAGAAATGAATGAATGTCACAAAAAGAAAGTCTTTATTGGTCATAGCTATTAGAACCTTGTTTCTCTTCTTAACTTTCTTTCATAGTTGACACATACACATATTGTATCTACTTGCATTTTTGTATTGTTTCGCAGAAATCTCAAGCTCAAGATCTCAAGTGAAGTTCCTAAGAAATATTGCATGTTCTTAGCTTGTTATTATATGTTGCCCAAGCGTAAGTTTTTGTAATTATTGTTCAAACACCAATGTACTCTAAAATATGCCAAACACCAATGTACTCTAAAATATGCCAAAGAATTATATCATTGTACAATCGCATTAGAGTTGTTGTATTTCTCTGCCCTTATTAATCAACCATGTTTGATCGATCAATGTTATTGATCAGATCGGCCACTTGCAAGCTCTGGAAAGATTTATCTTTCAAATAAACCAATTTCCAGTTACGATTATAAAAGCATTTCTGATCGATAAGATACTTTGCATTGATCGGTCATATTTTGAACGTTATTATTCATTGATTGGTAGGCCTTGATTTATGATTTCTCAATCCTTGAATTTTGAATCATATAATTGTCATAGTTAATCAATCACTATTTTGAAATGATCGATCATTCCTTGTTCGATCAATCATAATATTTCATCTGATCAATCGATGTTTGAATTTTGAATTGAAAAGTTATATTTTTAGCCCATTGACGATTACACACTTAAAACACTATATAAGGAGCCCCGTAACACCTCATTTCAATAGAAAAATGACGAATTTAAGATTCATCTACATTATAGTGATTAATTAACCCTATATCTTAGCATATTCAATTGATTCAGCCACTAATTAAATATAATTAATATTATACATATTGTAAATAACTAACGCTAATTTCTCTAATTATTGCATTTATGTGTCTATTGTTCTTTTTATTTTATGTATTTTCTTACATATTTAAAATCTCATAAAAATTAGTGTAATATTGTAAATAATATATTGTATATTAATTCATATTATATGATGAACTTAGGTTTTATGTTCTGCATGAAAGTTATGGATCTTGAAAAAATATACAACTTTTATGTTGAACACTTTTTATGTTGACTTATTTATTATTTTATATCAGTTTTATTTTATTCTTTACATTTTCTTTCATTAGGCCATGTGGTTGTATCTGACCATGCCACGTGACCCACTCTTTTTATTAAGCCTTGGATCCATTTCTCACAGATTGATCTCTTGATCAGACGGCTACAATGCATTAGCCCCACCTTATCAGGGACCGCTCCTTCATCCCTTCACTTCCACCTCCATCTCCACTGTCTGATTACGAGATCAAATGGTCATGCATTGTTGTCAACCTCTCGTGGTTCCACCTCCAGGTCATGCAACCCTTTGCTGGCGACCTTTGTCCCTTTTATCCTCGCTTCTCCATGTGTTATCTCACCCTCATTCATGTACCATCTCGAAGCTCATTCGCCCCTCACCCTCGCCAATTCCTTCATTTATGTCCTCCACCTCAGCTCTGTTAACCTGCAACGACTGAAACCATTGATCCAACCAAATGTTTGTCAAACAAAACCTAGCTGAGGATGACAATTGGCCCCTATATGCCCTTGTGCGATAGTTCTCTGAGCCCATGGTTCCTCCTTCATGTCAGAAAGTGGGAGAGAGGTTGAACGAAGACAAAGCTATTCTTCGATGAGATCCATTGTGACTTTGGTCATGTCGCAGCCCACATCCGAGTGTTGTTTGAGCTCCAATACTTGCCGAAGTGTTGAGTGATGACCCGGAGCTACAAGCTTCAAGGCCAGGCTTTCCGATTCCACCCTCGAATGCCTTCTTCATCTATAGGTAGATCCTTGTGATTCACCCTTTGTTTCTTGTCTGATTTAATTGCGCACTCGCGCATACACTTCTGTTGATTTTATCAATCCTACACCTCCCAGTTTACTCCCCATCCACACGCTCATCGTTGATATCACCTTATTCTTCTCCGGATCATCCCTCGCTCTGATCTCTTATTCACTTTGCTCAAGTGAAAGACCCAACTAGGGCTCCCATTTATCTACCTCCGGTGGCCCTCCATTCGCCTTTAATCGCCCCAAACAACCCCTAAGTGCTTTGGCTACTTATTCTAACACTTGTAGGTACGCAAAGGCCTTGATTGGTCAGAGATTCCACAACATCTCTGATATAGAGCTCTTCCTTCGATGAGCTCTCGTCGATACACCTATCCAACCACCGTCGTGTCTTCATCACTCATCCGTCATTTTTGCCACCTTCTCAGCAATCTTCTCTAACCTTCGTCCAGTCCTGAGCTGCTTCTTATCGGAGCCCGCCTTCACACCATTGACTGCGAAGGAGCGCTGAGGGAGGAGAGTTACATGTGTCGTTAGAACGAACCATCTTAGTTTGTTCCTACGACCCCTACCAGCCCCAAGGCACATCTCCAACACCTCCAGCCTTGGTGTACCCGCGTCTCAAGCGAAATAACTTGAGGGTACCACATGGCTTGAGCCACTACACAACCCAAACCTCATGTTGAAGCTTTCCCGCACACCCCATAACATGCACTACATGGGAATTTTGCTGAAGTGGCATGCCGAGTTCTTTTATTTCCACTTCTACCCCCCACACGCTTAGATAACTGCAGATAAGCCCTTAACAACATTCTTTATGACATTTGAGTCCATTTTGAACCTATTTGTTATGTTCTAAATATTTTTATTTATGTTTTTATTATGTAAAAGCCATTGTATTCATTAGTTGATAACTTGAGTACATGATATCCAAAATTAATAAAATTGGTATTGTTGGGATATATATTTCATGCTCCGTTTGATTATGTCATGTATTTTCTTATTTAATGTGAAGTCGATCATCTACTTATAAAACCAAATCCTTGATTGATATTTATTGTATTAATTTTCCTTCAAATTATTTTAACTCTAAAATGGACGTAGAAATAGTCATGTTAATACTTGGTTCATGTATTTCTTGTTTAACTGAGGTTTGTGATGTTTTAAATTATTCCGTAGCTCTAATTAAATATGATTAGATGTCTTTGTGAATAGGAATCTAGATGCATTAAACTAAACTTGATTCCTCATGGAAATTATCATCTAAATTGTGCATCATTTACATATTAAACTTTGTAGATCAATTTTAGGATATCTGACCATTTAATTCAAGAGCCAATTCATGTGATAAGTGTACTTGCGTGTGTGCGCTCCATTATATTCAGCTCATGTAATTTAACTTGCATCTAATAAAAGTTATAAAGAGCATGCATGCATACATGTGTTCAACCCTGACTTATCCAAGTATAAATGAAGCCATGTTCTCTTCATCAGACATATAAAACATGGTTATGTTGAAATGTCAATCGTTGTTTCTACAATTTGACATAATTAGAGTGGTGATTTAGTGTTTCATCAGATGACATCATTGTTGGGGGCATGTCTTTATTAAGTAAGTTAAATAGGTTTAAGTATTCTCCTTAAGTGATTTTAGTGCTATTTAGTTCATTTACCTTGTTTGTATGATTATTTGTTGTCGTGTATTCGTTTATGCGTTGTCATTATCATTTTCATTATTTTAGTTGTTATCTCTCTTAGTTTGTATATCTACTCACATTGTGTTGTGACAGGGCCCGAGTAGCCAAGGACGTCTGAAGCTATGTGGAGGCGAGAAGCTTGATGCATCTCGTTGAGAGACCACATATAATTGATACAATAAAGAGAGTAGCATAGTTTAGATTTAATTTTAACTCATCGTCTTATAATTATATGTAATTATTTAGCTCATTTCCAACGATTCTCGATGGAGAATTCATATGTGTGTTAACAAATAAGTTAAACTATTTTATATTTGTGGTGGGTCGAGACATATTTCACCCTTGAACAAAGGGTAGGGCATGACTTGAGTTGTCAAAATTAAGGACATGCACACAACTCTTAGAACTTTCTCAGGTCTTGTTTGTGCCCAATTAACTTAGGCCACACAATAAGATTCATTGAAAGACGCACCTTAGCACATTTGGATTATCTCAAACTGAACTGAATTCTCCATCGCTAATAGAACTTATACTTAGAAGTGCTTTTTCGATTCCCGTAGTAGTGGCGAGCGAAATGGGAGCAGCCTAAACCGTGAAAACGGGGTTGTGGGAGAGCAATACTTGCATCTCATATAGTTAGAGTTATATATTTTGTTGAGCATCCCACATGGAGAGTGTTGGGAGTTACTGTAAGTTTCTCTAAACTGATCATGCATAATTGATTCATGCTTGCATTCTATTTTCTCGGTCTCTCCCCTTAAAGTTTTTATAACTTAGGTTTAAAAAGAATCAAGACTTACAATTAAGCGTATATTCATTGTGCTCATTAAGTTTTAAAATGATAACCAAATATAAAACCGAGGCTGTTAATGCAAGTCAATATCAATAACTTAGAATAAAACTAGCATTGTCTCATGGGAGAGTAATCCCATCATTGCTCGTAGGTACTTACCTCCAGACAGAGTGAGTGAGGGTGTGCCCATAAGGATATAGCTTAAATCCCTGGACATGCATCTTAAGTCTCCATTTCCAACTTCTGCGAATTTGGGAGTTGCATGTGCTCACCTATGACTATAATATAAATTTTGGTTGTGTAAGTCAATTAGCTCCTTTAAGTGTGTGATATAATCCGATAGCCTGGGCAGATCATCATTTTGATTGAGGATTAATTGAAGCACTGTTGGGCATAAGGGAGACACATTGTAAGTAATGTTTCTAAGATTGTTTTATCACTAATAAAATTGATAATATAAATTGGCCGGACTCTTGTGACATTCGCATGTGAAGATGGTGAAAATCGGGTTTTTGAATTGCATTTGTATTGTGTGAGTTCCTAGACTGCACATTCTAAGTGCCTTCTCGTGAGACTTCATCTCTTGTTTTAGATTCATACTCAAATTTTATCCTTTTGGTCTATACATTCCTCCAAATGATTGCACTAATAAATTTCACAAAAAATGATGATGTTTGGAGGGTCTAATGTTGGTCCCACATTTTTCATGCATACAATGCGACTAATCCATCTTTTAAAGATGATTTATCCATGCTATCATCTTAAGCAAAATTCTTAATCGTAGCCTCAACTAGAAGGTTTTGATCTCATCGATTGCATTCATCAATTTCAACAATCGATGACGTTTTAAGGGTTAAATGTCATTCTGAATTCCTTGTTTAAACACATTGCTAGAAGCTTCAATTCTTTATTGGATATGACCAATGGTGCATGTTTTACTTTGAAAAATGAAGTGGTGAACTTAGAGAACCTTGACGATATGATCAATGATCCTCAAGCATTCCATTTCATTTCTCGTTGCATATACAACAACCATTCACATGCAATCTAACCACGATAACCGGACAACTAATTTTCATCATCCCGCAGATCTAATTCTTGTATGTTTTAACACAATTTCGATTAAATTCCAGACCAAGTCAATCATTATCTTCCTTCAAATATATGGAAAGTATTTCTATAATAATGCTCTAATTGCTCGAGGTGGTGTACTAAGTTCTGTCAAATCCCATCATACCCAAATTAGAGCGTTGATCAATATGCTATCAAAATTTTTCTTGAATCTTGGGGGTCGACCATATTTCCATCGACCCCCTCTTTCATTTAAAAAATATAAAGATGACCCCTTCTTACATCATTAAAATAGATCGATTATCGAGTCATGGAAGCGGGCTCGAGTTGAAACATGCTTGGTCTAAATTGAGTTAATTGAGAATGTCCTCTTTATATTCGAGGTTAGTATTGTCTCGAGCTATCCTTTCGTACATTCCATTTTGAAACACGTGCTTTTTCTTGTGTATATCCTATTTTCAACAGGAACTTGATGAGTTGATCCATCTACACATCTTGCTTTTACTGCTATATCAGGAGTTACTCCATGTATTGCTTGACGTAGAGTGGATTTGTTTCCGTCTTTTGTTAAATCTTTTTCACAGTAGCAAATATAATTTGATAAGACTCTATTATTATATATTATTATTATTAATCTTATTATTATTTACTTTACATTTTATTCCATTCTATTATTTAAACACTTGACATGTATCTTTCGCCCACCTTCACTTAATCTCCATCAATCAGTTCATGTCATCTATTCACATTAATCCCAAATAAAGAACAAGCTAAAAGAACTCAAATTTCACTAAATATCATTATTTAAATATTTTTAATAGTCAGTTTATCATTGAAAAAATATCCTAATTTTTTTTATAATTTTTAGAGTAATGTTTCAAATCGTTGTGAATTTAAATTATGATTACTCGAGCATTTACTTTATTGTTAACTTCTATTGTGAAGACATATTTTTTAGAGATTAATTAGATTATAAATGGATTTCTCACATAGTACCACAATGTTACGAGCCATAAACATATTTCATTTTTAGATTCTTAATTTTTCTTCGATATTTACTTGTTGAAATTTCAAAATAACAGAAAATATTAGATATATAATTTAGGTTTGATTTGACTTCACTAATTATCTCATTTGTTTTCACGAAATCGATCCAAACTTATTATTGCATTAAGTTTTTCATACTAATTATTATTTAAATTGATTTATAAATTATCCTTGATAAAAGGCGTTTCTTGTGTATAAAAATGGTATAAAACATCATTTTAAAACGTGTAAGGTTTGACTTCCAAAAGTTTTAAGAACTATACCTTAATAGCCAGTAACTATATAGTTAATTTCCTAATAAAACTTGTCGATGAAATAATTTAAAGCTACATTAATTAACAATTATTGTTAAAAGATAAACTTTAGTGGAATTGAAAATTATTTAGCTTATTCTAGCCCCTATTTCCTTAATGTTTAAGGTATGGTAGAGAGCATGCTTTAGTCGTGCTATTTTTCTTGATTGTGTCGTTGATAAAACATTGAGAACTTTACTACACATCGTATCCTTACGCACTTAGACAGAGATCCCTAATATCAAAATATCTTTAGTTCGAAGTTATGTGTGCAGTCTAAGGTCATGTTAGTTTGGAGAATAAGCACTGGAATAAGTGATCAATTTTCTTTCCGGTACGGTTATCAAAAGTACGACTATTTCCATCCATATCCCATTATTTCACCCTTATTCCTATCTTTATTCCACATTACATATATTTATTCTACATTATTCTCCTTATTCATATCTTCCCAGCCGTACAGGGAAAGTACCCTTATTCTCCATCCTTATTCATGCTTATTCCCGAACCGAACGCCCATGGCCAACCCTTTCAAATATTGTGGTTATCATTTGGTGTTGTTGGACATAAGTTGGGTTATCGTAGCTTTTGACTTAGCTCTTGATTACTTTCGAGTTTTGTCGAGGCCACGAGTGTTGAGTCTCGTGAGTTTTGAGTTATGGATTTATCATTATATTGGCCAGTGGTGCATTATGATCCAAATGGGTAGCGCCTCTAGTTGGGTTATTAAGTATTTATTTGGTATGACAAAATGCTGATTAATATCCTTCACAAATGAGTTTCTATATCATTCTAATTCTGATTAACTCATAACTTTATATTTTTGTTGGTTCTTTATTTCCTATAAGACACTTTGCTTTTTAAAGTGAAGACTCATCAATGTCGTAGGGATTTTTTTGTTACATACGTGTCTCTCTATGTTGGGATTTTTATGGGCAAAACTTCAACATGATATTACATATATAAACCCATAAGCATGATTTGCTGCATAATCGACCCTTTAAAGATGTTATAGTACATGTATTTTCTAAAATAATCTTAGATGAATGATAAAATAAATATTTTACATTAGAAATATAGTCAGAAAGGCACACATGGCTTAGAATCCACAAAATGAGTTTTTTAAACGTATTATATTTGATGTAACATGGAAAATAAATAAATAAGAATTAATATCGTTCCAATTATCATTACAAAGTAATTAGTATTTTTACCACTAAAAGATATTTTGAGCTGGTATTTCAAAAAATACTACCAATTATGCAACAAAGCACTCATTTTCAACAATACAAAACCGAGGAAGATAAATAATTTTGGCATTGAGAAGATATTTCATACATGATTAAAAGAGTTGTTTTTTTGAATGGTTTTGATTTTTTTAATGGGTCTTAGTTTTCTTGCTCATTGCACACACAACCGTATTTTTCAATAGAGATTATAAATAATTCTTTCAAATATAAAAAGAACATCAAATTTCATCTATACAAGAAACCAAATTTGAGCATTTTCTCTCGTGGGTGTTAAACCTCTCCCCCAACCTCTGCCCTTCTCGCTAAAGCCCTCCCCCAACCGTCTCTTCTCACATGGCAGCGCCCCCTCCACGACACTACGAGATGATGCCGCCGGTGCCACCACTCTACCACGAGCCCTACGGGCTCCCATACCTCCGGCACAACCCGCAGCCCACCAACGGCGGCATCCACACTCTCTTCGTCTCCGGTCTCCCCGAGGACGTGAAACCCCGCGAGATCCACAACCTCTTCCGCCGCCGCCGTGGTTTCGACTTCTGCCAGCTCAAGTACACCGGTAGAGGCGATCAGGTCGCATCCAATCCTGTTTTGCTCCCGTCTGTCCTCTTTTCAGCGGGGATCCCCCGTTTCCTGATTTCGTTGTCACTGCGAACAGGTTGTGGCGTTCGCGACCTTCATCGACCACCTGTCGGCGGTGGCCGCGATGGGCGATTTGGATGTAAGAATTGCCATCCTTTTTTAGGGTTTTTGGACATACGATATTTTTTCCCAATATTGTTCTTTTGCAGTCTGAAATTTGATAAATAAGAGAATATAAGTTGAGCTCGGCTGATCATTTTGACGTTGCACGGCCTCAATTCATTCATCATATCTAGGTTCGTCTGATCTGGATAAATCTCCATTTGTTCTGGGGAACCAGAAGTTATTGGCTTTATACTGATCGATTCATAAACGTCTTTGAATGGGACTGAAGATGTGTATTGGGAGTGCCGTTTACTTCTCTTGAGTCGAGGGTGGTCAGTAGGCGAACGTGGACTAATGCCGTTGCTGGTGTTTTGTCAGTATACGTCCTTGCATCTTTCCAGAGGCATCGTTTTGGGACGGCATAGATGCCGGGAACTCGATGGCTTTGTCAAATTGATGCATTAAGGACTCTAGTAATGTAGAGGTCAACTTTACATGTTCGGTCGTACTGTTACTGAACACTTCTGCTAATATTTATAAGATTACGGGATGTAAATCCTATTTCTTTCCGTACATGATGGCCTCACACATGCAACTTCTATTTCTTGTGCCAATAAATGACACCGTTTCTTGGAGTCTGGCTTATGCCCACAATGGCATGGATGACATCTTTGAAGATGCCCTATTTGCACTTTTGTGTAACTGGGCAAAGGTAACGAGCAACCTAATTGAATGAAGTGGTTGCTGAACCTTTCACATGAACAATGTGGATCATTTGTGATTTGTGAAAATAAGCAGCTTGCCATCTGGATTTGGTCAACCTGCAGTTATTCTGCTTGTGGCCTTCCAATTTTGGTGGTGCACACGTGATCGGTAATTCCTGGGACCTGCCATTTTAATATGGTGTTAGAAAAGGGTTGTGAGTGAACACTGACATGCCCAAGAAGCGCCATATTTAGATCTCTAAGGTAGCGTTCGGCTACCGGGTTAAACTCCCCTTTGGGGAGTTTACCCCCCTTAACCCACATCCCCCTCTCTCCCCGTGGGCCCCACTTTATTCCTTTTTTAAAAAATTAAATAAATAAATTTTACATCATCAATCCTATCAAAAAATAATATATTATACCATCATATCATATAAAAATTATAAACTATTCCACTTCTGCTCACTTTTCCAAACTTCAATACAATCACATCACAATAACTACTCACTTTTTCAAACTTCAATACAACCATATCACCCCAAACCCACTTATAACCCACCCCCGGTTTAACCCTCTATCCAAACATCAAAATCCAAAAACGGTTACCCTTTACCAGTTTAACCCGCATTAACCCGCCAACCAAACGCACCCTAAGAGTGTACTTAAGGGACATCGACCATCTCCACTCTTCAAAGACCTGAGCTTGGCCTAGATGTGGGATACTTTTTAATGATTGGTGGGCTGGATTATGGCTGCTTTCGTTGTATTTTTTCTTGCATGAACTTGGATGCTTCATTGGCCTCTCAAGAGGCTAACAGAATCGTCCTCACACTGCCTTAGGGTTTGTTTGGTTGCAGGGTTGGGCAGGGTTGGGTTGGGTTGAGTACTATTCACAGGGGAACCCCCTCCTCACAGTTTACTATTCACCCAGCCTTGTGAATAGTACCCAACTCTGCCCAACCCTGCAACCAAACGAACCCTTAGAGTTGAGATTGTGCGATGTCCCTGTACTGAATTTTCTTGATTGTTTTATGTTCTTGTGTGATATGGAATGGTGATTTATCTTTCTCATGTGGAATAATGAAATACTTTTTAATTGGAGCAAAAAAATGGATGTCTTGGAATTTTGTTGAGATATTAGTTATCTTATATCTATTGTATGTATTCTCTTTTCTTCCTGTCTACATTATGTAATTTGTTCAACATGTTTCTCTATATAAGAGAATGCTAGAGCTTCATGAATAGATAACTTATCGTATTCTCTCACCACATGGTATCGGAGCAACGATCCTAGACCGGAGCTTATATCTAAAACCCACTGCCACCACCTGCCTTCGTCCTCTTTAAGTCTTGTGCATACCCTTCTTCTTTGTCTAAAGGTCCCGCACGAGGCCTTGGTGGGTTCCCCATGCCTATTCTAACGCTACCCAGGCACTGCTCATGCGTTGCCCAATGTCGCCCAACACCGCTCAGGTGTTGCCCAACGTCGTCCTGGTGTTACCCAACCCCGCCCTTGCACTACCCAACACTACCCTGACGATATCTATACCACAGCCGAGTTTGCTTAGTGGCTATGGTACGAGCATACACCACAACCATCCCCCTTGATGTTCGTGTAGACACCCTATTGCCTATTTACAATCCCAGTTGTGTAGTAATCCAGCACAATGTCAGAAAACACAGGTGATATTCCATCTATAGGTGTCTTTGAGGGTCCGTCACCTATTGTCAAGATGGATGACATAAATTACGAGTTATGGGCGATGCAATTCATGAATCTCTTACAGAATCATGGTAAGAAGCATATTCCGATGCACGATGAGCCGACCGATAACATTGGGATTAATGCCTCATGGGAGACCGATGATGCTTATGCAAAAGTTTAGCTATCTGGTACGATTTCTGTGAAAATAACCAATGATATCTTGAGTCACTCTATAGCAAAGGTAATGTGGGATACCCTCGCACCGACATACTCTTAAGCTAGGAATGAGTCGAAGATCTTGCAATTCCAACATGATATTTTTATGACCAAACATCGTGATCATCCTCTTCATGCGATGTACACATATCTTAAGGGTATGTTTGAGAGACTCCATTGCTTATAACTACATACCTCTGATGGTCTCATTAGAGCAGCGCAAGGTCTATCGCGATTCTGTTATGATCGGGATCTTTCTCGTTGCCCTTAACACTGGGTATGATTCAACCACTCTTAGTCACTCACATATGCTATTATACAACATATGGAATAGGCAGATCGCGGGATGAACATATTGAGTATCCTCTATGTTGCATCTTCCGAGACATCATCAACTCTGGCAGCTTCCTGTGGTAGATGCAGTTTGCTTCAATTCAGAGGACGAGGCACACACGCCAGAGGAAGCTCGTGCCCACGCCAATTTTGTTCAATTTGTCATCAGTTTGGCCATTAAGAGGACACATGCTATTCAAAGCAAGACTTTCCACCATCATCCTGCGTTGATGAGCAGGTCTAGACTGTCCCTGATTCTATCGATCATTGTTTTGATGACTTTGTTGCTCGACTGAGAGCGATCATGCCCCCAACTACTGTTTCTTCTAGTGTTTCTACTAACCCATCAGATGTTGCTGCTTATGCCTCCACCGACACTTTAGGTTTTACTCATGCATTCACTAGTCGTACTTGACCAGATCATTCAGAATGGATCATGGACTCTGGAGCTTCTCATCATCTATGCAGAGATCGCACACGCAGTTCGGTTCTTATAGCCATGTATGGCCCTGTAGATTAGTGGTCATTGCTGAGGAGACACATTCTCTCATTATCGGACAAGGGGAGGTCCATTTGAATCCCTCCATTTCTATAAAATATTCTTCATGCACCAAAATTCTCAATGAATTTATTGTCTATCAGTCAGATTACAAATGATTTACATTACCATGTCATATTTGACCGTGCTTTCCTTATTTTTCAGGATATATTCACAAACATGGTAATTGGATGTGGCCTTGAGTATGGAGGGATTTACAGGTTGATCCAGTCTTCTTATGTTGGTGCTAGTTTTCTTTCTGCTGGATCGATTTGTCCTTACACTTGACATCTTCGATGTGGTCATCTTCTATTGCAGAAAATCTGTCGTCCCATCTCTGTCATTTTTATCAACTCCATGTTTCAGTGTGAACCATGTCAACATGAAAAGCATCACCGATCTAGCTTTCCAAGTTGTTAAGGTTGTAGAAGTTCGAGTCCTTTTGTACTTTTTAATTTTGATATGTGGGGTCCGAACCGTGTCCTTGGTCATTAGGAGCACATGTATTATTTGGTTACTGTGGTCCGTGGATGACTTTTCCAGGATGTCACGGGCCTTTTTGTTAAATAATAAGTCTGATGCTAGTACTATAACTCAGAATTTTGTGATTGAAATGAAGAATCTTTTCTCTACTTTTATTAAATACATGCATTATGATAATGAGGCAAATTCCTTAGTAATGTATGTGGACTACATAGGTCCCTAAGTAGTGCGAAATGTTTTTCTTTTACTTGACTACTGCCGCAATATCACATTTCCGAAATGTAACATTCATATCACATTCAGAAAATGCGATATATGCAGTTTGAACTTCAAAAAAATAAAAAATGAATGTCACATTTGAAGCATCGACATCCACTTAAAAAAAAGAAAATGGATGTCGCATGTCCCAAGTGCGATATCCACTCGAAAAAAAAATAAAAAGGATGTCGCACTTGGGATATGCGACATCCACTTTAAAAAAATGGATGCTACATGTCCTAAATGCGATATCCACTTCAAAAAAATTAAAAAAAGGATTCGCATTTGTTGGGAAAAATGAACGAGTCCTTTATTCCATCAGCCCTAGGCTCTCTTATATAGGAGAGTAGCCTATGGGTAAATTACACAAAGCATACAGCTGAAAATAAAAATAACAGAGAGATACAAAGGAAACTAATATATATGTTAACACTCCCCCTCAAGATGGAGCATAGATATCAATCATGCTCAGCTTGGACGCACACTTCTGGAATGGGCCTCGTAGTAATGCCTTGGTGAGTATATCGGCAATTTGATTTTCTGAAGTAACATGAGATGTAGCAATGAATCCCTTCTGAATCATGTCACGTATGAAGTGACAATCAACCTCAATGTGCTTGGTCCGCTCATGGAATGTTGGATTGTTTGCAATGAACAAGGCTGCCTGATTGTCACATTCTAAGTTCATAGGAAGTGGTACATCTATACATAGATCTGTAAGCACATCCTTTACCCACATCATCTCTGTGCTAGCCTGGGCCATAGCCCTATATTCAGATTCAGCACTAGATCTGGCTACCACCGTCTGTTTCTTGCTCCTCCATGAGATTAGAGAATCTCCAACGTAGACTGCAAACCCCGAGGTGGACTTCCTGTCCTTGGGACAACCTGCATAGTCTGCATCCGCACATGCTGAGATGGAAATCCCCTTGCCCTTCTTGAATAGCAAACCTGCACCTGGAGATGATTTGAGGTACCTGAGTATCATATGTATGGCATTCATATGAACCTGACGTGGTTGCTCCATGAACTGGCTCACACGACTCACTGCAAAGGATATATCGGGCCTAGTGATCGTGACATACAACAGTTTGCCTACCGGTTCTCTGTATCTTCTCCTGTCCACCTCCTCTGTGTCATCATCATATAGCTTCATGCTGGGGTCCATTGGTGTTGTAGCAGGCCGACACCCAGGCATACCTGTTTCACTCAACAGGTCCGTAACATATTTTCTCTGCGACATTACTAACCCATACGGATTTCTAGCAAATTCCAACCTCAGAAAATATCTAAGGACTCCAAGGTCCTTAGTGACAAATTCGCTACCCATCTTCTCTTTCGCCTGCTTTATGCCTTGCTCATCATCTCCTGTAATCAAGATGTCATCTACGTAAACTATAATTGCAATAATACCTCTTGAAGTCTTCTGTACAAACAAGGAATGATCAACATTAGAGCGTTTGTATCCCTGTTTTTCAAAGAGGTCTGAGAGCTTCTGAAACCATGCTCTGGGGCTCTGCTTAAGGCCATAGATAGCCTTATGAAGTCTGCACACCTTGGAACACTCCCCCTCAACAGCAAAACCGGGTGGCTATTGCATGTAGACTTCCTCCTGTAGGTCTCCATATAAGAACACATTCTTCACATCTAACTGATATAGCGGCCACTCTCGAGTAACCGCGACTGACAGCAAGATCCGTAGGGTAGAATGGCGGGCTACTGGAGAGAACGTATCAAGGTAATCCACCCCGTATGTCTGTGTAAAGCCACGTGCAACAAGGCGGGCTTTGTATATGTCAATACTGCCATCTGCATTTTGCTTTACTGTAAATACCCACTTGCAGCTCACTGGGGTCACATATGCAGGTATAGGAACTAGACTCCAAGTTCCCCTAGATTGAAGTGCTGCCATTTCTTCCTCCATTGCTAGACACCATCTACTATCCTGCAGAGCATCTTGATAATTCCGTGGAATATCTACAGCTGACAAGGCAACCACAAAGTTCCTGAAATCCCCAGATAGTCGCTCAAATGACACAGAAGCTGATAAAGGATATGTAGCGCAGCTCCTCTTCGATTTGCATATAGCAATAGGAACATCTAAATCAGCTGTGTCTTCATTTGGCCCCTGCAACATATCCTGCTCAGAAATATCATTAGATCCATCAAGAGTAGTATCTTCAGTACATACCTTAGGCGAGCTAGGAGATGAGTCATGACCATGAGCTGGAGGAGGCCTGCGGGTATAATGGAATGGTAGTGGTGAAACGGGGATAGTACGTGGAGCTGGTGGTGGTGGTGGTGGTGGTGTCATATATATGGCATCGGTAGTCACTGGAGGTAGTTGCTGATCACCTGAGGATGAAAAATACATTACGGATTCAAAAAATGTAACATCTGCACTGACCATATACCGCCTACGCAAAGGATCAAAGCACTTGTACTCCTTTTGAGTTCTGGAGTATCCAACAAACACACACTTGACAACCCTAGGAGAGAGCTTGTCAGTACCAGGAGACAACTGGTGGACAAAGGCAACTGAGCCAAACACACAAGGAGTAAGGGAAAACAGATCCTTACCAGGGTAGATAAGGGAAAAAGGAATCTGTTCATCTAGGACAGAGGACGGCATACGGTTAATTAGGTAACATGCTGTGAGAACCGCGTCACCCCAGTAAGAATAATGAACATGACTCTGTATAAGAAGTGATCTTGTGACATCTAGTAGGTGGCGATGTTTCCTTTCAGTGATCCCATTTTGTTGAGAGGTATAAGCACAAGATGTTTGATGGGTAATTCCTTTTGATGAGTAGTAATTGGCTAGGACATGAGTACACAGTTCTAGGGCATTATCACTTCTCACAAATTTCACAGATGTGGAGAAAACATTTTGAATTTCATTCAGAAAATGGATAATAATATTCCCTGCTTCAGATTTATTTTTCAACAAAAATACCCATGACACACGAGAGAAGTCATCCACAATAACTATATAAAATCTGTGTCCTTGATGATCAGGTACACGACTCGGACCCCAGATATCAATATAAAGTAACTCAAACTTGGAGGTACTACTTCGACCCGGACGACTGGGAAAGGTAGACCGGTGATGCTTTCCCAACTGATAAGCCTCACATTGGATAGATGTGTGAGATAGACCCTAGGGTAACACACGACGCAACTTCTGAAGCGGTAGATGTCCAAAGCGCAGATGCCACATCAGAGGAGATACTGGTCCAGTGGGAAGGGATGAGGTTCCAGCAAACGGAGTCTGATTTAGGCGATAGAGGCCTCCATGCTCATAGCCACGACCAATCACGTTGCCCGTAAGGATGTCCTGAAAAATAAGAGAGGATGGATCAAAAATTGCCCGACATTGTAAATCCTTCGTAATCTGACTGATTGATAATAAATTCATTGAAAAATCAGGTGCATGTAACACATTCTTGAGCTGCATAGAAGATGTCAGTCTAATCTCCCCCTAACCAGTGATAGGGGAATGTGTACTGTAGAAATAGTTGTTTACGCTTTATGGTTGCTTTATTATTTCTCTTTTCTATATAGACGTTTATGTAATTTACCCTCAAGGCCTCTCCCTATATAAGAGAGCCTAGGGTTATTCTATGAATATAACGAAGACTCTTTTTCTTCTAACATGGTATCAGAGCCAACCTAGGGCTCGCTACCGCCACCCCTCCCTTCCCCACCCGCCGCCCCTCTCTCTTTCTCTCGTCGAGCCCGCATAGGGCTTCCAGCCGCCAAACTAGCGGCCTCTGCCGCAACCTCCGAGCGGCTTCCTGCCGCAGCCAGCGGCCCCAGCCGCAACTAGCGGCCTCTGCCGCCTCTTAGCGGCACCCAGCCGCAACCTCCGAGCGGCCCCCAGCCGCAGCCAGAGGCCCCAGCCCTCCGCCAGCGGGCCTCAGCCCTCCGCCAGCGGCTTTCTGCCGCCGCCAGCGACCCCGACGTGATCCCGCCGCCCTCCCCAGCGGGCTTCTGCCGCTGCTGGTTCATTCCAGCCGCATTCCAGTGGCTCGAGGCCGCTCCTACGCGTTCCCTGCCGCACCATCGACATCAAGACTGCGGCTCTAAGCCCTCACCGGGTCTCCAACAGTTCATAGCCGGCCGTCTAAGGCGATTCAAGGGCTGTTAGCCTTATTAGAGGCGTGCCCTAGACTCCTCTTTCACTGATTTATGGATTTGAGTACGTAGAAGTCTACACACGTACTCAAATCTAATGCAGTTGGTGTAGACATTCATCAACGTATCTGGTTTCCCTTAGTCTTCTTCGAATGACACTATGTCAGAATCGAAAGTCGATTTGCCCTCCACCGGCGCATTCAAAGGTCCTGCGCCAATAGTGAAGATGGACGGGTCTAACTATGAGCTATGGGCTATGCAGTTCATGAGTCTCATGAAATCAAATGGTAAGAAACATATTCCTACCGAGGATGAGCCTGCGGAGAAGACATGGATTTATGCCTCATGGGAGGCTGATGACGCTTACGCGAAGGTCTGGCTATCTGGTACATTGACAATGGAGATAGCTAACGATGTTCTGCATCAGCCTAGTGCCAAGGCGATGTGGGACATTCTTGCCGCCACATATTCGCAAGTGCGAAACGAGACAAAGATGTTGCAGCTTCAACATGATATCTTTACGATGAAGCAGGCCGGAAGACCTCTCCATTCTCTATACACATCCCTGAGAGGGATGTTTGAGAAGCTATACAGTACCATTCCTCTGACAGCTACACCGGAGCAGCAGAAGACTTTTCGGAATGCCACCATGGTGGGTGTTCTACTCGCAGCTCTCGATCCAGAGTATGATGCTGCCAGGTCACAGATTCTAGCAGATGCGGTTATTCCTCCAGTGGAGGATGTCTACAGAAGGCTCAGTCGCATTCCTGTTTCCTCCAGCTCTTCTGCTTCACCACCATCGGCGATGGCAGCTTCGCGTGGGAGAGGTGGACCGCCTTCTGGACGAGGTCGTGGACGTGGACGTGGACCTTCAGGACGAGGTCGGTTTAGTCAGATGTGCTCGTATTGTCACAGAACTGGACACTCAGAGGAGACATGCTATTCTAAGCATGGGTACCCAGCATCGACACGAGTTGCAGAGCACTCACAGTCTCCATTACCGACTACTGCAGATCATAGGTTTGACGAGCTTGTGGCCCGTCTACGTGATATAATACCACATTCTTCTGGTGATTCTTCTGGTACCTCTTCTGACATTGCAGCCACAGCCTCTGCAAGTTCTAGCGCTGCAGCAAGTAGCTCAGGTAGTTCACCATCTCTCATACATTCTCATGATATATCTGACTGGGTTATAGACTCCGGAGCTACACATCACCTTTGTCGAGATAGGGGACGACTACAGGCCTACAGGGATATTCCACCTTGCCGCTCGGTCCAGATTGCAGATGGTACCTACTCACCACTTGTTGGACAGGGGGAGGTTTTCTTATCCCCCACCATGCAGCTGCAGAATGTGTTACATGCTCCTGCGTTCTCATTGAATTTGCTGTCTATCAGTCAAATTACAAAGGATTTGAATTGTCGTGCTATTTTTGACCCGTCTTCTCTCATTTTTCAGGACATACTGACGGGCAAGGTGATTGGCTGTGGCTCTGAGCAGAATGGTTTATATAGGCTGGTTCGGAATTCCTACGCGGGCATCTCCTCCCACTCAGCTGGACCAGTCTCTCCTTACATCTGGCATCTTCGATTTGGTCATCTTCCGATCCAGAAAACGCGTCATCTTCTGCCCCAGATATCTCCAAGTTCGTCGTTTCGCTGTGAAACGTGTCAGTTGGGCAAGCATCATAGGTCAAGCTTCCCAGGTCGTCAGAGTCGGAGCAGTAGCTCCTCGTTTGAGTTATTACATATAGATATTTGGGGTCCGAGTCGTGTTCCCGATCAACAGGGGCACAGGTTTTATTTAGTTGTCGTGGATGATTTTTCGCGTGTCTCTTGGGTATTTCTTCTGAAGAATAAATCTGAAGCAGGTGATGTTATCAAAAATTTAATTAATGAAGTGCAGAATGTGTTTTCTTCCTCCATCAAATATGTTCGAACTGACAATGCCCTAGAATTTTGTACACGCTCTCTCTCTCTTTTCCTTTCATCGAAGGGTATCATTCACCAAACCACCTGCGCATATACATCACAACAGAATGGTGTGGCGGAAAGAAAGCATCGTCACCTATTGGACATTACTCGTACACTGTTGATCCAAAGTTGTGCTCCCATTTCCTACTGGGGGGATGCAGTCCTTACTGCATGCTATCTAGTCAACAGGATGCCGTCCTCCGTTCTTGGAGAGAAGATACCTATCTCTCTTATCTTTCCAGACAAGGAACTCTTCTCTCTACCACCACGTGTCTTCGGTGCTGTAGCTTTTGTCCATCGTCTTTCTCCTGGACTTGACAAACTCTCTCCCAGAGCGGTCAAGTGCGTCTTTGTTGGCTACTCCAGAACCCAGAAGGGATATCGGTGTTATGATCCTACAACCAACAGATACTTTGTCAGTGCGGATGCCACCTTCTTCGAGTCAGTCATGTATTTCTCGCCAGCTGGGGACAGAATGATACCATCCACCACCAATGATGATATATTTGTTCCGCCACCACCCCCTGTGTCACCGCCTGTGCCAACACCACCACCACCGCCACCGCCACCACCACCACCTCCACCTACTACACAGCAAACCATATCACCATTTCCTCACCATTATATGCGTCGGTCAGGTCCTGCTCAGACGACAGTACAACCAATTACTATGCCTCAGGTATGTTCAGATGAGGTTACTACTGACGGGTCAGATTCAGTACATATGCAGGATGACTCATTACAGGTGGACCCAGATGATGATCTTGATGTTCCGATTGCTATTCGGAAACAGAGGAGGCAGTGTGCTTCTTATCCTTTTGCCTCACAGGTGTCCTTCCACCGTCTCACAGGTGATTTTCAGAAGTTTGCCACAGCTTTGTCTTCCGTGGATATACCACGGACATATCAGGAAGCCTTGAAGATTGAGTGTTGGAGATTAGCAATGGAAGAAGAAATGGGGGCCTTGCAGTCCCGTGGTACATGGTCTTTGGTCCCTGCACCCCCTGATGCATCCATTGTGAGCTGCAAATGGGTCTTCACTGTCAAATATCATGCAGATGGCACCTTGGATAGGTACAAAGCACGATTGGTCGCCCGTGGATTTACACAGACATATGGCGTTGATTACATGGACACTTTCTCTCCAGTAGCACGGCACACGACTCTCCGTATTCTCCTGTCTATTGCAGTAACTCGAGATTGGACTATTTCACAGCTTGATGTTAAGAATGCCTTTCTGTACGGGGATTTACAAGAGGAAGTCTACATGCAGCAGCCACCCGGGTTTACTGCTGAGGGGGAGAAGCATATGGTCTGTAGACTTCACAAGGCCATATATGGCCTCAAACAGAGTCCAAGAACATGGTTCCAGAAGCTGTCCAATCTAATTGAGCACCAAGGATTCAAGAGGTCTAATGCTGATCACTCATTGTTTATCCAGAAGTCCTCGGCAGGTACGGTTGTCATAATGGTCTATGTGGATGATATTCTTGTTACAAGAGATGATGTTCAAGGCATAGCAAAGGCGAAGGCATTTCTAGGTCGTCAGTTTGTTACAAAGGACCTTGGAACCCTAAGATACTTTTTGGGGTTGGAATTTGCAAGGAATGCACACGGCTTGGTAATGACACAACGGAAGTACATTACAGACCTCCTGGTTGAGACTGGTATGGATGGGTGCAAACCATCAAGCATCCCTATGGACCCCAGCATGAAGTTATATGATAATGATACTGACGAAGTGGATAAGAGGAGATATAGAGAGATGGTGGGAAAACTCCTCTACATCACTATAACTCGTCCAGACATTGCATTTGCAGTTAGCCGGGTGAGTCAGTTTATGGAGCAGCCAAGGCAGGTTCACATGGATGCTATACATATGATATTGAGATATCTGAAATCTTCTCCTGGCTCAGGGCTACTATTCAGGAAGGGCGCAGATTTATCCATCTCGGCGTGTGCAGACGCAGATTATGCGGGATGTCCCAAGGATAGAAAATCAACCTCAGGAAGTGTTTGTCGGAGGCTCTCTGGTGTCTTGGAAGAGCAAGAAACAAACTGTGGTGGCCAGATCCAGTGCGGAATCAGAGTATAGGGCCATGGCCCAAGCAAGCACGGAAATGATGTGGGTTCGCTCTGTATTAGAAGATTTACATATAGCCGTACCTCTACCAATGAAGCTTCAGTGTGACAATCAGGCAACATTGTTCATAGCAAACAATCCAGCTTTCCATGAGAGGACCAAGCATATTGAAGTTGACTGCCACTACACCAGGGACCTAATCCAGAGAGGATTGATATCCACGGCCCATGTTAGCTCAGGAGATCAAACTGCTGATGTGTTCACCAAGCCATTGCTCAGAGGACCTTTTCAGAGATGTTCATCCAAGCTGAGCATGATTGACATCTATGCTCCATCTTGAGGGGGAGTGTAGAAATAGTTGTTTACGCTTTATGGTTGCTTTATTATTTCTCTTTTCTATATAGACGTTTATGTAATTTACCCTCAGGCCTCTCCCTATATAAGAGAGCCTAGGGTTATTCTATGAATATAACGAAGACTCTTTTTCTTCTAACATGTACCATTGGCAATGACCACTGTTCGGCCTGGAGGAATCTGAGAATGTCCTGTAAGTAAACTCTGATCGCCACATAGATGATGTGTAGCACCCGAGTCCATAATCCAAGGTAATGTATCTGATCTACTACTGGGAAATGCAAGTATGCTACCTGAAGCACTGGTAGACGCAGAGGCAGATGCAGCAGCATCAGATTGACTCTCAGTAGTAGGTGCTGGACCAGATGGGGGAATAATGCCCCTTAGACGGGCAACTAGATCATCGAACCGCTGATCCAAAGTGGCAGCAGATGGAGGCTCTATCTGCTTAGCGACTCGTGCAGATGCAGGAAATCCATGCTTAGAGTAGCATGTGTCTTCATTGTGTCCGACGCGATGACAGTAGGTACATGTTGGCCGAGTGCGGCCTCCTCTGCCACGAGGTCCACGACCCCTGTTGGCGGCTATTGCTAAAGCATTCTGATTCGTGGCCGTGGAAGGGACGGTGATACGGCTCAGTCTATGAAAAGCTTCCTCCATGGGAGGAATAGTAGAATCGGCCAAGATCTGGGATCGTGCCGCCTCATACTCTGGATCAAGTGCAGCAAGGAACACGTCCACCATAGTCGCATTCCGATACGTCTTCTGTTGTTCTGGCGTGGCTGTCAGGGGCATGAAGCTGTATAGCTTCTCGAACATCCCTCGCAGGGATGTGTAGAGTGAATGTAGAGGGCGACCATTCTGCTTTATAGTGAATATATCATGCTGGAGTTGCAGAATCTTCGTCTCATTCTTCGCCTGAGAGTATGTGGCCGCCAGAATGTCCCACATGTCTTTGGCCGTGGGCTGATGTAGAATGTCATTGGCAATCTCGATCGCCAACGTTCCAGATAACCAAACTTTGGCGTATGCGTCATCGGCCTCCCAGGAGGCATTGGCTCCAGTCTTCTCAGCAGGCTCTGCTTCGGTAAGAATGTGCTTCTTACCCGTTCATCATACTCATGAACTGCATCGCCCACAGTTCATAATTCGTACCATCCATCTTTACAATAGGCGCCGGACCACGAAAGGTGCCAATGGATGGGATATCCGCCTTGCTTTCTGACATACTGGAAACTGGAGCGATTGACTGAAGATAAGATTCGTCTACAATGACATAGACGGGTTTAGTTGCATGTGTAGACCTCAAGCAACTAAACCCATGTAGTTGACGGTGTGCGCTTTAGGGCTTAGCACACACTTAGGGCTCTACGGTGCCCGCTGAAGCACGCAGGCACGCAAGGCAAAGCGCTCAGTCGCGCAGCGTGAGGATGAGCGCGCAGTCGCGCGTGTGGATGAGCGCGCAGTCACGCGCGAAGGTGAGCACTAGGCGCAGGCGGAGGCGCTGGTGCACGCGCACAGGCACTGACAGAGGCGCACACGCACACGCACAGGTGGAGGCGCACATGCGCACAGGCGCTCGCGCGAGTATGCGCACAGGCGGAGGCGCGACGGAGGCGCAGGCGGGGCGGAGGCGCTGGCGGAGGCGCCGACGATGAGAGAGAGGCACACGGGTGGGGTAGGGTAGGGTTAGGGTTTCGAGAACTCCGATCTAGGACCGTCGCTCTGATACCACGTTGGGAAAATGAACGAGTCCTTTATTCCATCAGCCCTAGGCTCTCTTATATAAGAGAGTAGCCTATGGGTAAATTACATAAAGCATACAACTGAAAATAAAAATAACAGAGAGATACAAAGGAAACTAATGTATATGTTAACATCATTTGAGACACGTGACATCTATTTTTTTATTTTTTAAATCCAAGATAAAGAATCTATAAGTGATGTCTTATTTTTTAAATGCGATATGAATGTCACATTTCAGAAATGCGATAGTGTTGTTTTAGTCAAGTAAAAAAACATTTCGCACTACTCAAGGACGTATGTAGTCTGGGAACATTACCAAAGAATTTGCCTCTTCTGATAATGCTCTGGAGTTTTGTACTATCCTACTATCCCAATTCTTTAGCTCATGTGATATTATCCATCCGACATCACACCCTTATATTTCTTAGTAGAATAATATTGCTGAACACAAACATCGTCACTTCTGGACATCACTAGAACCCTCTCATACTAGAGTCGGGCTCCTCATTCCTTCTAAGGTGATGCTGTGATGACATCATGTTACCTGATCAATCATATGCTCTCTACCATTATGGGTGAAAAGGCATCCTTTTCTCTTGCTTTTCCTAAGAGGGATCTTTTCTCTTACGCCACAGGTTTTCGGTTGTATGGCATTTGTTCACCTTCTGCATCTAGGTCATGACAAACTCGCTCTTAGAGCTGTCAAATGTATGTGTTGGGTACTCATGTACCCAAAAGGGATATAGGTGCTTTGGTCATGTCCATCGAAAATATTATGTCAGTGCCGGTGCTAATTTCTTTGAGTCCATCATGTATTATACACCTATATGTGACATGTTGAGTCCTTCAGAGTTTGGGGATGATGTTATCCTTCCACCTCATCCTATACATATACCTCAACATGTTCTCCATGCTCCAATGCCTTCCCCATCATCAAGTAAATTCTGAAAAGTTGATTTCAATTGATGTCACTAATAGTGTGAATGGTGAATATGAACATTTACATGATGCACAAGATGATATACTGGAAGCGCATGGACCACCATAGGCGGATGACCCGGAGCGGCCTATTGTCTTGTATAAAGCCAAACGTAGCTGCGCGAGATACCCCCTCTCTGGACATGTGCTTCTGGCACGAATTTTGCTTGATTTCAGGAAGTTTGTTGTGGGATTATCTGCCATTGAAATCCCACGTACATACTAGGATGCTCTCAAAGAGAGCAAATAGCAAGTTGCCATGGAGGAGGAGATGGCCGCATTACAGTCATGTGGCATGCGGAGCATTGTTACATCTCCTCCATGAGTGTTTGTTGTGGGATGCAAGTGGGTGTTCACAATGAAGCATTGAATAGATGACATCATAGATCATTACAAGGCAATTTTTGTGGCTCGTGGGTTCACAAAGACATATGAGGTGGACTATCAGGATACTTTTTTCTCTAGTGGCTCGGTATTATACATTGGAGATCTTCTTTCTGTTGTAGTGACAAGTGACTGGCCCCTATATCAGCTTGATGTGGTAAATACGTTTCTCTATAGTGATCTACAAGAGGAAGTCTACATGTAGCAGCCACCTGGGTTCCCTGCTAAGAGGGAGTGTTAGAAGATGTGCAGACTTCATAAGATTATTTATGCCCTCAAGAAGAGTCCAAGAGCATGGTTTCGGAAGCTCTCGGACTTGATAGAGCAACATGGGTTCGTGAGATCTACTGCATATCATTTGCTGTTTGTTCAGTGGTCTTAGAGATGTATTATACAAAACCGATATATGTTGATGATATCATTATTATAGGGGATGATGTGCATGGCATTCAAGCAGCTAAGGTTTTCCTTGATCAACCGTTTGTAACCAAGAACCTTGACAGTTTACATTACTTCCTTGAACTTGAGTATGCCATGAAGCAATGAGGTATTGTGATGACTCAGAGGAAGTACATTACATACCTTCTCTCTGAGATGGACATGGTAGATTGCAGGTCTGCCGCCGCTCCTGACTCGAGCATTAAGTTGTATGATGAAGATACTGAGGAGGTAGACAAGAGGAGGTATATGGAGCTCATTGGGAAGCTCCTATACATGACCATCACCGGGCCAGATATATCCTTTGCAGTGAGCCGAGCGAGTTAGTTCATGGAGCAGCCTAGACAGACTCATGGAGGATATCGTTATTTCAATGTAACTTTGTTATCATCCGATAGGCCCGGTGGGAGAGGGGGCCAGGATTCGGGCTTCGTGGATTTCGCTGAGACTATTGACTCGCTTGGCCTTGAGGTGTTGGACGCTGAAGGCGTCGCCTATACTTGGAGAAACTCTAATTCGCGGTCATGACTGGATCGGTTCTTCGTCTCAAATGAGTTGCTGGAGATGTTTCCCTTGGCCTCGGTGGGGCCCAAGCCTAGATCGTGGTCCGATCATACCCCGCTGATTTTTTGCTCCGAGGACACCACAGAGCATAGGGGGCTTTTTAGATACGAGAATTGCTGGTTGCTTGAGGACGGTTTCAGGGAGCTTGTTGCGGTGCACTGGGCTGAGGCGAAGCCCTCGGGTTCTGCCACGTCAAAATTTATCCAAAAGCTTGAATCTTTGAGGAAAAGGCTTGCGTGTTTCAAAAGGGATACGAAGGTCGCGAGGTGCGTGGCTAGAAGGGCCACTGAGGAGATCATTAAAGACCTGGACGCGATTGAGGATGTCAGGCCGCTCGTTCCGGCTGAGCTGGAATCGCGGGTAAAGGCTCAGAAGGCGGTTACACTGGAAGACAAGAAGCGTGTTGCTGAATGGAGGCAGCGGTCGAGAAGCACCTGGTTGAAGGAGGGGGACGCGAATACTGCGTATTTTCACCGCATTGCTGCCAATGTCTTGAGTTCTATTACTGTTGGTGGGGTCACGGTGGATGGGAATAGAAGCATGGGCGCGGCTATTGCGAATCATTTCAGGGATGTATCCGCTTAGGTCATCTCTCGGCGGTGGAGATGGTTAGGCCGTGATTGTAGGTTGGTGGAGGCGTCTGCTTGCGAGGCGCTGGTCTGTGACGTCACTCTGGAGGAGCTCAGGGACGCCGTGTGGGACCTTAACGGCGACGCTGCGCCGAGCCCTGATGGGTTCTCGATTTCTTTCTACAAGGATTTCTGGGACCTTATTGGTCAAGAGGTACTTGATGTGGTTCGGGAATTCTGCAATGGAAATAGGGGTTTTGACCGTATCAATAAGGCGCTTATTGTTCTGATTCCCAAGCGTTTGCCGCCGACTTCCATCGATGACTATCGCCCCATCGTTGTCTCTAACGCCATTTATCTCATCACGACCAAGGTGTTGGCAAGGAGGTTGGTTGGCATCCTCGGGAGCTTGATTTCCCCTGCGCAATCCGCGTTCGTGCCGGGCCGTTAGATCTCTGATTGCACGACGATAGCTTCCGAGATCATTACCGATTGGAGGAAGAGGGGCACGAGTGGTATTCTTTAAGAAGTAGACTTTGCTAAGGCTTATGATAGCCTTGATTGGAATTTCCTATGGTATGTGTTGAGGAGACTATGCTTCCCGGAGCGGTGGATTTCTTGGATGCGGCGTTGTATCACCACGACATCTTTCTCGGTGTTGATCAACGGTAGGCCGGAAGGGGGTTAGATTCAGCCCCGTAGGGGGGTGCGGCTAGGGTGCCCCCTCGCTCCTCTGCTTTTCATCATTGCGACTGATGTGCTGGGGGACATGGCGACGGGCGTGATCGGCCATGGCCTATGTAACGGCTTCTCAAGGGGAGAGGTGCAAGTGCCGATATTGCAGCGCGGACGATACTCTTTTCCTCATGGAGGGAGGGGTCGAGGAGGCCAGGGCCATGGCCACGGCTCTGGAGGTATTCTCGGAGCTTTCTGGTTTGATGAAGAATGACTGTAAGTCCTCTTTTATCCCTTTCGGGCATGCAGAGTGTCTTGCTGATGATTTGGCCATTTCTTTGGCTTCGGTGCGTGCCCCCTACCTCTGGACTATCTCGGCATACCTCTGGGGCTGGGGAGGGCGAGGCTCGGTGATTGGTTGAGGGTGGTGGAGAAGGTGGATTTGAGGCTGGCGGGTTGGAAAGCCTCGCTCCTTTCGAGGGGTGGGAGGCTGGTTCTGGTCAAGGCAGTGTTATCATTCATTCCTATTTATTTTCTTTCGTGCCGCAAGCTCCCGAAGGGGATCCAGGAGAGGCTTGAGAGGAAGATGCGCGCTTTCTTGTGGGGAAATGCCTCTTCTGGGCGTACGGGGGTCCATCTTGTGGGATGGGAGGATGTCACTCGGAAGAAGATTTGGGGAGGTTTGGGGGTGAGTTCTCTTCAGCAGATGAATGAGGCGCTGTTGCTTAAGTGGACGAGTAGGGTCTGGGGTCCAGATGATGACTTGGTTTACCGGGTGCTTCGGAGCATATACGGGGTGACGGGCACGCCCCGGTTGCAGGTGCTAAACATGGCGGCTATGACGCCTTTCTGGCGAGGTGTGATGCAGACGTTCGTCAAGAATCTTAACCTCTTCAGGCCGGTGCTTGGTAGGGGGGACTCTTTTGCTTTCTTGGCCGACGACTGGTCGGGAGCGGGACCTCTTTGTTCTCGGTTCCCGAGGTTATTCGCGCTGGCGGATAATAAGCTTTGTTCGGTGGAGGAATGCTGGGTTGATGGTTCTTGGTGGCCCTCGTTCTCCGCCATCTTCTTCGACCGGCGCTTTGATGAATTCTTGGCGTTGCTGGATGCTGTGGGGAATGTGGGTGCCCCTGGTAGGGGTAGAGATCACTGGCTCTGGAAGGAGGGCTGCTTCTCGGTTAAGGGCGCGTACGGGGCCATTTCTAGGCTGCCGCCGGCGGCGTCGGAGGTCCTGAACAGGGACTGTGCTATTATTTGGGGCCTCAATCTTCTGGAGCGCGTGTGTATTTTCCTGTGGTTTCTGAGGCGCAAGAGATTGATGACGCGTGATCGGTGCGTGAAACTACTGGGCATCATTTCCGATAAATGCTTAATTTGTGACAACGCTATCGAATCGGTGGGCCATCTTTTTTTACCTGCCCTGTGGTATCACAGATATGGCTGGATGCAGGGATCCAGTGGTGCCGCTACGACGAGTTCTTTGCTTTCTGGAATGCGGTGTATGAAAATATGGCGAGATCGAGAAGGGAACGGCTACACCCTATGGCTATTCTGTGGGCGATTTGGCGTAACAGAAATGATTTAGTGTTCTCGGGGCAGAGGTTCTACAAAGAAAATGTGCAGTGCTATACAAGGAGGATGGTTGATGAGTGGTTGTTGCGTTGAGACGCTTGTGTTCTTTTTGTTGTTTGGGTGGTAATCGGTGTTTTTGTAACCTACCTACTGTTTTTGTTATAAATATATCTTGATGGGACGGGCACCTCCGAGTGCTTCCCCCTACTTTGCAGCTTTAAAAAAAAAAACCATATGATTCTGAGTTATTTGAAGATCTCACCTGACACTGGTCTTTTATTTAGCAAAGGTACATCCTTTGCCGTTACAGATTGTGTATATGCAGATTATGCGGGATGTCCCAAGGACATGAAGTCTACCTCTGGCTTTGCAATGTTCATAGGGAACACCTTGGTATCATGGAAGAGCAAGAAGTAGATGGTGTCACGGTGATTGCCAGATCTAGTACAGAATTAGAGTACAAAGCTATGGCACATGGGAGTACATAGATGACGTGGGTCAGATCCTTTTTGACTGTACTACTCTATCTCGATAAGCTTGGTCCTCTCACTGAAGGCTAGGTTGTTGACAATGAAAAGAGCAGCTCGGTTGTCGCATTGTAGGTGCATGGAAAGAGGTACCTCTATAACTCGAGACATGATCGGGAAGGGTTTCATTTCTACCTCATATCAGCTCAGGTGAACATACAACAAACATGTTCACCAAGGCTCTAGCTAGAGGGCAAGACCAGAGATACTGTTCCAAGCTGAGCTTGATTGATATCTACGCTCCAGCTTGAGGGGGAGTGTTGAGATATTAATTATCTTCTATCATTTTTACGTATTCTCTTTTCTTTCTGTCAACACTATATAATTTGCCCAACGGATTTCTCCTCTATGCAAGAAAACTCTAGGGCCTCATGAATAAATAACTTATTGCATTCTCTCTCCACAAATTTAATTCAAATAAATTTGAAGTCTTGTAAGAAATGCTGGAAATAGCTGGGCAGTGGAACTGTCATCTGCAACTATGCTATTTGCATTCATATGTATAAATGATTGAGATGGGTAGGTGATGATGGTTGAATCGGACGAACGTTCATGGTTGTCTATTATAGATTTTTATGGATGGAGGGGGCCGAAGCTGGATTTTGGACAATGGACCTCAGGAGATTCCGTCTTCAATTGGGGGTAGATTTGATGCTGCTATCTGAAATTAAGCCTGAGAGTTTAGTGATCAATAATTTGGTTATTATTTTTAATTATTCGTCTCCGTTAAGGAGCTATTGCGGATTGATTATGTCTTGACAATATGATTTTCGTGAAATGAAATGGAATAGTCTAGTCATATCTAGCTTCAATGGTTTTGAAAATGTACTTTGGACGTTTTCGCTTCCTGGTCGTATTTATGGCTACATCTTGAAGTCACTAAACCATCCCCCTGATACACCAAATATTTCTTTGTAGCATTCTTTGATTGAATCTTAAGATTCCAGTGTCAGATACAAGCTGACTGGTGGGCATGAAACACATAGTGGTGGGATGCGATACTGGTGCTCTTGTGATTAGGTTGCCAATATGGGTACTATGTAGGTACCAAACCGTGGACACGTTTACAATTAGTAGGCTTTTCCTCTTGACATTCTGGTGAGTTCTCTTTCCAAATAGTGTATGTTAGAGTATGTGGAGCATGCGTCACTTATGTAATACGTGGGTAAATGGATTCCTCCAGAATCCATTTACCCCATCCATATGTTTAGTCCCACATCTACCAGTGGTGGGACTTGGAGGCTCTGTGGAGGCTACATAAGGAGCTCCAGACCTCTTGTTCCATGTTTCATATTTCTAGATTATGCTATTTTATCAATTTTGCTTCCGCTTCCTATTTTCTAACATGGTATCAGAGCGGGTTCGATTCTCGAGGTTTTTATGTTCTTATTTTTCGAGATTCGATTCAATTATCATTCTTGAAGATAATTTTTTTTGAGATCATGCTCGTGATTTGATCAAGTTGTGGTCGAGTTCCACAATTATAGGGTTTTTTTTGTATGAAAGCCTAATGCGGTATGATTGATCCCCTCAAGTTATAGAAATTCTGAAGATGGTTCTAAGCTTCTGTGCAAAGTCTGATCCCCAATATTTTTAGGGTTCGGAATCCTAATCTCCTGATCTTCTGGCCTGGTTGCATCTCCTGCAAAGCGCACCCTGGCCTTCTAGCCGTGCGCAAGCCCTAGATTGCACCCCCATCTCGAAGTACCAGGCAGTGCCCAATCATTCCACGCAGTTCTTGCTCAAGGCGGCGACTCCAGGTAGCCTTCTGCCTCCAGGTGCGCTCATCACACATCCTCTAAGTCCAGACGACAGCCTTCAACAGGGCTCTAGGTGGAAGCACTCCACCGCGACGGCATACCCACGCCCTCCCTCGACATCAAGCACTGCCTCCTTCACCTTCCCTCGCCTCCCAGCGGTGGCGCCACACAACATCGTTCTCCAGGCGGCGCGATGCGTTGCGCCTCCTCCATGCGGCCATTCAACGATCGGCGGTGCAAATCCCCCTTGGCGGTGGCACTCAAACCTTTAGACAGAGGTTCCCAGCAACAACACTGCAGATCCGAGCAGGTGGCACCTCTTCCAGCAGTGTTGCCTCTTCCATCGATCACGACACAACCTCATGGCACAGCTTGGCTTTCCCTTTCGATCAGGTGGTGGCGCCCTCCAAGACCAGCGGCGGCATCAGAAAAGATGGGTTCCCACGTTGGGAACCCTAACATGTTGAAGAGAATAAGGGCTCAATGGCCTCTTAAATAATTGGGGGGGGGGCTCGGATAAAATTATTGGGGGGCTCAATACTGACGAGAAGGGGCCTGATATTTGGGCCGTGAATCTTTAGTCCAAGATGGGCTATTGCAAAAACGAAAAATGGAGAGAGGAGCAACCGTTGTTAAAAAAAATGAGTGGCTGTTTAAAAAAAAGGAAGAGCCGTTCAGTTTTTTTTAAAAAGAAAGCTGCATACAAAAAAAATCGTACACGACCGGAAAAAAGGGGAGAGGAGATGTTGTACCCCTCCTCCCCAAATGTAAAAAATACAAGAAAAGGCGATAAAAAATGAGCGGCTTATGTTAAAAAATATTGTCAAAAAGCCGTGAGTTTCATGTTTTATTTCCCCTAATTTCTTTGCCTTCTCTCAACTTGGTTGACGTCCATGTTTTCCGACAAGTAAAGCTTTGGTAAGAATGTCTGCCGTTTGATCTCCTGAGCTGACATGGGTTGTAGAAATGAAACCTTTCTGGATCATATCACGGATATAATGGCAATCCACCTCAATGTGCTTCGTTTTCTCGTGAAATGCAGGGTTGTTTGCAATGAATAATGCAACCTGATTGTCACATTTTAGTGACATGGGAAGAGGAACATCTATATGTAGATCTGTCAGAACTGTGCGAACCCACATCACTTCTGCACATGCTTGGGCCATAGCTCTATACTCCGATTCAGCACTAGATCTCGCAACTACTGTTTGCTTCTTGCTCTTCCATGAGACACGTGACTCCCCAACGAATATGGCAAAGCCTGATGTAGACTTCCTATCCTTCGGGCACCCTGCATAGTCTGCATCTGCACATGCTGAGATAGTGATAGTGCCCTTCTTTCTAAACTTCAATCCTGCACCTGGAGATGACTTAAGATACCTTAGTATTATATGTATGGCATCCATGTGTACCTGGCGAGGTTCCTCCATAACCTGACTCACTTTATTTACTGCAAATGTAATATCTGGTCTGGTAATAGTAACATAAAGAAGCCTCCCTACCAGTTCTCTGTACCTTCTTTTGTCAATCTCCTCAGTGTTGTTATCATGCATCTTCATGCTTGGATCCATTGGTGTAGAAGCAGGTCGACATCCAAGCATACCTGTGTCACTTAGCAAGTCAGTGACGTATTTCCTCTGAGTCATCACGAGTCCTTGTTCATTTCTAGCAAACTCCAATCCAAGGAAATATCTAAATACTCCTAGATCTTTGTTAATGAATTCATGGCCCAAGAATTCTTTTGCTATTTTTATTCCCTGCATATCATCTCATGTAATGAGTATATCGTCAACATACACTATAATGACAGTCATACCTCTGGATGTCCTTTGTACAAAAGAGAGAATGGTCTGCATTTGACCTTTTAAACCCTTGCTTCTCAAACAAATATGAGAGCTTCTGGAACCAAGCTCTTGGGCTCTGGTTTAGGCCATAGATCGCCTTATGAAGCTTGCATACCTGTACACACTCCCCCTCAGCAATAAACCCAGGTGGCTGCTGCTTGTAAACTTCTTCCTGAAGATCACCATCAAGGATGCAAAAAACGGTCTAAACGGCTGTTTAAACGGCCGTTTAAACGCATGCGGTGCCTGGTCGCATCGTTTAATGAAAAACGGCCCATAAACGGCCATGCTGCTTAAATGGTCTTAAACGGCCGTTCAAACGGCCTTAAACGGCCTTTTAAACGGTCTTAAATGGCCTTTTAAACGCATTGATCTATTTTCTTCAAAGGATCACCATATCCATGACTTTTATGTTGTCTATTTCGACATTTGACTATGAACTCTTGTTGTTTATATTATCTATTTTGAAATTTGGATGAAACATTCCTTGAATTTGATAATATTTGATCTATATTGTTAACCTATGATTATATTTCTTATTTATTTATACTTTTTTTATTAACTATATATATGTAATACTTTTTTATTAATTAAAAATGCAAAACCGCATAACCTGTTTAATTTCCGTTTAAACTCACGCATACCGTTTAATCAGTAATCAGTGACCCTACCGACTGAATATCGCATACCGCTTTTTGCAACCCTGATCACCATATAAAAATGCATTTTTGACATCTAATTGAAACATGGGCCAATCTCGAATCACATCAACAGATAAAAGAATCCGTAAGGTAGAGTGACGAGCAACAGGAGAAAACATGTCAAGATAATCTACCCCATATGTCTGAGTAAAGCTCCGAGCAACCAGTCGAGCCTTGTACCTATCAATACTGCCATTGGCATTATGTTTCACAATAAACACCCACTTGCAACTCACAATAGATGCCCTAGTAGGAGCTGGAACAAGACTCCAAGTACCTCTCGAGTGAAGGGCGGCCATCTCTTCCTCCATAGCCAAACGCCATCTACTATCAGCTAATGCTTCCTGGTGAGTCCTTGGAATATTCACAGCGGATAAAGCACCTTCAAATCTCCTGAAATCTCCTGCCAGACGCTCAAAGGTAACATGAGAAGCAATCGGATATGAAGCACATGACCTCTTCTGCTTCCTCAGTGCAAGCGGCAAATCAAGATATGTATCAGCTGTACCAACATCCATGTCATCCCCTGCCTGTTCCTGCTGAGAAATGCCGTCAGTCCCATCATTAGAAATAATGTTATAAGAACAAACCTGGGGCATGTTTGATGATTGACCATGATTATGAACAGGGACTGGCCGTCGACTATAGTGGCGTGGTAGAGGAACCAAAGATATGTGAGGTGGTAGAGGTGGTGGTGGAGATGGAGATGGTGGTGGTGATGGGGATGATGGTGGTGGAGATGTAGGAGCATACAAGGGTGGAGGAGGAATATAGATTTCATTATTTATATCTGATGGCACCAACTTGTCACCTGTCGGAGAGAAAAACATGACTGACTCAAAAAATGTGATATCTGCACTGACATAGTATCTTCAATGTAATGGATCACCTTTTGAATCCTGGAATACCCGATAAAAACACATTTGACAACCCTAGGAGAGAGCTTGTCAATCCCTGGCAAGGTTTGAAAAAACGAAAGGCGGAACGAGGCGGTCTCCTTGGAATCGAGGCGAGGCGTAGCCTCGAGGCGGTCGAGGCGTAAGCCTTAGTTTATATAGAAAAATATGTCTAAAACTACAATTATATATATCTCTATGTAATTATATGTTCTATGTCCAATATATAATAATTTACGCTACAAGATATGATGAAATAATAAAGATAAGAACTCCAAAATAGAAGATAGAACAACATCATATACATTTCTACACATTTTCATCCAATCAAAGAGGAATTCATTGACTATAGATATTGTGAAAGAATTAAACAATACATATATGTATATGAAATATTGTTGTAATTAAAAGTATGACTAAATATACATCGAACAAATTTATGTTATGTGTCTAACATATAGTATATGATCGCACGAGAAACCATGAATCATATCCATTTCGAGAAAATCTTTGAAATATTGTTGTAATTAAAAGTTCGATTAAATATATGTCGAAGAAATTTATGTTGTGTCTAATATATAATATAAGGCAACATGAGAAACTATGAACCTTATCCATTTTGTTTTGCTTGATATATTGCAAATCTTGTTAAGTTACAAGTATTGTTTAATTTAATATTTATGAATTCATTCATTAAGAGTGAAATAGTAAGAGTTTGCCAAAATAGTTGGATACATTAATTGTTAATATGAAGTTATGGGCATGAAATAAACATCATATTTAGGCATTCATCTTATATAATCATTATCCTAAATAAACAGATATTGATAAGTTTCTCAAACTACTAAAGAAACCATTAAAATAATAAAAAATACTTCAAAAAAGCAAAAAAGCCTCACGAAACGCCTCGACCGCCTCGAGGCGTTCCGCCTCGAGGCTACGCCTCGACCACTCGAGGCGCACGCCTCACAGGACTGGTCTGAGGCGTAAGCCTCGAGGCTAAAAGGGACCGCCTCGCCTTGAGGCGTACGCCTCGACCGCCTCGAGGCTAGCCTTTTCGAACCATGATCCCTGGAGACAACTGGTGAACGAATGCCACAGACCCAAAGGCACGTGGAGTTAGAGAAAATAACTCCTTGTTAGGAAAAACAAGGGAAAAACGTATCTTCTCCCCCAACACAGACGAGGGCATGCGGTTAATGAGATAACATGCAGCAAGAACCGCATCGCCCCAGAACCAGTGTGGAGCACAATTCTGGATAAGAAGCGTACGAGTGACATCAAGAAGGCGGTGGTGTTTTCTTTCCGCGACACCATTCTGTTGGGACGTGTAGGCACAAGACGTTTGATGAAGAATGCCATGGAATGAAAGAAACTGAGATAATGTTCGAGTACAGATTCAAGGGCGTTATCAGTTCTCACAATCTTGATAGAAACAGAAAACACATTCTGCACTTCTTTAATAAAATTCATAATAGTGGTGCCCGCTTCAGATTTATTCTTTAACAGAAAAACCCAAGACAAACGACTGAAATCATCGACAACAACTAAATAGAACCTGTGTCCCTGATGATCTGGAACACGACTTGGACCCCAAATATCAATATGAAAAAAAAACTCAAATAGAGAGCTACTGCTCCGACTCTGACGACTAGGGAAGACAGACCGTTGATGCTTCCCTAACTGACAAGCTTCACAATCGAACGACGAGCGGGGTGAGATCTGAGGAAGGACTTGACACAGTTTCTGAAATGGAAGATGGCCAAAGCGCAGATGCCATAAGTAAGGAGAGACACTTCCAGTGGAATGGGATGATGCTCCAGCGTAAGGTGTATGGACCAGTCGATACAACCTGCCTTGCTCACAACCATGTCCAATCATGTTGCCCGTGAGAGTTTTGAAACACAAGAGATGATGGTTCAAATATCGCTTGACAATATAGGTCCTTAGTAATCTGACTAATTGACAGTAAATTCATTGAGAAATTAGGAGCATGGAGCACATTCTGCAACTGCATGGAAGGTGTTAAGGCGATCTGTTCCTGTCCTGTGATGGGTGAATGAGTCCCATCTGCTATGACGACGGTCCTTCCTATGGAAACTTGCCTGTAGGATGTGAGTTAGTGTCTATCTCCACACAAATGATGTGTGATACCTGAATCTACAATCCATTCTGAGGTACGTGAACCCTGGTCGAAAGCAGAAGTATGAGCACTACCCGAGGAACTGGCTTCTGCAGTAGCAGCAACGTCCAAGCCGCTCTCTGAAACTTGTGGAGTGGCTGGTGGTATGATATCACGTAGACGAAACACTAGGTCATCATATTGTGGATCCGACGCTGGTGTAGCACCATGATGCTGTATCTGTTTTGCTGCACGGGCAGATGTTGGGAAACCATGCTTAGAGTAGCATGTGTCTTTTGTATGACCAATCCGACGACAATAAGTACACTGTAATCCACGACCACGACCAAGCCTACCACGTGGTCCTCGTCCACGAAAATGAGATGAATTGCCTCTTCGTTTAGAGGCTGCCATAACAGAAGAATTTGGTACAGTAGTAGAGCTTTAGATATTGATTCGGCTCAATCGCCGAAAGGCTTCCTCCATGGGAGGAATGGTAGCATCTGTCAGAATATGAGAAGAAGCCGCCTCATACTGTGAGTCAAGAGAGGCTAGAAAGACTCCCAACATCGTCGCATTCCGATATGTCTTCAATTGTTCTGGAGTAGCCGTGAGAGACATGAAACTGTGAAGCCTCTCAAACATTCCCCTCAATGCAGTGTAGTGAGCATGCATGGGTCGACCATTCTGCTTTATCGTGAAGATGTCATGCTGGAGCTGTAGGATTTTTGTCTCATTCTTGGCTTGTGAATACGTGGCAGCTGGAATGTCCAACATGGCTTTGGCAGTAGGTTGATGCAAGACATCATTAGCAATGTCTGGAATCAGAGTGCCGTACAACCAGACCTAAGCATATGCGTCATCAGCCTCCCATGAGGCATATAACCATGTTTTCTCCTTCGGCTAATCCTCGATAAGAATATGTTTCTTACCCATCGACTTCATTAGGCTCATGAACTGCATGGCCCATAACTCATAGTTGGATCCATCCATCTTCACAATAGGCGCAGGACCTTTGAAGGCGCATGTAGTGGGGATCTCGATCTTGCTTTTTGACATTTTGACTGGAGAAAACTAGGGTTGTCTCCCCTTCTATTTGTTTTTGCGGTTGACGTCTTGCCGCGCATGATTGATGGTGTGGTCGCCGCCGGGCTTACTCACGGGTGCTCCTTTGGCCCCTACCATGTCCCAGTTATACAGTTTGCTGATGACACAATATGCTTCATCGAGGGTGGTACCTCCAACGTCTCGAATATGGCTACTACACTTCAATTATTCAGCGAGTTATCGGGTTTCCAAATTAACGGGAATAAGTCCAAGGTCGTTCCTTTCTTTATGTCTCCGGCGGAGGTTGGGGATTGCGCGCGACTGTTGGGCTCTCCTCCTGGCGATCTCCCTTTTGATTATCTGGGTCTGCCTTTGACGGTGGACTGCGCTCGCATTCGTGATTGGCGGGCGGTTGTGGAGAAGATGGAGACTCGGTTGGCCGGGTGGCGTGCGGCTCTTCTGTCCCGGGGCGTCAGTTAGTTTTACTCAAATCCGTTCTATCTTCTATCCCAATTTACTTTTTCTCTGTGCGTGGAATGCCGAAGGGGATCCGATCAAGGTTGGAGAAGTGTATGCGGGGATTCCTTTGGGGGAAGAAGGGGGGTGGGGGAAGGGGAGTGCATTTGGTGGGGTGGGATGAGGTTACGCGGCCTAAGCGGGAGGGAGGATTGGGTGTGAGGCGGATGGAGGTGGTGAACGATGCCCTCTTGCTCAAATGGGCGGCTAGGGTTTGGGGTCGAGAGGAGAATTTCATGTTAAATTGCTTGAGGGAGGCGACGGGGGTTGACATCGGTTCTGCTTCTCGGGGGATTCTTCAGGGCCGGTTTTCATCTTTTTGGCGTGGGGTGGTTGACGCCCTTAATAGTAACAGACTATTATTTACTCCTAAACTCGGTGATGGGAATTCGTTTCGCTTCTGGGCGGATGATTGGACTGGGAGGGGTGCCCTACGGGACTTATACCCTCGGTTGTTCACGCTGGTCATTGACAAAGACGCCACCGTGGCTTCTTGCTGGGGCGGTGGCTCTTGGTGCCATTCAATTACAGATAATTTATTGGACCAGCGTTTGGAGGACTTCATCTCTCTCATGGCTGCTCTCGCTGACGCTCCTAGGCCTTCTATTGGTCGTGATCATTTGGTTTGGAAGGATGGTCTGTTCTCTACTCGAAAGGCGTACCAGGCTCTTATCCCTCACTCTGACGGGGATGACACAACCTTCTTGCGGGACTGTAGATTTTTTTGGGGACTCAAGCTCCCTGAGCGCATTGGCATATTCCTCTGGCTATTGCGGCGTGACAGACTGTTAACTCGTGACCGCTGTGCAATTATGTTTCCCAATGCCTCGCATAACTGTGGCCTTTGTGACTTGGAGACGGAAACTATTGAGCACCTTTTCTTTCACTGTGGCTATGTTTCTGCACTTTGAGACGACATGGGCTGGCTTAATCTCTCCACCTTTGTTTCGTTCTGCGATGGCTTGGTCAACTCTAGGGGCCGTCCTCGGGTGGATCTGCTGGAACCCATTGCGCGGTTATGGAGCATTTGGCTAGGAAGAAACGAGGCTCTTTTTGCTGGGCAGAGGTTCTACACGGAGAATATACGTATTTCGGCCGCGGGTTTCTTTCTTGATTGGTCCTCTGGGTAGGATGCTACTTTTGTAACGGGGGGTATCTCATCTTGGATACCATCCGCTCTTTGTTTTTTGGACTGCTGTTCGTCCGTTCTCTCTTGTAAGTATTTCTCTAACTTCTAATGCATTGGGGCGAGCACCGATGAGTGCCTCCCCCTTTTTTGAGCGTAAAAAAAAAGAAAACTAGGGTTGTAGACAAGATAAGTCTTGGTTTACACTGGCATGATTAGGTTTAATTGCACGTGTAGACCTCTATGCAGCCAAACCCATCAACCTGGAAGCGAGCGGAGAGCCGTTTCTAAAGATGACAACCAAACTCTAGAGGCGGTGAAACCGTAGGGATAGCCGACACACGGGCATAGCTGCACAGCCGGCGCACGGGCAGGCAGCGCACAGGCAGGGCTCACGGACATCTGGGGCGCGATGGGGTAGCGCGCGAGGGGGCTGCGTACGTTGGGGTAGCACGCGAGGGGCGACGCGCGTGGAGGCGACAACACGCGTGGAGGAGGCGACGCACGGAGGCTTGAAGGTGGGGGCTAGGTTTAGGGTTCGGTACGAGAGCTCCGATCTAGGACCACCGCTCTGATACCATGTTGGGAAAAATAAGCGTTGTGTTTATTCCTTGAGCCCTAGACTCTCTTATATAGGGAGAGGTCTATGGACAAATTACATATGGTAGACAAACGAAAAGAACAATAAATAAAAGATACAAAAACATAAACTAAACTTTTACGAGCCATAGGGACTCCAGAGTAGAGGACCATTTCCTATGCCATGTGGGTAAGGATTTTCGTGTGGTATTGTTGACGCATATAGAGTAGTGCATGTATCTCTTCTTTATTTTTATTTTTATTTTCAGTTGTATGCTTTATGTAATTTACCCATAGGCTACTCTCCTATATAAGAGAGCCTAGGGCTTATGGAATAAACATGTTGTTTATTTTTCCCAACATGGTATCAGAGCGACAGTCTTAGACCGGAGTTCTCGAAACCCTAACCCTACCCCACCCCACTCGCCGGCCTCTCCTTCTCTATCCATCTCATCGGCGCCGCCGGAGCTCGCCGTTGCCACTCCAGCGCCGGTGCTCCAACATCCTCGCGCCACTGCGCTTCTGCCGGTGCTCCTCTGTGCTGCGCCTCTGCGCGCTGTGCGCGTAACCCCCCCTGCGCGCTGTAGCGCCTGTGCGCGAGCGTGCCTCGTCGCCTGTGCATCGCCTGCATCTCCTCTTGCGCATCGCCTGTGCATCTCCAGTGCTGTAGCGTGCATCGCTGTAGCGTGCATCTCCAGTGCTGTAGCGTGCATCTCCAGTACGCGCATCTCCTGTAGCGCGCATCTCCTGTCCGCCTGCGCGTGTTTCTTGCGCGCGTGTACCAGTTACATGTGCGCGTGCTTCTTGCACGCGTGTACGTGTGTTAAGCCCTAAGCCCTAGGGCACACACATCTTCATCTACATGGGGTTAGTTGCTTGAGGTCTACACATGCAACTAAACCCGTCTATGTCATTGTAGACGAATCTCATCCTCTGTCAATCGCTCCAGTCTTCCATCTCCAGTATGTCAGAAAGCAAGGCGGATATCCCGTCTATTGGCGCCTTTCGTGGTTCAGCGCCTATTGTAAAGATGGACGGTGCAAACTATGAACTGTGGGCAATGCAGTTCATGAGTATGATGAAATCAACGGGTAAGAAGCACAATCTTACCGAACCAGAGCCTGCTGAGAAGACTGGAGCCAATGCCTCTTGGGAGGCGGATGATGCATACGCCAAAGTGTCGCTATCCGGTACACTGGTAATTGAGATAGCAAATGACATTCTACATCAACCCACGACCAAGGATATGTGGGACATCCTGGCGGCCACATATTCACAGGCGAAGAATGAGACAAAGATTCTGTAACTCCAGCATGATATCTTCACTATCAAGCAGAATGGTCGCCCTCTACATTCTCTCTATACATCACTGAGAGGGATGTTCGAGAAGCTCTATAGCTTCATGCCCCTGATAGCCACGCCAGAACAACAGAAGACATATAGGAACACGACTATGGTGGGCGTGTTCCTGGCTGCACTTGATCCAGAGTATGAGGCGGCACGATCACACATTTTGGCCGATTCTACTATTCCTCCCATGGAGGAAGCTTTCCATAGACTGAGTCGGATCACAGTTCCTTCCACGGCCCCGAGTCAGAATTCTTCAGCCATGGCAGCCAACAGGGGTCGCGGATTTCATCACCAGGGCCGTGGATGTGGACCTCGTGGAAGAGGTGGCCGCACTAGGCCAACATGTACCTACTGTCACCGAGTTGGACCCAATGAAGACACATGCTACTCGAAGCATGGATTTCCTGCATCCGCACGAGCTGCTGAGCAGATAGGGCCTCCATCTGTTGTTTCTTTGGATCAACGGTTCGACGATCTAGTTGCCCGTCTTAGGGGCATTATTCCACCATCTGGTCCGGTACCGACTACGGAGAGTCATTCTGATGCCGCTGCTTCTGCCTCTGCGTCTACCAATGCTTCAGGTAGTATACTTGCATTCAACAGTAGTAGATCAGATACATTACCATGGATTATGGACTTGGGCGCTACACATCACCTATGTGGCGACCAGAGTCTACTTACAGGATACACTCAGATCCCTCCAGGACGGACAATAGTAATTGCCAATGGTACACATTCCCCCATCACTGGTCAGGGGGAGATTAGATTGACATCTTCTATGCAGCTCAAGAATGTGCTACATGCACCTGATTTTTCAATGAATTTGTTGTCAATTAGTCAGATTACGAAGGATCTACATTGTCGGGCAATTTTTGATCCATCTTCTTTGATTTTTCAGGACATCCATACGGGCAACATGATTGGTCGTGGCTATGAGCAAGGAGGCCTCTACCGCCTGAATCAGACCCCATTTGCTGGAACCTCATCATCTCCTCCTGGACAAGTATCTACTTTATTGTGGCATCTGCGCTTTGGACATTTACCGCTTCAGAAGTTGCGTCAAGTGTTACCTTATGGTCTTCCTCACACACCTATTCAATGTGAGGCGTGTCAGTTGGGAAAACATCACAGGTCGTCCTTTCCCAGTCGTCCAGGTCGGAGTAGTACCTCCAAGTTCGAGTTATTTCATGTTGATATCTAGGGTCCGAGTCGTGTACCTGATCATCAGGGACACAGATTTTATATAGTATTTGTGGATGATTTTTCTAGAGTGTCATGGGTGTTTTTGATGAAAAATAAATCTGAAGCAGGAAATATCATTATCCATTTTCTGAATGAAATACAAAATATTTTCTCCACATCTGTGAAGTTTGTGAGAAGTGATAATGCTTTAGAATTGTGCACCAATGTTCTTGCCAATTATTACTCCTCAAAAGGGATTGTTCACCAAACATCTTGTGCTCATACATCTCAACAAAACGGAATTGCTAAAAGGAAACACCGTCACCTTCTTGATGTCACAAGATCACTCCTTATACGGAGTCATGTTTCCTACTCCTACTGGGGTGATGCAGTTCTCACTGCATGTTACCTAATCAATCGTATGCCTTCTTCTGTCTTGAATGAACAGATTCCGTTTTCCCTCATCTATCCTGGGAAGGATCTGTTCACTCTTACTTCACGTGTGTATGGGTCGGTTGCATTTGTCCATCAGTTGTCGCCTGGTACTGACAAGCTCTCTCCTAGGGCTGTCAAATGTGTTTTCGTTGGGTAGTCTAGAACTCAAAAGGGGTACAAGTGCTTTGATCCTCTGCGTCGGCGGTATATGGTCAGTGCAGATGTTACATTTTTTGAATCTGTTATGTATTTTTCAGTCTCAGGAGACAAGCAACTACCACCTCTATCTACTGATGCCATATACATGACACCACCACCTCAGATGCCGTCACCAGCACCACCACCTCAGATGCCGTCACCACCACCACCACCACATATACCTGTCTCACCGCTACCGTTCCATTATACCCACAGGCCTCCTCCCGCTCATGGTCATGACTCGTCTCCTAGCCCGCCTATGGTATGTAATGAAAATATTCAGTTGATGGATCTGACGACATTTCTGAGCAGGATATGTTGCAGGGGCCAGATGAGACTACAACTGATTTAGATGTTCCCATTGCTCTACGCAAATCGAAGAGGAGCTGTGTTACATATCCATTATCAGCATCTGTGTCTTTTGAGAGACTATCTGAAGATTTCAGGTCATTTGTTGTGGCACTGTCAGCTGTAGATATTCCACGAAATCATCAAGATGCTCTGCAGGATAGTAGATGGCGGCTAGCAATGGAGGAAGAAATGGCGGCACTTCAGTCCAGAGGAACTTGGAGTTTGGTTCCTATACCTCCAGATGTGAACCCGGTGAGCTGCAAGTGGGTGTTTACAGTGAAGCACAATGCAGATGGCTCTATTGACAGGTACAAGGCGCGTCTTGTTGCACGTGGCTTTACACAAACATACGGGGTGGATTACCTTGACACATTCTCGCCTGTGGTACGTCATTCCACTCTACGGATCTTGTTGTCAGTTGCAGTTGCTAGAGACTGGCCGCTCCATCAACTGGACGTGAAGAATGCATTCCTATATGGAGATTTGCAGGAAGAAGTTTATATGCAACAACCACCTGGTTTTGCTGTTGAGGGGGAGTGTTCCAAGGTATGCAGGTTACATAAGGCTATCTATGGCCTTAAGCAGAGTCCCAGAGCATGGTTTCAGAAGATCTCAGATCTCTTCGAGAAGCAAGGATACAAACGCTCCAATGCTGATCATTCCTTGTTTGTACAGAAGACTGCTAGAGGTATCATTGTAATCATGGTTTATGTAGATGACATCTTGATTACAGGAGATGATGAGCAGGGCATAAAGCAGGCGAAAGAAAAAATGGGAACCGAATTTGTCACCAAGGACCTGGGAGTCCTTAGATATTTTCTGGGGCTGGAGTTTGCTAGAAATCCATATGGATTAGTAATGTCGCAGAGGAAATATGTTACAGATCTATTGAGTGAAACATGTATGCTTGGGTGTCGGCCTGCTATGACACCAATGGATCCTAGCATGAAGCTCTATGATGATGACACAGAGGAGGTGGACAGGAGAAGATACAGAGAACTGGTAGACAAACTACTGTATGTCACGATCACTAGACCTGATATATCATTTGCAGTGAGTCGCGTGAGCCAGCTCATGGAGCAACCACGTCAGGTCCATATGGATGCAATACACATTATTCTGAGAAATCTAAAATCATCTCCAGGTGTAGGCTTGCTATTTAAGAAGGGAAAGGAGATCTCTATCACAGCGTGTGCTAATGCAGACTATGCAGGATGCCCCAAAGACAAGAAGTCCACCTCAGGATTTGCAGTATATGTTGGAGATGCTCTAGTCTCATGGAGGAGCAAGAAACAGACAGTGGTAGCTAGATCCAATGCTGAATCTGAATACAGGGCTATGGCCCAGGCTAGCACAGAAATGATGTGGGTGAAAGCTCTACTTACAGATCTATGTCTTGATATACCGCTTCCTATGAAGTTGGAATGTGATAATCAGGCAGCTTTGTTCATTGCAAACAACCCAGCATTCTATGAGAGGACCAAGCATATTGAGGTTGACTGTCACTACATACGTGACATGATTCAGAAGGGGTTCATTGCTACATCTCATGTCACCTCAGAAAATCAAACTGCTGATATATTTACCAAGGCATTACTTCGAGGCTCATTCCAGAAGTGTGCGTCCAAGCTGAGCATGATTGATATCTATGCTCCATCTTGAGGGGGAGTGTTGACGCATATAGAGTAGTGCCTGTATCTCTTCTTTATTTTTATTTTTATTTTCAGTTGTATGCTTTATGTAATTTACCCATAGGCTACTCTCCTATATAAGAGAGCTTAGGGCTTATGGAATAAACATGTTGTTCATTTTTCCCAACAGGTATCATAGGTACTCCAGAGTAGCGTACCATTCTTTGTGCTAGATGGGAGAGACCTAGTTCTCCGACGAGGAGACTATTTCAGACTCCATTCTCCAGCGATCGTGGACTCCGACGAGGATTGAACTTCCACGGCCTTTTCAGTTCAGCCTTTTTCAGAGATGGAGCAGTTGTCCACATTATTCTGGTGGGCCAGAGTACTCCGACGAGGAGACTCATTTTCAGTTGCAGTGACTTTGAAAGGCGTAGTTCAGAGCACATGCTCTCCGACGAGGAGATCAGTTGACTCAATCCTGCCCGTTCGTCCTCCTCACCTGCACGGCATGAGAAGCAACGCCCTCGACAGCAGCCGACAGTTGTGCGCGTTGAGTTGATATTGTCTGTAGTGTCATGTATTGTGAGTTGAGTTTCTTTCTGTTTGTCCAAGCTAAGCATTGCATGCTCCAGCTTGAGGGGGAGTGTCAGAGTATTTGGAGCACACATCACTTATTTAGTCCCACATCTACCGGTGGTGGGACTTGGAGGCTCTGTGGAGGCTATATAAGGAGCCCCAGACCCCTGTATCAGATGAGAAAAAGGAACGCGATATCCGCCCCTTTGAGGGCTTCTTCCGTGCTTTCATCCCGCTCCTTAGGGAGTAGGGTTCCACATAAAAAACGCTTGTTCCATGTTTCATATTTCTAGATTATGCTCTGTTTATCAATTTTACTTCTGCTTCCTATTTTCTAACAATGTACACATAAACTTTGTTCGGTCTTCACTGTTTCTGCAAAGGTCCATTTCTGATCTATCTCGATGCAGCACATTGAGATCGTAAAAGAATAAAAAGATTGAGCAATAAACATGTTGGTCGAGTTGAAGGACACCGGGGAACTTTTTTTGCAGATAAGGAGAAGGGTTCACCATAAATTATTGGGAGATGAAGGTCTTGTTTTGTTAAAGAAAGGTGATGCCGAAACTTTTTGTAGTTACTCCCAAATAAGTAGAATCACTTTAACTCCAACCAACTTCTTATTATTGTGCAAGATAAATAGATCTTGTTACGGTGCAAGAAATAAAAAAAAGACAACGAGTCCCATCTACTATGATCACTGATCTGCTAGGAGCTATCTGTATGTTTGATGCAAATTTATCTCTATCTCCACAAAGAGGACGAGAGGCACCCGAATCCATAATCCATTATGTAATATCGGTCTTACTACAACTGGTAAGAGCATAAGCACTACCTTGAATACCGGTCGAGGCAGAAGCAACTACATCTGAAGTGCTCGACGGTCTGGAAGGCGCATTGGGAGGCATGATTTCTCTTAGCTGAGAGACTAGATTATCAAATCTCTGATCAGAAGTAGACACAGCAAGAGTCTCGCTCTGCTCAGCAACACGAGCAGAGACTGGAAAACCATGCTTGGAGTAGCATGTATCCATAGATTTGCCAGGACGGTGACGCAGGTGCATGGCGGACGAGGACTACAACCACCTCCTCGACCATGGAACCCTCGACCTCTACCTTCTCTGCCGCAGGATGCATCCATCGCAGAGGAGATCTGTATTGACATAGATGAAGGAACGATGATTCTACTAAGGCGACTGTACATCTCTTCCATAGGAGGAATAGTAGCTGTAAGAATCTGTGAACGAGCGGTATCATATTCTAGATCTAGTGCTGCTAAGAAGATGTCAACCATCGTCGTATTCCTGTACTCCTTCTGCTGCTCGATTGTAGTTGCAAGAGGCATGAAGTTGTGAAGCTTCTCGAACATGCCTCAAAGAGATGTATATAGAGAGTGCATGATTCTGTTTGATAGAGATATGTCTTGCTGTAACTGCAAAATCTTCATCTCATTTCTTGCCTGTGAATAGGTAGCAGCAAGAATATCCCACATTTCCTTGACAATGGGCTGATCCAGAACATCGTTGGCGATCTCTGTCGTCAACGTACCAGTCAACTAGATGCGTGTATATGCATCATCAGCCTTCCAGGAGGCATTCGTCACAGTCTTGTCAGTCGGCTCCTCATCGGCAAGAATATGCTTCTTATCAGTAGACTGCGTCAGGCTCATGAACTGCATGGCCCAAAGTTTATAGTTTGTTCCATCCATCTTGACAATTGGCGTTGGACCTCAAAATACATCTATGGAGGAAGTATCAACCTTGTTTTCTGACATGATGCCAAATCCAAAGAGTGAGACTTATAAATCAAGGAAAACATGTCTACACAAACATAAAGGAAATCGATTGCAGTTGTAGACTCAAATTGTAACCATTCCCATCAACAAGAGATGTGTCCTGGGCATGGAAGGTCATATCGGTATCGGTATCAGTACTGTGTCGATACAATATATCACCGATATATCAGCGATATATTGATGCCATATCGCCGACATCGAGCCGATCTCATGAAGAAAATGGCCTTCCAAGGCCAAATATCTTCCATATCGCTATATATCGGTCACCTGTCGATATCGATATATTGCCGATATATCGTGATATATCAACCACTTGTCAATACCGGCGATATATCGCTGATATATCGCGATATGGCCTTCCATGGTCCTAGGGCAAAAGGGGTGATTTATCAATCTGAAATCACCTTGAAAACCTCAAAATCAGATCGTACGTGTTGGAAGAAATGAGTGCGTTGTTTATTTATGAGAACCCTAGGCTCTCTTTTATAGAGGTGTTGGATCATTCGTTGTATGCGTCATGAGTTGTAGCAGGGTAAATGGATCATGGAGGAGATCCATTAACCCCATCCAGTTGTTTAGTCCCACATCGTCCAATGGTGGGACTTGGAGGCTCTGGAGATGCTATATAAGGAGCCCCAGGCCTCCTGTAACAGATGAGAAAAAGCAATAGAATATCCGCCCTTTTGAGGGCTTCTCCCGTGGTTTCATCCCTCTCCTCACGGAGTAGGGTTCCACGTAAAATCATGGTGTTCTCATGTTTATGTTTATGTTATTAAGCTCTGTTTTATCATCTCGCTTCCGCTTTCGATTTTCTAACATGGTATCAGAGCGGGTTCGATTCTCGAGGAATTTTATATTCTTTATTTTGTGTATTCGAGATTCGATATATTATTCGTTGTTCTTGAAGATTGTTTGAGAGGAAAATTATTCTGAGTTTTTAAGATCCAAGCTCTAGGGTTCCCGTCAGGAACCCTAATCTCTGTTCTGGCAGCGAGATCATCGTGGAGGGTTTCTTTCTCGAAACCTATGATCCAAAGCAAAAGCCTGGCAAGCCCTTTTCTTTCAGCCGCAACAATCAGGCGAGTTCCTCCATCGCCCCCGCATCTGGCGGAGGCACCTCCAGGCCGCAAGCAGCATCTTCTGCGGTACAACTCCTTGGTTGCGCATGCCCAGGCGTGATGGTCCAAGCCCCAGGCGGCAACGCAGCATCCTCTGCACGATAGGCGGCGCCCCCAATACCCCAAGGGCCAGCAGCGCATCTTCGATGTCTCCAGATCTACGTGAGGCGCAAACCCAGGCGGCACCCTCCTGCGATGTCTCCTCCCACACCCAGCGGCGGTGCAACAGGCCTCCTCGTCGAAGGCAACACCTCCCTGGCGCGCCTACTCCAATCAGCGACCCTCGAGCTTGCCTCAACGCGCGAGATTCGCGCAATCACAGGCTCCCCAGGCCCCCAGGCTGCGGAGGCGCAGCATATTCCAGGCCACCCAGGCCTCCGCGATGGCGGTCTTCTTCCACATCGAGCCCCAGCGTGCTTCCAGTTCACTCTAGCAACGAAGCATCCAGGGAACCCCTTTGGGTGCGGCATTCCTTCAAGCCGCACAATAGGCGGCGGCTCCAGGCGAGCCGCTATATCTCCTACGACGAAGGCATCCTCTCCAATCGCATCAGGCGTCATCAAACCTTGTGCGGCTCTACGCTCCTATGCGTCTCCAAAGCTTCGCGCGACACCAGCCTCAGGCGAAGGCACCACAGTTCAGCGACGGTGTACGAGGAAATCCCCACAAGGGGGGGAGGCGCAGATGAAGAGAAAGGGTTCCCTTTAGGGAACCCTAAATAGGCCCATACGTTTTAAAAAAATTTGAGCTGCAACATTTATGAGGCCTAAGTCGGCTAAAAAAATAAAAAAGGAGGCAAGTATTCAGGCCCAGTTGGGCCTGCTTTGTATGAACAAAAGAGAGATAGTTGTTTGTTAAAAAAAGAAAAAAAAAGAAAAAAAGGTGCGTACACAAAAAAAACCGTACGGGAAAAAAAATGGAATTGTACAAAAAAATCCATACGAAACAAAAAGAAGAAGAAAAAATCAGACGGCTTAAAAAAAAAAAAAAGAAAAGCCGTAAGTAATGTTTTATTCCCCACATTGTATGTTTTATCTTGTCTTCTCCCAACTTGGTCAACAAATGTCATTTCGACCAGTATGGGAGAAAGGGGGAGTATTGTGTAGAGTCACAGGTCTATTCTCCAGATGCAGATATTTCAGACCGTCCAAGATTCAAACGACAGACTCCAGACCAAGCCAGCTTTTTCAGACTCTACAGATTCAGTTATTCAGACTCGACGATTGTCCTTTGAGTCCTCAGTTTTCAGACACGCATATGTTTGCGGTCATTTTCAGATGAGCATATGTTGCCATCATTGTCAGAGGTCCCCATCATTATTCTTGTTTTGTAGGCTAGAGTTTTCATGTGAGCCATAGGGACTCCAGAGCAGAGGACCATTCCCTATGCCATTGAGGGCAAGGGTTTTCATGTGGTATCATAGGTACAACAGAGTAATGCACCATTCTCTGAGCCAGATGGGAGAGACCCAGTTCTGCGAAGAGGAGACTTTTCAGACTCCATTCTCCAGCGACCGTGGACTCCGAAGAGGATTGCACAGCCACGACTCTTTTTCAGTTCGGCCCTTTTCAGAGATGGAGCAGTTGTCCACATTATTGTGGCGGGCCAGAGTACTCCGACGTGGAGACTCATTTCAGTTGCAGTGACTCTGACAGGCGCAATTCCGAGCATATGCTCTCTGACGAGGAGATTCAACAGACTCACACTCCAGCCCGTTCGTCCTCCTCACCTGCACGGCATGAGAAGCAACGTCCTTGATTGCAGCAATGTGCGCGTTGGGTTGATATTGTCCGTAGTGTCCTATAGCGTTGAGTTGAGTTTATTTCTGTTTGTCCAAGCTGAGTATTGCATGCTCCAGCTTGAGGGGCAGTGTTGGAGCATTCGTTGTATGCGTCATGAGTTGTAGCAGGGTAAATGGATCCTGGAGGAGATCCATTTACCCCATCCAGTTGTTTAGTCCCGCATCTTCCAGTGGTGGGACTTGGAGGCTCTGGAGAGGCTATATAAGGAGCCCCAGGTCTCCTGTAACAGATGAGAAAAAGCAATAGAATATCCACCCTTTTGAGGGCTTCTCCCGTGGTTTCATCCCGTTCCTCACGGAGTAGGGTTCCACGTAAAATCATGGTGTTCCCATGTTTATGTTTCTGTTCTTAAGCTCTATTTTGTCATTCCGCTTCCGCTTCCGATTTTCTAACAAGAGGAGAGACCTATGGGTAAATTACATAAAATGGATACAGAGAAATAAAATAAAGAAAAAGGTACATAGAGAATCAGGAAATATTTAAATATCTCTACACTCCCCTCAAGATGGAGCATTGATGTCAATCATGCTCATCTTGGACAAACACTTCAGGAATGGTCCTCTGAGCAATGTATTGGTAAAGATATATGTTGTTTGCTCTCCTGAACTGACATGACAGGTAGATATCAAACCCTTCTGAATCGTATCTCTAGTGTAATGGCAATCTACCGCAATATGTTTTGTTCTCTCATGGAATGCATGGTTGTTTGCAATAAATAGGGCAGCTTGATTATCACATTGTAACTGCATGGGTAGAGGAACATCTATGTGCAAATTTGTTAACACTGCTCGAACCCACATCATTTCTGTACTTGCTTGTGCCATAGCCCTATATTCAGATTCGACACTTGATCTAGCCACAACTATTTGTTTCTTGCTTTTCCAAGAAACAAGAGAACTGCCAACAAACTCTGCAAAGCCCGAAGTAGACTTCCTATCCTTGGGACACCCTGCATAGTCAGCAATAACACACGCGGATACAGAAAGAGTTGCTCCTTTCTTGAAAAGTAGTCCTGCACCTGGAGAAGATTTTAGACATATAGCGTCCATATGTAGTTGTTGAGGCTGCTCCATGAACTGACTCACTCGACTCACAACAAAGGAGATATCTGGTCTGGTAATAGTAACATAAAGGAGCTTTCCCACCATCTCTGTATCTCCTCTTATCAACCTCATCTGTATTATCACCGTCTAACTTCATGCTAATATCCATAAGAGTAGTAGAAGGTCGGCACCCAATCATGCCCGTCTAAACAAGCATGTCTGTAACATATTTTCTTTGGGTCATCACAAGACCCTGCACATTCCTAGCAAATTCCAACCCTAAGGGTTCATTTGGTTGCAGGGTTGGGCATGGTTGGGTTGGGTTGGGTTCAAGGTTGCAGAAGTCGACAGTCGGTACTCGGTCGGCAGGGTCACTGACTAAGGATTAATCGGCAGTCGGGAGAGTAATCGGATTTAGTCGGGCATTAGTCGGTTTTGAATTTTTAATTATTTTAAATATATAAATCAAGTTTTATAACATATACTCTCATTTATATTCATATATTTAGCAGTTTTAATATTTTGGGAGCTTAAAAAATTATAGCAACAGAAGAAAAAACGAAGCAAGTTAAGAACAAAATGTTTGGTTCATAGCACGAACAAAATTTTAAGAACAAAATGTTTGGTACATAGCACGAGTTGAAGTTAGAAATAAATTAATACAAAGGCAATCAACAACCACAAGAGGTAAATAACCTAAGTTACCTAACTATCATGCAAATCAACAAGAAGTATCCAAGTTAACGAACATTTAGGCATAATAAACACAATTCTAATCTTATATAAGTTAACCAACATGAAATTATATCACAGAGTTTTAAGTAAAATTATCTAGGATAGTATATTAATTAGTTGATATTTTATGTCTAGATGAAAAACTATAATTTAAAGTACAGAAGTATACCGAATTTTCTTATGATTTTTATTTAACATTTTTAGTGTTTTTTCGTTTTTATATTTTTAATTTATTTGTGAGTTATACTTATTAGTATGTAACCTTAAGTATCTCATCTTATTGTCTAACAACAAGCCCTAAATCTCATCTAATTCTAAACGGGTAATCGAGTTTACGTTTTGCGCCGAAACATATATCCGAAATCCCTATGCAAAAGTCAGCCGAGAAATCTCTATGCAAAAGTCGGCCGACTAGGCCGACTAATCGAGCGATTAATCGGGTCTGACCGACTATTGGCCGATTTGGCCTAGTCGAGTCGGGTACCCCCCCCCCCCGACTCGACTAGTCGGCCTAGTCGGCCGACTTTTACAACAGTGGTTGGGTTGGTCTGGGTGAATAGTAAACTGTGAGGAGGGGGTACCCCTGTGAATAGTACCCCAACCCAACCCAACCCTGCCCAACCCTGTAACCAAACGAACCCTAAGAAATACCTTAGGGTGCCCAGATCCTTAGTGACAAACTGCTTGCCCAGAAATTCTTTTGTCATCTTTATTCCCCTGCACATCATCTCCTGTAACAACTATATCATCAACATAAACCATGATAACAACTGTACCTCTAGGTGTTCTCTGCACAAATAGAGAAGGGTCTGCATTTGACCTCTTGAAACCCTGCTGTTCAATTAGATCCGAGAGCTTCTGAAACCATGCTCTTGGACTTTGTTTAAGACCATATATTGCCTTATGGAGTCTACAAACCCGTTGACACTCCCCCTTAGCAGCAAATCCCGGAGTCTGTTGCATGTATACCTCCTCCTGTAGATCTCCATACAAAAATGCATTTTTAACATCTAGCTAAAATAAGGGTCAGTCACGTACCACTGCAACTGAAAGAAGAACGCGTAAAGTGGAGTGACAATCAACATGAGAGAACGTGCCCATATAATCTACATCGTAGGTCTGAGTAAAATCACGTGCCACCAATCTTGCCTTGTAACGATCAAGCCTCCCATCTGCATGATATTTAACAGTAAATACCCATTTGCAACTGACAATAGAGGTGCCAGGAGGGGTAGACACCAAACTCCAGGTACCACATGATTGCAAAGCAACCATCTCTTCCTCCATAGCTAAACTCCAATGACCATCTTTCAAGGCCTCTTGGTAAGTTCGTAGAATATCCACGGTAGATAGAGCAACTGCAAATCTCTGAAAATCCTCTATCAGGCGATGAAAGGACACTTGTGAAGCAAACGGATATGACATACATGTACGTTTTGCTTCCTAAGGGCAATGGGTATGTCCAGGTCCTCGGGAACCTCCTCCTGCAATGATCCATGTATAGAAATATCGCATGACCCATTGTTAGAAACTATGTTATCGGAACAAACCTAGGGCGTGGTGGATGACAGGTGATGACCATGAGCAGAAGCTGGCCGACGGGTATAGAATTTTGATAAGGGTGGAACAATGGTCACATGCGTCTGTATAGAGGGAAGTGGTGGTGGTGGTGTAACAGGTAGAGGAGATAACTGACTCGTAGGAGGAGATGGCATGTAGATTTCAGTATCAGGCTCTGAAGGAGCCAGCTTGTCACCTGTGAGAGAAATACATCACAAACTCAAAAAATATGCCATCAACATTGATATTAGTAGGAAGTGAGGTTTCACCACCATCTTCCATAGAGAGAGTGCCTTCAATCGGGTCGAAAAAACTCATCGAGATCTGAAGCTTCAGATCCGAAGTTCGTAACCAGTACTCTTGGAAGGATGGAGCGTCTCTCGGAGCGTCTCTCGTGGCGACCGAAGGTGAGCGGCGGCGGTAGTGGGACTAAGGCGGAGCTCGACAACCGTGACGATCGTGGCTGGAGGAAGGTCTCGCATGCTAAGCCAGGGAGGCGGTGCTTCCGTTGTGGCGCGCGTGGCCACATCGCCTCTGCGTGCCATGCACCACCGCGCTGCTTTCTCTGTGGCAGGGTGGGACACCGCATGTCTTCATGTTGGTATTCGGCGGAGGGAGGTCGCGCCCGACAACGCGTGGCCTCGCAGCGCCCGTTCTCGCGTGGTTAATGTGGTGGCTTGCATGGTGTCCGAGATTCTCGCTCTTTTGCGCAAGTTGTAGGTGGCGGTGGTGCAACCGAGGGGGAGCTGGGTGGAGCAGCTGATTGGGAGGCGGGTGGTGTACCTGCACCTGTGTGGGTGGGTGAGCTTGGTTCCTGCTCCGCTTTTGACGTGGGAGGAGGGTCGCAGGCTCTGTCCTGCGCGGATGTACCTGTGCATGGCTTCTTGGAGGCGGATGCGGTGTTGCGCGAGGAGCGGGTGGTTGAGGAGCTCGGTGGCGGGGCTGTCGTAAGTGGGGAGAGGGGGTTCGAGGCGCAGGCGGCAGGGGCGGGGCTGCATGGCGGTAGGGATTTCTCGGGCTTGCAGGCTACTACCGCGGGGCACCTAGCAACTGTGGGTGTCCGGCTCAGACCGGGTCTTTCTTGGGATGCCATTCGTTCGACAACATTGGGAATCCTTGGCGATGATTTCGCCGGGGACTTCGTCATACTTGATGCGTCTCGGTGCTGTGTTCGTGGGCTCTCCCCGGTGCAACGGGAGAGCCTCTTTCGTCGCTCTGGTGAATCAGATGTCAAATGGCGGCAAGTGCACGTGGCGGATGGAGCGATGTTACTTTCTGAAGTTTGTGTCGCGGAGGTGCGGGGGGTTCCATTCCTCTCCCGCACGGTGCATGCGTTGTCGAAGGTGACCGGACGATGGGGGCAGGTCCTGGCAGTTCTGGACGATGGCTTGGCGCCAGGGGTTGATTGGGCTTGTACGAGGATTCTTCTTGAGTGTTCTCCTTGGTTTATTGAGGCTATGGCGGGAAAGGTGCTCTTCGAGAGGTTGGTTCTGGGCTCATGGTCTTTCAAGGTCGAATTCCTTCTTCTGCCGTTGACGCCGGCGCCGGATCCTTCACCGTCTTCCTCGACCTTGCGCGGTGGTCGTTCGGGCTCTCGACCTGGGGAGGACGGTTGGGATTCTTCTCGACACGTGTCATCTTTAAGGGATGTTATCAAAGAGACGCCTGGGGAGGGCAGCGGTTCGGGGATTTCGTCTGCAGCACCTGGGGACGCGAGTCATGGCAGCCGTGATTTGGTGGCGTTGGATATTTTCGAGGTTGATATGACTCCTTCAACTCCCTCCATTCTGTCGGAGGCCTCTTTGCATTCGGACCTCTCAGGACGCGTGGCAAGGCTCCCTTTCGGTCCATCTATCGGATCTGCTGCTATTTGCGAGGGGGCACCTTCTCGGGTGGTGACCGACCCGGGTCTGGTTTCAGAGACACTTTCTTGGACATCCGATTATTTCTGTCCTCAGCCCATCAACTCGGTGGCCCCCAGCCCAATGGTTCTTCTGGATGAATTATACCCACCCTCTTTCTTGCTGTCGGATGCTTCTTCTTCCTCTCAGGATGACCCATTGGACTCCTTCTCACCAGTCCGTGGGGTGCCCTCTCCGTGGGGCTCTCCGGCTGGTGGCGGGACTCCAGGGCTCGCTTTGGCTAATTTCTACGGTGGCGTAACTATTGATTTGCTTGTGGTAAATTCCCCTCCCTCTCGATTTGGACGAAGCTACAGTCGAAGGCGGTCTTCTCGCCTTGGAGGCCCTATCATTTTCTCTCCCAATGGAGACTCTTCTTCTATATCGCTGCGCGAGGCAGTGGCGGAGGCGGCCGATCTAACTCGCTTGGTGGGGCGATCGCCTGCTGGATTATGATGATTCTCCCTCGGTCTCTTGTGCTTTTGGGGTCCCTTACGCTGTTAATGAAGATTTTGTCATGGAATGTGCGTGGTCTTGGCGACCTTCACCGTCGGCGCACATTGGGTGCGCGTCTCTTGGAGTGGGATTGCGACATTGCCTTTATTCAAGAAACCAAGCTGGCTGCGTTGGATGTTGATTTGTGGCGGTCCTTTGGTGCTGGTGGTCTGGATTCTTTTCGTGCTGTGGACGCGATTAGCGCGGGGGGCGGGTTATTTGTGGCTTGGCGCTCGTCGCGCTTCTCCTATTCTTCTATGCGGGTTGGGCGGCACTCCCTCTCCGTGGTGTTGACTATGTCTGATTCTAATGCAAGCGTCGCTTTCACTTGTGTTTACGGGCCTAACTCTCACATCGCTCGTCGGGAACTTTGGGAGGATTTGCGGGAGGATGCGCTCGCCTTTGGGGACTTGCCTTGGCTTTTGGGGGGTGACTTCAATGTGACGTTGCTCTCCCAGGATCGCCCACGTGGTCGTGGGGGCCATGACCCCGGATCGGGGGATTTTTGGGATTTCATTCGCGATCTGGCTCTGGAGGGGCTCGTGCCAAATGATATCTCTTACACTTGGAGGACAAATTCTTCTCGATCGCGGATCGATCGTTTCTTGGCTAATATTCGCATGATGGAGGTCTTCCCCTTATGCGCGGTGAGCTCTCGACCGCGCTCTTTCTCTAACTACAGCCCCATCATTTGGGATTCCGGGGATGATCAGCGTCCTCGTGGCCTTTTCCGTTATGAGCGATGCTGGCTTCTCGAGCCGGGGTTCAAGGATCTTGTGCGCAATCATTGGGAGCAGACCACTTATGCGGGCACTGCTGCCCGACGCTTTGACCACAAATTATCTTCTCTCAGAACGGTCTTGGCTTCCTTTAACCGGGAATCGCGGCAGGCTCGTATTGCCGCACGTATGGTGGCTGATGATGTGATTATGAGGTTCGACCTCCTTGAGAACGACAGGGATTTGCTTCCGGGGGAGTTGGCCGAGCGCGCTGCGGCTGCCGAGCAGGCTAGGTTGGAGGATCGGAAGATATCGATCGAGTGGCGCCAACGCTCGCGGGTGAGGTGGCTCAAGGAGGGGGATGCCAACACTGCATTTTTCCACAGGGTGGCGAGCGGCCGACGACGTTCCAATACTATTTCATCTATTCTCGTCAATGGTGCGCTTATTCAGGGGGAGAAGGAGGTGGGTGTGGCTGTGGGGAATTACTTTCGGGGCGTGTTTGGGTCTCCGGTTCCGCGGCGGTGGCGATGGTCGGGCCGTGGGGCTTCCACTCTTCCTGCGGCTACTGCGGAGGCGCTTGCTCGCCCGCTCTCTATGGAGGACCTCAAGGGGGCCTTATGGGACCTCAATTCCGATGCTGCGCCGGGGCCCGATGGCTTCTCGGTGTGTTTTTACAGGGATTTCTGGGACGTTGTTGCTAATGATGTTTTGGATGTGGCGCGAGAATTCTGTGAGGGGAACCGTGGCTTCGATAAACTTAACATGGCTCTTATTGTTCTTATTCGAAAGTCCACCGCGGCCAATCGGATTGAGGATTTTCGGCCAATTTCCATTTCGAATGCGATTTACTTAATTATTGCTAAGGCTCTGGCTCGGCGGCTAGCCCCACTCCTCGACTCGCTTATTTCGCCTTCGCAGGCGGCTTTTGTTCGAGGGAGGCAAATTTCTGATTGCTATGCAGTGGTCTCGGAGATTATTGAGGCATGGCGCAAGAATGATTCCAAGGGGATATTATGGAAGATTGACTTTGCGAAGGCCTATGATACTCTTGATTGGCGGTTTCTGTGGTCCGTACTTATGAGGAGGGGGTTCCCTTCGATCTGGATTTCGTGGATGCGGCGATGTGTGACCACGGCATCCCTTTCTGTTCTCCTCAATGGTCGTATGGCCGGGGGCTCTTTCCAACCTCGTAGGGGGGTTCGACAGGGGTGTCCTCTTGCTCCCCTATTGTTTGTTTTGGCGGTTGATGTTCTGCCACGCATGATTGATGGCGTTGTCGCGGCCGGGCTGTCTCGCGGGTGCTCCTTTGGCCCTTACCATGTCCCGCTTATACAATTTGCTGATGACACAATTTGCTTCATCGAGGGCGATACTTCGAGCGTTTCCAGTATGGCTATTACTCTTCATTTGTTCAGCGAGCTATCGGGCCTACAAATCAATGGGAATAAGTCCAAGGTCGTCCCATTCTCCATGTCTGCGGAGGAGGTTGGGGAATGCGCGCGACTGCTGGGCTCTCCTCCTGCCGCTCTCCCTTTTGATTACCTGGGTTTACCTTTGACGGTGGGCCGCGCTCGTATTCGCGACTGGCGGTCGGTTGTGGAGAAGATGGAGGCTCGCTTGGCCGGGTGGCGTGCGGCTATTCTCTCTCGTGGCGGACGGTTAGTGCTACTCAAATCTGTTTTATCTTCCATCCCAATATACTTCTTCACTGTGCGCGGGATGCCTAAGGGGGTTCGATCGAGATTGGAGAAGTGTATGTGGGGCTTCTTGTGGGGGAAGAAGGGGGGAGGGGGAAGGGGTGTGCACTTGGTGGGGTGGGATGAGGTCACGCGGCCTAAGCGGGAGGGGGGGCTGGGCGTAAGGCGGTTATAAACGGTGAACGATGCCCTCTTGCTCAAATGGGCGGCGAGGGTCTGGGGTAGGGAGGAGAACTTCATGTTAAACTGTTTAAGGGAGGCGGCGGGGGTTGAATTCAACTCCGTATTTCGTGAGGATATCCAGGGGCACTTCTCATCTTTTTGGCGTGGGGTGGTGGACGTCCTTAACCGCAGTCGATTACTATTTGCTCTTAAGCTCGGTGATGGAAACTCGCTTCGTTTTTGGGAGGACGATTGGACGGGGAGGGGTGCCTTAAGGTCCCTTTTCCCTCGGCTGTTCGCTTTGGTGACCAACAAGGACGTCACGGTGGCTTCCTGCTGGGATGGTAGCGATTGGTGCCCTGCAATTACTAATTACTTATCGGACCAGCGGCTGCATGATTACATTTCTCTCACGGTTGTTCTCGCTGACGCCCCCAGATTGGCCGTGATCATTTGGCTTGGAAGGATGGCCCCTTCTCTACCAGAAAGGCGTACTAGGCTCTTTTACCTAACTCTTTCGGGGATGATGCTAATTTCTTGCGGGATTGCAGATTCTTGTGGGGACTCAGGCTCCCTGAGCGCATCGGCATTTTCCTTTGGTTATCGCGACGTGGAAGATTGCTAACTCGCGATCGCTGTGCGACTATGATTCCCAATGCCTCGCCCAACTGTGGCCTTTGTGGCCTGGAGACCGAAAGTATAGACCACTTATTCTTTCATTGTGGTTGTGTTTGTGCCATGTGGGGCGACTTGGGCTGGCTCAACCTGTCCTCTTTTGCCTCGTTCTGCGATAGCTTGTTCAACGGTAGGGGTCGCCCTCAGGTGGCGTTGCTGGAGCCAATTGCGCGGCTGTGGAGCATTTGGATGGGAAGGAACGAAGCTCTCTTTGCTAGGCAGCGGTTCTACCTGGAGAATATTTGTATTTCGGCCTCGGGGTTCCTACTTGATTGGTCCTCAACATAATATGATGCTTTTGTAACGGGGGGTATCTCCTCTTGGATACCATCCGCCTCTTTGTATTTTATTTCCTGTTCGACCCTTCTCTCCTGTAAGTATCTCTTTTTCTTCTTTAATGCATTGGGGCGAGCACCGTTGAGTGCGTCCCCCTTTTTTGAGCAAAAAAAAACATTGATATTAGTATTTTTTGCAGAATAAATGCAGGCTGGCTAAAGTGGAGAGGAGCCTCCGCTGTTCTCTGTGATAAGAAAATGCCTTTAAAAATTAAAGGAAAGTTTTACAAAGCAGCCGTGAGACCTGCTATGCTTTATGGTTCTGAATGTTGGCCTGCGAACCATAGACATGTGCAGAGAATGGCTGTAGCAGAAATGAAAATGCTAAGATGGATGTGTGGACATCCACGTAAAGATCGGATTCGGAATGATGCAATCAGAAAGAAAGTTGGTGTAGCTCCGATCGAGGATAAGATGCGAGAAAACCGCTTAAGATGGTTTGGTCATTTGCAAAGAAGGTCAACTGATGCACCGGTTAGGAGATGCGAGTGTTGGGATGTTGAGCCGGCTAAGAGAGGGCGAGGACGGCCCAAGAAGTGTTGGAAAGAGACTATACGAAGGGATCTTAGTTTGCTGGATATAAGTCCGAGATTGACCCAAGATAGATCTGAATGGAGGCGAAGAATCCACGTAGCCGACCCTACTTAATTGTGGGAAAAGGCTTTGTTGTTGTTGTTGATTAGTATTTTTTGCGTAATGGATCATATCACCGATATCCCTTATGGGTCCTGGAGTACCTAACAAACACACATTTGACAGCCCTAGGAGAGGGCTTGTCAAGACCTGGAGCCAACTGATGAGCAAATGCAACAGAGCCAAAGACACGGGGAGTAAGAGAGAACAACTCCTTCTTAGGGAAGGCTATAGAGAAAGGAATTTTCTCACCCAAGACAGATGAGTGCATGCGATTAACTGGATAACATGTTGTAAGAACAACATCACCCCAAAATGAATGTGCGGCACACCTCTAAATATGTAGGGTCCGAGTGACATCAAGTAAATATCGATACTTTCGCTCTGCAACACCATTTTGCTGAGAAGTGTACACACATGATGTTTGATGAATTATACCATGGGAGGAAAAAATATGATAGTGCACGAGTACGAAATTCCAAAGCATTATCGGTCCTCACAAACTTCACCGACGAAGAGAAAACATTATGCACTTCATTGATAAAAGTTTTGATCACATCCCCCGCTTCAGATTTATTCTTCAATAGAAACACCCATGGCAAACGAGAAAAATCATCTACCGCAACAAGATAAAATTTGTGTCCGTGGTGATCAGGAACATGACTTGGACCTCAAATATCGACATGAACTAACTCAAAAAGGGAGCTATTGCTACGACTCTGGCGATTAGAAAAAGCTGACCGATGACGATTTCCCAACTGACGCGCTTCACACTGGAAGGAAGAACCTGGAGAAATCTGCGACAAAATGCGAGAGGGAGGTGGCCAAAACGTAGATGCCAAGTATAGGGAGAGACTGGTCCGGTTGAATGAAAGGATGTGCCTGCATAAGGAGTGTGAACCAGGCGATAAAGGCTACCCTGCTCACGGCCACACGTAATCACTCTGCCCGTAAGAATGTCTTGTAAAACAAGAGACGATGGGTCAAACATAGCTCGACAGTGCAAATCCTTTGTAAGCTGACTAATAGATAACAAATTCATAGAGAAATCCGGAGCATGTAACACATTCTGCAGACGCATCGATGGCGTCAAACTAATCTCCTCTGTCCTGTGATCGGGGAGTGAGTCCCGTCGGCTATCACCACGGTTCTTCATGGAAGAACCTGTCTATATGCTGTAAGTTGCTCTCTGTCTCCACGTAAATGATGTGTCGTCCCGGAGTCCATAATCCATTCTGTAATCTCAGGTCCATGACACGAGGTAAAAGTATAAGGACTACCGGAGGTGCTGGCTGTAGCGGACGTACTGGCAGAAGCAGAAACTGTCACATCTGAATGGCCTCCTGGAGATGAGGCAAGAGTCATGATATCCCTAAGTCTGGCTACGAGATCATTAAATCTCTGATCTAAAGTAGAAGGTACATGAGACTCAACCTATTCCGCTACCCGTGCTGATGGTGGGAAACCATGCTTAGAATAGAATGTATCTTCTGAATGATCGGGACGATGACAATACGTGCAGGGTTGACGGATTCGACCCCCTCTACCATGGGGTCCACGTCCATGAAAGGTAGATGAGCCGCCTCTGCCCCTGGAGGCTGCCATTGTCGAAGAGGTTTGGCTAGTAGTAGCAGTCGGAACAATGATCCTACTAAGTCTACGGATAGCTTCCTCCATAGGAGTAGTAGTAGCATCCGCAAGGATCTGAGAGCGAGCAGCGTCATATTCAGGATCAAGTGCAACAAGGAACAACAACCATGGTAGCATTCTTGTATGTCTTTTGCTGCTTAGGAGTGGCCGTCAGAGGCATGAAACTGTGGAGCTTCTCAAACATCCCGCGTAAGGATGTGTACCATGAGTGGAGAGGTCGTCCGTTCTGCTTGACAGTGAAGATATCATGCTGTAGTTGAAGGATCTTGGTCTCATTCCGTGCCCGAGAATAGGTTGCTGCAAGAATATCCCACATTGCCTTGGCAGCGGACTGATGCAACACGTCATCGGCGATCTCTATTGTCAGTGTACCTAACGGCCAAACTTTGGCATATGCACCGTCCGCCTCCCACAAGGCGCGAATCCCTGTTTTCTCCACCGGTTCATAGTCGGAGAATATGCTTCTTACCGTTAGACTTCATAAGGCTCATGAACTGCATAACCCATAGCTCATAGTTCGTCCCGTCCATCTTGACAATTGGTGGCAGACCTCTGAAGGCACCTGTGGCGGGTACATCGACGTTGTTTTCTGACATGTTGTCAGATGAAGATTACATGGATTTTGTAGACCGATAGATAGATGTCTACACTGACATGTGAGGATTCAATTGCATATGTAGACTTATGCAATCAAATCCATCAACCGAAGCGAAAGAGAGAGGATGACGGAAGGCCGACAACAGTGGAGGCCGATGACCTGACGGCTACGGTGGAGAGGCTCGAGGAGGGCTGGCGGTGTCGAGGAGGTGCGCGGGTTGGCGGCACGAAGGAGGTGCGCAGAGGGTGGGGGGGCGCCGACAGAAAGGAGGGCTGGCGGGTGGTGGCGTCGAGATTGGGGGGGGGGTTGGCGGGTGTGGATTAGGGGTAGGGTATACGAGCTTCGGTCTAGGACTGTCGCTCTGATACCAGGTTGGAAGAAATGAGTGCGTTGTTTATTTCTGAGAATCCTAGGCTCTCTTATATAGAGGAGAGACCTATGGGTAGATTACATAAGATGGATACAGAGAAATAAAAAAAAGAAAAAGGTACAAAGAGAATCTGGAAATATATAAATATCTCTACAGTACGTGATCACTCGATCACGAATACACAGGGAGGCGGAGTGGCAGTGGACAACCGCACAGAGGCTATTCCACGCAACAACGGCGATGATGCCGAGCGACGAAGGGGTGTAGTGGTGGCATCTCTAGTGGTTAGGGAGGTTAGGGTTTTTTGGGTATGAGAACTCCGATGTAGGACCGTCACTCTGATACCATGTTGGTGGAAAAATGATTCTATATTCATCTATGAGACCTTAGGGCTCTCTTATATAGAGGAGAGTCCTAATGGGTTAATTATAGACTGTAGACCGCATAAATAGAAAATAGATAAACAATACTGGAAAACATAAAAATATCTTGATAGTAATAATTGGGTTAATTGGTAATACTGGTCTAGTAGATGCTATCACACATATAGTCGTACTCAATTCGAGGGAATTGTTTGATCTTAAAGTGAATCTTCTACAATTTCACACGTGAGGAGTTATTTCTTGGTTTCATCCAATCATTAATAGCTTATTTTTTAAAGATAATAATAGATAGAAACACCACTCATAAGGAGTCCTATCTAAGTAAAGAAATATAGGCCCATTTGCCATCCACACTAGAATAGATATTTTTTTTTGAAAAATGGAAGCAATATTCTTAATACTTGTTTTTTCTGACTCTTGGTTTTTAAATTGCCCCAAAATAAACATGATTGGTTTAACTCCAACCAACATCTTAGAGGTGGAAAAGGTCGAGGGAGGAATGTTTATCAGCATTATGTTTAACGCAGTTTGGAATTTAGGGAATTGTATTTGAAGGGTGAGAAACCCCTTCCCTGAATAGTTGTCCAACCATAATTAGAAGTCCTTACATCTTCGAGTCTTTTCTGAAGAAGTGGCATGATTAAAGACATAATTGCACAAGTACCCTCTCAAACATGGTGTCCTTACCAGCCCGGCTTTGTCCCCTATTCCAACATAGACCATAGCACGATTCCAGCTACTTGTCGCACAACTCTCCCTTGTCAACACCTTTCAGACTATTCTTGCTTAGTAATGCCTTATTGAGTTGCATTAATCTTCTAATCCCCACACCTCTCTTTTAGGTTGCATACTTCTTCCCAGTTGAGTAAACTAACACCTCGAGCCCCTTCATCTACTCCCTTCTCAGGATTTTTCTTCACACCCCATCAATTTGTTTTCCACCTTTTGCTAGCAATATGAAAATGGACATGTAGAACATAAGGGTAGTTGACATTATTAATCTCGTCAAAAGCAAGGCCCTAAATGTCGGTTTCGGTCACCATTTCGTTATCGACCAAAACAGAATTTCGATGGAATTTCGGTGGAATTTCGACCGAAATTTCGGTCATTTTTTGTACTAGGACCCCCATATTTCGATCGTTTCGTTCATTTCGGTCGAATTTCGATTTCGACTGGAAATCGATATTCGACAGAAATTCGACCGAATTTCGCTGAAATTTAAGGCCATGGTCAAAAGTAGCGATCTCCCCTAGAGAACACCTTCTCCTTCTACCTTTTGGGCCTTAGACTCAAGTCTCTCCATCGATGGTCCCCATGCCTATCAACTGAGAGGTTGGGCTCACGACTCCTAAGTATATCATCAACAAAAACTGACTATTTCAAGCGAACTGGAAAGATGGTCGCACTACTTCGATTTTAAGGGAGTCAGGAGAGTCTTGAAACTGCTTCAAAATCCTTGTCAGAAGTCAAGGACCTCAAACAAGAACCTTTCTCTCGGGAAGAAGAAAAGAGAGATGGTTCAAAGCAGCTCTCTTTTACCTACTCATAATTGAGTCCGGCCTCCGAATGAGACAGGGGCTCAGGGAAAACCTATCAAAAAGAGAAAGACTGATATTCAACGCCCTTCCACATTCTTCGACCACATGGTCCTCCATTCATAACAAAACTAATGTTGATTTTGATTATTGACCCTCAACATCGAAGCTTTCACCAACACTTTCACCATCGCTTTGATCAATTGAATTTGCAACACCAAACCCTACGGGAAGCATGTCCCGCTTGAGGCTTGCAGTCAACATCCCCACATCAAAATCGTTGAACAATCCACTGTTGTAGCATTAGGATATTGTTGAGGCTAGGCTCTCTACGGCAATAGTGACCAAAAACGATGCCAAATGGCATTGCTGCCTCATTCTACTCCTCGATTATACTTACTCCATTTTGATCAATTGATAACGTTGCTTCACCTAATTGATCGGTAGGTTCGAGATTCCTCCTTCCTTTTAAGACTCCATTAATAATGCCATTCGAAAGCATTGAGTCTCTGCAAAATCCACCTTTCATACAAACCCATTCACTCCTTTTCTTTCCCAAACCGAGATCATTAGTCATTACAAAGTTGTCTAGTAGGTATGTCCATGGAATAAAAGCTGACCGAGTAAGTCATGTATCCTCAGCATCACAATCTTCATGATTATCAGGTGGATCTCATTCGACAAAACGATCGGTCGACACTCCCCTAGCCGATTAGGAAACTCCTTATTAGAAAGAAGAAAATCGGTTCAATGTCTCATCTTTGAGTTCTCAACATGGAGTGCAGTCACCACCAACATGACCTCGCTCCCACACATTCCCAGAAATCTTTATAGAAGAAAATCAAGAAGCAGTTCAACCCGTTGACCACTTCTGCTATAGGGTTCTCATGCTTACCTTAACTTCATCCTCTATGATCGGTCTACGATGCTCTCATGTTGTTATGGTGATAACTTGCTCCTTGGATCATCTCCCTTGTCATACCACTGTATTCTCTTTGTATGAAAGTATGAAACCCTTGGTATAACATGTCAAAGTCGCGCTGACTTCCTGCTTCTCCTCGATGCCTTCCTTATCCATCAAGAATCTCGCAAAGGCGTTTCTCCTACGTCTCTCTGATGTTGTTAGGTGTAAGAACCTAGTGGTGATGCCCCCTTCCGCCAGTTATAGCTATTTGAACCTCTATCTCCATTGTACTTCCCTCATCTCATCCTCCTATCTTACTACGACAAAGTACTCTCGTCCTCCACCATGTCCAGACTATCCACCCACATCAGAGCTTACTGGCTTCTCTTCTTCTGATTCATGAAAAGACTTCTTGTAGCTGATCAAGAAGATGCACTTTGACTTAAGTCTGATTGTTGACATACGAGTTGTGAGTCCTTTCTCGAGACACCCCTCAAGTGTTGCTCCTCCTCGTTCTATTTGTATTTTCTTTCTTTCATATCATCCATTCCATTTGTCCACCCTCTCGTCTTCCTTCTTGTGTGGTTTGGCATGCTCTTCTTCATCTCCTCTTACTGAGTTCATCTTGGTGTTGGTCGGGGTTCTCCCCAAGCTTTGCAAGATTATCGAGGATTAACGTGTGAACGTTTTTTTGTGGTTAGCTAGATATGATAGGATTATGATTAAGGAGCGACGGGATATAATGTTCACCACATGTGACGTCACTGGTCCTAGGTGTACATAAGAAATTGAAGATATGAATCACATATTATTCGGATGCAGTTCTTCACAACGGATCTGGAATGAGACAAATATTTCATGGATCAGGACGAGTGACTGCACATCCTTTTGGAAATCTCTGCGGACAGTTAACGACAACTCAATTGATGATGTCTCTCCCGCATTTGCATTGTTGTGGGCCATTTGGTGAGCTAGAAATGATTGTGCTTTCGTGATCGTTGGTTTTCTTTGGAGAGTGTTCTGGTGCATTTCAGGGGTCTATGCTTACTGGACCTTCTCTAGTTGTAATACCTTCATTTTTTAATAGGACATCGGAATTCCATCCTCTTTATTTTTTAAAAAAATATTGGTGGTGGAACGACCAAATGTTTGAAGGAGGCTTGGCTACCTAGGTTTACAACATCATTCTTGGAGGAGAGGATTATCGACTTTGTGACTTATGGTCATAATGTTGAAAAGGGTTGAGCCGTAGGGCCTCAAGCAGGACATGTGAAGCTGGGATGGGGTGCCTTTGCTGTTCTAAGAGAGTGAGATGGAGGGCCTCTAATTTTGCCTTGGACTATAAGCTGCTCTGGAATGCCAAGGAACCTTTGAAGATGATATGCACACTTGGTTGGTATGGAGAAAACGATCGTTTACATTGACACTTTGGCGGATAAGCGCGTTATGGTGTGGAAAGTGGACTTTGCAAAGGCTTATGATAGCCTTGACTGGAGGTTCCTATGGTCGGTTCTGAGGAGGGGGTTTCCGGAAAGATGGATCTCTTGGATGAGACGTTGTGTGACAACGTCTTCTCTCTCGGTCATGGTGAATGGACGCCCGGAGGGCGGCTCTTTCCAACCTCGTCGGGGCGTGCGCCAGGGGTGCCCCTTTGCTCCTCTGTTGTTTGTTCTCGCCACGGACGTTTTGACGCACATTGTTCTTCGCATGGTTAATTGCGGGCTCTCAAATGGTTACGAGAATCGCGGGTCGTTGATCCCGCTTTTACAGTACGCCGACGACACTATCTTCTTCATTGAGGGGTGAGCAACGGAGGCCGATGGCATGACCATGGCTTTGGATATCTTCAGTGAACTCTCCGGTTTGTTCAAGAATTCTGTTAAGTCGAAGGTCGTCCCTCTCGGCCTGTCTGTGGATGAGGCTGGTGCTTGTGCGCGGGCTTTAGGGTCGGACTGCAGCTCTTTGCCGATGGACTATCTGGGGATGCCATTGACAGTGGGAAGAACCAGGGTGCAGGATTGGCTCAGAGTCGTGGAGAAGGTGGAGGCGAGGCTGGCGGGATGGAAGTCGGCCGTTCTATCGAGGGGGGAGGGGCATTTGGTCCCTCTAAAGGCGGTCCTGTCATCCATCCCTGTTTATTTCCTTTCCAATCGCCGCTTGTCGAAGGGAATTCGTGATCGGCTTGAGAAGCTTATGCGTCGGTTCTTGTGGGGAAAGCATGGGGAGGAAATAAGGGGCATTCACCTTGTTGGATGGGAAGAAATTACGCTCCCCAAGAATGAGGGGGGGCTGGGGGTCAAGCGGCTGGATCAAATGAACGAGGCCTTACTTCTTAAGTGGGCAAGCAGGATTTGGGGCCCTGGGGAGGATTTTTGTTCATCCGTGCTGCGCAAGATCTACGATGTTGGGGGGGGGGGGGCATCACCGAGGCCGGGTGCTCGCTTGGACTCTCCCACTCCATTCTGGAGGGTGGTGGTGGATGTTTTTTCCAAACATATCTCTCTGTTTAGACCGATCCTTGGCAGTGGCGACTCCTTCGCTTTTTGGTCCGATGACTGGACGGGGGGGGGGGTCCCCTTTGCGCGCGCTTCCCGCGCCTGTTTGCTCTCGCGAATGATAAAAATATGATGGTGGCGTCTTGCTGGCCGGATGGAAGTTGGTTTGCGGCTTTTTCATCTAGCTTCTCCAACCAGAGACTCGAGGAGTTCCTTGCGTTACTGGATTCTGTCAAGGTTGTGTGGCGTCCAACGAAGGGGAGGGACCATTGGGGATGGCGTGCGGGTCCATTCTCGGTTAAGAAGGCTTTTGGGGCAATATGCAAACCTCCGCCATCTCGCTCGGAGGTTGTGATTCGCGATTGCATGTTCTTCTGGGCTCTCAGGCTGCCCGAGCGAATTGGTTTCTTCTTATGGCTGCTGCGTAGACAAAGGCTGATGACGAGGGACAGGTGTGCTACACTTCTGGGTACCATTTCTGATAGGTGCCTTCTTTGCGAGGAGGGGATTGAGACCGTGGAACATCTTTTCTTTAAATGTCCCAAGGTAATCCAGATTTGGGGGGTGGGGCAGATTACCTTGGTTATATGTTGTGGATATGGCGTCTTTTTGCGGGTTGATGGTGGCTAATAAGAGCAGGGTGCGGAGGGAGCTAATCTACCCAGTCGCTATTCTGTGGGCCGTTTGGCTGGGGAGGAATGCTGTACTCTTCTCGGGGCAATGTTTTTACAAAGAAAATGTGGGGAGTCATGCAGCGAGACTAGTGGAGGAATGGGATCTATAATTGGTCTTTTTGTTCCTGTCACTTGTGTACTTGTTTCTTTTGTTTTCTTTTAATAAATAAAATATGGGGCGAACACCATTGAGTGTCTCCCCCTGTTTCTGGCTTTCAAAAAAAAAGTGGGGCAGAGGTTTTGACAGTGGTTGCTTGGTTTGTGTCTTGTTGGAGGAGGATGTCCATAGCTCGTTCTTCACTTGCCTTAAAGCGGGTCGGGAGCCAAGTCATTTTAAGCAAGCTTCGAGGCTGAAGTGGCAGGCATGGGAGATCGAGTACACAAATGGCGGCGTAATCGGAATCGGCCGTTTAATGTCCTTTGGGCCATTTGGAGTGTGAGTGAAACTCGGTGGCCTTAACGCATATTTGGGATACTATGTGGAAACATGTGCATAGCACAAAGGTCATCCATGCATCGTGGGTGCATCACAGTTGCACGTGTAAGGTGTTGTAAAGAGAGTGGCGGGACGCATGCTAAAGGCATTGCATATGCTGTGTTATTTTCCTCTTTTTTCATTTTTTCCTTTTAGATAAATTACTGGATGGCATCCCCTGCGGGATGGTCTTGTTTTGTATTCTAAAGAGAAGCTTGATTGGCATTTGAAATCCTTCTAAATGGAAGAGGTTTGGTAGGTTTGATTTTTTTTCACAAGATATATTTAAGGTATATTGATATTAAATTTGGCTAGTGGCAGTGTATGATGTAAAAGTAGGACTTCTCACTATTGCGGGTTTTGTGGAGGGAGTTGCATGTAACAGCCACACCCATTTCCTTCTTAGTCAATGGAAAGCTTGTTGTGGAGGGATGGCTGCAATGTTAAAGGTTGTTGGCAGCCAATGTAGCATTCTTTCCTATTGTTGTTCGTGGTTATTGAGTTAGTCTATGATATAAATACGGGACTTCTCATAATTGTAGGTTTGTGGATGGAGTTGCGGGTACCGACACACCCTTTTCCTTCTCAGTTAATGGAAGATGGCTGGCCTAGGTAGCGTTCTTACCTATTGTTGTTCGAAGTGGTTATAGCAATTTAGTTAGTAATCACAACTTTGGACTCATCTTTAAGGATTTGATGCCATGTTATTGAATCCATGACTTTTCTTTGATACATCGATTAATCTATATTTTTTTAAAAAATTGGATTCCTGGTTCTCAACTGTTCTAACCTTGGTGTGAAAAAATGTCACTTTGAGTCGGCCCAACCTCCATGTTTCGAGAGGCATGCCTTAGGAACCTCCAGTGAGGTGGCCTCAGTTGGGTGAGGTACTACCTCAAGGCGGAGCCTAAGCCTCAATTCTGATCTTTAAATGATGTTTCTGAATCATATGTTTGAGTCTATTAAGGGCTGTCAGCTTTTCTTATGTTGTTTTTAGTTGCTTAAAATATGGTGTTGTTTTTATTGTTTCTGGTATGTTCATGGAAGATGTTAGATATTATCTGGTTAATGCTGTGATTGCTCATGTTCACCATGAGGGTCAAATCTCACTAAATGTGTTTATCGTAGAATTTATTATAGTTGACATGTTATTTTGAACTGATTTTCTTAAATCTGACTTTTTTTAAGATCAACTTGGCTTATGCCTTGTCTCGACTAAAATGAAACTACCAGGAGGTGCATCTTATATTTTAAGCCTTGGTTTAACAAGTCAGATGTCGTTTCTTTTGCAATTGACTTGCATTGAGATTTAAGTCGGTACTTGCTTTCCCTTTTTTTTTGGGGGGGGGGTTGTTTAATAGGATGTTTAATGGTTTATTATTTCAGTTTCCTGTAGTGGGTGACGGTATATCTTGAAGATTGTCAATAAGGAAGACGATATCCAGTGTTTTTTTAAATGTAGAAAGAAGCAAACAACTAACAAGAATGAGATTTTTATAGGAATAAAAAATCGTAAATATAGCTTTATGTTTTAGCCATGTCAATTGATCAGCTTCGTGATTAGCAGGGATCAATTTTTGACCCGGAAACTGGAGCTAAGCTACATGTAGAGCTTGCAAGATCTAACTCGAGGACTAAAAGGCCACAGGGTACACGTCAAGACGTGCACATTCGGTTATTATATTTACAATAGTACATCTTTGGATGCTTTGCATGTGCAAACAGGGAGGAGAGTGTCTTTCTACCTTATAAATCTTTATCTGATTTAAGATAATTTATCGCGTTTCTAACTTTTTTTACAGGGGATGGTCCATATGTAATTGTTGATAAAAGAGTAAAAGCAGACAAGAATATACAAGGGGCATCCAGCAATGATGGTAATGGAATTTCTGCTATTTAAATATCTTCCTTATTTTTTCACCCCCAGTTTTACTGGGATCCACATGGTCTAGATTTTTCTTGTGTATCCTTCATGGAACTTTCTTCTAGAACTCACTTGCACATGTTTTGCCACATTCACATTCAGGAGATGGTGGATCAGATTCAGACAATGACGGCAGCAAGGGTCCTCTACATGCCACCCCGAGGTTCAATTAAATTTTAGTCAGCACATATACATAATTAGAATAGCTAAGGAGATACTAGTTAAGGGATCCTTACATCACTTGTTTCTATGGATGTTGTCATTTGTTCATGTTGTCTAATACCACTCTTTTTTTCCCCAGCAGTAAAGCTGTTGAAAAGACGGATACTCAAGCTACAAAGAATGTACGTTACTACAAATTTCTGGCCTGTTTTGGTTGATTTTATATAGAGAACCTTGGCAAATTTTTAGATTGCATTGAAATGATTAACACGAGCCATCAAAACAATCCGTTTTAGTAGTAGGATAAGGAGATAGCAAGGGGTAGCAATTCATCATGTGTGAGTTGTCTCATTTTTTATCTAAAAAAGGGGAAACACTCCAGAGGTGTCTATCCTAAATATTTTAATAAAGGTAAACTTTAGGGAAAAACTTACAATAGCTAGGTCTTGAGAAGAGATCTAGCGAGATGAGTTACATTATCAAGATAAAACCTATCGGTTTGAAAGATGATCCCATTACGTGAAAGCCAGATTGTCCAGATTGTGGTGACATGGTGCAAGAGATCTGCCATGGGCCTAAACAGATTGGCTCCTAAAGAACTCTAGAAGTTGGTGTGGGAAGATAGGTCCACCTAATGGATGTCCATATATCGCCAATTCTCACGGAGACAAGTGCACATGAAAAACAGGCGAACCAAGTCTTTGCTCGCACCGACACCCTTAGGGCATGAGGTCTCATCCCCTTGGATAAAGGTGGATCTTCTTGCCTTTGTAGGTAGCCACTGGAGTCCGTGGAGCTAGAGAAAGAATTTAATCTTCAACAGAATACTTATGGTCCAGATCAGGTTCCAATCCCTTTCCCTAGTGCTTGGGTCAGACACAAATTTGGCGATGAGTGCCCTGTAAGCTTTCTTCATAGAGAAAAAGACATCACATTGCACCCAATGATCGTGTTCCACATATGAGCTCGGGTAGCTCACAAGTTCCTCTGATATTCGTAGAAAATTCTTGACATGATGTTTGTGAACCCCTCAGGATCTGGGTACCCGTTAATCACACACTCGCACTATTATTCACATGAGATTGCATGAAGTTGCAGAAAAATAGGGAAAATTTTTCGCGCGGCTAATTATCCACATGACATTCACATCCACAACATAACCACAAGATCATAGAGAGACAAATGGCACCAAAATTTCTTTTCATTAATATTCATATCAATTTACAACATGTACAAGGATCTTCCATTTTACAACATATATCCCAAAGTGTGATACAAAAGAGATAGCATTTACATCATTATAAAAACTGAGACAAAATAATTCATACCGTCTAGTGTATACTCTATCTCCAGGAAGCATGTATAGCTACTGAGCTGCTGCTAAACTGCAGGTTGTTTGCTTGCCAAACACGTTAGGAAAGAAGAGGCGTCAGCAATTGCTGGTACCTCCCAAAAACTTATAAAAATAACTAGACATTTAATATGTGCAAAAGCAAGCAAGTAGAAAGGTGGAAAGTAAAGTTTACATCTACTTGCGTAAGTAAAAAGGGTTTCAAGTTGTTTGTAATGCATTTCTAATGATTTTCCCAGAACCCAACATTTCCCACATATGACACATTTATATTGTAGTTGAATATTCATGAGTATAAGAGTGTAAACATATATATCATTTTCTAGCAATTTCAACTTTTGATCATAACCTCTCCAAATCTTAACTTCAATTGATTCAGATATAACTCCAGATGATGTAGATATAGATATGGATGATATAGATGTAGAATCGCCAAGTCTGTTGGCGAAGTAAACTCAAGCGGTGAAGAAGCCTACAGATGGCTCTTCCGTCTCGCCCTCTAATTGGAAGCGCGGTCCAATAGAGGGATAGGTCTACTCCCAAACTACGTCACTGAGACGGGTGAGACTCTCTAGAAAAGTCGCTCTAGAAACCTGCCCGACTAGTACGGGCGAACGAGCTCGTACGTAAAACTGAAAACCAAGGATCCCCCACCTGGGTATCCTAAAAGACAGGGTCAGCGGAACTGGTCTAAAGTCAGGATCCCAACGAGGCGTAAAAACACTGCGAGCTCGCGTAAAAACCGTGTAAAAGACTGGGATCCTAGACCAGCGCATTAAGCGGCCGCTGCCCTAACTGGGCTTCCTTTCCTCCGCCCAGTTGAGGGTCACCGCGCCCTCAGGCATAAGGGTCACCATGACCGGCACTATCCATTATTGATCATTATTGATTTTTACTAACCGCGTAGGTTCATTGATTTCATAACCCTATTTCCATATCTTATAAGATTAGTTTCACAGATCTCAATGATTGGCCCCATTCAATTATTATTATTATTAATTTCATTAGAAATATGATCCTTTAGTAAAAGAAATCAGATTTGATTAGATATGATGGTATCTAAAACTTCCATTTATAACTTAGATTTTCTTGAGCTATTGAATAAAATATAGGAATCATAAGCTTTCAAAAATCCGAAATTTAAATCCATAGTATAATAGTATTACTATGTTACCATTACATTGGGATTATTGATATCTTAATTCCACTAAAATGATGTAATTATTGAATCAGGGTTTCTGAGTTCGACTCTTCTTACTAACCTTGGCAAAAGTTCACCAATATCCATGCTTTTGTAATTCCCTAATAATTTCAATCACTGTGGTTATAAAATACACTCATCCCTTGTAGATCCAAACTCTTAAAATTGCTATATTATCTTCGATCACGCGCTTTTCACTTCCAGTATTTAGGGTACATTGGCTGTAACCAATAATTTAAATATACAATCTTTAGGACTCAATTCAAGCTTAAATATTTAGCATATATAACAGAAGGTCATAGATCCCTTTTTAAACCATTAACCGATCTGACCATATCGAGACTAATGGCATGATTGATCAAAGGTCAAGTACTGACATAGCTCATGTAAAAAGAAAAAAGAACCGGGACAACTAAGAGATTATACCCACGAATATCAGATGCATTGTCACGATGAGAACAACAAAATGAAAGTTTTATCAAGTCTCAGGATCATCCATAATCATATAGTTCAGAAGTGAATGTCACTTAAGGAATAATTATTTTTCAAACACTATACACCATTTTCCTTAATAATCAGAGTACCTCTTAGTGAGCTTAGCATATTTAGCCATCTAGTGATTATCATCTATTAATTTGCACATCAGCCATTGATGACAAATCTCAGCATATCTAACTTCATATGGTTCCTTTAGCTCTCACACATCCCTAAGAAAATACTTAGAATTCTTATTCTAAATAGAGAAAATCAGCTCATTTATAACTAACACCTTCTTCAAAACCAAATGAGGTATAGGTATCCATTAAATTGTAGGGTATAAAAGCTGATCGAATTAGGGTAATAATTCTCTAAATGTTCAATTGAAGTGCAATTGATCTAATTCAACATATGCCAGATGACTAATTCTCCAATTGTTCTTTTTTCTTTTTCTCCAGTCCCGTTGTGGTTTCTACTTGCCAATCATTGCACGAGGCGGTTGCGGAGGCGGCTGGCCTTGATCCCTTGGCTGACCAGCGCCATACTGGTTTTTGAATGCACCACTACACTTTGGTGTTTTTTTGGGGGTTTTCCGTTTTTGGGCTTTCATTCCTGTTTTTGATGAAGATTGTATCTTGGAACGTTCGTGGCTTGGGTGATGCGGATCGTAGGCGCATTTTGGGCGCGCGCCTTGTTGAATGGTCCTGTGATATCGCGTTCATACAGGAGACGAAGCTGCCGGCTATGGACGATGCTATGTGGCGTTCTTTTGGGGCTGGACAGATAAACGAATTCCGTGCGCTGGATGCTTTGGGTGCTAGGGGAGGTGCTTTTTTGGCCTGGCGATCGTCGCGCTTCTCCTTTTCGTCGTGTAGGCTGGGCCGTCACTCTATTTCGTTGCTGTTAATTTGCGGGCGGACTAATATTTGTATGGCCTTCTCTTGTGTTTATGCCCCTATTTGTCATGTTGCCCGTCGTGAACTGTGGGAGGACCTTCGGGAGGATGCTGCTGCTTTTGGAGACATTCCCTGGCTGATTGGCGGGGACTTTAATGTAACATTGCATGCTCAGGATCGCCCACGTGGGCGCGGTGGTCTCGATCCGGGTTCCTTGGATTTCTTGGAGTTCATTAACGATTTGGCTTTTGAATCGTTGGTTCCAAACGATATTTCTTTCACATGGCGGAATAGCTCCTCGCGGTCGCGGATTGATCGTTTTTTGGCAAATAACTCTATGATGGATTGTTTCCCCTTATGTTTTGTCTCCTCGAAACCGCGATCTTTCTCGGATCACAATCCTATTTTTTGGTCGAATGGGGAGGAGATCCGTCCGCACTGCATGTTCCACTTTGAACGCTCTTGGCTATTGGAGTCTGGATTTCGAGATCTCGTGCGACAACATTGGTCACAACTTTCACCATCTGGCAGTGCCGCTAGTCGATTTGATTTTAAGATTTCATCTCTCAGGAAGCTGCTGGCGTCTTTTAAAAAGGACATTCGTTCTGCCCGCATTGCCACCCGCGTGGAGGCGGATGAAGTAATTTTGCGGTTCGACCGTATTGAGAATGATCGTGACCTTAATCAGGAAGAGTTGCTTGCTCGCGCCAATGCTATGGATAAGGTGAGGCTTGAGGATCGGAAGCGTGTGATTGAATGGCGCCAACGTTCTCGGTTGCGTTGGTTAAAGGAGGGAGACGCTAATACCTCGTTCTTTCACAGGATCGCTTCGGGTCGCCGGCGATCCAATTCTATCTCTTCTTTGCTTATTAATGGCTCTCAGGTGCAGGGGGAGCGGGAGTTGGGTATGGCTGTGTCGGCTTACTTCAAGGAGTGGTATGGGTGCAGGGCTACGCGTCAGTGGCGGTGGTCGGGTAGGGGCGCCGCTGTGCTCCCTCAGGCGGATGCAAATCTCCTTATTGTTCAGATTACTTTGGAGGAATTGAAAGAGGCGGTTTGGGCTCTTAACTCTGACGCAGCCCCGGGACCGGATGGCTTCCCCGTTTTTTTCTATCGGGAATTTTGGGATGTCATCTCCCAGGATGTCTTGGAGGTCGCTAGCGAATTTTGCTCTGGCAACAACGGTTTTAATAAGCTTAACAAGTCTATTATAGCTCTCATTCCCAAGTCCTCTTCTGCCAACCGCATTGAAGATTTCCGGCCAATCTCCATTTCAAATGCCATATACCTTATCATTGCTAAGGTCTTGGCTCGACGGCTGGCTCCGCTTCTTGATTCGCTCATCTCGCCTTCCCAGGCGGCTTTTATTAAGGGTAGGCAAATTGGTGATTGCTATGCGGTGGCGTCCGAAATTATCCATGCTTGGCACAAAAACGATGTTAGGGGGATTCTATGGAAAATCGACTTCTCTAAAGCCTATGACTCTCTGGATTGGCGGTTTTTATGGTCTGTTCTTAAGAGGCGGGGATTCCCACCGTTATGGATTTCGTGGGTGCGACGTTGCGTTTCGACTGCCTCTCTGTCGGTTACTCTCAATGGCCGCTTGGCGGGGGGCTTTTTCCAGCCTCGCCGGGGAATTCGGCAAGGATGCCCCATTGCTCCCTTACTATTCGTCCTGACCGCTGATGTGTTATCCAGCATGATTCATAACGTGGTTGCGTCAGGCCTGTCCCGTGGTTGTTCCATTGGGCCCTTCTCTATGCCGATTATTCAGTTCGCGGATGATACCATTTGCTTCATCGAGGGCGGGGCGTCGAATGTTGCTGGGATGGCTATCAGATTGGAGCTCTTTAGTGAGGCGTCGGGGCTTCTCATCAATTATAATAAATCCTCTATGGTCCCTTTTTACATTCCCCCTGAGGAGGTTGAGGTCTGTTCGAGGATCTTGCGCTGTCCCGTGGGTGCTCTTCCGCTGGATTATCTTGGGCTCCCGTTGACTACGGGACGTGCACGCTTACGTGATTGGCAGCCGTTGGTGGATCGCATGGTTGCTCGCTTGGCTGGCTGGCGTGCCGCTATCCTCTCTCGGGGAGGTCGTTTGGTTCTTCTCAAGTCCGTTCTTTCTTCTATGCCAATCTACTTTTTCTCTGTGAAAGGTATGCCTAAGGGGGTCCGTCGGCGGTTGGACTCTTGTTTGAGGACTTTTCTTTGGGGAAAGAAGGGGGCTGCGTGTAGCGACGTTCCTTTGGTCGCTTGGGACGATGTGGCTCGGCCAAAGAAGGAGGGGGGGCTGGCGGTGAGGCGGTTGGATGTCGTGAACGAGGCTTTTCTCCTCAAATGGGTGACTCGCCTTTGGGGTCCGGAGGATAATCTAATGATTAACTTCTTGAGGTTGGCTGTGGGGGTCGACCGGTGTTTGGGTTTGGATGCTCGCCTATTGGGCTCTCCCTCTCACTTCGCTCGTGATATTGGGAATATTATGGTCCGTAACAGTGCTCTTTTCGTCACTAAGTTGGGGAATGGCTCGCTCATCCGCTTTTGGGGCGATGATTGGACTGGTAGGGGGCCTCTTAAGGATGTTTTTCCTCGCCTCTTCGCGTTGGTGGATGATAAAGACGCGAGGGTTGCTTCTTACTGGGATGGGGCTGCTTGGGGGCCCAGATTTGTGGGCAACCTTTCCGATCAGCGCCAATTGGAATTCATGGCTTTACTGGAGGTTCTTGCGGACTCGCCCTCGCCTTCTGTGGGTCGCGATCACCTATGTTGGAAGGACGGCTCCTTCTCCATTCGCGAGGCTTACCGGGCTCTTCTTCCGCCCTTGGTTGTGGCTGATGATTCTTTGCTTCGGGATTGTCAATTCTTTTGGGGCCTCAGGGTTCCTGAACGAATTGACATCTTCTTATGGCTTTTCCGTCGTGGGCGTCTCTTAACTCGCAGCCGGTGTTCTGTTCTCTTCCCTTCGGTTTCGCCTACCTGTGGTCTGTGCAATCTGGAGGACGAGTCTACTGACCACCTGTTCTTCCGTTGTGGGAAAACGCAAGACATTTGGGCGGACTTGGGTTGGCTTGACGTCTCGGACTCCGCTTCCTTCTGCGGTTGCTTGGTTCGTTCTCGGGCGAGGAGTAGGAACGACATTCTCACTTCTATTTCCCGGCTATGGTGCATCTGGATTGCTAGGAATGAAGCCCTGTTTGCTGGCCAACGATTCTACTCGGAAAACGTCCTCATCTCTGCTTCACGTATGGTCTGTGATTGGTCTGTTGCCTAGGGGGTTCTTGCTGTAGTGAAGGTATCGTATTGTGATACCTTCGGTTTTTCTTTGGTTTCTTCTCTCTCCCTTTTTCTCTCTGCATATTCGCTGTAAGTCTCTTCTCAACTTTGTTTTTTCAATAATTATGGGGCGAGCACCAACGAGTGCGTCCCCCGTTTTTGAGCTTCAAAAAAAAATTATTAATATGATACACAGGAAACAACATGGGAACAATTTGTTCTTAGCCTCATGCTTAGATCACATGCATTTTACTTTAGTTACCGAGGTGTGATGAAATAGAAATTTCTAAAAGATTGCAGTGATAGTGATCATACCCTTCAAGAAACATAAAAGGACACAGGAGATATTCCAATATTGTCTCAAAATTCGACATGCAAGGCCGCAAAAAGGAATTAGTTGACAAGGGTTGTACCTAAGTCTTCCACATGAAGATCAAACTACATGCAGGAGTTCTGATTAGGAGAAACAATAGTTTATTCCACTGGAGACATGCAACAGTTTATAAGGAGAAGAGAATTATCTTGCATGAAGGAAGGGTTGTAATCGGAAGGGGGTTTGAGGAGAGCCATACCTCCAGCAGGCTTCTTTGGCTGAGAAGAATAAGGAGGAGGGTTGGAGGAATAGCTCCAACAGCAAGAAATCTATAATCGAGCTTTGAAGAGAGAGGTGGGGCTTCTTTGGCTGAGAAGAATAAGGAGGAGGGTTGGAGGAATAGCTCCAACAGCAAGAAATCTACAATCGAGCTTTGAAGAGAGAGGTCCCCACCGTTGAGTGTAGAAGGAATTTAGAAGAGGAGGGGTTTGGTGCTATTAAGGGAGAAGGGATGGCTTTTATTGCCAAATGGATGGTCTTAAGAGAACCAAGTGGAAGAAAAATATGGAGCTGCTGTGCAGCCATATGTCTGCTGTATAACAAATAAAAATTTTATATTTTTTTTATAAACGAGCACTGTCTGCTTCCTTACTGTATTTTATTTTATTTATTAAACATTCTCTTCATTTGATATACTAAAGTCGACTGTATTTGCGCCTCGAGTATCCGTTTTCGATGCGCAATATCTCGTTTTGATCGTCTCTAAATGGCGATCAATATGAGTATAATATTGATATACTTTCGGTCGAGTTTTGAATACCCGAAATTTTCGGATACGGTTTTTGTTTAAGATTAAATATTGTGAATTTAAAATATCAAACGACCTTCGATTGACGAACGATCGATTCCGTTGGTCTTGTATCGTCGAATCGGATTTAATGACGGTCTCGGTTCGTTTTGCGGTTTCCGAATTTGCGTCACGGCTTTTCACGGCACGCATTACGAAGCGACCGATTTTTGGTCGATTTTACCTGAACAACTTTTGATTCTCGATCAATAGATCGTTTTAGGTTGGTTGGCATTGACCAACAACTTTATTGAGTTAATCGGACCCAAATCGGGTCGAGTTCGGGTTTGATTGAAAACCAGATGTTACAAATATAAAAACCTCAAAGGGAGTCTCATCCTCGAGACTCGAGTCAAGGTCATTAGTTGTCTTGAATTTTATATGGCCATAAAAACCTCAAAGGGTTTTGAACTCATAAAAAAACCTCAAAGAGAAAACAAGCCATATATTTTACCATATATTTAATTACAAAAGCTTGTTTCGATTATTACCTCAGAAAAGCTGCGGATATCGTGCCCACATATCAGCTTCGGTCTCCCACGTCGCTTCTTCGACGTCGTGACGAGCCACAAAATCTTGACCAATGGAATCTCTTTGCTGCGAAGCTTTTTCACAACACGATCAAGTATCTGGATTGGCTTCTCTTCATAAGTCAGATCTGGCTTTACATCAAGATTCTCATAACTGATAATGTGTCGAGGATCGTGCACATATTTCCTCAGGTTGGATATATGAAATACATCATGAATAGCTGAAAGATGTGGAGGAAGGGCTACTCGATATTCCACTTTCCCCACTCTCGCAAGAATCTCAAACAGACCCACATATCGCGGCGCCAACTTGCCGCGAATACCGAATCTCTGTACTCCCTTCATGGGAGATACTCGTAAAAATACCCAATCTCCGACCTGTATTTACAGGAGTTTTATTAGTCTGTGAGATTAAGTTGAACAAATATATATGTCATAATTGAATGGATGAAGAGGAAATACTTGAATTACCTGGAACTCCGAGTCTCTTCTCCGATGGTCGGCATAGCTCTTCTGACGACTCTGTGCCGTCAAAAGCCTCCGTCTCACAAGATCAACATCTCTCGTAGTCTCCTCCAAGAGATCCACGGAATATAAAGCATGATCGCCTACCTCACACCAACTGAGAGGTGTGAGGCATCTCCGCCCGTATAGTGCTTCGAATGGTGCCATGCCAATATTGCTATATGCATTGAATGGAATATGGAATGTGAACATGTTGAATGAGAAGCAAAATTTTAAATTCATATGTATGTTGCTATTTTTCTCCTGTTGTTATGAATGTCAAGTATTCGAATGTGGAATGTGTGTGCGTGGATTTGGTTTGCCGAGTACCCGGATCCTAGGGGTGTCACAAATGTTGCTCAGATAAGGCCGAGGATTGTTTCATTTCCCTTGAATTGGAAATGTGATTGATGTCTATGAATGATGAAATTTTTATAGTCCACCTTTAGATCTACTCTTAACTCATCTCACACTTTCTGAGTATTAACACTCTCTTATTCATGTACTCGTGGTTTCTAGAGGATGATTTTTTTGGGTGTTGGTGGCACGATCTTGGGTAAGTTTTAGGTAGAGGCTTCAACTACAGTGGAGGTGGAATGGAAGTTTGTGATGCTCAAACAGAATTGTGCAACTTTCAGAAGGAGCTTTAAATTTCAACAGATGCGGAAGTGGTCAACATGAGGTACGTTAAGGATTGAACATGTAGAAGATACTTAGGAGTTAGGAGCTAAATATAATGGAGTTGAAGAAGAGAAGATCACACAAATAATTATGGCAGATTTTAAAAATAAGCGGGAGGTTGAGTGGAAACAACATTCACAACATGCTTGGCTGAGGGAAGACGACATGAATATAAAGTTCTTTTACACCACTGTTGTAAAAGTCGGCCGACTAGGCCGACTAGTCGAGTCGGGGGGGGGGGGTAGCCGACTCGACTAGGCCTAGTCGACCATTAGTCGGTCAACCCGGTTAATCGAACCGATTAGTCGGCCGACTTTTACATAGAGATTTTTTATTTTATTTTTATTTTTTGCTTTTTTTTAAAATCAAACCTATTCTAATATGCTTAATGTTATATTTAAAGTCAATTACTCATTTTGTTTCATTATAATAGTATAGAAAATGTTCAAATCTATGCAAATATATAATAATATATGTATAAAAAATGATTTATATTGCAAATATTTAGAATATATGTATAAAAAATGATTTATATATTAAAAATAAATAAAAAATTCAAAATCGACTAATGACCGACTAAATCCGATTAATCGCCCGACTGCCGATTAATTCTTAGTCAGTGACCCCATCGATCGAGTACCGACTACCGATTTCTGCAACCTTGTTCTACACCCTGGCTAGTTGAAGGCAATGAAAGAACCACTTCCATTCTCTTTTTATAGGGGTTTCTCTCACTGTAGGAGATAGAGATGTTGATAGATCAACGATGGGGCATTTTAAGGAGTTCAACATGCCAAGGTTAGCCATAAGTTGGAGATGGTTGGGGAGGGGTTACACGCTTAAGTTCAGATGCATGTGAGGGATATTCCTCTGTTTTGGGAGCATTAGGTCCTTGAAACGTTTGGGGATCTTGATGCAGATTAATTATTTAATCCGACTGGCTTGTCCATTTTATTTTTCAAGGAGTTATGGGAGGTAGTACGGAATATCGATATCGATAATGTATTAGTAAGCCTGGAAATGGGTATCTATATCAGGATATATTGACGATAGTGGTAGAAATCTCGAAAATGGCTCAAAGAAAGGATTTTCTTACGAACTAAGATCATTTTTGTTCTTAAAACAACAAGTAACATTTAAATTCACTCGTATACGCAAAATGAAGATGTATTTAACACATTATTATACATCATATACATAATACCATGTAGAGTATTAACTATCGAGAGATATCAGAAAGCATATAATGATATTTGTCCAATTACAATATATAGATTACATCTTTCATAATAAGAAATACCATATATTCTAAAATCAAGAAGATACATGATTTACTAACAAAGTAAAACCTTATGAAAGACGATAAAACCAAGTGTACATGGCTGATCGACATAACCTCTCCTTCCTTCTTGTCGTTCATGCTGCATCACTAACTTTATTTAATCAAAGACTTATAGTAATCCATCACATGCGAGTGTAAGCAACAACAATATTGGGGCTTGAAATGGTATCACTGGTGGCTCAACAGAAAAATGAAAGAGCTTGGAAACCTTGTGATAATGATGATGGAGTAGGATATGATATCCATGTTTGGGGTGCTCATTCAGGAGGAAATCAAACATCTAAAGATTGTATCTTATAATGTTTAAGAGAAATAAAAAAATCTAGAATATTTATGAACAAATACCTGAAAGCTCTAAAAATCATCTTCCCAAGATCTTAATAACAAGAAGAAATCGTAGCCAAACACTATAAAAGACTTAATAACAAGTAATAGGGAATGAAATATATAAAACCCCTAAGAGTTCCACTTCTTAGTGCATTTAAAATAATGAAATTTACCTTAAGAATGGCTTATCCAAAGCCAAGCATGAGTTGCAGGCAATAACACCACGATATGGCTGGATAGGAAGATGATATCAGTGATATTGGTCGATATGAGGGAAGTTGTATTCAAAACTTCAAGTTTTGATCGATACACATTGATATCCCGATATATCATTGATACATCGACCGATATCCAGGAAAAATGGCATACATAGTAGTATCGAAATCAGTCAATACTCAATACCCGATATAACTTCAATATATTGATGATATATCCCAATATTTGGATCCATGAGAGAATGATGTCCTAAACATATCGGATGAGCTTAGGATACACGACTTTATTACAAAAACAACAAGCTTTCTCCCACATTAAGTAGGGTCGTCTATATGGATTCTTTACCTCCATTTAGATTTTTTTGAGTTGTTCTCGAACTTTGATCCAAGTAATTAAGATCCCGTCGGATAGTCTCCTTCCAACACTTCTTGGGTCTTCGTCGCCCTCTCTTAGCCGGCTCAACATCCCAAATCTTGCATCTTTGCATAGTGCATTAATAGACCTCCTTTGTAAGTGGCCACACCATCTTAAGCGATTCTCCATCATCTTATTCTCAATCGGAGCTACACCAACTTTCCTTCTGATCACATCATTTTGAATCCGATCTTTTCGTGTATGACCACACTTCCACCATATCATTTTCATTTCTGGTAGACTACTATTGTCATCCTCTACGCATGTATATGGATTACATGTCAACATTCAATTCCATAGAGTATAACAAGTTCTACGGTTGCCTTGTAATACTTTCCTTCGATTTCATAGGAATTTTCTTATCACATAGAACAATAGAGGCTCCTCTCTACTTCAACCAACATGCGTTTATTGTATGAGAGACATCTCAACTGATTTCCTCATCATGTTGCAAATCAGATCCCAAGCGTCTAAAATTAATCTTTCTTTTGAATGTTACCTTCTCCGATATTCATCTTGTTTCATTCGCAACTGCTTCCATCAAATGCACTCCATATATTAGTCTTAACCCTACTTATACGAAATCCTGTAGTCTCCAAGGCATGTCTCCAAGTCTGGAGCTTCTCATTTACTCCATCTAAGGTTACATGGACCAACACAAAATCATTGACAAACTACATACACCAAAGTATCTCATCTTGAATGTGACTAGTCAAGTAAATCCACTTCAATGATTTGTTGGTAGTGCCGTGTGCCTATCCCAAAAAGCACTAGGGTTTGAATCTTGAGGCGGGCACATGTGCATGTTTCTTCCTCTTGTTTCAAAAAAATAGTTGGCGTTCCCATATTGGATCCTTACACAAGATGAAGTCCCATCATACATAATCTTTATAAGGTTTAAGTATAGGACAAACACTTGTCTCTTCTCCGAAATTCTCCACAAGATCTCCTATGAAAATTTTCCTTAAAAGGTCTCTTGGAAAACTGAATTACAAGCCTTCTCTAAATCAATAAAAAACATATGGAGGTTCTTCCTTTTAGCTTTATAAATCTCCATTGTTCTTCTCTACAGGTGAATATATTCTAAGTTTGGGCCATTTGGTGTGCTAGAAACGGTTGTATTGTTTGAGGGCAGCATCTCTATATAGAGAATGCTCTTGGTCACTTTAGATCCCTTGTTTTTTAGACTGGTCTTATCTATGCCTGTACTACTTATCTTTATTTTTTGAAGCCATACTATTTATCTTTATTATATAATATAATGTGTGTAGTGGGTGGGACTATTCCCTTTTCATTTCAAAAAGGTGACTAGCTTCAATAGTTAAGTGGCTTGATACGAAAAAAAACCCAATGGAGGAGAGAGAAGCTCTGGAGAAACCTAGGTGATTGTGGACAACTTTGGGCGTTCCCATATTTAAGCGATTCCAGGTCATTTTAATCTTTTCTTATGTAAGCTTTTGGTCTCTATGAATTAGATGATTTGCTACACATTTTTTCCATCTTGGTGGCGGATTTGATACTTTTTCGATCGGATTGGAACAACTCCTTTTTCATTTCAAAAAAGGTGACCGGCTTCAATAGTTAAGTGGCTTGATACGAAAAAAACCCCCAATGGAGGAGAGAGAAGCTCTGGAGAAACCTAGGTGATTGTGGACAACTTTGGGCGTTCCCATATTAAGCAATTCCAGGTCATTTTAATCTTTTCTTATGTAAGCTTTTGGTTCTTCTCAATGAATTAGACGATTTGCTACACATTTTTTCCATCTTCGTGGCGGATTTGATGTTTATTCGATCGGATTGGAACACTTTGAGAGTGCTCTTGTGCTGTTCTTCATCACTTGGGCTTCTTGCTGTGTTCAGTAGGTATATCAAGCTCTTTGAGCAAGTATATACGTATTAATTAGAGCCTGAAATGACAGCTGATTGAAGTTTGCTACTGATTGCCTTGGACTTTTGGTGATCTCACACTTTGAATGAGTACCCAAAAAGAGGAGAGAATCCCCGTTTCATAGGATTTGAGAGCCTCTTGGCTATTATTTTCTGTTTGTGGTCCTTTGCAACTTTTTGTCGAATCTGCTGCTGCCACTTGGCGGTCTGGAATATTCTTTGGGGCCATCACCTCGCCTGCGAATCGAGGAGCAACACGTGGCATAGGGCTGGCAAATTCTGTTGTTTGTGCCGATTCTAGAAGTATTTTGTTGCAGCTTTTTTATAAGCAATTAAAAGGATACACAGTGTCTGAGATAATTCGGTATTCTGTTGAGCTTAAAAGGGGGTCTTGTTATTTCGCTGTGGGCCTTCTGCTGGTTTTATTGGGCCTTGTTTGGTCCGGAATGGAAAATTTAAATATTGAAGACTTCCCTCATCTTTCACCTGTCAAACGGTTACGGGAAAATGTTACTGGGCTGGATTTAAAAGAACCCATTAAGCATATTTCTTATGCTGCTATTGTGAAAAGGAATCTTATGGTTCCAAAATTTGGTGCCCCCCTTAATCCACGGGAGCCATCTTATATTGGTAATGAAATTTTTATTGACTTTACCAAAGAGGAGCTGGAGGATCTTAGCAAACCCTTCGAGCTTTGTTTAATTGGAAAGTTCTCCAAAGTTTGGCCAAAGCTATGGACATTGATGCTGAACTTAGGCTGTAAATGAAATATGGCCACCGGGTTCAAGTGGGAGCTATTGATTCCAGACATGTTTGATCAGGTTTGAGAATTATAATGATTTTCTGCAAACATATATCTGGAATCCCTGGAGAACTGAGGGCCAACTCGTGATTCTTATGAGACGGTCTCCATATTTCAAGCCTGGAGTAACTAAGACTTCAGAGTTCCCTGTCAAAATTGGGCTCCCAACTTTGAATCTCCAAATTTTGAATGAAGGAGCACTTAAATTCTATTGTTAAGCCAATTGGGAGATTTCTTTCCGTTGATAAAGATGTGGCAAACTTGATAATACTTGGATATACCAGGGCGAATGTTGAAATGAATGTGTCTATGCCAGGGCCTGGCCATTTCAATCTAAGATGTGGGTCATTTGTTATTAGACAAGACATTGTCTATGAAAATCTTCCTCCTTATTGCAGTCACTGTGATCTTATTGGACATAGCAACGATAATTGTTATTTTTCAAACTCCAAGCAGCAACCAAAGCAGGAGCATAAGACAATTCAAGATGAATATACAAGGGAAAAACCGTAAATGGCTTGGATGATGATAAATCAGCCTAAGTCACAAGGAGAACAGGGAGAGAGTTCTGACTTTAAGATGCCTATGGATGAACCACAGCAACATCAGAAGCTGCAACAAAGTGCTCAACAGCAGCGTCATCCTTAGGATCAGCAACATTAGCAACTTCAGCAAGAAGATAATGAAGTCTTCTGGTTCCAATCAAGGTTAAAAGGGGCAGATGCTCTTTTGAGGAACTTTGTTGGGAATTTTATCAGAAAAATATCGATCTTCAGAATCAAAATGGAGGAGGATGTCCACAAAAACACCCTTTCCTTGTTTCATCTTCTGAAATGGTCCAACAACCACGTCAATGGGCAGATGCAAAGAAGCAGCAGGAATAGCAGCAGCTACAGGACGGAGTTGGATAACAGCAGCAGCAGCAACTGCAGAATCCTCAGTTGCAGCTGACACATCAGCAGCCACATTCTCCTGCGACACCTTTGATCCAAGGGCCATCTGTAAGAGTTGAACTGGAAAAGCAGCGAACTTCACAACTCTTTTTTTCCAATCAGAGAAGAAGTTCCAAATCAGAATACTGTGAAACAACAGAGGAAAGAAGGGGGGATTGAAACTCCTCCTCTTCATCTGAAAAAGAAGCAGAATTCCTTGATTCAAAAATTCCAACAAGCTTCTTTATCAATACAAAAAGAAGATGGATGCGGAATGGGGATGGTCTATGGTTAGCAGAAGGAAAAGGCAAGGCATATCTACAGCAGCAAAAACTGCACATCCAGATGTCAATTCAGCAACAACAATGTGCATTAAATTCTGAATATCTGGAAATTCCTTCTATCCATTTCCCACTACCTAGGAAAATGCAAATTGATGAAGAACATGAAGAAGAGATTCCTGATTTTGAAGAAGGTGATAGTGAGCCTTCTCCATCCGCTTATAGTTCTGACTTCAATTTGAATCTTAATCAAATCACTGTACTGGATCAACTCAAGATGCGCAGTCCAAAGTTTAGGAAGGCCAAAGAGAAAGCAATGAAATAGCTCTGGAGTCTCTTTTCTTTTCTTGTTATGTTAGCTCTCTTTTTCTTAGGTGTTTAGACATTTTGGATGTTTGGACAAGTCCTTCATTTGGAACCTTCTTGTAATATCTTTTAAATCAATAGAAGGGTTACCCGAGCCCCCATATCTTTCGGGTTAGCGATAAGACAAAGTGGCTTGGTATGAATTCGAATTGATTTTCCGTTGCCTCGGAATCTGACTCAACCTTCTTTCGATCTCACACTCACAAATTTTTATATTATGACTAGTTGATACCTCTATAATTCGGACAATTTTGAATCTCTTTTATGCTTGTAACGAGGCACCGCAATGCTTTTCCTCCATTCTTCAAAAATTTTCTTGCCTCGCCAAATCACATGAAATAAAATTGTGAGCCAAGTCAAACCTCATTCACGTAGTTACCCTACAGATTTCTATAGGAATGCCATCAGGTCCTACACCTTTTCCCGGATTTCATTACCTTCAAAGCTTCCTCTTTCTTCCTTTATCTTCGTTTATAGCTTGCAAGATTCTTGTAACTTTTGCTACTACCTAGATCTCCAAGTATTCTCTTTATTCCCTTGCCCAATGAAAAACTTATTGAAGTAATGCTTTCTTTTAATGGGCACAACACGAGGTCTTCCCAGGTGGTCACCCAACCTAACATACTCTTGCTCAAGCATGCTTAACTTTGGAGTTCCAATGGGATCTGATGCACTAATGCTGATGTGCTCGTACCCACTTCATCCCTTTCTTTTTTGAATAAATAACAAGGTTCCCATCTTTTTGCTACTTAAGAAGGAGGTTGTTTAACAAGTCAGGGATTGCATGTATATTTCTCTTTCCAATGCAGAGTATCTTATTGTAACCCAAGATGGCGGGGAACTGGCTGCAAGGGGTTTTGGGTGCTTTCGCTTTCCTAGCACATACTTCTATACTAGGTTTTCTTATGATAGATAGCCCGATGATGGTTATGGAGGTGGTGGCATACGAAATGGATGCTTTGGAAGGTTGATTTTCTAAGGCATATGACTGTGTTAATTAGAGGTATCTTTGGTTTTCTCTTGTAAGGAACAAATTTCTAGAAGTTTGGATTGCATAGATGAAGCAATGTGTTACTAAGACATCCTATTGGGGCCGAGTTAATGGATATCCAAAGGAGAGTTTCTTTCATCCTCAGAAGGGAGTGAGGGAGAGTTGTCTGCTTGTTTTTGTGGCTGATACCGCTTGCTATTGCAGAGGACAATGTCATGGTGGGTGGGAAATGTGATGGTTTTTCTTGTGATAATATTTTAATTTTAGTGTTGTAGTATGCAAATGCCATGTTTTCTTCATTGAATGCAATTGAGGCTAGGGGAACCTCGATGGCGGTGGAGATTTTTTGGGAGTAGTTGAAGTTCATGATAAATCAAATTAGTCTGCTTATGTGCCGATTGTCTTGAGGTGATTGTTGATTGCTAATAGGCTCTTGGGATGCCATGTTCTTGCCTTTTTACTAGCCTATTTGAGCCTTCCACTCGAATGTGATAAGATTCGGAAGGTGGATATTGGATAGGCTGCCTTTTGTGGAGAAGTTGGAGACTAAGCTTGCGTGTTATAAGGGTTCTTACTTCTTACTTGTTCAGGGCAGTCGTTTCGTTATTTGAAAGTTGTTTAGTTTGTTCTCATCCTTTTGCTCTCTAACCATTTGTTGCCATTTAGGATTAGGGGGTCCTTCATGTTATGTTTCTTCTAGTTTGATTGTGGAAGTAATAATCAGTGTATTCCCCTGGGCATTAGTGACAGCTCATGTGGAGGACGACTAACCTGTGGTTGCTAAGATTTAAGGAGATAAAGAAAGTCCTGGTAAAATGAGTGATGAGAGTTTATGACGAGAATGAGGATTATCGTCTAGTGCGTGCGATCCATGGGGTTACTGAAGGATATGGGATAATCCTCAAGCGCATCACGGAAGCGTGAGCGTCGTATCGAATACGACGAAGAACGACTAGTCGAACTAGTTGTTCTATGTCGCGGAATTTAAAAAAATTTCATGCGATGAAACCACATGATCCAAGAACGATTCTCGGATCGTTTCATCTAGAACCACAACAAGTATAAAAGAATACCTCTTGAAGCGTGGTTGATCGAGTCACTACGAAAAGAGACCTCCTGTCTCAAGTCCGATCGTCGGAGAAGACGCTTGCGAGCGCGGGGATGAGTCGCGTGATCCTCGCAATCCAACGTGTTGATCCAAGCACGGTGAACTCCCGATCTCGTTCGTACGAGATCGAACGCCTTCTTCGTGAGCGTAGCACTCCAAAGAAGATGGAGAACCGAAGAACGTCGAGGCGGCGGCGCGGTGGCGAGGGCGACGACGTAGTCCTCCTCTAGGGTTTGGTGGACGGCCACCAAGGAGAGAGGGAAGAGAGTTGACGTGTAGAATGAGAGAGAGAAGGGAGATGTGCTTCAAAAGCATAACCCTAGAGAGCATAGTATGCCTCTCTATTTATAGGATTTTGGGATCCATGGATCTCAATCCATGGGACACATAAAATCAATAGATGAGATTGATTTATGTTTAATCCAATGGTCAAGATTGTTGTTGGTAAAAGCCAACAACTAATAATTTAATTTAGATCAAATATATTTGATAAATCAAATATAAATCAATCCTAAATTAAATCAAACAAATAAGGAGACAATCATCATGGAGATTACATCTCCCATTGGAACATGGTGGACGGCCACCAATTCCATATTGGACTTGGTAGCCGTCCACTTGTTTCCAAGTGGAGGCAATCTCATGAAATCTCATGTGATTACATATCTTTAGAAAATCTCCATTATTTATTCCAACAACTTTTGTTGTGATTTATTCTTCAAAAATAATTCATAATTAATTTTGAGAACATTGCAATCTTGCCATTGGAAATTTGTGAATCACATTCACAACCCAAAACAAAATATAATTTACATTTTCAATTAATTACACAATGTGTATCCAATACACATCATTAATTAATTAAGAAATATAAATTATAATTAGTTCTCTCTAATACATTATAAATCACATTTATAATATGTTAAGAATAATTGGATATTACTATCCACATTATTTTTATCCATAATAATTAAATGACATTTAATTATATTAGATAATTTCCACATACATCAAGATAATTAAATCACATTTAATTATTAATTTCTCAATGCTTAGTTATAATTCAACTATGGAATTATTCTTGAACACTTTCAAGAATAATGCGATTTCTCCATAGATACTTGGAGATAAGGACATGGCGATTGTATTGTTCCACGTATAGTGATTTGGATATTGAGATTACATCTCAAATCCAGATCTCATGGACCTCCCATAGATGCTTGATTAAATCAAGGCCGTAAACCTAATCTTCTCATTGCATCTGAATCTTATTCAGATCAATGTCCAATACATAGACTAAGATTAGAGGTTACTTCTCTACTGAGAGGAGTCACTAAAATCCAAACCTGTTTCATCACTCCCTCGGAATGGAAGCGTCATGATTATACAATCGTTTATGATCACATCACCCTCAGGTATTCCCAACACCTGTACATCCTGCATACTGAAGATATAAATCAATTTTACACTATCATCTTCAGGGTTTGATCATCAAGTTTCTTAATCTTGGTCTTTGGGAATTGGTATAGGTCATATACTTTCCCAAAGCATATATCTTACCTTCAAATTCATGTCATGCTTCCAAAGCATGATGACCATGCATGGAATTTGATCAGTCCCAATACCTCATGAGTGAGCTCATGTCTCCCGGTTCACATGTGAACCTGTATGATCCCTTCGAGAGATCGTATTACTCATATGTCCTTACATGCACACCAGCTCGCCGGTGTATAAACCTTGGTTAGGTCATCAACCTATTGGTCTGCCAAATGTACACAGTCAGACATATAGCAACACATCTGTCTCTGGTCAGAGGATGCATGCCTATGATGTGACAGTATTCAACATAGGTCTTTGGTTATCTCGATCTCGCTAAGTCAACCCATTGACTCAACTAATCTGACACCTCCGAATCACTATTCCTATGTAGAGGACCTGCATCAAGAAGTCAGTCAGATATCAACCAAATGAGAAAGGATTGCCATCTCCTACTCAGGCTGGAGATCATCACTTAACAATCATTTGATGATGCTTGATGATCCCTCTATCTAACTCCTTAGATATTCATCCAAGCATCAGCCTCTATGATTCAATCAATGAATCAACAGCTGTATGATTATCAAGTTGGCCATGGTGCATAACCCTTATTGTACAGAGGGACCTTATAGTGCATTCATTCATTCAATCTCAGAAAAGGGAGTGAAAAAACAATAAATAACTTTTATTGATAAATCATTTATTACAATAACATTTATTGCAGGAATGGTTCGCCTCGGGCTCACATTGCTAACAGTTACGACTTACTTGATAGTTTTTGTGGGCTCAGAACTGCAGTGTGCTCGTTCTCATGTTTTTGGAGGGTTGGCTGATATGTTTTGTTGGATTCACGTCTTTCATGAGGCCTATTTCAGAGGATGCTAGTCTGTTCAAGTTTTGGATGGTTGGCTTATTAGAATTAGGGGCGTTTTGTGACTTCTTTCCGAGGTTCTTCTCGTGGCTATAAATCGAGACATATATATGACAGAGACATGGTCAAATTATAATATGGTTCCTGGTTTTACTTATTTTGCAGAGTGTCATCTCAAAATTTTGAGGGGGTTCTTGAAGCCGACGGATGGCCGAGATCACTGGTCTTGGTTCCATGGTAATTTCTTAGTTTAAAATGTTTATAAAGTGATGGGTACGCCTATGGTCTCCGACCTTGATGATTTGTCCATGTATTGCATAGATAGGATCCTGACCAAGTTGCATATAGCGATAACTCTGTGGAAGTGACACGGTCTGCAAAATGTGTAATGAGGCTCCCAAAGATGTTGATAACATATTCTTCTCTTGTGCTCAAGCCGAAGAGGCTTAGGCCATGGACGTCAATCGGATGGTTTGATTTTATCAATGCAGATAAGTTCTGGATCTCGGACATCTCTTAAGGTGCAAAGTGAACGGATGCGTTGACTAGTTTTTATCTAGGTCATGTTGTTGGCAATAAATGATGCGATGTTCTGTTAGGAGAGCTTCTATATGAAAAATGTAATTGAGCATGCTAAAGTGTTGTTAGTTGATTAGTCTTTGTAATCTTGAACTGTGTGATTATTTATATAGTTTGAGATATACAACATATAGTATGTGATCATCTTTTTCCCGTAAATTATAACATAACATTAGTATGTATTATAAAATATAGGGATTTTTACACCCATAACCTTGAGTAATTCCGCAATTACAATCATAACCCTGCATAATCATGAATTACATGGGAAACCTCGAGTAATGCTTAACTCTTGCATGACATAACCCCATGTTATATTCCGTTTGGGATATCCGTTATATTTGATGGTTTCCATTGAAAACGAGAAAACTGCCCCTAAAGCTAATTCTTTTTTACAAAACATGCCATCCTCTCTTCATGCACGTCCCTCTCCCCCCTGCTCGAAGCAGCCACCGTCGCCGATCCTCCCCTGCTCGAAGACCCCTTCCTCCAGAGCAGCTCCTCCCTCCTCGCCGCCGTCGACCCCCCCCCCCCCCCCCCAATTAGAAGGTTCTCTGTCTCACTTTTCTACCTCCCATATATTAGGGGCAGTGTGTGGGCATCCCCCCTCGGCCTCTGTTTGCTTTCTTGCCGTATAAAGAAGTGAAGTACTAGTAGGGCACCCTCTGTCTTTCCTTTGCTATCGGTCTGATTCCTATACGTGAGGGCATAAGCGGAGTCCTATGTGGATGTCTTTTTTCCCGGCTGCCCACCTAAACCAAAGGCATTCCAAGATGCTATAATATAATGAATCAACTTTGTGACGAAGGTCACATTGGACAAGGTCAGGGGTCAGATCATGGGGTTCCCAATAGTTCCTTAATAGGCTCAAGTCACCCGCTAGGGAAAACTAGTGTGATATAATAGGGTAAGAGCGGGGAAGCAACACTTGCAGACCTGAAGCGTCGGGAACGACTGCTGACGCAGTGGTTGGCAAAAGAAGGTTATCCCACTAGCTACTTTCCATCTCTCTCTCTTCAATAGTGATCTCTTGATTGAGAGAAAACAAGGCATCAAAAACTACCCAATGTGGGGAAGAGGAGAGGCAAGACCCATCTCGACGTGAGTGAGGTCTTTGTCCTCGCTCGAAGCCCCCCCCCCCCCCCCCCCCCCCCCCCCCCCCGCCCTCTCATCCCCTACTCGAAGCGCCCCCCCGCCAACCCTTCTCTCCCTCGCTTGAAGCTCTGCAACCCGCCGAGCTCTCTCGTTCTGCTCGAAGCTGACCGACGAGTTCTCCTCAAAGCGACCCCCCCCCACACCCCCCCCCCCCCGCCTGCACCCACGTGCTATGACGAAGCCCCACCACCCCCTGCCCGCCACCAAGCCCCCCATCGACCTGAAACACCCCCCGTCGACCCGGGTTCATGTCGTGCTTGAAGCCGACCGAGCTCATCCCCTTCCCCCACGCCGATCCTTCCCCTGCTCAAAGCCCCCTTCGAACGCCGAGCTTCCTCTCTCTTCCACCGAAGCTCGAAGCCCCCCTTCCCCACGTCCGACTCCCCCCACCGACCTGTAACGAAGCTGCCCTCCCACCGCATCTGCGTGCAAGCCTGCCTCCGCCTTGTCATTTATTTTTTTCCTTTCGTTTTTTATTTTGGCTAATCCTATCCTTTAGATCATAGATTGGTTAGATTAACTCACTCATATGGTTGAGTTAACATATTAAACTAACAGAGGGTTATGAGTGTGAGACGGAGTGACTATCTGGGGTTTCTCATGTAATTCATGATTTTGTAGGGTTATGATTGTTATTGTGGAATTACTCAGGGTTATGGGTGTAAAAATCCCTAAAATATATTATATTATAATATATAACTTAATTTATTTTATACATGCATGCATATATGATCCACATTTGTCTATAATTAATAAGTCAATATAAATGGCAACTTCTATGTTACTCTTTTCATAATGTAGCTGTATATAATATATCCATATTCATTGAGTTTCAATTCAGTTGGGGGAAAATAGAGAGAAGAGGAGGCATTATGAGTGGTGAGGGGGATGCGAGAGACGGTAATTGAGGTGGTGGGGAGGGGGGGAGATGGAAACATTTGGAGGATAATGGGTGGAAGAAGGTGCAAGAGAAATACCATGGAGGTCTCATTGGGATTACACTAGTCTTCCATACATGTTATGGCTATTCATAAAAATGAGATTGAGGAGGGTTCTTGATGTGTAGAGGACGGAGACATTTTTTGCAAGACTATCATGATCTCATTATTTGGGTTCATTATATTAAGGTTGGGCACTAAAGAAGATTTTTTCTTAGTGATGGTGACTGCAAGGCATGGTTGGTCTCTCTTTACGAAGAGGGGTTGATGATGTACATGTTGATGCCAAGACCAATTGTAAGGTTCATGATGGAAGAATTACGAGAATGTCATCATTTTTAATAGGACCATCTCCCACGTTTGTGATTAGCAAGGATAATGTCATCATTTTTAATAGGACTATCTCCCACGTTTGTGATTAGCAAGGATAATATTTTAAAGGGGATGCTATCTATATTGAAGGTATCCATTGATCTGCGTTTTATGTTTTAATGCGGTGGATGTTGTGTCTTAGTGGGATCCTTGTTGTCAGTGATGGGCAAGTGTTGGATTGGATCTTGCCGATTGCAAATAAGGGATATAACATCTCATCTGGCAATGATGACATATTTTCTTAACAAGGATACCCTTAAAGTTTCACGATCTTTAGTCTGCGGCCTCAATCCTCTCGTATTTGGGGAGGCTTGACACTTACCTTCTTTAGCTTTTTATTAGAAGAGCTCTCATGTTTTGTTGATATCGAGAGTCCTTCTAGTATTGTCTTCCCTCCGAAGATACCTTTCTGAGTGAGCAGACTGAGCTTCTTGATCACGGCTTTGGACTTCTTGGAGTTGGAATAGTATGAGAGGGGATGGCAATGGAGGAAATTGATGTTGGGCTGACTGTATGGTGGAAGCACGATAATTAGGGAGCGTTGGCCAATATAGGCTCCCAAGTCACTAGGATCTTTTGTTCGCCTTCCATCTCTTACTGCGAAAAACCATACATAGCATCAACGCTTACTCTGGAAATAAGTGGGGGTTGAACTAGAAAGGGAAGCTCGGTACGATACCATGGATAAATAATGAATACGTAACAAAAGCACGACGAAGGCAAGGATGAAGGTGCTTGCACAACGACTATATATTTGGTGGTCGATCTCAAATATAAGGAAAAGAGGAAGATTGAGTTGAATAGTACACGTAGGTGTTGGTATCAATATAGTTATCATCATAGAATTCGAGGTGCCATTTGCATGATTTGAAGGGACAGAATTTTAGGGATTCACGGAGTTTCTTTTTTTAAGGTGAGGTGCAGTTGGCCTTCAATAGCCAATATTACACAATGTGAATGGATCGATTGGTGCAACAACAACGATTAGGTTGGAGGATAAACTTCCAGATTCTAGGCCGTATCAGGGTGGGTTTTGAGGATCACACCGGAGGACTTTGTTAGCCTTCACTTTCTTGGGTCTCTCAATTCCTTATTGGGTAGATTCTGTGCAATTGTCTTTATGGCCCTCTTTCCACTTTAATGGATTGAAGAAATTGTGTTATGGAGGGTTTCCAGTTTTTCAGGGAAAGTCTACTTTTTGGAAAGCTTGCTCTTTTCATGCGATGTTGTTGCTGGCAGCGTTGCAAGAGTCGGCATTCAGTCGCAGGGATCACTTAATAAAGAATAAATGACAGTGGGGTGTCTATTCATAATTATGCGGCTATAAAAAAATGGCAAAGCCTTCTCCCACTATAAGTAGGGTCGGTTACATGGATTCTTGCTCAAATCCATGTTGAAAGATTTGACTATTTTTTGCGCTGGCTGTCGACTACCTAACACAACCCCCACAAAGGGGTGATTTGAACTCTGGCCTTTTGGGTGGTAGGCACACTGGGTATTCGGCTGTATATTTTGAAATTATTTTTAATATAAAATAATATCAAATACATATATTATTATGTATATATATGGCCATCCGTTAACAAGATAAATGTTCGAATTGAATTTAAGACAAAGTCAAGATGCACCAGTTAGTGGGTTTAATACAAAAAGAAGAGGCAATGCACCATAACTTCTATGTAATCATGGTAGTTGAAGCCCTTTTTTAAAAAAGACACCGCATGCAAACTAAGATGGAGTTTTTACCTTTTTTTTGTGATATTAGGATAAATTAGAATGCATGAAAATAAAAAATCCAGCCGATTGCCGAATTGTTGGCCAGTCCACGGAATAGTCGGATCGACTAATTCGTTGCGGACTGAATATTGACTGAATATTTTAGTTGGTCACCCTGCTGTACCTCATATTTGGACCGACTATGCAATCTAGTCGGCCGACTATTACAACAATGGTAATTTTTAACCATGTATTTTCAACATGAGATCTTTGAGTTGACTGGTGTTTGCTTGTTTGTGCAGGTGGATCTAGAAACACATACATCTGAAGAAGTTCAACCTTGTTCCACCTTGTTTATTGGAAATTTGGGTTCAAATTGCACGGAGGAAGAGCTAACAGCAATCGTCTCCCAGTATGATAGATACTCCATCTTGCACTAAACGGATCTAATTTTTGAGATGTGCAGTTGTATTTATTTTATTGTTTGTAATTTTGATAATTTTCTTGCCCTTCATAGTAATCCTTTTTTTAAAGCATGCACACTGATTTTTTTTTAAAAATAGCAAATAAACATGATAATTTATTCTTGCTTTTAGAAACTTAGGAGTTCTGACCTAAAGCATCATTGACGTGATGTCCCCAGATATTCTGGCTTCCAGACTCTTAAGATGCGGGGAAGGAAAGGATCCCCTGTTGCTTTTGCTGATTTCAAGGTACATATGCTGTTTTCCTATTGCTGATTTTAAGGTACCTATGTTGTTTTCCTAATTATATGCTGACATTTAAATTACATTTTTTACATACTTAAATTCTAAAGTGACAATCCTCCGGTTTCTTGTTGTGATTCGTGCTTATGCTATACCTATAAATATTATGATGCAGTGTAAAAAGGAATTGCCTTAGGAGTAATTTCTGCATAATGCCGTTGTATTCCAGGTGGGCGTGCGATAATTGGAGAAAATTTATGGTAAGGTTAAGAGGGAAAGTCGGTATGCGATAGTCGTTTGGCAAGGCAGTCTAAAGTGTGTAGTAAGCGGATATGTGGAGTATGCGGAAGTCTATGCAGATTACGCAGTTTGTAATATTTTAATAATAAACATTTAAAATACAAGAATAACTACAAATATTGGAGATTATGCTTTAAATAAATATAACATGGACGGATATAAAGCATAAACATTGAAATACGATGTGAGTATTACATATTTATTGGATTTAGGATTAAGCATTATTGGTTTTAAGCACTTTTTTTCATATTGAACAAACAATTTGGAGGAGAAATCAGCTGGCCTATTTACTTACTGTTAAAGTGAAAAAATATAAGAATATAAATATTTTCTTATGAAATATAGAAATAATGAATTTATAAAAAATAATGAACAAATTTCATAACCAACGTTAAGATATTAGAGCATATTTAACATATAAGAACAAGATGTTGCAGAATAAATGAACAAGAAAATACTAGATGGCAGAGAAGAGAGCAGACAACAACTAATAAATTGATTTTTCTAAAAAAACAACTAATAAATTGATTTCATATAAACTCCTTTACAAAAAAGAGATCAATCGAATTCAGAACTTTAAAATTGAAACCAATCTAAACAAATGGTTGAGAACAGACATTAACCATTAGACAGTGTCATGAAAAAATGTAGCAAACTCAGGCAATACCATTAGGTCATACAAACATATCATTCCAACATATACTAGGTTTGAAATTTCAAACTATTATGAAAGCAAGAGTATAATCTAAAGTAAAAAAAATGAAGAAAAGATATCATAACCAAACAATGGTAGGCTGTTAGCGATAGAAGTTGATTTATGCGATGACCATGAGGTTACAGTGATGTAGGCATCAACATAGGAAGGAGGTGGCGATGAGATTGGGGTGAGGTGGTGATACAATTAGATGGGGAGAGGTGGTGGTGGATGCAACAACGATAGAGAGGTCTTAAGCGCTCCTAGTGTTGGGTGGACTCGTGGGACAAAAGACATTGGACGGGGAAAGCACAATTGGGTTTGTTGGGGGAGGGGATGGTATTTGCGTGTAGGTTAGTAGTTTATGCTGATGGCATGCGCATCTAGGAGCTTCGGACGGAGTCCCATCGCGCGCACTCCCCCTTCGACAATCACGAGGCACATATCCTTGTCCCCGGCCTCGACAAAGAAGCATGTCCATGCACACTTGTTGGGTTCCCAAAGAAGCAGGTCCAATCGGTAAACCTAGGTGGCGGCGGTTGTTCCTTGCGCCGCTCCTCCTAGCGACACTCCAGACCACCCGGCAGGCGACGACGACGGTGATGGGTTTATCTCCTGGAACCCACCGCTTCAGGCCTCACGCATCTTCTCCAGCATCTTCCAGCAACCGCAGGGAAGATGTTCGACTTCCAGGCATTTCTCTCCTTGCGCGTCCGATCCCCTCATGCAAGTGGATCCGCCGGCAATGAGAATGGGTTCCCCGTGTGGGAACCCATAATAGATGGCGGCGATCGGGCCCCCCTTGCATTTATGAAATGTTTATGGCCCACTACCGAGAATGTAAAATAAATTGAAGGGCGAAGAAGAGTGAGAGCAGGCCCAGTGGGCTGCTGTTAAAAAAAGTGGAGGAAGCACCCATTTAAAAAAGGAAGGGTGCCATGTTTATTTAAGCCCCAGTTGGGTCGTGTTTCAAAAGAAAAAGAAAGAGATTTTATTTTGAAAAAGGTGCATACAAAAAAATCCTTACGCGACAAAAAAGAAGTGAAAAGCCCTAAAAAATTTGAAATGACCAAAAAAATGAATTTTTGCGAGAAAAATAGTTGAGAAAAAAAATTATTTAAAAAAAATAAAAAGAGAAGCCGAAAAAAACCCAAGATCGACTAAGTGATTCATTGGTTTTTTTGTTTTCTCCATTTTCTTGTATTCTTCCAATTTTGTCGATGTCATTGTATTCCTACAAGTATGAGAGAAAGGGGGAGTATTATGTAGAGTTACAGGTCGGATTAAGATTCTCCAAATCAAGCATTTGTCAGACTTTGCAGTTCAGATATTCAGACTCAACGTTCATACGTTTCCGAGTCTTCATTTTGATGTGCTCGTGTTTGCCATCATTTGTTGTGGTCCCTATCTTTGTTTTTTGCTCTCAGAGTTTTCATGTGTTCCATAGGAACTCCAGAGTAGAGATCCCATTCCCTATGCCATGTGGGCTAGGGTTTTCATGTGGTTTCATAGAGACTTCAGAGTAGAGATCCCATTCTCTGAGCTAGTATGGAGAGATCTACTTCTCTGACGAGGAGACTTTTCATACACCATTCTCCGACGACCGTGGACTCCGACGAGGATGTCTCCACGGCCTTTTCAGTTCGACCCTTTCAGAGATGGAGCAACTGTCCACATGTTGTGGCGGGCCACAGTTCTTTAGGTGGAGGCTCATTCCAGTTGTAGTGACTCTGACAGGTACAATACAGATCTCATGTTCTCCGATGAGGAGATTCAGTTTGAATCATACTCCAGCCCCATTTGTTCCTCCTCACTTGCACGACATGAGAAGCAACATCCTCGACAACAGCCGACAATTGTGCACGTTGAGTTCATATTGTCTGTAGTGTCTTGTATTGTGAGTTTGAGATTTCTTTCTGTTTGTCCAAGATGAGCATTGCATGCTCTAGCTTGAGGGGGAGTGTTGGATTATATGCGTCATATGCATGGTTTAAAAAAACGCGCCTCGAGGCGCAAAGGCGCTCGAGGCGAAACGGGGCGTTGGGAAATCGCCCTGAGGCGACCGCCTCAGACCCCCTGGCAGAGGCGTGCGCCTCGGATGCCTGAGGCGGTCGAGGCGAGGCGAGGCGTTGAGGCGGGGCGAGGCGCAAGGTGAGGCGTCAGGGGCTTTTTCAAGTATTTTTTTAAAGAAAAAAATTATCCTATTCGTATTTTCATATGTTTATAAAGGTTTTGTTGTTGAGTATATATTTATGGAAGATGAATGCTTAAATTTGACCTCTTTCATATTCATATGCTTAAATTTAACCTCTTTCATATTCATATTTAACATTAACATGTCCAATTATTTCAATAAAGTCTTACTATTACAGCGAGACCCCCGTACTGGTAGGGTATGGTGGCACAGGGGGAACATCATACCGTTCTTCATCCGGTTCAGTAGAACATATGATTAGGATTCAAATCGTATGATTCATATCAACAACTTAGATATCTTTAGTGGCAACTATAGCCAATCCCTTTTTGATAAAAAAGTTAGTGATAGTTATAGCCAATGGTTTCCTTTTGATTTGGTAGAAATTTAGTAGAAAGGTTTATGGCATTAACATATCCTTTTTTAGTGTTCTTATCTTAATAATATCATCGTATATTACATTGTTATATACTATATGTTTGTCATATTATAATAATTCACCAATAAATATATTTATTATATGTTTTATAATTATTTTTCTATACAAACTGAGGCTTACGCCTCGACCGCCTCGAGGCTACGCCTCGCCTCGCTTCCAGGGAAAACGCCTCGTTCCGCCTTTCGTTTTTTCAAACCTTGGTCATATGTAAGATGGGTAATTGGATCCTTCCAAGATCCATTTACCACATCCATTGTTTAGTCCCCACATCTACCAGTGGTGGGACTTGGAGGGTCTGAGGAGGCTATATAAGAAGCCCCAGGCCTCCTGTAACAAATGAGAAAGATCAATGAATGAATCAACCCTTTGAGGCGTTCTCCCATGGTTTCATCCCGCTCCTTAGGGAGTAGCGTTCCACGTTAAAATCCTGCGTTCTTCAATGTTCTTTTTTCTTTTTCTTTGATACGCTTCCACATTCTTATTTTCTAACAAAGAAAATGCATGTGATAAAATCATAGCAGTTTCTTTCTTTCGTGCTGATTATCCTCTTCCATCATGTCCCTCCTTTTGTCTTCCTACCATCTTCCTCCATTCCATTATCCATTTTTTTATCAGTGAGCTTATTTTTCTTGGCATCTCTTTCTTTCTTTCGTGCTAATTATCCTCTTCCATCATGTCCTTCCTTTTGCCTTCCTACCATCTTCCTCCATTCCATTATCCAGTTTTTATCAGTGAGCTTCTTTTTCTTGGCATCTCTCCTGTTAACATGGGTGGAGATGAACAACCATAAGCATGTTTGCAACTTGGTGGTTGGGGCTAATGTGAGGCCCGTTCCTTCTCGGATCTGGGAAACCCGTTTACACATCATCCGTAATATCATATTCTCTAGAAATCGCATTAGGGAACTGGAAATTAGGGAATTTTTTTTTATACGGATGACATTCACGTTAACTAACATGCCACAGAACTATAACATGTCACACTTATATTGCATAAATTTCCATATCAGTTTATATGTAACAACAGAAATTGCATTATATACATGTATCCCAATTTTATCAGAAGAGAAATAAAAGCATAAATATCTTAAACAAACTATAACATACATACCTGCTATGTTTTGCTTCAGAAACTGACATTCAACTCCCCCAATACAACGGTGGAGGTATTTTGCCTGCAATCCATGGATTAGGGAGAAAAGAACATCAACAAATGTTGAGTAAATCTTAATTAATTAAAAATAACAGGAAATTTTGTGTTTCCAAAAGAAAGCAAATAATTTGGCCTTGGCAATTAAAATTTAAAGCTACTTGCAACGAAACAGGCTTTCAAGCTGTTTGGTATGTAAAACCCCATTCTACTCATCCTACACTAATTACCCACATAATCATTTATATATAAATATCATATGGTCCATATTTGAGTCATTGCCTTTCTATTAATTATAATATAAGTTTGAGTGGTCTTGAAAATGTGATTGATGAGACTCTGATATGATCATTATCTCTATTAAATGCTTATAATGATGTTTAAGAATCTTGTGGATTGATCATAGTAAGGGTATATGATGGATATGGGGTTTTTGATTCTTTTCTTGTTGTTTTTCTCAAGCCTAGTAGATAGTCTGATAAGGATGATTTTCATGATATGGTCTTTTCTCTTTGCCAGGAATTATTGGCAGAAAAGTAACTAGTTCAACGGAAACCAACTCAACTGTAATTCAACTTTAGCCAACTCAATTGTGACTCAATCCAATTTCAATGTATCTTTTTCAGATTCAACTGTAACTGATTTAGAGGTAGCCATAGAGGATTCAGATGTATACATGGATGATTCAGATGTAGCATCGCCAAGTCTGTTGGCGAAAAATAAATAAAACTCAAGCGGCGAAGTAGCCTATAAAAGAGGCTCTTCCGTCTCGCCCTCTAATTGGAAGGGCGGTCCAATAGAGGGATAGGTCTACTCCAAAACTACGCCACTAAGACGGGTGAGAGAGACTTTCTAGAAAAGTCGCTCTAAAAGAAAAACCGGCCCGACCGGTACGGGCTAACGAGCTCAAAAAACTAAAACCAAGGGTCCTCCAGCCTAGGTACCCTAAAGAACAAGGGTCATCGGAACTGGTCTTTAAAAGAAAACCTGTGGATCCCAGAGAGGCGTAAAAACTGCGAGCGCTCGCGAAAAACCGAGAAAAAGATTAGGATCCTAGACCCGCGCGCGAAGCGGCCGCTGCCCTAACTGGGCTTCCTAATCTTCCGCCCAGCTAAGGGTCACCGCCCCCTCGCACAGTCAGGCGTAAAGGTTACCATGACTGACACTTTTAATTACTAGTCATCATTGAATCATCATCACTAACTTAATTTCTCATCCTCTCTTGAACTCTGATGTAGTCAACTTTACAGATCTAGGTATCTTGTTGATAATTATATTGAATAGTGATTCATACTTTAGTGATTTTGAATGATTGATCACAAAGATCTTCAGTCATTGATCATAGATGATCTCATCAATTGGCGGCTTGCTTGTTAATCTAGATTTATGAAAATATCTCAATGAACTCCTTTTTCAAACCACGAGATCATAAATTGTTTATTGGAACTGAATTTAAAATTTAATTTAATGTAGAAATTTTACTTTTGTTATTTAACTCGTAATTTAGTGGCAAGACTCTTAATCTAATTTTTATAAGTCTCTTGTATGAAAATACCCTAATATAATGAACAAAAGATGAAAAGATGGTCGATGCAATCCTTCCTGGCACTGCAAAATTTCACCCTGAATCTTCTCTTCCACTAGATCTCAAGTCATTCTAATAATGCTAACATATTGAGATTATTATTTACTTATCCACCGTAGCCATCTTTCGATTCTTTATCACTATTACTAAGAGATATTGAGAAACCCTCCCAATTGGATGTATCAAACTCCCAGCCAAGAGTTATACCCCTTTAGCTACTTTGTATCTTCCTACCCTTGCTAAAAAAAATATGTCGGGTTAATTACGCGATCTTGATATCATTAAGCTGGATCATAGTTAAATTCTTTATCTTTCATCATTTTCAATAGGTTGAAATAGACCTTCTGTGATTGTTCTCGAGATTAAGAATCCAAATAAGTTGATAACAATATATTTAACAGATTTCAGAATACTTAATATTGAAAATAATCTCCTGATTATGTCATAAAATGGAATATGCTCCATTGGAAATAATCTCCTGATTATGTCATAAAATGGAATATGCTCCAGCGGTATAGATATTGTGCATCAAAAACCCATGAAAAAAAATGTGGCAGATTCTTAAGTTGACTATACTCTGAAGAGAAGAATTTTGCTTGCATTATGCAGATTTGTCTAATGTTTAAAATGAAGCAGAATACCCAACCTTTAGTTGAATACTGCTATGCTAGGAATTCTAGTTTTAAAAGGCTAAATTCTTACACACTTGTCTGTATATGTGTAACACATGGACTGTTCAGATATCCATTGATTGTTGATCTTTTTCTTCCGAATCTGGAATCTCCATATGAGGTCGTGTTGTCACAAAGGATTACCATATCAAAGATTTCTTCTAGTTAGGAGGTACATATTAAGTTGAGTATATTATCTATATTATTTCATACACCTAAGAAAGGTGAGACCACCTCTGCCATGGTTGCTTCTTCTAGGAGGGACAGATTAGGTCCACTCATGCCCACAACCGTGATTGTTTTACATCGAGATGAGCCACATATTATTTTACTTTTCTAGATGTAGTGGCCATAGAGAAGATTGTTGCTGGGTTAAAGCATAATAAACTTGTAGCTCATCAAACGGTCTTTTGAGATGTTGATGATATCATGATATATATATACCATCTCAAGAGATAAGTATGATGACCTTCTTTATAGGCTTCATTAGTGTTGTATATCCTTACATTAAACTCTAGTAAATGACCCTTGTGTAGAACATGATATCACTGCCTTTACCGACCCTCATGTATATCTCACAATGGTTTAAATGTTCTTGGGAATCATTTGTACTTCTATTATTAGTATTGAGATGTTATTTATGTATTCACATCATATTAACCAGGAATATACAATTAGAATTTAGATGAAAGTGCAATCTATCTTCTGCCACATGCAATACACAAGTATTATAGAGTCAAATTTCCATTGCTTTAGATTACCACAAGACCCTTGTTCCCAACATGTTATAATATATGGTAACCCAGTTATAGCATATCTAGAATATACAACACTCAAGCAACCTATTACTATCAAAATGTGTAAAGACCATGCATGGAAAGCAGCAAGAGAGGGGAAAAGATTGTACATTTGATCTTTTAAGTTTGGAAGGATTTTGTGGCTTTATCTAACATACAACAATAGATAAAATACCTGATGGATAGCAACATAAAAAAAATTGAATTAGAAACTTCAACATTGACTTTAATGAGAACAAAGAGGAGAGAGATATGTACCTTTGAATATCTCCACTTTGGAGATCCAAACTTCCTTGCAACATCCTTTTCTTGACAGGAGCTTCAGTTCATTCGGATCCAGATGTTACAAACATAAAAACCTCAAAGGGAGTCTCGTCCTCGAGACTCGGGTCAAGGTCACTTTGTGTCTTGTTTGGATCATATTTGGCCATAAAAACCTCAAAGGGTTTTGAACCCATAATAACCTCAAAGGGAAAACAAGCCGTGTTCTTTCAATATATATAATTAAGTGGGCTTGTTTTGACAATTACCTGAAAGAATTGTGGGTATCGTGCCCGCATATCCACTTTTGTCTTCCATGTTGCCTCTTTGACATCATGTCGGTGACATAGCACCTTTATTAGAAGAATCTCTTTGTTGCGAAGCTTTTTTTTTTCACAACACTATCGAGTATTTGTACTAACCTTCTCTTTGTAAATCAAATTTGACTCCACGTCAAGGTTCTCATAGCTGATGACGTGGTGAAGGTCGTACTTGTAATTCCTTAAATTGATAGATGTAGAGAAAGGGTTACTCGATAGACCACCTTACATATACGACTAAAAATTTCAAATAATCCAACGTATCGTGGTGTCAACTTGCTATGAGCACTAAATCTCTGTACTCCCTTTATGGGAGATACTCATAGAAACACTCAATCTCCTTCTTGTGTTTTCAGGAATTCCATCAATATGAAGGATTGAGTTAAATATTGATAAGTTATTATTTGAATCGATTAAGAGAAGAGGATCAGATTACATGAAACTCCAAATTTCTTTTCTGACGGTCTGCATAGCTCTTCTAGCAGCTCTGAGTCATCAGAAGCCTTCCCCATACAAGATCGATCAACAGTTCTCGTAGTCCCTTCCCAAAGAGATCTACAGAGTAAAATGTATGTTCACCTACCTTACGCCAACTGAGAGGCGCGAGACATCTCCGCCCGTATAGGGCTTCGAATGATGTCATACCAATACTGGAATAATGACTGTCGTTGTGCGGGAGTTCTACCAATGACAGGTGGTCCTTCCAAGATCATTTCTACTCTAGAGTACATGCACATAGCAAATTCTCAAGTATCTGAATAACACATAGTATCGTATGCAGAACTCATCTTCAGCTCTGTTCTTGGTGTTGACATAAGCCGGTACTAGTAATGAGATATAAACCTCGAGTCTCCATCAAACACTACCTCATGTGGTATATCATAAAATTTGATAATATTTTTTTTTGCACATGTAATCTAGCCAGTCTAGATGGAGTGTAGGTCATGTTGATATGTATGAAATGGACTGACTTGGCCAATCTGTCAACAACATCCCAATAGCATCGTGACCACCTATTGTCTTTACTAGTCCCGTGACAAAATCCATAGAAGTGTTCTTCCACTTTTATTCGAAAAAGGGGAGAGACTGTAACAACCATGGTGGTCTCCTATGTTCTGCCTTGACCATCTGATAGATCACGCACTTGCTAACACGACATGTTGCATCTCGCTTCATTCCGTCCTGCCAGAATGTAGACGTAGATCCTGGTACATCTTTGTGCTACCAAGAAGAATAGACAATCGTGAATTGTGTGCCTTATCAAGAATATCTCTGCGCAACTACTCATTGTTGGGCACAATTACCCAGCCAACCTTCCACAAAATAGACTTAGTCCTCACAAAATCATCATGTTTGTCCTTGATGACACGCATGCATCTGTCTAAAATTCAAGGATATGTCATATATCCTTCTACTATGCAATCCCAAAGACTGTTGAATCGCGGAGGTATGACAGTAGATGAGGACGCACTCTTATGAGGATGTCAATTAGTCAAGGTTACGAGTATATCTCATGTATATAGCTAGTTTGCCGTATGTGTGTGAGCTTTCCTGCTAAGCGCATCTGCCACCACGTTTCCTTTACCAGAATGGTAAGAGATCATGTATTCAAAATCCTTCAGTAGTTCAAACAACCGATGTTGTCTCATATTTAGCTCTTTCTGATTATAAATGTACTTCAAACTTTTGCGATCTATGAAGATATCAAAATTCACCTCATATGGATAGTGGTGCTAGATCTTAAAAACGAGGACAACTGTTACCAACTCCAAGTCGTGGATGGAGTAATTCCGCTCATGCAGCCTCTATTGACGTGATGCATAAACAATCATGTAACCTTGCTGCATCAGAACCACTCTTAAACATTCATTTGAAGCATTTGTATATACTGTATAATCCTGAATGTTTGAAGAAAGTGCAAGAATGGGCACATTTGTTAATCTTTCTTTCAATGTCCTTTAAGGTCAATGAAAGGAACTCTCATCTGTGTCAAAATGACTCATGGAAAGCCACCGACGAAGCATCTATAATAACTATCTAGTTCAGGAAAGCTTCGAATTCGAGTGACTGTCTTGGAATATTCCCAAGACATAACTTCCTCAATGTTCGTAGGGTCAACTGTCATACCTGCTCCAGAAATGACATGTCCAAGGAATGAGGTTTTGGATAACCATAACTCACATTTGTTCAGCTTAACATACTACTTATGCTTTTGAATGTTGTCTTCCGAATATCCAACTCTTGAATCCTCAGCTAATGGTAGCCAGATCGGAGATCGATCTTTGAAAATACCAAAGATCCATGTAGCTGATTGAACGAGTCATCAAAGTATGACAGAGGATAATGGTTCTTCACCGTTTCTTGTTCAGTTGTATGAAATCAATGCTTAATGTCATTGATCCATCCTTCTTTCTGATAAAAGAACGGGAGCACTCCAAGGTGTAGTGCTCGACCTTCCGAAACTTAAGTCAAGTAACTCATGTAGCTGCACCTTTACCTTTCTCAACTCGGTTGGTGTCATGCGGTACGGAGTTATCGAGATTGGTTGTATATCTCGTAGTCATGTAATTTCGAACTCGAACTCTTTATCAGGTGGTAACCTGACAAATCATTAGCGAACACATTAGGGTAATTTGACACTATCGTAATGTCCTGAGCCATCGGCTCTCTACCAGACGTCTCTCGGACAATTGCTAGATATGAATCACATCCCTAATCAACAAGTCTTTGAGTTCTCAATACTGAGATATACTCCATTTTGGAGTCATGTAATGTACCTTTATAGGTAGACTCGTGTAAGTCTGGAATCTTGAAGACAGCCGTCTTCATGAATTAATTACCCAAGGCATGATGAGCTGACATTCAATTCATACCCAAAGTTAGGTCAAACTTATTGAGCGGTCGTAGCAGACATTCTGCTATCGCCTATCATCTCATGTCCACCCATCAACATTGATAGCTATCCGACTATTAGTCTTATGATGATAAACTAGCCACATGACCCATAATGTGACGAGGATGATCTAGGGCATCAGCAACTCTACCTATTGAAGCTAGAAACTCGGAGTTCGTTTATCGCTTTCGAATTAATTAAAACATAGAAAGGTCGGTTCAGGACGCCATGGTTCTATGTAAGAACCAATATCATTCATATTTAATGTTCATGGATATTTCTAACTATGCTTTTTCTCTTCTTGGGATACATATGGAAAATTATTTGCAATTGGTGACATTTGTGGTCATTAATTTTGAATGTCATATTTCCCTTTCAGACTCGTGACAAGTCAAAGGACTGTCGCAATCCGAGGATTAATGCGATCGGAACTATAATACTACGAATGTATGTAGCAGGGTACCACTGCTCTGATACCAAACTGTGAGGCCCGTTCCTTCTCGGATCTGGGAAACCCATTTACACATCATCCGTAATATCATATTCTCTATAAATCGCATTAGGGAACTGGAAATTAGGGAATTTTTTTTATACGGATGACATTCACGTTAACTAACAGGCCACAGAACTATAACATGTCACACTTATATTGCATAAATTTCCATATCAGTTTATATGTAACAACAGAAATTGCATTATATACATGTATCCCAATTTTATCAGAAGAGAAATAAAAGCATAAATATCTTGAACAAACTATAACATACATACCTGCTATGTTTTGCTTCAGAAACTGACATTCAACTCCCCCAATACAACGGTGCAGGTATTTTGCCTGCAATCCATGGAATAGGGAGAAAAGAACATCAACAAATGTTGAGTAAATCTTAATTAATTAAAAATAACAGGAAATTTTTGGTTCCAAAAGAAAGCAAGTAATTTGGCCTTGACAATTAAAATTTAAAGCTACTTGCAATGAAACATGCTTTCAAGCTGTTTGGTATGTAAAACCCCATTCTACTCATCCTACACTAATTACCCACATAATCATTTATATATAAATATCATATGGTCCATATTTGAGTCATTGCCTTTCTATTAATTATAATATAAGTTTGAGTGGTCTTGAAAATGTGATTGATGAGACTCTGATATGATCATTATCTCTATTAAATGCTTATAATGATGTTTAAGAATCTTGTGGATTGATCATAGTAAGGGTATATGATGGATATGGGGTTTTGATTCTTTTCTTGTTGTTTTTCTCAAGCCTAGTAGATAGACTGATAAGGATGATTTTCATGATATGGTCTTTTCTCTTTGCCAGGAATTATTGGCAGAAAAGTAACTAGTTCAACGGAAACCAACTCAACTGTAATTCAACTTTAGCCAACTCAATTGTGACTCAATCCAATTTCAATGTATCTTTTTCAGATTCAATTGTAACTGATTTAGAGGTAGCCATAGAGGATTCAGATGTATACATGGATGATTCAGATGTAGCATCGCCAAGTCTGTTGGCGAAAAATAAATAAAACTCAAGCGGTGAAGTAGCCTATAAAAGAGGCTCTTCCGTCTCGCCCTCTAATTGGAAGGGCGGTCCAATAGAGGGATAGGTCTACTCCAAAACTACGCCACTAAGACGGGTGAGAGAGACTTTCTAGAAAAGTCGCTCTAAATGAAAAACCGGCCCGACCGGTACGGGCTAACGAGCTCAAAAAACTAAAACCAAGGGTCCTCCAGCCTAGGTACCCTAAAGAACAAGGGTCATCGGAACTGGTCTTTAAAAGAAAACCTGTGGATCCCAGAGAGGCGTAAAAACTGCGAGCGCTCGCGAAAAACCGAGAAAAAGACTAGGATACTAGACCCGCGCGCGAAGCGGCCGCTGCCCTAACTGGGCTTCCTAATCTTCCGCCCAGCTGAGGGTCACCGCCCCCTCGCACAGTCAGGCGTAAAGGTTACCGTCACTGGCACTTTTAATTACTAGTCATCATTGAATCATCATCACTAACTTAATTTCTCATCCTCTCTTGAACTCTGATGTAGTCAACTTTACGGATCTAGGTATCTTGTTGATAATTATATTGAATAGTGATTCATACTTTAGTGATTTTGAATGATTGATCACAAAGATCTTCAGTCATTGATCATAGATGATCTCATCAATTGGCGGCTTGCTTGTTAATCTAGATTTATGAAAATATCTCAATGAACTCCTTTTTCAAACCACGAGATCATAAATTGTTTATTGGAAAAGAATTTAAAATTTAATTTAATGTAGAAATTTTACTTTTGTTATTTAACTCGTAATTTAGTGGCAAGACTCTTAATCTAATTTTTATAAGTCTCTTGTATGAAAATACCCTAATATAATGAACAAAAGATGAAAAGATGGTCGATGCAATCCTTCCTGGCACTGCAAAATTTCACCCTGAATCTTCTCTTCCACTAGATCTCAAGTCATTCTAATAATGCTAACATATTGAGATTATTATTTACTTATCCACCGTAGCCATCTTTCGATTCTTTATCACTATTACTAAGAGATATTGAGAAACCCTCCCAATTGGATGTATCAAACTCCCAGCCAAGAGTTATACCCCTTTAGCTACTTTGTATCTTCCTACCCTTGCTAAAAAAAATATGTCGGGTTAATTACGCGATCTTGATATCATTAAGCTGGATCATAGTTAAATTCTTTATCTTTCATCATTTTCAATAGGTTGAAATAGACCTTCTGTGATTGTTCTCGAGATTAAGAATCCAAATAAGTTGATAACAATATATTTAACAGATTTCAGAATACTTAATATTGAAAATAATCTCCTGATTATGTCATAAAATGGAATATGCTCCATTGGAAATAATCTCCTGATTATGTCATAAAATGGAATATGCTCCAGCGGTATAGATATTGTGCATCAAAAACCATGAAAAAAAATGTGGCAGATTCTTAAGTTGACTATACTCTGAAGAGAAGAATTTTGCTTGCATTATGCAGATTTGTCTAATGTTTAAAATGAAGCAGAATACCCAACCTTTAGTTGAATACTGCTATGCTAGGAATTCTAGTTTTAAAAGGCTAAATTCTTACACACTTGTTTGTATATGTGCAACACATGGACTGTTCAGATATCCATTGATTGTTGATCTTTTTCTTCCGAATCTGGAATCTCCATATGAGGTCGTGTTGTTAGAAAGGATTACCATATCAAAGATTTCTTCTAGTTAGGAGGTACATATTATGTTGAGTATATTATCTATATTATTTCATACACCTAAGAAAGGTGAGACCACCTCTGCCATGGTTGCTTCTTCTAGGAGGGACAGATTAGGTCCACTCATGCCCACAACCGTGATTGTTTTACATCGAGATGATCCCCATATTATTTTACTTTTCTAGATGTAGTGGCCATAGAGAAGATTGTTGCTGGTTAAAGCATAATAAACTTGTAGCTCATCAAACGGTCTTTTGAGATGTTGATGATATCATGATATATGTATACCATCTCAAGAGATAAGTATGATGACCTTCTTTATAGGCTTCATTAGTGTTGTATATCCTTACATTAAACTCTAGTTCCAATGACCCTTGTGCAGAACATGATATCACTGCCTTCACCGAGCCTCATGTATATCTCACAATGGTTTAAATGTTCTTGGGAATCATTTGTACTTCTATTATTAGTATTGAGATGTTATTTATGTATTCACATCATATTAACCAGGAATATACAATTAGAATTTAGATGAAAGTGCAATCTATCTTCTGCCACATGCAATACACAAGTATTATAGAGTCAAATTTCCATTGCTTTAGATTACCACAAGACCCTTGTTCCCAACATGTTATAATATATGGTAACCCAGTTATAGCATATCTAGAATATACAACACTCAAGCAACCTATTACTATCAAAATGTGTAAAGACCATGCATGGAAAGCAGCAAGAGAGGGGAAAAGATTGTACCTTTGATCCTTTAAGTTTGGAAGGATTTTGTGGCTTTATCTAACATACAGCAATAGATAAAATACCTGATGGATAGCAACATAAAAAAAAACTGAATTAGAAACTTCAACATTGACTTTAATGAGAACAAAGAGGAGAGAGATATGTACCTTTGAATATCTCCACTTTGGAGATCCAAACTTGCTTGCAACATCCTTTTCTTGACAGGAGCTTCAGTTCATTCGGATCCAGATGTTACAGCTAAGTTGCTGATAGTGTCCAAGTTTATGGAACACCAGGTTTCCTACCCACATGAATTGCTTTAATCCATATTTATTCAACAACCATCCACCTTCAAAACCATTCCATTCTAAAAATCAACTACCACATTTAAAAATCATATTCTTGCCCTTGATTGTTACACCTTGGGTGCATCACATTACTCATCACATACCATGATTACTATCTTCCTCGCGCTCCCTTTCTCCTATCTCAAGTTCTATTTGATGCATGGGTAATCTATTATTGTTGCAACATGGAATGGAGAGTTAGGGCAAAATTAGGATGTTCGTCCGCTCAATTTGATCCAATTAGGTTTTTTGTGCCATTTAATTAGAGTTTAATTAAATTAAGGTTATGTTAATTATATTTCCATTTGATTAAGTCTGTTACAAATTTTTATTTCAATTTAAATAACAAGATTGCATGCCATCTCTACTTAATTAGTTACTTAAGTTTGGGATATTTTAGGAGTCAATTAGGTTTTAAATTTTATTCTTTTTCTAATTTTGTAATCGCACTCATCCTATATAAAGGGGATGATAATCCATTATTTTAGTCAGTTCAAGTTATATTAAAATTGGAGTTTCTCCACTTCTCCTTTCTCTCTCTTTCCCCCTCCACGCAATCTTTGCGGGTTCTTCTTCCTTAAAGCCCTCGCATCCAGTGAGTCTTCTCCTCATCCACCCATTGATTTTCTTCGCAACCAATTGTTCCACCATAAGAATTTCTCGTTTACATCAAATATTGGATTAGCCATGTCAGAATGGAGTAAGTTGATGGCTAACCATGGTACTTGTATATATACTACTTGGATCGAAATGGCATTTGTTTATTTATTTTTTGGTATTTAATTATATCTTGACAATAGAGGATATTATTTATAGATGCAATGATGGAAATTATTTTCTCGAAGCTCATTGAGAAGATACCTTTTGTGAATTCTAGAGGCAGTTTAATAACAGAAGCGGTAGAGGAGAGAAAAAGTGCATGTGATTCTAGATATGCTTGATAGAGTGGTGAATACCATGGCTCATATTTGGAAAGATCCGAGGGAAAAGCTTGCTCAACAAAATGTGGTGATGGATGATTATAAGGTAAAAATGGTCGAAGGAAGGGGATGCGAATAGATCGTTCTTCTTCAAAGTAGTTATTGGTTTTAGGCAGAGAAGGAACCTCGTCCATTCCATCAAGGTAGCTGGAGAGTCCGTGCAAAGTGACACATTGGTGGGGGACGGTAGCGGTAGTTTAATTTAAGCAGTTCTATAGACATGGCATAAATCTCAACTGCAATGGTTAGTTCGGGGAGGTAGTAGATTGCTTGCAGAACAAGCAACTCGTCAGTGTGAGACTTCTCTAAGCAGGAGATTTAAGTTGTGGTAGTGGAGTTGAATGTGGATTGATCTCTCGGATCATATTGCTATCATATGCATTTCTTCAAAAAACGCTAAGAGGAGGTTAAGGAAGATGTCGTGGATATCCTATAGGAGTTTGAGGCAAGAATCTCGGGTTTTGTCATGTTTATAGGGCTTTTACTATTTAAGCATGTGACCTTGAGAATAGAAGACTTTAGAACCATTACCTTTGCTGGGCTTTTTAAGTAGGCCATGAACGATCTTGGATGGCTTCGTTAGTCTACGACAGACATTGTTCATGGTAGATTGGCGATGGACAATGTTATCATGACATCATATTTGTCGCATGATTGAAAGAGCATACATATGCGAAACATGCTTTGGAACTGAAAGGTTAACTTTTTTAAATAAGTATGATAGTTCTTATGGAGTTTGCTCCACAAAAGAATGTTTCCTTGTATCTGGATTGGATGGATGAAATTGTGCGCTACCATGGTTTCATACTTTGTGATGATGAACGAGGATCAAAAAGATGGATTTTTCAGACTTGTAAAGTAGTTAGATTGGGTTGCTCCTTTGTGCCTATGCTTTTGTGTTAGTGAAATATGTGTTTGTTATGACCACATGGTTGGTGGCTATGTGGAGAAGCTTTAAGGGGTACCATTGTTTGGAAATTGGAAACTCGGCCTCGACGACACATATGCGACATCATAGGTGAAGTCGGTACCATATGTGGTGTATATGTGGTTGAAGTGCCTACTCGACTCGAGTAAACAACATATGCGGCTGAGTAAGCCCTGGGTATACATTTAAGAATGTGAACTTGGTAAACCCCTAACCCTACTCGTGAATACCCCTCCCTCGACAAATCCCTATTGTCCTTTTCCCAAAGCATATCGTATCTTCCATGAGTCCGGCCAAAACCATCAACACTCATGTCCTCTCTATCATCACTACATCCATCACTACCTCTCCCCATTCTCATCATCACCACCTCCATCACCACAATCTCATCGCCACCTCCTTATAGTTGATGCCTACATCACTGCATTTCCTTAGTTCTAAAAAAAACTCCATTGCTACCACTTGCATCATCACCTTCTTATCTCCACCGACTCACCATTGTTTGGTAGTGATTTCATTTCTACATTTTTAGATTATGCTCTTGTTTCCATTTTAGTTTTGAATTTTAAATGTATTATATGTTGGATTCATGCATTATGAATGACCTGATGGTATGGTATTGATTGAATGTCTGTTCTCCAACATTTCTTTAATTTGGTTTCAATTTACTTTAGGTTCTCATTTTGCTACATTTTTTAAAGAACGAATCTATCTATTAGTTGTTGTTTGCTATTTGTCATTTATATTTTCCTGTCTCCAACAATACCTTGTTCTTATATGTCAAAGTTTTCCTTATATTTTAACATTGATTCTAAAATTTGTTCAATATTGTTTTATGTTGAGATATATATATATATCTCTTTGTCGATTTTACATGTTTTTTCTGGTACTTATCATGTAATTAACCCAAGGGATTTTCTCCTATATAAGAGAGCCTTCGGTCTATTCTAATGATATGTTCTCATTTTCTCCCAACATGGTATCGGAGCAACGGTCCTAGATCGGAGTTCTCATATCTCACCCGACACCCCCCCCCCCCCCCCCCCCCGACGCCTTCCGCGCGCTGCAGCGAGCGCCGACACACACATTTCCACAGGTGCCTCCCGCGCGTCGCAAGGCATCAGCAAGCGCCTCTCGTGTGCACCGCGCACTGCAGTGGTTCGCCAGGCGTGTCGTGCATCCCGCTAGGTCAATCGAGCGCGCCGCCAGGCGCTTCCAGGAGCATCGCGCGGCGCCAGGTGCCGCCAGTGCCTTCAAACGTGCCTCCTGGCGCTTCCCTCATGTACTGCCAGGCACCATGACCGCCGCCAGGAGCCCCCACAGCTCCGCCAGGGATCTATTGCGCTGACCTAGGGCTCTGCAAGGCGGCCTCGTCTGATTTATCTTCGTTTGTGCGGCGTTTGATCTTGCACGGAATCCAAGGGATGGTTGTATAAGTCTACATATACAACCAATCCCTCCTATGGTTCTGTAGACGATATTTTATTATCTTGATATAACCCCCAGTTGTTCCGCATGTTGGCTTCTTGGTACAATGCCAGAAAACAAGGGTGATGTTTACTCCTCTTTCGGTGCCTTCAAAGGTCCGGCACCTATCGTAAAGATGGATGGGACCAACTATGAGTTATTGTCCAAGCAATTTCGTACCCCAATGAAGTGCCACAATAAGGAGCATATTCTGACTGATTCGGAGCCGGCGGACAAGATTGGGGCAAATGCATCATGGAAACAAGATGTTGCCTATGCTCGTATCTGGCTCTCCTGGACACTTACAACAGAGATCGCGAATGATATTGTTAACCAGCCAACTGCAAAGGCTATGTGAGATATATTGACAGGCACATACGTGCAAGCAAAGAATGAGAGAAAGATTCTTCAGCTACAATTTGATATTTTCTCGACCAAACGGAATGGTCGACCGCTCTACGCACACTTGTCTCATCTGAGAGGCATGTTTGAACGACTACACAACTTCATGCCTATTACCACTAGCACAGAACAACAACAGGCATATCGGAATGCCACCATGACAGGAGTATTCTTGTCCTCTTCTTGACTCAGAGTATGATGCCGGTCGTACTCAACTTCTCACTGGAGAGACGATACCGCCAATGGAGGAGGTCTACAAGCGCTTGAGCAGGATCACTACCACAAACACTACTACGGTCCACCGACTCCTTCTGCTATGGTTGCTACTCGTGGCAGAGGGGGTCGTCTCAAGTTCGAGATCGTGGACCTCGAGGTCGAGGAGGCGACCGACAGCGTGGTCCGTGTTCCCATTGCCATCGTCCGGGTCACTCTGAGGACACATGCTTTCAGAAGCATGGATATCCAGCGTCTGCACGCATAGCTGAGCAGACTAAGCATTCTAGTGCGCCTACTCCGGATCCACGTTTCGATGATATTGTCTCCAAGCTTCGAGACATGATGATTACTCTTATGACTCCAACTCCAGGTTCAACAGATGCCGCAACCATTGCCAGAGCATCATCCAGTTCATCAGGTACTTATTCTGTGTTTACAAGTAGTGACAGTTCAGATTTGACCGATTGGATTATGGATTCTGGAGCGTCAATCATATGTGTGGAGATCGGACGCAATTTAGTACATACAGATCTATCACACCTGGCAGATCCGTGGTTATTGCCAATGGGGTTCGTCTACCCATTGTTGGTCAGAGGGAGATTGTTCTAGCCCCCCCCCCCCCCCCCCAAATGCATCTTCAGAACGTCTTATATACTCCAGATTTTCAAATGAATCTTTTGTCAATTAGTCAACTTACAAAAGATTTACATTGACGTGCCATCTTTGATCCCTCTTCTTTTGCGTTTCAGGACATACTAACTGGCATGCTGATTGGTCATGGCCGTGAGCAGAGAGGATTGTATAAGCTTGCCATACCTCCTTGTGCTGGAATTGCTACCATTCCTTCCGGATCTGTTTCTACTTTCATGTGGCATCTTAGCTTTGGCCACCTTCCTCTCCAGAAGATGTGTCATGTGCTACCGCAGATATCTACCCGTACTACATTAGATTGTGAAGCCTGACAGCTTGGGAAGCATAATCGCTCCTCTTTTCCGAGTCGTCCGAGTCATCACAATAGTCAGTCCTTTGAGTTGTTTCATTTTGATATTTGGGGTCCTATTCGTGTTCCTGATCATCAGGGGCATCGTTTTTATATGGTTGCTGTGGATGATTATTCTAGACTATCCAGTCAAAAACTTATTCTCTGCTAATGTGAAATTCATTCGTACGGATAATGCGTTGGAGTTTTCCACATTACATTTATCTGAATTTCTCAAGTCTCTTGGATTTGTTCATCAAACCTCTTGCAATTACACTTTTCAGCAGAACGGTGTGCCTGAACGCAAGTCGCAAACATCGTCACATTCTTGATGTTACAAGAACATTATTGATCCAGAGTCGTATTCCTCATTCTTTCTGGGGGGACGCTGTTCTCACTACTTGTTACTTGGTGAACTGCATGCCGTCCACCATGCTTGGAGAGAAGGTCCCCTTCTTGATTGCGTTTCCCGAGAAGGAACTACTCTCTCTCACTCCCAGAGTCTTTGGATCTGTGGCCTTTGTCCACAATTTCACTCCTGTTCGTGACAAGCTCTCAGCTAGAGCTGTCAAATGTGTTTTTGTTGGTTATTCTCGTACCCAAAAACGGTATATAGATGTTTTGATATGGTAGGCCGAAGATATTATGTGAGTGCTGATGTCACTTTCTTTGAGTCGATTACGTATTTCTCTCCTACAGGTGACAGGTTATTCAATACTACTTCCGAGGAGGATGTTGTTGTTCCTCCACCTCTGTCTCCTCCACCATATGGACCCCATGCTGCACCTCAGCCTTCACCACCTCCACCACCTCTACTTCTGTCTACTCAGTCAAAGTTCTTACCCCTTGTTTACACTCGCAGGTCTTCTACTCGCCCCTCTGCTCATGTGTTGTCCACATCATCCATCACGCCTCAGGTATGTCATGATAACATTGTTTCTACTGATGACATTGGAGTTTTGCATGATACACAGGATGAGTTGACTCCAACAGGCAAAATGGATGATGATCTGGAGGTTCCTATTGCCCTAAGGAAGCCTCATCGTCAGTGTGCCACGTATCCTCTTGTTGCACATGTTTCTTTGGATCATCTTTTAGAGTACATGAAGTTTGTAGTGGGACTCTCTGTTACTATCCCACGCACATATCAGGAGGCGCTACAAGACAGTAGGTGGCGACTTGCAATGGAAGAGGAGATGGCTGCTTTGAAGTCACGTGGGATGTGGAGCATTGTTTCTTCTCCACATGGTACCTCCGTTGTAAGCTGCAAATGGATATTTACGGTAAAGCAAAGGGCAGATGGCTGTGTGGATCGCTACAAGGCAAGACTTGTGGCACGTGGATTCACCCAAACCTATGGGGTGGATTATTAGGATACTTTTTCTCCTGTGGCCAGACATTCGATGCTACGCATTCTTCTCTCCGTTGCAGTTTCACGGGACCATACCTGATGGCATCTGAGAAGATGTAGGAGAGGAGATGCTTAGTCTGCTTAATCTGCGATACGCCTCCTCCATAGGTAGTATGGTGGCGTCTGTGAGAAGCTGAGAGCAAGATGAGTCATATTCCGTATTATTTGCAGCCAGAAACATCTCGGTCATGACAAAATCTCTCTATGCCTTATGCTGACCTGGTGAGGCCATTAGATATATATAACTATGGAGTCGTTCAAGCATACCCCTCAGAGATATGTACATGACGTGAAGAGGACAATCACCCTATTTGGTTGTGAAGATATCATGTTGGAGTTGTAATATCTTTGATTCATTCTTCGCTTGTCCATCCTTCACCGTGTTGGAGTATGTAGCTACATGGATGCCCCACAATGCCTTTGCTGTGGGCTGACTCAAGATATCATTGGCTAGCTTAACAACGACAGTTCTATATAGCCATACATTCGCATACGCATCACCTGCCTCACATGAGATATCGGTGCTAGTCTTGTCCATCAGCTCATCCTACGTCAGAATATGCTTCTTATCATGGCTTTACAATAGATTCATGAACTGCATCACCCACAACTCGTAGTTTGTGTCATCCATCGTGACAATAGATGTCAAACACTTGAAGGCACATGTGGATGGGGTATCAGCTCTGCTCTCTGACATTGTGGACAGATAATTGGGACCGTAGACATATAGTGAAGTACCTACACTGGCATCAAGAGGGACGGTTGTGGATGTAGACTCATGCCACAACCAACCCTAAGCAAGAGTTGTCCTCGCTCGGGCTCAAAGGGAAACACAACGGTCTGATTTCGTCCTTCTCGGATCAAAATTAGGCCAAAAAACTGTGAAATCAAGCCCAGTAAAGGCGCCGCTGGGCGCTCCTTCGAGTGGCTGGATTGCCGCTGGGCAGTGTCGTTGGGCACTACTAGGTGGCAACGATGCTCGACGGGCTGGGAGGTTAGGAGGTAGGGTTGGATCCAGGCTCCGGTTTAGGACCACCGCTCTGATATCATGTTGAGGAAAATACTTTGTTGTTTATTCATAGAGACCAAAGGTTCTCTTATATGGAAACCCTAATGAGTAAATTACATAATAAGGACCGAGAAATAAACAAACTGCAACTGGATAACATAACATAAAAACTCTCAACAATAAAACTAATAATAAATGATTACGCAAGCATGATGAAATGTGGTGCAAATGGCAACCCTCGTAGTGGCCAAACAGATTAGTAAATCAGACCTGGATTGGGGTTAAATGCTATGATTTCCCAGGGAAACATAGAAATTTACATGGATCAAAATTAGTGGATGCTTAGATAATAAGAAGCAAATTGTAACAGCATTCAATCATTGGCAGAACCGATAATAGATGGAATGACCTGACAGCATTAAATTTCTAATCTCCTGGAAAAATAAGAATAGAAGGAAGATGCAAAAATAACATGATTACTTCACTCATGAAAGAACTGTAGCAGACTCACACTTAGACTATCCAGAACTCGGGACTCAACTGAACATCAAAATTTAAAAGAAAATCAAGCACTTCTAACCAGGACTCCAGAGGACTGTGGAAGACGACAGTAGTGCTACTCGAAGGGCTGGATTGTTCTAGCAGCGGTGCACGACAAGTGCGTGGCTGAGGGAGGTCTGTTATGGCTGCCGACGGATGGGCTGGAGTGGGGTTGGCAGTAATGGAATTGGTGGTGATGGGGTTGACTATGGAGGAGTTAGACGATGAGGTTGTTTGCAGAAGTAATCTGAGGAGGTGGTGAGGACATGGCTGGCGATGGTGGAGGAGGTAAGGTAGAGGGAAGGGTTAGAGTTGAGAGTGGGGGTGGGGGGTGTGGGGCTGGATATTGAGATGAGGAGAACGAAGATAGGAAGGTAAAGGGATCACGGGGAGAGGTGTGGGGAGAAGAGAGAAGGAGGTGGTAGGGCCCGTTGAGGCTTTTCTTTGTTTTCAAAAGCAGCCGCCTCTTCCCCGAGAGCCTCCTTTTATGCCAATGGGAATACCCAAAATCCTAGACCGTGGACTCAAAAAAATTACATAATAAATAAAGGCGAATTGCAAGAGGACCCATGTGATTCTTTCTTTCATGGCAAACTTTTGTTTGTCCCTCAAACTTGCCATAAACTGCATCATTTCCCCTTTGTTTGGATAGAATTTTGCTTTGGCAAGATTGCATTGTAGTAGTTCTGCAAAAGATCATAACGAAGCTTCTCTAACTCATGCTCTTTAATCCACAAACTATCTTCCAAGCGCCCCCAATCCATCATACTTGGAAACAGGTAATTTTGCAGCGTGTTGCCAAGTCACGGACATCCAGGGTATCATCAATGGCATCTGGATATGGAGCGGTTGCAGTGGTTTTTGATGAAGGACTCATTGGTGAAATCTCTGGACTAGCTACATTTTTCTCGAAATATAGATACAAATCAGATATGTTAAATATATGCGAAGTATTGAATTCTGGCGACGATAGATCCAATTCATAGGCATTTGGACCGATCATCTTGGTGATTTTAAATGACCAAATTTCTTCGGGTTTAGTTTGTGGTAGGTTCTCTAAGGAAAACACTCCCTCTGAAATGGGTCATAACTAAATCCCCTCCTTTGAACTCAACTTCCCTCCTGTGGTTATTTGCTTGGGTTTTATATTTGGTGGAGGTACCTTAAAATTTGACATGGATTTCTTGACGAAGTCGTTGGATATGCTCATCCAACTCGTCCACAATAGCACTTGCCTGCCTGAGTCGAATCAAAGGAACTCTATCAAGGATATGAGGAGTGGGGAAACTATGAACACATTCAAAAGGAGATTTTCTGGTAGACTGACAAGATGAACTGCTGTACGTAAACTCGGCATGAGAAAGGATCATGACCCACTGAGTGGGTCGTTCTCTTGCGAGGCATCGAAGCAAGTTTCCTAAAGATATATTTACGACTTCTGTTTGGTTATCAGTTTGGGGGGCAATACGCAGTCGAGTGCCAACTTAGACCATAAGGTCCTCCAAAATGACCTAAGAACCTAGTGCCCTTATCCGACGTAAATGAATAAGGTATGGCATGTAGATGGACAACTTCTTTAAAGAAGAGATCAACTATATGAGATGCATCCGATGATTTCCTACATAGGTTAAAATGTTCCATCTTAGAGAACCAATCAACTATAACAAACACATAATCTACCTTCCTAGTAGTTTAAGGGAGATCGATAATAAAATTTATAGTGATATCTTCCCATGGACGTGCAGGAATGGGTAGAGGGGTGTACAATCCGGTATTCTATTTTTGACCATTGAAACGTTAGCAAGTCTGGCGATGTTGAATTGCTTGGGTTACATCCTTCTTCATTCGTGACTAATAAAATCTCTCTTGAAGGAGGGTTTAGGTTTTTTATATCCCAAAATGTCCATCGAGACCTCCATGCAATTCCAAAATTAGGCTTTCCCGCAAGGACATGGTTGGAATGTGCAGTTGTGACCCACAGAAGAAATAGTCATCTTGGAGGAGATACAGATCTATCAAATGATTCAGACAGTCAAGGTACATTTTGTTGAATTCCTTGTCAGTTTGATATAACTCCTTGATATGATCAAACACTATGGTCTCCACTGAGACTGATGCATGCAAGTGGGCTTGACGACCCAGAGCATCAATGCCTCGATTCTTAATACCATCCTTGTGTTTCAAGTGAAATGTGTACTCTTGCAAGAAACTCGTCCACTTTGTGTGCCTTTTGTTGAGAGTTTTCTAGGATTGCGGATAGCACATGGCCTCATGGTCAAAATTGAGGACGAATTGATGTTGGATAAGGCAGTGGCGGTGGCGCCAATGCTTGAGGGCTTGAACAATGGAGTTTTTTCCACATCGTACTTGAAGCTGCGTGAGCTTGCATCGTTCATTTTCTCACTAAAATAAGCAATCAATCGTCCTTCCTGGCTAAGGACAATGCAAATACCAATATGGGAGGCATCGCAATCAACTTCGAACACTTTGTTAAGATCCCGTAGAACTAGTGTAGTGGCCTGAGTCAAATGTTCTTTGAGTTTTCGGAAATCCTTTTTAGCTTTCGATGCCCATGAAAAGTTTCCCCTACGCAAACAGTCTAAAATTGCACCAGCTTGGCTACTGAAGTTCTTCACAAAGCATCGATAGAAGGAAGCCAAGACTAAAAAAATTACGAATTTCTGTGAGGGTCTTCGGGGTTGGCCAACTTTTAATGCCTTCAAACTTAATCAGGTCAACCCCTATACCGTCAGCGGAGACAATGTAATCTAAAAAGTTCACTAACTTGTTAAGGAAAGCACACTTCTTGAAGTTATCAAAGAGCTTATGTTCTCTCAAGATGTTGGGCATCTGACGTAGATGGCTCAAGTGTTCACTCTGACTGCCATTGTAGACTAGGATGGTATCAAAATAAACAACCACAAACTTCCCAATAAGAGGTCTCAAAATATGGTTCATTATGCGCATAACGGTGATAAGAACATTGGTCAGGCCAAAGGGCATCACTAACCATTCTTACAAGCCCTCACGAGTTTTAAAGGTTGTTTTCCACTCGTCGTCAATTCTGATTCTTATTTGGTGGTAATCACTTCGTAAGTCCATCTTTGAGAATATGTGTGCCCCCTGTTAACATATCCATCATGTCATCTAATCGAGGAATCAGAAAGCGATACTTTATCATGATCTTGTTAATGGCTCGTATCCACACACATTCTCCAGGTTCCATTTCTTTTTGGTGTGTAGAGGCCAGGAACAACAAGACTCATACTATCACGTACATATCCTTTGCTTAGGAGCTCCACTACTTACCATTGCATCTCTTCATGTTCCTTCGGGCTCATTCGGTAACGGGGCAGGTTGCGCAGGCTAGCTCTAAGGACAAAGTCAATATGATGTTATATGTCCCTTAGTGGTGGAAGTCCTTCGGAAAGGTCATCTGGCATAAGATATGCACACTCTTCTAGGATCGGTGTGACTTCTCGGTCTACTTTATCAAAGTTCACATGCCATTCCCAACCAACCTTTCCAATAAGGGAAAAGACAACCCATGGCTCTTGGAGTTGGCGTTGGAAGGGAGATGCTTGGAGAACCACAAGCGATTCACGTGAGTGGGGTGGTGTTTGGGCATTCACAGAGTTTTGACGTGTTGGGAAAAAGAATGAAAAGTGATTCTATTCATTAACCCTAGGCTCTCTTATTTAAGGAGAGACTTATAGGTAGATTACATAAGATAGACAAAAGAAAAGAACAATAGAGAAACAATACAGAAACAAGAATATATCTCTACACTCCCCCTCAAGATGGAGCATAGATATCAATCATGCTCGGCTTGGATGAACACTTCTGAAGAGGTCCTCCGAGCAATGCATTGGTGAAAACATTTATTGTTTGGCCTCCAGAGAAGACATGAGAGGTCGAGATAAAAATTTTCTGAATCTTGTCCCCGTGTATAGCGACAATCCACTTCAATATGCTTAGTTCTTTCATGAAATGCAGGATTGTTCGCAATGAATGCGACGACCTGGTTATCACATTGTAACTGATGTAGAAAGAGGTACATTTATATGTAAATTAGCTAGTACTGCACGAACCCACATCATCTATGTGCTAGCTTGTGCCATAGTCCTATATTCAGATTCAATGCTTGACCTTGCAACCACAATTTGCTTCTTACTCTTCCAAGAAACAAAAGAACCGCCACAACAAAGCCCGAAGTGAACTTTCTGTCTTTTGGGCATCTTGCATAGTCTGCATTTGCACATGTAGAAATAGCAAGTGTTGCCCCTTTTTTGAATAACAGTCCCGCACCTGGAGAAGACTTTAGATACCTCAATATAATATATACAACATCCATGTGTACCTGTCGGGATTGCTCCATGAATTGACTTACCTGACTAGCTGCAAATGAGATATTCGACCTAGTTATAGTGAAATAGAGAAGGTTTCCTACTATTTCTCTGCATCTTCTCCTGTGCACCTCCTCTTTATCATCATATAACTTCTTATTAGGATCCATAGGAGGGGTAGCAGGTCAACATCCAATCATGCCCGTCTCAACTAGCATATATGCCACATACTTCCTTTTGGTCATCACAAGACCATGCTGATTCCTGGCAAATTCTAACCCCTAAATGTAACGTAGGGTGCCAAGATCCTTGGTAACAAATTGTCGGCCCAAAATTTTTTTTGCCCTTTTTATTCTCTGCACATCATTTCCTGTAACCAATATGTCATCAACATATACCATGATAATAACCGTACCACTAGGAGTTATCTGTACAAACAGTTAATGATCCGCATTTGACCTCTGGAATCCCTGCTTCTCAATTATATCCGAGAGCTTCTGAAATCATGCCCTTGGACTCTGTTTAAGACCATATATTGCCTTATGGAGATTGCAAACCTGCTGATACTCCCCCTCAGCAGCAAACCCCGGATGCTACTACATTTAAATTTCTTCATGTAGGTCTCCATACAGATAGGCATTTTTAACATCAAGTTGAAAGAGAGGCCAATCACGTACCACATTAACAGAAAGAAGGATACGTAGGGTAGAGTGACGAGCAACAACTAACAAGCGCGAACGTGTCCATGTAATTCACTCCATAGGTCTGAGTAAAGCCACGCGCAACCAATCTGGCTTTGTACCGATCCAGACTCCCATATGCATGGTGTTTAACAGTAAACACCCATTTGCAACTGACAACGTACGTTCCATTGGGAGCACGAACTAAGCTCCAGGTACCACGCGGCTGTAAGGCCGCCATCTCCTCTTCCATTGCTAGGCACCACCGGGCACCGGCTGTCCTTCAAGGCCTCCTGATAATTCCGTGGTATTTCCACAGTAGACAGTGCAATGGCAAATCTCCTGAATTCCCCAGTCAAGCAATCTAAGGAGACCTGGGATGCTAGAGAATGATGCACAGGTACGCTTCTGCTTTCGAAGCGCAATAGGTATGTCCAAGTCATTCGTAGTCTCCTCAACTTGTATGTTTGTCCCCTGTAAAGATCCCTGCTCAGGCATATCACCAGAACAATATATTTAGAACATACCCAGGGCGTGTTGGATAATGAGCGGTGATTGTGAGCTGGAACAGGCTAGCGAGTATAGTAATGTGACAACGGTCGGACAGGGATAATGGGAGGTGGCAGTATAGGATGAGGTGATGGAGATGGCACATGTGAAGGTGGTGATGGAGCCGTTGGAGGTGGTGGTGGAGGAGATGGCATGCAGATTTCATCATCAGAGTCTGATGAAGTCAACCTATCACCTGTAGGAGAAAAATACATCACCGACTCAAAAAAAGTGGCATCAACGCTAACATAATATCTCTTTCACAGTGGATCATCGCTAGGGGTGTAAATGAACCGAACCTGAGCGAACCTACCTGTGTCCGGTTCGGTTTGTTTATTAGGTATATAGTTTCATGTTCGGCTCGATTCAATAAGATTAAATTCATGTTAAGGTTCGGTTCGATTCATTGAGGTTCGCGTAGTTTCGGTTCTGTTTGTTAAAGGTTCGAGTATGAACAAAGTGAATGGACACAAGATTACAAAAAAAGAACACAACAAAGCCTTATTTCAAGCACAACTTAGGTTTTTTTATGTGTAAAGTATCGCATCTCCTTTTCCAACCTTCTTAAATGGGCATATCCACCTAATTTGAACTAGATTTTACATCATTAATAGTCTAACATGTAATTGAAAATCAAGGTCAAAAGGCATCCTTGAATTTAACAATGATATGCAGCATTGGAAAAAGAAAATACCATATCCACAATCCAATGCAAACTTTGAGAACTCATCATGTTGTTGCGGGTTGCGACTGCCTGGGAAGAGAGGAGTGGCGGGTCGTTGGCCACTAGGAGGAGGAGTCCGACAGGCTGCGTGTGGGGAGGAGAGGAACAACGGACCGCTAGGAGGTTGTGGGGTACGATGGGCCGCTCGAGGAAAGGAAAGGAGGAGCGACAGATCGCTGGCCGCTAGTAGGAGGAGGAGCGGTCCAACAGGCCGCTTGGGGGGAGGAGAGGAACTGCTAGCCACTAGGAGGATGCGGGGGTGCGACGAGCTGCTTGGGGGAGGAGAGGAGGAGCGGATGGTCGTTGGAAGGAGATGCGGGGTGCGGCGAGCCGCTGGGAGGAGGAGGTGTGCGACATTGACGGGTGTCATGTGGAGAAGAGAGGAGAGGGAGGAGGTGTGTGTGGGTGTGTGATATGGAGGTTAGGTTTCAACTCAATAACAATTTTTGGAGAATTTTTGGAAAAAATCATAGTAGATCCCTTGAGAATTGAACATAAATCAAGATATAAGGGTTATGAGCTTTGTATGAGCTCCCAATTCCTAAATCTTTATATTATATTATTTATTTATATCAAACTATTAACAAATCAAACATGAGCGAACCTACTATTTCAAGGTTCGATTCGTTTATGTAAACAAGCCGAAAGTTATGTTAAGGTTCGGTTCGTTTATGATCGAATTGGATTTGAATCAGACTATTATTGAATCAAACCTGAGCGAATATCGAACTTGAGATTTTTCGAACAACCTTAATCATAGCATCTATACCCTTTTTGTGTCCCGGAGTACCCAACAAAGACGCATTTGACTGCTCTAAGAGAGAGCTTGTCAAGACCTGGAGACAACCGGTGAACAAATACAACCGGGCCAAACACACGAGGAGTAAGTGAAAAAATTCTTTCTCTGAACAAGTGAAAAAGGAATTTTCTCACCCAAAATAGATGAGAGCATGCGATTCACAAGATTGCATGCTGTAAGGACAACATCACCCCAAAAAGAATGCGTAGCATGACTCTGAATGAGAAAAATTCTGGTTACATCAAGTAAATGGCGATGTTTTCTCTCTGCAACCACATTTGCTGGAAAGTATATGCATACGATGTTTGATGAATAATACCCTGGGTTGAAAAAATATGGAGAGAGCACGAGGACAGAATTCCAACGCATTATCAGTTCTCCCAAATTTCACAGAAGAAGGGAACACATTTTGCACTTCATTAATGAAAGTTTTGATACCATCTCTTGCTTCAGTTTTATCATTCAATAAATGACCCATGCCAAACGAGAAAAGTCACCCACAACAACTAGATAAAACATGTGTCACTGGTGAACGGGAACACGAATTAGACCCTAAATATCAATATGAAATAACTCAAAAATGGAGCTACTGCTCCGACTCTGATGACTATGGAAAACAAACTGATGATGCTTTCCCAACTAACATGCCTCGCACTGAAAGGACGGGCGAGGTGAAATCTGAGGCAGAACATGACATATTTTCTGGAGCGGAAGGTGACCAAAGTGCAGGTGCCACGTAAAGGGGGAGATTGGTCCAATAGAACGAGAGGAAAGACTTGGATAAGGGGTTCAGACCAAGCGATAGTGGCCATCCTGCTCACGACCATATCCAATCACCTTGCCCGCAAGGATGTCCTGAAATATAAGAGACGATGGGTCAAAAATAGCTTGACAATGTAGATCCTTCGTAATCTGACTAAGAGATAATAAATACATAGAAAAATCGAGTGCATGCAACACATTATGCAGACACATAGAAGGCGTCAAACTGATCTCCCCTTGTCCGGTGATCGAGGAATGAGTCCCATCTGCTATAACCATGGTTCTATCTAGAGGAACCTCTCTGTATGCTATAAGCTGATCTCTGTCTCCACATAAGTGATGTGTTGCCCCGGAGTCAATAATTCATTCTGTAACATCAGATCCATTACAAGTAGTAAGTGCATAAGTACTACCTGAGGTACTGGAAGATGTTGAAGCAACAACATCTGAGTGACCTCCCGAGGTGTGGATGAAGAAGTAATGGGACTGGTAAGAGGCATAATATCCCTCAATTCTGCTACAAGGTCGTCAAACCATTGATTCGAAGAAGGAACAACTGGAGACCCAATCTGCTCCGCTACTCGGGCCGATGCAGGAAAACCATGCTTGGAGTAGCATGTATCCTCTGTATGTTCGGGTTGTTGATAGTAAGTGCATGGCTGACGAATACGACCTCTTCGACCACGAGGTCCATGTCCACGAAACTGAGAAGAGCCTCCTCTACCTCGGGAGGCTACCACCGTCGAAGAAGTCTGACTAGAGGCAGTAGATGGGACAATGATCCTGCTGAGTTCACGGAAAGCTTCCTCCATGGGAGGAATAGTAGAATTCGTCAGAATCTGTGAACGAGAAGCCCCATACTCAGGATCAAAGGCTGCAAGGAATACACCAACCATGGTGGCATTCGATATGTCTTTTGTTGTTCAATAGATGTGAGGGGCATGAAACTGTGCAGTTTCTCAAACATCCTACCCATGGATGTGTACAGAGAATGGAGGGACCGCCCGTTCTGCTTGATGGTAAATATATCATGCTGTAGCTGCAGAATCCTAGTCTCGTTCCTCGCTTAGGAATAGGTGGCTGCGAAGATATCCCACATCCCCTTTGCGGTGGGCTGATGTAGCACATCATTGGTGTTCTCTATCATCAATGTACCAGATAGCCAAACGTGGGCATACACATCATCTGCTTCCCATGGGGCATTTGCCCTCGTTTTCTCAACCGCTCTTCCTCGGTAAGAATATGTTTCTTACCCATAGACTTCATTAGGCTCGTGAACTGTATGGCCCAAAGCTCGTAGTTCATCTCATCCATCTTGACAATCGGTGTTGGACCTTTGAAACCGCCCGTGGTGGGGATATCAACTTTGCTCTCTGACATATTGCCGTATATAGAAAAAACTAGGATTTGTAGACCAATGCAACTTTGTCTACACAGACATATATGAATTTGATTGCATGTGTAGACTTATGCAATCAAATCCATCATCGTTTTGGAGAGGATCGCCGACGACAAGAGGAGAGCCGACAGCGGGGTGACCGGCGGAACGACGAGCTTGGAGAGCCGCCGACAGTGGCAATGGCCGGCAGAACGACGACACGGGGATAGAGGGTGGCAAGCAGCGGTGGCGGCACCTCGGGACGGAAGGGCGACATGCGGTGGCGCTAGGAAGAGAAAAAGGCTTGGGGTTAGGGTCAGGGTTTTTTTGGATATGAGAGCTCCGGTTTAGGGTAGCCGTTCTGATACGATGTTGGGAAAAAGAATGAAAAGTGATTCTATTCATTGACCCTAGGCTCTCTTATATAGAGGAGAGACCTATGGGTAAATTACATAAGATAGACAAAAGAAAAGAACAATAGAGAAACCATACAGAAACCGTACAAAAACAGAAACATATCTCTAGATGACGATCAATCGATGTACCTTTGTGAGAAATGGTTGCCGTTTGCTTAGGACTATGAGCATCCCGTTGTTGTCGGAGGGTAATTCGCATTTTGTCAATAAAAAAGGTGCAGGTGTTCTTTCTACCCTTATGGTATGTATCTCAACCATACTACCGAGGCCGTCCCAGTAAGATGTGACATACATCTATGAGTGCAACATGACACCAGACCTTGTCTCTATTGGTTAGGCCAATGGAAAATTTGAGTGGGCATTGCCACTGGATTGGCATTTGAGTCCTCCCTTTAAACCAAGCCACATTGTATGGTTGATCGAATGGTTGTGTTTGCAATCCTAACTTATCCACCATTGCTTGGGCTACAAATTTGCCACACTTCCTCCATCAATGATTAAAGAATGACGGTGACCGTTGGATGTGCATGTGGTGCAGAAGATGCTCCTCGTTAACCAAACATTGCCACTTTCAACTTTAGGTGCTAGCATAAAGTGTTCCAAGTTCCAACGCCTCAATAGGTGCATTATCTTCTCATCCAAAGTCATTATGTTCAATCAAAAGGGAAGATCCATGAGTCTTAATGTCAACTTCAACATTTTCATAATCCTCATTGGCGTTAGTGCATCCATCCACCATTTTATTCTCCTCAATAGGGGTGTTCTACTTCTCATTATTAGGTTTTTCATGCGCTAAGTGTGTACTTGCCACACATGGGCTGGGACGTTCTGCCGCTCGATGTCCCTTCTGAAGGCACCTAAATCAGGTGTCATGTACCACTGTAGGTCGAGCCCTAAGGATTCCTGACCCATCTTAAGTGGGTCGAGGTTGAACACCTGTACTTTCAGAGTAGTGCGAGATCCAGAGGCAATTTATTTGACTAGTCATTGTGTTTTCACCCTAATCTGTCTAGTAGAGATGTTCGATAATGTGGTGGTAGAAACAGAGGTAGTTGTGATCATCGTGCACCAAGTGATGTTCCTTGATAATTTGACTTCAGCCCTCTCCGCTCTATCATGGGCATCATGCACTGTTCGATAGTCCGACATGTACAATTCATCTTGGATGTTGGTTCGTAATCCATGCGTGTGTCGAGCCACCAATTGAGAGTCGCTTTCCTTTAAGTTGTTTCAAGCTATCAAAACTTGGAACTCTTCATTGTATTCCTTAACATGTGTCCCTTGACGAAGGTTTTGGAGGCGGTTGTACAAGTTCTGTCGATATTCCTCTAGTAGGAACTTTTTCCGAAGTTTCTCTTGCATTCTTGTCCATGAACGAATGCGCTCTTTCCCTTGGAGGTGACGTTCTTCCTGAAAATGTTTCCACCATAGTAAGGCACAACCTTTCTCTTTCAATGTAGTAAATTGGACTCTCCTCCCACTCGTCACATCCTTCCAAACAAAGAAATGTTTCAATTGATCCATCAAATCAAGAAAGACGTATGGACCGTGTCGTCCATCGAAGTCAGTAACGTCAATCCGTATTCCACGATCCCAATTGGATTCTTGAAGTTGGTTATGTTGTCGACCACACTACTCGGGCTCTCTCCTTCTATCTTGCTCTTCAGGTCAACACCTGCAGGGTAGTCGGTTCTCATCCTCCTCATCGCCCGAGGGTGGCGGTGACTCCATATGTAGGGATTGCTCATCACTTTCATAACTAGGATCAAAGAAAATTGGATCATGTAACATCCGGGAATTTGCGTAAACCCGAACTCGTCCGTTTTTGGGTCTAATGAATCCAAAAACATTGACGGTCAATACTAAACAACCTAAAACAACCAATTAGTAGTAAATCAAAAGTCGTTCGGACGAAATCGACCAAAAATCGGTCAATCCGTAACGCGTGCCGTGAAAAGCCGCGACGCAAATTCGGAAACCGCGAAACAAACCGAGATCGTCATTAGATCCGATTTGACGATACAAAACCAACGGAATTGACCGTTCGTCAATCGGGCATCGTTTGATATTTTTAATTCGTAAAATTTAACCTTAAAGAAAAACCATATCCGAAAATTTCGGGTATTCAAAACCCGATCGGAAGTATATCAATATTATACTCATATTGACCGTTGTTCCGAGACGGTCAAAACGAGATATTGCGCGTCAAAATCCGAATTCCGGGACGTGAATACGGTCAGCTTTATGTTTTTCAAAACAAATAGAGTTTTGTAAAAACATATATATAATAATAATACACAGGTTACGCGGTTTAAAAAAAAATTATTATAATTTTCCAGTTACTGAATTAATTACAGTAACCGTGATTTATGTTAAAAAAAAATAGCCACCTAATTTAAACTTTACCCACTTGGATCCCACATAGCTACACTTGGCAAACAAAAGACCTCTTCCTTCCCTTATTTATATCACCCTCCCCTTCTATTTTTCTCTCACAAAATCCTCTCCCGTATTCTCTCAAAACCCTCCACCGAAGGGACCTGTTCTTCTCTTTAGATTCTGAAGTGAAGGTTCGAACCCATTGTTCCAATTAGCCGCAAATCAACAGCTACTGTTGACTACAGATTTCAGCAACTCCAGAAAATCTCTGCTGCATGCAACGTCCTCCTTTCAACTTAAGGATCTTGAGAGGTACAATCCCTACCCCTTTCTCTTGCTGCCATCATGTGGTTTCCACCATCTTTGATCCTAATTATGAAATTGGTTGGATATTGTCCTCTACTCTTCTGGCAATCACATTTTTTTGTGCATTTATCACTAGATTCAGACTATGGGTTAGACTTCAAAAAAAAATAATAATTATCTTCGGCAACTCTGAGATGAGGGGTTGTTCTTTCCCACATCTTTAAATTGTCATCGAATTGTTGAGGAACAATTTTTTTTTTTAAAAAAAAAACAATCCAGTGGTGGTATTTGTGTCTGATTAATGTGCATGTTATTATCAATGAAACAAAAGGGGGGAGATCAATTGGACTATGGTCTGGGTAGCCTGGGATTGCTAAGAGATGCTTACTCTTGGAAATCTCACTAGTTAGAAATAAGTTTTATACCACAAATTGAAAGTATCTTCATTTCTTTAAAAAGAATAATTTTTTTTACCAATTAATCTCATGGACTCCTATCTAGTATGAATTAAGAGAGACCATCTGAAGCAATATATATATATATATATATGTATAAATTTTTCTTAAGTGCAGAAAGAAGGATAATGATTAGTTCCGCCCCGGAATGAAATTCAAACATAAATCCTTATTGTAGAACTATACTCTAATAAAATGCAGATTCACATATAAAAGAAAGTAAAAAGACGAAAGAGAAATTACAATAATCGGTATATCCATTAGTTATTCATCCTCTATTTTTACTCAACAAAATTCTAAAGTTCACATCCCTGACATGCATCCATGCCTTCTCACATGGACTCACCCTCTTCTTCTATAAAAAAAAAAGAATCAGTATGTTGGTTACTGTTCAAATTAAATGAATGTTTAAAAATACTGTATTCAAAGTTATAAGCAATCAGATGCTCACAGTAGCCATGATTAGTCTTAAAATGAAATAAGTTACAGAAATCCATTATTGTTGCCATGAAAAAGGTAAAAATCCATGGACGTAACATAGGTTATGTGACACTTAATAAACTTAGAAATATCTACTTTGGATATTCCAGTAATACCCACCTCATTCAAGACTATATGTTGATCTCATTCAAAACTATATGCTGAGATTGCCAGAGTCATAGGTTGAATCATTCGTTTATGATCTCAACATCGTTTGATAACAAAGAACAAGGAATAGTACCTATATTTACATGCATCATACCCTCTCGAATATTTTGTGTCTGCTATAGCAAATATCTTTTCAAAGAAATAAAATCAGGCAATCTAGGCATATTAATAAAATAATGAGTATTAACACCCTTCTCATTTGAAGTCTATAAATGAATACTTAAGATCGTTATGACTAACAATAATCCGCTAAGCATAATCTACTGCGATCATATAACTATTGACAAGAGCTATTGATAAGAGATCTTGATCTATTCGATTAACCACATAAAGAGTTGAGAAAGAGATGAGTAGGCAGTCAAGTAGAGATGATTAGAAATAAGTGATGATTAATAAATTATAAATAGTGCCGGTCATGATGCTCCTTACACCTGACCGTGCGAGGGCGCGGTGACCCTCAACTGGGCGGAAGAAAGGAAGCTCAGTTTGGGCAGCGGCCGCCAAGTGCGCGGGTCTAGGATCCCAGTCTTTTACACGGTTTTACGCGAGCTCGCAGTGTTTTTACGCCTTCGTTGGGATCCCGACTTTAGACCATTCCACCGACCCTGTCTTTTAGGATACCCAGGCGGGGGATCCTGGTTTTTCAGATTTTTACGTACGAGCTCGTCCGCCCGTACTAGTCGGGCAGTTTTCTAGAGCGACTTTTCTAGGGAGTCTCTCTCACCCGTCTCAGTGGCGTAGTTGGGGAGTAGACCTATCCCTCTATTGGTCCGCGCTTCCAATTAGAGGGCGAGACGGAAGAGCCATTTGCAGGCTTCTTCACCGCTTGAGTTTACTTCGCCAAACAGACTTGGCGATTCTATATCTAGATCATCCATATCTACATCTACAACATCTGGAGCTATATCTGAAACATTGAAGTGGAGAATTTGAGAAGTTATGATCAAAAGACCATTCTCTCTACCTAAGAATTTAAATAAATTAATAGATCTCTACAATCTCAACTTTTCCATTTTTTTCACTTTCCAACATGATCTCTGAAGAAAATAATATATGCATTCCCACTCATACACTCATGATTACGCAACTGCTATATATAAATATGTTACATATGGGAAATGCCGGGTTCTGGGGAAATCATTAGAACGCATTACAAACAAACCTCTTTTTACTTATGCAAGTAGATAAAAAAAATGTGCTTGTTCTACCTTTCTACTTGCTCTCTTTTGTACAATAAATTACTTGTTATTTATTTTAAACTGCGGGTTTGTATTCACGTTAGTGATTCCTCTTCTTCCTTGCACATATGGCAGGCAAAGGACCTGCTGTTTAGTAGCTACATGCTCCCAGGAGATAGAGTTTATACGAGACGGTACGAATTCCTTGTCTCAGTTTTTGTTCAAATAATGATGTAAATGCTATCTCTTTTGTATCATACTTTGGGATATATGATGTAATGGAAGATTCTTGTATACATTGTAAACTGATATGAATACTAATGAAAAGAATTTTGGTGCCATATTGTCTCTTTTACTTGTGGTCATGTGTTGAGAATGAATGACATAATCACGCGAAAAATTTTCCCTGTAATTGTGCGACTTGTGCGATGAAACGTGAATGAAGTATTGTGAAATGCGCGTAAACGGGTACCCGGATCCTGAGGGGTTCACAGATTGGTATCAGAGCAGTGGTACCCCGATACGCACATTCGCAGTATTTCGATTCTGATCGTATCAAGTTCTCGAATAGCGACAGTCTTCCGACTTGTCGTAAGTTCGAGAAGGGAAATATGACATTCATATTCTATAACCACAGATGTCACCAATTTCAATAATTTTCATATTATATCCCAAGAAGAGAAAAGCATTTATGTTAAATATCTGTCTAGGGCATCTTTATGACTAATTATGGTTCTCATGCAGAGCCATGGCATCTCGACCAGGTCAGGATACTTCTGATCAGCTGGCACGCATACTGAGTGCACTTACTGATCTTCAGCAGCAGCAGGCTGCTATGAGAGGCCAGCAGGAGCAGATATTGGCCCAGCAGACCGAGATTGCTGACGGGCAGACAGATATTGAGATGCGGTTTGAGGATCTATCAGATTTCACGTACCATCCATCTCAGGATGGGATACGGCAAGACCAGCACCAATCCGTTGAGGTGGAGCAGCCTCATCCTGACGATCCACTAGAGGACATTCCAGAGCATGGAGCTGAGGAGGATGCAAAGTTAGACAGGGAGCAGGACCCTGTTGACTTTGCTGACGAGGATGCACGCGAGTATTCCGCCATTCACAGGCACCAGTCGGTTTTCACGTCCTACCAGCGGGCCAACATACCCTTGTTCGAGGGTACAGGTTCACCAGATGATGCTGAGCAATGGCTGAAGAGAGTGATGAAGGTGCTCAGGGCAATTCATGCGCCACGAGACACGTGGCTATCTTTCATAGAGTATTCACTGACAGACTTCACCGAGCGATGGTGGGAGGCCATAGTGTCCGAGTTAGGCCGAGAGCCTACTTGGAACGATTTCGAGACGAAGTTCCGAGGCCACTTCTTTTCTGCGAAGTGGAAGGAGTCCCAGCGCCGACTGTTTGCAGAGCTTCGTCAGGGACAGATGACCGCCAGAGATTATTTCATCAGATACACAGAGCTATCACGACATACCCGAGCAGCTGGCGCATTTCCAGAGGAGAATCTGGAGAAGTTCATTGGCGGCATGCGCGAGGAGGTGCAGGAGAAGCTGGCAGGATTACACATCACTTCTATCTCCGAGGCTACCGATGCTGCGGAGAAGTTTGAGGACATCAGGGGGAGACGTTTCGGGAGCTCGTCTGGAGCAGCACCTAGACCGCGACGATCTTTTGGACCGATACGTCGACCGTTTCAGCAGCAGAGGTCAGACAGACGGTTCCGACCCACAGGTTCGTCCTTCACAGGCAGTGTTCGCTCTTCTCCATCGACTACTCTAGGAGGAGCACTCGTCGGACGTGGCACAGAGTCCGCTCGACCATCTGGGTCGCAGCGAGTAGACCGACCACCAGCCGGACCAGCTCGGAGCACAGGCACAGCTACTCCACCTACCAGGCCAGTCAGATGCTATCGATGTCACGAGTGGGGACATTACCGAGCACAGTGCCCACAGGCTTCTGGCGAGCCTCAGCCACAGCCTTCACAGTCACAGCCTCAGGCACAGCGTTCAGGGAGTTCCCGTGGCAGGAGCTCCAACTTCAGGCGACCGCAGCAGCAGAGACAGACGCAAAGTGTGGCAGGTTCTAGTGCTGCATCAGCCAGGCAGGGACAGTTACATGCCGTTACTGAGGAGCAGGCACGTTCAGCGGCCACAGTAGTGAAAGGTATGGTCTCAGTCTTGGGCCGACCTTTCCATGTTTTATTCGATTCCGGCGCAACACACTCTTTCCTTGCCTCGAGGTTGCTTGTATCTTTAGATAGAGTTGCAGAGACGCTATCGTCTCCATATCACATCCGAGGGCCAGGTGGCCAGTTATTTATCATATCTCTGATAGTCAGGCACTTGCCCGTACTGATTGGCGGTCATGAGATGATTGCAGATTGTCTACTTCTGCAGCTTGATGAGTTCGATTTGATTTTGGGCATTGATTGGCTATCTACTCATCATGCACTAGTTGATTGCTTTAGGAAGACGGTTGTCTTCAGGATTCCTGATATACCCGAGTTCACCTTTGAGGGTACTATACATGACTCCACCGTGGAGTACATTTCAGTATTGCGAGCCCAACGACTTGTTGACCAGGGTTGCGATTCATATCTTGCTTTTGTTCGGGAGGTGTCTGATCAGGAGCCGATGATACAAGATATACGAGTAATATCTGAATATCCAGATGTATTTCCTGATGAGCTACCAGGATTACCTCCAGGGAGAGAGATCGAGTTCGAGATCACCTTGCTACCAGATACACAGCCGATCTCTATGGCACCATATCGCATGGCACCAGCCGAGTTGAGGGAGCTGAAGGTGCAGTTGCAGGAGTTGCTTGACTTGGGATTCGTGAGGCCGAGCACTTCACCTTGGGGTGCTCCGGTCCTATTTGTCAAGAAGAAGGATGGATCCATGAGACTATGCATCGATTACAGGCAGTTGAACAAGAGAACGGTGAAAAACCGTTATCCTTTGCCGCGCATCGATGATTTGTTCGACCAGCTCCAGGGATCTTCGGTTTTCTCGAAGATCGATCTTCGCTCAGGCTACCACCAGCTGAGGATTCGCGAGTCGGATATTCCGAAGACAGCCTTCAGGACTCGCTATGGACACTATGAGTTTGTGGTGATGCCGTTTGGGCTCACCAATGCACCTGCGGCTTTCATGGATATGATGAACCGTATCTTCCGTCCATACTTGGACAAGTTTGTAGTGGTGTTCATCGATGATGTGCTCATCTATTCGCGGAATGAATGGGATCATGCGAATGATCTACGGATTGTCTTAGATACACTGCGGGAGCACAAACTATATGCCAAGTTGAGCAAGTGTGAGTTCTGGTTATCCCAGGTCTCATTTCTCGGGCATATCATTTCTGGAGCAGGCATTGCAGTTGATCCTGCGAAGATAGATGCAGTTATGTCTTGGGAGCAGCCCAAGACTGTCACGCAGATTCGGAGCTTCCTCAGATTAGCAGGCTATTACAGACGCTTTGTCAGCGGATTTTCACGCATTGTTCGCCCTCTGACACGACTGACGCAGAAGGGAGTCCCATTTATTTGGGACGGTTCATGTGAGCAGGCCTTCCAGACATTGAAGGAGAGATTGACTACAGCGCCTATTCTTGCTCTTCCTTCAGGCACTCAGGACTATGCAGTCTACACAGATGCATCTGGAGAAGGTCTAGGAGCAGTGTTGATGCAGAGAGGACAGGTGATTGCTTACGCATCACGACAGTTGAGACCGCACGAGCGGAATTACCCCACACATGACTTGGAGTTGGCGGCAGTTGTCTTCGCTTTGAAGATCTGGCGCCACTATCTATATGGGGTAAATTTCGAGATTTTCACCGATCACAAGAGCCTAAAGTACATCTTTGATCAGAAGGAGTTGAACATGAGGCAGCGTAGATGGCTCGAATTGCTGAAGGATTATGATTGCACGATCTCTTACCATCCCGGTAAGGGAAACGTGGTAGCTGATGCACTTAGCAGGAGAGCGCATGCTGATGGTACGGCGAACTGGCTATACACATGGGATACGCTTGCAGCTTTGACCGATTGGCATCCTCAGGAGAGCGCATCCATTTCTACCGCCGTGCCTCCACGATACAGTAGTCTTTGGGATCGTATTGTTGAGGGCCAGAAGACCGATCCTTGGATTCATGATAGATACATGCGCACCGTCAAGGACGAATTTGACGAGTTTGTTGTGATGGAGTCTATTTTATGGAAGGCAGGACGGGTCGTTGTACCCAATGACGAGCAGCTTCGCATAGACATTTTGGACGAAGCACACAGTTCACGGTTATCTATTCATCCAGGCAGTACGAAGATGTACCATGATCTGCGTCGACATTTCTGGTGGGATGGAATGAAGCGTGATGTGGCGCTACATGTTAGTAGATGCATGACCTGTCAGATGGTCAAGGCTGAGCACAGGAGACCGCCAGGATTACTGCAGTCTCTCCCCATTCCCGAGTGGAAGTGGGAGAGCATTTCTATGGATTTTGTCACGGGATTGCCGAAGACACCAGGTGGCTATGATTCCATATGGGTCGTTGTTGATAGGTTGACCAAGTCAGCCCATTTCATACCTGTCAACACGACTTACACTCCATCCAGATTGGCCAAGCTCTATGTACAGAACATTATCAGGCTGCATGGTATACCACGGGAGGTGGTGTCTGACAGGGATTCGAGATTTACATCTCATTATTGGCATCAGTTCATGTCAGCACTACAGACAGAGCTGAAGATGAGTTCTGCATACCATCCGCAGACAGACGAGCAGAGTGAGCGCACCATTCAGACGCTTGAGGATCTACTTCGCGCATGCACTTTGGAGTGGAAAGGGTCCTGGAAGGACCATTTGCCCTTAGTGGAATTCACGTACAACAACAGCTATCACTCCAGTATTGGCATGGCACCATTCGAAGCCCTATACGGGCGGAGATGCCTCACACCTCTCAGTTGGCGTGAGGTAGGTGATCATGCTCTCTATTCCGTAGATCTCCTGGAGGAGACCGCGGGAGCTGTTGATCTTGTGAGACGGAGGCTTCTGACGGCATAGAGTCGCCAGAAGAGTTATGCAGACCGTCGGAGGAGAGACTTAGAGTTTCAGGTAATCTAATTATTTTCTCCTCATCCACTCAATTATGATATATATGTGTTCAACTTAATCTCATACTAATTATATTCCTATAAATTATAGGTTGGAGATTGGGTATTTCTCCGTGTATCTCCCATGAAGGGAGTGCAGAGATTCGGTGTTCGTGGCAAGTTGGCGCCACGATATGTTGGACCGTTCGAGATTCTGGCTAGAGTGGGGAAGGTTGCTTACCGAGTAGCTCTTCCTCCACATCTTTCTGCTATTCATGATGTTTTCCACATATCCAATCTGAGGAAGTATGTCCACGACACTCGGCACATCATCAGTTACGAGAATCTCGACGTAGAGCCAGATCTGACTTATGAAGAGAAGCCAGTTCAGATACTTGACCGCGCTGAGAAGAAGCTTCGCAACAAGGAGATTTCATTGGTCAAGGTTTTGTGGCACCGACACGGCGTCAAAGAAGCAACATGGGAGACTGAAGCCGATATGCGGGCACGATACCCGCAGCTTTTCTGATGTAATCATCAAAACAAGCTTTTGTAATTAAATACATTATAAATATATGACTTGTTTTCTCTTTGAGGTTTTTATGGGTTCAAAACCCTTTGAGGTTTTTATGACATATTAAATCCAAACAAGATACCTATTAACCTTGACTCGAGTCTCGAGGACGAGACTCCCTTTGAGGTTTTTATAATTGTAACATCCGGGAATTTGCGTAAACCCGAACTCGTCCGTTTTTGGGTCTAATGAATCCAAAAACATTGACGGTCAATACTAAACAACCTAAAACAACCAATTAGTAGTAAATCAAAAGTCGTTCGGACGAAATCGACCAAAAATCGGTCAATCCGTAACGCGTGCCGTGAAAAGCCGCGACGCAAATTCGGAAACCGCGAAACAAACCGAGATCGTCATTAGATCCGATTTGACGATACAAAACCAACGGAATTGACCGTTCGTCAATCGGGCATCGTTTGATATTTTTAATTCGTAAAATTTAACCTTAAAGAAAAACCATATCCGAAAATTTCGGGTATTCAAAACCCGATCGGAAGTATATCAATATTATACTCATATTGACCGTTGTTCCGAGACGGTCAAAACGAGATATTGCGCGTCAAAATCCGAATTCCGGGACGTGAATACGGTCAGCTTTATGTTTTTCAAAACAAATAGAGTTTCGTAAAAACATATATATAATAATAATACACAGGTTACGCGGTTTAAAAAAAATTATTATAATTTTCCAGTTACTGAATTAATTACAGTAACCGTGATTTATGTTAAAAAAAAATAGCCACCTAATTTAAACTTTACCCACTTGGATCCCACATAGCTACACTTGGCAAACAAAAGACCTCTTCCTTCCCTTATTTATATCACCCTCCCCTTCTATTTTTCTCTCACAAAATCCTCTCCCGTATTCTCTCAAAACCCTCCACCGAAGGGACCTGTTCTTCTCTTTAGATTCTGAAGTGAAGGTTCGAACCCATTGTTCCAATTAGCCGCAAATCAACAGCTACTGTTGACTACAGATTTCAGCAACTCCAGAAAATCTCTGCTGCATGCAACGTCCTCCTTTCAACTTAAGGATCTTGAGAGGTACAATCCCTACCCCTTTCTCTTGCTGCCATCATGTGGTTTCCACCATCTTTGATCCTAATTATGAAATTGGTTGGATATTGTCCTCTACTCTTCTGGCAATCACATTTTTTTTTGTGCATTTATCACTAGATTCAGACTATGGGTTAGACTTCAAAAAAAAAATAATTATTATCTTCGGCAACTCTGAGATGAGGGGTTGTTCTTTCCCACATCTTTAAATTGTCATCGAATTGTTGAGGAAATTTTTTTTTTTGAAAAAAAAACAATCCAGTGGTGGTATTTGTGTCTGATTAATGTGCATGTTATTATCAATGAAACAAAAGGGGGGAGATCAATTGGACTATGGTCTGGGTAGCCTGGGATTGCTAAGAGATGCTTACTCTTGGAAATCTCACTAGTTAGAAATAAGTTTTATACCACAAATTGAAAGTATCTTCATTTCTTTAAAAAGAATAAATTTTTTTACCAATTAATCTCATGGACTCCTATCTAGTATGAATTAAGAGAGACCATCTGAAGCAAAATATATATATATGTATAAATTTTTCTTAAGTGCAGAAAGAAGGATAATGATTAGTTCCGCCCCGGAATGAAATTCAAACATAAATCCTTATGCTTATTGTAGACCTATACTCTAATAAAATACAGATTCACATATAAAAGAAAGTAAAAAGACGAAAGGGAAATTACAATAATCGGTATATCCATTAGTTATTCATCCTCTATTTTTACTCAACAAAATTCTAAAGTTCACATCCCTGACATGCATCCATGCCATCTCACATGGACTCACCCTCTTCTTCTATAAAAAAAAATAGAATCAGTATGTTGGTTACTGTTCAAATTAAATGAAAGTTTAAAAATACTGTATTCAAAGTTATAAGCAATCAGATGCTCACAGTAGCCATGATTAGTCTTAAAATGAAATAAGTTACAGAAATCCATTATTGTTGCCATGAAAAAGGTAAAAATCCATGGACGTAACATAGGTTATGTGACACTTAATAAACTTAGAAATATCTACTTTGGATATTCCAGTAATACCCACCTCATTCAAGACTATATGTTGATCTCATTCAAAACTATATGCTGAGATTGCCAGAGTCATAGGTTGAATCATTCGTTTATGATCTCAACATCGTTTGATAACAAAGAACAAGGAATAGTACCTATATTTACATGCATCATACCCTCTCGAATATTTTGTGTCTGCTATAGCAAATATCTTTTCAAAGAAATAAAATCAGGCAATCTAGGCATATTAATAAAATAATGAGTATTAACACCCTTCTCATTTGAAGTCTATAAATGAATACTTAAGATCGTTATGACTAACAATAATCCGCTAAGCATAATCTACTGCGATCATATAACTATTGACAAGAGCTATTGATAAGAGATCTTGATCTATTCGATTAACCACATAAAGAGTTGAGAAAGAGATGAGTAGGCAGTTAAGTAGAGATGATTAGAAATAAGTGATGATTAATAAATTATAAATAGTGCCGGTCATGATGCTCCTTACACCTGACCGTGCGAGGGCGCGGTGACCCTCAACTGGGCGGAAGAAAGGAAGCTCAGTTTGGGCAACGGCCGCCAAGTGCGCGGGTCTAGGATCCCAGTCTTTTACACGGTTTTACGCGAGCTCGCAGTGTTTTTACGCCTTCGTTGGGATCCCGACTTTAGACCATTCCGCTGACCCTGTCTTTTAGGATACCCAGGCGGGGGATCCTGGTTTTTCATATTTTTACGTACGAGCTCGTCCGCCCGTACTAGTCGGGCAGTTTTCTAGAGCGACTTTTCTAGGGAGTCTCTCTCACCCGTCTCAGTGGCGTAGTTGGGGAGTAGACCTATCCCTCTATTGGACCGCGCTTCCAATTAGAGGGCGAGACGGAAGAGCCATTTGCAGGCTTCTTCACCGCTTGAGTTTACTTCGCCAAACAGACTTGGCGATTCTATATCTAGATCATCCATATCTACATCTACAGCATCTGGAGCTATATCTGAAACAATGAAGTGGAGAATTTGAGAAGTTATGATCAAAAGACCATTCTCTCTACCTAAGAATTTAAATAAATTAATAGATCTCTACAATCTCAACTTTTCCATTTTTTTCACTTTCCAACATGATCTCTGAAGAAAATAATATATGCATTCCCACTCATACACTCATGATTACGCAACTGCTATATATAAATATGTTACATATGGGAAATGCCGGGTTCTGGGGAAATCATTAGAACGCATTACAAACAAACCTCTTTTTACTTATGCAAGTAGATAAAAAAAAATGTGCTTGTTCTACCTTTCTACTTGCTCTCTTTTGTACAATAAATTACTTGTTATTTATTTTAAACTGCGGGTTTGTATTCACGTTAGTGATTCCTCTTCTTCCTTGCACATATGGCAGGCAAAGGACCTGCTGTTTAGTAGCTACATGCTCCCAGGAGATAGAGTTTATACGAGACGGTACGAATTCCTTGTCTCAGTTTTTGTTCAAATAATGATGTAAATGCTATCTCTTTTGTATCATACTTTGGGATATATGATGTAATGGAAGATTCTTGTATACATTGTAAACTGATATGAATACTAATGAAAAGAATTTTGGTGCCATATTGTCTCTTTTACTTGTGGTCATGTGTTGAGAATGAATGACATAATCACGCGAAAAATTTTCCCTGTAATTGTGCGACTTGTGCGATGAAACGTGAATGAAGTATTGTGAAATGCGCGTAAACGGGTACCCGGATCCTGAGGGGTTCACAGATCATGTCTATGATATCGGTGATTATGGTGGTTATGATTCCGTGCACTTGAAGTTGAAGATCAGCTAGTGCTCCTTCTGTTGTGGTCTCGTATGTATTGCCTGTCCATTCTATCAAAATTCAGGACCTCCAATTGTTGGGTGTTATTGACAATTGTCCTCTATGTTTTTTAGATTGGTGTTAATGCATCGGATTTCATCACCTATGTTTCCTATCGTGGCTTCCAAACATGTCATGGAATGTGGATCAAGGTAGTGAGCCTTAGAAATTCAGTTTTTAAGGACCTCGGGATGCGACAAATGCAAGATGATTTTTTGGTGGAATGTAAGACAGAAAACAAATCAGATCGTTTCGCTCTGATACCACTTGCGGTGAAATGTGGTGCAGATGGCAGCCCTTGTAATGGCCAAACAGATTTACTAATCAGACATGGATTGGGTTTAAATGTTGTGAAAACCGATAAATTTACTTGGACCAAAATTACTGAACGCTCAGATAATAAGAAGCAATTTGTCACAGCAGACATAACCAATATAATATACGGAATGACCTAACAGCATAAAATTTCTATTTTCTAGGAAAAATAAGAGTCGAAGGAAGATGTGAAAATAACAAGGTTACTTCATTCATGAAAGAACTGTAGCAGACTCAGACTCGGGTCTTCCAGAACTCGGGGCTCGAATAAACATCAAAAATTAAAAAAAAACAAGTATTTCTAACCAGGGTTTCGGAATAGGACTGTGGATGACGGCATTAGTGCTACCCGAAGGGTTGTGCTGTTGCAGCAGAGGTGCAAGACAAGTGCATGGCTGAGGGTGGCATGTTATGGCTGCCGATGATTGGGCTGGAGCGGGAAGTTGACGGCAATGGAGTTGGGCGGCGAAGTTGTTGGCGGTAGTAATCCCGTTAGGGTTTTTCTTTGTTTTCAAAAGCTGCTGCCTCTTCCTCTTAAGCCTCCTTTTATACCAATGGGGAGCAATACCTAAAACCCTAGTCTATGGACTAAAAAAAAGTTACATAATAAATAAATGCAAATTGCAAGAGGACCCTGTGATTCTTTCTTCCATAATAAAATTTTGTTAGTAAAATTTTGTTTGGCCCCTCAACTAGGCATGAATTGCATCAACCACCGAGCCTCCTTTTAGTCTGGAACTCCTCCCTTAGACTTGTCTAGCATCTCTTTGGTTACCCTTTGGATACAAGATGCTACCGCCTCCCACATATCGTTCAAACTTTTATTACAATCACAAGATAAGTCTTCTAAAACCTTCTCCTTGAAGCTTGATTGCTTCAATTAGAGATTCAACATCTAGTTCTAATGATATTGGGACCATTTTTTCTTTATTGGCCCTTTAGTTTGCACATCTATGGCTATTAAGCGATGTTGAGATGTCAAGCTCTCTCCTAGGATACTTTGCAGTCGTTGCAACACAACCGATCTTTTTTCCTCATTACAAAGTAATCTATAGTTTTTTTGTGGCCATTCTTATAAGTAATTAAATGCTCCTTGTTTCTTAAAGAGAGTGTTTGCTATGAAAATGTCACAAGTCATTACAAATTCCAGAATGACTTTTCCCTTTTCATTTCTATCCCCACTTAAATGGTCCAGTGGTAGTGCAGTGTGCCTACCACCACTGCACTACCACCCAAAAGACCAAGATTCAAATCCCCCTTGTGGGGGTTGTGTTAGGTAGTCAACGATCAACATAAAAAATAGTTGAATCTTTCAATATGGATTTGAGCAAGAATCCATGTAGCCGACCCTGCTTATAGTGAGAGAAGGCTTCACCATTTCTATCCCCGAGGCCATGACCTCCATGAACATTAGCATACCATGAAGTATCCTTTCCCACATGCTCGTTAAAATCTCTAGTTATGTTAATCATCTCTCTTTGTGGGATTCCTTAAATAATCTTTATTTAAGTTCTCCCCAAAAAACTTGTTTAGTCATTTCCGCTAAACCAATATGCAGTGCATAAACTACGATGATATTCCTAATTTTTTCTTTAAGCACCATTTTTGGCAAAATAGTTCGATTCTCAAATCTTTGCACCTCAACCACATTATTCTATAAATCCTTATGAACAACCACTCCAACACCATTTTTACCTTTCTCTTTACCTAACGCCATAATTTAAAGCATGTCTTCTCGATGTCACTTGCTTTCTCTCCAACCCATTTTATCTTTTGGAGATATAGTATATGAATATTCCTTCTTTTCATCGCATTATTATCTCCGTTGATTTGCCAGTTAAAGTGCCAATATTCCAACTAGCTATCCGCAACTTTTTCTGTGACCTCTTTTGGACTAACTTCTTTACTGACATGTATACATCACGCGAGAATCCTTGCAAATTTTGAACTGCATCTGGGTGGTGATGCATCAAAACTAGCTTATTTACTCGCTTATGTTCCTCATGTGAGAATCCTTACCGATTTTGAACTATATTCGGGCAACGAAGTAGCGGTAATTACCAACTTCTTGTTGCATTCTGGTGATACAACGCGTCACTTGTATGAAACACCCCAATGAAGCCCAAATGTTTGTTTAATCCATGTTGAAATGATCCGACTTTTTTGAGGAAAGTCTTAAATAGTGTTCTCAATTTAGAACACTATTTAGGAATTTATCTTCAACTGTTTTATGCTGGTTGTCGGATACCTAACACGCCCCTCCTCATTTACAAGGGGCATTAACCACTAATAATTATTTTTATGCCGAGTTCCGAATGATCATTAACTACTAATAATTATTTTTTGGCCTGTTATTTAGTTGATGTGTCTTTATTTTTATTTCTGGTGTTAATCATGGCAGTTTCCATGCTGGCCTTGGTCTCGGGGTTAGGGTCATAAAATATTTGCAATATTTTATTCATTTTTCTTTTCTTCTCTTTATTCTATAATTTTGGCATTAAAAACCTTATTTTATATACAATTAATACAAATGAATAATGAATGCTATTATGTACAAATTGATGCTATTTACATGCATTTGCTGGGGTTTTTGAGGCCAAAGTGATAGAATAAAGGTGATGAAATGGAGATTCATCACTAGTCTCCAAGCCATCCAGTGACAACGAGTTAACCTTGTCGAGGCGATCACGGTCCTTTTCCGCTCCTAAGGTGAGATCCACATTTTTCTTATTTTTATCTAGGTTAATCGCTGTTTATTTCTCGCATTTTTATCTCGTTGTCATTTTTTTATCTAGATCTTAAAATCCGCCACGATTTATTCCACCACCAACTCGATTTTTCATCTCACTTTCTCGATCTCCACACGTTCTATTTCTATCGTCCACGATCTCTCAACTCCGACCGCGTACGGTGGCCGGAGATCAGATTCGAATCTCTCATATCCGTCGGATCCTCGTTCATTTTTTCGATTTATAAATAAATAAAAAAACTTTTGTTTCTTTTCCCTCTAACGTTTGTTTTGTAGGATCATTAAAAAACAAAAAAAATAAAAAGAAAAAAAGAAAAAAAGAATTTCTATATCTTTTTCCCATTTTTTGGATTTACAAAAAATAAAAAAAGTTTTCTTACTGTTTACCAGTTCTATACAAAAATAATAAAAGAAAAAACCGCGGGGTCGTCACCCTCGTCGCCATCATCCAGGCCATCCAGCGGCCCACGCCACCCCTCTTCTCAGCCAAGCACCGCCGCACGCTCTCCATCAAATCGCCTGAAGCCGCCCCCTCCTTCGCCGCGTGGGGCGGTGCCGCACCAATTTCCAGTCCGCCCACAACCTCGGCCACCTGCCACGCGAGGTCGCGCAACCACCGTGCCCCCTCCTTCAAACAGGGACGTGCGTCGCCCCCAGCGCGACCCACCGCTGCGACGCAGACCTCCATCCGCGTGGAGGCGCCGCCCTGAGCCCCGGCTGCATGTAGCCTTCGTCCTCTGCCAAGTGTGCCCACAGCCCCTCGGCCCTCCTGCCGCGCCCAGCTGCGAAGACGCGCTCCAGCATGCCCGTCCAGAGCCCCGCCGACCTGTGCCTCGCCCTCCCAGCTCCAAGGCCCATGCTCCTTCGACGCCGACTTCCAGGCCCAACGGCGCAGCCGCGCTCCTCGCCCGCACCGCCATACGCGACCGCCACCCCCCTTGCATGGAGAAGAAGCAAGGGGCGGCGCCCTTGGTGCCCCTGTGATTCAAGAACGAAGGAAGCTATGGGATTAAGGGTTATTTTTTAATAAAAAAATATTTGAAAAATTTGCATCTTCAGCTCTAGATGTTCCCGGAATTATGAAGAAGTCCCTGCTAGAGCCTCAAGCACATGACATGTACATGATATAGTGGTAAAATTGGCTTTCTCTCATGTGATTTATTTTTATTATTTATTTGATGCAAAAACAGAACTTATTTACATTTTAGTCCCTGAATTGCAGAACAATAATTTGCTTGCTCTCTTTGAATGAAATAAAGGTCATTTGTAATCTAAAAATCTTGCAAAAATTGTGCTATGTTCATGAGGTGATTATCTTCTTAGCAGAAAATTTTCATTGTATTTTGCCTTCATTTATTATTTTTAAAAAAATAAAAAACAGTGTCATTCTATCTTCTTGAAATTCCAAAATCCATAAAAATTCAAATATTTCTCCAAAAATTCCAAAAAAATAGCGTAGTTGTATTTCTTTGCCTTTTAATTTCTGACCAATTTTCACACATTAATTATTTATAAAACCAAAAAAATTGAAAAACATCAAATATCTTCTAAAACTCATAGAAAATTCTACAAAAATCCAAGAATAGTGATTTCAGTTCTTGTTTGTAGATAATTGCTTCTAGTTTGTCTTAAAAATAATTGTCAGGAGTTTTGGGCACTTAAAATATTTTTAAATTGCAAATTACTCCAGGCTGTGCACGTTTTCATATTTTTTTCATTGTTTGATTTTTAGAGAAATACAAAAACATCTGAAAATTCCATAAAAATTCTCAAAAATATTTCAAAAGTATTAAAACCCAAAAATATTTTCTTTGCATTTTTGAGTATCTTTGATTAATTGAAAAATTACAAAAAGAGTTGGTGTGTATATTTCTGATCTTGTGAATATTGCTTTATGTTTTTTTAAATAAAAAATTGCAAAAATCAAAATCACAAAAAAATGAAAATCAGAAAATACACAAAAAATTAGAAATAAAAAAAATAAAAAGATAAAAATCACAAAAACCAAGGATAGTTGTCCTTTGAGATTCTTGTTTTCTCTTAATTGATTCTTGATTAATTGAATAACCATCGGGATTTGTAGCCTCCCTGAGTTCGACCATGTCTGCTATGCAGGTTAATAAGTAGCAAAAATAAAAAAAATAATTTTTGTTTGTCACGGGATTTTGGAGATAGCAGCGACAATATTTTCCATCAATTTTCCGATCCTTCAAGATTCTCCGCATCAACAAAATGAATGAATAAAGATGATGAATCTTGTTGATGCGGAGAATCTTGAAGGATCGGAAAATTGAAGGAAAATATTGTTGCTGCTATCCCCAAAATTCCGTGACAAACAAAAAATATTTTTTTTGATTTTTGCTACTTATTAACCTGTATAGCAGACATGGTCGAACTCAGGGAGGCTACAAATCCCCATGGTTATTCAATTAATCAAGAATCAATTAAGAGAAAACAAGAATCTCAAAGGACAATTATCCTTGGTTATTGTGATTTTTTTATCTTTTTATTTTTTTTTATTTTTTTATTTCTATTTTTTTGTATTTTCTGATTTTTAATTTTTTGTGATTTTGATTTTTGCAATTTTTTATTTAAAAAACAAAAAGCAATATTCACGAGATCAGAAAAATACTCAGAAAAATGCAAAAAAAAATTTAGTTTTAAAAGTTTTGAAATATTTTTGAGAATTTTTGTGGAATTTTCATTTGTTTTTGTATTTTTTTAAAAAATCAAACAGTGAAAAAAAATACGAAAATGTGCACAGTCTGGAGTAATTTGCAACTTAAAAATATTTTAAGTATCCAAATCTCCTTACAATTATTTTTAAAACAAACTAGAAGCAATTATCTACAACTAGGAACTACAATCACTATTTTTGGATTTTTGTAGAATTTTCTATGAGTTTTAGAAGATTTTTGATATTTTTCAATTTTTGGGGGTTTTATAAATAATTAATACGTGAAAATTGGTCAGAAATTAAAAGACAATGAAATACAACTACTCTAATTTTTTTGAAATTTTTGAAGCAATATTTGATTTTTTTATGAATTTTAGAAGTTCAAGAAGACAGAATGACACTGTTTTTGATTTTTTTAGTATAATAAATGAAAGAAAAATGCAATGAAAATTTTTTGCTAAGAAGATAATCACATCAGGATCATAACATAATTTTTGCAAGATTTTTAGATTACAAATGACCTTTATTTCATTCAAAGAGAGCAAGCAAATTATTGTTCTACAGTTCAGGGACTAAAATGTAAATAAGTTCTATTTTTGCATCAAATAAATAATAAAAATAAATCACAGGAGAGAAAGCACAATTTTACCATTATATCATGTGCATGTCATGTGCTTGAGGCTCTGGTAGGGACTTCTTCGTAATTCCGGGAACTTCTGGGGCTGAAGATGTAAATTTTCCAAATATTTTTTTATTAAAAAAAACCCTCAATCCCAGGGATTTCCTTCATTCTTGAATCATAGGGGCGCCAAGGGCGTCGCCCCTTGCTTCTTCTCCACGCAAGGGGGGCGGCGGTCGCGTATGGCGGTGCGGGCGAGGAGCGCGTCTACGCCGTCGGGCCTGGAGGTAGGCGTCAAAGGAGCGTGGGCATTGGAGCTCGGAGGTCGAGGCGCGGGTCAGCGGGGCTCTGGACGGGCGCGCTGGCGCGTGTCTTCGGGCGGGGCGCGGCAGGAGGGACGAGGGGCTGTGGGCGCCATTGGCAGAGGACGAAGGCTACAGGCGGCCGGGGCTCGGGGCGGCGCCTCCACACGGATGGAGGTCTACGTCGCGGCGGTGGGCCGTGCTGGGGCAACGCGCGTCCTAGCTGGAAGGAGGAGGCGTGGTGGCTGCGCGGCCTCGCGCGATGGGCTGCCGAGGCTGGGGGCGGACTGGAAGTTGATGCGGCGCCGCCCCATGCGGTGGAGGAGGGGGGCGGCTTCAGGCGATCTTGTGGAGAGCGCGCGGCGACGCTTGGCTGAGAAGAGGGGCGGCGTGGGCCGCTGGATGGCCTGGATGATGGCGGCGGGGGTGACGACCCTGTTGTTTTATTTTTATTTTTTTCTTTTATTATTTTTGTATAGATCTGTACCCACTTAATGGTCTAGTGGTATTACAGTGTGTCTACCACACAAAAGACCTGGGTTCAAATCCCACTCTTGCAGTGGTTGCGTTAGGTAGTCGACGGCCAACGTAAAAAATAGTCGAATCTTTCAACATGGATTTGAGCAAGAATCCATGTAGCCGACCCTACTTATAGTGGGAGAAGGCTTAGTACTTTTTTTATTTTTGTATTGATCTGATAAACAGTAAGAAAACTTTTTTATTTTTTTTTGTAAATCTGAAAAACAGGAATAAAAAGATATAGAAATTCTTTTTTTATTTTTTATTTTTTTGTTTTTTAATGATCCTGCAAAACAAACGTTAGAGGAAAAAGAAACAAAAGTTTTTTTATTTATTTACAAATCAGAAAAATAAACGAGGATCCGACGGACATGAGAGATTCAAATCCGATCTCCGACCACCGGATGCGGTCGGAGTTGAGAGACCATGGACGATAGAAATAGAACGCATGGAGATCGAGAAAGTGAGATGAAAAACCGAATTGGTGGCGGAATAAATCATGGCGGATTTTAAGATCTAGATAAAAAAATGACAACGAGATAAAAATGCGAGAAATAAACTACGATTAACCTAGATAAAAATAAGAAAAATGTGGATCTCACCTTAGGAGCGGAAAAGGACCGTGATTGCCTCGACATGGCCAACTCACTGTCACCGGATGGCTTGGAGACTAGGCAACTTCCTCGACGAAATTTTTTCTCGGAGATCGGGCTCCTCTCTCTAAAGATTGATCCAGTTGAAATGAGGGAGAAGGAGCCATATAAATAGAAAAGATAGAATAAAATTTGAATTTTTGAATATTTTCGGATAAAGGGAGATGAAAATTGAAATGAATTTTTGAAATTTTTTTTGGATAAAGAGAGATGAAAATTGAAATGAATTTTTGAATGAAATTTTTTTTGTGAAAGAGATAAGAGATGAAAAGAGACAAAACAAAAGAGATAAAACTATGTACAAAATTATCTATTTTTTTGAATTTTCTTCACTTTATTTATTGTAATTAAAAAATGTTATTTTTTATTTTTTATGTTGGTTAATTAAAAATAGCAACTATATACATATACTATATACATATATGACATTATATGCAATGGTAAATGAGGAAATTAGCGCTTTTTTATTTTAAAGAATTTTATTTTTTTATTTTTTATTTTTATTTTTATTTTAAAATTAGTAAGAATATTTACAAATATATACAAATAAAAAATTTACAAAATACATGGGAAAATTGCACAAACCACCCCAAAAAATCGACTTTTCAACCATAACTCCAAAAATTATGAAAATATAACCATTTTAAAGATAATTTAATTTCAAAACCAATGGAAGTGAGATTGATTCAATTTGAGCTCATATGGAGCTAGAATTGGTCTTTCAATTAGTCCTTAGTGGCTTTTTCCAAATGTGGTTACTTTTATTCTGTACATTGTGCAATTATTTTTATTAATTAGAACACATTTTTATTTACAACTTTAGTTTTGAACATTATTTGATTTGAGGTCAATTAGGGCACAAGTAAATTAGTGTTAGTTTTATACAGATATACACAAAATAAGTGAGAAGTATTTACAACACACACAATTTTTTTGGATTTTCTACTTAAGGACCCTATCTCCCCCTACTTTATTCCTAGTCGATCAGGTCAAGTCTTGACCTTCTCTCGGGGTTCGGGTTAGCCTGTATCTATTACATATATACAGTCTTCCATTTTTATTTTCTTTTCTTTATTTTTCCTTTATTTATTTATTTATTTTAGGTTAAAATTAGTAAGAAGTGTACACTATTTACACAAGAACTTCTGTGAAACTTAGAATTTTAAAATCAACAGCCTTCGAGTTCTACACATCATTGTCATTGTTTCGGCTCAAAAGTCATCTTAGATCAATCCTCTTCCCAAAGCACACCCTATGAATATTGAACAATCGACTCATGTGTGTGAAAGGTTTTAGCTCTTCCATCCAGAATGCCGGACTACCATGCAAACCTTCTCTCTAGTAACTCATCCTCGGGGAGTCAGGTATTTCCTTCTAAGGTCTGTCGTGCTGTGTTCACATCTAATTGGAGGAGAAGTTAGAAGAAGGAGAAAAGAACTAGAGGGTGGTCAGTGTAGTCACCTCTCCTTGTGAGGCTGGCCAGTGTAGTCGAGCCTGCACCAAGATCTGCAGGTTTTCTTGAAGCTTGGACCTTTTTGGTCAGATATTTATTTGATAGTGGCTTCTTTGTATTTGGATTTTTGGTGGTTTTGCTTAGATCTTGTTGTGCCCCTGCAGATATATAATCTTTTTGTTTCCGTATATTTTTTGGGATCTTAGAAAAAATTGTGCCCAGTCGTCCATCCCTTTTCCGAAGCTTTATTTCAACCCGCACTTCGATCTTTAGATTTCCACGCTACCAGAATGAAGAGACCAGGTTAGAAACTAAGAGTCAAACGCTGCACATTATCATGTGGAACTTAAAGAATTAAGTCAAAGATCTGAAGCTTCTAAAATCCTATTTCTCGGTGAAGTTCCCCTAAAAATTAGGTAGATTAAGGTCTAACTAAGCTCCATTCTTCAATTTTATTTCAGACATAGTTTAAATATCAATACTATCCTGAGAAATGCACATGAAAATGCAAAATATGAATAATGCAGAGAGTTTTTTTGAAAAAGAAATGATGCACATGTGAAAAGAACATTTTTTTAACAATTTTCTAATTTTGAACTTTTTATGGATTTTTGGAGGAAAATGCAAATGTGAAAGAAATGTTTTTTTTTTGAATTATGCAAATTTTTATGGATTTTTGGTTTTGTAGTTTTTTTAAAGGAAAAGGGTTAGTAAAATATATGCAAGCATATACAAGATTTTTTAGTTTGTTTTTTGCTTGTTTTTTTTGTTTTTGTTGTTTTTTTGTATGTTTTAATTGATTTTTTGTGATTTTTGAATTTTTTGTGTTTTTCTTTCTTTGTTTGTTTTTTATGTGTTTTTTTGTTTTTTGTTGTTGTTTTTTGTGTATGTTTTTGTTGATTTTTTTTGTGATTTTTTGTGTTTTCGTTTTGTTTTTGTTTGTTTGTTTTTTACACACGTGGATTTTACAAAATTATACACATAACCCCCTAAATAAACGTATTTAAAAGTAGGAGTTATGTCTAAAGTATATATATAATATATACGACACCCCCCTTACTTAGCTCGAACTATGTCCTCATAGTGATCAGAGAGCGAAAAAGGAAGGCATAACTTGTGCTAAGTATAGAAAAGTAAAAAGACTTCTATGCTACAACGACTCAAATAAAGGATAAAAAGAAGAGAAGATGGTGATCCCCCCCTCTACTTTGGATCAAGTAATCCTAAGTATAATAGAGTGTACAAAAGGGGGAAACCGATGAGGAAAATGTACAAACTCAAAAATAAAAAGACACGATATGAACAACATCACCCCCCTATACTTAGGTTAGAGTGTCCCTAAGTATAGGCAACAAGAAGAGTAATGAACAGGACGAATATGAACAACACAAATCATTCACCCCCCTATACTTAGGATAAAACACATCCTAAGTATAGCATATATACACACACACGGAAAAGGGGTGAATGATAAAATGGGAGAAGAAAGAGTAAAACGAAAGGATATACAAGAGGAGTGAATGTACAAAGGTCAAAAAGGTCGAAAGCGAACCTTCTTGTGGGACCGCTGAGGTATGGATTTTAAGAGGTGTAGGTCGATATTGGGATCATCATTAGACATAAACTGAGTAGGATCGACCAAGAATGTATCCTCATCGGTTTTAGATTGTGCAGGCCTAAACCGGTTATTAGAAGTAGTATGGTCATGTCCGGCCTGAGAAGTCTCACAAACATCAAAGTAAAATGGCTCGAAATCATTATCAGAAAAAGTAGGATCAATTTCAGCATGGCAAGCCTCTACCGAATCATCACCTTTATCAAAAGGCCCAAATTCTTTTATAAAAGCAATCAAATTAAATTTGGTATGATCGATCTCATCTGAATCAGGGTGAGTAGGAACGAACTCATCAGTGAAAGTAGTCAAATCATGTCTATCATGTCTAGTCTCAGAGTATGCCTTCCGCTCTAGGGTGTCTATCGTGTAAATTCTGTGGATGTCATCAATGTATCTCCACATACCAGAAGGGGGAACTCCAAGGTCTATGCTTTCCGAGTCTTCCTCCTTGAAGAGGAATTCTTGGGTTTCATTATCATCCAACATATAGCAAGAATCTCTGATATTATCATCGAGGTCAAATTCCTTGGGGTTGGCTAACACGGGCGGGCTCTCATGGGATGCGGGTCTCTGGACAATAGTGGGCATAGTGATTAACACATCGCTACCTATATCAGAACGGAAGCGAATCTCTCCTGAACCATAATCAATAATGGCTCCCGCAGATGCGAGAAAAGGCCGTCCCAGGATGATTGGAGGGTGCTCCATAGGGGTGGACGTCTCCATGGGCATTACGCAAAATCTGAAGTGAAATTCATGCCCTGAATGAGAATGACAACGTTTTCTAAAATACCCTTCGGCCTCTTGATAGATCCATCAACAAATTGAGCTATCATCTTGGTTTTCTTGAGAGGCCCAAGATGAAGAGACTGTACCATAGAGAAGGGTATTATATTAATTGATGAACCACCATCAAGGAGAGTGTTATCACAAGAATAGTCAGATATGGAGCAACTCACAAGAGATGTGTCAATGTTCCCTTTCTTAAAATACAGACGATGAGAGATGGCGTAGGCAGTGGCCATGGTCAAGATGTGACGCTCAGATCTTCTCCTTCGCTTTCTCTTCTTGCGTTGAGGAGTAGATAAATCTGTCATGGCATGTTGAAGTGGGGCTTTGATGATCTCATGAAGGGTGGCCACCAAATCGGGTTCAGTCAACTTTTTTTTGAATTTTTGGACCTCATCCATATAAGGGAGGAGGTCGGAATCATCATATACACGAGGATTCCCGAGAGCAGTATGTATAGTGGCATCCTCGGGGTCAAGGTTGGGACATGATGTGAATAGATGTGTGGGTAAATGATTGTGCATGTGGGTCCTCTCCTTATAAAATGAATCAATAACGTGTCTCCCAGAATCTTTTTGGATTTTTAAATTTTTCTCATTTTTTTGTATTTTGGGTGATTGCAAGCTCTCATGATTATCCTCAAGTGAATACATATCCTCAAATAGTGGAGCAGCGTCCTGGCTCTCATTTATGTTAAATATATTGGAAATCCTCGATTTCATATGCTCCATCATTTGGTTTAATGTCTTAAGTATGGAAATCATGAAAGGTCACTCCAAAATCCCAGGATCGGGTGGGTTGAACGAGGGGGGGTGAAAATCAATGTCCTCCGATTCCTGAAATAATGGGTTAGGCGGATATGCACAAAAATCAGGAGGCAAGTCCTCCTGGAAAAAGGAAGGTGGAACGTTTGGAGAGTACGAGGTATCCACGAAGATCGGATTAAAATAACTCCAGTCGGCCATCTTCGAAACAAAAGATAGGATCGGGAGAGCACGAGTGCCAAGTCAAAAGATATGGAGAAAAAGGCGCAAATGCACAGAAGGATCTAGCAAGCATACAAGCAATCAAACGCAATACAAACCCCCAGTTCACCAACTCAACTCAAAGTGAAGACCGTGAAGGTTAGGTCAATTATCTTGTCAATTTTAGAGTTTGGTGAGAATACAATATATCAGAGCTGTTAAAAAGCGAGCTATTAGGAACCCAATGCTCTCAGGAGACTGGCCTAATCTCAAAGTTAGATCTTTTCCAGCCAGTATAAATTGCGTACCATTTACCGGCTACTCGATCAATTCAATCTGTTAAGGACATCAAGGGCCGCTTTACCGGCTACCGGAGAGATCCTCACTGGAGAATGACTAACCCAAGATAGTAGTCTGAAAAGAGTTTGGGTGTGGCTCTATCCTAGTGTGCGGGTCGTTCTCTCGCTCAAGCAAACCAAACAATGAGGGGATTACTCTCCCCAAAACAATGATTTTCCTTGTATTTTTTTGGGTCGAGTTTTCTTTAGCAGTCCCAGTTTTAGCAGTTATCACTTGGTTAAAAATATTTTCAAAGAATCACCTACCGAGCGTCCAATTTCCTTTTCAACTTATGTGAGATCGGAAATGCCAATGCGCGATTAAAAACAATGATGCATGCAGGGGTTAGAGATGCGTACCTTATCGCCAACACTCTACATGCAAGTGATCTGTACAGAATTTTAAAAAACTATCCTATATGCAAATGCAAGTGAACTGTCCTAGATGATAGCTTCTATTAACGGGCAAGAACAAGTTAATTTGACTAAGTCCAAATTACGCTCTACTCTATAGGCACAGAAATGTCTTGTTTATGGTGTTTGGACCTAATTAATTACCTGGCTCAAGCAAATTAATTAAAGCAATAAGTGGTAAGTTACGAATCCGCGGGAAAAAATAAAGGCGATGAAAACAAAACCGATGAGGTCTTCCAAGTGCACCGACACTTGGCGAAACAGATCTTGCAACAAATGAATGTCCTTTTACAGAGTTCAAATGGAAAAGAAACTCTCTCTCTCTCTCTCTCTCTTTTTAAATTTTTTTCCTATTCTCCTTCTCCTCTTCTCACGCTATCATGTGGCTTGGTGAAGAATCAAGCTGCCTCCACGGTGCTTGGGTGCTTTGGCTCTCCTAGGATCGCCTCTTTCGCTCCGTAGGCCCTCGCAAGAAAAAGAAAAGAAAATATATAAGAAAAGCAATTATCAAATATGAGAAAAAATGAAATGAATGCAGTGGATATAAACAATGAAGTGAATGGATAAATTATACAATCAAGAATAGCAGGTCAAAAGAGAAACCTAGCTACCCTCGCCGTGTCTCCCCGACAACGGCGCTATTTTGTTGCGCGCGAAATCTCGGAGGATGGAAAATTATTAATGGTAAACAGTCGTGTTGTTGCTATCCCCAAAAATCACGTGACAAACAAAAAATATATATTTTTTTATTTTTTTGTTACTTATTAACCTATATAGCGGACAAGGTCGAACTCAGGGAGGCTACAAATCATGAGGGTTATTCAATTAATCGAAAATCAATTAAGAGAAAACAAGAATCTCAAAGGACAACTATCCTTGGTTTTTCTGATTTTTTATCTTTTATTTTTTTCTAATTTTTTTGTATATTTTCTGATTTTCATTTTTTTGTGATTTTGATTTTTCAATTTTTTTTTCAAAAATAACACGAAGTAATATTCACAAGACTAAAAATACGTACACCAACTCTTTTTATAATTCTTCAATTAATCAAAAATACTGAAAAAATTCAAAGAAAATATTTTTGGGTTTTAAAAGTTTTGAAATATTTTTTAGATTTTTTTTGGAATTTTCAGATGTTTTTGTATTTTTTTAAAATCAAACAGTGAGAAAATACAAAAATGTCCACAACCTGGAGTAATTTGCAACTTAAAAATATTTTAAGTACCCAAAACTCTTGACAATTATTTTTAAGACAAACTAAAAGCAATTATCTACAAACAGGAACTGAAATCAAAATTTTTGGATGTTTAAAGATTTTTCTGTGATTTTTATTAGATTTTTTATGTTTTTTTATTTTTTGGGGTTTTATAAAGAATCAATGCATGAAATTTGGTTAGAAATTAAAAGACAATGAAATAAAACTACCCTAATTTTTTGGAATTTTTAGAGATATTTTTCGATTTTTTTATTTTCTGAATTTCAAACAGAGACAAATGACATATTTTTTATTTTTTAATAATAATAAATGAAGGCAAAATGTAATGGAAATTTTATGCTAAGAAGATAATCACATCAGGAGCATATCACAATTTTTGCAAGATTTTTAGATCACGAATAACCTTTATTTCATTCAAATAGAGCAAGCAAATTATTGTTCTGCAGTTCAGGGACTAAAATGTAATTTCGAAAAGTTTTGCACTGAAAATAAAAATAGAAATCAAACATAGGGGAGAATACGCAATTTACCACTATATCATGTGCTTGAGTTTCTAGCAGGGACTCTTTTGTAATTTCAAAACTTTAGAGGGCTTCGATTGTAATTTTCCCCTTTTTTATCAAGTCAAAACCCTAGCAGGGTTCGTTTCTTGAAATCACAATCAGGAGGATGCCCGCCGCCGCCCCTTCTTCAACAAGGCGGAGGGCGCCGGCTATGGAGGCGTACTGCCGCGCGTTTCTTCTTCGGCAGATGAGATGATGGAGCGGCTGGCGTAGAGGGCAACCGACGCGAGGCATGGGGGACGGTTGAGGATCGGGCTGGTGGCTGAGGCAGCGGAGAGGAGGCACGGGAGGAGGCTCTAGCCCGCGGAGGAAGGTGAATGCATAGGAGGGGTGCGCGCTTGTGCGCACGCCTGCGCGGAGGAGGATGCGACAGGGACGAGGCGGCGTGGGGCAGCTGATCGACTGGAAGGGAGTACATGCGTCGAGCGGGTTGGGCGATGCGTTGGCGGACGCGGGGCAGTCGGGCGGAGGTACACGCGTCGAGCGGGTCGGGCGGTGCGTTGGCGGTTGTCTGTTGGATGGAGGAGGTCGCCACGCGGGATCAACGACAGACGGAGTAGGTTGCGGAGCGCGGGCGACGCCTGACGGGGGCGCGGCGGGCTCAGGCCGAGGGGGTTGCGGAGCGGGCCTGGACGTCGCCCTGCACGGCGGCGTCGATGGAGGGCGAGGGATTCGGCGGGCGCCCCCCTGCGGCTGGGGAGCGTGCGGTAGTTTTTTTTGTAAAATTTTTGTATTATTTATTGTAAACAGTGAATAAAAGGAAAAAAATATCTTTTTTTGCAAATCCAAAAATAGGAATAAAAAAATAATAGGCTATAGAAATTCTTTTTTTTTTATTTTTATATGACCCTGCAAAACAAACATTAGAGAGCAAAAAAACAAATGCTTTTTTTTCTTTTTATTTATTTACAAATTAGAAAATGAACGGGGATTCGTAGAAAAATGGAAGAATCAAATCCGATCTCCGTCCACCGTACGCGACCAGAGTTGAGAGATCATGGACGATAGAAGTAGAACGTGTGGAGATCGAGAAGTGAGATGAAAAATCGAGTCAGTGGCGGAATAAATCGTGGTGGATTTTAAGATCTAGATAAACAAAAAATGACAACGAGATAAAAATGCGAGAAATAAACTACGATTAACATAGATAAAAATACGGAGAAAAAATGTGGATCTCACCTTAGGAGCGGAAAAGGACCGTGATCGCCTCGACAAGGCCGACTCGCTGTCACCGGACTGCTTGGAGGCTAGGCACTATTCTCGACGAAATTTTCTCTCAGAGATCGGGCTCCTCTCTCTAAAGACTAATCAAGTTGAAATGAGGGAGGAGTCATATAAATAGAAAAGATGGAATTAAATTTGTTTTTTTTTATTTTTTTGTATAAAGAGATAAGAGAGATGAAAATTGAAATGAATTTTTGAATATTTTGGTGAAAAAGATAAGAGAGATGAAATGAGAAATGAGATAAAGAGATAAAAGTATTTACATAATTATCTAATTGTTTTTTTTGAATTTTCGTCACTTTATTTATTTGAATAAAAAATGTTATTTTTTTATTTTTTAGTGAGGTTAATTAAAAATAACAACTATATACATATACTATATACATATATGACATTATATACAAGGGTAAATGAGGAAATTAGCCTTTTGGTTTTAAAAATTTTAAATTTTTTTATTATTTTTTATTATTTATTTTTATTTTAAATAATTAGTAAGAAAAAATTACAAATATATACAAATACAATATTCACAAAATACATGGGAAATTGCACAAACCATCCCGGAAAACCAACTTTTTACTTGTAACTCTAAAAATTATGAAATCACAATCATTTTGAAGATTGAATTTAGAATCCAATAGAAGTGATATTTGTTCACTTTGAGTTCATATGAAGCCAGAATTGATCTTTCATTTAGTGCTTAGTGGTTTTTTTCCAAGTGTGGCTACTTTTATTCTGTACATGATTTAATTGTGCATTTATTTTTATTAATTAGAACACATTTTTATTTACAACTTTTGTTTTGAAAGTTATCTGATTTGAGTTCAATTAAAGCACAAATAAATTAGTGTCAGTTTTATAAAATAAATTAGTGTCAGTTTCATACAGATATATACAAAATAAGTGATAAGTATTTACAACAAGACACATACATTTTTTTATTTTCTGCTTACGGACCCTTATCTCCCTCTATTTTATTCCTGGTCGATCAGATCAAGTCATGACCTTCTCTCGAGGTTTGGGTTAGCCTGTATACAGTATTCCTTTTTTTATTTTATTTCCTTTGTTTTTTTCTTTTTTTATTTTCTTTTCTTTATTTTTCCTTTATTTATTTATTTATTTATTTTAGGTTAAAATTAATAAGAAGTATACAATATTTACACACAAATGCAAGTTAGTAAGAATATGGAGTTAGTGTTATATGCAGGTGTTTTATAAGGGATTTTAAGCTAAAATAAATGAATAAAGATGACGAATCGCAGATTCAACATCCCTCTATGCTTTACCTTTGTTAGTCCCTTAGCAAACATTTATTTGAAAGAATAAGTGAAGAAAAAAAAGAAAAAGAAAGGGAAAATAAAGAAAGTAGGACAATATTGAGTATTAAACTTATCTTCATAAAATTGTAGTTTAGAGCTCTGTCGGACCTTTGGATTATTAGTGTGTCGAAACTTCTGTGAGACTTAGAATTTTAAAATCAACAGCCTTCAAGTTCTACACATCATTGTCACAGTTTCGGCTCAGAAGTCATCTTAGATCAATCCTCTTTCCAAAGCATACCCTGTGAACATTGAACAATCGACTCATGTGTGTGAAAGGTTTTACCTCTTCCCATCTAAAATGTTAGACTATCATGCAAATCTCCTCTCCAGTTCTCGTCCTCGGGGAGTCAGGTATTTCTTTCTAAGGTCTGTCGCGCTGTGTTCACAATCGAATTGGGAGAGAAGTTAGAAGAAGGAGAAAAGAAGTGGAGGGTGGCCAGTGTAGTCACCTCTCCTTGTGAAGCTGGCCAGTGTAGCCGAGTCTCCACCAAGATCTGCAGGTCTTCTTGAAGCTTGGATTTTTTTGGTCAGATTTTTATTTGGTAGTGGCTTCTTTGTATTTGGCTTTTTAGTGGTTCTGCTTGGATCTTGTTGTGCCCCTACATATATAGAATCTTTTTATTTCCGTACATTTTTTGGGGTCTTAGAAAAAATGGTGCCCAGCCGTCCATCCCTTTTCCGAAGCTTTATTTCAACTCGTACTCCGGTCTTTAGATTTCCACGCTACCAGAAAAGAAACTCACACAGTCTTCCAACATCCCGTCTGAGTTGAGCTAAGTGCATAGTGCGAGAGTACAAATTGATTCCCTATTCTAGAGTTATACCCAGAATGAAGAGACCAGGTTAGACACTAAGAGTCAAACGCTGCACATTGTCATATGGAAATCAAAGAATTAAGTCAAAGACCTGAAGCTTTTAAAATCCTATTTCTCGGTGAAGTTCCTCTGAGAATTATGTGGATTAAGGTCCAACTAAGCTCCATTCTTCAATTTTATTCCGGGCATACTTTAAATATCAATACTATCCTGAAAAATGTACATGCAAATGCAAAATATGAGCAATGCAGAGAGTTTTTTTTAAAGAAATGATGCACATGTGAAAAGAACTTTTTTTAACAGTCGTGTCATGTCAGAAAATTATTAATGGTAAACAGTCATGTCGTTTGGCTCGATAAAATGAAAACTGTAATCAGGTTCGGTTTGGCTCGATTAAGGTTCGTAAAGGTTCGGTCCGGCTTCTTAAAGGTTCGTTTAAGAATAGGACAATGTCGTAGCCCATAGGGGAGGGTTTTGTGGGGGTTTTGAGAATAGGTAGTAGAGACTTATGGAGTGGATGACTGGATGTGTTTGAGAAAATAAAGAAATAACCCTTATGTTATGATTGAAAGTCTTTTTTCCTTATACACACACACACACAATATGTATGTATATATACTTTTATGTATGTATGTATGCATGTGTGTATATAATCGAACTTTTAACGAACCGAACCTGAGCGAACCTATGTCTTTGAGATTCGGTTCATTTATTTAATCGAGCCCAAACTCGAGTTTAGGTTCGGTTCGTTTATTTTTGAATCGAATCTGAATCGAACTTTTAACGAGCCGAATATGAGAAAATGTCGAATCTGGGAATTTTCTGACAGCCCTACACATGGTGGTCATGATACACCTCGCCGGGCTTGTCCCGACTGCCGAGATATGCGGCAACCAGAAATGAAATGATTAAGGTCGCCACACTACCAACATTGGAGGAGGTGAACGGTAAACTCAACTATTACAATCATGATATTCGTGGATAGAATTCACGCTTTTACTACACCTTTAGGGCATGTTTGGTTGCAGGGTTGGGCAGGTGATGAATACTCATTCATCACTCTTTATTCTTATATTTTAGCTACAAAAACCTTTGCAAATGCGTGTATATAGTTGCAAATAGAAATAATTACCAAAAGCATGCATTGTGTAAAAACCTATAATCAGCATGTTTTTGTGCAAAAATAAAAGAATAAATATTAAAAAGAAAAAGAGGGAAATATTTAGAATAAATATTGAGCAACCTAATCCAAGGGAGGGCTCAGCATGGGCCTGACCGCATAAAAGCCAAAGTAGAGGGAGATAGGGGCTCATGTGTGTAAATATATATGTAAATAAAATAAAAGTATTTTCCTTACAAAAATAGACTCAAATTGGCTTGTAAATACTTGTATATATTTATAAAGATAAAAACAAAAGAAAAATAGAAAAATTAAAAAGAAAACAAAAACATCACTTTCACCATGTATATAGACCATCCATCTTATATTTATTTAGCTTTGTAAATAAATAAAATTAATCTCTAAAAATTTTGTAAATATTCTATGTTACATAGTGTAAATAAATAAAATAAAAACCCTTAAAACAAAAACAAAATAAAAATAACAAAATTAAAAACATAAAAATACATTGTAAATATACCATGTATATAAATGTACATATCTATTTATTTCACCTATGTATATAAATAATAAAAATAAAATAAAAATATCTTTTTATTCCTTATTTTATGATATAAATAAATAAAATATAAAATGGGAATGAAATTGTATAAAAATAATAATTAAAAATCAAAATTAAAAACCCTAGATATTGTATATATACCTATATATATCCCTACTATGTACATACCTTACTTTTACTTTGAAAAATTAATTAAAAATCACAAAAAATAGAAAAAATTAAAACAAAAATATTTTATGTTTTGACTTTTTAATAAATCGCTCATCCACTATTTATAAATGATTTTACAAATCTTTTCCAGGTGGCAGCTTCCTATTGGCCCTGGGGGATGTTGACCGCCCGGTCAACTCCCCCCCCAGGACCACTTCTCACGGGTCTGTGATGCCCGACCCATCTTCTCGGATTTTTCCCATGCAGACCCGACTCCTTCTTGCCTAAACCCCGGGTCCGAATTGCTCACGTCATATCCGAGAACCTCGCCGGAGCCACCGCTTCGGGATCCGCGCTCCAGAACGCCCTACCCGCGCTCGTCTTCCCGGACCCTCCAGCGTATATAGTCCTAGCTCCGCCACCTCCATTCGCATCTTTGGCTCATTTGCTTCACTACCTGTGACCTCCACTGCGTTGGCAAGAGTGACAGCTTGCTCCAACAAGTGTCGCAGCGAGGAGAGGGGCAGTGGCCCATCGATCCGGCGAGTATCACTGCCGTGCTCCGCCCAGAGCCGGAGCTTGAGCCTCGGACATCGGCGAACCTTGAGGCGAGGACCCAGAGCATTGCAAGCTCGACCACAGCCCATTCCTTCACCCAGGTAGACCTGTAGTTCTTTCTTTTTCTCTAATTTCCGATTTCCCCTATTTCGCTCCGCCGTCGCGTTTCGCCGATTCCGACCACCCCACTGCTTCGTTCGATCATCGGAATCCATCTTCATCTTCGCCTTCCTCCCGCGCACCTTCTCCGCACTCCCATTCAACCCAGCTCGCACAGGAGCTGGGGCTCGAGCTCCTCCGTCCTCACCCTCGCCGGAGCTCGCCCATATCGACCCCCAGACCACCGTCACCCTGCCTAATCGGGTCGAGGCAGTTTGCCCTCGACCCGCGAGTCTTCTGGACCATTTTGCAGGTACAATGAGGGCCATCTGAGGTCCTTCTACATCGAGCCAGGAGACGTTCCCTCCGCCGACCTCACCGAAGCTCTCCAGAGCTCGGTAAGGTCATCGGAGGCCACCATCAGCTGCGGAGCGACACGCCGGAGCTTCTCCGATCTTCAGAAGCAGCAGGGGAGGATCCCAGCGTGTGCGTCGGGCCGGCGAAGCTCGCCGGCCAACTGTTCTTCCAGCATCCTCCCCGACCGTCCGATCAGCCTCAGACCTTCAGTTCTCATCCTGACCGTCCATCTGAGGAGGTCCCTTCACCGTTAGATCGTTGGAGAGGCGATCTGGACCGCCCGATGCGCGAGATTTAGCCACAGAGAGCCTCCACCGTTCGATCCCCCACGTGGCGTAGCCTCAGCCGTCCGATCACAGCGAGGAGCTCAGCCTTGAAGCGCCAGCCGTTCTTCACCGTCCGATGCACCATGTGGCGTTCATCTAGCAGCTCCATTAATAAAGGGGTAAATATTACATAGGCCCCCTCTTGTTTTGTCTTTACTATCGAGTCTTGTAAATATTTTAGATAGTTGTTTAGTTTTTGGGATATTTGCATAGAGGACCCTGCACTTTACTTTCTTCGCATTTATGCCCCCGTGTGTTATGTAGCACGTGCTTCGACACGTGGTTGTCTGGGATATTTGCAGTCTACACCCTGTAGTTCTGGATGTTATGGATTGAATGAATACTTTTTAGATATTGCATTTATACCCCTGTGCGTATTTTAATTGTGCATGTGTGCTTTTTATTGGGTTATTTGCAGACTAACCCCTGGGCTTTTGGTACCTGTTATCAAATAGTCCTCGGATTTAGTTTTTCTCACATTTGGGTCCCTGAGTGCCCCAGGCATGCGTGATGCGCGTGACCTCCTGGGAATTTTGCACCAGATCCCCCAGAACTTCTGGTATTTGCACATAGGTCCCTGTGCACAGTACCCTCTTTCTATTTTTTAATAAAATAGCAAATCACCTCCAAATTTGATGAAAATTGGATACATGGCTCCTGCCATGATGTAAAATTTTCTATAAATTTTGGAGACATTTTAGACACTGTTTGATATTTTTAAAAATTCAAAAACACGTATTTTCTTCACTGTCCGATTTGAAAAACCACAAAAAAAATATTAAAACTCATTTAAAAATTACAAAAAATTACTTACTGTTTGTCTTTGCTTGCTTGATTTTCTAGCCAATTTTGGCTATTTTTCATTATCTAAAACACCTAAAAATTGAAAAACACTTAAATTCTTATAAAAATTCTAGTAAATAAATTAACAACCCAAAAATAATAATTTAGGTGCCCATATTTTTTTGTGTTGTTCTCTATGTAGGAAAAATACCTCCAGGCTTATTGGGGGCTCTTAGATATTTTATCTAAGTCCCTTAAGCTCGGCTAGACATTGCCTTCTTTTCCTTTCACTGTTTTATTTTTAGAAAATTAAATAAACATCAGAAAAATCTCAAAATTTCACTAAAAATAGTAAAAATTATAAAACACACAAAAATATTTTTATTTGAATTTTTGGTTGATTTTTAGTGTATTTAATAAATTGTTGAAGTGCCTTGTTTTCTTGTTTTTATTATTTTCTTAATATCTTAAAAATCCTAAAAATTATAAAAGAACTTAAAAACCACCAAAAATACCTTTTAATTTCTGTTTCCTTTCTTTTTGACTACTTCGTAGGCCGCGAGGCCAATCCGTGCTCCTTGTGTTCAACCCTGGTCGCTATACCAGGTTAAACTAATAGCAAGACCGCTATTGATTTTTGATTTGATTTTATCTTGATTGGTGGTCTATTTTTCTTGATTGATCGAGTCCGAGTGATTGAGGTCGCGAGAACCTCTTAGATATACCTGACTACCTTAGTCACTTGGGATTTTTCAGTCAACAAAATGTCGCCGTTGTCGGGGAGCACGGCTTAGTAGTTTTTGTTTTTGCTTTATTTTTTTCGCGGCTTTTCGCGGCTCTTTCAGAGTCCGCGGCTTTTCGCGGCTTTTTGTTTTTATTTTATTTTCCTTTATTTTTGTTTTATTTTATCTTCTTTTATTTTTGCTTTTGTTTGATTTTGAGTGTTTATTTTATTTTGCATTTTTGCATATATACCCTCATTTTATTTTCATTTTATTTTTCTTATTATTTGATTATTTTTATTGGTCTGACCACTTGTCTCTTTTCTTGCGAGGGCCCGAGGACCGAGGCGGCTGATTTCGAGAAGCCGACGCAACCGCGAGACTAGGAGGCGGCTCCCTTCTACACGGAGCCGCAGGAGAGCGTGAGGGAGAGACTGAGTGGGAGAGGTTTAGTTTAGGATTTATTTTATTTTATTTAATTATTATTGTAATAATACAGGGACAGACACTCTTGGACTTGGTTGACTAGCGGGTCTGTTTCGTCGAGCACCGGTGTGCTCGGGGGACCCTTAGTTTTTCGCGGCTTTTCTCGCGGTTTTGGTTTTTCGCTGCCTTTTCCGGTTTTCAACGGTTTTTATCGAGCCCCTAGACTTAGGATTTTCTACTTGCTTGTGCCGTAATTAGTAGGGTCCCCACACCTAATTGCTTGCCTGTTCCTATAGTGCGATTAATTGGACCTGCTAATAATTGATTAATAAAAATAACTGATCCATCTCCTTCGTAGCCTACGTGCCGTAGCCTGCCCCGTAAAGCGCTTTCTCCTACCCCCGATGTGTCGGGCAGAGGAGGGGTAGGCCAAGACCGGACCTTTGGCTTGAAGGATCGGTGACCAGTTAGACGGTTCTTCGAGTAGACTTGCTTGTTTAGGACTCGGTTTTCATCGCTGCATCATTTAGGTAGTTTATTTTCTGTCTTTACATTTCTGCGCGGATCACTTGCATGTCGAGTGCTGGAGGAAAGGTACGCATTTCTATCTCTGCATGCATCATTGATTTCATCGCGCATCGGCTTTTTCGTCTTCTCCCCCTTGTTTTTGACTAAATAACCAGGAGAACCGAAAAATTCGTTAGGCCTTTATTTTTATTGGAAAAAAATTAAAAAGAAAAACCATAAAATTGGGACTGCTAAAACTATTGACCCTAAAAGACACTCGACTTAAAAACTTGTCTTGGGGAGAGCAACCCCCTCATTGTTTGGTTTGATTGCGCGAGAGAGTGACCCGCACACTAGGTAGAGCCCTCCGGTGTTATTTCCAGCTGACTACCGACTCTTCCGTGCGGGCCAGTCGGTTGGAGTAGCATCGGGTATCCCAACAGGTCACGTAAGCACTCTGATAGATTGTTTGTTCACCTAATAAAATTGGACAAGATAATTTGACCGAGCCTTTACGGTCTTCAGCTCGTGTTGTGTTGGTGAACAGAGGGTTTGGTTACTCATCATAGTTTTTCCAGATCTCATCTGCCCTACTCGTCAGATCACGATGATGGGTAGACGCTCTCTTAGGCAACCTCTGGCTGTACCGCTTTCGGACACGTCTACCCAATCATCTAGGTTGGCCCGTGAGAGCCGAGACCAGTTCTCCGAGCCCTAGTATGATTCCGTCCTGTTCCCCCTCGACCCCCTTTCTTTCGGTTCTGAGAGATATGAGCCAGAGGAGAGAATAGCAGATTTGACAGCACCTGAGTTTGGCTCATTTGATTTTGCAGACGTCATGGCCGGTAGCTCTGAGGATCGTTCCCGAGGTCAGCCTGAGCACTTTGTGCTGGACCAGGGTGCGATCAACTCCACCCTGATCGCCTCATTAGAGACCGTTCAGCAGCAGCTGAGGGATCAGAGAGCATTCATGCTTGATATGAGGAGAGAGATGGAGCAGATGAGAGCAGAGAGAGCAGAGCGAGAGCAGAGGAGAGAGGGACCGAGGATCCCAGAGGATGCAGATGCAGTAGCCGCAGCAGCAGCCGCAGCAGCCGCCGCAGCCGCCGCAGCCGCGGCAGGAGGACCACCGAGACCGATGCGGGAGTTACACAACCCCGGATCGACGCTGACGCACCACTGGGTTGTACTTCCAGCCATCGTGGGGGACTTCAAGTTCACCCCGAACACCTTGCAGCTACTCCCCCGCTTCCACGGACTCGCCACTGAGGAGCCTCATCTCCACCTCCAGGAGTTCCTGATGATTTGCAGCACTGTCCACGCCCGTCAGGTGGACCAGGATACGATCAGGATGATCGCCTTCCCCTTTTCCCTAGCAGACAGAGCAGCCACCTGGCTGAAGCACTTGGGGAGGTTCGTTTACACCTGGGAGCAGCTCCGCACCGAGTACTTGAACAAGTACTATCCACTCGGGCGGACCAATGCAACGAGAGCCCTCATCAGCAACTTCTCCATGCTCCCCAACGAGCAATTCCGTGAGGCATGGGAGAGGTTTCGTGAGCTGACTGACCGATGCCCGCACCATGATATTTCGAAGCCCAACCTTGTGCAGAGCTTCTTCAGTGGGATGACACCAGAGCTCCATGGCTTGGTGAATGCTTCTTGTGGCGGGTCTTACTTCGCCAAGGATCACGTCCAGGTCTGGGCCATCTATGAGGAGATGGCCGAGAACCACATGGTGATGTCCCAGACCAGGTTATACACTCAGGGCAGACCCCAACATCAGCCAGGACCCGTGCAGTACCAGAGGATAGCACGGGTCGACGCCGGTCCATCCAGTTCATCCGCAGTAGCAACAGCACATGCAGAGTCATCCGCTGCGGATATGGGTATCATCAGTGAGAAGTTGGATCAGATGGAGCTGATCGAGAAGAAGCAGTGCCAGGGCATCACTCAGATGGAGCAGATGGCACAGACTCTGAGCGACATGAAGACCCAGCTCATGTGTCTCCAGGAGGCATAGACGGCTTCACAGCCCCGTCTTCAGTCGCGAGGCGATACCGGCGGCAGCAGCAGCTCGTTCCAGCGCTCCAGCTCACACCAGCAGCCTAGACAGGTTCACCTTGTACAGGCGGAGCCGTACCAGCAGCCGCAGCCCACCTACCAGTCACCACCATCTCCAGACATATCGATGGTGGTATACCAGCCGGATCAGCCTCTGGCAGTACTCCCGCCAGCCCAGTACGATGCAGAGCCGTTGATGGATGTCAACGGGATTTGGTATGACCATCCTCAGCCTGAGATCCGACGAGACCATCCCGGATTCAGGTAAGGGAGTGGAGGTACCTAGCCCCAGCAGCAGTCATCCGGTCAGGGAGGGCAGTATAGCCAGCAGAGAGATCACCACCAGCAGCAACCCCCAGCCTATCAGTCACAGCAGCAGTCATCCTTCGTTCCTCGTCCCTATCAGCAGCAGGGACAGTCTTGGAGGCGAGACCAGCCTCACCAGCCACACCAGCAGCAGCACCCTTCCTCTTACCCCTCTCAGCAGCAGTAGCACCAGTTCCAGCAGCCTCATCACCAGAGAGGCTACCCGTCGGGCTCTCATGGTTCACCATACGAGAGCCCCGCCTTGGACGACATAGCCCGCCTCCTCACGGACCAGCAGGCTACTTTCAGACGGGAGATGGACGAGTTCCGCCAAGAGATGCGGGACATTGTGAGAGGGAAGGCCGCCATTCCTGCCCAGGTAGAGCTGAATCCCAACAGCCTGAAGCGGAAGTCTGAGCAGGTAGCTTACACTGAGCACGCCACTCCTAGTGATCCATTTGATGATATGTCTTCGGATCTTTTTGATGCTGATTTTGTTACGCTTAGGAGCGGTAGGGCACCAGCAGGCGGCGGCGCCTCGTCTGAGCTACACCACGAGGACACTCTTAGAGCGCCAGAGGAGGAGGAGAGCGGTACTGAGGCCGCTCATGATGATGACGGTGGTACTGATGCCACCAAGGATGCTGACCCCACCGGCGGTACTGGGGCTGCCACTTCATCAGTTCGAGGAGGTGGTACTGACGCCACCCGAGTTGCCGAGCCAGAGCGCGGTACTGAGGCCGCGAGACGTCCAGCAGAGCCAGCCCGTGGTGGTACTGAGGCCACCGGTGTTCATATAGAGAGAGCTGTTGTTTTTCCTCATTCTGATGTAGCTCGGAACCCTGTTTTGAATAAAGGAAAAGGTTTAGTTTATTCTGGTCCCACTGTGGTGCTTGATGTATGTGCGGATCCGGCCGTCGAGCCGTCTAGACCTATTCCTAGTCCTTCATCTGAGAAGGACCCTGTGATCCCCTTCCCTAGAGCCCTTCTGATGGGGAAGGGGAAGAAAAAAGAAAAAGACCCAAAAAAGAGAGAGCAGGAGGAGTTCAGCCAGAGCATGATTGATCGTTTCCACATCCAGCTGACCCTTCTGGAGGCTTTGCAGCACATCATCCTTCTTCAGCGTTCTTTGAGAGACAGGACTACAGTCAAGAGGAGGAGGAACCACCATTCAGAGATACATGTGCTGACGAAAGCCACGTGCTTCGCGATCCAGAACCGTCTGCCGGCCAAGAGGCCAGATTCAGGAGCCCCATATGTCAGATGTCATATTAGTGAGCAGAGGTTCGACCGGACTCTATTGGATAGCGGATCGTCTATCAACCTCCTTCCGGCAGCCCTTCTCGACCGCTTCGAGTTGGGCACTCTTAGACAGAGCAGGACAATCCTTCAGTTTGTTGATCGATCTGTCAAGAAGCCGAAGGGGTTGCTGCGAGACGTTATCGTCACGATTCAGGGCATGCAATTCCCCGTGGACTTCGTAGTGTTGGACATGGAGATCCCTGATTCAGTGGCCGATACCCCCATCATCCTCCGTCGTTCGTTCTTGGCCACAACCAAGGTAGTGACTGATCATGATAGCGGGAAGGTATACTTTCACGTCGAGGGCGAAAGTGTACAAATAGAGACGGTCGAGGACTACAGAGCCAGAGAGAGAGAGCATGCTCAGAGACCAGCACAGATACAGAGCAGCTGACAGATGCCGGGTTAGACATCCACCAGGACTGTGATTTTGTGATCACAGATGATGAGGCAGCATGGGCAGACCCCGCAACACAGGCCATCCTCTCATAATCAGACACCGCTGATGCCGAGTTGATAGCAGAGGAGAGCTTGGAGAGCACAGTCCTGGTCCAGGATACTTCAGAGGCAGCAGAGCCGGTTCTTGACCGCGATACGATTTCTAGTGATGGCGGTACTAATGCCTCCTTGTTTGATGCAGATCCCTCGGATTCAGAGTCTGATTGGGCAGATTGCGAGGATCAGATGCCAGACCTGAGTCCTACAGAGCCTATAGCTGAGGAGGAGGTAGATGCAGAGCAGACCAGAGACAGTCCAATTGAGCAGCCTTCTCCAGATCCAGTTTGCGAGAGTTCGTTTTCGTTCCCCGAGGCAAATTTGGCAGCATACACGCATCTTCTTCCGAAGCCAGATTTGCCAGCACCCAGCTGTCCAGAGATGAAGCCGCTCCCTACTTCGCTGAAGTATAGATTCCTTGCGGGCGAGCCTGAGATGTACCAGGTCATCATCTCCGCCGATCTGACTGGAGAGCAAGAATCCCGTTTGATGGGGGTTCTTGAAAAGAACCGCAAGGCAATCGGATGGAGCGTAGCAGATCTCCATGGGATTAGTCCAGCGTTGTGCTCCCACCATATCTATCTCGAGGAAGGGGCGAAGCCGTCGTGTGAGTTCCAGCGGCGGCTGAACCCCAACTTGAGAGAGGTCGTCATGAAGGAGATTTCCAAATGGTGGAGTGCAGATTTTATTTATCCCATTTCTAACTCCAAGTGGGTTAGCCCCTTGCATGTGGTGCCCAAGAAGACGGGCATCATGACTGTGATCAGTGAGTCGGGAGAGGAGATTGCTACACGAGTACCCACCTCTTGGCGGGTTTGTGTTGACTACAGGAGACTCAACCAGGCCACCAAGAAGGACCATTTCCCCCTGCCTTTTATTGACCAAATCATTGAGAGACTGGCAGGGAAGAGCCATTACTGTTTCCTGGATGGGTACTCGGGCTACAACCAGGTGGACATCGCTCCTGAGGATCAGGAGAAGATCACCTTTACATGTCCCTTCGACACATATGCCTTCCGACACATGCCATTTGGGCTATGCAATGCCCCTGCGACATTTCAGAGATGCATGCTGTCGATCTTTTCGGACATGGTAGGGGAGTGTTTGGAGGTCTTCATGGATGATTTCTTGGTCTACGGCGACGGATTCGACTCCTGTCTTGACTGCCTAGATCGGGTACTCCAGCGATGTATAGAGGTCCATTTGGTGCTTTCTTGGGAGGAGAGTCACTTCATGGTGACTCAAGGGACGGTGCTTGGCTATATCATCTCCAACAGGGGAATGGAGGTTGATCCGGCCAAGGTTGATGTCATTAGAAAACTCGCACCGCCGTCCAATTTAAGGCAGCTACGGTCATTCCTGGGGCACATTGGTTTCTATCGGAGATTTATTCATGATTTCAGCAGGATTGCCCGGCCGTTGACTGACCTCTTGACGAAAGACACCGAGTTCCTTGTCGATGACAAGTGTCTTTCGTCCTTTGCGACTCTCCAGCAGTGTGTGATTGAGGCTCCTGTTCTCCAGCCGCCTGATTGGTCTCTCCCATTCGAGATCATGACGGATGCCTCCGATTTTGCCGTAGAGGCTGTGCTGGGACAGAGGAGGGATGGAGTCCCCTTTGCTATTCACTACGCTAGCCGCACATTGGATTCCGCGCAGTGGAATTATACCGTCACAGAGAAGGAGATGCTAGCCGTAGTGTTCGCCCTAGATAAGTTTCGATCTTATATCATTGTATCTAGAGTGACCTTGTACACTGATCACACCGCCATCCGATACCTCATGGCAAAGAAGGATGCCAAGGCCAGATTGACTAGATGGATCCTTCTACTCCAGGAATTCGACATTGAGATCAAGGATAAGCCTGGAGTCAAGAATGTGGTGGCGGATCACCTCTCCCGTATAGAGCAGCCTGAGGAGTCTGAGCAGATTGATCCCATTTGTGAGACCTTCCCAGATGAGGCGATCCTTGCTATCGCCTCACTCCCGTGGTATGCCGATATTGTGAACTTTCTTGTTGCAGGGAAAGTCCCACAAGATTGGCCCAGGCAGCGGCTTGAGACCTTCCTTGCGAAGGCCAAGTCCTACCACTGGGAGGATCCCATCCTTTACCACGAAGGAGGGGATAGCGTCTGGCGTCGGTGCATTCCTCAGGAGGAACACCATAGCGTCCTCACTTACTGCCACAAGCTTGAGGCAGGAGGACATCATTCTGGGAGGAGAACGGCACAGAAAGTGCTCCAGTCCGGCTTGTGGTGGCCTGCCCTCTTCAAGGACTCTGATGAGTTCGTGAAGAGGTGCACTGACTGTCAGAGGATGGGCACTTGTGGACAGCGTGATATGATGCTGATGCAGCCCATTCGCTTCCGTGAGGTTTTTGACGCATGGGGCATCGATTTCATGGGTCCATTCCCTAAGAGTCAGGGATTCGAGTACATTCTGTTGGCCGTGGACTATGTTAGTCGTTGGGTTGAGGCTATCCCCGCCCGAGCCGCTGATGCGAGGACAGTTTGCATATTTTGAGGAAGCACATCCTCACGTGGTTCGGGGTTCCTAGAGTTCTGATTTCAGATGGGGGGGTCTCATTTCATCAACGACCAGGTGAAGGCCCTTGTTAGCGAGTTCGGTATATACCATCGTGTTGCTACACCTTACCATCCACAGACGAATGGTCTAGCCGAGGTGTCGAATAGGGAGATCAAGACTATATTGCAGAAAGTCGTCTGCCCTGACCGAAAGGATTGGTCACAGCTTTTGGACTCGGTCTTGTGGGCATATAGGACGTCTTTCAAGACACCGTTGGGCACATCTCCCTTTCGCCTCGTATATGGCAAGCCGTGCCATTTACCTGTTGAGCTGAGGCACAGGTCACTTTGGGCAGTTACTGATATACTCATGGATCCAGATGGTGTAGGAGACCAGAGAAGGGCAGAGTTAGCAGCCCTGGAGGAGTTGAGAGATACCGCCTTCTCAAACAGCCTACAGTATAAGGAGAGAGTGAAGGAGTGGCATGATTCTCACATCAGCCACAAGCATTTTGAGATTGGACAGAGAGTATGGCTGTTTGATGCGAGGCTTCGTTTATTTCCAGGGAAGCTACAGAGAAAATGGAAGGGACCCTATTTGGTCAGAAAGGTACACAACAACAGTAGCATTGATATATCCGAGTTGTCTTCTGAGAGTACCTTTCGAGTGAACGGCCAACGGCTCAAGCCATTTCTAGATCATGAGCCGCGGGTCGTTGATCTTGCCCCTATTCATTTTGCGTGAGATCTGCTCTTTGACTCACATCTAATGCATCTCACGCCTGAGTTTCACTGATCTTCCGCCTTGTATAGATCCAGATGTCTATATCACTACATTCTTTAGTCCCACATCCCTTTCTTCATCTATTGATTACGCTATACTCAGGGTGCACTTCACCCTAAGTATAGGGGGGATGTAGGACCTTCGGGTATTTCTTTTGTTTCTTTCTACCCCTGTTTTTGCTGCCTATACTTAGGGATATTTCACCCTAAGTATAGGGGGGGTAGACCCTGTACACTCTCCACTCGATTTTCCCTTAGTATACAGCCTGCTATACTTAGGATTACTTGATTCTAAGTATAGGGGGAAGACCTGAGATCCTCTTGACTTTTCCGATTCATTCATTCGTCTTTGTATATAGCCTTTCTTTTCACTTCCCTATACCTAGCACGAGTTATGTCTTCTTCATCGCTCTTGACTCTGAGGACATCGTTCGAGCTAAGTATAGGGGGGTGTGTATATATTTCATATATACTTTAGCCATAACTCGTACTTTGTATGAGTGTGTTAATAAATAAAATGGCTAAAAACCCTAAAAATCACAAAAATTAAAAATTTTTCATGTACATAAACTTCTTTTATTTGCACATAAATAGCTAGTGTACAAATTATTTTTTGTAAAAATGATTTCAAAAATCTTTTGTGTAAAGTTTGTGTAAATATTTTCTTATCAAAATTATGTATATAGTACAAAATTTTTCCAAAATCTTTTGAAAATCAAAAGTTTGCAAAAATCTTGTGTAAATGTGTGTAAATATTTTTTTGCAAAACTTGCACTTCATGCATCATCCTTCATGATTTCAAAACATTTTTTAAAAATTTTGCATGATTGTAAACTTTGTGTAAATAGCATCTTTTGTACATATGTATATAGTTTTTCTGGATGATAGTTGGCATTTAAACTAGCCTGGAATCAAATTGAGAAATGGAGCTTGATTAAGATCTTAATCCACCTAACTTCTAAGAGGAACCTTATAGGGCTTAGGTTTAAGGCTTTTCAGGTCCATGGTGACTTAATTCTTTGAGTCCACTAGGCTATGATCACATGTCATCTCAATGAGCCTAAGTAGAGCACTTAACAACAACACATGACTCATATAGATTATGGCTTTACTTGGACACTGATAACACGGGTAATCCACGAGGGTCACCATGAAAAATATAAAAGTGTTGTCGCTGAGGCGACCACTCATAGAAGACCGGTGTTAACCAGCAATTAACCCACAATCCAAAGAATACAACAATCAAGCTCAAAAATAAATGTGAATTAATCTTTATTTACTCTACCATAAAATGTATAGGGAACAAGCATGTAGAGGTCGAACCACAGAGAGCAAACCAAAATGCAATAGCCTACATGTATCTCAGAGTCATCCTTGAGTGGGTTATATATATATATTATTATTTATTTAATTTTTTTAATTTTTAATAATATAGTTAGGTAATATATATAATATAAATATAAATATATGTATACCCATAGAGGGTTAGTATATAGCTTATAATGCATACAATATATATATAGGTATATATAAGGATAACAAAAAAGATATATATTTTTTTTCTTTTTTTTTCTTTTTTTTATATTAAGGTTAATAAATAGATATAAGAATACAAATGAATAATTAGAGATATATATATATATATTATTTTTTTCCTTTTTTTCTTTTTAGGATATATATATATACACACATGAAGGGGTACTATAATATTTACAAAAATACTCAAAAATAGTCAAAAATTCAGGAACAAAGTCTTTTTGGGATTTTCATGGGTTTTTACTGTTTTTGTGATTTTTGGGCATTTTTGAAAACATTTTTAGTATTTTTAAATAGCTAAATAATAGCAAACAATGGAATAGGTTCTGGCTGTCACAAAAAAAATAGACCTTAAAAATAGCTAACGGCCTCAAAAATTTTCCACACTATTTTTCTAATAAAGATAATAAAACAAAGCATAAATAGGGCCTGAGTTTACAATTTTCTAATTTTTCTTTGATTTTTTATATTTTTTTGAAGTTTTTGGGTATTTTTGAATTTTTAAAGTTTTCCTTTTGAGATTTTTAGGGGTTTTTGGACTGACACTAGAATAGGTCAAAATACACCATAGGTAATTTTTTTTGAATTTTTCGAGGCATTTTCATATTTTTTTGGGATTTTCTAAGTTAGACAGTGAATAAAAGACATGTTTTTTATTTTTAATAAATGCAAAAATGCAACAAAATGCAAAACTAAAAATATAGCGTTCAAGCACAACCAATCAGAAACTTAAGTCTATTTTTGCAAGATTTTTCGACTTAATATGGAGCACAAAATAAATAGACAAAGCATTCAAAAATAAATGGCCTGATAGGGGTATTTTTGCAAATAAAATAGTTCACCGGGGCACACATGCAAAAATCACAATAAAAATACACGTTAGCTTTTATTTTCAGGACCATTTTATAATTACAGAAACCCGGTGGGGTTTAAATGCAAATTTCACGCACCTCACATAGGTGCTGCACGTGAGGCGCGGAGGGACTAAAGTGTAAATTCAAAAACATCAGGGGGTCCAACTGCAAATTATACAACTTATTTACAACTAAAACTTTATTTTTGGGAATAAACTCTAAATACAAAAAGCGGGGGGTGAGATGTGAAATTTACCCCCAAATGAGGCGTGTCATCCAACGGCGCTGGAGGCGCCACTTAACCACGTGTCAAGCATCGGACGGCGGATGTCGGTTTGGCGATGAAGGGGCTAGATTAGAATCTCCTGGCTGATCTGACGGTGGACGTACGTCTTCATCGAACGGTCGCCGTTCAATCTGGGCCTCCCCTCTCGATCCAACGGTGCGGGAGGCGTGTGGAAGAACGGGGAAGAAGCTCGCCCCCGGCGAGCTTCGATCGGGCAGCTCGGGCTCCTACGGGAACCTCCCGCATATCCGAAGCACTCTGAACGTAGCTGGGAAGCTTCCGCGTCGTCTGACGGTTCTCTCAAGGCTCCTGGAGGTCGAGTCGCTGGGACGAGCTCGATGAAGAAGGGGACCCCCAGGAACCTCTTCCTGGTTCAATGCAAGCCCAGAAGGGCTTTCTTCCTCGATGTACCTGCACAGGAAGAACCACGGGCGAGAGAGCTTTCTTCTCGACCCGGGGTTGTGAAGCTGCGATGCAAGATGAAGGTGGGCGGAGGGGCTCCGGCGAACAGCGGAGGAGGAGCCCCGATTCGCCAAGACCTAGGGTCCTGGGTTGAACAAATGTGTGCGATAGATGGGGAAGGCGCTGAGGTTCGAAATGCGGTCAACGAGGCGGTCGGAGACAATCGAGACAATGGTGGAGAAGTCGCCGGAGCGGAGCTCTGACGAACTTTGAATTTTGATTTTTAAGCTAAGGAGATTAACTAATAACTAATCTAACTACTGGACTGAAAAGCTAACATTAAAAGCTAACTAAAAACGCATAAAGGGGCAGCTCTTATACCTGGGGGCCTCCAGGGAGCAGGGCGGACGCCGGAGCTCCGCCGCATCAAAATTCTCCGTCCTCCGGCCGAGTCAAGGCGATGGGTCACTCCCCCTGTCACGAGGAATGGTCCAGGAGCAAGATCAAGGCGTTTGGGTGGAATGAAAATGGCCAAATTCGAGGAAGGAGGCGGAGCTAATTATTTATAAACATTGGCAAGAGGCCTTATTACCCTGCGATTATTGACTGATCCAACGAATATCTCGTTGATCTATGATTTTGGCGGGCATCATGGATGATCAGGGGACAAATCTTGTGAAGGAAGCGAGCCAGGATGGTGGAAGGGATGGCCGCGAAAAATGGAGGAAAATCGGGGATTCGATAGTTCAGAAGCGCCAGGCAAGGGATGGGACAGTTGACCAGGGGGTCAACGAAGGCCGGCGCCTCATTGGGCCACGTCAGCCGCTACAAGACAAAACAGCAAATCTGATTGGAAATTGATTTATTTGACACCTTAAACGATTTTATTAATTATTTCTTATAAAATAAAAAATGTGTATTATTTCATCTAGTATTTTATAATGATTTTTATTGAATTTTTCGAGGTGTTTTATTATAGTTTTATTTGAATAATGTATATGTATGTATTTACATGTATTTTTATGTATTTTATTTTTAATTTGTTTATTTTCTTTTATTATTTTATTGGCTTATTTTATAAATTTATAGTTTATTTTTGTGAGAATAAAGGTATTTTTGTTTGATTTTTATGAGTTTATTTATATTGTTAAATAAATAGGTATAGGTGTATGTAGGTATATTTATAGGTGTTTTATCTATGTATTTTATACACTTAATTTATTTATTGTATTTTCTTGATTTTTATTTTGGATTTATATTTTTAATGAGTTATGTATAATGTATACATTATTATAAAAATATAAAAGAATAAAAGAACCAAGGAATAAAATCCCTTTTATTTATATATAGGTATGTAGCATAGGTATTTTGTCTATGAATTTGTAGACTTATTTTATTTGACAAATTATTTTTGGTTTTCTTTAGCTTCTAATATGTGTATGCATTATATACATTATTTGCAACATTCTAAAAATATGAATTTATACAAAGAATAAATATTGAATAAAATGAATATTTTAATCAGTCCTATATACAAGAAGGGCCAAAAACTAACTTCTGCATATGGACTCCAAACATTATGAAATCAATTTTATAAAATGGTTCTTGGAATGCTATATATAATTAAAGGTGAGTTTGGGTGATTTGGAGTTTTTATTTGCAAGATATGGGTCTGTGAAGTTGAGATTTTGGCTTTTTATTCTGTGTATAAAATGTACACTGAGTATTATTTTACCCAAACTCAATTTTGTATTTTTATTTACATTATTATCTACAACTTTCATGTACAAAGTTTCTTTATTTGATGAATAAACAATCATGTATAAAATAGGTGTCACAAATGCATAAATAAATGAATTAATAAATGAGGTATTTATTGTACACTGGCCCTTATCTCCCCCCTACTTTATTCCTTGTCGACCAATACCATGCTGGCCTTGGTCTCGGGGTTTGGGTCATAAAATATTTGCAATATTTTATTCCTTTTTCTTTTCTCCTCTTTATTATATAATTTTGGCATTAAGAACCTTATTTAATGTGTAATTAATACAATGAATCATGAATGCTATTATGTACACTTTGATGCTATTTACATGCATTTGTTGGGGTTTTTGAGGCCAAAATGATAGAATAAAGATGATGAAATGGAGATTCATCACCCCCCTATACTTGCCTTTGCTAGTCCCTAGCAAACACTTATGCAATAAGTACAAAAAGAATAAAGAAAAGAAAAAGGAGAATAAAATAAAGATAGAGTGAATAAGGGTGCTTTCAGTGCAATGCATGTCCTTACAAAATCTGAATTTGGAGCTCCTGTCAGACCTTGGGTGTGAATGTGTGTGGAACCTAGTCGGGAACCAGCTCTAAAACACAATAGCCTTCGATAGTCACAGAACTCGGTTCAACCCACCTCAATAGCCGAGTCAGAACTAGTCTACATCATACGCAAACCCTTATAACTATGAAGCTGACTTGTACGGTGTAAGTGATAGTGGCTCTCCCCAACTGAAATGATAAAAGGACTGACTTCTCCATAATGACAACCCAATGATTCCCCAATCCAACAGCTCTTTCCTCGAGGAGCAGGGTATTCCCTTCTAAGTTCAAGTGGCAACCAGCTCAAGAGGAGGGGGTGAAGAGAAGAATGGACGGTAGCCGGTGTAGCTACCTATCCTGGGATGCAAGACCAGTGTAGTCAAGTCATCCAGCTGCAGGCTCACATATTTGCCTTTGGAACTCAAGCTTGCTTATTGACTTTGTACATACTTTGCAGGCATTTTTATTTTTGTACAGGCCTGACCATTTTTTTTGTCAACATACTATTCACAGCAGCATTTACATAAGGAGTTTTTCCTCTTGAGCCAGTAGACTATCCCTCTTTTGAAGCTTTATTGCAACCCACAATCTCCCGTCTTTAGACCTCATGGCTATTGGACCAGGTTGGGGTGCATTTCCCTCCCTAGACGAGGACGAATGTTTCCACCCGTGTGCGTCTCAGACTGGCAAATCCAACCCCCTCACCACTCCAACTGAGTTGAGCCAAGTGAAAGGTGCAAGTGTCCAAGTAAGGTCACGGTCGGCAAGAGTTATACGTGTGTCTCGAAAAGTTCTAGTTAGTCCACTGAGGTGACTTGAACCCAACCCTGATTTCTCAAAGAATTAAGTCCGGATGAATTCCCTCTCAAGAAGCAAAACGTGGGACTTAGTCACACTACCGAAGGGAAAGAAGGCTCTGCACAACAAGTGGGTGTACAGGGTAAAGGAGGAAGCTGACGGTTCCATTAGATACAAGGCTTGGCTAGTGGTGAAGGGCACGTATTAGTAATTTCTCCCAAGGAGCACATGAGTCAGTACACGAGGCGTGGGAGAGATTTACTGACCTGCAGGAGAAGTGTCCCCACCATGAGATCTCTAAGACCAGTTTGGTCCAGCATTTCTTTGGGGGATTGAACATTGAAAGCCAAAGTCTCGTGGACGCAGCATGTGGGGGCTCCCATTTCAACAAGGATGAAGATATTGTCTGGCAGATTTTCGAAGAAATGGCCGAAGGAGAGGCCGCCCTCTCTTCATCCAAGGCATACCAAAAGCAGCCCCAGATCCTCCAGAAACAAGTTCACATGGTTGCATCCAAGAAAGCAGAGAGAGATGAGAGCTCCAACCTCAGCATCATCGGGGGCCATCTCTCTATGGTCGATATCATGGAGAAGCGATCACAGGACCTCGAGAAACTCGCTGTGATTGAGAAGAGGACCAGAACCTGGATAAGCTAGATCAGATCAACAAGTATCTTGAACTATTGGTCGGCACGATCAACTCTGTCCAATCGGCTACACCATCAGACGCTCCCGCTGAGAAGAAGGACGAGCAACAACCGCAGCATTAGCCTCAGCCGAGCCAGCAGCCACCGGCAGTCCAGCACGTGTACTACGTGCAGGCACCCGACCATGGCCTGCCGCAGCAGCAGATGGTCGTATACCAGCCAGAGTTCCTTTCTGTTCCTGATCCAGTCTTCCCATCACCACCCCTGATCCAAGAAGTCAATGGGGTATGGAATAATGATGCACTGCCGACCCGTCCTCAGGGAGAACCCCAGGGTCAGCAATTTGCCAACCGGCAGTACCACCAACCTCAGGGTGGTCGTTTTGGTCAAACCTCTCAGCCTCACCAGCAACACCAGCAGCCTCCCCAATTTACACATCAGTGGAGGCAGAATTTTCCTTATCAGCAGCAGCCGCAGTACCGCCACCCACAGCCGTATCACCAGTACGCGGCTGCCCCCTCTCCGCAATATCAGCAGTATCCTCCTCCGTCTTACCAACAGCTTCAACTTCCTGCACCACCACAACAACACCACCAGCCACAGCCTACCCACCCATCTACCCAACAGCAGCGTGGTCTGCACGCTGAATCTTCTGATGTGTCCCCTACTAATCCCACCATGGAGTGTCTAGCCCAGCTTGTTAAAGGGCTAGCGGATATGACAAAGCGGCTTGACGACCTGACCGCCGCCAGAACTACCATTCCGGCGCAGGTCGAAGCAAACCTCAACAATTTCAAGAAGAAAGAGCAGGTAGAATGTGATGTCCAGTTCGTGTCTGATAATGATATTACTGTTTATTCTAATGTTGTTACTCTCAGGAGCGGTAAGGCCTTGCCTCCGCCTGCTACTACTAGTGGGGTGAATAAAGAAACAGGTGGATCGTCATCTTCCGCATCAGCCGTGCCAGCTCCAGGGGTGGGTGAGGAGGAAGAAGAAGGAGAAGCCAATCCAGCCGTCGTGCCTTGCCAGAAGCAACCTCAGCCAAAAATACAAAAAAAATCAGCAAAAACAAAAACAACAAAAAGAAGCTTGTAGCAGAAGCGAAGCTGCGCCAGCCTTGGAGGAGCTGCCAGCAGCAGCCGATCCCTCGCCAGCCGATGGAGCCGACGCTACCCTTTTTGATTGCCTAGCAGCACCAGCATTTTCAGATCCAGCTTGTACTCCTTTTTGTAGTCCGGATTTACAACATTCTATGGGCGATGATTTTGATGTAAATAAGAACTCTCATTTTCCTTCCAGTGGTGTAAATATTCCTTTTCCGCATGCAATACAAAAATCCAAAAAAATTGCAAAACGAAAAAATGCATTGTCTGATCCAAGTGTTGTGGACATTTTGGATAAAGTGACTGTTGAGATTCCCTTGTCGAAGGCTGTGGAATACATGCCAGCTATAAAGAAAGGACTGACAGAGGCATGTACTAACAGGTGTCGCCCAGCGCAAGACAACAGACGCCGAGAGGTAGAAAAGCACGTTCTCTCCATGGCCACTGTTGCAGCCATCAGCGATCTCCCCCAGAAAAAGCAAGATACAGGAGCACCTCTGATCAGTTGTGTGATTTTTGATCAGGTCTTCGAGCGCACTCTTCTTGATAGCGGATCTTCCATCAACCTTCTGCCCTCGTCAATAATGCAAGAATTCAGGCTGGGACTGCTCAAGCAGACAGGCATGATCCTTCAATTCGCTGACCGATCCGTTAAGCGGCCCCGAGGTCTGTTGGAAGACGTGATAGTTAAGGTGCAGGAAATGAAATTTCGAGCTGACTTTGTAGTCCTTGATATGGACTCACCTGCACCCCTGCTCCAGACCCCTATCATCCTTGGCAGACCATTCCTCCGTACTTCAGGTGCTGTGGTTGATTATGGGTCTGGAATGATCACTTTCAGCTCGAACACCCAGCAAATCACGATCAATATGAACAAAGAGCCGAATGCCACAACTGATGAGAGCCAGACAGCCTCAGAAGCATACTGTGATTTTATCGCAGAAATCAGAGACTCAGAATTATCACTGGACGATCCATGGACCCGAGAAATCCTCACTCTTGAGGAGGACTTGGAAAGCACAGTCAGCATATGCTCCGATGATTTTTGGGAGACGGATTCTCAGATACAGGTGCATCTTCTTGAGCACTCACTCCAGACCGAACACGATCAGCTTAATGAAGAACCGTTCGGTACATCATCGGGATTTCAACAGAATGATGAGGATGGCAGCACCTTAACAGAAGTACAGCCCACCACCAGCATGGTATCTGAAGTGACAGATAAAGTGGACAGCATAAAACCAGAACTCAAGCCACTTCCTGCAGGTCTGAAGTATGCTTTCCTTGCAAGTGAAGAACAAATGTATCCGGTCATCATTAGCCGCAGGCTGAATCCGGATCAGGAATCTCGACTTCTCGAGGTTCTAGAAAAGAACTGCAAGGCACTTGGTTGGAGCGTATCAGACCTCCGAGGGATAAATCCAGCTCTGTGTTCACACCATATCTATCTAGAAGAAGATGCCAAGCCGTCCCGCGAATTTCAGAGAAGGCTGAACCCTAACCTTCGGGACGTCATCATGAAAGAAATCACGAAATGGTGTGATGCAGGCTTCATCTATCCCATCTCCGATTCCAAATGGGTAAGCCCACTGCATGTAGTTCCCAAGAAATCTGGGCTTACCGTGGTTACAAATGATAAAGGAGAGGAAATTTCTACTCAGGTACCAACCTCCTGGCAGGTGTGTGTTGACTACCGCCGTCTTAATGCAGCAACCAAGAAGGACCACTTCCCCTTGCCATTTATTGATCAAGTTCTGGAGAGATTAGCAGGCAAGGAGTTCTTCTGCTTTCTGGATGAGTACTCCGGGTACAACCAAGTGGCGATCGCTCCTGAGGATCAAGAGAAGACTACCTTCACTTGCCCGTTCGGCACCTATGCCTTCAAGAGAATGCCCTTTGGATTGTTCAACGCACCTGCAACCTTCCAAAGATGCATGTTAGCAGTCTTCGCCGAGATGGTAGGCAATTTTCTCGAGGTATTCATGGACGATTTCTCTGTCTATGGTGATAGTTTTGATGCTTGTCTTGAGCACCTAGACCGAGTGCTTCAGAAATGTCGGGAAGTTCATTTAGTGCTCTCATGGGAAAAGAGCCATTTTATGGTCACTGAAGGTATTGTGCTGGGTCACGTCATTTCCAAACGTGGCATGGAAGTCGATCCGGCGAAGGTGGATGTCATTCAAATCTTCAGCCACCTCAGTCAGTAAAGAATGTGAGGTCATTCCTGGGGCATGTGGGATTTTACAGACGATTCATCAAGGATTTCAGCCGCATTGCCCGACCTCTGACAGAACTTTTGTGCAAGGAAACCGAGTTCATTCTTGATCAGCCAATTCTCCTTGCTTTCAATTAGTTGAAGGAGCTTATCACTCAGGCTCCAATCTTACAGCCTCCCGACTGGACTCTTCCCTTTGAAATAATGACCGATGCGTCAGACTTTGCAGTCGGAGCTGTTCTTGGGCAGAGGAAAGATAGAGCACCCTATGTCATTCACTATGTCAGCAGAACATTAGATGAAGCACAAAGAAATTATACAGTGACAGAGAAAGAATTGCTGGCTGTGGTTTTCGCTTTAGAGAATTTCAGATCCTATTTGTTGGGATCAAAATTCACAATTTTCACGGACCACTCTGCTATCCGGTACCTACAGCAGAAGAAGGATGCCAAGCCAAGACTGATTCGTTGGATCCTTCTCCTCCAGGAATTCGATGTGGAAATCAAGGACAAGCCTGGAGTACAAAATGTGGTAGCAGACCATCTCTCCAGAATTGAGCAGCATGAGTCTCCTCTGAGAAATGCACCTATCACAGAAACCTTCCCTGACGAAGCCATCTTAGCAGTGGATGCTCTTCCTTGGTATGCTGATATTGTCAACTACCTCGCCTATGGGGTAACACCTTCGGATTGGACGAAGAACCAAAAGAACAAATTCATGTCTACCATCCGTTTCTACCAATGGGAAGATCCTCTTCTATTCAGAGAAGGAGCGGATTGTATTTGGCGCAGGTGCATCCCTCAGACGGAGCAATCTAGTGTCCTCGAGCATTGTCATTCGCTCGAATCTGGTGGACATCACTCTGGAGATCGTACGGTAGCAAAAGTTCTACAGTGTGGCCTCTGGTGGCCCACAGTATTCAAGGATGCAGCATAATTTGTCAAAAGATGTATTGACTGTCAACGACTGAAAGGTACACTCACTGCCAAAGATTCAATGCCTCTGAAAATCATTCAGATAGCAGATGTTTTCGATGCATGGGGCATTGACTTCATGGGACCTTTCCCTAACAGTCAAGGTTTTGAGCACATCCTTCTTGCCGTCGATTACGTGAGTCGTTGGGTGGAAGCTATTCCCGCCCGAGCCGCCGACAGCAAAACAGTTTGCCAGTTTCTAAAGAAGAATATCATTTCGCGGTTTGGGATACCAAAGATTCTCATCTCCGACGGGGGTAGTCACTTCATACACAAAGAGGTCAAGAAATTAACGAAGGAGTACGACATCGATCATCGTGTCGCATCTCCTTATCATCTGTAGACCAATGGCATGGCGGAGTTATCAAACAGAGAAATCAAGACCATATTGCAAAAACTTGTTAGGCCAAACAGAAAAAACAGGTCTCAACTCTTGGACTCAGTTCTCTGGGCTTACCGAACCGCCTACAAGTCCCCCTTGGGCATGTCGCCCTACCGTCTTGTATATGGGAAACCATGCCATCTGTCCATGGAATTAATTCACAAATCTCTTTGGGCAATCAACAGTTGTAATTTGGACTCACGCAAAAGTGGTCAGAAGAGAAAAGACGATCTGAACAAGCTCTTGGAATTCCGAGACTATGCATACGATAACACCTTGATGTACAAGGAGAAGGTGAAATGCTGGCATGACCGGCACATCAGATGAAAGACCTTCGACGTTGGACAGAAAGTGTGGCTATTTGATGCAAAGTTGCGGATATTCCCAAGTAAATTAAAGAGTAAGTGGACAGGGCCATTTCGTGTATGTGAAGTGCATGACAATGGAAGCATCGCTATATCAGAATTGTCCACTGACGCACAACCCTTCGTTGTCAACGGCCAACTACTGAAACCTTACCTCGAACCAGATGCATTCTTGGCCGTTGTTGACTCTATTAAGTTAGTGCACCACGATGACATCTTCACAGCACCTGCGGCATCGAAGGATTCAGACAATGTACTATAGCCTATGTTTATCTGATTTTCTTCTTTTCTTCTTTTCTTCTTTTCCTTTTCTATTTTCTGTTTGTATCTAAAAGGTGCCGCCCTTGTAGACAGTTTTCTATACTTAGGACGTACTTTGTCCTAAGTATAGGAGGGATGTGCACCTAGAGTTTTTCATTTTGGTCCGATCCTCTCCATTGTCTCCTCTTCTTGTCTATACTTAGGAGCATCTTACCCTAAGTATAGGGGGAGACAATCTGAGTACGATCAGTATATTCCCACCCTTGACCCTTCCTGCTTTTTGTACAGTCTGCTATACTTAGGATTATTTGATCCTAAGTATAGGGGGGACGGTCAACTTCTCATTCATTCATTGCATTCATATTTATTCTTTAGATCTGTCCATACTCAGTACGAGTTATGTCTTTGCTTTTCCTTTCGATCTTTGAGGACATAGCTCAAGCTAAGTATAGGGGGGTCGTATATACCATGTATATACTAAAAGCCATAAATCATACTGAAGAATAAAGTATCACTTCAACATAAAATAAAATGTAAAAAGTAGCTTTATAATAATGAAAGATGATTGTGAGTTCCTCAGACTCCTTGTAATTATAATGATTATTGAGTCAGAAAAATGTTTTGTGCGAAACATTCTCCTTTGAAAAATCTTGTGAAATTTGTTGGAAAATAGTGTGTACAAGTATTCAATGTTTGAAAAATTAGTTTTGTGTGTAAAATTTATTTCCTTTGAGTGAAAGCAAAATGTGTGAAAACTAGTGTGCAAATGATTGAGAAAATTTGATTGTCAAAATTGTTTTGAAAAATCTATCTATGTTGTGTAAAACCTTTGTAAAAGGATTTTCAAAGGCGTGAACATGTTTGCAAAATTATCTTGGACTATAGTTTTCAAAATCCTTGTAAAAATGATTCTCGATTAAGTCTGAGGAGTCCGCACAAAAAGCTCTCATTTGTAAATAATGAATAAGCCCAAACAGAGCCTATAAAGAACCAAAACCGTATTGTACATCAAATACAATTTTTCTTCTTTTGTACAACCTGATTAATAAATCAGATACCTATACAGTATGATTTGAAAAATCGTGTGACCAGTTTTGAAAATTTTGATGTGAAATGATTTCAAATGAGTGAAACTGTTTTGATTGAAAAACTTTTTCTTTGTGTGGAAGAAAGGATTTGAAAAACTTATGTGCAAATATTTTGAAAATTCTTGCCAAAACTATGGTAAAAATTATACTTATATAGTATGACAAATCCTTGCAAAAATAGTTTTCAAATGTGTGTAAATGATTACAAAAATTATTGTGTATTATAGTTTTAAAATTATTTTTAAAAACTAATAAGAACACCATTACAAATACTTGTAAATCCTGAATAAGACACATACAATTCTTGCAATAAAATTCTAAATAAACTACTTCATTCAAACCTGTAAAGTTTTTAGAAATTCATACATTTTGTAAATAAAGCGGCACGCCCGTGTAAATAATTGTATATACTTTTTGTATATGTCCAGTTCTTAGTTTATTTGCAAAAATTCTTTGTGTAGAAATAGTCTTTGATTCTTTCAAACTCTTTGTGAAAAATTGCATCATTCATTGTGCATAGCATAAGCATACCATTCATATTCTTTTTGAGTGAGCTTGATGATTGAATCAGTCTAATAAAATCTCAAATTGGAGCTTGGTTAGACCTTACTGCACCTATTTGCACTGGAACCTTATGGGAACTAGGTTTAAGGTACTTCAGGTCTAAGGGATGTAGACTGTAATCGACTCCCATTCACAACGGCGAAAGAGGGACAAAAGTGATCCCAGTTTATTAGGTGGTCAAGAGAAAGGTAGAAAACGAGGAGTCTGGAGATCGATCCGCAAAGTTCGGATTGGGTTCTCGGGAATCGCCTCGAAATTATTGGCGGAGTTGAGTCGATGGAATCGATGTAGGTGTCGGCATGGTCCCGACGAAACCATCCATGGATCAACTTCGCGAAGCACAAGAGAATGTCAGATTGTTGGAAGAATGATACGATGATCAATGAGGAATAAAAGGAGTGTAAAACAATAGAAAGGCTCGGTTGAGAGGGGTGGTCAAAGGAAGATACAACAAAATGTGCGTAAAGGCGCGGGACTTTGATCTTTGAACCTTAATCTAGATCCATACAAACACAATACAAAATCGGGTTCACCAACTCACGCCATGTGAAGCCGTGAAAGCTCGACTATTTATTATCTTTTCATTTTTAGAGTTGTGATTTTCAGGCATATCTTATAACAAGTCCTTAGTACGCTACCCTATAGGAGAGAGAGTACTGCCAGAAGAGTATCCCGTACTTGTTCTCCTCCTGTGTAACCTGTAGTCTGTACTTTTTGGAGTCCTTGTAACCCTTCCTGGATCCCTACTCATCCAAAGAAAAGAGAGAGGAAGCCGATAGGCGAAACCAATACTTTAGTTCTCGCTCGCAACAGAATCACCCGTGAGCGTGCAAGAACCTACTCGGACGCAGGACAATGAGACAGACACCCCCGTGAAGGCGTGGCCTATGCTCAATACTTCGGACAGGGTCGATGCTCTCACAACAGAGAGTCACCATTGGTGACCAAGTCCTACTCGCCTACGTACGATAGAAGCTCCATTACTTCGGAAATCCAGGCCATACACAAGGCAGTTGCAGACTGGGTTTTGGGCTTTAATCCTTAGGGGTCGCACTCGCTCAAGGGAGTAGGGTTTTGGTCCCCCTCCAAGATACCTGAAAACAATGAGGGCTTTATGAACCCGGTACAATGATAGTCCATTACAGATTTTAATTAAGGTCAAAGTTTATTTAGCAGTCCCCTTGTTTTAATTTTTGGGTTTTCACTTTTTTTGGATTTGTTTCATACCAGCGCCTAACGTTTTTGTAGATTTTCATTTAACTCCTAGGTGCTCAAAATCAGAGGGAGATAGCGGAAAAGCCGTGCAAGTGGTTCCATGATGGAAATCTCACCATTGAACCGAATGATGCATGCTGAGTTAGAAGACTTACAGTGTATCCCAGCTCTCTCCATGTGGTATGCAAAATAGAATTTTTAAACCTATCTACATGTCGGTATTTAAGGCACAAAAATCGTCCTAAACATAAGCTGCTATTAACGTGAAGAACCATAAGTCGCTCATTTATCTCTAGCCCAAGAGGGTCCGGTCTTGGCTCACCCCTCCTCTGCTCAACAAATTGAGGGTAGGAGAAAGCGCTTTACAGGGCTCGCTATGGCACAGAGGGCTAAGAGATAAATTAACGACTTGTTTAAATTTGACTAGATCCAAGCAAAGTAGACTATAGGAACATGCATTCTTATTAATGTTTGGACCTAGCTACCGAGTCAAGCAACCTATATCTAGGGGCTCCAAGCACACAAAACAAAGTAAAAGAAAGGCGGAAAGCTCAAAACTTCGGAAAACAAAGAAAATAAAGCGATGAAAACTCGAAAAGCCGCGATGAGGCCCCAGGTGAACAATCACCCGGGTACTGGACCTCATTGTGAAGAGTAGAGTCCTGTTTAATTACAAGCCAAAATTGTCTCTCTCTCACCATAAATTACAGAAATAATCCTAAGTGTCTAGCCTATCTAATGCCCCTCTCTTTGCTTCCTTGGTGCACTCTCCAGATGGTCATGAGAAGAGAAGACCATCCTCCTCCAAGCTCGGCTGCCTTGGCCTCCGAAGAAGCCATCCTCGCGTGGCGGACCCTCGCATCAAAGTCACAAAAAGATTGCATTAGAATAGCTCATTCAATCAAATAGAGCAGATAAAATAATCACAATGAATGAATAAATGCAGTATGGTGATTAATAGCAATAAAAATAGCTGCTCACAAAAATGAATGATGAATCAAGAAAAATTTATACAAAAATGACAAATTGAATTAGGCTATGCTCATTGCTCCCCGGCAACGGCGCCATCTGATAGCACGGGTAATCCATGAGGGTCACCATGAAAAATATAAAAGTGTTGTCGCTGAGGCGACCACTCATAGAAGACCGGTGTTAACCAACAATTAACCCACAATCCAAAGAATACAACAATCAAGCTCAAAAATAAATGTGAATTAATCTTTATTTACTCTACCATAAAATGTATAGGGAACAAGCATGTAGAGGTCGAACCACAGAGAGCAAACCAAAATGCAATAGTCTACATGTATCTCAGAGTCATCCTTGAGTGGGTTATATATATATTTATTTATTATTATTTATTATATTTTTTATTTTTAATAATATAATTAGGTAATATATATATATATAATATAAATATAAATATATGTATACCCATAGAGGGTTAGTATATAGCTTATAATGCATACAATATATATATATATAGGTATATATAAGGATAACAAAAAAGATATATATTTTATTTTTTTCTTTTTTTTCTTTTTTATATTAAGGTTAATAAATAGATATAAGAATACATATGAATAATTAGATATATATATATATTATTTTTCTTTTTTTCTTTTTAGGATATATATATATACATGAAGGGGTACTATAATATTTACAAAAATACTCAAAAATAGTCAAAATTCAGGAACAAAGTCATTTTGGGATTTTCATAAGATTTACTGTTTTTGTGATTTTTGGGCATTTTTGAAAACATTTTTAGTATTTTTAAATAGCTAAATAATAGCAAACAGTGGAATAGGTTCTGGCTGTCACAAAAAAATAGACCTTAAAAATAGCTAACGGCCTCAAAAATTTTCCACTCTATTTTTCTAATAAAGATAATAAAACAAAGCATAAATAGGGCCTGAGTTTATAATTTTCTGCTTTTTCTTTGATTTTTTATATTTTTTTGAAGTTTTTGGGTATTTTTGAATTTTTAAGGTTTTCCTTTTGAGATTTTTAGGGGTTTTTGGACTGACACTAGAATAGGTCAAAATACACCATAGGTAATTTTTTTTTGAATTTTTCGAGGCATTTTCATATTGTTTGGGATTTTCTAAGTTAGACAGTGAATAAAAGACATGTTTTTTATTTTTAATAAATGCAAAAATGCAACAAAATGCAAAACTAAAAATATAGCGTTCAAGCACAACCAATCAGGAACTTAAGTCTATTTTTGCAAGATTTTTCGATTTAATATGGAGCAGAAAATAAATAGACAAAGCATTCAAAAATAAATGGCCTGGCAGGGGTATTTTTGCAAATAAAATAGTTCACCGGGGCACACATGCAAAAATCACAATAAAAATACACGTTAGCTTTTATTTTCAGGACCATTTTATAATTACAGAAACCCGACGGGGTTTAAATGCAAATTTCACGCGCCTCACGTGGGTGCTACACGTGAGGCACGAAGGGACTAAAGTGTAAATTCAAAAACATCAGGGGGTCCAACTGCAAATTATACAACTTATTTACAACTAAAACTTTTATTTTTGGGAATAAACTCTAAATACAAAAAGCGGGGGGTGAGATGTGAAATTTACCCCCAAATGAGGCGTGTCATCCAACGGCGCTGGAGGCGCCACTTAACCACGTGTCAAGCATCGGACGGCGGATGTCGGTTCGGCGATGAAGGGGTTGGATTAGAATCTCCTGGCTGATCTGACGGTGGACGTACGTCTTCATCGAACGGTCGCCGTTCAATCTGGGCTTCCCCTCTCGATCCAACGGTGTGGGAGGCGTCTGGAAGAACGGGGAAGAAGCTTGCCCCCCGCGAGCTTCGATCGGGCAGCTCGGGCTCCTCCGGGCACCTCCCGCGTATCTGAAGCACTCTGAACGTAGCTGGGAAGCTTCCGCGTCGTCTGACGGTTCTCTCAAGGCTCCTGGAGGTCCGAGTCGCTGGGACGAGCTCGATGAAGAAGGGGACCCCCAGGAACCTCTTCCTGGTTCAATGCAAGCCCAGAAGGGCTTTCTTCCTCGATGTACCTGCACAGGAAGAACCGCGGGCGAGAGAGCTTTCTTCTCGACCCGGGGTTGTGAAGCTGCGATGCAAGATGAAGGTGGGCGGAGGGGCTCCGGCGAACGACGGAGGAGGAGCCCCGATTCACCAAGACCTAGGGTCCTGGGTTGAAAAAATGTGTGCGATAGATGGGGAAGGCGCTGAGGTTCGAAATGGGGTCAACGAGGCGGTCGGAGACAATCGAGACAACGGTGGAGAAGTCGCTGGAGCGGAGCTCCGGCGAACTTCGAATTTTGATTTTTAAGCTAAGGAGATTAACTAATAACTAATCTAACTACTGGACTAAAAAGCTAACATTAAAAGCTAACTAAAAACGCATAAAGGGGCAGCTCTTATACCTGGGGGCCTCCAGGGAGCAGGGCGGACGCCGGAGCTCCGCCGCGTCAAAATTCTCCGTCCTCCTGTCGAGTCAAGGCGATGGGTCACTCCCCCTGTCACGAGGAATGGTCCAGGAGCAAGATCAAGGCGTCTGGGTGGAATGAAAATGGCCAAATTCGAGGAAGGAGGCGGAGCTAATTATTTATAAACATTGGCAAGAGGCCTTATTACCTGGCGATTATTGACTGATCCAACGAATATCTCGTTGATCTATGATTTTGGCGGGCATCATGGATGATCAGGGGACAAATCTTGTGAAGGAAGCGATCCAAGATGATGGAAGGGATGGCCGCGAAAAATGGAGGAAAATCGGGGATTTGATAGTTCAGAGGAGCCAAGCAAGGGATGGGACAGTTGACCAGGCGGTCAACGAAGGCCGGCGCCTCATTGGGCCACGTCAGCCGCTACAAGACAAAACAACAAATCTGATTGGAAATTGATTTATTTGACACCTTAAACGATTTTATTAATTATTTCTTATAAAATAAAAAATGTGTATTATTTCATCTAGTATTTTATAATGATTTTTATTGAATTTTTCGAGGTGTTTTATTATAGTTTTATTTGAATAATATATATGTATGTATTTACATGTATTTTTAAGTATTTTATTTTAAATTTGTTTATTTTCTTTTATTATTTTATTGGCTTATTTTATAAATTTATAGTTTATTTTTGTGAGTATAAAGGTATTTTTGTTTGATTTTTATGAGTTTATTTATATTGTTAAATAAATAGGTATAGGTGTATGTAGGTATACTTATAGGTGTTTTATCTATGTATTTTATACACTTAATTTATTTATTGTATTTTATTGATTTTTATTTTGGATTTATATTTTTAATGAGTTATGTATAATGTATACATTATTATAAAAATATAAAAGAATAAAAGAACCAAGGAATAAAATCCCTTTTATTTATATATAGGTATGTAGCATAGGTATTTTGTCTATGAATTTGTAGACTTATTTTATTTGACAAATTATTTTTGGTTTTCTTTAACTTCTAATATGTGTATGCATTATATACATTATTTGCAACATTCTAAAAATATGAATTTATACAAAGAATAAATATTGAATAAAATGAATATTTTAATCAGTCCTATATACAAGAAGGGCCAAAAACATAACTTCTGCATATGGACTCCAAAAATTATGAAATCAATTTTATAAAAAGGTTCTTGGAATGCTATATACAATTAAAGGTGAGTTTGGGTGATTTGGTGTTTTTATTTGCAAGATATGGGTCTGTGAAGTTGAGATTTTGGCATTTTATTTTGTGTATAAAATGTACACTGAGTATTATTTTTACACAAACTAAATTTTGTATTTTTATTTACATTATTATCTACAACTTTCATGTACAAAGTTTCTTTATTTGATGAATAACAATCATGTACAAAATAGGTGTCACAAATGCATAAATAAATGAGGTATTTATTGTACACTGGCCCTTATCTCCCCCCTACTTTATTCCTTGTCGACCAATACCATGCTGGCCTTGGTCTTGGGGTTTGGGTCATAAAATATTTGCAATATTTTATTCCTTTTTCTTTTCTCCTCTTTATTCTATAATTTTGGCATTAAGAACCTTATTTAATGTGTAATTAATACAATGAATCATGAATGCTATTATGTACACTTTGATGCTATTTACATGCATTTGCTGGGGTTTTTGAGGCCAAAATGATAGAATAAAGGTGATGAAATGGAGATTCATCACCCCCCTATACTTGCCTTTGCTAGTCCCTAGCAAACACTTATGCAATAAGTACAAAAAGAATAAAGAAAAGAAAAAGGAGAATAAAAGAAAGATAGAGTGAATAAGGGTGCTTTAAATGCAATGCATGTCCTTACAAAATCTGAATTTGGAGCTCCTGTCAGACCTTGGGTGTGAATGTGTGTGGAACCTAGTCGGGAACCAGCTCTAAAACACAACAGCCTTCGATAGTCACAGAACTCGGTTCAACCCACCTCAATAGCCGGGTCAGAACTAGTCTACATCATACGCAAACCCTTATAACTATGAAGCTGACTTGTACGGTGTAAGTGATAGTGGCTCTCCCCAACTGAAATGATAAAAGAACTGACTTCTCCAGAATGACAATCCAATGATTCCCCAATCCAACAACTCTTTCCTCGAGAAGCAGGGTATTCCCTTCTAAGTTCAAGTGGCAACCATCTCAAGAGGAGGGGGTGAAGAGAAGAATGGACGGTAGCCAGTGTAGCTACCTATCCTGGGATGCAAGATCAGTGTAGTCAAGTCATCCAGCTGCAGGCTCACATATTTGCCTTTGGAACTCAAGCTTGCTTATTGACTTTGTACATACTTTGCAGGCATTTTTATTTTTGTACAGGCCTGACCATTTTTTTATCAACATACTATTCACAGCAGCATTTACATATGGAGTTTTTCCTCTTGAGCCAGTAGACTATCCCTCTTTTGAAGCTTTATTGCAACCCACAATCTCCCGTCTTTAGACCTCATGTCTATTGGACCAGGTTGGGGTGCACTTCCCTCCGTAGACGAGGACGAATGTTTCCACCCGTGTGCGTCTCAGACTGGCAAATCCAACCCCCTCACCACTCCAACTGAGTTGAGCCAAGTGAAAGGTGCAAGTGTCCAAGTTAGGTCACGGTCGACAATAGTCATACGTGTCTCGAAAAGTTCTAGTTAGTCCACTGAGGTGACTTGAACCCAGCCCTGATTTCTCAAAGAATTAAGTCTGGATAGACCTGAAGTACCTTAAACCTAGTTCCCATAAGGTTCCAGTGCAAATAGGTGCAGTAAGGTCTAACCAAGCTCCAATTTGAGATTTTATTAGACTGATTCAATCATCAAGCTCACTCAAAAAGAATATGAATGGTATGCTTATGCTATGCACAATGAATGATGCAATTTTTCACAAAGAGTTTGAAAGAATCAAAGACTATTTTTACACAAAGAATTTTTGCAAATAAACTAAGAACTGGACATATACAAAAAGTATATACAATTATTTACACGGGCGTGCCGCTTTATTTACAAAATGTATGAATTTCTAAAAACTTTACAGGTTTGAATGAAGTAGTATTTTTAGAATTTTATTGCAAGAATTGTATGTGTCTTATTCAAGATTTACAAGTATTTGTAATGGTGTTCTTATTAGTTTTTGAAAATAATTTTGCAAACTATAGTACACAATAATTTTTGCAATCATTTACACACATTTGAAAACTATTTTTGCAAAGATTTGTCATACTAAATAAGTATAATTTTCACCATAGTTTTGGCAAGCATTTTCAAAATATTTGCACATAGGTTTTTCAAATCCTTTCTTCCACACAAAGAAAAAGTTTTTCAATCAAAACAGTTTCACTCATTTGAAATCATTTCACATCAAATTTTCAAAACTGGTCACACGATTTTTCAAATCATACTGTATAGGTATCTGATTTATTAATCAGTATGTACAAAAGAAGAAAAATTGTATTTGATGTACAATATGGTTTTGGTTCTTTATAGGCTCTGTTTGGGCTTATTCATTATTTACAAATGAGAGCTTTTTGTGCGGACTCCTCAGACTTAATCGAGAATCATTTTCACAAGGATTTTGAAAACTATAGTCCAAGATAATTTTGCAAACATGTTCACGCCTTTGAAAATCCTTTTACAAAGGTTTTACACAACATAGATAGATTTTTTAAAACAATTTTGACAATCAAATTTTCTCAATCATTTGCACACTAGTTTTCACACATTTTGCTTTCACTCAAAGGAAATAAATTTTACACAAAAAACTAATTTTTCAAACGTTGAATACTTGTACACACTATTTTCAAACAAATTTCACAAGATTCTTCAAAGGAGAATGTTTCGCACAAAACATTTTTCTGACTCAATAATCAGTATAATTACAAGGAGTCTGAGGAACTCACAATCATCTTTCATTATTATAAAGCTACTTTTTACATTTTATTTTATGTTGAAGTGTTACTTTATTCTTCAGTATGAGTTATGGCTTTTAGTATATACATGGTATATACGACCCCCCTATACTTAGCTTGAGCTATGTCCTCATAGATCGAAAGGAAAAGCAAAGACATAACTCGTACTGAGTATGGACAGATCTAAAGAATAAATATGAATGCAATGAATGAATGAGAAGTTGACCGTCCCCCTATACTTAGGATCAAATAATCCTAAGTATAGCAGACTGTACAAAAAGCAGGAAGGGTCAAGGGTGGGAATATACTGATCGTACTCAGATTGTCTCCCACTATACTTAGGGTAAGATGCTCCTAAGTATAGATAAGAAGAGGAGACAATGGAGAGGATCGGACCAAAATGAAAAACTCTAGGTGCACATCCCCCCTATACTTAGGACAAAGTACATCCTAAGTATAGAAAACTGTCTACAAGGGCGGCACCTTTTAGATACAAATAGAAAATAGAAAAGGAAAAGAAGAAAAGAAGAAAAGAAGAAAAGAAGAAAATCAGATAAACAGAGGCTGTAGTACATCGTCTGAATCCTTCGATGCCGCAGGTGCTGTGAAGATGTCATCGTGGTGCACTAGCTGAATAGAGTCAACAACGGCCAAGAATGCATCTGGTTCGAGGTAAGGTTTCAGTAGTTGGCCGTTGACAACGAAGGGCTGTGCGTCAGTGGACAATTCTGATATAGCGATGCTTCCATTGTCACGCACTTCACATACACGAAATGGCCATGTCCACTTACTCTTTAATTTACCTGGGAATATCCGCTACTTTGCATCAAATAGCCACACTTTCTGTCCAACGTCGAAGGTCTTTCGTCTGATGTGTCGGTCATGCCAGCGTTTCACCTTCTCCTTGTACATCAAGGTGTTATCGTATGCATAGTCTCGGAATTCCAAGAGCTTGTTCAGATCGTCTTTTCTCTTCTGACCACTTTTGCGTGAGTCCAAATTACAACTGTTGATTGCCCAAAGAGATTTGTGAATTAATTCCACGGGTAGATGGCATGGTTTCCCATATACAAGACGGTAGGGCGACATGCCCAAGGGGGACTTGTAGGCGGTTCGGTAAGCCCAGAGAACTGAGTCCAAGAGTTGAGACCAGTCTTTTCTGTTTGGCCTAACAAGTTTTTGCAATATGGTCTTGATTTCTCTGTTTGATAACTCCGCCATGCCATTGGTCTGCGGATGATAAGGAGATGCGACACGATGATCGATGTCGTACTCCTTCGTTAATTTCTTGACCTCTTTGTTGATGAAGTGACTACCCCCGTCGGAGATGAGAATCTTTGGTATCCCAAACTGCGAAATGATATTCTTCTTTAGAAACTGGCAAACTGTTTTGCTGTCGGCGGCTCGGGCGGGAATAGCTTCCACCCAACGACTCACGTAATCGACGGCAAGAAGGATGTGCTCAAAATCTTGACTGTTAGGGAAAGGTCCCATGAAGTCAATGCCCCATGCATCGAAAACGTCTGCTATCTGAATGATTTTCAGGGGCATTGAATCTTTGGCAGTGAGTGTGCCTTTCAGTCGCTGACAGTCAATACATCTTTTGACAAACTCTGCTGCATCCTTGAATACTGTGGGCCACCAGAGGCCACACTATAGAACTTTTGCTGCCGTACGATCTCCAGAGTGATGTCCACCAGATTCGAGTGAATGACAATGCTCGAGGACACTAGATTGCTCCATCTGAGGGATGCACCTGCGCCAAATACAATCCGCTCCTTCTCTGAATAGAAGAGGATCTTCCCATTGGTAGAAGCGGATGGTAGACATGAATTTGTTCTTTTGGTTCTTCGTCCAATCCGAAGGTGTTACCCCAGAGGCGAGGTAGTTGACAATATCAGCATACCAAGGGAGAGCATCCACTGCTAAGATGGCTTCGTCAGGGAAGGTTTCTGTGATAGGTGCATTTCTCAGAGGAGACTCATGCTGCTCAATTCTGGAGAGATGGTCTGCTACCACATTCTAAACTCCAGGCTTGTCCTTGATTTCTAGATCGAATTCCTGGAGGAGAAGGATCCAACGAATCAGTCTTGGCTTGGCATCCTTCTTCTGCTGTAGGTACCGGATAGCAGAGTGGTCCGTGAAAATTGTGACTTTTGATCCCAACAAATAGGATCTGAACTTCTCTAAAGTGAAAACCACAGCCAGCAATTCTTTCCCTGTCACTGTATAATTTCTTTGTGCTTCATCTAATGTTCTGCTGGCATAGTGTGCTCTGTCTTTCCTTTGCCCAAGAACAGCTCCGACTGCAAAGTCTGACGCATCGGTCATTATCTCAAAGGGAAGAGTCCAGTCGGGAGGCTGTAAGATTGGAGCCTGAGTGATAAGCTCCTTCAACTGATTGAAAGCAAGGAGAACTGGCTGATCAACAATGAACTCGGTTTCCTTGCACAAAAGTTCTGTCAGAGGTCGGGCAATGCGGCTGAAATCCTTGATGAATCGTCTGTAAAATCCCACATGCCCCAGGAATGACCTCACATTCTTTACTGACTGAGGTGGCTGAAGATTTGAAATGACATCCACCTTCGCCAGGTCGACTTCCATGCCACGTTTGGAAACGACGTGGCCCAGCACAATACCTTCAGTGACCATAAAATGGCTCTTTTCCCATGAGAGTACTAAATTAACTTCCCGGCATTTCTGAAGCACTCGGTCTAGGTGCTCAAGACAAGCATCGAAACTATCACCATAGACAGAGAAATCGTCCATGAATACCTCGAGAAAACTGCCTACCATCTCGGCGAAGACTACTAACATGCATCTTTGGAAGGTTGCAGGTGCGTTGCACAATCCAAAGGGCATTCTCTTGAAGGCGTAGGTGCCGAACGAGCAAGTGAAGGTAGTCTTCTCTTGATCCTCAGGAGCGATCGCCACTTGGTTGTACCCGGAGTACCCATCCAGAAAGCAAAAGAACTCCTTGCATGCTAATCTCTCCAGAACTTGATCAATAAATGGCAAGGGGAAGTGGTCCTTCTTGGTTGCTGCATTAAGACGGCGGTAGTCAACACACACCCGCCAGGAGGTTGGTACCCGAGTAGAAATTTCCTCTCCTTTATCATTTGTAACCACGGTAAGCCCAGATTTCTTGGGAACTACATGCAGTGGGCTTACCCATTTGGAATCGGAGATGGGATAGATGAAGCCTGCATCACACCATTTCGTGATTTCTTTCATGACGACGTCCCGAAGGTTAGGGTTCAGCCTTCTCTGAAATTCGCGGGACGGCTTGGCATCTTCTTCTAGATAGATATGGTGTGAACACAGAGCTGGATTTATCCCTCGGAGGTCTGATACGCTCCAACCAAGTGCCTTGCGGTTCTTTTCTAGAACCTCGAGAAGTCGAGATTCCTGATTCGGATTCAGCCTGCGGCTAATGATGACCGGATACATTTGTTCTTCACCCGCAAGGAAAGCATACTTCAGACCTGCAGGAAGTAGCTTGAGTTCTGGTTTTATGCTGTCCACTTTATCTGTCACTTCAGATACCATGCTGGTGGTGGGCTGTACTTCTGTTAAGGTGCTGCCATCCTCATCATTCTGTTGAGATCCCGATGATGTACCGAACGGTTCTGCACTAAGCTGATCGTGTTCGGTCTGGAGTGAGTGCTCAAGAAGATGCGCCTGTATCTGAGAATCCGTCTCCCAAAAATCATCGGAGCATATGCTGACTGTGCTTTCCAAGTCCTCCTCAAGAGTGAGGATTTCTCGGGTCCATGGATCGTCCAGTGATAATTCTGAGTGTCTGATTTCTGCGATAAAATCACAGTCTGCTTCTGAGGCTGCTTGGCTCTCATCAGTTGTGGCATTCGGCTCTTTGTTCATATTGATCGTGATTTGCTGGGTGTTCGAGCTGAAAGTGATCTTTCCAGACCCATAATCAACCACGGCACCTGAAGTACGGAGGAATGATCTGCCAAGGATGATAGGGGTCTGGAGCAGGGGTGCAGGCGAGTCCATATCAAGGACTACAAAGTTAGCTGGGAATTTCATTTCCTGCACCTTAACTATCACGTCTTCCAACAGACCTCGGGGCCGCTTAACGGATCGGTCGGCGAACTGAAGGATCATGCGTGTCTGCTTGAGCGGTCCCAGCCCGAATTCTTGCATTATTGACGAGGGCAGAAGGTTGATGGAAGATCCGCTATCAAGAAGAGTGCGCTCAAAGACCTGATCAAAAATCACACAACTGATCAGAGGTGCTCCTGTATCTTGCTTTTTCTGGGGGAGATTGCTGATGGCTGCAACAGTGGCCATGGAGAGAACGTGCTTTTCTACCTCTCGGCGTTTGTTGTCTTGCGCTGGGCGACGCCTGTTAGTACATGCCTCTTTCAGTCCTTTCTTTACAGCTGGCATGTATTCCACGGCCTTCAACAAGGGAATCTCAACAGTCAATTTATCCAAAATGTCCACAACACTTGGATCAGACAATGCATTTTTTCGTTTTGCAATTTTTTTGGATTTTTGTATTGCATGCAGAAAAGGAATATTTACACCACTGGAAGGAAAATGAGAGTTCTTGTTTACATCAAAATCATCGCCCACAGAATGTTGTACATCCGGACTACAAAAAGGAGTACAAGCTGGATCTGAAAATGCTGGTGCTGCTGGACGATCAAAAAGGGTAGCGTCGGCTCCATCGGCTGGCGAGGGATCGGCTGCTGCTGGCAGCTCCTCCAAGGCTGGCGCGGCTTCGCTTCTGCAACAAGCTTCTTTTTGTTGTTTTTGTTTTTGCTGATTTTTTTGTATTTTTGGCTGAGGTTGCTTCTGGCATGGCACGACGGCTGGATTGGCTTCTCCTTCTTCTTCCTCCTCATCCGCCCCTGGAGCTGGCACGGCTGATGCGGAAGATGACGATCCATCTGTTTCTTTATTCACCCCACTGGTAGTAGCATGCGGAGGCAAGGCCTTACCGCTCATGAGAGTAACAGCATTAGAATAAACAGTAATATCATTATCAGACACGGACTGGACATCACATTCTACCTGCTCTTTCTTTTTGAAATTGTTGGGGTTCGCTTCGGCCTGCGCCGGAATGGTAGTTCTGGTGGCGGTCAGGTCGTCAAGCCGCTTTGTCATATCCGCTAGCCCTTTAACAAGCTGGGCTAGACACTCCATGGTGGGATTAGCAGGGGACACATCAGAAGATTCAGCGTGCAGACCACGCTGCTGTTGGGTAGATGGGTGGGGAGGCTGTGGCTGGTGGTGTTGCTGTGGTGGTGCAGGAATTTGAAGCTGTTGGTAAGACGGAGGAGGATACTGCTGATAATACGGAGAGGGGGCAGCCGCGTACTGGTGATACGGCTGTGGGTGGCGGTACTGCGGCTGCTGCTGATAAGGAAAATTCTGCCTCCACTGATGTGTAAATTGGGGAGGCTGCCGGTGTTGCTAGTGAGGCTGAGAGGTTTGACCAAAATGACCACCCTGAGGTTGGTGGTACTGCCGGTTGGCAAATTGCTGACCCTGGGGTTGTCCCTGAGGACAGGTCGGCAGTGCATCATTATTCCATACCACATTGACTTCTTGGATCAGGGGTGGTGGTGGGAAGACTGGATCAGGAACAAAAAGGAACTCTGGCTAGTATACGACCATTTGCTGCTGCGGCGGGCCCTGGTCGGGTGCCTGCACGTAGTACACGTGCTGGACTGCCGGTGGCTGCTGGCTCGGCTGAGGTTGATGCTGCGGTTGCTGCTCGTCCTTCTTCTCAGTGGGAGCGTCTGATGGTGTAGCCGACTGGACAGAGTTGATTTTGCCGACCAACAGTTCAAGATACTTGTTGATCTGATCTAGCTTATCCAGGTTCTGGGTCCTCTTCTCGATCACAGCGAGTTTCTCGAGGTCCTGTGATCGCTTCTCAATGATATCGACCTTAGAGAGATGGTCCCCGATGATGCTGAGGTTGGAGCTCTCATCTCTCTCTGCTTCCTTGGATGCAGCCATGTGAACTTGTTTCTGGAGGATCTGGGGCTGCTTTTGGTATGCCTTGGATGAAGAGAGGGCGGCCTCTCCTTCGGCCATTTCTTCGAAAATCTTCCAGACAACATCTTCATCCTTGTCGAAATGGGAGCCCCCACATGCTGCGTCCACGAGCCTTTGGCTTTCAATGTTCAATCCCCCAAAGAAATGCTGGACCAAACTGGTCTTAGGGATCTCATGGTGGGGACACTTCTCCTGCATGTCAGTAAATCTCTCCCACGCCTCGTGTACTGACTCATGTGCTCCTTGGGAGAAATTACTAATACGTGCTCGCATCTGGTTGAGCCGACCGAGAGGGTAGTATTTGTGCAGGAAGGCGGACTTCAACTCCTCCCAGGTCGTCACGACCTTTCCCAAATGATTGACCCAATAAAGGGCCTTGTCCTGTGGGCTGAAGGGGAAAGCCATCATCTTGACAATGTCCAGGGGGACATTCGGATAGTGGGTGGTGCGGCAAATGCGGGTGAACTGCTGGAGGTGAATGTACGGCTCTTCATTGGTGTTGCCATGAAATGCAGGGAGAAGGGCTATGAACTGGGACTTCAGCTCAAAGTGAGCGTGTACCGGTGGGATGAGAATCCACTCGGTCATCTGGCTGTCTCCCGGATTGTATGTTTCTTTGAGTGTCGGCTTCGGTGGTGGTAATTCAAGGTCATCATCAGGAGGGTCACCACCTCCACCTCCACCTCCTCCTCCACTGCCTCCTCTGCCTCTGCCTCCTCCTCCATCGTCACGGTTCATCATGTCATTCAACATATCCTGGAATGCGGTCTGTGTGAGGGCCTGCTCGGTCAGCTGCTGCTGTATGGCCTGGATAGATGCCAGCAACTGTGCATTGACTTGGTTCTGATCTGGCATCTGCCCCTCTGGAATGGGTGGCTGCTGACCCTTGCCCTTTCCTCCTAGAGCCATGTCAGGGTCTGAGTCGGACGAAATGAACTCTGGAGTAGTCTCCAGGGCTCGCACCATCTTCTATATGCATAATGAGATGGTCCGAATCAGATCACTTGCAATTAATGTTCAGCTGCCGTGATGAAGCTGGAATTCAGGTCAACCCCAGCATGTTGTGAATGGGAAAGGGAAGTAGACTGTAATCGACTCCCATTCACAACGACGAAAGTGGGACAAAAGTGATCCTAGTTTATTGGGTGGCCAAGAGAAAGGTAGAAAACGAGGAGTCTGGAGATCGATCCGCAAAGTCCGGATTGGGTTCTCAGGAATCGCCTCGAAATTATTGGCGGAGTTGAGTCGATGGAATCGATGTAGGTGTCAGCATGGTCCCGACGAAACCATCCATGGATCAACTTCGCGAAGCACAAGAGAATGTCAAATTGTTGGAAGAATGATACGATGGTCGACGAGGAATAAAAGGAGTGTAAAACAGTAGAAAGGCTCGGTTGAGCGGGGTGGTCAAAGGAAGATACAACAAAATGTGCGCAAAGGCGTGGGACTTTGATCTTTTGAACCTTAATCTAGATCCATACAAACACAATACAAAATCGGGTTCACCAACTCACGCCATGTGAAGCCGTGAAAGCTCGGCTATTTATTATCTTTTCATTTTTAGAGTTGTGATTTTCAGGCATATCTTATAACAAGTCCTTAGTATGCTACCCTATAGGAGAGAGAGTATTGCCAGAAGAGTATCCCGTACTTGTCCTCCTCCTGTGTAAACCTGTAGTCTGTACTTTTTGGAGTTCTTGTAACTCTTCCTGGATCCCTACTCAGCCAAAGAAAAGAGAGAGGAAGCCGATAGGCGAAACCAATACTTCAGTTCTCGCTCGCAACGGAATCACCCGTGAGCGTGCAAGAACCTACTCGGACGCAGGACAATGAGACAGACACCCCCGTGAAGGCGTGGCCTATGCTCAATACTTCGGACAGGGTCGATGCTCTCACAACAGAGAGTCACCATTGGTGACCAAGTCCTACTCGCCTACTTACGATAGAAGCGCCATTACTTCGGAAATCCAGGCGATACACAAGGCAGTTGCAGACTGGGTTTTGGGCTTTAATCCTTAGGGGTCGCACTCGCTCAAGGGAGTAGGGTTTTGGTCCCCCTCCAAGATACCTGAAAACAATGAGGGCTTTATGAACCCGGTATAATGATAGTCCATTACAGATTTTAATTAAGGTAAAAGTTTATTTAGCAGCCCCCTTGTTTTAATTTTTGGGTTTTCACTTTTTTTGGATCTGTTTCATACCAGCGCCTAACGTTTTTGTAGATTTTCATTTAAGTCCTAGGTGCTCAAAATCAGAGGGAGATAGCGGAAAAGCCGTGCAAGTGGTTCCATGATGGAAATCTCACCATTGAACAGAATGATGCATGCTGAGTTAGAAGACTTATAGTGCATCCCAGCTCTCTCCATGTGGTATGCAAAACAGAATTTTTAAACCTATCTACATGTCGGTATGCAAGGCACAAAAATCGTCCTAAACATAAGCTGCTATTAACGTGAAGAACCATAAGTCGCTCATTTATCTCTAACCCAAGAGGGTCCGGTCTTGGCTCACCCCTCCTCTGCTCAACAAATTGAGGGTAGGAGAAAGCGCTTTACAGGGCTCGCTACAGCACATAGGGCTAAGAGATAAATTAACGGCTTGTTTAAATTTGACTAGATCCAAGCGAAGTAGACTATAAGAACATGCATTCTTATTAATGTTTGGACCTAGCTACCGAGTCAAGCAACCTATATCTAGGGGCTCCAAGCACACAAAACAAAGTAAAAGAAAGGCGGAAAGCTCAAAACTTCGGAAAACAAAGAAAATAAAGCGATAAAAACTCGAAAAGCCGCGATGAGGCCCCCAGGTGAACAATCACCCGGGCACTGGACCTCATTGTGAAGAGTAGAGTCCTGTTTAATTACATGCCAAAATTCTCTCTCTCTCTCACCATAAATTACAGAAATAATCCTAAGTGTCTAGCCTATCTAATGCCCCTCTCTTTGCTTCCTTGGTGCACTCTCCAGATGGTCATGAGAAGAGAAGACCATCCTCCTCCAAGCTCGGCTGCCTTGGCCTCCGAAGAAGCCATCCTCGTGTGGCGGACCCTCACATCAAAGTCACAAAAAGATTGCATTAGAATAGCTCATTCAATCAAATAGAGCAGATAAAATAATCACAATGAATGAATAAATGCAGTATGGTGATTAATAGCAATAAAAATAGCTGCTCACAAAAATGAATGATGAATCAAGAAAAATTTATACAAAAATGACAAATTGAATTAGGCTATGCTCATTGCTCCCCGGCAACGGCGCCATCTGATAACACGGGTAATCCACGAGGGTCACCATGAAAAATATAAAAGTGTTGTCGCTGAGGCGAGCACTCATGGAAGACCGATGTTAACCAGCAATTAACCCACAATCTAAAGAATACAACAATCAAGCTCAAAAATAAATGTGAATTAATCTTTGTTTACTCTACCATAAAATGTATAGTGAACAAGCATGTAGAGGTCGAACCACAGAGAGCAAACCAAAATGCAATAGCCTACATGTATCTCAGAGTCATCCTTGAGTGGGTTTATATATATATATATATTTGATATATTAATATTTATTATATTTTTTTATTTTTAATAATATAATTAGGTAATATATATATATATAATATAAATATAAATATATGTATACCCATAGAGGGTTAGTATATAGCTTATAATGCATACAATATATATAGGTATATAAAAGGATAACAAAAAAGATATATATTTTATTTTTTTTTCTTTTTTTTATATTAAGGTTAATAAATAGATATAAGAATACATATGAATAATTAGATATATATATATATTATTTTTTTCTTTTTTTCTTTTTAGGAAATATATATATATACATGAAGGGGTACTATAATATTTACAAAAATACTCAAAAATAGTCAAAAATTCAGGAACAAAATCTTTTTGGGATTTTCATGGTTTTTTACTATTTTTGTGATTTTTGGGCATTTTTGAAAACATTTTTAGTATTTTTAAGTAGCTAAATAATAGCAAACAGTGAAATAGGTTCTGGCAGTCACAAAAAAATAGACATTAAAAATAGCAAACGGTCTCAAAAATTTTCCATACTATTTTTCTAATAAAGATAATAAAACAAATCATAAATAGGGCCTGAGTTTATAATTTTCTGATTTTTCTTTGATTTTTGATATTTTTTTGAAGTTTTTGGGTATTTTTGAATTTTTAAGGTTTTCCTTTTGAGATTTTTAGGGGTTTTTGGACTGACACTAGAATAGGTCAAAATACACCATAGGTATTTTTTTTGAATTTTTCGAGGCATTTTCATATTTTTTGGGATTTTCTAAGTTAGACACTGAATAAAAGACATGTTTTTTATTTTTAATAAATGCAAAAATGCAACAAAATGCAAAACTAAAAATATAGCGTTGAAGCACAACCAATCAGGAACTTAAGTCTATTTTTGCAAGATTTTTCGATTTAATATGGAGCACAAAATAAATAGACAAAGCATTCAAAAATAAATGGCCTGGCAGGGGTATTTTTGCAAATAAAATAGTTCACCGGGGCACACATGCAAAAATCACAATAAAAATACACGTTAGCTTTTATTTTCAGGACCATTTTAAAATTATAGAAACCCGGCGGGGTTTAAATGCAAATTTCATGCGCCTCACGTGGGTGCTGCACGTGAGGCACGGAGGGACTAAAGTGTAAATTCAAAAACATCAGGGGGTCCAACTGCAAATTATACAACTTATTTACAACTAAAACTTTTATTTTTGGGAATAAACTCTAAATACAAAAAGCGGGGGGTGAGATGTGAAATTTACCCCCAAATGAGGCGTGTCATCCAACGGCGCTGGAGGCGCCACTTAACCACGTGTCAAGCATCAGACAGCGGATGTCGGTTCGGCAATGAAGGGCTGGATTAGAATCTCCTGGCTGATCTGACGGTGGACGTACGTCTTCATCGAACGGTCGCCATTCAATCTGGGCCTCCCCTCTCGATCCAACGGTGCGGGAGGTGTCTGGAAGAACGGGGAAGAAGCTCGCCCCCGGCGAGCTTCGATCGGGCAGCTCGGGCTCCTCCGGGCACCTCCCGCGTATCTGAAGCACTCTGAACGTAGCTGGGAAGCTTCCGCGTCGTCTGACGGTTCTCTCAAGGCTCCTGGAGGTCCGAGTCGCTGGGACGAGCTCGATGAAGAAGGGGACCCCCATGAACCTCTTCCTGGTTCAATGCAAGCCCAGAAGGGCTTTCTTCCTCGATGTACCTGCACAGGAAGAACCGCGGGCGAGAGAGCTTTCTTCTCGACCCGGGGTTGTGAAGCTGCGATGCAAGATGAAGGTGGGCGGAGGGGCTCCGGCAAACGGCGGAGGAGGAGCCCCGATTCGCCAAGACCTAGGGTCCTCGGTTGAAAAAATGTGTGCGATAGATGGGGAAGGCGCTGAGGTTCGAAATGGGGTCAACGAGGCGGTCGGAGACAATCGAGACAACGGTAGAGAAGTCGCTGGAGCGGAGCTCCGGCGAACTTCGAATTTTGATTTTTAAGCTAAGGAGATTAACTAATAACTAATCTAACTACTGGACTGAAAAGCTAACATTAAAAGCTAACTAAAAACGCATAAAGGGGCAGCTCTTATACCTGGGGGCCTCCAGGGAGCAGGGCGGACGCCGGAGCTTCGCCGCGTCAAAATTCTCCGTCCTCCGGCCGAGTCAAGGCGATGGGTCACTCCCCCTGTCACGAGGAATGGTCCAGGAGCAAGATCAAGGCGTTTGGGTGGAATGAAAATGGCCAAATTCGAGGAAGGAGGCGGAGCTAATTATTTATAAACATTGGCAAGAGGCCTTATTACCCGGCGATTATTGACCGATCCAACGAATATCTCGTTGATCTATGATTTTGGCGGGCATCATGGATGATCAGGGGACAAATCTTGTGAAGGAAGCGAGCCAGGATGATGGAAGGGATGGCCGCAAAAAATGGAGGAAAATCGTGGATTTGATAGTTCAGAGGCGCCAGGCAAGGGATGGGACAGTTGACCAGGGGGTCAACGAAGGCCGACGCCTCATTGGGCCACGTCAGCCGCTACAAGACAAAACAGCAAATCTGATTGGAAATTGATTTATTTGACACCTTAAACGCTTTTATTAATTATTTCTTATAAAATAAAAAATGTGTATTATTTCATCTAGTATTTTATAATGATTTTTATTGAACTTTTCGAGGTGTGTTATTATAGTTTTATTTGAATAGTGTATATGTATGTATTTACATGTATTTTTATGTATTTTATTTTTAATTTGTTTATTTTCTCTTATTATTTTATTGGCTTATTTTATAAATTTATAGTTTATTTTTGTGAGTATAAAGGTATTTTTGTTTAATTTTTATGAGTTTATTTATATTGTTAAATAAATAGGTATAGGTGTATGTAGGTATACTTATAGGTGTTTTATCTATGTATTTTATACACTTAATTTATTTATTGTATTTTCTTGATTTTTATTTTGGATTTATATTTTTAATGAGTTATGTATAATGTATACATTATTATAAAAATATAAAAGAATAAAAGAACCAAGGAATAAAATCCCTTTTATTTATATATAGGTATGTAGCATCGGTATTTTGTCTATGAATTTGTAGACTTATTTTATTTGACAAATTATTTTTGGTTTTCTTTAACTTCTAATATGTGTATGCATTATATACATTATTTGCAACATTCTAAAAATTTGAATTTATACAAAGAATAAATATTGAATAAAATGAATATTTAAATCAGTCCTATATACAAGAAGGGCCAAAAACCTAACTTCTGCATATGGACTCCAAAAATTATGAAATCAATTTTATAAAATGGTTCTTGGAATGCTATATACAATTAAAGGTGAGTTTGGGTGATTTGGAGTTTTTATTTGCAAGATATGGGTCTGTGAAGTTGAGATTCTGGCTTTTTATTCTGTGTATAAAATGTACACTGAGTATTATTTTTACACAAACTCAATTTTGTATTTTTATTTACATTATTATCTACAACTTTCATGTACAAAGTTTCTTTATTTGATGCATAAACAATCATGTACAAAATAGGTGTCACAAATGCATAAATAAATGAATTAATAAATGAGGTATTTATTGTACACTGGCCCTTATCTCTCCCCTACTTTATTCCTTGTCGACCAATACCATGCTGACCTTGGTCTCGGGGTTTGGGTCATAAAATATTTGCAATATTTTATTCCTTTTTCTTTTCTCCTCTTTATTCTATAATTTTGGCATTAAGAACCTTATTTAATGTGTAATTAATACAATAAATCATGAATGCTATTATGTACACTTTGATGCTATTTACATGCATTTGTTGGGGTTTTTGAGGCCAAAATGATAGAATAAAGGTGATGAAATGGAGATTCAGCAGACACCGGCACTATGCACCGAGCTCTCTACGGATGAGGTGGTGAGGAGGCAGTCTTCCTTGACTTGGGGTAGCATATGAGGGTAGTACTTCTAGGCGGAACCTCTCTTCTTCTTTTAGTGAAGGAAGTGTGTCTCAACTTGGTCTGGTTGCCATGAGGTCTAATGACGGGAGTTGTGGGTTGCAATAAAGCTTCAAAAGAGGGATAGTCTACTGGCTCAAGAGGAAAAACTCCTTGTATATATGCTGCACATGTATATGTTGTATAGATGCACTTGAAAAAAAATGTAAAAAGAAAATAACTCCAAAAAAGTGGTGGGTCTGATAGAAAATGATAATCCCACCGGAGTATGTATATAGAGTGCAATAAGCAAAGCTTGAATTTCATGATCTACCTGATGTAGCTTGCAGCAGGGAGACTTGGCTACACTGGTCAAGCTCCCAAGGGTACATGGCTACACTGGCCTTGACCCATTCTCTTCTTCCTCCTCTTCTTGAGCCGGTTGAACTTGAACTTAGAAGGGAATACCCCGCTCCTCGAGGAAAGAGTGGCCAGATTGAGGTCTTAGAGTTACCTTGTTGGGGAGGGTTGTCAAGTTGCCATTTCTGAGGTGGAGAGCTTAGACCTCACATTCACAGGACAAGAAAAGATTCATGGTCTTCAGGGTTTGTGATTGATGACTTGTTCTGATCTGGAGCATTGAGGAGTCTTGGTTATAGATTAGTGGAACTTAGAGGCTGTTGAGTTTTAGGCTTAAGTCCAAATAAGGTTCCGACACATTAATAATCCAAAGATCTGGTCGAGCTCCATACCTTAATTTAATGAAGGCAAGTTTAATAATCAACCTTGATCCATGTACATTCTCTTTTTCTTTTTCTTTTTCTTTATTTCTTTTTCACTTCTTTTTCAAATAAGTGTTTGCTAAGGGACTAGCAAAGTTAAGTATAGGGGGGTGATGAATACTCATTCATCACTCTTTATTCTTATATTTTAGCTACGAAAACCTTTGCAAATGCATGTATATAGTTGTAAATAGAAATAATTACCAAAAGCATGCATTGTGTAAAAATCTATAATTAGCATGTTTTTTTGTGCAAAAATAAAAGAATAAAGATTAAAAAGAAAAAGAGGGAAATATTTAGAATAAATATTGAGCAACCTAACCCAAGGGAGGGCTCAGCATGGGCCTGACCGCATAAAAGCCAAAGTAGAGGGAGATAGGGGCTCATGTGTGTAAATATATATGTAAATAAAATAAAAGTATTTTCCTCACAAAAATAGACTCAAATTGGCTTGTAAATACTTGTATATATTTATAAAGATAAAAACAAAAGAAAAATAGAAAAATTAAAAAGAAAACAAAAACATCACTTTCACCATGTATATAGACCATCCATCTTATATTTATTTAGCTTTGTAAATAAATAAAATTAATCTCTAAAAATTTTGTAAATATTCTATGTTACATAGTGTAAATAAATAAAATAAAAACCCTTAAAACAAAAACAAAATAAAAATAACAAAATTAAAAACATAAAAATACATTGTAAATATACCATGTATATAAATGTACATATCTATTTATTTCACCTATGTATATAAATAATAAAAATAAAATAAAAATATTTTTTTATTCCTTATTTTATGATATAAATAAATAAAATATGAAATGGGAATGAAATTGTATAAAAATAACAATTAAAAATCAAAATTAAAAACCCTAGATAATGTATATATACCTATATATATTCCTACTATGTACATACCTTACTTTTACTTTGAAAAATTAATTAAAAATCACAAAAAAATAGAAAAAATTAAAACAAAAATATTTTATGTTTTGACTTTTTAATAAATCGGCCATCCACTATTTATAAATGATTTTACAAATCTTTTCCAGGTGGCAGCTTCCTATTGGCCCTGGGGGATGTTGACCGCCCGGTCAACTCCCCCCAGGACCACTTCTCACGGGTCTGTGATGCCCGACCCATCTTCTCGGATTTTTCCCATGCAGACCCGACTCCTTCTTGCCTAAACCCCGGGTCCGAATTGCTCACGTCATATCCGAGAACCTCGCCGGAGCCACCGCTTCGGGATCCGAGCTCCAGAACGCCCTACCCGCGCTCGTCTTCCCGGACCCTCCAACGTATATAGTCCCAGCTCCGCCACCTCCATTCGCATCTTTGGCTCATTTGCTTCACTACCTGTGACCTCCACTGCGTTGGCAAGAGTGACAGCTTGCTCCAGCAAGTGTCGCAGCGAGGAGAGGGGCAGTGGCCCATCGATCCGGCGAGTATCACCGTCGTGCTCCGCCCAGAGCCGGAGCTTGAGCCTCGGACGTCGGCGAACCTTGAGGCGAGGACCCAGAGCATCGCAAGCTCGACCACAGCCCATTCCTTCACCCAGGTAGACCTGTAGTTCTTTCTTTTTCTCTAATTTTCGACTTCCCCCATTTCGCTCCGCCGTCGCGTTTCGCCGATTCCGACCACCCCACTGCTTCGTTCGATCATCGGAATCCATCTTCATCTTTGCCTTCCTCCCGCGCACCTTCTCTGCACTCCCATTCAACCCAGCTCGCATAGGAGCTGGGGCTCGAGCTCCTCCGTCCTCACCCTCGCCGGAGCTCGCCCATATCGACCCCCAGACCACCGTCACCCCGCCTAACCGGGTCGAGGCAGTTTGCCCTCGACCCGCGAGTCTTCTGGACCATTTTGCAGGTACAATGAGGGCCATCTGAGGTCCTTCTACATCGAGCCAGGAGACGTTCCCTCCGCCGACCTCGCCGGAGCTCTCCAGAGCTCGACAGGGTCATCGGAGGCCACCATCAGCTGCAGAGCGACACGCCGGAGCTTCTCCGATCTTCAGAAGCAGCATGGGAGGATCCCAGCGCGTGCGTCGGGCCGGCGAAGCTCGTCGGCCAACTGTTCTTCCAGCATCCTCCCCGACCGTCCGATCAGCCTCAGACCTTCAGTTCTCATCCTGACCGTCCATCTGAGGAGGTCCCTTCACCGTTAGATCATTGGAGAGGCGATCTGGACCGCCCGATGCGCGAGGTTTAGCCACAGAGAGCCTCCACCGTTCGATCCCCCACGTGGCGTAGCCTCAGCCGTCTGATCACTGCGAGGAGCTCAGCCTTGAAGCGCCAGCCGTTCTTCACCGTCCGATGCACTACGTGGCGTTCATCCAGCGGCTCCATTAATAAAGGGGTAAATATTACTTAGGCCCCCTCTTGTTTTGTCTTTACTATCGAGTCTTGTAAATATTTTAGATAGTTGTTTAGTTTTTTGGATATTTGCATAGAGGACCCTGCACTTTACTTTCTTCGCATTTATGCCCCCGTGTGTTATGTAGCACGTGCTTCGACATGTGGTTGTCTGGGATATTTGCAGTCTACACCCTGTAGTTCTGGATGTTATGGATTGAATGAATACTTTTTAGATATTGCATTTATATCCCTGTGCGTATTTTAATTGTACATGTTCGCTTTTTATTGGGTTATTTGCAGACTAACCCCTGGGCTTTTGGTACCTATTATCAAATAGTCCTCGGATTTAGTTTTTATCATATTTGGGTCCTTGAATGCCCCAGGCACGCGCGACGCACGTGACCTCCTGGCAATTTTGCACCAGATCCCCCAGAACTTCTGGTATTTGCACATAGGTCCCTGTGCATAGTACCCTCTTTCTATTTTTGAATAAAATAGCAAATCACCTCCAAATTTGATGAAAATTGGACACATGGCTCCTGCCATGATGTAAAATTTTCTTTAAATTTTGGAGATATTTTATACACTGTTTGATATTTTTAAAAATTCAAAAACACGTATTTTCTTCACTGTCTGATTTGAAAAACCACAAAATAATAATAAAACTCATTTAAAAATTACAAAAAAATTGCTCACTGTTTGGCTTTGCTTGCTTGATTTTCTAGCCAATTTTGGCTATTTTTCATTATCTAAAACACCTAAAAATTGAAAAACACTTAAAATCTTATAAAATTCTAGTAAATAAATTAAAAACCCAAAAATAATAGTTTAGGTGCCCAATTTTTCCTTGTTTTCTTCTCTATACAGGAAAAATACCTCCAGATTTATCAGGGCTCTTAGATATTTTATCTAAGTCCCTTAAGCTCGGCTGGACAGTGCCTTCTTTTCCTTTCACTGTTTTATTTTTAGAAAATTAAATAAACATCAGAAAAATCCCAAAAATTCACTAAAAACAGTAAAAATTATAAAACACACAAAAATATTTTTATTTGAATTTTTAGTTGATTTTTAGTGTATTTAATAAATTGTTGAAGTGCCTTATTTTCTTGTTCTCATTATTTTCTTAATATCTTAAAAATCCAAAAAATTATAAAAGAACTTAAAAACCACCAAAAATACCTTTTAATTTCTGTTTCCTTTCTTTTTGACTACTTCGTAGGCCGCGAGGCCAATCCGTGCTCCTTGTGTTCGACCCTGGTCGCTATACCAGGTTAAACTAATAGCAAGACCGCTATTGATTTTTGATTTGATTTTATCTTGATTGGTGGTCTATTTTTCTTGATTGATCGAGTCCGAGTGATTGAGGTCGCGACGACCTCTTAGATATACCTGACTACCTTAGTCACTTGGGATTTTTCGGTCAACAGCAGGGTTGGCCCAACCCTGGTTACTATTCACAAGGGTACTTCCTCCTCACAGATTACTATTCACCCACCCCAACCCAGCCCAACCCAACCCAGTCCAACCCATCAACCAAACATGCCCTTAGGATGAGGAAGACATGGTGCGTATCGAGTATGAGGTCACCGTCATTGTGAGGGAAACTTGGACACGCTTGAGATTGTCTGCTGGTAAAAGAATGTCTATCCTTTAGCTACTCAGGTCATCACCACTTCCAAAGACAACTAATTGGTAATAGTCCTTTACGGGGACTCTCATAGTCTAAGCATCGAGTAAGTCTATTGATTCTTAGTGACTTTGTGTTTGCTTCTAGCAAAGTGATTACTTTGATGCACCCGATGCTAACCCATTTAGGTACTTTTACAGGTGGTGTTAGTTCTAAATATAATGCCAATTGGTTAATTGATGTTGGAGCTTCCACTCATCTTTATGGAGAGAAGAGTTTACTCAAAATGCATGAAACAAACACGTGAAGGACAGACTGTACAAGTAGTTGACGTGAGACGAACCTCGTGTCAAGGGACAAGGGGAGGTTAATCTAACCCTAATATCAAGCTTACAGATGTTCAATTTGTCACATAATTCCAAATCTGCTTATTATTTGTTAATCATATTTGCAAATGTAGAAACGACAGCGACGAAGTGTATTAGAGATAAAGAAATATAAAATATGGAAGAATATCGGAATTTTACGTGGAACCCTACTCTATAAAGAGTATGATGAAACCATGGGAGAAGGCCTCTCAAGAGCCGGATATTTTGAATTGCTTTCTCTCAACTGTTACAATGGGTATGGGTTTTCTTAATTAGCCCCGTCAGATAGATTGAGTCCCACTCATAGTAGATGTGGAACTAAACTAGTGAATGTGGTAATTGAACCTTAGAGGGATCCAATTACCCATCTGTCATGATACATACTCTGACACTCCCCCTCAAACCGGAGCATGAAATGCTCAGCTTGGACAAATAGAAAGAAATCCCTCGCTCACAGAATACAAGACACAACATACAATATCAACTCAACACAAACCTATTGGTTGTCTATTGAGGACGTTGCTTCTCATGCCGTGCTGGTGAGGAGGAACTGAAGGGATGGAGTATGAACTGAATCTCCTCATCGGAGACATGTGCTTTGTACTACGACTGTCAAAGTCATCGAAACTGGAATAAGTCTTTTCATCGGAGAACATGTGCTTTGTACTGTGTAGAATCACTGAAACTGAAATGAGTCTCCACATGGAGAACCCGCAACTGCTCCATCTTTCTGAAGAGGTAAACTGGAGAAAACCGTGAAAACATCCTCATCGGAATCCACAAATGCTGGAGAATGGAATTTGAAAAAGAGCTTCCTCGTTGGAGAACTGGGTCTCTCCCATAGTGGCTCAGAGAACGGGGTCTCTACTTTGGAGTCCCTATGAAATCATATGAAAACTCTGAGTCCAAAACAAGAGGTGTGGACATCTCAAACAAATGGACGCATACATGTGAGCCTAAAACTAGTATAGTCTGAAATATGGATGTCTGGATCTGAACTGAACTGGAAATTCTTAATATGCCATATAGAACTCTACATGATACTCCCCTTTCTCCCATATTGGCTGGAATAGATGACGTCGATTAAATTGGGAAGAAGAACTAAAGATGGAGAAAAACCACCAATGTCAAATGATTTTTTATTATTTCCTCTCTTTTTTTAGTCGTTTCTCTTCTTCTTTTTGGTTTTCCACCTCTTTTTTTCGTAAGGTTCTTTTCGTAGGATACCTTTTTGCAAACAAAGTCATGGCTCAACATGGCTCAAAAATATAGCTCATCCTAATTGGGGCTTACAAATCTCGGCCTCGCCTCACTTTTTTTCTTGGGCCCACTCCCTGCTTTTTCCAATTGGCCCAACATTTTTTTTATACATGACCTCACTTTTTTCACATTACAGTTGCCCATAAAATGGATAGTTGACTGCCCCCCTCTTTTTTAATGCAGTAGCTCAAGTGGACCCGATTGGGGCCTTTTTTCTTATTTAGGGTTCCCACTGGTGATCCTAGTCGTAATTCCTCCTCCCTCGATGGCGTAAAACCTATGTGTCGTCTGGGAGTATTCGTAGATGTTGGCGATGGAGGCAATGCAAGCTTGTTGAAGATGGTGAATCGCCAAGGGAGCCTTAATGTTGATACAAATGAGAAGCAGAAGAGGGTATCACAACTTGATGTGATTTGTAGGGCTTGATGGGTCAAAGAAGGGGGGGAACCCATCCTTGCAGAGAAGGAGATGTGGCTGCAACCCATGGTGCACCTGGAGCACATGGCAGAGAAGTAGGGGTCCGCTTGGAGTCTGCATTGCTGGGGACGGGTGCCGCCGACCTGAAAGAACTGGAGTTTGAGTGATATGGGATGCAGATGTGTGAGGAAGGGGTTGTCAAGGGGCCGATGCCACTGCTTGAAGGCACTGCCACCGGATAACACCGGGCAGCCTGTGGGCTGATGCGAAAGATTTCACACAAGGCCTTATGGGGTTCGAATAACCTAGAGCCTGGAGATATAGAACAGCAACATGGGTTCCATATTTGCCTTTCGTTGATCGCCTACCAATGGATGCATCGGTTTGGAGATATATGTACCGCCTATATGAAGCTTTGCGTGCCTGGTGCCAGTAGATGCCATCGTTGCTGGAGATACAAACCCATTGGAAATGCAACATCTATCTTCTTTCTTATTGTACTCAGAACAGATACCGAAGATCGTGAAGATAATAAAACTTTGAAAACAAATCCAAAACTTCAGGAACCCTTATTTCATATCGTATCGCTACCTTCATGAACGAACTATTCTGATAATTGGCGGCAGGTTGAACTAGGGTTTCATAAAACCCTAGAAATCTTCTCGGACTTGATCACGGATCATAAATATAATGAAAGAATATTCAAGAACAATTCCACAGTCCGAGCCTAAACATAATCATATTGGACCTTTAATAATAAAACTTCAAGAATGCTTAGAATCGTGCTCATTATGAAACCAAGTAGAAAATGATAGTGAGAAAGCATATCAGAGATAAAGAAATATGAAATATGGAAGAACGCACGGATTTTACGTGGAACCCTACTCCGCAAGGAGCATGATGAAACCACGGGAGAAGGCCTCTCAAGGGCTGTGTACTTTGTATTTCTTTCTCTCAACTGTTACAATGGGTGGGGGACTTCTTATATAGCCCCAACAGAATAATTGTCTCACTCACAATAGATGTGGGACTAAACCAATGGAAGTGACGCATTCTCTAACAGCAAAGAGTTCAACTGTCAAGTTATTTTTGACGATATTTCATTTATTATTCATGACATCTTGAATGCGAGGATGATTGGTGTAGGCTATGAAGAAGGGATCGGGGTATTTATCACTTAGACCGATCCCTAATTACTAATTCTTGCTTCGGAATTCAATTTTATCCTTCTTCAAGAATTAAAGGCAACAAAGCTTAGATCATCCCCTCTCTTCAAAAGCTTCAATCGGTTCTTCTATAACTCCAACCATTTATTAACCTAAAGTGTTAGGCATGCCAAATGGGAAAACAACAGAGGAGTTCATTTCCTTATTCTGGTATTATCCACTCTATATCTTTATTTGAGTTGGTCCACCTAGATGTATGAGGACCTAATAAATATCCTAACCGTTTGAAAACACATTATTATCTTGTTCTTGTTGATGACTTATCCTATATCTCATGTGTTTATCTGCTGAAAAATAAATCTTATGTGTATTCCATTATTGTCATACCAGGGAAGCCTTGTGATACACAAGTTAGAGGATATAAACAAATCTTTGCTTCTTAAGTAGGTATCTAGGATCTTGGGCAGTGACACAAGCCTTCCTTCTCTCTTAGTCAAAAGAATCTACAATCTTCCACCCTGCCCATAATTGGTAACCGTGACGGAGTAGTTACTATCTTCTCATAGAAATCCCTTAGAAATCCCTTTCTGATCATTCTCTCTCTAGTTCTCCCTTCATTTTCTTAGACAAGAAAGAGAGAGGATGAAGTTGATTGACTACCTCCCTCTTCTTTCTGACTTGCATCTTCTTAAATAGATAAGCTAGTGGAAGAAAGACTAAGGTAGGTAAGAACTATAAAAATCACGCCTTGGGAATGGGATTATGTATCGCGCCCATAGCTTTTTCGAAGGGAATTTATGCAATGCTTCCTGATTTTATAGCTCTAGCTTGTCCGGTGGTGGGGGTGGAACATCTTTCAAATTATGAACTCGTAACTAGTCATGAGATGATGCAATGACAATTGGAAAACTTAGTGGAAGAAATTTGAAGGTTGGAGGAAAAGAAGACTCGCTTACGTGAATTTGGGGAAGAAACATTGAGATTGTGAGGATGAAGAGAAACAAGAGAGAGGTGAGAGATAAACTCCAATTTTTATTTCAACTTCAACTAACTAAATTAATGGACTATCATCCTTTTTATATATGAGGGTCAGGTGCGGGATTGCAAAAATATAAAAAGTATAAAAATCAAATCCTAACACTCCTTAATTGGACTCTAACTATCTCTAGCCAACTAATTAAATGGTTTAACCAACTAACTAATTAATTGGAGATCACAGGCGATCTTCTTATATTAATAGAAATAAAAATTATGACAAACTCAATTAAACAAAAAAAATAAAATTAATCTAACCTTAATTTGGACTCTCATTGAAAGGACGAAAAACCCTAATTAAATAAAATTGGACAAGCATGCATCCTAATTTTGCCATGATTTTCCATTCTATGTTGCATTAGGGGATGGACTTTTATTCTGTCGATTTCCTTGGTTGTTTCGTCTAGTGGTGAATCGAGAGGCTAGGCTACTGTGCGAGAGCCTTGGGCTGATATCCAATGAATTTGGACTTTTACTTCGAGTTTTCATAACATCTGGAAAATTTTATGTGGCTAACAAACCTTTGGTTCCATAGGACCTATATCTGGTTGAGATCATTGGGTTTGGCGGGACGGCTTTATCTTTGTGAAAATGGTGTATTCCGCATTAGCATGCTCATGAATCTGTCAACTTTTAAGAGCAAAGGCATGTGATTATAACTTTATATGGGCTCTTTGAATAACTGTGAAGATAAAGTTTTTCCTGTTAATCCAGCAATGGGAGAGACCCTTAATCAAACTGCGCAGATCGATTTCCCATTCGAAAGAGGGACCCACTTACATGCTTTGTGGCATGACCCCTAAAGATCTTCATCGCCTCTTGTTTCAATTGTGACTGCATGCAAGGTGTGGGTGGCAACGGATATTGCATTAACCATCAGTTCCTCTCATCTTTATTTTTGGGAGAGCCTCATTACAAATCAATTCAGATCTACTACGGAGTTGTGGAAGCCATTGGCAATTTTGTGGACAGTTCGGTTGCCGCGCAATGGTGCTATTTTTTTGCCATGGATTGTAATATCCCAATATATCCACCACATATCCATCTCGGCAAGTTCAAGAATATTGATATCACTCAAAATATCAACATCGACCGATACTGAGCGATATGTCAATGATATATCATCTCATAGAATTGGTATCAACAAAATTTAATGCATTTAGTGCACACTTTACACCATTTTGATTGATAATGCCAATATTATGTTGATATCGATGATATATCATCGATATCAATGTTGTTGCTTGAATCACTCGTTGTTTTTATGAGGCAGAGAGCTCAAAAGGTAGTTTTTTATTTTACAAGCTTTGAAGGTTGATATGTTCAATATTTTGTATATCCGCTCCATGTATTGACACACATGGATATAAATCCGACACAACTAAGGAACCCAATTTCTAATTAGCAAGTACTAGTAATCTATCAAAATGGATCCAAGACAAGCCCTCTGTATTGATTATCTTAATTCATGACAAATATTAGATTCTAATCTATATTAGATCATCTTCTTTCAAATTTTTGGTTATCATGAATTGATGCACTATATAGTATACTTGTTATTGTACAATATTTGTTTATTTCATTTCAGATACCGCTAAGGCTTTTGTTTATACGTAGTATACAAGGTAACATATTGTTAATATGCTAAATACATCATATTCATGTCTATAAGAATATATCTATACATTATTTATTGATTTCATGACTTACATGAGTTTAATTCACAAGAAATTTCACTTTTGACCCATTTTTAAGATTTTCACAAGAATCTATGATATATCCCGAGATATCTATTTTTAGACTTATCGATCGATACTGATATCGACATCGATATTTCAAACCTTGCTCCAGTTAGCATCGATTTTCTTTAGTCTAGTTAGAAAGTTTTATTTCTAATATATTTAATTCATCTTTTTTCATTCAAAATTATGAATGGCATCCTTTAAAATCTATATGTTATCATGCTCATTTGCTTATTTGTTTGATATTTGATATAGCTCATCATTTTATTTATACATAATGTATAATGTGATATAAAGTTGATATGCTAAATACATGTCATTTACATCGCTAAGTTGTTATGTTTCAAATTTCATCATTTATTTTCTAATACCTATCACCAGTCAACAATCATCACTCAAAAGTTAGCATTGACACCAATGATATGCGTGATATAATGTGTATTGGTGTGCTAAATATGCCTCATTTTGCATATAGGTATGCATTTGTATGTTATTTATTGTTTTGACAACTAAAATTTTCTTAATTTGTGGAAAATCATTTTTGCAACATTTGTGGTATTTCCACTGATATTGTCCAAATATTCTTATATATCCTCGACATATCCCTTTTCAGGCCGACTGATATGATATCTATTGATATTTCAAACCATGTTGTTTTTTGTGTTAAGTAATTTTATATCGAGAATGTTATTTTTTTGGCTAGATCTCTCCTCAAGAGACCTGCCTTTTGTAACCTTGACATTTTTTATTGATTTATTTTGGGGTGGGCATCATTGCAGATGTTTCCTTGTAACTTTTGATTAAACAAATTGTTAGTGAATAAGAACGCAATTTGGTGCCAGTTTGAAATTATTTGCCTTGATAATGCTTGAGTTTCTTTCACAAGACTTGAAAATTTTCTTCTCATGTAGAGGGATTTCACATCAGATTAATTGTGTGCGTACCTCACAAAATAGTGGGATTGCGGAATGAAAACATCGACACCTTGTTATTGCGCACACCTTTCTTACACTATAACGGTCATAATTTATATTGGGGGATGCGGTTCTCATTGTTGCTTTTCTCGAAAATTGCATGGCCTTCCACCTCTATTGAGGAGCTGTTCTAAATGAGGTTCCCTACCAAGAAAGGGGATACCAAAGTTCCTCTCTAAGTGTTTAGGTTTGTTACCTGTATCAACATTCTTGATCATAGGATGGACAAGTTGGCAGTCAGAGAAGATCTAATATGTTCTCTGAGTGTATGCTAGGAATAACAAGGGATATGGTAATTGTGGATCCACCTAAAGATGGGTCACAAGGTTCGAGATATCAATATCATATTAGTAATCGTGAAAATGGATATATCGAGGATATATTGACAATATTAGAAAAAATCTTGGAAATGACTCAAAAAAATTCTCAAAAATTAAGATCATCCTAGCTCTTAAAATAATAAATAGCATATAAATACACATTTATATGCAAGAACCAAGTATATTTAGCACACCAATATACATTATATTGCACATATTGTTGCTATCAATGCTGAGTCAACTTATTAATGAGAAGTATCGAAAAGGAAATGATAAAATTCGAAAAATAATATCTTATCGACATAAATGAGGTGCATTCAACACATTAGCATTAAGTGACATCACATACTGTGTATAAATAAAATGATGAGCTATATCAAAAATCAAATAAACAAGCAATCGAGATAATAACATATAGTTTCTAGAGAACGTCATTCCTAATAATCATAAATTTGAAATGAATATGGATTAAAATAAATTAGAAACTAAATTTCTACTTGAAATAATATGTGATTCTATATCACTAGATTGCTAATACTTACTAACTCTCAATTATTAAAAACTTAACATAATAACATATGCAATGTGTATCCAGACTTAACAAACTATACATGTGTTTCATCTCCATTGCAAAAAGGAGGAACACCCCCCTCCCCCTAAAAATGAGCATCTTGCTGCACAAACAAAATTGTCATGATGTGTTTTTAATACAATGAGTAACTATACAAATAAAATCTCAAATAACTTGACCACAAAAAATGAAAAAAAAATACTTGTAAGCTTCTTCCCTCACAAAAACAAGCAACAAAATCAAACAACATGGGTGGTATCGATGATACAACATCCATATCAACCTAATATCGATGATATTGCTCGATGTATATGGAAAAGTGTATTGAAATTCTCCAATTTTAACCAATATGACAAAACCTGGTGATATCTAGTTTATATATTGCGAGATATTTATCAATATCGTGTAAATAAATATACCTAGTGATATATTATTGATATATCGCGAGATATTGATCGATATCATATAAATAAATATACATGCTAATATCGATATCTAATCCACATAGATACCTGATATATCAATGATAGATCAAGATATTCTAAACCATGGTGACAAACTCTCACCACGAGCTGTCAAACATATCTTTGTTGGACATTCCAGAACCCGAAAGAGAACCCAAAAGAGATATCTATCTTATGATCCCAATCGTAGAAGGTATCGCAATATATATATGTAGGGGGCCTTTCAAATGAGACATGGTCCTTCCATCCCTAAGGAGGCCAACGATCTGGGCCATCGGATTCAAATCCAATGGCGTCTTCAATTTTATTGCTCAAAAGGGCATTTTGGTCATCAACTTTTGTATTAATTATGCACGTTAACTAATATTCTGAAATACTAAATTTGGCTAGTTTTATTTTTGGTATTTTTCTCAATACCATATTTAAAAAATATCTAGTTTTGTGTTGGGCGATATTATCTGGGGCATATGTTTGTATCCTCGCGTATTTTTTTGTAAAATTCAAGATTCCTTTTGTAACGAGTGTATTTTTTTGTAGAATCCGTTGTTCATTTAAAAAATCATCCGTTATTTGTAAATTTTGCATGGTTCTTTATAAAATACAATTCATGTTAGTAATTAATGTGCAGTTCTTTGTAAAGATTGTACGGCTCTTTGTATAATAAAATTTGTATAGTTTTTTGGTAAAAATTGTGGCAGTCATTCACGCTTAATTGATGCGAATATACAAACCAAATTTGTATAAAACACATCTAATAGTGCACATTCAAAATTGTAATGCACGTCAAATATACAAGATTTATAAAAAAAAATACAATTTTTATTCACAATCATTTGATTTGTAAAAATACATAACAAATAGTATAATACATATCAAAATTGTATAATACTATTAATAATGTATATTACACATCAATATTGTATAGTACACATCAATATTGTATCAAACTGGGAATCTTTTCTTCATCCAGGATTGCTTGTAGAATCTGTAGTTCCTTTTGTAACGATTGTATGTTCATTATGCTTTTCCCCTTCCGGGAAAACTCAGTTCTAGTTACTAGATTCCGAGGCTGCACTCCATAAGCCGGTGGGATTCTCCGAGACTGTAGGGGTGACTGTGTGGTGTTTGATCCAGTTTGCTGGTAATCATAATTCAGTCGATATGCATTGTTCTTTTGTGGATTTCCCACAAAACCTGAGGAACAAAACATATTCTCATGAATTTATATTTCTCTGCTATATAAACAATCAAATATACGACATCATGATATAATGGGAAATAGATTGAAAGACAGCAAAAATGGGAAAAGAATTAGTTACTTGACTTGGGCCAAAAAGTTCTGCTTTTTTTATCTTTGCTTCTTGCAATCTGTTCTTGCAGTTGCCATCATCCTCCATGGATTTCTTGCAGGAAATACCAAATCATGCGTGAAAAATTAATCATGCAAAATCATGGTGTCATAGTCACAGGAAGTACAGGATTAAGATGCGAAATCATCCATGGATTCTTGCAGGAAGATGAGCACGCAAATCACATGTAATTAATCATGCATGAAAAATTAGCAGAACAAATAAAAGCTTAATTATAACACTGAAATACTAAAGCAGAAAATGTACCAAATAATGCATCATCACGCTCTGCCATCGTGCTCGTCGTCCTCCTCCTCCCATTCGCCGCTGTCAACACACGAGAATGATGCTTCATTGCGTCAAAATATTAGGGTTTCTAATTTTGAATAAGCAATTAAGTTGAAATTAATGGAGGAGATAATTGAGTGGTTTCATACTATATTTAGATAATGTGAAAAGATCAAAATGGATTTTTAATTAATTTATGAATAATATTAACATGCCATTAATACCGACTACAAGATTAATTATGAATGGCTTAAATTGATGGCCTTCCTTATGGATGGAAGGATCGTGTCTCATTTGAAAGATATCATATATATAAGTGGGAAGGGGGCATGGGATTAAAATCCTTCTGCTCTCTTCAGGACACCTTGATCTCTTCCTGGGTTTGGAGGTTCCTCTCGGATGATTCCTCTATTTGGGCTAAGTTTATGCGCTCCAAGTACCTCCGGGAGGGCTCGTTCTGAGATATCCAGGTTGTTTCCTCCTCCTCCTCCAAAATTTGGCGCATAATGTTGAGACGTCATGACTCCTTACGTGCTGCTATCCGAGGAGACTTCCCTACTGCTACTTGGATTCATTCGGACAGGGTTTCACATTTGCCAATGCTTTCAAATTTCTTAGGCCGCGGGATGTTCTAGTTTCATGGTATACTGTTATTTGGGATAGGAGCATCCCCCCCCATTATGTGTTCATGTTATACAGGGCTCTTCGCGGCCGGCTTCCTACCTTGGATAGACTTAATCTATTCGGCCTCAATCTTCCTAACACTTGCAGGCTTTGCATCCTGGAGAACGAAACTCACGAGCACATGTTGTTCCAATGCCCCTTTGCCTCCTCTGTTTGGCAGGGCTCATGTACTGCACTTTCCATGTCGTTCTCACCAACTATCTTGCTGCCCGACTTGGTCGCCTGGGTCCCTACCTTGCCTTCCCCGAGCATGTGTTCTTCTTCAGCTACCCTCCTCGCCACTGCGGTGTGTCACATCTGGCGAGAGCGCAATCGGCAATGGACTTCCTCAACTTGTCTATCTATAGATCGCACCATTGCTGACATCGTTAGCACTTACAGGCAGTTAAAGTTTTTGGTTGGATCTTGGGTTTTTGTTCTCCTCAAGGTCCTTCTTGCTTACTGCACTCATTCTGACTTTGTCCAAATTTAGCTAGGTCTCTTAGCCATATTTTTTTGTGTATGTTCCTTTTACTTGTGGAAATATAGAGCTTACTTTTACTTAGCAAATATATATATGGAGCTTTAACATTTATGGTGATATTGGGATAAACGTGAATATTTAAGAAAATCAACAGTTTGTTGCAATAATAGGCTGAATTACCCAATATTGATCGAATACCCCCCCCCCCCGTCCATTCAACCGAATATTGCAACAGTATTCTCACACTTGATAAGGTTAACTCCAGATGACATAAACCTTATAGAGATCAATCCTTTTGACTTACTACTTATTTAATCTGTCGACCATGGTACATACTAAATGCTTGATTTCAGAATGGCACTGCTAGTGATACTTTAAAGTAGGATTGGCTATTCAGTAGGAAGAACAAGTGTCATATTCCATTAATGACTCTGCTCTTCCCACAGCATAGGATTGCAGATAGTGTTGGGGACGGATCCGATCAAGCACCACAAGACTAGAACCACAATCGAAGAAGAAAGCACGCACAATCGCACAAGACAAGGATTTATAGTGGTTCGGCAATGTGCCTACTCCACTTGCTCACACCAGACTCTCTCTACTATTGTTTGAATGATGTTGGAATACAATATTTGGTGCCACAGGGCTCCTTTTATACTACAACAAAAGAAGGTCAAGCATTCAGCAATCCCCACCATCATCTCTCAGCCAATCAGGATATAAGATGTGGATTAAGCATCTCAGCAATCCAACACAACACCTCTCAACCAATCAGAATGCAGGAGGTGGATCGGACACCTCAGCAATCCAGTACAAGAGCTCTCAGCCAATCAGAACGCATGAGGGAGATTAGCCACATCAGCAATGCTTTCCGCTTGTATTCAACCAATTTGTCTTCACAGGATCTCAATAATCTCCCACTTGAAGACTAATTTTGTGGTACACACCACATCTTCATGTTAGCAATGTGAGCCCGAGGCGAACCATTCCTACAACAATAAATGATTTATCAATAAAAGTTATTGATTTTGTTTCACTCCCTTTCTGATATTGAATGAATGAATGCACTATAAGGTCCCTCTGTACAATAAGGGTTATGTACCATGGCCAACTTGATAATCATACAGCTGTTGATTCATTAAGTGAATCATAGAAGTTGATGCTTGGATGGATATCTAAGGAGTTAGATAGAGGACTCATCAAGCATCATCAATGATTGACAAGTAGTGATCTCCAGTCTGAGTGGGAGATGGCAATCCTATCTCAATAGACTGATATCTGATCGACCTCTTGATGCAGGTCCTCTGCATGGGAATATTGATTCGGAGGTATCAGATTAGTTGAGTCAATGAGTTGACTTAACGAGATCGAGATAACCAAAGACCTATGATGAATATTATCACATCACAGGCAAACATCCTCTGACCAGAGATAGATGTATTGCTATATGTTTGAGTATGTACATTTGGCAGACCAATAGGTTGATGACCTAACCAAGGTCTATACACCGGCAAGCTGGTGTGCATGTAAGGGCATATGAGTAATATGATCTCTCAAAGGGATCATACAGGTTCACTTGTGAACCGGGAGACATGAGCTCACTCATGAGGGATTGGAATTGACCAAATTCCATGCATGGTCATCATGTTTAGAAGCATGATATGAATTTGAAGGTAAGATATATGCTTTGTGAAAGCATATAATCTGTACCATATCCCAAGGACCAAGATTGAGAAACTTAATGATCAGACTAAGAAGATGACAGTGTAAAAGTGATATATATCTTCATGATGATCATGAGTCTTCCAGTATGCAGGATGTACATGTATTGGGAATACCTGAAGGGTGATTTGATCATAAATGATTGTATAACCATGACGCTTCCATTCTGAGGGAGTGATGAAACAGGTCTGGATTTTAGTGACTCCTCTCATTAGAGAAGTGACCTAATCTTAGTCCATATACTGGACGTTGATCTGAATGAGATTCAGATGCAATGAGAAGATTAGGTTTACGGTCTTGATTTAATCAAGCATCTATGAGAGGTCCATGGAATCTGGATTTGAGATGTGATCTCAATATCCAAGTCACTATACATGGAACAATACAATCGCCATGTCCTTATCTCCAAGTATCTGCGGAGAGATTGCATTATTCTTGAAGGGTTCAAGAATAATTCCATAAGATCTAAGCAATGAAGAAATCATGATTAAATGTGATTTAATCATCTTGATGTATGAAGAAATTATCCAATATAATTAAATGTGATTTAATTAATGTGGATGAGAATAATGTGGATAGAAATATCCAATTATTCATAATATATTATAAATGTGATTTATAATGTATTAGAGAGAGAGAGCTAATTATAATTTATATGTGGTGATTAATTATTATATGTATTGGATACACATTGTGTAATTAATTAACAATGTAAATTATATGTTATTTTGGGTTGTGAATATGATTCACAATTTTTTCCATGGCAAGATTGCAATATTCTCAAACATAATTGTGACTTATTTTTGAAGAATAAAACCCAACAAATTTGTTGCAAATAAATAAAGAGAGATTTCCATGGAGATATGCAATCTCATGAATTATCCTGAGATTGCTCTCCCCATGGAAAGAGTGGGCGGCACATCATTCCTAATAGGAATGTGTGGCCGTCCACATGGAAGGTTGAGGAATCCATATTTCATCATCTTTATTCTATCATTTTGGCACCAAAAACCCTAGCAAATGCCTGTAAATATCCTTTATTTCTTCATCTTAGCATTCATGCATGTACCTGTAAGTAGTGTATAAAAGACTGTAATTAAAGCCAAAATTATAGAATAAATAAAAGAAAAGAAAAAGAATAAAATATTGTAAATATTTTATGACCCAAAACCCCGAGACCTAGGCATCTTGATGAATAGGTCGACAAGGAATAAAGTAGGGGGAGATAAGGAGTCAAATACCTATATTATTCTATTCATTCTTTATTTATTTTGGGACCTATTTTTGGTCCCACTTTTTATACATCAAATAAAGAAACTTTGAACATGAAAGTTGTAGATAATTTAATAAAGAAAAATACAAAATTGATTTCACTGAAAAATAATACACAGATAAAAAGTTATGGCCTGAATAAAAATCCAGAATCCCAACTTCTCAGACCTGTATCTCACAAATGAAAACTCCAAATGCAGCAAACTCACCTTTAATTGTACATAGAAGAAAATAATCTATCTAATGGTGGTGGTTTCGTATTTGGCAGAGCTACGGTTTGAAAGTTGAGTTTTGGACCCACATTGTACAATTGTACAGATTAAAATATTCATTTTATTATTTATTCATTATTTTTGTACTTTTATATTTTTATAATTATGTAAATATTACTTATAATATATTTGAGCATTAAAATCAGAATAAAAATGCAAAGAGAATTCAAAATAAAAACAATTGTATATACAATACCTAGGTATTGGACCTATGTACATACCTATACATTACTTACTTGTATTTTATTAAATATACTAAACAATTCAGAAAAATGAAATAAAAATATAGTTACATGTATAAAAGTATTTTATAAGTTTATAAAATAAGAAACAAAAATAATAAAATTAAAATACAACAAAATAAAAATAAAAGGGTACAATATATATATGTAATATACCTATATAGGGTATAAAAGTAACTTATAAAAATATATCCCATAAAATTAATTAAAAATCAAAATAAAATACTAGATAAAAAATTAAACATTTTCTATTTAATAATCAAACTTTAATTAATTCAATTACTATTTTTATTTGAATTTATAAAATAATAATCAAGGATTTTTCCTGGTTGGTCCACGTGGACCAACCAGGTTTCAGCCCCAGTTGACTTCGGTCAAATGGCCGTTCTTAGCCCTGTAGCCCTTGTCAGAGTCAGGTTTGACTCCTCTTTCTCCATTTTTCGAGGCCCCATCTTGCATCATCTCATGATAGACTCTTCTTGGCTTTTGATCCTCGATCAATGGGCATGCCCGCCCTGACGAAACCTTGGTCGAAGGACCATTGTAGCCACTGCTCGGCCTCGTTCTTTCCCCACTGACCGTCAACCCCATAAAACCCAGCTCTGATCCTCTTTTGGATTTTGAACCGCGATTCCCACAGATCATCCCCCCCTGGTCGTGCTCGAGGTACCTGGAGGTGACAGCTCCAAGTTTTGGGCTTCAAGGCGGCGCTTTGGCACTTGATCTGAGCGTGTTCCACACCTCCGGCGAGCTTCGCCGTAGAGGTATTTACCCTCTGGCTCCGGCCATCGAGGCCATTTCTTTGCTTCCTTTTTATTCTCATTACGTTCCTGGTAGTCTTAGGTTCATCCAGACCTTCCTTTCTCGTCAAACCAACCATCTAATCACCTAATTGATCACCTCGCCGGAGCGCAACTCCGGCGAGTACCCATCTCCAGTTCCCCCAATTTGGAGAGCCACTGGAGGTCGAGGCATTTTACCCTCGACCTCCGTAACATTTCTCTGTGCAGGTCCTGAAGCTTTGAAGCACCTGGGAGCAATTTTGAAGGCCGGCCGAGGTACCTGGAGCTCCGTTGCTCCGCCGACCTCGCGACGCCTCTCCGAGCTTCGCCGGAGGTTTTTGCCGCCCCCAGCCTCTGGAGGAGGACCAGGGGATCCCGCTGAGCATTTTGCAGCTCGAGATAGTGCCTGAGGAGGAAGGAGGAGATTAGGGAAGCTCGCAGGCGGCGAGTTCTTCCCTGTTCTTTGTCATAGTCCGTCAGCCGTTCGATCATCGGCCCAGCCCAGATCCACCACCAGTCGTTGGATCTTCAAACGCCTCCACCGTCAGATCTGTCGATATCCATCTAATCCTAGACATCCATCGGCAAACTGTCATCTCGCCAGGAGAAGCTGCCACGTGGATAAGTGGCGTGGCCCACACCGCTGGATCGCGCCTCGCCACCGACCGTTGGATTCGCGCCACGCGTCATCAGCGTCCATTCGCCGTTGGATCTGCCTTGCAAGGGTATTTTGCGTTTAAACCCTCGCCATTTTTGTAATTTAGTTTTAGTCCCAAAACTTTTGTTAGTAGTTTAAATATTTTGTAAATTTTGCAAGTAGACCCTTAGACTTTAAATATTTGCATATAGGTCCTCCGCCACGTCACCTCACTTGACCTGTTCACGTGAGGTATGGGCATTTTGCAAGGAGGCACTTGGTCCTTTTATTATTTCGTTTCAGTCCAAGGAATTTTATATCGTGTAAACTTTTTGGAGAAATTGCAAGTTCGCCCCCAGAGGTTTTTGATATTGCACTTAGGTCCTTGCCAGGCACGTGCAAGTCACGCGCCCTGGTGGGGAAAAGTGCTGCGACACCCCTGTGGGTTTTATAATTTGTATTTGGACCTGGAAATTAAATATTCAGTGTTATTTTTGTGTGAAATTGCATGTATGCCCATGGATGTTCTGATAATTGCACTTATACCCCTGTCGGGCTGTGATATTTTTGTATGCTTGTAACATTTATTTGGAGCCCCATTTTTAATTCCAAAAATTCTCAAAAATTAAACTTAAGCTCATGTGTGTTTGTACTTTTATGCTATATTTTTAATTTTTAATTTTATTGCATTTTTATATTTATTAAAAATCAAAAACATGCTTTTTGCCTACTGTCTAGCTTAGAAAATGCCAAAAAGTATTAAATACCTCGAAAAATTCCAAAAAAATTCCCTGTTGTCTAGTTTATCATATTTTAGTGTCAATCCAAAAATCACTAAAAATCTCAAAAGAAAAGCCCTGAAAATTCGAAAATACATAAAAATTTCAAAAAAATATATAAAATCATAGAACACTCAAAAAATTATAAACTCAAGTTCTTAGTCTCTTGTTTTTATTGTCTTTATTTGAAAAATAGTTTGGAAAAAGTTTATGGTTGTTTGCTATTTTTAATTCCAATTTTACCCCCAGCCAGTAGCTTGTTCATTGTTTTGGTTTATTTCAGTGTTTAAAAATACCAAAAATATTTTGAAAATACCCAAAAATAACAAAAATAGTAAAAAGTTATAAAAATACCTAAAAGATTTTATTTCTGAATTTTTGGTTATTTTTGCACATTTTTATAAATAGTTTATCACCCTTTTTATTACATTATCTTCATCTTCCAATATTGAAAAAAAATATATAATATAAAATTATAAAAATTAGAAAATTAAAAATCAAAATACAAAATTAAAAAAATATTTAAAATTAAAAACCCACAAAAACTCTTTGGTTGCATAGTGTAGACAACACTCCACACTCACACACACACACACACTTGTGCTTCTACCATGTTTGCTCCCTGTGTTCGAACTCTCTGCATACTTGTCCTATACAATCTTTTGTGCAGAGTTAAAAATAAATTTTAACTCCACATTTATTTCTGATTGTTTGATCTATAGTGTGGGTTAATTGTTGACTTTAGTTGAGATTTAGTGTGGTCAACACACCGACTAAGTTCCCGCTTTGTGTGGAACTTAAGACCACCTAATCTCGGCTAAATCAAATGACACTGTTGCCGGGGAGCAACAGCGAGTAGTTCTTTATTTTTGCTTGATTGTGTTGTTTGTCTACCATTGCTTCATTTTATATCTCTCTTATTTTTGATATATTTTGTTGAGCTTTATGACCACTCTTTTGTCTTCTTGCGAGGGGACCGCGGAGCGAGGCGGATCGCCTAGGGGATCCGAAGGAACCACGTGAGGCGGAGCCGGCTTTTCTTAAGCCAAGCCGGCAGGAGAGAGCGGGAGGAGTGAGAGAGTGATTAGATTAGATCGCATTTTTATTTTCGTGAGAGAGTGACTTATTAATTTGTAATAATACAGGGACTTAGACTCTTGGACACTTCGGACCTAATTTGCGGGTGTTTGTTCACCCGGGGGCTCACCACGGCTTTTCATCGCGTTTTCCGTTTGTCATTTTCCAGTTTTGTTGTCATTTTCCATTTCTTTTGTGGATTGAGCCCTTAGACTCTAGGCTTGCTTGATCGATTAGATTAGGTCCAAACACAATAATCACCTTTGCATGTTCCTATAGATCGTATTTGGACTTAGTCTAATTAAACAGTTAGTCATTAGCTTTCGATCCGCGCGCCACGAGCTCATCCCGCCAAGCGCTTCTCCTAAACTCGATGTGTCGAGAGAAGGAGGGGTGAGCCTAGACCGGACATTAGGATTGAGGGTTAGTGGTTAGCTTGTGGTTCTTCACGCTAGCAGTTGCCTATCTTAGGACGATTTCCGCATTGCATACCGTCATGTAGATTAGGTTTATAAATTTCTGCTTGGCATCCCGTATGGAGAGAGCTGGGATTCGCTGTAAGTCTTCTCACTTTGCATCCATCATCTAGGCACAAAGGTGAGATTTCCACCTTGGTGTCGACTTGCATCGGCTTTTCCGACTCTACTCTCCCTCTGTTTTTGGACAAAGTAGGATCAAAGAAAATACAAAAACCGGTAGGCGCTTGTTTGAATTCACTCAAAAGAAGTGATAACACCAAAAAAATTAAAAAAGAGACTGCTAAGAAAACCTTGACCAAAAATAAAATCAGTAATTGGATTCATTGTTTGGGGAGAGTATCACCCTCACTTGTATTCAGGTTGCATAGGAAGGTCTCCTTCCAAGTGAGGTGAGCGCTTCGTAAGGATTAGAGCCCAAAACCCAACTTGTGACTGCCTTGTGTATCGCCTGGATTTCCGAAGTATTGGCGCTACCATCGTACGTAGGCGAATAGGGCTTGGTCACCATTGGTGACTCACTATTGTGTGAGCATCGACCTTGTCCGAAGTACCGAGCATAGGCCACACCTTCACGGGTGTGTCTGTCTCACCGTCTGCGTCCGAGTAGGATCTTGCACGCTCACGGGTGATTCCGTTGCGAGCGAGGTCCGAAGTATCGGTTTCGCCTATCGTCTTCCTCCCTTTATTTCTTTGGCTGAGTAGGGATCCAGGAAGGGTTACAAGGACCTTAAAAAGCGCAAGTTACAGGTTACACAGGAGGAGGACAAGTACGGGAATACTTTTCCGACGGTACTCTCTCTCCTTTAGGCGTAGCGCTCTAAGGACTCGTGACAAGATTAATTCCTGAATTCAAGCTAAAATTGACAAGATAAAAGCCGAACCTTCACGGCTTCATGTGTTGAGTTGGTGAACTCACCCTTGCTTTGTGTTTGATTGCTAGATTTATTTAGGTCAAGATCAAAAACACAGCACAATTGTGCGCAATTTTGTTTCTCATTTCATTCCTCTTATTCTGCATTCTCCTTGCTCTTCCCAATAATCAAGATGATGGGACGGAGATCTCTTAGGCCGACTCTGTCGGCACCGCTATCAAGCACTCCTCCTCATTCATCTAGGACTACCTCGGAGAGTCCGCTCTCCGAGCCTGAGTTTACTTCCACCCTGTTCCCCCTCGACCACCCTTCTCATTCTCCTTCTATCAGTCCAATAGTTTCAGAATTCAGTGCATCACAGAGCTCGGATCATTCGACAGCACCTGAGATGGCCTCTTTTGCGTTTTTAGAGAATCCCGAGATGGCTGACAGAGGCGAGCACCCAGATGACCATGATCACCCTCCTTTCTTATTTGATCAGGCGGCCATCAACAATTCCTTGCTAGCTTCCCTGGAGACAATGCAGAGGCAGATCCGCGATCAGGAAACTTTCATGGGTGACCTCATGCGAGAGATAGCTCAGATGAGAGAAAACCGACCCTGGGGGCGGTGGCGGAGGTGGAGGAGGAGGAGGACCTGATGCAGGAGGAGGTGATCCCGACGCTGAGAGACCGCCACAGACTATCATGAGGGAATTGCACAACCCAGCCGCATCCCTCACTCATCGTTGGATCAGACTTTCGTTGATCCATGGAGATTTCGAGTTGCGGCCCCATACCATTCAGCTTCTACCCAAATTCCATGGGTTGCCGATCGAAGAGCCACACCTCCACCTCCAAGAGTTCGAAATGATTTGCAGCACAATCCATGATCGGTTGATGACTGAGGACACAATCAAGATGATCGCCTTTCCATTCTCTTTGGTTGACAGAGCCGCATACTGGCTCAAACATTTGGGGCGATTCATCGATACATGGGCAGATCTCCGGACCGCATATCTGAAGAAATACTACCCTCTCGGCCGGACAAATGCAGCTAGAGCAATGATCAGCAACTTCGTCATGATCCCAAATAAACAGTTTCATGAAGCTTGGGATCGCTTTCGAGAGCTCATCGACCGGTGTCCACACCATGACATATCGAAGCCCAATCTAGTGCAGAGTTTCTTTTGTGGGCTGACACCGGAGCTGCAGAGGCTTGTCAACGCCTCTTGCAGTGGGTCGTACTTTTCCAAGGGTGAAGATGACGTTTGGGCCATCTACGAGGGCATGGCAGAAAATTCAGCTGTGATGGCCCAAGCTCGTGTTTACACACAGCAGAAGCCCCCGCAAGGAGCGGGATCATTCCAGAGGATCGCCCGCATCGATGTCGGTCCCAACACTTCGTCGGTAGCCGTAACCCAAGCCGAATCAGCCGCAGCCGACATGGGCATCATTAGTGAGAAGTTGGACTGTCTCGAGATCCTCGAGAAAAAACAGATGCAAGGCATGGCCCAGATGGACCAAATTGCCAAGACGATGAGTGACCTGAAGACGCAGATCCTTTGCGTACAGGAGGCACAAACTCATTCCCAGCAGCCTCCTAGGTCACGGGATGACCCCAGCAGTATTAGTTCCAACCAACCCTCTACCTCGTACCGCCAGGTGAATCACATCCAGGCGGAGCCGGTTCCACTGCTACAGTACTACCCAGTGCAGCCACCATCTCCAGACACTCAGATGGTGGTGTATCAGCCAAAGCAGCCACTGGTCGTTTTCCCTCCACCCTCCTTTGACCAGGAACCATTGATGGAAGTCAATGGGATCTGGTACGACCGGTACCCTCAGCCCGGGATTCGTCGTGATCACCCTGGATTCCGTTGGGGCAACGGTGGCTCCTCATCTCAACAACAGCCTCCTGCCCAAGGACAACAGAACGACCAGCCACAACAGCAGTAGCAGCCCCATTATATCCATCAGCAGCAGTATCAGAGTGGCCCTCGTCCCGCCTATCAGGGACAGCAGTGGAGGCAGCGACAACAGCCTCAGCAATCTTATTCCCATCCTCCCCAGTTTCAACCACAGCAGCTACAGCAGCCTCACTTCCAGCAGGGAAACCCATCCGGTTCTCAAGGTCCCGTTTTTTAGAACCCAACTCTCGATGATCTTGCCCGCTTGCTCTCCGAACAGCGAGCATCCTTCAGGCAAGAAATGGATGAATTCCGGCAGGAGATGAGGGAAATCATCAAAGGGAAGGCCACCATACCCGCTCAGATTGAACCTAACCCAAACAATCTGAAAAGGAAGTCTGAGCAGGTAGAGTTCACAGAAGATACCTCTCCTAGTGACTATTTGAGTGATATGTCTTATTCTTTGTATGATGCTGATTTTGTGACTACTAGGAGCGGTAGGATGCCAGCCGGCGGCGCCTCTTCTGAGCGACAACCAGATGCAGGACCAGGAGCGCCAGAGGAGCAGAGTAGCGGTGCTGATGCCGCTAATGATGATGTTGAAGACGGTGGTGCTGAGGCCACCAATGAAGGAGATCCAGACGACGGTACTGAGGTAGTCGTGATGCCAGATGCAGACGGTGGTGCTAATGACACCATTTTGGATGCAGAGCTAGAGCGCGGTGCTGATGCCGTGGAGACAGGTGTTGGTGGTGGTACTGAGGCCACCACATCTACTTTTGTTGAGCCTCCCTCTGTGATGTTACCACCTTTTGTATCTATGGACTGTGGTAACAAAAAGAAAAACAAAAATATGAATAAAGGAAAGGTTTCTGTTCATATTGCGGATCCATATGTGGTGAATGATGATTATTGTATGGATTCTCCTCCTTCACAGGCACAGGGACCTATTCCTAGTCCTCCATCTGTGGAGGCCCCTACCATCCCCTTCCCAAAGGCACTCCGCCGGGCGAAGGGGAATAAAAAAGAAAATCCCAAAAAAGAGCAACAGGTAGAGTTCGGCAATCAGATGATAGACAGATTCCATATTCAGCTGACTCTACAAGAAGCACTTGAGCACATCCCCCTCTTCAAAAAGAACCTGAAAGAAAAGACTACAGTCTGCAGGAAGAGGAGGAACCACACAGATCAGATCCATGTGCTCACTCATTCCACTTGCTGCACCATCCAGAACAAGCTGCCAGCCAAGCGACCAGACGCAGGAGCTCCCTATGTCAGATGCGAGGTTCAGGAGCAGCAGTTTGATCGTACTCTGTTAGACAGCGGCTCTTCAATTAACCTTCTTCCGGCAGCCTTACTCAACCAATTCGAGTTTGGTCCTCTTCTTAGGAGCAGGACGGTCCTTCAGTTTGCTGATAGGTCGACTAAGAGGCCGAAGGGGTTATTGAAAGATGTGGTCGTTACCATTCAGGGGCTGAAATTCCCCGTGGACTTCGTTGTGTTGGACATGGAGATCCCTGAGTCTGTAACCGATGCCCCCATCATACTCAGATGTCCATTCTTGGCCACAACCAAGGCGGTAACCGACCATGATAGTGGAAAGGTATGCTTTTGCGTAGAGGGCGAAACCATACAAATAGAGATGATCGAGGAAACCAGAGCCAGAGAACTTGAATGCTCGGAGCAGTCCAGCGAAGCAGCGCAGATGACAGAGGAAGAGCTAGACATCCACCAGGTGTGTGATTTTGTGATGACTGATGATGAATCCAATTGGATAGATCCTGTAGCACCGACCCTCGCCTTGCCTACAGATTCACTATATCTCAAGCTCATGGCAGTCGAGAGCCGGGAGAGCACACCCATGGACGAGGATATACCTGAGGCTGACAGCATTGAGACGAATGGTGCTGACGATTTTCATTTTTGCTCATCTTCTTCTGATCCCTCGGATTCAGACATTGACTGGGATGATTTTGATGATTATTTACCTTGTTTGATTCCTTCTGAGCCAACAGCCATGACAGAGTGCGAGCCAGTACAGTTCATTGATGATTCAGCAAGCCGCCCTTTGTCAGAGATTCATGCAGAGCGAGAGTTCTCCCATGCAGATCTGGTAGCTTTTACACAGACATATCAGAAGCCAGACCTGTCACCTCCCATTTGTCCAGAACTGAAGCCTCTGCCGCAGTCGCTGAAGTATAGATTCCTTGCGGGCGAACCAGACATGCACCCAGTCATTATCTCAGCAGGTTTGACTGTAGAACAAGAATCTCGTCTGATGGAGGTTCTTGAAAGAAACCGCAAGGCGATAGGTTGGAGTATAGCTGATCTCCAGGGGATTAGTCCGGCTCTGTGCTCCCACCACATCTATCTAGAGGATGACGCTAGGTCGTCGCGTGAGTTCCAACGACGGATGAAACCGAATCTTCGAGACGTAGTCATGAAAGAAATTTCAAAGTGGTGGAGCGCCGATTTTATCTACCCCATCTCTGACTCCAAATGGGTCAGTCCGCTACATGTGGTACCCAAGAAGACGAGTATCACTACAGTTGTCAATGAGTCTGGAGAGGAGATCGCTACCAGAGTGCCCACTTCTTGAAGGGTCTGTGTGGACTACTGACGATTGAATGAGGCCACCAAGAAGGATCACTTCCCGCTACCCTTCATTGATCAGATTATCGAGCGGATAGCTGGGAAGAGTCATTACTGCTTTCTTGACGGGTACTCTGGATATAATCAAGTGGCCATTGCGCCCGAAGACCAGGAGAAAACGACATTCACCCGTCCGTTTGGGACGTATGCTTTCAGACGGATGCCCTTTGGTCTATGTAACGCTCCGGCGACATTCCAAAGGTGCATGTTATCTATATTCTCGGACATGGTGGGTGACTGTTTAGAAGTCTTCATGGATGACTTCTCTAGTCTATGGCGACGGGTTCGATGCTTGTCTTGACTGCCTAGACTGTGTGCTTCAGCGTTGCATAGAGGTCAACCTTGTATTATCCAGGGAGAAGAGTCACTTATTGGTGACTCAAGGGACGGTCCTTGGTCACATCGTCTCCAACAGGGGCATGGAGGTCGATCCGGCCAAGGTGGATATCTTCAGAAAACTCAATCCACCATCCAACTTGCGTTAGTTGCGGTCTTTTCTGGGGCATGTCGGTTTCTACCGATGGTTCATTCAGGACTTCAGTCGTATTGCCTGACCGCTTACTGACTTGCTGACAAAAGACACCGAGTTTATTGTCAATGATAAGTGTCTTGCATCTTTTGAGACTCTCAAGAATATGGTTGCTTCAGCTCCTGTCCATCAGCCACCCAATTGGTCTCTCCCATTCGAGATCATGACAGATGCTTCAGATTTTGCCGTTGGGACTGTGCTTGGACAGAGGAGGGATGGTTTACCCTTTTCCATTCACTACGCCAGCCGGACTTTGGATGTCGCTCAGCGGAATTACACTGTGATTGAGAAAGAGATGCTGGCCGTAGTCTTTGCTCTTGATAAGTATCGATCGTATATTCTCAGATCTAGAGTGACTATTTACACTGATCACACTGTCATTCGGTATTTAATGGCCAAGAAGGATGCCAAAGCACGCCTTACCAGATGGATCCTTCTACTCTAGGAATTTGATATTGAGATTAAGGATAAGCCTGGAGTCAAGAATGTGGTGGCGGATCATCTCTCCAGATTGGAGAATCTTGAGGAATCTGAGCCCAGCGCACCTATCACAGAGACATTTCCAGATGAGGTGATCTTGGTTGTCACCTCGCTCCCGTGGTATGCCGACATTTTAAACTATCTTGTTGCCAAGACGGTTCCACAAGGTTGGCCCAGGCAGAAACTTGAGACCTTCCTGGTGAAGGCCAAGTTTTACCATTGGGAGGATCCCATCCTTTATCATGAAGGAGGAGACAGTATCTAGAGGAGGTGCATTCCTCAAGAAGAGCATCATAGCGTCCTCACATACTGCCACAAGCTTGAGGCAGGAGGACATCATTCTGGAAAAAGAACAGCACAGAAGGTGCTTCAATCCAGCCTATGGTGGCCTACTCTCTTCAAGGATTCTAATGAGTTTGTGAAGAGATGTACTGACTGTCAGAAAATGGTAACCTGCAGACAGAGAAACATGATTCCCATGCAACCCATTCACTTTTGTGAGGTTTTTGATGCATGGGGGATTGATTTCATGGGCCCATTTCCTAAGAGTCAGGGATTCGAGCATATTTTGCTCGTTGTTGATTATGTCAGTCGATGGGTTGAGGCCATCCCCGCCCGAGCTGCAGATACTAAAACTGTGTGTAAATTCTTGAGGAAAAATATCATTTCACGGTTCGGGGTACCTAGAGTCTTGATTTCAGACGGGGGGTCTCATTTCATCAATGACAAGGTTAGGGCCCTTGCAGACGAGTTCGGCATTGACCATCGGGTTGCCACACCGTATCACCCACAGACTAATTGTCTTGCCAAAGTATCGAAACGGGAGATAAAAACAATCTTGCAGAAAGTTGTCCGCCCAGACCGAAAGGATTGGTCACAGCTTTTGGACTCGGTCAACTTCTCATTGGTTCATTCATTTATTCTTTAGACTTGACTATACTTAGTATGAGTTATGTCTTCTCTTTTCTCTCCGATCTATGAGGACATAGCTCAAGCTAAGTATAGGGGGGTCGCATATACTACATATATACTTTAGCCATAACTCGTACTTTCGTATTTTCCTAATAATATGGCTAATTGTTCTTTAAAATTCATTAAAAACCTTAATAAAAAGGTGGTTATTCCTCAAATTCTTTTTGTATTTACTGATTAATAAATCAGGTGAAAATGTTTTTTGCAAAACGTTTGAAAAATAGTTTGAAAATCTTTGTGAACATCTATTGAAAACTATTTTGAAAATATTTTGTTACATGTTTTCAACTTGTGTAAAAATGTGTGGTTTGTAAAATTTCTTTTCTTTGTGTGAAATAAAATGTTTGAAAAATGATTTGCAAATGGTTTGAAAAGTGGTTGCAAAAATGTTTTGAAAAATCTATATATACTGTTTTGAAAGCCTTTGCAAAATGATTTTCAAATGTGTGTACATGTTTGTAAAATGTTTGTAAAAACTATTTTGGACTATAGTTTTCAAAAATTGTGTGAAAAACTTGTGTCAAATAAGTTTGAGGAATATTTACATCACACCAAAATCCATCTTATTTATATATGTATAAAATTGATCACTTACCCTTGTAAATTCTTAAAATCCACTTCTTGTAAATATAAGAAGCACTCCCGTGTACATATTTTTCACCTAGTGTTCAGCCAAAACCTTTTTGTTTTCAAAAATCCCAAAAACATTTGCAAAATTAAAATCCAAAAACATTTGAAAAATCTTTTTGAAAAATACAAAAAAATACATATGCATCATCATCATCTTTTCAAAACTCCATAAAAAGGTCAAAATCTTAAAATTTGCATCACAAAAATATTTCCTGCATGGCATTGCATAGCATTCGCATTTTTCGGATTGAGTTTGATAGTTGAACAAGTCTAAGTAAAATATGGAGATTGGAGCTTGATTGGACGTTAAAATCTACCTAATAACAGGAACCTTATAGGAACTGGGTTTAAGGTACTTCAGGCCTGGTTGACTTAATTCTTTGAGGATCACGAGACTTGGTTCAATGGATTCTTGACTGCCTAAGTAGAGTATTCCGGAGCACACGCACGACTCTTGTTGATAATGACCTAACTTGGACACCTGCACCTTTCACATGGCTCAACTCAGTTGGAGTGATGAGGGGATTGGATTTGCCGGTATGAGACGCACACAAGTGGAAATATTTGTCCTCCTCTAGGGAGGGAAGTGCACCCCAACTCGTCCAGTGATTAGAAAGTCTAAAGACAGGAGGCTGTGGGTTGCGATAAAGCTTCAAAAGAGGGATAGTCTACTGGGTCAAGAGGAAAAACTCCTTATGTAAATGCTGCTGTATATAGTATTTTAAAAAAAAATGTTCAGGCATGTACAAAAATAAAAAGCCTGCAAAGTATGTACAAATGTTGTAAAGTCAATAAGCAAGCTTGAGTCCCAAAGTCAAATATGTGAGCCTGTAGCAAGATGACTTGACTACACTAGTCTTGCATCCCAGGATAGGTAGCTACACTGGCTACCGTCCATTCTTCTCTTAACCCCCTTCTCTTGAGCTGGTTGCCACTTGAACTTAGAAGGGAATACCCCGCTCCTTGAGGATGGAGTTATTGGATTGGGGAATCATTGGGTTGTCATACTGGAGAAGTCAGTCTCTTTGTCATTCTAGTTGGGGAGAGCCACCATCACTTACACTGTACGAGTCAGATTCATAGTCGTAAGAGTTTGCGTATGAGTTGAAGTATTTCTGACCTGGCTATTGAGGAGACTTGAGCAGAGTTTTGGGAATCTCAGGGACTGTTGGATTTCAAATTTGGTTCTCATTAAGGTTCCGCCCGCACTAAAATTCTAAAGGTCTGACTTAAGCTCCAAACTTTGATTTTGTGAAGACAAGTTTGATAATCAGATAAAATCCAAGTTCTTTTTTCTTTTCTTTCTTTTTCTTCTTGCACTTATTGCATAAGTGTTTGCTAGGGACTAGCAAAGGTAAAGTATAGGGGGATGATGAATCCACATTTCATCATCTTTATTCTATCATTTTGGCACCAAAAACCCTAGCAAATGCTAGTAAATACCCTTTATTTCACCATCTTAGCATTCATGCATGTACCTGTAAGTAGTGTATAAAAGACTGTAATTAAAGACAAATTTATAGAATAAATAAAAGAAAAGAAAAAGAATAAAATATTGTAAATATTTTATGACCCAAAACCCCGAGACCTAGGCATCTTGATGAATAGGTCGACAAGGAATAAAGTAGGGGGAGATAAGGGGTCAAATAGCTATATTATTCTATTCATTCTTTATTTATTTTGGGACCTATTTTTGGTCCCACTTTTTATACATCAAATAAAGAAACTTTGTACATGAAAGTTGTAGATAATTTAATAAAAAATACAAAATTGATTTCACTGAAAAATAATACACAGATAAAAAGTTATGGTTTGAATAAAAATCCAGAATCCCAACTTCCCAGACCTATATCTCACAAATGAAAACTCCAAATGCAGCAAACTCACCTTCAATTGTATATAGAAGACAATAATCTATCTAATGGTGGTGGTTTCACATTTGGCGGAGCTACGGTTTGAAAGTTGAGTTTTGGATCCACATTGTACAACTGTACAGATTAAAATATTCATTTTATTATTTATTCATTATTTTTGTACTTTTATATTTTTATATTTATTTAAATATTACTTATAATATATTTGAGCATTAAAATCAGAATAAAAATGCAAAGAGAATTCAAAACAAAAATAGTTGTATATACAATACCTAAGTATTGGACCTATGTACATACCTATACATTACTTACTTGTATTTTATTAAATATATTCAACAATTTGGAAAAATGAAATAAAAATATAGTTACATGTATAAAAGTATTTTATAAGTTTATAAAATAAGAAATAAAAATAATAAAATTAAAATACAACAAAATAAAAATAAAAGGGTACAATATATATAGGTAATATACCTATATAGGGTATAAAAGTAACTTATAAAAATATATCCCATAAAATTAATTAAAAATCAAAATAAAATACTAGATAAAAAATTAAACATTTTTTATTTAATAATCAAACTTTAATTAATTCAATTACTATTTTTATTTGAATTTACAAAATAATAATCAGGGATTTTTCCTAGTTGGTCCACGTGGACCAACCAGGTTTCAGCCCCAGTTGACTTCGGTCAACTGGTCGTTCTTAGCCCTGTAGCCCTTGTCAGAGTTAGGTTTGACTCCTTTTTCTCCATTTTTTCGAGGCCACATCTTGCATCATCTCATGATAGACTCTTCTTGGCTTTTGATCCTCGATCAATGGGCATGCCCGCCCTGACGAAACCTTGGTCGAAGGACCACTGTAGCCACTGCTCGGCCTCGTTCTTTCCCCACTGACCGTCAACCCCATAAAACCTAGCTCTGATCCTCTTTTGGATTTTGAACCGTGATTCCCACAGATCTTTCCCCCTTGGTCGTGCTCGAGGTACCTGGAGGTGACAGCTCCAAGTTTTGGGCTTCAAGGCGGCGGATTGGCACTTGATTTGAGCGTGTTCCACACCTCCGACGAGCTTCGCCGTAGAGGTATTTACCCTCTGGCTCCGGCCATCGAGGCCGTTTCTTTGCTTCCTTTTTATTCTCATTACGTTCCTGGTAGTCTTAGGTTCATCCAGACCTTCCTTTCTCGTCAAACCAACCATCTAATCACCTAATCGATCACCTCGCTGGAGCGCAACTCCGGCGAGTACCCATCTCGCAGTTCCCCCCATTTGGAGAGCCACTGGAGGTCGAGGCATTTTGCCCTCGACCTCCGTAACATTTCTCTGTGCAGGTCCTGAAGTTTTGAAGCACCTGGGAGCAATTTTGAAGGCCGGTCGAGGTACATGGAGCTCTGTTGCTCCGCCGACCTCGCGCCGCCTCTCCGAGCTTCGCTGGAGGTTTTTGCCGCCCCCATCCTCTGGAGGAGGACCAGGGGATCCTACTGAGCCATTTTGCAGCTCGAGATAGTGCCTGAGGAGGAAGGAGGAGATCAGGGAAGCTCGCAGGCAGCGAGTTCTTCCCTGTTCTTCATCATAGTCCGTCAGCCGTTCGATCATCGGCCCGGCCCAGATCCACCACCAGCAGTTGGATCTTCAAACGCCTCCACCGTCAGATCCGTCGAGATCCATTTAATCCTAGACGTCCATCGGTGAACCGTCATCGCGCCAGGAGAAGCTGCCACGTGGATAAGTGGCGCGGCCCACACCGCTGGATCGCGCCTCGCCACCGACCGTTGGATTCATGCCACACGTCATCAGCGTCCATTCGTCGATGGATCTGCCTTGCGAGTGTATTTTGTGTTTAAACCCTCGCTATTTTTGTAATTTAGTTTTAGTCCCAAAACTTTTGTTAGTAGTTTAAATATTTTGTAAATTTTGCAAGTAGACCCTTAGACTTTAAATATTTGCATATAGGTCCTCCGCCACGTCACCTCACGTGACCTGTTCACGTGAGGTGTGGCCATTTTGCAGGGAGGCCCTTGGTCCTTTTATTATTTTGTTTCAGTCCAAGGAATTTTATATCAAGTGTAAACTTTTTGGAGAAATTGCAAGTTCGTCCCTAGAGGTTTTTGATATTGCACTTAGGTCCTTGCCAGGCGCGTGCAAGTCACGCCCCTGGTGGGGAAAATTGTTGCGACGCCCCTGCGGGTTTTATAATTTGTATTTGGACCTGGAAATTAAACATTCAGTGTTATTTTTGTGTGAAAATTGCATGTATGCCCTGGATGTTCTGATAATTGCACTTATACCCCTGCCAGGCTGTAATATTTTTGTATGCTTGTAAGATTTATTTGGAGCCCCATTTTTAATTCCAAAAATTCTCAAAAATTAAACTTAAGCTCTTGTATGTTTGTACCTTAATGCTATATTTTTAGTTTTTAATTTTATTGCATTTTTATATTTATTAAAAATCAAAAACATGCTTTTTGCCTACTGTCTAACTTAGAAAATGCCAAAAAATAATAAATACCTCGAAAAATTCCAAAAAAAATCCCTACTGTCTAATTTATCATATTTTAGTGTCAGTCCAAAAATCACTAAAACTCTCAAAAGAAAAACCCTAAAAATTCGAAAATACATAAAAACTTCAAAAAAATATATAAAATCATAGAAAACTCAAAAAATTGTAAACTCAAGTTCTGTAGTCTCCTGTTTTTATTGTCTTTATTTGAAAAATAGTTTGGAAAAATTTTGTGGTTGTTTGCTATTTTTAATTCCCATGTTACCCCCAGCCAGTAGCTTGTTCACTGTTTTGGTTTATTTCAGTGTTTAAAAATACCAACAATATTTTGAAAAATAATTAAAAATCACAATAATAGATAAAAATAATAAAAATACCAAAAAGAATTTATTTCTGAATTTCTGGTTATTTTTGCACATATTTATAAATAATTTATCACCCTTTTTATTACATTGTCTTCATCTTCCAATATTGAAAAAAATATAAAATATAAAATATAAAAATTAGAAAATTAAAAATCAAAATACAAAATTAAAAAAATATTTAAAATTAAAAACCCACAAAAACTCTTTGGTTGCATAGTGTAGACAACACTCCACACTCACACACGCACACTTGTGCTTCTACCCTGTTTACTCCCTGTGTTCGAACTCTCTGCATACTTGTCCTATACAATCATTTGTGCAGAGTTAAAAATAAATTTTAACTCCACATTTATTTCTGATTGTTTGATCTATAGTGTGGGTTAATTATTGACTTTAGTTGAGATTTAGTGTAGTCAACACACCGACTGAGTTCCCGCTTTGTGTGGAACTTAAGACCACCTAATCTCAGCTAAATCAAAGGTGCATGGAGATGAAATCTCCATGCACATTCTATCCTTATTTATTGGTTTGATTTAGGACTAATTTATATTTGATTTTGTCAAATATATTTTAACCTAAATTTGTTGGTTTTACAAACAACAATCTTGACCATTGGATTGACATAAATCAATCTCATCCATTGATTTTACATGTCACATGGATTGAGATCCATGGATCCCAAAATCCTAGGCATACCATGCTCTCTATTTACATACATTATTGGAGCTCTCTCTCTCTCTCTTTCTTCATACACGACATCCCTCTCTCCCTCTAATATTGGTGGTCATCCACCATACCCTAGAGGAGAGGATCTTCGACGCTCTCGCCACTGCGTCGTCGCTTCGACGTTCTTCGGTTCTCCATCTTCTTGGAGTGCTGCACTAACGAAGGAGACGTTCGATCTCGTGCGGCGAGATCAGGAGCAACTACGCTTGGATCAACTTCTTGGATTGCGAGGACAACGCGGTTCATCCCGCGCTCGCAAGCGGTCTCACCGACGATCGGAGTTGAGACAGGAGGTCTCTTCTCTTAGAGACTCGATCAACCACGCTTCAAGAGGTATTTCATTATACTTGTTGTGGTTATAGATGAAACGATCTGAGAATCGTTCTCGGATCATGTGGTTTCATCGAATAAAAATTTTAAATTCCGCTGCACCGAACAACTAGTGCGACTAGTCGTTCTTCGTCGTATCTGATACGACGCTCACGCTTCCGTGATGCACTTGAGGATTTCTCCATATCCTTCAAAGTGGTATCAGAGCCTTAGGTCGATGGTTTCGAATAGTGATTCGCTATCCGATGACGACTTGGGTTCGTTAAGATCCCGGAAGTTTTCATCGCATTTGATTTCGTAGATCTGTTTACTAAATAAATTAAGCACTGTTTAAATTGTTTAAACACGAATTATATACTTGGAATTTTTCCCCATTAAATAAGGAAACCATAGGATCTTAGTTTGCGTAAATCGGATTTTGTATGCTCGAGATATGGTTGTTTTAATGAACATGTATGCACTGTTGCGGGAACTCTAAATTTGAACGTGATTAAAATGTTAATTACTGTTTAGACTTGCCTTGAAATGCGTAAAACATCACTTGAGTTCTATCCTAAATCAAATTATCAATCCATGAAAATTGATTTTGTCTAATTTGGATTTAATATGATTGAGATATGCTAATTTTAGTAAGTAGGGGTCACTGTTGAAATTACAGTCCTAATCAAGAACTATGTGATTGTCAATTAATGAAATTAATTGTTAATTTCGAGAAATAATTATGGAAAATATCTGAGAAATATTAGAAGATGATTATTTTCTTAATTGACTTGGCCTCAATCAATTAATTGATTAGATATGATCTAGATCATAATTGGAAACACAATCATCAAACTCCTTGCTTGAATAGGATTGGGAATTTGTTTAGCAAATTTCCTTATAATCAAAATTGTTTTAATTACTATATGGTATAATTTCGGTTGAAGAATCGATGATCATCTCAAGTACAAATTAATCAATTTGGCATTATCCTTTCCTGAGGCGGATATGGTGTCTAGTCGGGGATCGCTGGGGTAGCGGGTTGCAACATATGCGGTCCGTCCCACTCCCGCCGGTACTGGCCATGACAGCGGGTAGGGTCGAGATAATGTCCGAGGGATTAAGTTGTATTTTTCTAATTATTAAAATACGAATTAATACATACTTTGAGAATAATGCCATATATATTCAAGCATAAAAATCGAGTTTGATTGATTGAATTAGATTGATAGTTAATTTAATATGATTAAGTTAATTATGTCCAATTAAAATACTCTAATATGATTGGAGTTAATAATTCCCTTGGAAGAATTAATTGTATGAATGTGATTCATAGTAATTAATTAAATTTGAATAAAAGATGGAGGATCACATAAGTGGCATCCATGGTCTCCCATCAAGGCAAAGGGTTTTGTCGTCAGATATTATATGTGGGAGACGCCTGTCCGAAGTGACATTTCCTGCATATGATCCAATTGGATCGGGCTCGTCGCTTCTCGAAAGAGTAAGGACGTATGCGTAGTCACCCCAATATCGAGTCCTCATATTATTGGGGCGATATTGGATTGCGCATAGCGAGTTGTATTCCTGTTGACGGTTGGTTCATTTAATGACGGGTCAACATCACCTTAGGGGTGGTGGGCCCGGGTATTAAAGATCGAATTGGGAAATGCAAGTTGAACTTGCAAGGCGGAATGTGTTCCCGCTTTTCTTTATTGGAGTCATACGTTCTCATATTATTGGGATATGACAACGATAAAGAGGAGATCCCAATTCTTGCTTGAGATATATCGGTAAGTATATCTCCTACTTTGAAAGTGAATAAGGGAATAAACTTTCATAGTTAACATAGCAAGACTACATTGATTTAAAATGACTTGATCAAATAAAAGTAAATTGAATACATGATTATATGTTCTAATATAGTGCATTCTCAATTTCAGAAAATGAAGTCCATGAACCCATTGAGCATGCTTCTGGAGGTCAACCAATTGACCGGACCGAATTACTCGGATTGGATCCGTAATTTGGAGCTTGTACTCTCGGCTGAGTGCATCAGCTATGTGCTCTCTGAAGACAAGCTTGAAAACCCTAAATCTAAGGAAGATAAAGCATACAATGACAAGTATGATGAGGATCATGTTTTGGCTAGATGCTACATCTTGGGTTCTCTCTCCAATGTTCTTCAGAAACAATATGTGGAGATGAGTAATTGCCAAAAGATCATGCAGAACCTGAAAGATATGTTTGGTGACATTAACTGCACCCAGCGGTACAATATTATGAAAGAACTTGTTCACTGCAAGATGCAGGAAGGGACTTTGGTCCACGAGCATGTACTCAAAATGTTTGGGTACTTATCGGAGCTGGAGACTCTGGGGGCAACGATGGATGCAGACATGCAATCTGATTTCATTCTGCTGTCATTTCCCAAATCTTTCAATAACTTTGTGGTGTCATTCCACATGAATAAGTTGGAATTGACAAATACTGGGCTTCTAGCTGCATTAAAGTCTGCAGAAGACGTAATGAAGAAAGATGGTCCCGCCGGCACTGCAATGGTTGCACAGGTCAGAGGGAAGCGTGGTCGGAAGCAAGATTCTCGGAAGGGCCCGGCCTAGAAGAGAAAGAAGAAGGGACAAAGTGTTGGCTCATCTTCCAATGCATCCACTCTAATGGCGTCAAAGAAAACCGATGTCTGTCATCACTGCAAAAAGCCAGGGCACTGGAGGCAAAATTGCCTGGATTACCTGAAGTCGATTGACAAAGGTAAAGCCCCAGCAGGTATGAAATCTACTTTCATCATTGAAACTAGTTTTCTCGTTGGAAGAGAAGGAAGTTGGGTTGTTGATTCTGGTGCTTCTGTTCATGTATGCAATTTGTTGCATTTGTTTCAGGAAACTAGAAAACTTGAAGAAGGGAAGATAGTCATCCAGATGGGATCTGATGCAAGTGTTGCAACAGTCGCCGTCGGGACTTGCCGACTATCATTATCTAGTGGAAGAGTCCTAGTACTTAAAGAGTGTCTTTATGTACCTGAAGTCAGAAGGAATTTAATATCCGTATCTAAGCTAGTTATAAGTGGATATTCATTCCTATTCTGTAATAAGTTAGTCATAAATCATTATGATAAATATATTGCAGATGGTATTTTGACTTTTGGAGGACTCTATGAATTGTGCATTAATGAGCATGTCATGAATGTTACAACCACTAATAAAAACCCTAAAAGATCCAGGAATAATAAAATCATCAAACATGATTTGGCATCAAAGGCTTGGTCATTTATCTGTTGATAGGATCAATAGATTGATAAAGGATGGACCTTTGGATTTTCTACAGGTTCAGTCTTTACCTACCTGTGAACATTGTATTCGAGGTAAAATGACTAGGATGCCTTTTCAAACAAGGTTACTAGATGCGAAGGTATTATTGACCTAATACATACCGATGTATGTGGTCCCTTCAGTACCGCGACTTGAAATGGATATCGATATTATTTGACGTTTATTGATGACCATTCGCGATACGGGTTTGTCTTCCTATTGCATCATAAATCTGAAACCTTTGAAAAGTTCAAAGAATTCAAGGCTTTGGTTGAGAACCAAACCGATAGGAAGATTAAACGAATTCGATCTGATCGAGGTGGCGAGTACATCTCTGACGAATTCAAGGAATACCTTAAAGAGAATGGAATTGTCTCCAATCTCACTACTCTTGGAACTCCCCAACTTAATGGTGTTGCTGAAAGACGCAACAGGACCATCATGGATATGGTCCGTTCAATGATGAGTAAAGCACATTTGCCACTTAGTTTCTGGGGATATGCAGTAGAGACTGCAATATATATCATGAATAAGATTCCTAGCAAATCTGTACCTAAGACTCCTCATGAGCTCTGATATGGAACCAAACCTAGTGTTAAGCACTTGAGGGTTTAGGGTTGCTTGGTCCATGCAAAGAACATGGATGCAAGTAAGCGGGAATCTCGCACTCGTGAGTGCTGCTTCATTGAGTATGTTAGAGATGGTATTGGATACCAACTCTATGATCCTGAGACCCAAAAGGTTTTTGTCTCTAGAGATGTGAAATTTCTGGAGGATGATTTCCTTAAAGGTCAAGACAAAAGTGAAGTAGAGGAACTCATAAAGTCACCTGAGGATTCTGAGCTTCCTAGACCAGAAACTGAAGAGATAAATAAAGATGAAACACCCATACCTCTTCGAAGGAGTTCGAGGGTGGTTGCACCACCTGAAAGGTATGGATTCCATGTGTCAGGTGAAACTGACAATGATCCTACTTCATTTGATGAAGCACTCGTGGATCATGACATGGATAGATGGATGCTAGCAATGAAGTCAGAAATTGACTCCATGCATAAGAATGGTGTATGGACCCTAGAGGATCCACCTAAAGGGGTAAAACCCATTGGGTGCAAATGGATCTTCAAGAGAAAGAGGGGACCTGATGGGAAAGTAGAGACTTTCAAGGCACAGCTCGTAGCCAAGGGCTACACATAGAGAGAAGGCATCGACTACGATGAGACATTCTCTCATGTGGCTATACTTAAATCCATCAGGGCATTGCTGGCTATAGCTGCATATCTTGACTACGACATCTGACAGATGGACGTCAAGACGGCTTTCCTCAATGGATACCTCGAGGAGGATATCTACATGGAGCAGCCCCAGGGCTTCATGACTGAGGATGGCAAAGTATGCAAGCTGAAGAAATCCATCTATGGGTTCAAGCAAGCTTCTCGTAGTTGGAACATCATATTTGACGAAACCATAAAGAGTTATGATTTTGTGCAGAATCCTGATGAACCTTGTGTGTACAAGAAGCTTAGTGGGAGTACCATTGTGTTCATCATGCTTTACATAGATGACATCCTTATCATTGGGAATGATACAGGGATGATGACCAGTGTGAAGATTTGGTTGTCCCATACCTTTGAGATGAAAGATATTGGAGAAGCCTCTTACATCTTGGGTCTGAAGTTGTTCAGAAACCGAGAGAAGAGGATATTGGGATTGTCACAACATGGATACATTAAGAAGATTCTTGAACGATTCCTTATGGATAGTTCCAAGAAAGGATTCCTACCCTTAAGACATGGTATCCACCTGTCTAAAGGAATGACTCCTCAAACTGTTGAGGAAAAGAAGGCCATGGATGGATGTCCTTATGCATCAGCTGTAGGAAGCTTAATGTATGCCATGATGTGTACTAGGTCAGATATCTGCCATGCAGTGGGAGTGGTAAGTTGTTACCAATCCTGCTATGGAGAACAACACTGGAATGCAGTAAAGAACATATTCAAAAATCTAAGACGGACGCAAGATTACATCTTGGTCTATGGAGATGGTGATCTCCAAGTCTTGGGATATACAGATTCTGACTTCCAATCGGATATTGATGATCGAAAGTCGACATCAGGGTTTGTGTTCCTATTGAATGGTGGTGCTATGAGCTGGAGAAGCAAGAAGCAGGACACTACAGCAGATTCAACAATAGAAGCCGAATACATTGCCGAATCAGATGCTGCAAAAGAGGCGGTGTGGTTGCGCAAGTTCGTGCAGGAGCTTGGCGTAGTTTCCTCTAATACTCCCATCCCGCTACTCTGTGATAACACGGGAGACATTGCCCAGGCGAAGGATCCCAGATGGCATCAGAAGAGCAAGCACGTAGAAAGGAAATACCACATCATTCGGGAGATTCAAAAGCGTGGTGACATCATCATAACCAAGGCGGCCTCTGCCGACAATGTTGCTGATCCTCTTACCAAACCTCTGACACAGAAGGTTTTCGACCAGCATGTAAAGAGTATGGGTTTAAGGATTGTTCCTGAATGGTTCTGAGGGCTAGTGGGATATTGTTAGCAATGTGAGCCTGAGGCGAACCATTCGTACAATAAATGTTATTGTAATAAATGATTTATCAATAAAAGTTATTGATTTTGTTTCACTCCCTTTCTGATATTGAATGAATGAATGCACTATAAGGTCCCTCTGTACAATAAGGGTTTTGTACCATGACCAACTTGATAATCATACAGCTGTTGATTCATTAAGTGAATCATAGAGGCTGATGCTTGGATAGATATCTAAGGAGTTAGATAGAGGACTCATCAAGCATCATCAATGATTGACAAGTAGTGATCTCCAGTCTGAGTGGGAGATGGCAATCCTATCTCAATAGACTGATATCTGATCGACCTCTTGATGCAGGTCCTCTGCATGGGAATATTGATTCGGAGGTACCAGATTAGTTAAGTCAATGAGTTGACTTAACGAGATCGAGATAACCAAAGACCTATGATGAATACTTTCACATCACAGGAAAACATCCTCTGACCAGAGACAGATGTATTGCTATATGTCTGAGTATGTACATTTGGCAGACCAATAGGTTGATGACCTAACCAAGGTCTATACACCGGCGAGCTGGTGTGCATGTAAGGGCATATGAGTAATATGATCTCTTAAAGGGATCATACAGGTTCACTTGTGAATCGGGAGACATGAGCTCACTCATGAGGTATTGGGATTGACCAAATTCCATGCATGGTCATCATGCTTTAGAAGCATGATATGAATTTGAAGGTGAGATATATGCTTTGTGAAAGCATATAATCTGTACCATATCCCAAGGACCAAGATTGAGAAACTTAATGATCAGACTATGAAGATGACAGTGTAAAAGTGATCTATATCTTCATGATGATCATGAGTCTTCCAGTATGCAGGATGTACAGGTATTGGGAATACCTGAAGGGTGATTTGATTATAAAGATTGTATAACCATGACGCTTCCATTCCGAGGGAGTGATGAAACAGGTCTGGATTTTAGTGACTCCTCTCATTAGAGAAGTGACCTAATCTTAGTCCATATACTGGACATTGATCTGAATGAGATTCAGATGCAATGAGAAGATTAGGTTTACGGTCTTTATTTAATCAAGCATCTATGAGATGTCCATGGGATCTGGATTTGAGATGTGATCTCAATATCCATGTCACTATACGTGGAACAATACCATCGCCATGTCCTTATCTCCAAGTATCTGCGGAGAGATTGCATTATTCTTGAAGGGTTCAAGAATAATTCCATAAGATCTAAGCAATGAAGAAATCATGATTAAATGTGATTTAATCATCTTGATGTATGAAGAAATTATCCAATATAATTAAATGTGATTTAATTAATGTGGATAAGAATAATGTGGATAGAAATATCCAATTATTCATAATATATTATAAATGTGATTTATAATATATTAGAGAGAGCTAATTATAATTTATATGTGTTGATTAATTATTATATGTATTGGATACACATTGTGTAATTAATTAACAATGTAAATTATATGTTGTTTTGGGTTGTGAATATGATTCACAGTTTTTTCCATGGCAAGATTGCAATATTATCAAATATAATTGTGACTTATTTTTGAAGAATAAAACCCAACAAATTTGTTGCAAATAAATAAAGAGAGATTTCCATGGAGATATGCAATCTCATGAATTATCATGAGATTGCTCTCCCCATGGAAAGAGTGGGCGGCACATCATTCCTAATAGGAATGTGTGGTCGTCCACATGGAAGGTGCATGGAGATGAAATCTCCATGCACATTCTCTCCTTATTTATTAGTTTGATTTAGGACTAATTTATATTTGATTTTGTCAAATATGTTTTAACCTAAATTTGTTGGTTTTACCAACAACAATCTTGACCATTGGATTGACATAAATCAATCTCATCCATTGATTTTACATGTCACATGGATTGAGATCCATGGATCCCAAAACCCTATAAATAGAGAGGCATACCATGCTCTCTATTTACATGCATTATTGGAGCTCTCTCTCTCTCTCTCTTTCTTCATACACGACACCCCTCTCTCCCTCTAATATTGGTGGCCGTCCACCATACCCTAGAGGAGAGGATCGTCGACGCTCTCGCTACCGCGTCACCGCTTCGACGTTATTCGGTTCTCCGTCTTCTTGGAGTGCTGCACTCACGAAGGAGACGTTAGATCTCGTGCGACGAGATTAGGAGCAACTATGCTTGGATCAACTTCTTGGATTGCGAGGACAACGCGGTTCATCCCCGCGCTCGCAAGCGGTCTCACTGACGATCGGACTTGAGACAGGAGGTCTCTTCTCTTAGAGACTCGATCAACCACGCTTCAAGAGGTATTGCATTATACTTATTGTGGTTATAGATGAAACAATCTGAGAATCGTTCTCGGATCATGTGGTTTCATCGGATAAAAATTTTAAATTCCGTTGCACCGAACAACTAGTGCGACTAGTCATTCTTCATCGTATCCGATACGACGCTCACGCTTCCGTGATGCGCTTGAGGATTTCTCCATATCCTTCACTTCAATAGTCCTAGTGTGAGCTTTCCCTTGTCTTCTATGCTTGAAGATCAATAGAAGCTGACCATGTCTTCAGCTTCTCCACTGTTACAGACTTTGTGAACATATCAACAGGATTTTCTAATGTGTGGTTCTTCTTCAACTTAAATTGACCATCTTCTAGTTGCATCCGAATGAAGTGGTATTTCACATCAATGTGCTCAGTCCTCGAGTGAAAGATGGAATTCTTTCCAAGATGAATTGCACTTTGACTGTCACTGGATAATTGATAATCTTCACATTCTTTATTCAGTTCTTTCATCAGACCTTTCAACCATATCATTTCCGTGCAAGTTTCTGTTGCCACTACATATTCTACTTTTGTGGTCGAGATGGTCACTATCTTCTGGAGCCTAGAGATCCAGCTAATAGCTCTACTCCCCAGGGTAAAGACATACCATGATGTGCTTTTCCTGCCATCGATATCTCCTGCAAAATCTGAGTCCACAAAACCTTGAATGGAAATGTTAGTGTTCCCATAACACAATGCCACGTTAGAGTTACCTCTCAAATAATGTAAAATCTACTTTACAGCTTCCCAATGTTCCTTGTCAGGATTCGCCATGAATTTGCTCACAACTCCCACTGCATGGGAGATGTCTGGTCTTATGCAAACCATTACGTACATCAAATTACCAACAGCAGACTGGTAGGGTACCTTTGACATGCACTCATGCTCCTCCTTCATAGCAGGTTCTTTCTTCTTTGAAAGTTTGAAGTGGCTCCTTAAAGGTGTTAGAGTAGATTTTGCATTTTTCATATTAAATCTCTCTTGTACCTTCTCGATGTAATCTGATTGAGACAATCTCAACTTCTTGTTCTTCATGTCTCTGCTAATCTGCATTCCAAGGATTTTCTTTGCAGGACCTAGGTCCTTCATTTCAAACTCCTTAGACAACATTGCCTTCAGATATGCTATTTCTTCCTTGCATGAGCCTGCAACAAGCATGTCATCTACGTACAATAATAAAATGATGTAAGACATACCAAGCTTCTTGAAGTAGCAACAATGGTCAGCATGACATTTGCGGAACCCTGTATTTCTCATGAAATCATCAAACATTTTGTACCATTGTCTCGGTGCCTGCTTCAAGCCATAAAGGCTTTTTCTGAGCTTGCATACCATGTCTTCCTTTCCAGTAGCTACATAGCTCTCTGGTTGTTGCATGTAGATGTCCTCCTCAAGATATCCATGGAGAAATGTTGTCTTAACATCCAACTGCTCCAAATGTAGATTCTCAGCTGCAACAATGCTCAATACTGCTCTTATGGTTGAGACCTTTACAACATGTGCAAAGATCTCTGTGAAATCAACTCCTGCTTTCTATCCTCATCCATGACTAACTCCTACTGATTCCTTGCCTCACCTTGTATAGCTTCATCAAAGCATTCAGGCTCACCATTATCAGTCAGCAATAAATAATTCAAGGAAGGTGAATACCTTGCAGTGGGTTTGCTGATTCTGGAAGATTTCCGTAGCATCAAAGTTTGCGGATTATTCTGTGGGATGGGTTGAACATTCTCATCACTAGGTTGTGATGCGTTTTGTTCAGGAGTTTCATCAAACTCCACAAAGTCTGGTTCTTCATTTATCTTTCCTTTTATCAATTCATCTTTGTATAAGGAAGATTCATTGAAAGTGACATCAATACTTCTAACTGTCTTCTTGTTCTCCAAATCCCACAATCTATATCCATAGTTATATGTACCATAGCCGACAAAGGTACACTTCCTTGCTTTGGGATCAAGCTTCCCTCTATCTTCCTGCTCAATGTGAACATAAGCTATGCATCCAAAGATACGTAAATGAGAAAGTGTTACCTCCTTTCCTGTCCACGTTTCTTCTGGAAGATCCCCATCTAAAGTAGCAGACGGACCTCGATTGATTAAGTATGTAGTTGTATTCACTGCATCAGCCCAATGTCGCTTGGGTAGAACTGCATGTAACCTCATACTTCTCGCACGCTCTAGAAGAGTCATGTTCATGCGTTCAGCAACACCATTCTGTCTGCGCTTTCTTGAGACCGTCTTCAATCTCTTGATACCATTCTTGGCACAATATGATTCAAACTCCTCACTGCAGTATTCTCCCCCATTGTCTGACTTGAGACATTTCAACTTTAAACCTGTCTCAGTTTCAACTAAGGCCTTCCACATTTTGAAGGTCTCAAAAACATTGGATTTATGTTTGATAAAATAAACCCACAGCTTTCTAGTTGCATCATCAATGAAAGTAATAAAATAATGAGATCCGCCAAGGGAAGGTACCTGAGATGGACCCCAAACATCCGTATGAACCAGCTCCAGTCTTTAAGTTTTTCGTACTCTTGCAGTCTTTGTGAAACTGGCTTTCTTCTGCTTTCTCAAGATACAATCTTCACAGAAGTCCATATCAACGGTCTGCAATCCCATCAACTTTCCCTTCTTATGCATGATCTTCATTCCCTTTTCGCTCATGTGACCAAGTCGTCTATGCCAAGTGTTAGCATCACACCCAGATGATGTAACATTTATCTTGTCATATGAGCCTATGCAATATACAAGGTTCTTTCTTTCTTACCTCGAGCAAGGATCAATGATCCCTTTGACATCTTCCACAAATCAGAATCGAATGATGTCACCACGCTGCTTTCCGATAGCTATCCAACAGATATGAGAATCCTTGTTAGACTGGGTACATGTCTAACATTCTTCAATCTCAAGAAGCCACCATTGGATTGGGATATGTCAATGTCTCCCTTTCCAATTATGCTACAACATTCATCATCTCCCAGATATACCTTTCCAAAATCACCTTTCACATAATTTTGGAGGATATCTCTTTGTGGAGTGGTATGAAATGAAGCACCCGAGTCCACAATCTAGGACTCACTTCGAGCATCTACAACACATATCAAGGCATCGCTATCCTCATCATCAATAATATTTACAGTGTTCTTACCTTTGTCATTTTCTCCTTTCTGCTTTCTTGGGGCCTTGCATTCTAACTTGTAATGCCCCCTTTGATTGCAATTCCAGCAGACCATGGATTTTGGATCTCTAGATTTGGATCTTCCTTTTACTGACTTTCCCCTGGAATGCTTTTGGTTCCTGTAGCTCTTCTTGCTTCTTCCTTCTGTATTCAAGGCTGAACCTGACGAGTGTTCTTCTCCAGACGTCTTCTATCGTGCCTTTTCTCCAAGAAGAAGACCAGCAACATTCTCCAACTTCAACTTTGCAGAACCAGAGGAGTTGCTAACAGCTACAACTAAAGCATTCCAACTATCAGGTAAACTAGAAAGAAGTAAAAGAGCTTTTACCTCATCATCAAACACGATCTTCACAGACTCCAACTGGTTGATGATACTATTCAGATCATTCAAGTGTGAAGCCACCATGGAGTTCTCACTCATCTTTAAATTGAAAAGCTTCTTCATCAAATACACCTTATTTTATGCAGATGGCTTCTCGTACATCTTTTCAAGAGCTTTGAAAAGATTCGTCGTCGTCGTCTCCTTTGCGATATTTGAAGCCACTGATGGAGCAAGGCTGAGCCTTATCGTTCCTAGAGCCTTTCGATCTAGGACCTTCCACTCATCGTCTTTCATGGCTTCGGGCTTCTTCCCTTCTATCGGAAGATAGAGATCCTTCTGATATAGAACATCTTCAATCTGTATCTTTCAGAACACAAAGTTCGATCCATTGAACTTCTCGATCTTGACCTTCGATTCTTCCGCCATCTGTGTAGAGGTTGATCTCCGAACCTTGCTCTGATACCAGTTGTTGGGGACGGATCCGATCAAGCACCACAATACTAGAACCACAATCGAAGAAGAAAGCACGCACAATCGCACAAGACAAGGATTTATAGTGGTTCGGCAATGTGCCTACTTCACTTGCTCACACCAGACTCTCTGTACAATTGTTTGAATGATGTTGGAATACAATATGTGGTGCCACAGGGCTCCTTTTATACTACAACAAAAGAAGGCCAATCAGGATGCATGATGTGGATTAAGCATCTCAGCAATCCAACACAACACCTCTCAACCAATCAGAATGCAGGAGGTGGATCAGACACCTCGGCAATCCAGCACAAGAGCTCTCAGCCAATCAGAACGCAGGAGGGAGATCAGCCACATCAGCAATGCTTTCCACTTGTATTCAACCAATTTGTCTTCACAGGATCTCAACAGACAGTTCATTCATGTTGTCAGCAGTAGTGATTCAAAAACATATAATGAGGTACCCATAGATGCAAGGACGGATTTAAGGAGGGGCAAGTGCCCTCCCTCCCCGACCTTAATTTTGGAATTACATAATATATGTATATGTAATTTTTTCCTATAGATTTTTAAGGTAGAAATAATCATAATATTTCATAATTATAATACCTTATTTGGATTTTTTGAGGGTAAAGCTCGTACATGCCCCCTCATTTTTTTAGAAAAAGTTCAGTAATTTTTACCAATATATAATATGTCTCTTAACATAAATTCCTACCCAAAAATAATAGATTTTACCTCAAATCAACCTATATTGGGTAATTTCTTCAATTGATCAACTTATGATAGATCCCTACACCAATCTTATTGGTTATCCATTTTTTAGAATTGAACTATAGAATGAATCGATCTTTCATCCAATCTCATTATTACTTATACATATAAGGGGTTTAATTCAAAATCTAAAAAATAAATTTAAAAAAACCATTTATTGTCAAGTCTCATATATTATTTATTGATCCTATTTATTATCAAGTAAAGTGGTCAAATGCACGTATATTCTTTATCGATATATTTTTCTTCATAAATATCAATATTTCTTGTTATTGATAAAAATATAGAATTAGATTTTTATATTTTTGATTTGATACAGATTCGGAACAAGTGTAGTTTATGTTGTAATTGATCAAAATACATATACAGAATTTAAAATAATTAAAATACTTGAATATAACTTACTTATTTTTAAAAAAAGGTATAAATATCATTTACAAAAAATCCTGACATTGTGGAACATATATGATATCAATTTATGTAAACTTGAATAAAAAGATAGAGTTGATTAAAAATAAGTTCAAAATTGACTATTATTATACAATGAATAAGTTCAAAATTGACGAAAAATATACGTGAAAACTATAGATATAATTTGTCCATAATAATTATTGTTATATAATGAATATGATTATATTGTAATTGATAGATATTTTTTTAAAACTTGTGCCGCCTCCTCAAAAATGTTCTGCCTCCGTCCCTGCATAGATGGCATGTGAAAAGCAACAATGATGGAAGAAACGACCACCTTACAATCCAAGAAAAAATGATCCCTGATTTCCCCTCTAGATAATGCAGTTGTGGTAGGTTGTTAATGGAAGTCCGTAGTGAAATACAAGGTAATGGTAGCCTTGAATGCTACAAGATAAGATTAGTTGCAAAAGGATTTATACAAACTCACGATGTAGACTATCATGTGACAGTTCTGCTGCTGCCACGTCGTGCATGCATCTCATCAAATTCTTCTTACAATTGCAATAAGGATTGGCCCTTATTTCTGCTCGAGGTGAAGAATGCAGTCTTATATGATGACCACGGTTGCAGAAATCGATAGTTCGCACTCTGTCGACTGGTCACTAAGGATTAATCGATGGTTGGGTGACTAATCGGATTTAGTCATCCTTTAGTTGGTTTTGAATATTTTTTTAAATTATTTTAAATGTATAAATTATTTTTTATATTTATTCTTAAATTATACATAATTTATACATTTTCTATAATATTGAATTAAAAAAGTAATTGAATTTAGATAAAACATTAATCATATTAGAATAAGCTTGCTTTAAAAAATCAAAAATAAAAATTACGGTATCTCCAAGCAAAAATCAACCAACAAATTGGCCTACTGACCGATTAGTCAAAATAGTCAGTCGGCCACCCCACTGACTCAACTTATCAGGCCGACTAGACATAGTAGTCCGTCGATTGTTACAACACCAATGATGAACTAGTATATGAAGGTTACACGCAGCAACTACTTGAGTTTATGACTGAGGGGGACTCTCAGAAATATGTCGTCTTCAAAAAGCAATCTATGGTCTCAAGCAAATTCCGAAAACATAGTTCTAGAAGCTCTCAAATGTTATTTAGAAAAATTGGATTCACTTGTTCGAATGCATATCATTCACCTGTTGTATCTCATACTACAAATGGCACAATGGTCATTCTTGTTTATGTGGATGACATCATTTTAATTGCATCGATCGACATGGGCTCAAAACAACTAAGCACCTCTTAGGCTAGCAATTTGTTATCAAGAATCAAGGCCAGCTACGTATTTTCTCGACCTAGAATATGCAAGAAATGACAAAGGCCTTGTGATGAGTCAAAGAAAGTTTATTATCAGCCTTCTCGAGGAAGTAGGTATGATTGATTGTAGGCCTACAAAAGGCTGTGCAGGCACATGCGATGATCTCGTCAAAGGCAACAACCATAGGCTGTGAGCAGGGCAAAGGGGAAGCCAAATTGTATGTACTCAGAATAACAGAGCTTCTAGAACTTTTTTTAAAGGATAGGCATGTACAAATGTTTCTATGCATTAGCAATCTCATTATTCACAACTTACAAGCAATTGCATAGATATGCAAAAGTTTACCTCCAAAAAAGTATACCTTTTTAATACTAGTTCCAATGTCAAAAAGTAGTCCTTCAGAAGAATAGCACATGCACTATGCCTAGAACTCTTTTCAGCAAGGAACTACATCATTTTACAATGTGCATTGAGATGTAATCACTCTCTTAGATAAACATTTTCAAGAAAAATACATTTGTTGCAACATGGAAACAAAAACCTCATTAAGTTGTAAAATCTCTATCAGGCCAAACCAAATTATAAATTACTCTGTGGATCTAATTACAACCTGCTGCAAATATTCTATGGACAAGTACACAGGTTAGCCTATAAATTTATGACGGATGATGCTCTAATATTTGCAAACTAGACACACGAGTGTTGTCAAGATAGGCATGCATCATCTGCAACCTGGGAGCTTCGGATTCCCCAGAAGTAATCTGGTCGCAGTTTCTTGTTTACTGATGTAAACAGCCAACCCATATTAGACTCGCATGCAGAACAGCTCGTGATTGTCCATGCGTACCTACAAAATGCCTCATCAGGACTGCACTTTTTTATGCTAACATTTGCATTAGAACATATATAATTGCATTTAAGTAGTAAATGATGCTTGGTTAGATCGCAACCATATAGGAATACGATGCAAAGAAAATCAAGAAAGTGACCGCAAAATATAATTAATTAATGTCACTATCTTCTAAAAGTAAATAACAGGCTTCTGTTTTCACTTGGTTTTCTTGGTGTGCTCACTCACTCCCTCATCCCGTGCATCTCCATGCATTGCCATGCAAGAATGCACACAATCGATGTGTTTTGCATTGTTCTTGTTATTCTTTCTCACTTTCTAATCCTCATTCTCCTGTTCGAAAGTCCAAGCTGTGTAAATGAAGGCAGGGAAGGCAAAAATAGGATGACAGGGAGAAGCACGCCAAGCCGCGTGTGAGTCTGTGAGAGAAGAAGAAAGCAGAGAGGATACTTTCGTAAGGAATGATTCCCAAAGTATCCACCAGAACTTGAGTCCGAAAAAGCTTGGCTCATCCCATGTCATCAAAAAGATCGGTCAAAATGCCTATATATTGGATCTTTTGTCAATCTCAAGATTCGCAATAATTATATCAATATCACTTCGATCAGCTGCCCGAAAAGAATATATATCGAGAATATATCGACGACATCGGGGGAATCTGTTGAACGTATTTCGGGACTTTTGAATTTTTCTTTTATCTCCGGCAACGGCAAAATTTTGTTGAGCAAGGAATTTATTGCCGGGTTGGAAAATTAATGATAATCGATCGTTGTTTTTATCCCCAAAACCCGTGTCAACAAAAAATTATTTTTTTTGCTTGTTTTTGCTACTTATTAACCTGTATAGCGGACAGGGTCGAACTCAGGTAGGCTACAATTCCCGAGGGTTATTCAATTAATCGAAAATCAATCACAAGAAAACAGGAATCTCAAAGGACAACTATCCTTGGTTTTTGTGATTTTTTAATCTTTTTATTTTTTTTATTTTTAAATTTTTTATATTTTATGATTTTCAAATTTTTAGTATTTTTGATTTTGCAAAAATTTTTTATTTTCAAAAATAACTCGATGCAATATTAACAAGGTCAAAAATACGCACACCAACTCTTTTTACAATATTTCAATTAGTCAAAAATACTCAGAAAAAATCGAAGAAAATATTTTTAGGTTTAAAAAGTTTTGAAATGTTTTTGAGAATTTTTGTGGAATTTTCAGATGTTTTTGTATTTTTCTAAAAATTAAACAGTGAGGAAACAAGAAAATGTGCACAGCCTGGAGTAATTTTTAATTTAAAAATCTTTTAAATGACCAAAACTCCTGGCTACTATTTTTAAGACAAACTAGAAGAAAATATCTACAAACAGGAACTGAAATCATAATTTTTGGATTTTTGTAGAATTGTTTATGATTTTTATAAGGTTTTTGATGTTTTTCAATTTTTTTGGGTTTTATAAAGAATTAATACATGAAAATTGGTCTGAAATTAAAAGACAATGAAATAAAACTACTCTAATTTTTTTGGAATTTTTGGAGCTATTTACGAATGTTTATGAATTTTTGAATTTCAAACAATGAAAAAGACACTGTTTTTTATTTTTTAATAATATCAAATGAAGTCAAAATGCTACGAAAATTTTATGCTAGGAAGAATAGCACATCAGGAGTATAGCACAATTTTCTCAAAATTTTTGAAGCATGAGAAACATTTATTTCATTCAAAAGCACAAGCAATTTAAAGTCTGAAATCACAGGGATGGAAATGTAATTTATCAAAGTTTTCCTATAAAATAATAACAGAAAGAAAATGCAAGGGAAAGTTCACAATTTACCCAAAAGGCATGTGCCCAACATGTGATCTCTTTTGTACTGCAGGGGCTCTTTTGCGATTTGAACAACTTCCAAGGATCTTGAATGTAATTTGCCCAAATAAATTTTTTTTATGGAGCCCTAATCTCCTCCTGTTCTTCGTTCAAAACCAAGGGCTGTCAAGGGGGCTCAAGTCCTGTCGCCGCCCCTTGTCTTCCTCCTCACGTAAGGCGCGGCGGCGAGCGGGCCTTCGCAGCGGGGGGATCGGCGTCGAAGGGGGGGAAGCAACAAGGGCGGCGGCGCCCTTCTTCTTTGGCGATCAAGGGCTACGGGTGGGGCGGTGGGTCTGCTGAAGCGGCACCGCGCGCAGGCGATGTCGCGCGTGTGGCGGTGCTGCGGGCTGTGGTCGGCTGGGCTGCGCCGACGGAGGTCAGCGCCTGGGCGGTGGGGCGCTCGCCTCTCTCTGGCGGCGTGGGCTCGCGCGGTGGCCGGCGTCGAGGGCTGCTACAGGCGGGGCGCCGCTGGCGGAGAAGGAGGAGTGGGGCTGCGGCGGATCTGGTGGGAGGCGGGGGGTGGCGACCCCGCTGCCTGTGGCGAATTTTCTTTTGTTTTTTTTGTTTTTTTGTTTTTTTTATTTTATTTTGTTATGATGTAAACAGAAATGAATAAATAATATTTTTTTATTTTTTTTTGTAAATCTGAAAATAAGAAAAGAAAAGGATAAGAAATTCTTTTTTTCTTTTTAATATTCCTGCAAAACCGAAGTTAGAGAGAATAAATTTTTTTTTATTTATCCTGCAAAACAACCGTTAGAGATAAAAAAAATTATTTATCTACAAAATTGGAAATTGAATGGGGATTCGGCGAAAATGGAGGATTCGAACCCGATCTCTGACCACCGTACGTGGTCGGAGTTGAGAGATCGTGGGAGATAGAAATAGAAGACGGAGAGATCACGATGATGAGGTGAAAACTCGAGTCGGTGGCGGATAAAATCGAGATGAATTTTTTTAAAGATCTAGAGAAAAAATGACGAGAAAAAAAATTGCATTAAACTATACTATGATTAAACTAAGGTAAAATGCGAAGAAAAATTGGATCTCACCTTACGAGTGGAAAATGGACCGTGATCGCCTCGACAATGCCGACTCGCTGTCACCGGACGGCTTGGAGGCTAGGCAACTTCCTCGACGAAATTTCTCTCGGAGATCGGGCTCCTCTCTCTAAAGATTGATCAAGTTGGAATGAGGGAGAAGGAGCCATATAAATAGAAGAGAGATGAAATTTGAATTTTTGAAGAGATAATGGAGATGAAAAATTAAAATGAATTTTTGAATTTTTTTGGTGGGAGGGAGATGAAATTTGAAAAAGAAAATAAAAGAGAGATAAAACTAATTACAAAATTATCTATATTTTTTTTGAATTTTCGTCACTTATTTAATTTGAATTAAAAAATGTTATTTTTTTATTTTTTTATGAAGGTTAATTAAAAATAGCAACTATATACATATACTATATACATATGTGACACTATATACAAGGATAAATGACGAAATTGGCCTTTTTTGTGTTTTAAAAATTTATTATTTTTTTAATTTTTATTTTCATTAAAAAATCAGTGGGATTAATTTACAATATATACAAATACAATATGCACAAAATACATGGGAAAATTGCACAAACCACCCCAGAAAACCGACTTTTCATCCGTAACTCCAAAAATTATGAAAATACAGCCATTTTGAAGATAATTTAATTTCGAGTTCAATGGAACTGAGATTGATTCGATTTGATCTCATATGGAGCCGGAATTGATCTTTCAATTAGTGCTTAGTGGCTTTTTCCAAGTGTGGCTACTTTTATTTTGTACAAGATTTAATTATGCAATCAATTTTAGTAATTAGAACACATTTTTATTTACAACTTTGGTTTTGAATGTTATTTGATTTGAAGTCAATTAAGGTACAACTAAATTAGTGTTAGTGATATGTACAAGATAAGTGAGAACACACATTTTTTTGGATTTTCTGGTTAAGGACCCTATCTCCCCCTACTTTATTCCTGGTCGATCAGGTCAAGTCTTGAACTTCTCTCGGGGTTCGGGTCAGCCTGTATACAGTCTTCCTTTTTTTAGTTTTCTTTTCTTTATTTCTTTTCTTTATTTTTCCTTTCTTCTTTATTTATTTATTTTAGGTTAAAATTAATCACAAATGTACAATATTTACACAGATGCAAGTTAGTAAGAATATGGAGTTAGCGTTATATGCAGGTGTTTTATAAGTGATTTTAAGCTAAAATAAATGAATAAAGATGACGAATCGCAGATTCATCATCCCCCTATGCTTTACCTTTGCTAGTCCCTTAGCAAACACTTATTTGAAAGAATAAGTGCAAAGAAAAAGAAAAAGAAAAAGAAAAAGAAAAAGAAAGGGAAAATGAAGAAAGTAGGACAACATTGAGTATTAAACTTATCTTCATAAAATTGTAGTTTGGAGCTCTGTCGGACCTTTGGATTATTAGTGTGTCGGAACTTCTGTGAGACTTAGAATTTTAAAAACGACAGCCTTCAAGTTCTACACATCATTGTCACAGTTTCGGCTCAGAAGTCATCTTAGATCAATCCTCTTCCCAAAGCATACCCTATGAACATTGAACAATCGACTCATGTGTGTGAAGGTTTTAGCTCTTCCCATCCAGAATGCAGGACTACCATGCAAATCTCCTCTCCAGTAACTCGTCCTCGGGGAGTCAGGTATTTCCTTCTAAGGTCTGTCGCGCTGTGTTCACAATCAAATAGGGGGAGAAGTTAGAAGAAAGAGAAAAGAACTGGAGGGTGGCCAGTGTAGTCACCTCTCCTTGTGGAGATGGCCAGTGTAGCCGAGTCTCCACCAAGATCTGCAGGTTTCTTGAAGCTTGGACCTTTTTGGTCAGATATTTATTTGGTAGTGGCTTCTTTGTATTTATATTTTTGGTGGTTCTGCTTGGATCTTGTTTGCCCCTACGGATATAGAATCTTTTATTTCCGTACATTTTTTGGGGTCTTAGAAAAAATTGTGCCCAGACGTCCATCCCTTTTCCGAAGCGTTATTTCAACCCGTACTCCGGTCTTTAGATTTCCACGCTACCAGAAAAGAAACTCACACAGTCTTCCAACATCCCATCTGAGTTGAGCTAAGTGCATAGTGCGAGAGTACAAATTGATTTCCTATTCCAGAGTTATACCCAGAATGAAGAGACCAGGTTGGGCACTAAGAGTCAAACGTTGCACATTGTCATGTGGAACTCAAAGAATTAAGTCAAAGACCTGAAGCTTCTAAAATCCTATTTCTCGGTGAAGTTCCTCTAAGAATTAGGTGGATTAAGGTCCAACTAAGCTCCATTCTTCAATTTTATTCCAGACATAGTTTAAATGTCAATACTATCCTGAAAAATGCACATGCAAATGCAACATATGAAAAATGCAATGAGTTTTTTTTTTTGAAAAAGGAATGATGCACATGTGAAAAGAACACACTTTTTTTAAAACAATTTTCTAGTTTTGAACTTTTTATGGCTTTTTTTAAGGAAAAATGCAAATGTGAAAGAATGGTTTTTTTTTGTAATTTGCAAATTTTTATAGATTTTTGGTTTTGTATTTTTTTGTTTGTTTTTTTTGAAAAGGGTTAGTAAAATATACGAGTATATACAATTTTTTTTGTGTTTTTGTTGATTTGATTTTTTTGTTTTGATATTTTTTGTGTTTTTTTGTGTTTTTTTACACACGTGGATTTTACAAACTATACACACATAACCCCCCAAATAAACGTATTTAAAAGTACGAGTTATGTCTAAAGTATATATACAATATATACGACACCCCCCTATACTTAGCTCGAACTATGTCCTCATAGTGATCAGAGAGGGAAAAAGGAAGACATAACTCGTGCTAAGTATAGAAAAGTGAAAAGAAAGAAAAAAAAGAAGAGAAGATGGTGATCCCCCCTATATTTAGGATCAAGTAATCATAAGTATAGTAGAGTGTACAAAAGGGAAAAACCAATGACGAGAATGTACACTCAAAAAAATAAAAAGACATGATATGAACAACATCACCCCCCTATACTTAGGGTAGAGTATCCCTAAGTATAGGCAACAACAAGAGTGATGAACAGGACGAAAATGAACAACACAAATCATTCACCCCCCTTATACTTAGGATAAAGCACATCCTAAGTATAGCATATACACACACAGAGAAAAGGGGTGAATGATAAAATGGGAGAAGACAGAGTAAAACGAAAGGATATACAAGAGGAGTGGATGTACAAAGGTCAAGAAGGTCGAAAGCGAACCTTCTTGCGGGACCGCTGAGGTATGGATTTGACAAGGTGTAGGTCGATATTGGGATCATCATTAGATATAAACTGAGTAGAATCGACCAAGAATGTATCCTCAGCGGTTTCAGATTGTGCAGGCCTAAACCGGTTATTGGAAGTAGTATGGTCATTTCTGGCCTGGAAAGTCTCGCAAACATCAAAGTAAAATGGCTCGAAATCATTATCCGAAAAAGTAGGATCATTTTCAGCCTGGCGAACCTCTATTGGATCATCATCTTTATCAAAAGGCCCAAATTCCTTTATAAAAGCAATCAAATCAAATTTGGCCTAATCGGTCTCATCTGAATCAAGGTGAATAGGAACGGACTCATCAGTGAAGTAATCAAATCATGTCCGTCCTGTCTAGTCTCAGAGTCTGCCTTCCGCTCTAGGGTGTCTATTGTGTAAATCCCGCGAATGTCATCAATGCATCTCCACATTCCAGAAGGGGGAACTCCAAGGTCTATGCTTTCCGAGTCTTCCTCCTTCAAGAGGAATTCTTGGGTTTCATTATCCAACATATAACAAGAATCTCTGATATTATCGTCGATGTCAAATTCGTTGGGGTTGGATAACACGGGCGGGTTCTCATGAGATGCAGGTTTCTGGGCAGTGACGGGTGTAGTGATCAACACATCGCTCCCTACATCAGAACGGAAGCGAATCTCTCCTGAACCATAGTCAATAACGGCTCCCGCAGAGGCGAGGAAAGGCCGTCCCAGGATGATTGGAGGGTGCTCCACAGGGGTGGAGGTCTCCATGGGCATTACAATAAAATCTGAAGTAAAATTCAGGCCCTGAATAGAAATGACAGCATTTTCTAGAATACCCTTCGGCCTCTTGATGGATCCATCAGCAAATTGAACTATCATCCTGATTTTCTTAAGAGGCCCAAGATGAAGAGACTGTACCATAGAGAAGGGCATTACATTAATTGATGAACCGCCGTCAAGGAGAGTATTATCACAGGAATAGTCAGATATGGAGCAACTCACAAGAGGTGTGGCAGTGTTCCCTTTCTTAAAATATGGACGGTGAGAGATGGCGTAGGCAGTGGTCATGGTCAAGATGTGACGCTCAGATCTTCTCCTTCGCTTTCTCTTCTTGTGTTGAGGAGTAGATAAATCTATCATGGCCTGTTGAAGTGGAGCTTTAATTATCTCATGAAGGGTGGCTACCACTTCGGGTTCAGTCAACATTTTTTTGAATTTTTGGACCTCATCCATACAAGGGAGGAGGTCAAAATCATCATTTACATGAGGATTGCCAAGAGCAGTCTGTACAGTGGAATCCTCGAGGTCAAGATTGGGACATGTGGTGGATGATTGTGTGGGTAAATGATTGGGCATTTGGATCCTCTCCTCACAAAATGAATGGATAATGTGTCTCCCAGAATCTTTTTGATTTTTCAATTTTTTCTTATTTTTTTGTAATTTGGGTGATTGCAAGCTCTCATAATTATCCTCAAATGAATCCATATCCTCAAAAAGTGGAGCAGCGTTCTGGCTCGTATTTATGTTAAAGAGATTGTTAATCCTCGAATTCATATGCTCCACCATCTGGTTCAGTGTCTCAAGTGTGGAAATCATGACAGGTGACTCCAAAATCTCAGGACCGGGTGGGCTGAATGAGGGTGGGTGAAAATCAAAGTCCTCTGTTTCCTGAAATAATGGGTTAGGCGGATATGCACAAACTTCAGGAGGAAGATCCTCCTGGAAAAAGGAAGGTGGATCGTCTGGAGAGTACGAGGTATCTTCGAAGATCGGATTAAAATAACTTCAGTCAGCCGTCTTTGAAACAAAAGATGAGAGAGCACGAGGGTCAAGCCAAAAGATATGGAGAAGAAGGCGCAAATGCACAGAAGGATCTAGCAAGCACACAAGCAATCAAACACAATACAAACCCTCAGTTCACCAACTCAACTCAATGTAAAGACCGTGAAGGTTCGGTCTCTTAATCTTGTCTGTTTTAGAGTTAGGTGATAATCACAAAGTTGTACAAACACTTAGGCTGAATTATGGGATTTGGGCACTAACCTTAGTGTGTACGCGAGCAAGTTAAAACGAATACAATGAGGGGGTGACTCTCCCCAAAACAATGATTTTTCCTTGTATTTTTTAGGGTCGAGTTTTCTTTAGCAGTCCCAATTTTAGGCAGGTATCACTTGGTTAAAATGTTTTCAAAGAATCGCCTACCGAGTATCCAATTTCCTTTTAATTTATGTGAGTGAAAACAAGGAAGGAGATCGGAAATGCCAATGCGCGATTAAAAACGATGATGCATGCAGGGGTTAGAGATGCGTACCTTGCCGCCAGCACTCTACATGCAAGTGATCCGCGCAGAATTTAAATACAGAAAATAAACTAACCTATATGATGCAAGTGAACCGTCCTAGATGATAGCTTCTATTAACGGGCAAGAACAAGTTAATTTGACTAAGTCCAAATTACGATGTACTCTATAGGCACAGAAATTCTTGTTTAGGGTGTTTGGACCTAATTAATTACCATGCTCAAGCAAAATAATTAAAGCAATCAATAGGTGGCTTTCGAAATCCGCGGAAAACAAAGAAAAATAAAGGCGATGAAAACAAAACCGGTGAGGTCCCCCAAGTGCACCGGCACTTGGTGAAACAGACCCCGCAACAAATGAATGTCCTTTTACAAAGTTCAAATGGAAAAGAAAAATCTCTCTCTCTCTCTTTCTGTCTTTTTTTCGTCTCTTTCACTCTTCTTCTCTTTTTCTCACGCTATCTTGCGGCTTGGTGAAGAATCAAGCCACCTCCACGTCGCTTGGGTGCTTCGGCTCTCCTAGGATCGCCTCCTTCGCTCCATGGCCCTCGCAAGAAAAATGGAAGAAAATGTGTAAGAAATACAATTATCAATGATGAGAGAAAAAATGAAATGAAATGGATGCAGTGATATGAACAATGGAATGAATGGCAAAAATGTAAACAGATATTTACAACCAAGAATAGCAGGTCAAAAGAGAAACCTAACTACCCTCAACGTGCCTCCCCGGTAACGGCGCCATTTTGTTGAACGTATTTCGGGACTTTTGAATATTTCTTTTATCTCTGGCAATGGCAAAATTTTGTTGAGCAAGGAATTTATTGCCGGGTTGGAAAATTAATGATAATCGGTCGTTGTTTTTATCCCCAAAACCCGCGTCAACAAAAAATTTTTTTTTTGCTTATTTTTGCTACTTATTAACCTGTATAGCGGACAAGGTCGAACTCAGGGAGGCTACAATTCCCGAGGGTTATTCAATTAATCGAAAATCAATCAAAAGAAAACAGGAATCTCAAAGGGCAACTATCCTTGGTTTTTGTGATTTTTTAATCTTTTTATTTTTTATTTTTTTATTTTTTATTTTTTTTATATTTTATGATTTTCAAATTTTTAGTAATTTTGATTTTGCAAAAAAAAATTTTCAAAAATAACTCGATGCAATATTAACAAGGTCAAAAATACGCACATCAACTCTTTTTACAATATTTCAATTAGTCAAAAATACTCAAAAAAATCGAAGAAAACATTTTTAGGTTTTAAAAGTTTTGAAATGTTTTTGAGAATTTCTGTGGAATTTTCAGATATTTTTGTATTTTTCTAAAAATTAAACAGTGAGGAAACAAGAAAATGTGCACAGCCTGGAGTAATTTACAATTTAAAAATCTTTTAAATGCCCAAAACTCCTGGCTACTATTTTTAAGACAAACTAGAAGAAAATATCTACAAACAGGAATTGAAATCACAATTTTGGATTTTTGTAGAATTGTTTATGATTTTTATAAGGTTTTTGATGTTTTACAATTTTTTTGGGTTTTATAAAGAATTAATGCATGAAAATTGGTCTGAAATTAAAAGACAATGAAATAAAACTACTTTTTTTGGAATTTTTGGAGCTATTTTCGAATGTTTATGAATTTTTGAATTTCAAACAATGAAAAGACACTGTTTTTGATTTTTAATAATATCAAATGAAGTCAAAATGCTACGAAAATTTTATGCTAGGAAGAATAGCACATCAGGAGTATAGCACAATTTTCTCAAAATTTTTGAAGCATGAAAAACATTTATTTCATTCAAAAGCACAAGCAATTTAAAGTCTGAAACCACAGGGATGGAAATGTAATTTATCAAAGTTTTCTTATAAAATAATAACAGAAAGAAAATGCATGGGAAAGTTCACAATTTTCCCAAAAGGCATGTGCCCAACATGTGATCTCTTTTGTACTGCAGGGGCTCTTTTGCGATTTGAACAACTTCCAAGGATCTTGAATGTAATTTGCCCAAATAAGTTTTTTTTATGGAGCCCTAATCTCCTCCTGTTCTTCGTTCAAAACCAAGGGCTGTCAAGGGAGCTCAAGTCCTGCCGCCGCCCCTTGTCTTCCTCCTCACGTAAGTCGCGGCGGCGAGCGGGCCTTCGCAGCGGGAGGATCGGCGTCGAAGGGGGGGGAAGCAACAAGGGCGGCGGCGCCCTTCTTCTTCGGCAGTCAAGGGCTACGGGCGGGGCGGTGGGTCTGCTGAAGTGGCACCGCGCGCAGGCGATGTCGCGCGCGTGGCGGTGCTGCGGGCTGTGGTTGGCTGGGCTGCGCCGACAGAGGTCAGCGCCTGGGCGGTGGGGCGCTCGCCTCTCGCTGGCGGCGTGGGCTCGCGCGGTGACCGGCGTCGAGGGCTGCTACAGGCGGGGCGCCGCTGGCGGAGAAGGAGGAGTGGGGTTGCGGCGGATCTGGTGGGCGGCGGGGGGTGGCGACCCTGCTGCCTGTGGCGAATTTTTTTTTGTTTTTTTTGTTTTTTTGTTTTTTTTTATTTTATTTTGTTATGATGTAAACAGAAATGAATAAAAAAATCTTTTTTTATTTTTTTTTTGTAAATCCGAAAATAAGAAAAGAAAAGGATAAGAAATTCTTTTTTTTCTTTTTAATATTCCTGCAAAACTGAAGTTAGAGAGAATAATTTTTTTTTAATCCTGCAAAACAACCGTTAGAGATAAAAAAAATTATTTATCTACAAAATTGGAAAGTGAATGGGGATTCGGCGAAAATGGAGGATTCGAACCCGATCTCTGGCCACCGTACGTGGCCGGAGTTGAGAGATCGTGGGAGATAGAAATAGAAGGTGGAGAGATCACGATGATGAGGTGAAAACTCGAGTCGGTGGCGGATAAAATCGAGATGAATTTTTTTAAAGATCTAGAGAAAAAATGACGAGAAAAAAAATTACGATAAACTATACTACGATTAAACTAAGGTAAAATGCAAAGAAAAATTGGATCTCACCTTAGGAGTGGAAAATGGACTGTGATCGCCTCGACAATGCCGACTCGCTGTCACCGGACGGCTTGGAGGCTAGGCAACTTCCTCGACGAAATTTCTCTCGGAGATCGGGCTCCTCTCTCTAAAGATTGATCAAGTTGGAATGAGGGAGAAGGAGCCATATAAATAGAAGAGAGATGAAATTTGAATTTTTGAAGAGATAATGGAGATGAAAAATTAAAATGAATTTTTGAATTTTTTTGGTGGGAGGGAGATGAAATTTGAAAAAGAAAATAAAAGAGAGATAAAACTAATTACAAAATTATCTATATTTTTTTTGAATTTTCGTCACTTATTTAATTTGAATTAAAAAATGTTATTTTTTTATTTTTTTATGAAGGTTAATTAAAAATAGCAACTATATACATATACTATATACATATGTGACACTATATACAAGGATAAATGACGAAATTGGCCTTTTTTGTGTTTTAAAAATTTATTACTTTTTTAATTTTTATTTTTTTAAAAAATCAGTGGGATTAATTTACAATATATACAAATACAATATGCACAAAATACATGGGAAAATTGCACAAACCACCCCAGAAAACTGACTTTTCATCCGTAACTCCAAAAATTATGAAAATACAACCGTTTTGAAGATAATTTAATTTCGAGTTCAATGGAACTGAGATTGATTCGATTTGAGCTCATATGGAGCCGGAATTGATCTTTCAATTAGTGCTTAGTGGCTTTTTCCAAGTGTGGCTACTTTTATTCTGTACAAGATTTAATTATGCAATCAATTTTAGTAATTAGAACACATTTTTATTTACAACTTTGGTTTTGAATGTTATTTGATTTGAAGTCAATTAAGGTACAACTAAATTAGTGTTAGTGATATGTACAAGATAAGTGAGAACATACATTTTTTTGGATTTTCTGGTTAAGGACCCTATCTCCCCCTACTTTATTCCTGGTCGATCAGGTCAAGTCTTGACATTCTCTCGGGGTTCGGGTCAGCCTGTATACAGTCTTCCTTTTTTTAGTTTTCTTTTCTTTATTTCTGTTTTTTATTTTCTTTTCTTTATTTTTCCTTTCTTCTTTATTTATTTATTTTAGGTTAAAATTAATCAGAAATGTACAATATTTACACAGATGCAAGTTAGTAAGAATATGGAGTTAGCGTTATATGAAGGTGTTTTATAAGGGATTTTAAGATAAAATAAATGAATAAAGATGACGAATCGCAGATTCATCAGAATCTAAAACACGGCGCAAAAAAGGGATTCTCGCAATTTAAGATCAGCTCAATTCTTAAAATCAAGGTTTTAAAAAGCGTGATGCGTATCGAGGTATTTTCCCAGTATTGCCTCGAGGCGTATCGAGGTGTAAGCCCCACTCGTGAAAGAAAATTTTCATAAAACATAATAATACAATAATGGGCGGCTCTCCGCAAAATTTGAAGTTTTGAATAAACTTTAATTAGAGGGACTAGATGTAGTACACCATTTTCAAAATTAGGTGATATATGTGAGCCATTCAATTGAGAAGGATAAGAGAGTAAGCAATAAATTAGTGATCATCTTTTACTTTACCATAAGGATTGGGGATAAAGTACTTGTATATTGCATGTTATGACCCGAGTGAATAGAAGAAAAGATGAGACATGTTTACAAAAATATACTTTTCTAAATTTAAGTCAAAGTAGGGGACTTGCATCCAAACATTTTAATAAAGAAAGCATTAATGCTTGATTCATACTAAAGAGTGGATGCATTGGATTTAAGAACTCAAGACTCAATTTTTTTTCATGTTGATTTATGAAGAACATGTATAACAAAGTAAAAATGAGCTTAATATGTTACTAAACTAAAAAATTGCATTTCAGTGAATCTTAAGCTTAAGGACTTGAAAATACTTGTCTACAAAAGATGAAAATCTCACAACAAAAAAGAAAATAAAAATATTGTAGAAAAAAATTAAAAAATCAGCTCATACATTAGGCAGCGCCTCGAGGCGCCTCATAAGCCTCGAGGCGCATGCCTCACTGAGGCTGCATGAAGCTATAGCCTCGAGGTGTTTTTCCTTGAAAATGTCGCGAGCGTACACCTCAGCGCCTCGAGGCACGTTTTTATAAACAATGCTTAAAATAATAAATAGCACATAAATACACACTTTATATGCAAGAGTGAGATGCATTTATCACACCAAGACACTTTATATCACACATATCGTAGTTGTTAATGTTGGTTGTTGACGATTGACTATTGAGATATATTGGAAAGGAAATGATGAAATTTGAACAATAACTTGGAGAAATAAACTCATGGAGGCCATGACTTCATGAATAGAAATGAAAAGGGAAAAGTCATTCTGGATTTTGTAATGGCTTATGATCTTTTCATAGCGAATAGTCTCTTCAAGAAGAGGGAGGAACATTTAATTACTTATAAGAGTGGCCCGACTAGAAATGGATAGATTACTTTGAGTTGAGGGAAAGGGGTCGATTGTGTTGCAAAGACTGCAAAATAATCTCAGGAGAGAGTTTGACACCCCAACATCACTTATTAGTCACGGATGTGCAAATAAAATAGTTTGTAAAGAAAAAGAGGTTTCTAAGATCACTAAAACTATCTAGTGGAATCTTCAATTGAAGTAATCAAGCTTCAGGGAGAAGGTTTTTGAAAACTTATCTTAGGATTGTGCTAGAAGTGCAAAAGAGATGCGAGGGACGGTAGCATCTTGTATCCGAAGGGTAGCCAAGGAGATGCTAGGCGAGTCAAAGGGAGGAGCTCCATGCAAAAAGGAGGCTTAATGGTGGAGTAAAGGGGTGCAAGAGAAGCTCAAAATTAAAAGAGTGTGTTTTAAAGCTATGTCTAAGGATAGAACAAAGGAAACTATCACAAACTACAAAATAGTAAATAAGGAATCAAAGAAGGTTGCAAGCAAAGCTAAGTCAAAAGCTTATGAAGTTTTGTACAAAAATCTCGACTCTAAAGAGGATCAGAATGATATATTCAGATTGGCTAAAGCAAGAGAAAGAAAGATCAAAGACCTTTCTCAAGTGATATTCATTAAGGATGAGGAAGGTCACATGTTTGTCACTCATAAGGATATGGAGACTAGATGGAAGAAGTATTTTCATAAGCTTTCCATCGAGGATGGAAAGCTAGTAGTGAAAGTTATTTGAATCATGCAAGCTATAGACGAATACAAAAGAAGGAAGTAGAGGAGGCTTTAAAGGTTATGAGACTTGAGAAAGGTGTAGGACATGATGGCATTCCTATAGAAGTATGGATATGTAGAGTTTTAGGTGAGTGTGGTTTGACTTGACTTACGAATTTATTCAATATTATATGGAAAGGCAAAAAAATGCCTAAAGATTGGAGGAAAAGCATTATAGTGCACCTTTATAAAAATAAAGAAGATATTTAAAATTGTTCAAATTACAAAGGTATCAAGTTGGTGAGTCACACCATGAAAATTTGGGAACGTGTGATAGAACAAGGTTGAGGTAGTTTCGAATTAAAAGAAAACAAATTCGGATTCATGACAGGTCGCTCAACTATTGAAGCCATCCATTGCTGAGAAGAGCAATGGAGATTTATCGAGCTAAAAGGAAGGATCCCCGCATGATTTTTCTTGATTTGGAGAAGTCTTATGATACTGTCCCATAGGAGATATTATAGAGAGTTTTGAAGAAGAGACAAGTACATGTCCTGTACATTAACCTCATAAAGGATATGTATGATAGGGCTTCATCTTGTATAAGGATCCAGTCTGGGAAGACTGACTATTTTGATATCAACATTGTTCTACATTAAGGTTCAGCTTTTAGTCCATTCATTTTTACTTTGATTATGGATGAGTTGACAAGTCACATTCAGGATGAGATACATTTATGTTTGTTATTCATTGATGATATTGTGGTGATTGATGAGACTAGAGATGGAGTAAATGAGAAACTTGAGATCTGGAGACATGCGTTGGAGACTAAAATATTTCATATAAGTAGGGCTAAGAATGAATATATGGAATGCATTTTTTATGGAGGCAATGGAGAAGGATTTGAGGTAAAGATTGGTGACGATAACATTCAGAAGAGAGATTCTTTTAGATACTCGGGATCTATTTTGCAACATGATGGGGAAATTGATGGAGATGTTACTAATAGAATAAAGGCAGGTTGGCTAAAGTGGAGAGGAGCCTCTATCGTTCTCTATGATAGGAAAATTCCTTTGAAAATCAGAAGAAAGTTTTACAATTCCTTTAAAAATTGTGCAATTTAAATATTGTGAAGAAAATTGATTCTGTATATAAGTTGATTTTCTTGATTATTATGCCATAATTATTTTCACCTACTGTTTACATTTATGAAAGATTTACAAATTATTGTTTCATGATTAAATGGAAAAGTCTCACGAGTCTATAACTTTTAGTAATGAAATACATTATATAACCATACATTTATAAAATAAGATTGGTTGATTTACTCTCTTCTATACACCCTCCATGCTCACATCAAGGCAATTTTGCTCATACATAACAATTTGGTGACCCATGCAAACAACATACGTAGGAACCATAGATAATCGGCTACTTTTACCAACCAATAAGGTAGCAAGGTGTGTATTTTTACCATTATGACCTTGACATGTATATGGATATTTTAAATAATGTACTTTCGTACCCTTATATATGTGTATCTCATGAAATACTTGTAAGGATCAATTATATACATTGTATCAAAAAACAATATAACGGTTATCTTATTATACTCATTGATGAGTGTCTAACTGAACGTTGAGTTGGAATTCTAGTTAACTTAGTCTAGTCCCTAGGATAATCAAGATGGATTTGGGCGTGACTCCACAAAATGGTATCAAAGCAAGGCCACTCCCATGAGTACATGGATACCGAGATTTGCGCCAGATAATTAAGTGCATATAATTTACTTCTTAAGCAATTTCGCATATTTATATACAGATAAGTTTTCTGTTGCAAGACTAAGTATAAAATTTATCTCATATATTACAATGGATCCTTCGGAAAAGAACGCGGTCTCTATTCTAGCACTCGTCACTATGGTGCAGCGCATGGAGGCCCGAAAGACTATATGAGAGAGGATCATGTCCGTCTCAATAAAGGGAATCAAATTACTAATGAGCAAACACGTCTCGATAAAGAGGGAGGGGTGTGGTCGATAAAGACGAATACTGTCAAAAAGATGAGAATATCACGAATGGCAATGAAATTGAGGGTAAGACTTTTGGGCAACATAACCCAGAGTAACATTAATGCTTCGGATTATTCTTCAAGGCACGAATGGGTCTAATCAATGGGGATGACACACATGAAGCCAACGAATTGGATTTGATATATAGAAAATACCATCCAAGCTCACGATAGAAATGAAGTATTAGGTATGTTGAGATATTTATTATTATTATTATTGGTTTGCTTATTTTCTATTTCTTTTGTCCTCTTCTTGTGATTTGCCCAATAGGTTCCTCTCCTATATAAGATAACCCTAGGGCCTCTCATTAATTAATTCATTCTCATTCCTTCAAAATGATAAAAGAGCGACGGTCCTAGACCAAAGTTCCCATATCCCACCCTCCCCCCCCCCCCGTTCGCCCTCTCACCGTGCTGCCAGCACCACTGCACCTCTCTCCGCACCGCCATCGCCGTTGCATGGCCCTCTTCTTCGGCAGCCACCCAAGCTGCCGCCTCCAGCCCTCCAAACCGTCGCCTGGGCACCTCCAGCCCTCCAGGTCACGGCACAGGCTGCGGCCTAGGTTGTCGCTCGACCTCCGCAAGCCCCCCAAGCCACTGCCTGCGCGTCGATGCGAACCTCTAAGGTTCGATCGGTGTCTGATTTTGATCGGAGAACATGATTTTATTCATCTAAATCATATTTTTTGGTCCTAGCGAGCACGAGGATTGATGAGGATGATTGTATGAGTCTACCTATGTAACCAATCCTCTGTATGTTCATGTAGACTTGTTCACATCGGTCTGCTCCCTAGTTGAATTCCACCTTTGGTCGTCTTATCATCATGGCAGAGAACAAGGGTGACATTTTCTCATCCAGAGCCTTCATGGGCCTGACTCCCATCGCTAAGATGGATGGGACCAACTATAAGTTGGGTCCATGCAATTTCTCACCCTCATGCAGTGCAACAATAAGGAACACATTCTGACATATCGAGAGCCAATGGATAAGATTGGAGCAAATGCTTCCTGGAAGCAAGATGACATGTATGTGTGTGTTTGGCTATGTGGGACCCTCACCATATAATAGCTAATGATACCCTGAACCAGCCAACTGCCAATGCAATGTCGGACACTTTGGCTTCCACCTATGCTCAAGCAAAGAAAGAGGTCAAGATTCTTCAGCTACAGTTTGATATCTACAACGCGAAGAAGAATGGTCATCCTCTGCATGTGTACTACTCTTCACTCTGTGGCATGTTCGAGACGCTTCATAGCTATATGCATATTACGACATCTCTAGAGCAGCGGAAGTCTTATAGGAACTCCACAATGGTTGAAGTTTTCATGGCAGGCCTTGATAAAGAGTATGATGCATCGCGCAAACAACTTCTCACTGGGGCTACCATACCTCCCATGGAGGAGGCCTATAGCTATCTCAGCCGAATTATCATGCCTTCTACAGCCACTCCTCTGCCCTCTTCTGTTATGATCGCTTCTCATGGACGAGGAGAGTCGAGCCAATCTAGAGGACGCACCCCTCGTGGTAGAGGTGGTGGGCATCTATGTGGTCCTTGCACCTTCTATCATCAACCAGGACATGCAGAGGATACATGCTATCTGAAACATGGATATCCTATTTCAGGTCGTGTATCAGAACATTTTGATCCTTCAAAGACTCTAGCTTCCCATGTTGATCCTCGCATGGATGATACTGTCTCTCGTATTCGAGAGATCATGACTCGTACTGTTGGCACCACCACTACAGATACTGCAACCGTAGCCAGAGCCTCTTCGAGCTCTTCATGTATCACCTATGACTTTGTTGTTAGCATCGGTACATACATGACAGAGTGGATTATGGACTATGATGCTTCACACCACCTTTGTGGAGATAGAGCACAGCTGAGGACCTACAAGACTATACCACCTGGCAGATGGGTTGTCATTGCCAATGGCGACCCATTACAGGATAGGGGGATGTGCATTTGACGCCGTCCATGTGTCTTCAAAATATTTTATATGCTCCTAACTTCCAGATGAATTTAATTTCCATTCGTCATACTACTAAGGATCGGCATTGTCATGCCAATTTTGACCCCCCATCTCTTGTGTTTCAGGACATACTTACGGGTAGTGTGACTGGATGTGGCCGTGAGAAGCAGGGGCTATACAGACTGGTCTAACCTCCTCGCGTCGGTGCTTCTACTATACCTACTAGACCTGTCTCTCCATATCTGTGGCATCTTCATTTTGGTTGCCTTCCTCTGTAGAAGTTGTGTCATGTTCTCCCTCAGATTTCTGCGAGATCCTCCTTTCAGCATGATGCATGCCAACTTGGGAAGCATCACTATTCCTTCTTTCCATTCTGTTAGAGTCGGAGCAGTTCTCGGTTGATTGAGCTCTTACATTTAGACATTTGGGGTCCGAGTCGTGTTCCTAACCACCAGGGATATTGTTTTTATCTTGTTGTTGTCGATGATTTTTCTAGACTGTCCTGGATCTTTTTTTTGAAAAATAAGTATGAGGATGGGTATGTGATCAAGTATTTTATTAATGAGATAATGAATATTTTTTCTGCCAAAGTCAAATACCTTCGTTCTGACAATGCTTTAGAGTTCTGCACTTTACAGCTTTCTGAGTTCCTTAGATCTCTGGGCATTGGTCATCAGACCTCGTGTGCCTAGCAGAACGGTGTTGCTGAGCGCAAACACCGCCACTTACTTGATGTGACCAGAAACTTGTTGATACAGAGACATGCTCATCGTGCTTACTGGGGAAATGGTGTCCTCATTGCATGATATTTGGTTAACTACATGCCCTCGTCTGTGTTGGGAGAGAATATTCCTTTCTCGATTGAGTTTCCCGAGAAGGATCTTTTCACCCTTAATCCTCATGTGTTTGATTCTGTTGCATTTGTTCATGATGTCTCTCCTGGTCGTGACAAGCTCTCTCCTAGAGCTGTCAAGTGTGTTTTTGTCGGTACTCTCGTACTCAGAAAGGGTACCGCTTCTTTGATCTGCTCAAGCGGAAGTATTTTATCAGTGTTGTTGTCACTTTCTTTGAGTCTGTCATGTATTTTTCTCCTACAGGTGATAGACTTGCTTCATCTGACTACATGAATCCTTTTCCTATTGTCATACCACCACTACCACGACCTCCACCTCCTTCGCCACTACCACCTACACCTGCTCTTGTGGATCCTACTTCTGTTGTGACATAGTTTTTGCCTCATGTTTTTACTCACAGGTCTCTCTTAGTCCCCCATGTTCATAGGCCTTTCCGTCATCTAGCACGCCTCAGGTATGTAATGAGCACATTGTTTCTACTGATGGCACTACTGAGTTGTTTGTGTAGCAGGATTCGATACAGGTTGAGAAGGTGCCCTCTCAAGAGGAGACTCACGGGTTACGAACTTGGCTGGTGATCTTGATGTGTTGATTGCTCTTCATAAGCCGCAACGTAAGTGTGCTACTTGTCCTCTTCAACCCAGGTTTCCTTGAGCAGGTTGTCAAAGGATTTCAGGAAATTTACCCTACACTATCAACTGTGGAGATACCACGGTCATATCAGGAGGCTCTTCAGGACAGTCAGTGGAGGTTAGCTATGGAGGAAGAAATGGCGGCTTTACAGTCATGTGGTACGTGGAGTCTTGTTTCTTCTCCAGTTGGTGCATCCTTTGTAGGATGAAAATGGGTGTTTACTATGAAACACCATGTGGATGGCAGTGTGGATCGTTATAAGGCGAGACTTGTGGCACATGGGTTCACCCAGACATATGGGGTGGACTATCAGGATACTTTCTCTCCAGTTACTAGATATTCTACTCTGCGTATTCTACTCGATGTTGCTGTGACACGAGATTGTCCCCTTTACCAGCTTGATGTGAAGAATGCATTCCTCTATGGTGATTTACGGGAGGAGGTCTACATGCAGTATCCACCTGGATTTGTTGCTTAGGGGGAGTGTTAGAAGGTTTGCATGTTACATAAGACTATCTATGATCTTAAGCAGAGTGCAAGAGCATGGTTACAAAAGCTCTCAGACCTGATAGAGCAGCAGGGGTTTATGTGATCGAATGTTGATCACTCCTTGTTTGTGTAGAGGACTTAGAGAGGTACTATGGTCATTCTAGTTTATGTTGATGGCATATTGTTACAAGGAATGACGAGCAGGGCATTCAGGGTGCTAAGGACTTCCTAGGTCAGCAGTTTGTGACAAAGGACCTTGGACATTTACGTTACTTTCTTGGACTGGAGATTGCCAGGAATCGGTGAGGTCTTGTGATGACCTAGAGGAAGTACGTTACAGATCTTCTTTTAGAGACAGGCATGGCAAATTGCAGACTTTCCACTACTCCTATTGACCCGAGTATGAAGCTCTATGATGATGACACTGAGGAGATCGACAAGAGGAGGTACAGGGAGCTTGTTGGCAAGCTATTATATGTGACTAATACCATGCCCGACATATCCTTTACCATTAGCAAAGTGAGTTAGTTTATGGAGCAACCCAGACATGCACATATGGATCCAGTCCATATGATTCTGAGATATCTGAAAATTTCACTTGGTACGGGACTTCTTTTCAGTATAGGCACATCTCTTTCAGTTACCGCATGTGCAGATGCAGATTATGTTGTGTGTCCAAAGGATAGGAAGTCTACATCAGGCTTTGATGTGCTCATAGAGAATTCCCTAATTTCATGGAAAAGCAAGAAGCATATTATGGTTTTCAGATCGAGTGTTGAGTCAGAGTACAAAGCCATGGCGTAGGCTAGCATAGAGATGATGTGGGTCAGATATGTTCTTACTGACCTGACTATAGAGGTGCCTCTTCCCGTGCACCTCCAATGTGACAATCAGGATGCTCTCTTTATTGCCAACCCAGCCTTTCATGAGAGGACGAAGAGCATAGAGGTGGACTGTCACTACACTCGTGACATGATACAGAAGGGCCTTATCTCCACTACGCATGTCATCTCTGGAGACCAGATTACAGATGTTCTTACTAAGGCTTTAGCCAAAGGGCCTTATCAGAAATGTTGTTCCAAGTTGAGTCTGGTCGATATCTACGCTCCAGCTTGAGGGGGAGTGTTGAGATATTTGTTATTATTGTTGTTGTTGTTGTTTTACTTATTTTCTATTTCTTTTATCCTCTTTTTGTAATTTGTCCAATAGATTCCTCTCCTGTATAAGAGAACCTTAGGGCATCTTATTAATTAATTCATTCGCATTCCGTCAACAAGGTACAAATGACGTCCTACATAATGGAGATGCAACTGACTTATAGTGGACTTCCATGCAGGGTAGACTTGCAGTTTCCTGACATTAAGCAGAGTTCTTATAGTTATTTGCAACCTAATACGAGCCATCAATGGGCCCACACCTCTGTTTAAGGAGGAATATATAGAAAGATAAGGAGATAGAATCCACGATTGGTTGAGAGAGCTTGAACGAGGGCATGCTGTCGGTACCTTCTTAGAAGTGACAGATTTGACTACTTCCATCGAGCATGAGAGATTCCAGTCTTTGAGGAGATCCTTCAAAGACAATAAAAGTAAAGTCAAAAGAGAGCAACAGTATAACCTGATGGAGGTCGTATCAGTAGCTTCTCATGCAATGAATGAAATATCTGCCCGACTACATGCACCAGCAACAACTATTATTTCTGGACATTAGCCAAGACTTTGTTATCAGTGTTGATATGAAGGACCTTTCAGGAAGAATTGTCCGCAAAGATCGAGGCCAAAGAAGCCTAATCATACTCTAGTACAAACTCGACACCCAATATTGTTGTACCAAAGTACATTACAAACAGTAGGATCATCTTTCAATAGTCAAAGACGTGTACGTGGCATACGTCAAGGTAGGCTGTTACAACTGCAAAAACACGAGATTTAATGTTGCATCAACTAAAGATGGGCAAGTTTCTGCTTCAGTAGTTAGAGGTAATCGTTTAGTAAAATAGTTGCTTGTTCATGCATTTCCAATTCGAAAACTTCACACTCGTTTATTTCACTAGGACAAGATTCTCCATGGTTAGGTTTACCATTCAAAGTCAAGGGAACGTGTTGACAATTATTTATGTTGTTTGAGGTTCACCACTATTGTAGAGTCCCAGTTGGTGGTTGTCGGTTCCCAATGACATGCATTGATGGTCATCCCGATGGAGGATCTCAATATCCTACTTGGTATGGTTTGGTTGTCTCAGTATCGATCATCCGTTGACTGTTTTGAGAGCAGAGTCATCCTCAGAGTTCTTAACTTACCCGAATTTGAGTTTACGGGATTGACATATGATCGAGCTATCAGGTGCGTTATGACAGTCAGAGTCGAACGTTTGTTAAGTAGAGGTTGATAGTATTACCTCGCTTTTATTTCGATGAATGACGTGGAAGTTAAGGTCAAATTGACCGAGGTGCCAGTGGTAGCTGAATATTCAGAGGTCTTTCTAAAGAACATGACAAAACTATGGCACCTTACCATACAGTGCTGGTAGAATTGTGGGAATTAAAGATGCAACTTTAACTTTTGAAGAAGGGTTTCATACGATCACGTACTTCACCACGGGAAGTTCATGTTCTTTTTGTGAGTACAATAGGAATGTGCATTGATTACCATTAGCTTAGCAAGGCTGCAATTAAGAACATATATCCAATGCCAAGGATCGATGACATGTTCGATAAATTGCAAGGGACCCAAATTATCTCAAAAATAAACTTAATATTTGGGTATTATAAGCTAAGAAACAAGGATGACGATAACCCAAGAGTGCATTGAGGACTTGATATGGTCAACTATGAATTCATGGTCACGTCATATGGACTGAAAAATGCACTTGCAGCTTTCACGGCTCTCATGGATCTCTCATTGATCGTATTTTTATGCCATTCATGGATCACTTTGTTGTCGTCTTAATTGATGTCATTCTGATTTACTCCAAGGATAGGATTCAACATGAGAAAAAACTTGCTAGTGGCATTAGACATCTTAAGGGATAAAGGGCTTAATGCAAAATACAACAAATGTGAATTCTGGTTAGACCACTTATCATTTCTAAGACATTTGGTGTCTGGTGAACACATTGAAGTTGACCCCGTCAAGATTAAGGTTGTTGTTAAAAGGGAAAATCCCAAGACAAAATCAGACATCTGAAGTTTCCCAGGCTTAGTAGGATATTACCGAATGTTCATGGAAGGATTCTCAGGGATTGTACTTCCTTTGATCAGATTAACTTAAAATCCTAGGCTTGGCAGAGTATTACTGAATGTTCATGGAAGGATTCTTAGGGATTGTACTTCCTTCGACCAGATTAACTAAGAAGAAAGAAATGGGAGAGAAAATAATGAGCTCCTTATTCATGAGGCCTTAAGATTCTCTTATATATAGGAGAAACTTTTTGGTCAAATTAATAATGTAGATGAAAAGAAAAGAAAATACATAAAATGAAAATAAATATAACTAATATCTCAATACACCTCCTCAAGCTAGAGCATAGATATCAATCATGATCAACTTGGAACAACATCTCTGGAATGGCCCTTTAGATATAGACTTGGTGAACATGTACGTTGTTTGTTATCCTGAGCTGACATGAGAGGTGGAGATGAAACCCTTCTAAATCATGTCTCGAGTATAGCGATAGTCTAGCTTGATATATTTGGTCCTCTCATGGAATATTAGGTTGTTGGCAATGAAAAGAGCAACATGATTGTCGCATTAGAGGTGCCTAGGAAGAGGCACCTCAATAGTTAGGTCAGTTAGAGCGGATACCCATATCATCTCTGTACTCCCTTGTGTTATGGCTATGTACACTGATTCTGCACTAGATCTGGCGACCACCATTTGCTTCTTGTTTTCCATGACACCAACGAGCTCTGTATGAACAATACAGAGCCAGAGGTAGACTTCATGTCCTTGGAACATCCCACATAATATGCATCTGCGCAAGTTGTGACGGCAAGGGATGTCCCTCTATTAAATATAAGACAAATGCCAGGAGAGGTCTTCATATACTTTATGAAGTGACAAGGGACTGCATCCATTTCTGCATGTCTAGGCTACTTCATGAACTGACTCACTCTGCTCGCTGCAAAGGATATATTTGGCATGGTGATGGTCACGTATAGGAGCTTCCCAACGAGCGCTCTGTACCTCCTCTTGTCTACTTCCCATGTGTCATCATCAATCAACTTCATACCTAGGTTCATGGGAGTAGTAGCAGACATGTAGCATGTCATGCCCGTCTCAGAAAGAAGATATGTAATGTACTTCCTCTAGGTCATCACAAGACCTCACTGGTTCCGGATGAACTCAAATCCAAGGAAGTAAGTAGATGGCCATGGTCCTCGGTTACAAATTGCTGAGTAAGGAAATCCTTAGATGCTTGAATGCCATGCACATCATCCCATGTAACAATGATATCATCTGTTTAAATCTAGAATGCGGAAGCGAATCGATTAATAAATCAACAAATAACAAAAGAATAAACATGAATGCTTGGGATTTTACGTGGAACCCTACTCCCGAAGGAGCAAGATGAAACCATGGGAGAAGGCCTCAAAGGACCGGATATTCTATTGAACTTTCTCACCGAGTATACGGGGTGTGGGGCTCCTTATATAGCCCTACAGACAGACCAGAGTCACATCGTTCATCCATGTGGGACTAAACATAAATGGGTGGTAATTGGATCCTAGAGAGATCCAATTATCACGCTATTACATACTTCAACACCCCCTCTCAAGCTAGAGATGAGAAAGTTGCGTCTTGCAACAAAAAGAAAAAATATACACCAATCTTCACACGATACATCACAAAAAGAACATATGTATGTTGCTTGTAGAAGACCTCAACTCGATGACGGGTCTACAACTTTCAGGTCACGGGAAGTCGTATTCTCCACCATGTATGTAGAGTCACTACGATACTAGGTCACTGAAATGTATCTCTGTCGTACCTGGATAAGAATCATAATAGAAGAAGAAACCCAGCATTGAGTAGTAGTCGGGTAGTAGAAGAAGTACTTCCTGACGAAGAACTTGATGCTCGGTGAAGACGGATGATCAGTAGCAGTCTGGAGTGTCGGTCTATCGATCGTGGACGTGCAAAAGTCCTAAAGAATATGTTCATCTGTAACTCCCCTTTTCTCTCATACTTGATAGAATAAGAGCACATATTAAGCAGGGAGAAAAATAAAACTTTTTTTGTGCAATTCATTTTCTTTTCTTTTTTTATGTAGCCTTTTAACTTCTCTCTTTTTTTGTTCTTCTCTTCCTTTTTTGCACAAATCCTTTTTTTTGTAACCATCTCATTTTTTCTTAGCCTCTCTCTCTCTCTCTCGACCCTTCATTTTTTCTTGGGCCCTCCTTCTCTTCCTTAGGCCTTTCTTTTTTTACGTTGGCCTAATTGGGCAAATACATAGTAGAATACGGTGGGCATATCCTCCTTCTCCTTTCGAGTCTAGGGTTCCAAAAGAACCCAATGTCGTCTCCACTTCTGCGAGAGGGTTCCAAGCCCCTCTTCTTCCTTCGACTCGGTGGAGATGAACCCACCTCCGCTGGAGTGGCATCGCTTGGTGCCAGGACTTTAGAGAGGGGCACCACTTGGTCACCGATGGTCGGATGTGTCATCATCTCTTCCTGATTAGAATAGGAGCGTGTGGGGAGAAGCAAGTGCTGGACAAGTGGAGGAGCTTCAGTATGGAGCTGCCTGAAGCTTCGATCTGGAGGATCCCTCACATTGGAGGAGATGAAGAAATCTAATACTGAAGGAGATTGGGATTTTCCTGGAGATGTACATTAGTGTAGCATTTGTGCGCCTACAGAGATATGCGAGGGAGAGGAGCACGCTAGATGGGTGCTTTGAGATGTGGATCACGGTTATCACAAGTGTCACTAGGATTTTTATCGGGAGATCCCCAATCTCGTGTGTTGCAATCTGGAGGCCGGGCTTGCCTGCATCTTGAATCTCCATAACTTGAACAAGAATATGAACATGATCTTCACCATAAACAGGAACTTGAAATCGAAACTTCGAGAGAAAAAATGATCCACAAAATCGAACCACTCTGATATGAACATAATAAATAGATCTTCAAGAATAAACCCTATAATCGGTCGCTTTGATACTATGTTGAAATCTAGAATACGAAAGCAAATAGATAAACAGAGCAAGAAATAATTAAAGAACAAACATGAATACTTGGGATTTTATGTGGAACCCTACTCCTGAATGAGAAGGATGAAACCATGGGAGTAGGCCTCAAATGGATGGATATTCTATTAAACTTTCTCACTGAGTACATGGGATGTTGGGCTCCTTATTAACTCCACAAACATACCAAAGTCCCATCGCTTATCCATGTGGGACTAAACATAAGCAAGTGGTAGATGGATGGATTTGCTGGCATGAGGCACAAGCGAATGGAAACATATTAAGTCACATTCTGTGGTCGTTGCACCCCAACCCGATACAGTAGCTACGAGGTCCCATGATAGGAGGTTGTGGGTTGTAATAATGCTTCAAAAGAGGGATAGTCTAGTGGAGCAAGAGGAAAAGGTCCTTATGTAAATCCTATTGTAAATAGTACTAAAAAATGCAAAATCAAATATTTCAAAAATAAGAGACGGGCTAAAATCAAAGAAAAATCGATTCTCGTCAGAGTTATGTAGTCAATAAGTAAGCACATGCTTCAAAGTCAGAGTATCCATGTGAGCCTGCAGTTGGATGACTTGTCTACACTGGTCAAGCATCCCAAGACAGGTAGCTACACTGACTACTGTCCATTCTCTTCTCTACCTCCTCTTCTTGAGCCGGTTGAAATTGAACTTAGAAGGAATACCCCGCTCCTAGAGGAAAGAGTTGATGGATTGGGGAATTAGGGTCACCATGTTGGAGAACATTGTCTCTTTACCGCTTCAGTCGAGAGGAATTGCATATAACTAACATTGTACAAGATAGACTCATAGTTATAAGGGACTGTGTATGGACTAGACCTGTTATGACCTGGCTCTTGAGGAGACTTGGTTAGAGTTTTGTGGGTCTCAGAGGTTGTTGAGTTTCAAGTCCGCTTCCCAACAAGGTCAGACTGGGCTCCAAACTTTGATTTTATGATGATAAGTTTAAGAGCTAAAATCAACCCAATTTATTTCTTTTTCTTTTCTTTATTTTCTGATCTACACTTGTAGGTATGTGTTTCCTAGGGACTAGCGAAGGCAAGTATAGGCATAAAGGTGATGAATATCCATTTCATCACCTTTATTCTCTCATTTTGGCCTTAAATCCCTAGATAAATGCATGTAAATAGCATTAAAATACAAGAAATAGCATTCATTATTTGTACTATAAATAATGTATAAATTCATTAATTTATAATCTCAAAATAAAAGAATAAAAGAAAGAAAGAAAAAGAAATGAGATTCTAAAGGTATTGAATGGCCCTAAACCTCGAGATTAAGTCAAGAATTGACTTGGTCGACAAGGAATAAAGTAGGGGAAGATAAGGAGCAATAATTGCACAAAACCCCTAATTTTTATATCTTAATAATATGCCTTTTGGGACCTAATTTATTTTCTTATTTTTATACCTCATATAATAAACCCTCTACGTGAAAGTTGTGCATAAAAATACAAAGAGAGATACAAAACTAAATTAACTCAAAAATAATGCACAGTTTTCCCGAAGAATAAAAAGCGCAAAGGAAACTTCCCAGACACGTATCTTCTCCATACTTATTCAAAATTGACCAAGCCACTTACTCTCAGGCCCTAGGGGCTCAAGTCATGAAATTGGCATTCTTCTTCTGACTCCAATGGCTCCTACTCCTTCTACAATCGATCTCTCTTGAGGGAGCTAAAGACCGGAGACCTACTTTCCGGAATGCAGCTTGACAGAGCGGGCTCTGACAATACTAGACTTTCTCCCGGCTCGATGGATCGTCTTCCTCTCATGATTAATATAGTAGAAAAAAGATCATTTTTGACCCACGCTTCTGTTTACTATGAAAAAGTTATAACTCACCTTTATTGTTCATAAAATTAAATTATTTATTTAATGAAGGCGGTTTCATTCATCTTGGAATTAAGATGCAAAAATTAGCTTTTGGGCCCTCATTGTGTAATATACATGTATATAATATTCATTATATTTATTATTTATATTTTCACTTTCTTATATTTTTATATACTTGTAAATAGTATTTAAAATACATGTACATAATCAAAATAAAATAAAATCGTCAAAATTAAAATAAAATAAATAATATACTTCATATATACGTAAATTATACCTATAATATGCATGTATACGATTATTTAAGTAAATAAGTGAATTTGAAAAAAATATATTAAAAATATGTAAATGCATATTTAAATAATTTATAAATATATAAATTATGTACATAAAATTATAAAATCTAAAATACAAAATAAAAATAAAATACCTCACATATATGTTTTATACACATAATTATAAGTGTAAAAATTAATAACTAATAAATTACATTGTAAAAATAAAAACATAATAAAATACTACATAAAATAATAAAAAATTTTATGTTCTGACCCAAAAATATTAAAATCATCGATTATTTTAAATATTTTTTATAAGGGAATTATTCTTTTGTCCTTATTAGGCTGGCGTGACCAATGAGGAGTGAGTCCACGTAGACCTCAGTCAACTCCTCGCTCCTCATTGGCATGCGCCTGTCAGACGTAGGTGCCCTTGTTTCTAACCATTTTCATGCACGAGGTTTGCACCTTCTTGGCTTGATTCCTTCTTAACTTTTCTTCCTCGATCAATGCTCTTATATCCCATATGATTCTTCGATCTCTGTAGCCTCGATTCAGCTGTAAACCATAGATCTTCCCTCGCATGTACATAAGCTTTGCATCACTCCATTTTGAATTTAATCTCTTCTTCGTGCAATGGACCCCTAAAATCCACCATAGATGCATCGAGCTTGCTGACAGCGAGCGCGCCATCGGGTCTGCAGCGTGCTTAAGGTCGCGGAGAGGAAGATCTACCATCATCAGCGAAGATTCGACGCATGGTGTTGGACATGCGAGCCCACGGCGAGCCATTACGCAATAAATGTTATTGCATTTCACTCCTTAATCTGAAATAAAGAGTACATAATTTGCATAATAGGTCCCTTAGTACAATTAGGGTTATGTACCATGGCCATCTTGATGATCATACAGTTGTTGATTCAAGTATTGAATCATAGAGGCTGGTCCTTAGATGAATATCTAATGAGTTAGATTGAGGACTCATCAAGCACCGTCAAATGATTATTAAGAGATGATCTCCAGCCTGAGTAGGAGATGGCAATCCTTTCTCAGTTAGGTTGATATCTGACCGACCTCTTGATGCAGGTCCTCTACATAGGAATAGAGATTTGGAGGTGTCAGATTAGTTAGGTCAAAGAGTTGACTTAACGAGATCGAGATAACCAAAGTCCTATATCGTATGTTGTCATGATATAGGCACACATCCTCTGACCGGAGATAGATGTGTTACTATATGTCTGAGTATGTACATTTGGCAGACCAATAGGTTGATGACCTAATCAAGGTCTATACACCAACGCGTTGGTGTGCATATAAGGGCATATGAGTAATACGATCTCTCAAAGGGATCATACAGGTTCACTACTGAACCGGAAGACATGAGCTCACTCATGAGATATTGAGAAGAATCAAATTCCGTGCGCACGGTCGTCTCGCTTTGGAAGCTTGACTGAATTTGTAGGTTTGATATATACTTTTGGAAAGTATATTATCAAGACCTAGGTATGATATATTATTCTGAGTCTTCCAATATGCAGGATGTACAGGTATTGGGAATACCTGAGGGTGATGTGATCATAAACGATTGTATAACCATGACGCTTCCATTCCTAGGGAGTGATGAAACGGGTCTGGATTTTAGTGACTCCTCTCAGTAGAGAAGTAATCTGATCTTAGTCCAAATATTGGACATTAATCTGAATGTGATTCAGATTCAATGAGAATATTAGATTTGCGGTCTTGATTTAATCAAGCATCTGTGAGAGGCCCGAGATCTGGATTTGAGATGTAATCTCAATATCCAAGTCACTATACGTGGAACAATACAATCGCCATGTCCTTATCTCCAAGTATTTGCGGAGAAAGTGCATTATCCTTGAAAGAGTTCATGGATAATTCTATCGTTGATATATGTATCCAAGCATTGAGAAAATGGATAATTAAATGTCATTTAATTATTATGACAAATATGAATTTGATCCATATTATAAGGAGAGTTATATTAGATAATTAAATGTGATATGATTATCAAAGATGTGAATAATGTGAATGTTATTCATATTATTTGGGCACATGAGAATAGAGATCCAAGATGATTAAATGTGATTTAATTACCACGGATATGTATAATGTGGATAGTAATATCCAATTATTCATAGTATATTATAAATGTGATTTATAATGTATTAGAGAGAGCTAATTATAATTTATATTTGTTGACTAATTATTAATGTTTATTGGATACACATTGTCTAATTAATTGAAAATGTAAATTATATTTTGTTTTGGGTCGTGTATGTGATTCACAATTTACCAATGTCAAGATTGCAATATTCTCAAAATTAATTGTGAATTATTTTTTGGTGAATAAATCCCAACAAAAGTTGTTGGAAATAAATAATGGAGAAAATCAAGGAGGCATGCAATCTCATGGAAATCCATGAGATTGCCTCTATATGGAAGGAGGTGGGCGGCACCCAATTCCTATATGGAATGGGCAGCCGTCCCCCCTTGAATGTACATGGAGATGTAATCTCCATGTATATTCTCTCCTTATTTATTTATGTGATTTGGGATTGATTTATATTTGATTTTGTCAAATATATTTTAATCTAATTTAAATCACAAGTTGTTGGCTTTTTCCAACAACAATCTTGACCATTGAATTGACATAAATCAATCTCATCCATTGATTTTATATGTCCCATGGATTGCGATCCATGGATCCCAAAACCCTATAAATAGAGAGGCATACCATGCTCTCTCTTTACGCATACATGCTGTTGTAGCACATCTCTCTCTTTCTCTCTATACGCCTACTCTCTCTCTCTCTCTCCCTCTTATGGTCGTCCACCATGGATGCCCTAGAGAGGTTCTCCATCACCGCAGCACCGCCGTTATGCTGCCCGATCGTCTGCTCATGGATCTATGTCTCCTTCGGTGTGCCTCGCTCGTGAAGAAGATGCCGGATCTCGTGTGTCGAGATCAGGAGATCTACCGCTTGGATCATCAACATGGATTGCGAGAAGCACGCGGTTCATCCCCGCGCTCGCAAGCGTCTCCTCCGTCGGAACGGACTTGAGACAGGAGTCTCTTCGTTTAGAGACTCGATCGCAACCACGCTTCAAGAGGTAATCCTATTACTTATTTATGGTTTAGATGAAATGATCCGAGAAGTGTTCTTGGATCATATGGTTTTGTCGCATGAAAAATTTTTAAATTCCGCTGCATCGAGCAACTAGTGCGACTAGTCGCTCCTCGTCGTATTCGATAAGACGCTCACGCTTCCGTGATGCGCTTGAGGATCTAACCATATCCTTCAAGTGGTATCAGAGCCTTAGGTCGAAGGTTTTGGATACGATCCATAAAATCGAAGGCGACTTGGGTTCGTTAGGGTTGCGAACGTTTTATCGAATTTCATTTTCGCGTCTCTGTTTAGTGTATTTTTTTGGACCTGTTTAAATTGTTTAAACACGAAAATAGCACTTGTATTTTGTTCCCCATTAAATAAGTAAACCATAGGATCTCAGTTTACGTAATTTGGATTCTGTTTGCTCTAGATATGGTTGTTTTAATGAACATGTATTCACTGTTACGGGAACTGCGAATCTTAACGTAATTAAGGAGTTAATTACTGTTTAGAAACGCCTCGAAATGTGTGCAAATCACATAGATTATGTTGTAAATCAAATTAGGAAACTTACTTTGCTTAATTTGGATTTAAATTGATTGAGATATACTAATTTTAGTAAGTAGGGGTCACTACTGAAATTACTTTTCTAATCAAGAACCATGTGATCGTCAATTAGTGAAATTAATTGTTAATTTCATGAAATAATTATGGAAAATATTTGAGAAATATTGGATGATGATTATTTCTTTAATTGACTTGGCCTCAACCAATAATTGATTAGATTTAATCTAGATCAAAATTGGAAATACAATCATCAAACTCCTTCCTTGAATAGGATTGGGAATTTGTCTAGCAAATTTCCTTATGATCAAAAATGTTTTGATTATTACTATATGGTATAATTTCGGTTGAAGAACCGATGATCGTCTCAAGTACAAAATGATTGACTCGACATTATTTTTTCCCGAGGCGGATATGGTGTCTTGTCGGGGATCGCTGGGGTAGCGGGTTGCAACGTATGCGATTCGTCCCACTCCCGCCAGTACTGGCCATGACAACGGATGGGGAACGAATGATACCTGAGAGATCATGATGTATTTTCTAATTATTAAAATTCGAACTAATACGTATTTTGAGATAATACCATATATTCAAGTTAAATCTACTTTGTTGATTGAATTGGATTGAAAATTAATTTAATATGATTAAGTTAATTATATCCAATTAAAAACACTCTATTATAATAGATGTGTTATTTTCCTTGGAAGAATTAATTATGTGAATATGATTCATGATAATTAATTATGATTTGAATATGATATGGAGGATCACATAAATGACATTCATGGTCTCCCATCAAGGCGAAGGGTTCTGTCGCCAGATATTATATGTAGGAGACGCCTGTCCGAAGTGACAGCTCCTGCATATGATCCATTTGGATCTGGCTCGTCGCTTCTCAAAAGAGTAAGGACGTATGCGTAGTGACCCCAATATCGGGTCCTCATATTATTGGGGTGATATTAGATTGCGCATAGCGAGTTGTATTCTTGTTGACGGTTGGTTCAATTAATGACGGGTCAACATCACCTTAGGGGTGGTGGGCCCGGGTGTTAAAGACTAAATTGGAAGATGCAAGTTGGACTTGCAAGGCGGAATGTGTTCCCGCTTCTTTTTATCCGAGTTACAGGTTCTCATATTATTGGGATGTAACAAAGATAAGGAAGGAGATCCCAGATCTTGCTTGAGATATAATGGTAAGTATATCTCTTACATTGAAAGTGATAAAGGGAATGAACTTTCATTGTTGACATGGCAAGACAACTTTGATATAAAAATTCCTAAATCAAAGTAAAATATGTATATATAATATATACACTTATGCAAATTTCTTATTTCAGATAATCCTTCGTTAAACACACTCAATGTTATACTCAATAATAACCAGTAAAATATCATGGATTGGACCTGTAATCCAGATATTGTACTTGAAATTGGACACATAATGTATGTGTTTGCAATGTGCAAGTTTTCTTATAATAATGAGGAATGATGATCAAATAAGACAATAGGACTGAAACCCTAGGATTTGTATGTCTCTATAAGTCTTGATCTCGTCGAATATACTTTTAAAGTAACATGTCGATAATGATCGTAATTATCATATAATCCTTATAAAATCTAAGAAGATGTTCTGGCATACATATGTGCTCTCCACATATAATCATGAATGACATGGTTCTCTGCATTATGCAGAATGGTGGCTCTATAGGAGATGATGTATTCAAATTGTTTGAGTACCTACCTGAACCTAAGTTTTAAGAGTTTAAATGGATGTAGATACGATGAATGTCATCATTCTACTATCTATACTCTAGTCACTCATGAAGCTTCATAATATTCATATTATGAATTGAATGAAGCATGTATAAATGTTGAAATACTCTTATATTGAAATTTTTTATTTTAACCTAAGAGATCCTTTATCTTGAGCAATGGTTGCTTATAGATAAAGGGAGCGCAGTGGAAGCATGGGTTGAACCCAAGTAAGAATTATAGTCAAAGAGTTGTCTGTACTTCTGTGACTTCCATATGACATCCAAAGAGTTGGATGTATGCCAATACTGCAATAAGTTGATGTGTTGATAGTATGACTATCAAATCTATCTAGAATCCTTAGAGAAGGAATCATATAGTACATCAGATTAATCTACATATAATCATTGATATTGACTTGCTTATTTGATAAGATAAATTCTAATAATCTCAATCTTCTAATGACACTTGCAATTGGTTGCATCTGTATTAGAATATTAGAAAATTGATCTTAAGGTTTAATGGTCATCCATGCAGGAAGTTTTTGCAACAATTTCCATTGGATCGACTTCATATTTTCAGTGGGATCCCTTAGTCTTAGAGAATGTCTCTGTGATCCAGATATTAGAATACACTCATAGTTTATTTCTAAAGGTTGGAAATAAATATGAATTATGGAATAAATCATCATAGAGAGTTATGATGGATATATTTCAGATAGTAATCTAACATCTAGTGGACTCCACTAAAATTAAAAAATTAATGAATGGCTCATTAAGATTTCTAATACTGAAAATTAAACCTTTAAAGATCAATTACAGGATAAAGATCATTTGACAATGATCTGGCATCATGTTTTGGACATACGTCTGTTTATGAGATCAATTCTTGGGAATCAAGATGAAAATGAAGTAAAGGAACTCATTTAATCTTGATAAGATAATGAGGCTCCTGAAATCAGAAACTAAATAGACAATTAAAGATGAAACACTAATACTTCTTCAATAAGTTTGAGGATGTATTCCATGTGTCAGTTAAGTCTGAAAATGATTGGACTTCATGTGATGAAACTCCTGAGGATCATAACATGGAAAGATGGATATTAGCAATAAAAGTCTAATGTAGACTTCATATACAAGTCTTGTATATGGACCCTCAAGGATCCACCTATATGGGTAAGACCCATTAAGGTGTAAATGGATCTTCAAGAGAAAGAGGGAACCTGATGAGAAGGTAGAGACCTTCAAAGCATGGTTCATAGCCATGAGCTACACACCGAAGAGAAGACATTGCTTGCGATGAGACTTGCTCTTCAGTGACCATGTTTAAACCCATCAGAATATCGCTAACCATAGCTACACAACTTGACTATGACATCTTCATGATGTGAGTCAAGATTGCATTCCTCTATGAATACCTCTTTAAGGATATTCAAATGAAGTAGCCCCAGGGCTTCATGGTTGAGGAAAGCAAGGTTGCAAGCTAAAGAACTCCATCTTTGGACTCAAATAAGCTTCTTGTAGTTGGAACATAAGATTTTATGAAATTATAAATGTTATGATTTCAGATAAAAAATCTTGATGAACCATGTGAAGCTTAGTAGGAGTGCCATTGTGTTCATCGTGCTAAATGTAGATATTATTCTAATCATTTGGAATGATATAAGGATAATAATAAGTATTTTATAATTTGGTTGTTCCATACCTTGAGATATGATCTCAAGGATACCTCTTAGATCTTAGTTCTGAAGTCGTTCAGAAGCAAAGAGAAGAGGATATTGGGACCGTCACATTAGTAGTACACCTTGGATTTATTCCATTTTCCGGAAAATTCCAAGAAAGGCTTCTTTTCCTTAAGATATGGTACTGACCTATCTGAAGGGATAACACCTCAAAGAGTTGAGGAAGTAAATGCTAGAACTGCTTGCACTTGTGCATCAATTACGAGAAGCCGAAGTGTATGCTAGATGTGTACAAAAGCCATATGTCTACCATGCAGTGGGAGTAGTAAACTGTTACTAATCCTACTCTGGAAATAAAACACTTGGATGCAGTAATAACAATATCTTCAAATATGATGAAACTTAGAGATAGTGATCTCAAAGTCTAATAAACTTTTTTAAGACCTTGTAGATAGTGATCTATAAGGGTCTTAACTGTAGATACCTTAGGAGATAGAGATCTCCAGGAATGAAGGTATTCTAATAAGGATTATGGGAATACTGGTTATGATAATTAATAAGATGTAGTGTCAAGGACACTATAACCGACAAAAATTGAGTATTGGTTGCATAAGATGCAACATTCGCATTGGATGCGAGCACTGTTACTTGGAGATATGCAAGTGCCATAAAAGGACTTGGCATAGTCTCTTGGGAACAGAGTGACTGATCAGCTTACCTAGCTATTTTCTAAATGGCATATGATTGTCACATGAGTGTGGGTTTAAATGATTAGCCCATTAATGGCTCTTTGGGATAGTGGGAGATTGTTGGACATGCGAGCCCACGGCGAGCCATTATACAATAAATGTTATTGCATTTCACTCCTTAATCTGAAATAAAGAGTACATAATTTGCATTTCACTCCTTAATCTGGAATACTGATTATGGCAATCCTTTCTCAGTTAGGTTGATATCTAACCGACCTCTTGATGCAGGTCCTCTACATAGGAATAGATATTCGAAGGTGTCAGATTAGTTAGGTCAAAGAGTTGACTTAACGAGATCGAGATAACCAAAGTCCTATATCGTATGTTGTCATGATATAGGCACACATCCTCTGACCGGAGACAGATATGTTACTATATGTCTGAGTATGTACATTTGGCAGACCAATAGGTTGATGACCTAATCAAGGTCTATACACCGGCGCGCCGGTGTGCATATAAGGGCATATGAGTAATACGATCTCTCAAAGGGATCATACAGGTTCACTACTAAACCGGAAGACATGAGCTCTCTCATGAGATATTGGGAAGAATCAAATTCCGTGCGCACGGTTATCTCGCTTTGGAAGCTTGACTGAATTTGTAGGTTTGATATATATGCTTTTGGAAAGTATATGATCAAGACCTGGGTATGGTATATGCTTTTGGAAAGTATATGATCGATACCAACTCCCAATGATCAAAATAAGAAACTTACTAATAAAACCCTGAAGTAGACAGTATAAAGTTGATCTAATACTTCGGGTTTATTCTGAGTCTTCCAGTATGTAGGATGTACAGGTATTGGGAATACCTGAGGGTGATGTGATCATAAACGATTGTATAACCATGACGCTTCCATTCCTAGGGAGTGATGAAACGGGTCTGGATTTTAGTGACTCATCTCAGTAGAGAAGTAATCTGATCTTAGTCCAAATATTGGACAATAATCTGAATGTGATTCAGATTCAATGAGAAGATTAGATTTACGGTCTTGATTTAATCAAGCATCTATGAGAGGCCCGAGATCTGGATTTGAGATGTAATCTCAATATCCAAGTCTTATACGTGAAACAATACAATTGCCATGTCCTTATCTCCAAGTATTGGCGGAAAAAGCGCATTATCCTTGAAAGAGTTCATGGATAATTCTATCGTTGATATATGTATCCGAGCATTGAGAAAATGGATAACTAAATGTGATTTAATTATCATGACAAATATGAATTTGATTCATATTATAAGGAAAGTTATCTTAGATAATTAAATGTGATTTGATTATCAAAGATGTGAATAATGTGAATGTGATTCATATTATTTGGGCACATGAGAATAGAGATCCAAGATGATTAAATGTGATTTAATTATCATGGATATGAATAATGTGGATAGTAATATCCAATTATTCATAATATATTATAAATGTGATTTATAATGTATTAGAGAGAGCTAATTATAATTTATATTTGTTGATTAATTATTAGTGTGTATTGGATACACATTGTCTAATTAATTGAAAATGTAAATTATATTTTGTTTTGGATTGTGAATGTGATTCACAATTTTCCAATGTCAAGATTGCAATATTTCCAAAATTAATTGTGAATTATTTTTTGGTGAATAAATCCCAACAAAAGTTGTTGGAAATAAATAATGGAGAAAATCAAGGAGGCATGCAATCTCATGGAAATCCATGAGATTGCCTCCATATGGAAGGAGGTGGGCGGCACCCAATTCCTATATGGAATGGGCGGCCGTCCCCCCTTGAATGTACATGGAGATGTAATCTCCATGTATATTCTCTCCTTATTTATTTATGTGATTTGGGATTGATTTATATTTGATTTTGTCAAATATATTTTAATCTAATTTAAATCACAAGTTGTTGGCTTTTTCCAACAACAATCTTGACCATTGAATTGACATAAATCAATCTCATCCATTGATTTTATATGTCCCATGGATTGAGATCCATGGATCCCAAAACCCTATAAATAGAGAGGCATACCATGCTCTCTCTTTACACATACATGCTATTGTAGCGCATCTCTCTCTTTCTCTCTACACGCCTACTCTCTATCTCCCTCTCATGGTCGTCCACCATGGATGCCCTAGAGAGGTTCTCCATCGACGCAGCACCGTCGTTATGTTGCCCGATCGTCTGCTCGTGGATCTCCGTCTCCTTCGGTGCACCTCGCTCGTGAAGAAGATGTCGGGTCTCGTGTGTCAAGATCAGGAGATCTACCGCTCGAATCATCAACATGGATTGCGAGAAGCATGCGGTTCATCCCCGCGCTCGCAAGCATCTCCTCCGTCGGATCGGACTTGAGACAGGAGGTCTCTTTGTTTAGAGACTCGATCGCAACCACGCTTCAACAGGTAATCCTATTACTTGTTTGTGGTTTAGATGAAACGATCCGAGAAGTGTTCTTGGATCATGTGGTTTTGTCGCATGAAAAATTTTTAAATTACGTTGCATCGAGCAACTAGTGCGACTAGTCGCTCCTCGTCGTATTCGATACGACGCTCACGCTTCCGTGATGCGCTTGAGTATCTAACCATATCCTTCTCATGGTTCCTGCTCCCTAGGTACAATCAGCTCCTTTTTACTTACTTTCTAGGTATATATTAGTTGATATTATTATTTCTATCTAGGAATTGGCATTGGGTTGGGCCGGTCCGACCTGACCTAAACCCGAACCTAAAATTTAGTGGGTGGGTCGTGGGCCTCAAAATGAGTTCGAATTGATTATTGGGTCGGGTTTGATCCTGAGAAGGCCCAAACCCGCAAGCCTGATATCCCGACCTATACGATATAATTATATCCAGTATGTTCATGTTTGCTCCAAATACCATGTTCTAGCTTTCATATCCTTATTTCTAGCTTAGAATAAATACTGAAATCCGTTAATAATCATATCCATTAGCATGGATTGAGGACATTATTACATTAATATGCAAGATTATTACATTAATATGCAAGAAGGGATCTATGTCCTCAAGTGTTAAAGCATGTATAACTGTAAGTAACCCATATGTATTAGGTCATAGCGTCCGCATCTACAATAGAATATATAATGGTGAATTGAGTGTGGTTTAAGTCACTATATTCTTTTACCACATCTATTTCCAACATACAACTAATGTCAGAATTACGAATTAGTTAGCATACTTAAAGTATTAAACATGCACACATGCATAAGAAACAATCAGATAAATGCAAGAAGAATGAAACACATGATATTGGTGTACATAGGTGTTAAATTGGGCTGGACCGACCTGAACCCGGCCCATTTTGTTTGGGTTGGGTTTGGGCTTGAGACTGGAATTTGAAAATAAGATGGGCCTAGACCCAACCCATAAGCCCATATACTTAAATAGGCTTAGGCCGGGCCAACTCAAACCTGACCCGACCCGGCCCGATGCCCAACCCTATTTCTAGATTTTCATTCATGCTTTAATCCGTTGCTTTAACGTAAAAATTAGATTTTAGTTCGCCTAAGCTCTTGAGCTCCGGCCATCATCACCGCATGTGCATGCCTTGTTCTGACCTCACTTTCACCTCCACTACCGTCCCCCACTCGCTTCTCCTCCTTTTGAGCCATCCCCTTCACCCTGATCTCCTCCAAATCATGCGATCGATGCTCCTTCTGCCGCCCTTCACTGGAGCCCCCATTTCATCCCATCCTCGATGTTCATTCACAAATAAAAGCCCAGTATCTCCGCCAGTACATCACCTATCTTTCTATGTAGGTACACCGGTTGTAAGACCTCATTTGACGGGTATCTACACCATGAAACAACCCCAGGTACCTTCGACCTCCAAGCGCCCATCGATGGGGCCCAGATAATTTTGAGGGCATCAGCATCTTCAGAGGAGCTCTTGCTCCATTTCGCACTAGGTGGTAGCACTCTAGGTGGCCGGAGATCGGAGATTTGGCCGATTGAAGTTCGCTCAGGCAAACCTTTAACCTTGTTTGTACAGGTCACCTCACGACCATCTGATCAGGAGCTTTCCCCAGTTTTGAAGACCGTTGTTGGATCGAGCATATGCCCAGTCATTAGATTTATATTGAGATCAAATACGAGCTGACTATCGATGAACCGGTATGCGCCAACGTGGACCAAAGATCAAGCTTAAGTGAATCAGATCCAGTCGTCCGTTCGCACGCATGTGGGGTAATTTTGCATCCTATAGATGCATTTTTTATTTACTTTTGGTATATAAACATTCCTCTGTAGTTTAAATATTTTTGCAATATTTGTAATTTGAACCCTACACTTTCCTCTATTTGCGTGTAAGTCTGGGGTACGTCACCTCTTGTACGCATACACGTGAGGCTGCAGGATATTTTGTACCTAAACCATTGCGTGTATTTTATTGTGATTTAGTCCTGTAATTTTTATATTAAGTGTATTTTATGAAAAATTGCAATCGGGACTTGAAACTTTTGTAATATAGCAAAAACACCCCTTCATGTTCGTATAATATTGAAATATTAGGCATTTTGCATGTTTAACTTTGGATTTTTGTAGGGTATTCAAAAAAGAATTAAAACTTTTAAGAAATTACATTTAGGTTCCTGCTAGTATTGTATTTTATTTTTATCAATTTTCTTTTATTAAAAATATCTCTAATGCCCTAAAAATTCTAGAAAAAATAGGTTAGATGCCTTAGATATTACTTTAACACACATATTTTTATTAGGACATTTTCCCATATTTTTCTATTTATTAAAATTTAAAAACATGGCATTTATTCCCAATTTATATTTAAAAATACAAAAAAAAATAAAATCACTTTTAAAAATTCCAAAAAAATAGAGTATACTTATTACTATATTCTATCACTCTATACCAAAAATAACAAAAATATAAAAAGAAAACACTAAGAAAAACCCCTTAAAAAACTCATAAAATAAGTAAAAAATCCTAAAAACTAAAAAATTAGATTTCCATTTATTATTTTTATTTATAGTATATAGTATAAATTTAAAATATTTTTAAGTAATTTTGGGCCTATTGAATCTATTTTTAAACTCAAAACAATCCGACCTATTATTATAAATCACTTTTTTGACATTCTTAATCAATTAAAAACACAAAAAATAAAATAAAAAACTTAAAATAGACAAAATCTAAAAAAATAAAAACAGATTATTTTGTAATTTTTGAGTATTCATAGATTTATTTATAAATATAAAACCATATATAGTATATATATACTTAACAATACCTATATAGTATTATAATTTCAATTATTATTATTATAAATACCTATAAACATATTTTAAACCTTTTAAAAAATAAAAGACTGTACTTGATTATATTTTCTGAATTTCTATATATGTATTATTATGTATATCATATATAGTATTTATGTTATACATATTATTGCATATACACTCATTAAATCTTTATAAAACAAAAAATATAAAAAGAAAATATAAATTATTAAGGGATATTTACACCCATAACTCTTAAGTTTTGTAATTACCCCAGAAATCCTTGATTATCACGAATTACATCTAGAACCTCAAATAATGATTAACCTTTACATGGCATAACCCTGTGTCAAGTTCCGTCTTAATTCTTCGTTAACTCTGATGGAAAAAGTCATATGTTGACCATTTTTTCCTTTAAAACATATCATATTTATAACATGATGCCATTCTGTAGATCAAACAAAATGATGCACCGTCCCCCCGACAATCCCCAGGCCCTCCCGCTCTTCCCCGACAAGGACCCCCCCCCCCTCCCGCACTACCGAGGAGCCCCGCTCCCAGCTCTTGCTCCTCCGCGAACCCCCCCCCCCTCCCTTGCACCCCCGAGGAGCCCCGCGCCCAGCTCCTTCTCCTCCTCCGCCCTGCAAGCCCCAGGTCGATGCTCCCCCCCTATACGCATCTCTGCCCGCCTACCATTCACCAACTGCTGCAAGCTCGAACTCACCTCCCCCTCTTCTTTCTTTTTGATTAATCTCAGTCGTTAGATTACTGATTAGTTAGATTAACTCAGCCATCTGGTTGAGTTAATGGACTAAACAAACGGAAGGTTATGGGTGTAAAATGGAGCAGTTATTCAGGGTCTTAAGTGTAATTCGTGATTATCGAGGGTTCCTGAGGTAATTACAAAATTACTCAGGTTTATGGGTGTAAATATCCCAATTATTAATTATAAAAACAAAAAATATATAAAACATTAAAAATCTATTAAAAATTAAATAAAATCAAAAACCCGCAAAAATATTCAAATAGATAAGAGAAGGAAAATTTTGGATTCACTTCCCAATCTATCATGGTTGCTCCCTGATTTCGACACTCTACATACTTTCACTATAAACATACTTTGTAGAGTTATAATAAATTTTAACTTCACAAACATATTGCATTGCTTTCATTATATGTGGGTTAATTATTGTTTGATTCGCTTCTTGTGTTCAGTCACCTCAGCGATTGCTAATTGTGTTCGATTAGCAGACCAGCCAAGAGCATGCCAACATCGTCTAAGACATTTCGTATCCAATGATACCTCACATCAATGTGATTCGACCTTGCCTAAAAAGTGGAGTTTTGCCAAGGTGAATAGCACTCTGACTATCACAGTAAAGCACATACTTGTCTTAACCAAAACCAGCGTCCTGCATGAACTTCTTCATCCACAGAAACTCCTTGCATGCCTCCATAGCAGAAATAAACTTGACCTCTGTAGTGGATAAAGTAAAACACTTTAGGAGACGAGACCGCCAAGAAACTACACCACCTGCCAATGACATCAAGTAACCTAATATATACCTTATCCCATCAATGTCACTCACCATGTCTGAGTCTGTGTAACCAAGAAGAATAGGCTTCTCTACTCCAAAGCAAAGAGAGTGGCTGCTAGTACCTCTAAGATATCTCAAGATCTACTTGATTGCTTCCAATATTTTTTCCCTAGATTTGAGATGAACCTACTAACAACTTAGACTACATGAGCAATATTTGATGTCATATAAACCATGGCATATATGAGACTACCTATGGATTATGCACGGGGAATTCTCTCCATATATTTCTTCTCTTCATTTATTCGGTGGGATATCTTTGGATCCCAGCTTGAAGTGTGCTCCAAGAGGTCTGCTTGTTAGCTTTACGTTCTCCATATTAAATCTTTGAAGTACCTTCTCTACGTACTTCTCTTGAAAAAGCCATGACTTCCTTACCTTCCGATCACGTGTGATCTTCATGCCCAAAATTTGGTTTGCATGTCCCAAGTCTTTCATAAAAAAGGACTTACTCAACTCCTTCAAATGAGAAATTCTCCCACAGTTGCGGCCAACAATTAACATGTCATCAATATAAAGCAATAAAATGATGAAGTCATCACTTGAGTATTTCTTCATGAACACATAATGCTCTAAAGTAGTCTAGGACTAGCCATACCTCCCCATGAATGACTCAAATTACTTGTATTGTTTCCTCGGCACCTGCTTCAAGCCATATAGGCTTTTCTTCAACCTGCAAACATAATCTTCCTTCCCTTTGACTGTAAAGTAGGGTTGAACATTAGGTTGGGCTAACCCGACCTGATGCTTAGCCCCCTTAACCCGAACCGAGCACAAGCCCGCACTTGAAATAGGCAGGCTACGGGCCTTTTTTGGGCCCAATTGCAATTTCAGGTTGGGCTCAAACCCTATAGGGCCCAAACCCACAAAGCCCAATAGCTCGAACCCCACATATAGTTACTATATTTCATTTACGAATTTCAATTGTTGACGTCATTTCGTATATTGCTTTGAGAGGCAGCGAATGCATATTTCAGTTATCGTTCTTAATGACTCATCATAACATGCTCAGGTCACTACTAGGTCCGCTAATTTCTTCCGCATAGCTCCATCAACAGCTAAGACAACTTGCAACTGTAACAAACATATAGAGAGTTACAACATTATTATTGTAATAGCATGATATGTGGAAAGCGAGTTAGGGGACTTCATACCTGATCTATCAGCGTGTCGACAATTTCGATAAGAGTGGCTTTCCAGTAATTATCTCCATCAATATAACCCCAAAATCATATGTGTCGATTTTTTTGTCAGGCTTTACCATGCAAGGATCCAGTTTGCATTTCAGTTTATGTAATAAACAGTATTCCTCATTGCAAATGTAGAATGTCATATCAAAATCTAAAAATCACAATGTGCCTTGTATTAACATCTTTCGCTCCACTTGAAGAATTACTGATCGTGAGCTACAATAGTCATGAAGGAAGGATTGATAGATAACTTATATACCAATTAAAATTACCAAATATACAAGTTTCATATTGCGTTTATTTGCTACCTTGGTATTGATATCATCTGCTAAGACTAGAAGGTTATAGATGTTGATCTTGCCACCAGGTTCTGATCAAGGAGAACATTCGTCATCTTAATGTTATTTTCAAATAATCCAGGGACTACTCCAATATGTATTCTCTATGTAAACTTGATGACGTGCTTCATTAACATAGGTTTTACAAACTTGTGTCGAATGTATATATTACTGACAGAGCTGCTAGAGGAAATGTAGTGGAAGAAATTAAACTTAATTGGAATGACATGAATTTTAAATTTTCAAATTTGCTATTAGGGAATGAATAGCTGATCAGAATCTTCTCCATTTCAAATGCAAATCTGCATTTATTTTTTTAAATGCATTTGAGATAAGAGTTGAGGCATCTAAATGGCTCGACCCGGCTTGAGCCCAACCCAATAATCTTCGAGTTGGGTTCGAGTTTGGGTCTATATTTTAAAAAATAAACGGGACTAGGTCCAACCCGTTAGCCCATATACCAAAATAGGATTGGTCCGAAACAAGGCAAACCGAGACTGGGCTCGGCCCATGCTTAACCCAACTGCAAAGCCCTCTCATTGCAACATGTAAATTTCCACCTCTAGGTTACCATAGAGAAAAGATGTCTTCACATCCATCAGTTCAACCTCCATATCAAGGCTAGCTTCTAAACTAAGAACCACTCAAGAAGAAGACATCTTCCCCATAGGAGAGAAGATCTCCTCGAAATCAACTTCCTTCCATTGGTTGAAACCATTCTCAACCAACCTAGCTTTATACCTTGGATTTGTAGAGTATTCATCATGTTTCACTCTAAAAATCCACTTCATCCTCAAATGCCATCTTGCCTTTATGCAACTACACAAGCTCAATGGCGTGGTTGTCATGAAGGACACCATCTCTTCTTTCATAGCTTCTACCCATTTTCTTTGTTTGCATCTTGCAAGGCTTCCTCATGGCATTCAGGTTCATCATTGTCTATCAACAAAATGTACACACACACAAAATATCTGGTGGAGGGTCATGTCTCCCTCACTGGTCTCTACTGAGGTACCGCATCAGAAGAAGAAGAGCTCTCGTCATCATGTCTATCATCATCATCGCCATCATTTGCATCATCGGGAGTGGAGATCTATGGTACATACTCCTCATCTCCTGCTCTTGCATTTGCTCATAAGCATCATTTGGAACCACATGTGGAGACCTCTACAAAGGGATTGGTTCCACATCATATGATTGATAGATGTTCGAAGGAGAGTCCTTAACAGCTTTCTGGATGTCTTCAATATTTTGATCTTCAGAAAAGACCACATCACTGCCTCTTATCAGCTTTTTCTCAACTGGATCATACAACCTGTAACCAAGCTCATCTTGGCTATATCTCAAGAAAATGCATTGCTGTGTCTTTGCGTCCAACTTGGACCTTTCATCCTTAGGAACATGCACGAATACATGGCATCCAAAGACCCGTAAATGGTTGATTGAGACATCCCTTCCATGTCAAACCCTGTCAGGAACATCACCATGCCAGGATACATGTGGAGAGAGATTAATAATATGAACATTAGTAGAAAGTGCTTCAAACCAAAAAGAGTTGTACAATTTAGCTTCGGAGAGGAAACCTATGACTCTCTCCATCAAGGTCATGTTCATTATCTCTACAACACCATTCAACTATGGCATCTTAGGTAGGGTCTTCTGATGTCTAATCCATGAGATCTGCACTACTCATCAAACAACCCAATATACTCACCACCATTGTCATTGTAGATGCATTTAAGCTTTTTTTTAGCATGGAAGTCATATAAAGCATCAAGAACTTGGTCCTTCCTCTTCATGGCATAGACCCAAAGTTTCCTAGAAAAATAATCAATGAATGTAACAAAATAAAGTGCATCACTGGGATAAATTACTTTAAATGCACCACAAACAGCAGTGTGAACCAGTTCCAATGCATGCATCTTCCTAGAATGTGGATGACTCTTAAAGAAGACTTCTGTCTGCTTCCCAGCCAAGCAATGTGGACATCTCACGAGCTTCGCTTTCTTGACATATGCTATAGGTTCGTCCTCTTCAAGCACTGTAACCCCTTCTCATGTTATGCAGCTACAACAACTTGTTCATTCCTTTTTCTCTTGTTTGTCCCCACTATTCTTACTATCTCTCTTGAATTTGAAATAATACTTCTCGATGTGCCCTTTATTCTTGCAATAGTGGCACTCCATGTTATGATATATGGAATTGGACTTGCTGCTATTGTTATCTCAGCCCTTATCAGTCTTGATCATGATCCTCCTCCTCCTGTTCTTTGTGACAAGAACCTATGAATGTGAAGATCTTCCTTGAATTTTTCTTGGCCTTCACATATAGTAGATCCTTCATCTTGTTCTTCCACAAAGTGTAACTAGTCCCATCAAGACTAATCATCAGGCTCGAACTAACTCTGATTTGTAATCCGTCACTAAACAAGCTCTAATACCACTCCCTTTTGGGAATAAGTAATTCCACGAACGATGCCGAAGCGTATTGAGTCGATCAACTTGATGGATTATCAAACAAATCAAATGACACAATAACCATGAATAATCCAAATAACAAGAAAACAACCACAATCACAAGCACAATCAAAACAAGGGATTTTAGCGTGGAAACTCCCAAAATGAGTGGGGCAGAAATCAATGGGCCTACTCGACCCAATCAAACTTCTCCACTAGATATGGTGATCATAACGTTCTCTCTATAGGCTATTCTTATCCAAATGGTGTATCAATAAAGAACCACGCCAACACAAATAAAAAAGGACAAAGGTAGAGAAATGTCGCCCAAAGATGCGGCCCTAGCAACTCCACGGTAGCCACAACTCGGCTCCTCCTCGGTGTGATCTTTGGTAGCAAGTGGTGGCCTAATCCAAGCAAATACGAGGTGGAGTGGAATGGAAATGGTGCAGCCATAACCCTTGCAAAATGCAGTAGCAACAACAACGGGAAGGGGAGAAACGAATGGTCGAATTTGCGCAAAGGGTTCTGTCCGTTAAAACCTGGAAATGGGATTCGCAAATTGCCTCATGCCCTTTTGGGCATTTTTGCATGGATATCCGGCGTAGGTTGGAATAAAGTTGGAGTGAATACAACCCAGTTGGGGGAAGGCGGATTGCTTATCTCTCCGAACTATGTGGCGAATACGTGCATGTAGTCTCTAACCGCCAAGAATCTATTGCTCTGATGCTTGATTCTCAAAAACTCTTCGGTTCGGGAATAAGCAGGAATAAGGATTGGGAATAAGGAGAATAAGGGTCTATTCTTTGCTCGGTTGAAGGATAGGATTAAGGAGAATAAGGTGAAATAAAGGTAGGTAAGGTGAGATAAAGATAGGAATAAAAATGAAATAAGATAAAATAATGGGGAATAGTCGTACAACAGGGAAGCGTGTTGGAAGGAAAATGGCCTCTTATTCTTCTCTATTCACAATCCTTATTCACGTACCGAACAGGGCCTCAGCCTTTACTCTATTTTCAGTGGATGTGTGCGGCATCGACTCTTAGAATATCTTTATCAGCGTATGAACCTACACCTTTATGGCATGATTTTATAAGATTATTTTCCAATTCCCTCATCGCCATTATGCAGTAATCGAATGTCTTTAGATGAACAAAAGGAGCCATTTTAGGATAAAAATATGACATTTAATAGTTTGGGAAAGATCGAATAATGCATTTTCAAGACCTTATTAGGGAGAATGGCTAAACCTAAGGGAAGGAAATCAGAGTCAATGATAAGAGATAGACTAGGCCCGATTAATGTTGAGTTAGTCTAGGAATTAAGTAAAGAATGGTATCCAAGTGGTGAACATATCCATAATGCGTTGTATTGGAATTGCACATTATCATGTGGGAGCGTACTTGTTAGCGATACATTTTAAAAAAAAAAAGAGGCACTACAATTAATATTGCTAATCAAATCGAACTATAATGAATGAATGAACCCATGTCCAAATTTGATCCATTAAGAAAAGTCGTTAGTTTGACTTCAAATTGGGTTCGCTAAGTTTGAATAAGATATATTCGAGTTCAAGTTTATTTCAATTTCAAAATTCATGTTTGCTTCGATAGCAGGACAAGCTTGTTAAAATAAATAAGCTCAAAACTAATTCAAAACTGTTTCAAGATTAGTGCAATAATTAAGTTTCATAGTTCGAAAAGTATTTATAAAAATAAGAAATAACTTGAATTGAAAGAAGATTTATCCTCCCTAACAATAGCCAAGTTAAAGTTGAAAAATAAGCTTAGATCTATCGTTTGTTTTATCTTACAAATATACACTATCAAGTCTAACATTAACAACAAAACTTTCTACCTATGCATAAATACGAAATTGTATGTGGATTTGTGTGTGCATTACATATACATATACATACATATGTATGTATGTATGCGTGTCTTAACACAAACAATATTTATCAAACGAACATATGACATGATCATGCTTGATTTTTCAACAACTCGTTTAGAAATTGATAAACATTTCCCGTCCTGTTTGGAACTTTTAAAAAATGACTATTAACGAACAAACTCTAATCAGATATGAGCATATATAGTCTAATTAACATTCCTAACCACAATTGTCCGAACATGTGACAACACCATGTGTGCTTTAAAGCCTTATTAAAGGAAGGCCATAGATTCGGATTTTAAAACTTATTATCTTTTTTCTTTTCTAAAGACTAGTTACTAAGAATCAGAGCTTCATCGTAAAAGAACAAGCTTCAAATCGTAGCCATAATCCATTCTTATAAAAAAAATCTAAATTTAATATATCACCAACATTTAGATATGTTACAACCGTTGCACTTTGCGACGTCACTGATGTTAAAGTGGAGTGGCAAACGTTTCCATACATCTTAGGAATAAAGACTGCAAAGAGATTGGCAGACCAAACTCGAACTCAAATATAACTAGTATCAAGCCCGCGCTTCGCTGCGTTATTAATTTGAAAAAATATATGAAATAAAATTGATACGTTTAAACAAAAATTTCAGCTTGTCTAATAGATACTATATTTATTATTATCAGTTCTCACATTTTGTTCTTTCTTAATATGGATGTTGTAAATATTTGATTTTTTTCTATATTTTAAAATAACGTGTATTATGTTATATACAAATATATGATATTTAAATTACAACACATAATATTATTTATTGTAAAATTTGTTTCCTTGTAATTTATAATGGAAGTCATATTCAGTGCTAAAAAATTGTATAATACAGACTATCTATTGATTTTTTCATGAACATTTCAATCAATGGTTATTAATTTGACAATGATTAACATATAACATCACTTGATAATTATTGTTATTTATCTCGTTAACAAAATATAGAACAATTATGACATTCGTTGCAAATATAACAAATCAAAGATAATATTGTGATGAAAAATAATCGTTATAAATTTAACACCGAAAGATATGGCATCATATATTAAATCACATGTTGTCAATGGTCAAATTTGATTTTAGCGATCCTTATCTGCTTCTATTGCATTATTTTTCCTAAGATGTAGGTATTCTTAATTACATATATTTTAGCTTTTTCTAGCATGCAAATAAGTTATTTAATAAAGTTGTATTTTTCTTTCAAAGTTGACGAAATATGCTATTTGACCATATAAAAGATAAAAAGAGATGAAAATTATATTTCACAATATGAATACATATAAGAAAGATAGAGTAACATGGCAGAACTTCAAAAAGATTATTATCCACCAACCATCAATTTATTAGGTGTTTATAAAAAATTCTTAGTTTTCAAAATAATCGTGTACAAATTAAGATATATTATATTTTTGTTATATATGATAAATATTCTTTCTTTTTATAAAAGATGGATTAAGGGGTAAGCGCATATGGTGAAAATAATCAACAAAGTACTAATCGGTGATGCAAATCTTTTTTGACTAAATAATAGGTTAAAGGTTGTAGTTGTTATTGGAATACTTTTAACGTGCACAAACATAAAGTTTAATAAAAGCAAAGGGGGTCTGTAAAATGACAAAAAATGTGACTGAAATGGAGTGGGTGCATGAGATAATGTAGGGAGAGAGAGAGAAGGAGATGAATGTGACATGTGTTGAATTAGGGAGAAGAAAAGCAGTGTTCAGAGTTGCATGAAATAAAGAATTATTTAGACAGAACACTCATTACGATAATTAGTAATCATATTTAATATTATTGTTGTTATTTATTTATCTTCTTCATTCAATATTATAGAAATCATACTTACACATTCTTACATTTTATCGCTCTCATTCAACCATTCTTACTAATTAAGGGGAGATCTTTCAACATAATCACCCAATTTTCATTATACTATTTCTCTTAAATTAGACTTGAGATAGAAGAAAATAGATCTATTTTTATTATTTCATATTAGTTTAATCTGAAATCTAAGTAGAAAATATCATAATCTCAACTTTAATAGTGTAAAAGTTGTAATTGTACAATGAAATATCAACATATTTTTTTTCAATATTGATAAAAAAATCTCCATGTTAATTAATTAATGAAAATGGATTTATGGACTCTTATTTTCGGGTTATATCTCACTTAGATCATATCATGTCTTAGTTACAACAAACAAAGAATGGATTTAACTAACACGTACTTTGAACATGTGTGTGTTTGTAAAGTTAAAAATTTATTCTGTCCATGCTATATTAATCGATATAGACTATTTACATGTTATTTAAGTCAAGTAGAGAGTTAAAAATACTATTTATTGTTATAAATACGAAAAAAAAAGATAAATAAAAGAATAAGATGGAACTTGCGTATAGTTATATAGTTAAACAAAGTTTTCACTTTCAAATATATTTTATTTTTTCAAAAAAGGTAACATTACTAATTATACCTAAATAAAATTTTAGGTCGAGTCATCTTTTGGATTTTTTTTCTATTGTATAATCTTTTATTTCTTTTTATAAATGATTTATTCTATCAAAGTTCTAATAAATATAATCTTAAATATATAAGATTAAAATTTCAAATCTAAAGTATCTAACAATCTGATAAGATTTCTAAGATTTTACACTATGTGCAAATGTATAAAATTTTATCTTAAAACTTAGCTTTGCTTACTTTTTGTTTTTTTCTTAAAAAGTTTTAACTTTATTTTTTATCACATTAAGATGACAGTAATATTAATATTTCTATTTCTCCTCATAAATAGCTAGTTTTTTTCATTCATATATATATATATATATATATTGAGTTAATATTAAAAAAATGAATTATAGGAAGATTGTAATTCATAAAAAGATTATAATTTAATTATATTTTACAATCTAAATAAAAAATAAAAGAATAACATGAACAAATTTCATAGAGGAATCATTATCCATCTATATTTCAACTAATTTCTTAGCTCACTCTAGATAATCCTTTTTAATATCAAATACTAAGTATTTTGATATATATGTATATAGTTACAATTGTCAAAATAAGTTAGAATGAATTGATGAAATTGATACTATTTTCAAAGGCAATATAAGTTTAAATATAGAGAGTGTCAAAGGTAATATAAAATTTAAATATTGAGAAATTGAAGAGAGAGATTAGGAGAAAGGAATGCCGTTTTTCATTTGTGGAGAGGGTGCAAGCCACGGCGTGTGAATTGGAATAGGATTCCATATTTTTAAAGGGAGGAGAGAGAGATTGTAAGTGCGGTTGGGAAAGTGGATGGGAGCAAAAGGGAGGCTGACACATGTTATTCGTTTGCAAATGGAAAGGAAGGGGGAGAATGGACTTGCGAGGCAAAACGCCTGAGGTATCCACGTGTCAAAAAACTGGGTAAAAACCCAACTTTAAAATAGGTAATAGATAATTTTCCACGGAACACCATTTGAGCTGGAAATCTATAAATATAAAATTTTAAATTTTCCCATCAAAAAATTAAAAAAAATAAAAACTTTTAAAATGTCACATAATTTAATGGACATGTATAGCAGAACAATATCCGGTGCAGGTAGAAATCATAGACGCTTTAACTAATACACAGGAAATTCTGCACCTCAATATTGATTTATGCAGATATCAACCAATGAGGAAAGAACACACCATCATTCACAGGGATATAAGACAAGCCTCCTATTTCATCAGAATAATTACTACGTAGAGATCCTCATCATATGCAGAAGCTTTTTTTTCTCTAGTTAAGCTGCGAAGGATGTGCGTGATCTACACATTTATTTTGGACAAGTTGCATGCCAACTAAGTATGGGAGAAGAACAAGCATAAGGCAAAGCTCCAGCAAATCCCCATGACATTTACCAGGTGCCCAGGTAAACCTGAGAACTGAAATCTTTGGCCTATTCCAACCTCCGCCACGATGACTAAATCTGATATATCATTACCTCATGATCAGAAAAACATGTGGATTAAATGACAATCCACATTACAGATGTTACAACAAAAAATCATGGCAATTCCTATAACAGCAACATGGGTCAACATCAGAGGCCGAACATCACGTCCATAGCTTTGGAAAAAAAGGATTTGGTGGGAGTCGCAATGGCTCCATCCGTCCGTCGTCCATCATCAATAATGCTGCCGTCATTTGGTCGCAAAACGTAAGACGATGGCTTTAACATGCTAGAAGCAGTTGTGCTTCTGCCATTTGTTAAGGGTGGTGGCAGTGAAACCATGAAACCCTTGTTGGGGTTGCTAAGTTTCTCATTTAGGAACTGCCGTTGCATCAGATCCACGCGCTTCACTCCAACTATGAGGACACTGTTTATCTGAACTCCATTCTTCTGGAGTGCTTTCTGGGCGTCATATTTATTCTGATCAACAGTGAAATGACAAATTACAGAATAATGTTAATAGCATTCCCACAATCCTTCTCTAAATACTTTGTCATTCTTGTTTACAAAAAATACAACATTAACTGCAAACTTGAAATGAGCAAAACGAAAGCAAAAATTTCTAATTATCAGACATTAAAATACTAAGTTTAGAAGGAAAACAGAGAGGGACTGAAACATCGCACTCATCCAGCAGAGATATAGTTAAAATCTGAGTTCCGGAATATCACCCCAAGATTCTTTACAGACAGACCAAAAGGATGGGAAAAGATACATGTAACTTTATAGCAATGACAATTTATATTTATCGTCCCAATGGAATGCATAATTTGCTCAAACAGAACTATCAGGCAATTTCGAGTAACTTGGAGTATTTTAGAGTACAATGAAATCTTCAATATACGCTATTCCTGCTATATGTTCGGAGGGAAAAGCAAGTGTTAGAGACTATCAACGAAAACTGGCAAGTAATATCCAGTCTGACTATTGGGCGGTCAGCACTAGACCAGTGCAGATGAGGGATTGTCGTGGAAATAAACATGTTAAAGGTGAATGCCTAATTACGCAAATAGATCAGATATTTGATAGAAAAAGTTGGCAACGAATCGAGCTCGCCAGAGCTCATCTATTTCCAAATGTTCCAATTTAGGACCGCCAGCTTTTCTACTGAAACATAATGCTCTTATTGTGTTCAATACACCACTGAGCTTCCATTTCATTTGTGGACCATTTTCACATCTTTCTAAAACACCCCAACTTCCTCCCTCGGTCAAACTCTCACCTACACCCATGGTCCTTCCTTCTCACTCCATTACCACTTGCACAACCTCCATTCTCAAACCACATCACCTCCAGAAACAATCAACTACCACATACGAAACTCTCAAGTCTCCATAACCATTCCTGCAGTAAAAGATTAAATGTACTAAAAGCTCTACTAGGTCCCCCAAGTATTGCAGGTAGTGATGATGGGAAGAATCTCATGTGCATCACATACACCGAATGAAGCACCAACAGATCCATGTCATCAATGATAAAAAACCCGCTGAGGGACAAGCAATGACGACACTCTCAAGTTATCAAGAAAGCATGCAGGCAAGTCAGACATGAAGAAGACTTGATCGTCTCCAAATGAAACAAAAATATCTCATCAGTTCATCTTTTGTTTCACTCAGATCTTCTCTTATTCGTTCCATTCTATTGGCAATAGGACCTATTTATTGAGGGACCATAAAACATGGTAGAAACTACAAAACTTTTCTAGAATGTTCTAATATGGAGAAAAGAGAAGAAAGAAAGAAAATTCTAGGGAATCCTAACCTATAGGTGAAGAAAGTGGATTCTAGATCCTTGTCTCAGAAAACATAAATTTCAGCAAGACCCTTATATTTAACACTTTCAAATTAGTCCAAGTTTTTTTGGGAAAAAGAGGGTTTGACGTCGAGGAAATGCCCACTGGTATCTATATATTTACATTGCGTATCAAAAAATGTTACAAATAAGTCCAAGTTGTAGACTCTTTGTTTCCAATGCTTATAAATGTGGGTATTTTGAGCTGTATCACCGACCCCGTATGTGATTTCCAAAGTTTCGATGTTATTTCGACAAACTATCATGGTAGAAATGGCAAAATGGAAAAGCGACATAGTTATCAATCTAATTTCTCCAAATATCAATGAAAGAATGGCATTTAGCCTGATCTGCCCATTTCTGCATATCCGTCCTTTCTTCAAGTTGTTGTTGCAAGCTTATAATGATGATTTGGATCATATATATGGCTAAAATTAAACAACAAAATTAGAAGGCTTGAATTAGTAAAGGTGAACATATTCTAAATGAAGTTCCAACTTCCAAAACACTGTGAACTCTATAAATTTTGTTAATTACCTGCTCGCCCATGTATATTTCGTATTTCTTCCACAACCTCTACAAACATGCTGAAACCATGATTTTCAGTACGCTAAAAGTGTTTTTATGTTGTTTCTCACACACGAAAACCGTAGGATTTCAGATAAAATTTCTACAACTACAAGCTAAGATATATCAATGATGTATAGGACAAGAAGAGGATCGATCTACAGGGACTCAGACACTTTTAAGCGAATTTTTGTTCTATTTACAAAGGCATTTTTTAGTTTATTGACGCAAATCGGCTTGTTAGAGAAAAATAAGAGAGTTGTTTATTCATGAAACCCTAGGCTCTCTTATATAGAGGAGAGACCTATAGGTAAATTACATAAGATAGACAAAGAAATAAAATAACTGGAAAGGTACATAGGAATGTAGGAATGTCAATCATGCTCAGCTTGGACGAACACTTCTGAAATGGCCCCCTGAGTAATGCCTTGGTAAAGATATCTGTTGTTTGCTCTCCTGAACTAAAATGAGAGGTATAAATCATACCATTCTGGACCATATCTCTAGTATAATGGTAGTTACCTCAATATATTTCGTTCTCTCATGGAATGCGGGGTTGTTTGCAATAGATAAGGCAGTCTGATTATCACATTGTAACTGCATGGGTAGAGGAACATCTACATGCAAATCTTCTAACACTGCTCGAACCCACATCATTCTGTACTTGCTTGCGCCATAGCCCTATACTCAGATTCGGCACTTGATCTAGACACAACAGTTTGTTTCTTGCTTTTCCACGAAACAAGAGAACTGCCAACAAATGTTGCAAAGCTCGAAGTAGATTTCATATCCTTAGGACACCATGCATAGTCAACATCAGCACACGCAGATACAGAGAGTCGCTCCTTTCTTGAAAAATAGTCATGCACCTAGAGAAGATTTTAGATACCTCAATATCATGTATATATCGTCCATATGTACTTGACGAGGTTGCTCTATGAACTGATTCACTCGACTCACTGCAAAAGAAATATCTGGTCTAGTAATAGTAATAGAAAGCAGCTTTCCCACCATCTCTCTGTATCTCCTCTTATCAACCTCATCTGTATCATCATCGTATAATTTCATGCTAGGATCCATGGAGTAGTAGAGGGTCGACACCCAATCATACCCATTTCAACAAGCATGTCTGTAACATATTTTCTTTGGGCCATCACAAGACCCTACGCATTCCTAGCAAATTCCAACCCTAAGAAATATCTTAGAGTGCCCAGATCCTTAGTAACAACCCGACTGCCTAGAAACTCTTTTGCCATCTTTATCCCATGCATAGCATCTCCTGCAACAAGAATATCATCAACACAAACCATTATGACAAGAGTTCCTCTAGGTGTCCTCTATACAAAGAGTGAATGGCCTGCATTAGACCTCTTGAACCCTTGCTTCTCGATCAAATCCGAGAGCTTCTGAAACCATATCCTTTGACTTTGCTTAAGGCCATATATCATTTTACGGAGTCTACAAACCTACTGACACTCCCCCTCAGCAGCAAACCCTGAAGGTTGTTGCATGTAAACTTCCTCCTGTAGGTTTCCATACAAAAAGGTATTTTTAACATCCAACTGAAATAAAGGCCAATCACATACCACGGCAACTGAAAGAAGGATACGTAATGTAGAGTGACGAGCCACTGAAGAAAATGTGTCCAAGTAATCCACACCGCAGGTCTGAGTAAAACCGCATGCCACTAATCTTGCCTTGTAGCGATCAAGGTTGCCATCTGCATGATGTTTAATAGCAAACACCCTGACCACAGATGCCCCAAGAGGAGCAGGAACTAAACTCCATGTACCACGTGACTGCAACGCAGCCATCTCTTCCTTCATAACCAAGCGCCAACAACTATCCTTCAATGTCTCATAATTCCGTGGAATTTCCACGGCAGATAGAGCTACTACAAATCTCTGAAAGTCCCCTTTTAGACGATGAAAGGAGACCTGAGGAGCAAGGGAGTAGGAAGCACAAGACCGCTTCTGCTTTCGAACTGCAATAGGAATATACAGGTCAGAGGGAACATCCTCCAGCTGTGGGCTATTTTCCTGCAACGATTCCTGCACAGATATATCTCTAGACCCCGTTAGAAGTTATGTTATCAAAACAAACAAGGGGCATACTAGATGATTGGCGATCACCATGAGAAGAAGCAGTCCGACGTGTATAGAATTTAGGTAATGGTGGAACAAGTGGCGCGTGCGACTGGGTAGTAGGAGGGTGGAGGTAGTGGTGGAGGTGGTGGCATAGGTGGGACCACATGCACATGAGGAGGTGGTGAATAGCTCGTAGGAGGAGGTGGCATGTAGACCTCATCATCTGAGTCTAATGAAGCTAACCTGTCACATGTTGGAGAGAAGTACATCACAGACTCAGAAAATGTGACATCAGCATTGATATGGTATTTTCTACGCAAAGGGTCATAACATCAGTATCCCTTCTGAGTCCTGTAGTACCCAACGAACACACATTTGACAGTTGTACGAGAGAGCTTGTCAAGACCTGGAATCAACTGGTGAACAAAAACAACAGATCTGAACACACGAGGAGAGAGTGAGAATAACTCCTCAGGGAAAGCTATAGAGAACGGAATTTCTCACCCAAAACAAACGATGGCATGCGATTCACCAAATGGCATGTTGTCAGGACTGCACCACCCCAAAACGAATGTGGTGCACGACTCTGAAAAAGAAGAGTTTGAATAACATCAAGAAGGTGGTGATGCTTTCTCTCAGCAACACCATTTTGTTGAGAAGTATAAGCACAAGATGTTCGATGAATAATCCCTCAAGAAGAAAGAAAATGAGATAGGGTACGAGTACAGAATTCCAAAGCATTATCAGTTCGCACAAACTTCATAGCGGTAGAGAAAACAATCTGCACTTCATTCATAAAATTCTTGATCGCATCCCCTGCTTCAGACTTATTTTTCAAAAGAAACACTCATGGCAACCGAGAAAAATCATCAACAGCCACAAGATAAAATGTGTCCCTGGTGATCAGGAACATGACTCGGACCCCAAATGTCAACATGAAATAACTCAAAAAAGGAGCTATTACTCCGACTCTGACGACTGAGAAAAGCAGACCGATGATGCTTTCCAAACTGAAAAGCCTCGCACTGAAAAGAAGAACCATGTGAAATCTGCGGCAGCATATGATACATCTTCTGAAGAAGGAGATGACCAAACCGAAGGTGCCAAGTGAACAGAGAGACTGATCCAAACGAATGAGAAGATATGCTTGCATAAGGAGTCCGGACCAAGCGATAAAGGCCACCCTGCTCACGACAACACCCAATCACTTTGCTCGTAAGAATGTCCTGAAAAACAAGAGACGATGGGTAAAAAATAGCTCGGCAGTACAAATCCTTCGTAATCTGACTAATAGAAAGCAAATTCATAGAGAAATCCGGAGCATGTAGCACATTCTGCAAACGCATCGAAGGCGTCAAAGTGATCTTCCCCTGTCCTATGATGGGGGAATGAGTCCCTCCAACTATCACAATTGTTCTCCATGGTGGAGTCTGTTTATACTTTATATGGCGTAAGTTGTTGTCTGTCTCCACATAAATAATGTGTCGCACCGGAGTCCATAATCCATTATGTAATCTCAGATCTATGACAGGATGTAAAAGCATAAGTACCTGAGGTGCTAGTTGTAGCAGAGGTGCTAGCAGAAGCTGAGGCCGCCACATCTGAATGATCGCAAGAAGATGGTGAAGCGGAATGAGGTATAATATCCCTTAGTCTGGCCACGAGGTGATCAAACCTCTGATCTAAAGTAGAATCAGCAGGAGACTCAATCAGCTCTGCCATGTGGGCGGATGTCAGGAAACCATGCTTGGAATAGCATGTCTCCTCGGTATGACCTGGACGATGACAAAAAGTGCAGTGCTGACAAATGCGACGTTAGAGGCATGAAACTGTAGAGCTTCTCAAACATCCCACGCGTGGATGTATACAGTGAATGCAAAGGACGTTCGTTCCACTTGATAGTGAATATGTCATGCTGGAGTTGGAGGATCTTCGTCTCGTTCCCCGCTTGAGAATATGTTGCTGCGAGGATATCCCACATCGCCTTAGCAGTAAGGCTGATGTCACACGTCATTGGCGATCTCAATCGTCAATGTACCAGAGAGCCAAACTTTGGCATACGCGTCGTCCGACTCCCACGAGGCATTTACCCCAGTCTTCTCCACCGGCTCCTCGGTAAGAATATGTTTCTTACCATTTGACTTCATCGGTCTCATGAACTACATAGTCCAAAGCTCATAATTTGTCCCGTCCATTTTGACAATAAGCGTTGGACTTCTAAATGCGCATGTGGCGGGTACATCGACTTTGTTCTCAGACATTTACCGGATATAGAAGACTAGGGTTTTGTAGACCAAATAATCAATGTCTACACAAACATACGTGGATTTGAATGCATATGTAGACTTATGCACCCAAATCCATTAACCAAACGGAGAGCCCAATGGCGGCGCATGTAGATGCAGCACGCGGAAAGGGGTCGTACGCGAAGGGACGGAGCGTGGGGAGCAGCCCACGGTCAGACGGCGCGGCGTGCGAGGAGGCAGGGCGCGACGCGCGGAGGCGACGCCCTGAGTCGAGGGGTGGCGCGCGCGGAGGCGGGGGGCGGTGCCCGGAGGTGGGCGTCGGCACGTGGAGCTGGGACGGGGGCGGCTGGTAGGGTTAGGGTTTTGGATACGAGAGCTCCGGTTTAGGACCTCCGCTCTGATACCATGTTGGAGAAAAATAAGAGTTATTTACTTCTGAAAACCCTAGGCTCTCTTATATAGATGAGAGACCTATGAGTAAATTACATAAGATAGACATAAAGAAATAAAATAACCGGAAAGGTACTTAGGAATGCAGAAATATCTCAACAAATCCTATTTTTATTTTTGTTCCTGGGACCTTAAAATGTGTTGAAATTTCTATCATTAGGTTCTAGATATCACAAGGACTACACAGGAATGTTCTGAGAATTTTTCACATGCTTCTACTATTTTTGGTTATTTTTGGAACTACCATGGGAATTTGTGTAATTTATAGAAAGCTAAAGGTTTGAATGGAGATAAAACTAAAGCTAAGGGCGGACTAGCAATAAGAAAACCATTAGGACAGAAAAGAAAATTTTCCAAAGTCAATTGTCTAATGGACGAATTGCAGAGAAAATAAAAAAATGCATGAAGTTACAAAAAGGTCTTTTGAGTACTGAAATGATATTAAGAATAAAATTAATTGAAACGAGTGCAAACATCCCATAATATAAAAAAATTGGAGAAAATGCCGATAAAATTGATAAAGTTTAGAGAATTGCAGATAAGTCCTAAAAGGATAAAAATGCAAATATGGAAAGGAAGAATAAAGAAAACACAATTTTTGCAATAAATAAAAATTATTAGAATTTAGGTAAATTGCATGAAATAAATCAAAGTTTTAACTAATTGCAAAAAGGTCTTAAACTTATAAATAAATAAATAAAACTAAAAATGTGCGAAGAGGTCCCTGGGACCCATTCTTCCTCCTAGACGGCAGCGGCGGTAGATGCTGCTATGCTCGGCCACCAACGACGAAGCACGGTGGCTAGAGCAAAGGAGGAGAAGGGGAAAGGAGCAGCGCAGGTCAGCTGCGAGAGCCGTGTAGGAGGTGCAGTTCGCGGCGGCACGCGGAGGATGGTATGCGATGGTTTGGCCCACGGCGACAGTGCTCAGTGAGGATGTGGCTGCCACCCTCGGCAAGAGGAGTTGGTGATAGATATCGGCAAAGCTGGAGGCTCCCTGACGAGTTGCGATGGAGGGCGGCGGGAATGGTGGCAAGTAATGGATTTTCCTGACTTGGAGGAGAGGAACTCCAAGATCCTCCGATTCATCCTCCATTTGGCTCCCCCCTCCCCATTTTATTGTCGGAGTCCAAGGAGAGGAGGGGTGAAGGATGTGGAAAGATCCTTAGCATCACGTAAGCATGATGATCGCATCATATGCGATTAGAGCGACTAGTTGCACGAGTCGCTCGGTACAGCGGAATTTTAAAAAATAAAAAAAAATGATGAAACCACATGATCCAAGAATACTTCTCGAATCGTTTCATCTAACCACAAGTGAGATGTATGATTACCTTTTGAAGCGTGGTTGCGATCATAGTCTCTAAGTGAAGAGACCTCCTGTCTCGAGTCTGGCCCAACGGAGGAGACGCTTGCGAGCACGTTGATGAGACGTGAGCTTCTCACAAACTAAGATGAAGATCCAAGCGCCGGAACTCTTGATTTCGTCGCATGAAATTTAAGGTCTTCTTCACGAGAAAGAAGCACCGAAAAAGATGGAGATCCGCAAGTAGTCCGGCAGCACAATGGTGTCATGATGACCACGATTCTCTCTAGCACAAGGTATGGACGGCCACACTTGAGAAAGAGAGAGAGATGGGGTGTGTGATGAGAATGAGAGAGATGGAGAGACTCGCAAGAAATGTTGTGTTGTAAAAGAAGAGCTAGGATTACCTCTTTTTTTATAGCATTTTGGGAGTCCATGGATCACAATCCATGTGAAACACAAAATCAACGGTTGAGATTGACTTGTGTTTCTATTCAATGGCCACGATTTTGTTGTAAAAACACAACAACAATTAATTAGATTAAATTAAATATATTGAATAATCAACATAATTTAATTTGAACAAAATAAATTAGCATAGAAGGATTAGGAGGGAAGCCACCCACCCTCCTAAAAAGGAGGGACGACCACCCTTGTAACCAAGTCAAAAGGTGGTCGTCCGGTACGTCCACCATCCATTTTAAATGGATGGTGTTGGCTCCTCCAATCCTTCATACATATTTACAACTTTTAATGTAAATTAATTCACAAAAATAATTCCAATTAAATTTGTGAATATTGTAATCATGCCATTAAATAATTGTGAATCATATTCATAACCCAAAATAAAATGTAAATTGTAATTCCAATTAATTTCCAATGTGAATCCAATTCATGTCAACAATTAATTTCTAGATACGATTTACAGTAAGCTCTCTCTAATATGTTATAAATTATATTTATATATAAATAATATGGATAGCACTATCCACATTATTCATATCCTCGATAATTAAATCTTATTTAATTATCTTGGATCATCATTCTCATGTATTCACATTATTCATGATAATTAAATCACATTTAATTATCAATATCGCAATGCTCAGATACATAATTCATCAATGGAATTATTCTTGAACTCTTTCAAGAACAATGAGCTTTCTCCACGAATACTTGGAGATAAGGACAAGGCAATTGTACGTTCCATGTATAGTGACTTGGATATTGAGATCAAATCTTTAATCCAGATCTCGGGAACATCTCATAGATGCTTGATTAAATCAAGACCGTAGATCTAATCTTCTCATTGCATCTGAATCACATTCAGATCAATGCCCAACATTTGGACTAAGATCATATCACTTCTCTAATAAGAGGAGTCACTAAAATCCAGATTTGTTTCACCCCCTCGGAATGGAAGCATTATGCTTATACAATCGTTAATGATCACACCACCTACAGGTATTCCTAATACATATACATCCTGCATACAGGAAGACATAAAATAAACCCAAAGATATAGATCAATTTACACTATCATCTTTAGGATTTTATCATTAAGTTTCTCATTCGGTAATTGGGAGTTGGTATCGAACATATGCTTTCCAAAAGCATATATCATACCTACAAATTCTTGTCATGTTTTCAAAGCAAGACGACCATGCATGAAATTTGATCGACCCAATACCTTATGAGTGAGCTCATGTCTTCCGATTTAGAAGCGAATCTATATGATCCCTTTGAGAGATCGTGCTACTCATATGCCCTTGTATGCACACCAGCTCGTCGGTGTATAGACCTTGATTAGGCCATCTATCTCCGGTCAGAGGATGCATGCCTATATCGCTACAGCATACGACATAGGACTTGGTTATCTCGATCTTGTCAAGTCAACTCTTTGACCTAACTAATCTGACACCTCCGAATCTCTATTCCTATGCAAAGGACCTGCATCAAGAGGTCGGTTAGATATCAGCCAAAAGAGAAAAGATTGACATCTCCTGCTCAGGATGGAGATCATCTCTTAGTAATCATTTGACGGTGCTTGATGAGTCCTCAATTTAACTCATTAGATATTCAACTAAGCACCAGCCTCTATGATCCAACAATTAAATCAACAATTGTATAATCATCGTGATGCTCATGGTACATAACCCTAATTATACTAAGGGACCTTATAGTGCATTCATTCATTTAATCTCATACAAAGAGTGAAAATAAACCAATAACTTTTATTCATATATCAAACATTACAATAACATTTATTGTAGGAATGGTTCGCCTCGGGCTCACATTGTAACAAGGGGGACGTGGTTGGCGGCGAGGAAGAGGAGGGGAGGGGGCGCCAGATGTTGGCGTCAAGGAAGAGGAAAGGATGGCGCCCCCTTCGTGCATTGCAGGTCGTGAGGAAGGACAGGTGTCAGGACTTTTTGTTTTATTTTTTTGTTTAGCACAAAAAAGGAATGGGCTTTTGGCCCATGGTGTCTTGCAAATAAATTAAAAAATAAAAACATTTTTTTGATAGAAATAAAAAATAAAAACATTGAATGGATTAAAACTTAAAAACAATTAGTTAGTAATAAACACATTAATTTGTAAAGATAATAAGAGTAAGTGAAAATCTTCGAAAACTATCCCTTTATTTTATTATTTATTTTATTATTTTTTAGCTTTCATTATTTTCTATTTTTAGCAATTTTTAAATGCAAATTGTGTGAAAGTGAAAAGTGAATTTATGCACAAAATGAGGTGAAATGTGAATAGATGAACTCAAGATTTTGCCCAATTCTAACATTTTAATATGATAAATTGGTCATCATACCCCATGCTTAAATTTTGCTAGTCTTGAACAAAACAATGATATGCAAAGAGAAATAGAAAACAATTAGAGAATGCACAAAGAGGGCTTGCAGCAGAGCCAAGATTCAACAAATAATAGACATACACTGAGTTGACCTTCAAATTAATAACGTGTTCGGACTCCTTTTAGATTCTGGTATTTAATTCGACGGTCCTCTAGTTTTATCAATTTTAGTTAGTTCCATTTTTATGTCAAGTCAGATCATCCTGATCATCAGATATTCTCTTTAACCTAAAGTTGATTTTGAACAGTGTGTGAAGGTTATACCTCTTCGCAATTTACGAGACAAGTATACCGTACAACCTTAAGCAAGGTACCAGGGGATTCACAAAATCTAAAGCCTCTATTCTCTCTGAATCTAGACTTATTCGCATTTCACATGAATCTGCCAGCAAAAGAATATGAGTGCAATTTGTATAGAGCTTTGGACTTTCTGGAGTTTTCCATAGACACCTTTGGTCTGTTGCTCTCATTTTTTCTTTTTGTGGAGCATAACCCTGGACCTCTTTGGCCTCTTTTAAACTGTAGCAACATTGGTCTGGTACTTGGCTTTTTTTGGTAGAGCTGGATTTTTTATTGAAAAGAGGGTAAACTCCCATGGTGGGAGTCACCGCAGCATCTATTTCATTAGAAACGGTTAGAGTACATTGCCTTGATGCCCAAAAACTGAAAAGCGCATTACAATGAGACACTATATTCTCCGAGTAAAAATTCTGATTGTTAAAGATCTGGTCATTTCGCCCATTCCAAATGTCCCAAAGAACGACAAACGGCTTGGAGATCCCTTTTGTAGAGTTGCCGCCCACCGTCCGAATCAATCTCCAGATTTTGATGCCATGTCGGTCTCCACCTAAAGGATCCCAACCTCCCTCCATACCTGCACTGAGGACGGGCACTTGAAAAAGAGGTGGTTCGAGTACTCAACCAACCCTCGCAACTACCATACTTCGTGTCCGCCAGGCCAAACATCCTTCCCCTCCTAGCTTTATCGCATAACATGTCTCTTCTCAGACACCACAGGAAGATCTTAACCCGGCACAGAATCTTGGCAGCCCATACCCCCTTCATGTTCCGAATAAGTCCCATATCCTGCTCCTGTGTCGTTATCCTCATCCCTTCCTATGCTTTTTTTACCGAGAACTTTCCGCCCTCCCATTCAAAATGGTCGACGTCATGTGAGAGATCCCAGATGATGGGATCCCAACGAGCAATCTAACATACTCCTCCAGGCGCTGCTCCGAGAGGTCTGACATGAATAACGGCGACCACGTACCCGAGTCCACATGCGAGAGAAGAGCCTCCTTCGATGCCGACATAGCGAAAAGCGTTGGGAATCTGTCCCCAAGAGGACCCTCCCCCGTCCATTCATCTAGTCAGAATCTGAATAAATTGCCATCTCCCACCTATGGCCGTAGTCTCAGCGCCATCGAAGGCGGAACCTCTCGGATTCCCGCCCAAAGCGGCGATTCCAACCTCATTCTCCCAGCCACCAGTTCTCCCCTGACACCATAGATAGTTCGCAGAAGCCTGGTCGCCAGCGTGGTCGAAGAGCCCCAAATCTGAATCACCCATTTAGCAATCAGCATCTTGTTCATGTATTCCACATCTCGAACCCCCAGACCACCCTCACCACGCCCCTTCATCACCTCGTCCTAGCTCACCAGATGCAAACCGGACCTTTGTTGCTTTCCGTCAGAACAGAAAAACCTCCTCATCAAAGACTCAATCTTTTTCCTAACCCCCACAAACATCAACTTAAGTAGGGATGGCCGAGAGCGCATGCTTCAAAAGAATCAGCTTCCTCTCCCCACCCCCCTTCCCCCCGAGATAAGGTGGTCACCGTCCACCCTACCAATCTCTGCTCCATTCTCTGCACAACATTGTCCTACTCAGATTTCATCAACCACCCAGCCACCAACGGTAGACCCAAGTAGTCTCCCAGGGGGAATACTGACACCACCGCAAATCTGGAGCGCTCTGCGCCCTCCATCCCAAACGAAATTACCACTAACTTGTCCCTATTGACCTCTAGACCAGAGAGCAAGGTTGCAAAAGTCGGTAGTCGGTACTCGGTCGGCCGGGTCACTGACTAAGGATTAATCAGCAGTCGGACGACTAATCGGAATTAGTCGGACTTTAATCGGCTTTGAATTTTATGATTATTTTAAATATATAATTCATTTTCATACATATATTTACATAGATTTTGTATATTTTTATACTATCATAATAAATTAAAAGAAGTAATTGAATTTAAATAAAATATTAAGCATATTATAATAAGTTTGCTTATAAAAAAAGCAAAACATAAAAAAATATGGTATCTCCAAGCAAAAATTGGTCCACTAGTGTCCATAGTCGGAATTAATCGGTACTCGGTCGGCCACCCCACTGACTAGACTAGTCGGACCTACTAGTCGGGCCAGTCGGGCGACTTTTACAACACTGCCAGAGAGGCTGCTAAAAATATCCACCAGGTGCATCGTGTTACAACTCTGTTCTTCAATGCCTCCAAGGAATAAGACCGTATCATCGGCGAAGCAACGGGATAGAGATATCTCCCAGCCGAAAGCCCTCACACCAACCTACTTCCACCACACGCCTGAGAAGAACCGTCAGAGCATCCGCCACCAGGACAAAGAGCATAGGAGCCAGCAGGCACCCCTGACGGACACACCACTAAGACTAAAAGAATCCCCCCTCCGATTTTCCATTCACTAAGATAGAGTAGGAGGTAGTGACTGTTGGACATGCGAGCCCACGGCGAGCCATTATGCAATAAATGTTATTGCAATTCACTCCTTAATCTGAAATAAAGAGTACATAGTTTGCATAATAGGTCCTTTGGTGCAATTAGGGTTATGTACCATGGCCATCTTAATGATCATACAGCTGTAGATTCAATTATTGAATCATAGAGGTTGGTGCTTAGATGAATATCTAATGAGTTAGATTGAGGACTCATCAAGCACCGTCAAATGATTATTAAGAGATGATCTCCAGCCTGAGTAGGAAATGGCAATCCTTTCTCAGTTAGGCTGATATCTGACCGACTTCTTGATGCAGGTCCTCTGCATAGGAATAGAGATTCGGAGGTGTCAGATTAATTAGGTCAAAGAGTTGACTTAACGAGATTGAGATAACCAAAGTCCTATATCATATGCTGTCATGATATAGGCACACATCCTCTGACCGGAGACAGATGTGTTACTATATGTCTGAGTATGTACATTTGGCAGACCAATAGGTTGATGACCTAATCAAGGTCTATACACCGGCACGCTGGTGTGCATATAAGGGCATATGAGTAATACGATCTCTCAAAGGGATCATACAGGTTCACTACTGAACCGGAAGACATGAGCTCACTCATGAGATATTGGGAAGAATCAAATTCCGTGCGCACGGTCGTCTCGCTTTGGAAGCTTGACTGAATTTGTTGGTTTGATATATACTTTTGGAAAGTATATGATCAAGACCTAGGTATGATATATGCTTTTGGAAAGTATATGATCGATACTGACTTCCAATGATCAAATGAGAAACTTGTTGATAGAACCATGAAGTAGACAGTGCAAAGTTGATCTAATACTTTGGGTTTATTCCGAGTCTTCCAGTATGCAGGATGTACAGGTATTGGGAATACCTGAGGGTGATGTGATCATAAACGATTGTATAACCATGACGCTTCCATTCCTAGGGAGTGATGAGACGGGTCTGGATTTTAGTGACTCCTCTCAATAGAGAAGTAATCTGATCTTAGTCCAAATGTTGGACATTGATCTGAATGTGATTCAGATTCAATGAGAAGATTAGATTTACGGTCTTGATTTAATCAAGCATCTATGAGAGGCCCGAGATCTGGAGTTGAGATGTAATCTCAATATCCATGTCACACGTGGAACAATACAATCGCCCTGTCCTTATCTCCAAGTATTCGCGGAGAAAGCGCATTATCCTTGAAAGAGTTCATGGATAATTATATTGTTGATATATGTATCCGAGCATTGAGAAAATGGATAATTAAATGTGATTTAATTATCATGAATAATATGAATTTGATTCATATTATAAAGAGAGTTATCTGAGATAATTAAATATGATTTAATTATCAAAGATGTAGATAATGTGAATGTGATTCATATTATTTGAGTACATGAGAATAAGTAATCCAATATAATTAAATATGATTTAATTGTTATGGATAAGAATAATGTGGATAGAAATATCCAATTATTCATAATATATTATAAATGTGATTTATAATGTATTAGAGAGAGTTAGTTATAATTTATATGTGTTGATTAATTATTATGTGTATTGGATACACGTTGTGTAATTAATTAACAATGTAAATTATATGTTGTTTTGGGTTGTGAATTTGATTCACAATTTTTCTATGGCAAGATTGCAATATTCTCAAATATAATTGTGAATTATTTTTGAAGAATAAAAAGCCAACAAAAGTTGTTGGAAATAAATAGAGAAGATTTTCAAGGAGATATGCAATCTCATGGATTTCCATGAGATTGCTCTCTCCATGGAAAGAGGGGGGCGGCACATCATTCCTATAAGGAATGTGTGGCCGTCCACTTTGGAAGGTACATGGAGATAAAATCTCCATGTATCTTCTCTCCTTATTTATTGGTTTGATTTGGATTAATTTATATTTGATTTTGTCAAATATATTTTGATCTAAATTTGTTGGTTTTACCAACAACAATCTTAGCCATTGGATTGACATAAATCAATCTCATCTATTGATTTTATATGTCACATGGATTGAGATCCATGTATCCCAAAACCCTATAAATAGAGAGGCATACCATGCTCTCTATTTTACACACAATGCTTGAGAAGCATCTCTCTCTCCCTCTTTCTTTCTAGAGGTCAGCCCTCTCTCTCTCTCTCTCATGGCCGTCCACCATGGATGCCATGGAGAGGTTCTCCATCGCCGCGGCATCGTCGTTATGCTGCCCGTTCTTCTGCTCGTGGATCTTCGTCTCCTTCGGTGCGCCTCGCTCGTGAAGAAGACGTCGGATCTCGTGTGTCGACATCAGGAGATCCGCCGCTTGGATCATCAACATGGATTGCGAGAAGCACGCGGTTCATCCCCGCGCTGGCAAGCGTCTCCTCCATCGGATCGGACTTGAGACAGGAGGTCTCTTCGTTTAGAGACTCGATCGCAACCACGCTTCAAGAGGTAATCCTATTACTTGTTTGTGGTTTAGACGAAATGATTCGAGAAGTGTTCTTGGATCATGTGGTTTCGTCGTATAAAAATTTTTTAAATTCCGCTGCATCGAGCAACTAGTCCGACTAGTCGCTCCTCGTCGTATTCGATACGACGCTCACGCTTCCGTGATGCGCTTGAGGATCTAACCATATCCTTCAAGTGGTATCAGAGCCTTAGGTCGACGGTTTCGAATAGTGATTCGCTAACCGAGGACGACTTGGGTTCGTTAAGGTCGCGAAAGTTTTCATCGCATTTGATTTCGCAGATCTATTTAGTGAATAAATTCGGCACTGTTTAAATTTTTTAAACACAAATTTAGTACTTGGATTTTGTTCCCCATTAAATAAGGAAACCATAGGATCTGAGTTTGCGTAAATCGGATTTCATATGCTCTAGATATGGTCGTTTTAATGAACATGTATGCACTGTTGCGGGAACTGTGAATCTGAACGTGATTAAAATGTTAATTACTGTTTAGACTTGCCTCGAAATGCGTGAAACATCACTTGGTTTCTGTTCTAAATCAAATTAGCAAACTTTAGAAATTGACTTTGCTTAATTTGGATTTAATATGATTGAGATATGCTAATTTTAGTAAGTAGGGGTCACTGCTGAAATTGCTTTCCTAATCAAGAACCATGTGATTGTCAATTAATGAAATTAATTGTTAATTTCGAGAAATAATTATGGAAAATATTTGTGAAATATTAGAAGATGATTATTTCCTTAATTGACTTGGCCCCAATCAATTAATTGATTAGATTTGATCTAAATCTTAATTGGTATCACAATCATCAAACTTCTTGCTTGAATAGGATTGGGAATTTGTCTAGCAAATTTCCTTATAATCAAAATTGTTTTGATTACTATATGGTATAATTTCGGTTGAAGAACCGATGATCATCTCAAGTACAAATTAATCAATTTGGCATTATCCTTTCCCCAGGCGGATATGGTGTCTAGTCGGGGATCGCTGGGGTAGCGGGTTGCAACGTATGCAGTCCGTCCCACTCCCGCCGGTACTGGCCATGACAGCGGGTAGGGCCGGGATAATGTCCGAGGGATTATGATGTATTTTTCTAATTATTAAAATACGAATTAATACGTACTTTGAGAATAATACCATATATATATATATATTCAAGCATAAAATTAAGTTTGATTGATTAAATTGAATTGATAATTAATTTAATATGATTAAGTTAATTATATCCAATTAAGAATACTCTAATATGATTAGAGTTAATAATTCCCTTGGAAGAATTAATTATATGAATGTGATTCATAGTAATTAATTAAATTTGAATAAGAGGTGGAGGATCACATAAGTGACATCCATGGTCTCCCGTCAAGGCGAAGGCTTTCCGTCGCCAGGGATTGTATATAGGAGACGCCTCTACGAAGTGACAGCTCCTATATACAAGCGCATCTGGATCGGACTCTTTGCTTCTCGAAAGAGTAAGGCCGTGTGCGTAGTGACCCCAATATCGGATCCTCATATTATTGGGGCGATATTGGATTGCGCATAGCGAGTTCTATTCCTGTTGACGGTTGATTCAATTAACGACAGGTCAACATCACCTTAGGGGTGGTGGGCCCGGGTGTTAAAGACCGAATTGGGAAATGCAAGTTGGACTTGCAAGGCGGAATGTGTTCCCGCTTCTCTTTATTGGAGTTGCAGTTTCTCATATTATTGGGATGTAACAAAGATAAAGAGGAGATCCCAGATCTTGCTGAGATATAATGGTAACTTGGTAAGTATATCTCTTACATTGAAAGTGATTAAGGGAATGAACTTTCATTGTTGACATGGCAAGACAACTTTGATATGAAAATTCCTAAATCAAAGTATAATATGTATATATATATAAACATATACACTCATGCAAATTTCTTATTTCAGATAATCCTTCATTAAACCCACTCAATTCTATACTCAATAATAACCAGTAAAATATCATGGATTGGACCCTTGATCCAGATATTGTAATTGCAGTTGGACACATAATGTATGTGGTTGCAATATGCAAGTTTCCTCATAATAATGAGAAGTGAGAATTAAATAGACAATAGGACTAAAACCCTAGGGTTTGTATGTCTCTATAAGTCTTGATCTCATCGAATGTACTTTTGAAGTGACATGTCGATAATGATCGTAATTATCATGAAATCAATAAAGATATTCTGGCATACATATGTGCTCTTGACATTTAATCATGAATGACATGGTTCTCTACATCATGTAGAATGAAGCTCTATAACAGATGATGTATTCAAATTGTTTGAGTACCTACCTGAACCTATGTTTTAAGAGTTTAGATGGATGTAGATGATGAGTGTCATCATTCTACTGTCTATACTCTAGTCATTCATGAAGCTTCATAATATTCATATTATATGAATTGGGTGAAGCATGTATAAATGTTGAAATACTCTTACATTAAATTCTTTTGAATTTAACATAAGAGATCTTTAGTCTTGAGTAATGGTTGCTTATAGATAAAGGGAGCGCAGTGGAAGCATGGGTTGGACCCAAGTAAGAAATATAGTCAACAGGTTGACTGTATTTCTGTAACTTCCATATGACATTCAAAGAGTTGAATGAATGCCAATACTGCAATAAGTTGATGTGTTGATAGTATGACTATCAAATCTATCTAGAATCCTTATAAAAGGAATCAAATAGTGCATCAGATTAATCTACATATAATCATTGATATTGACTTACTTGTTTGATAAGATAAAGTCTAATAATTGTATCTCAATTTTCTAATGACACTTGCAATTGATTGCATATGTATTAGAAATTTGATCTTAAGGTTTATTGGTCATCCATGTTGAAAGTGATGCAAATGTTGCAACAATTTCCATGAGATCAATAGACTTCATATTTTCAGTGGGAGCCCTTAGTCTTAGAGAATGTCTCTATAACCTAGATATTAGAATACACTCATTGTTTATTTCTAATTGTTGAATATAAACATGAATTCTGTAATAAATCCATCATAAAGAGTTATAATGGAGATATTTCAGATAGTAATCTAAAATCTAGTGGACTCTACTAAATTAGAAAATTAATGAATGGTTCATTAAGATTTCTAATATAGGAGGATAATAGATCATTTGACAAATGATCTGGCATCAAGTTTTGGACTTATGTCTGTTGATGAGATCAATGGACTAGTAAGACATGAAACTTTAGATTGTCTAAAGATTCAAATCTCACATACTTGTGAATATTGTATTCAAAGTAAAAATGTCCAATACACCCTTCTTTGGAAAAGGTGTAAGATGTTAAGGTATTCAAGATCTCATACATATTGATGTATGTGAATCATCTATATCAGAATAAACATTATGGATATGTGATATCTATTAGTGATTATTTTTGATATGAGATTTCTTCTCTTCACTTAGAAAACTTTGAAATGTTCAAAGATTTCACAATTTTGGTTTAGAAGCAAAGTTTGAAAGCAAGATGAAATGAATTTGATCTAACCAAGGTAGCTTGTACCTATTAGATGAATTCAAGGAATACCTTATAGAGATATGAATATCATTTCTATCTCACCCCTCCTGATGAACCTTAACTCAATAGAGTTGTAGGGAGATACAATTGATCATGTGTGACATGATTTGATCAATGATTAATCATAGCATAAATATCTCTTAGTTTCCAGGTATATATATGTGGTAGAGACTACATATCCTTAATAAGGTTCCATGTGATTAAGCTGGAATCTGGCACTAGAGAGTGCTACTTCATTAGGAAAATAAAGGATGGTATTGGATACCTACTTTATGACCTTGAGATTCTTAAAAGATCTAATCTTTGAGAATATGATTCTTATAGGATGACTCTCTTGAGAATCAAGATGAAAATGAAGTAAAGGAACTCATTTAATCTTGAGATGATAATGAGGCTCCTAAAACCAGAAACTAAATAGACATTTAAAGATGAAACATTAATACCTCTTCAAATAAGTTTGAGGATTGATTCCATGTGTCAGAAAATCTGAAAATGATCGGACTTCATGTGATGAAGCTCCTGAGGATCATGACATGGAAAGATGGATGTTAGCAATAAAAGTCTAATGTAGACTTCATATACAAGCGTTGTATATGGATCCTCGAGGATCCACCTATATGGGTCAGACCCATTAAGGTGTAAATGGATCTTCAAGAGAAAGAGGGAACCTGATGAGAAGGTATAGACCTTCAAAGCAAGGTTCGTAGCCATGAGCTACACACCGAAGAGAAGGCATCGCTTGCGATAAGACTTGCTCTCCAGTGATCTTGCTTTAACCCATCAGAATATTGCTAACTATAGCTACACAACTTGTCTTTGACATCTTCATGATGTGAGTCAAGATTGCATTCCTCTGTGAATACCTCTCTGAGGATATTCATATGAAGTAGCCCCAGGGCTTCATGGTTGAGGAAAGCAAGGTGTGCTCCATCTTTGGACTCCAATAAGTTTCTTGTAGTTGGAACATAAGATTTGATGAAATTATAAATGTTGTGATTTCAGATAAAATCTTGATGAACCATGTGAAGCTTAGTGGGAGTGCCATTGTGTTCATCGTGCTTAATGTAGATATTATTCTAATCATTTAGAATGATATAAGAATAAATAATAAGTGTTTGATAATTTGGTTGTTCCATACCTTGAGATACGATCTCGAGGATACCTCTTAGATCTTAGTTCTGAAGTAGCTCAGAAGCAAAGAGAAGAGGATATTGGGACCGTCACATTAGTAATACACCTTAGACTTATTCCATTTTCTGGAAAATTCCAAGAAAGGCTTCTTTCCCTTAAGATAGGGTACTGACCTATCTAAAGGGATAGCACCTCAAAGAGTTGAGGAAGAGAATGCTAGAACTGCTTGCACTTGTGCATCAGTTATGAGAAGCTGAATGTATGCTAGATGTGTACAAGAACCAGATGTCTACCATGCAGTGGGAGTAGTAAACTGTTACGAATCCTACTATGGAGATAAAACACTTGATTGCAGTAATAACAATATCTTCAAAAATGATGAAACTTAGAGATAGTGATCTCAAAGTCTTATCTTCAAAGGTTTAAGACCTTGTAGATAGTGATATATAAGGGTCTTAACTATAAATACCTTAGGAGATAGAGATCTCCAGGAATGAAGGTATTCTAATAAGGATTATGGGAATACTGGTTATGATAATTAATAAGATGTAGTGTCAAGGACACTATAACCAACAAAATTGAGTATCGGTTGCATGAGATGCAACATTCGCATTGGATGCGAGCACTGTTACTAGGAGATATGCAAGTGCCGTAAAAAGACTTGGCGTAGTCTCTTGGGAACGGAGTGACTGATCAGCTTACCTAGCTATTTTCTAAATAGCCTATGATTGTCACATGAGTGTGGGTTTAAATGATTAGCCCATTAAATGGCTCTTTGGGCTAGTGGGAGATTGTTGGACATGCGAGCCCACGGCGAGCCATTATTCAATAAATGTCATTGCAATTCACTCCTTAATCTGAAATAAAGAGTACATAGTTTGCATAATAGGTCCCTTAGTGCAATTAGGGTTATGTACCATGGCCATCTTAATGATCATACAGCTGTTGATTCAATTATTGAATCATAGAGGTTGGTGCTTAGATGAATATCAAATGAGTTAGATTGAGGACTCATCAAGCACTGTCAAATGATTATTAAGAGATGATCTCCAGCCTGAGTAGGAGATGGCAATCCTTTTTCAGTTAGGCTGATATCCGACCGACTTCTTGATGCAGGTCCTCTGCATAGGAATAGAGATTCGGAGGTGTCAGATTAGTTAGGTCAAAGAGTTGACTTAACGAGACCGAGATAACCAAAGTCCTATATCATATGCTGTCATGATATAGGCACACATCCTCTGACCGGAGACAGATGTGTTACTATATGTCTGAGTATGTACATTTGGCAGACCAATAGGTTGATGACCTAATCAAGGTCTATACACCGGCGCGCTGGTGTGCATATAAGGGCATATGAGTAATACGATCTCTCAAAGGGATCATACAGGTTCACTACTGAACCGGAAGACATGAGCTCACTCATGAGATATTGGGAAGAATCAAATTCCGTGCGCACGGTCGTCTCGCTTTGGAAGCTTGACTGAATTTGTTGGTTTGATATATACTTTTGGAAAGTATATGATCAAGATCTAGGTATGATATATGCTTTTGGAAAGTATATGATCGATACTGACTTCCAATGATCAAATGAGAAACTTGCTGATAGAACCATGAAGTAGACAGTGCAAAGTTGATCTAATACTTCGGGTTTATTCCGAGTCTTCCAGTATGCAGGATGTACAGGTATTGGGAATACCTGAGGGTGATGTGATCATAAACGATTGTATAACCATGACGCTTCCATTCCTAGGGAGTGATGAAACGGGTCTGGATTTTAGTAACTCCTCTCAGTAGAGAAGTAATCTGATCTTAGTCCAAATGTTAGACATTGATCTGAATGTGATTCAGATTCAATGAGAAGATTAGATTTACGGTCTTGATTTAATCAAGCATCTATGAGAGGCCCGAGATCTGGAGTTGAGATGTAATCTCAATATCCATGTCAGTATACGTGGAACAATACAATCGCCCTGTCCTTATCTCCAAGTATTCGCGGAGAAAGCGCATTATCCTTGAAAGAGTTCATAAATAATTCTATTGTTGATATATGTATCCGAGCATTGAGAAAATGGATAATTAAATGTGATTTAATTATCATGAATAATATGAATTTGATTCATATTATAAAGAGAGTTATCTGAGATAATTAAATATGATTTAATTATCAAAGATGTAGATAATGTGAATGTGATTCATATTATTTGAGTACATGAGAATAAGTTATCCAATATAATTAAATATGATTTAACTGTTATGGATAAGAATAATGTGGATAGAAATATCCAATTATTCATAATATATTATAAATGTGATTTATAATGTATTAGAGAGAGTTAATTATAATTTATATGTGTTGATTAATTATTATGTGTATTGGATACACATTGTGTAATTAATTAACAATGTAAATTATATGTTGTTTTGGGTTGTGAATTTGATTCACAATTTTTCTATGGCAAGATTGCAATATTCTCAAATATAATTGTGAATTATTTTTGAAGAATAAAAAGCCAACAAAAGTTGTTGGAAATAAATAGAGAAGATTTTCAAGGAGATATGCAATCTCATGGATTTCCATGAGATTGCTCTCTCCATGGAAAGAGGGGGCGGCACATCATTCCTATAAGGAATGTGTGGCCGTCCACTTTGGAAGGTACATGGAGATAAAATCTCCACCATGTATCTTCTCTCCTTATTTATTGGTTTGATTTGGATTAATTTATATTTGATTTTGTCAAATATATTTTGATCTAAATTTGTTGGTTTTACCAACAACAATCTTAGCCATTGGATTGACATAAATCAATATCATCCATTGATTTTATATGTCACATGGATTGAGATCCATGGATCCCAAAACCCTATAAATAGAGGCATACCATGCTCTCTATTTTACACACAATAATTGAGAAGCATCTCTCTCTCTCTCTTTCTTTCTAGAGGTCAGCCCTCTCTCTCTCTCTCATGGCCGTCCACCATGGATGCCATGGAGAGGTTCTCCATCGCCGCGGCATCGTCGTTATGCTGCCCGTTCTTCTGTTCGTGGATCTCCGTCTCCTTCGGTGCGCCTCGCTCGTGAAGAAGACGTCGGATCTCGTGTGTCGAGATCAGGAGATCCGCCGCTTGGATCATTAACATGGATTGCGAGAAGCACGCGGTTCATCCCCGCGCTCGCAAGCGTCTCCTCCGTCGGATCGGACTTGAGACAGGAGGTCTCTTCGTTTAGAGACTCGATCGCAACCACGCTTCAAGAGGCAATCCTATTACTTGTTTGTGGTTTAGACGAAACGATTCGAGAAGTGTTCTTGGATCATGTGGTTTCGTCGTATAAAAATTTTTTAAATTCCGCTGCATCGAGCAACTAGTCCGACTAGTCGCTCCTCGCCGTATTCGATACGACGCTTATGCTTCCGTGATGCGCTTGAGGATCTAACCATATCCTTCAGTGACACATCTCTTCATCCACTCAACCCAAACCACTGGGAATCCTCTCTGTCGAAGGGATGCCCACAAGAATCTCCAATCAACGCAGTCATAAGCCTTGGCGTAATCTATCTTCCAAAGGAGACTCTTTCCTTTGATCGCTTCCATTCCAGGCAAATATCCGATGCCATCACCAAACCATCCGCTAAATGCCGATTGCCCCACAACACCACGGAATCCATCGCCCCTTGAGTCTGTTCGCCAGAATCTTAGTCACAATAAGATAAAGGGCATTGGAGAGCCAATAGGTATGAAGTCATCCACCCTCACCGGAGTCTACTTCTTGGGAAGGAGGAACAGCAGGGCCCAATTCACATTCTCAAATCCTCGGTCCCCTTCCTTGAACTTATTCAGAACCTCCAAGACCTCTACCTTACACAAATCCCAGAACTTGTGATAGAACAAAACTAGGAAGTCATCTGGACCCGGGGCACCATCCGCATTCAATCCACAGACTGCTCTCTTCACCTCCTCTTCAGAAAAAGAAACCACCAAATTGTATGCATGCTCGCCATACAAGGTCTCCACCTCTCTTCCCATCCACCCCCAACCCCCCCCCCTTTCCTTCGCGTCGCCTCAGCAAAGTGGGCCCGCAACGCACATCCAATCCGCGCTTCCCTCGAAGCTCTTACTCCTCCAATCTCAATCTCATGCAACCAGTTTCTCCTTCTCCCAGAAGCCATCGAATGGAAAAACCTCATATTGGTGTTCCCTCTTTCAGCCACCTTAGCCTAGATCTTTGCCTCCACTCTACCTCTTCCTTTCTGTCCTCCAGCATCAATTCTTAAAGCAGGCCAAGCCTCTCCGCCACCTCCGCCAGGTCCAGGCCCCTCTCATCATTCAGCCTGTCCAAACGCACCACACCAGCCTGGGCCTCTCCCCTCCTAGCCCTCCGCCTAGCCTTCACCTCCCTCCCAAACCCAGTAAGAAAGGACCTCAGTGACCACATATTCGCCGCCAACCGAGAGACGGCCGAACCCATGGGGTTCCAGCTTCTCCACCGCTCAGCGACGACCTCTTAAAATGCTCCTCCAAGAGCCAACTCCACTCGAAACGAAAGAAGAACGTGCTTGTCCTCTCCTCGTCGGACGACCAGAGAATCGGAGTGTGATCTGAGTGGGCCTGCGGCAACGCCCAAGCACGAGATAGGGGGAAACGCTCAATCCCATCAGGCGACAGGAAGAACCTATCCAGTTGGACCGCGATCTCACATTCCGCCAAATATAGGAACAACCAACCGCATCAATAATGGACAGGCCTAAGGAGTGAGCCACCCTCCGTAAGTCCTCCGAACCAGGATCTCTACCACCATTCCGCCGCGGACGATCGTCAAGGAGCAAAGTCACATTCACGTCTCCATCAATGATCCAGACCCCAGCCGCATCCGTCGAACCCAACTGCTCCAACTCCGTCACCAAGGTACCCCTCTTAGACCCAGTAGGACCGTAGACGTTCGTGATCCGAATGCAAAGACCATCCGCTCTCCGTCTCAGGTCCTGGGACAAATAGAAAAGAGACCTCGACTCCACCAACAATTCAAACTCATCTTTCTTCCAGCTAACGCGTAACCCTCCCGAATCGCCATGGGCCTCCAACACAACCAAGTCAAACCGGTCTCCCCCCTCAACCCCTGCCTGACGGTGTCTACGCACCTCGACAACTTTGTCTCCTGAAGAAGATAAACGTCCGCACTAGCCTCCATTACAAGGTTTCGCACTCCCAGCTGCTTATCGGGGCGGCCCAATCCCCTAACATTCCAAGAAAGTAGCTTCATTAAAAAACAATCTAGCTCAACTTCTTAGGCGGGACCACACCGAGGTGTTCGGCCATGCTCCGGTCTAAGATCCTGAAGTAGTTCTGTGAGTTCGACATGACAAAGGGACCAGCAGACGACCGATGTAGGTTCCCTTCACGAGCCGTCGAGTTAAACAAGGTCGCCCTCCTCCTCTTCCTCAGGACTCGAGGGCATCTTTCCTTACGTAGCAAGCCCCGAATCTAGGGCTCCCCTTCTCAAAGCACCGGGGCAGCAACTTATGAACTCCCCCTTCCCCCACAACACCACCCAAGCCCTTCCCGTCCAGCACCTCCATCCTAGTGAGCCCATCCCCCACTCCCAACTATGGTGAGGAGCCTACCGCAAAATCCCTCGCAGAGGCCTCCATGGAGGCAACCAAAGGTCCCGTCAAAACCAAAAGCACCTCCGCCTTGGGACCATCCATTGTCGACTGCTCCACCGTGCCATCCGCCTCCACTGTACCGCCCTCGAAAGGCCCAGGTCCCATGAAGCCCCCAACACCTACCCCTCCATCGCACGACGATGCCCCACCAGTAGCGGGGGCAGACCCGCCTAACCCAACAGACCTCATTCGGGAGCAGATGAGACAGCCACCACCAACCAGCGAAGGCGAGTCAAGGCGGTGCGCAGTTGCGATTCCTGACATGAAGTCGGGTTTGGAGTTAAACGGGTCCGAGCAATTAGGAACCTGAGAACTTAGGACCCCGAGCATGCCCGCAAGACCGAAGACCCATTCAGATCAGGAATCCATGATAGTTGAGGACTCAGAACATCCGAGTGAAAAGTCACATGAGATCATCCCTTGTCTAACGGTGCTTCGGCACAAGCCTCTCCCAAATCACTTGTATCCGAGAAGATCGCAGGGATAAGACCGTCACATGCCTCGAGAGTCGGTCTGTGGATATCGTGCTGAATTAGATCCTTGACAGAAGACGATGGGTCTTCTCCGAGAAGCATGCCGGACCTCAATCAAACGTTGCACCGCCCGAGTCGATGCTCTACCGCCCTCCGCCACTGGACTCTCCATCGCCAGAACACCTGGACGAAGGCCCTGCGAGGCGAGCCCTGCCGCAGTGAGCTCCAAAACCATCAACCTCCCCTCTGAGAACCCAACACCCTAGCTTCTCAAGGTCGAGCCCCCGCACATAGAGGATAGGGTCCAACGGCTCGCCCGGTCGGCAGCACGCGCTCTCAACCCATCCACCAACGCAATTCCGTGAAGCAACTCCAGAACCTTCGACAGACCCTCGCGACGAACAGGAGGCCCTTCACACGAATCCGGTCCAAAGGCTTTGATTCCAGCATTCCATCATGAGCACGTAAACAGCGCCACCGCAACAACGACCGCCCCTCCCTAAACTACTGCAACAGCTCCCCCGCCTCAGTACGGGAAAGCCCCCTTGCCACCACCTGCCAAGGGCTTATCTGCATGATGTTTCCACGAAATCAAGCCACTGAGACCGCACCCACATCGGACGATCCCAGGAACAGTGCCCTCGGCCTCCCACCCTCCCCGATCAGCATCACGACAGCTTGGTTACCGAACACGACCTGGTAGTGTGGGAGAAGCCCCGACATCGAAAGCATCGCACAAGTTCTCAGCATTGTCGTGCCTAGTGCCCCATCAAGCCACAACGAAAGCAGCCACCCCCCCCCCCAAAAGGCCGATGGCGACCAACCCTCACGTCCGTCATGCGGTGCACTCCCTGAGCGAACCTCGATCCAACACCCACCCCCTAGAGGTTCACCTGTGAAACCCTCGCTCCGCTCCTCCATTTTTCCCCCTCAAGAGCTGGGTTATTTGAGAAGATTTTTCTTTGGTAGATCTTTCCTTTGCATTTGCATTTTTGGAATAGGCATCACATATTATGCCTTCTTTTGGTAGGATTTTTGTGGCATCGGGTATCAAGAGTGTACATGTATAAAATATGACTTTTCGATATATTGTACAAGGTAAATTTGTTGACAGACCCTGACTTATAGAGATAAGGGTTCCTAAACTTAGATCATTGAATTTTGCTTAATCCGAGATTTAGAGTCACTCTCTTCCCTTGCTAGAGATTGAAACAATCCCTTGTACAAGCAAAACTAAATGGAACTAAGGTGTAAGCTGCAGATTGTTCCATAATCAATCAAGAGTAAAAGAGTGTTATAGATGTCAAGATGATCTATTTAAATATATATTTTGGTCACTGCATAAAATTAGCAGAACTCGAGGAATTAAGTCCAAAACAGACCGAAAGAACAAGAATATTCAAATCTATTGAAATTCTATGAAATTCAAGGTAGGTAATATCTGTATCGCTATCGTGTCGATACAATATATCGTCAATATATCTATGCCTTATTGCCCAAATCAGCCCAATTTTATGAAGGAAATTGCCTTGGAAGGGTAAATATCAGCTATATTGACAATATATTGGTCACATGTCGATACTGATATATCGTCGATATATCGCAATATTGCTTTCTATGATGAAATTAAGTGTATTAAGGTCTTCTTAGTCTAAGTTCAAAACTTGTAAAAACTAGTCTTCAAATCCTAAAAAGTTAGGAGAAAATTGGGGAAATATTTTTGGATTTTTCAAAATTTTAGCTTTTGTTTTGAAAATTTTGGGAATTTTTGCACATTTTTATGGATTTTCGGGTATATGCAATGTTCTTGATATATTTATAGAACATGAAAAAATGGTGCAAAGAATTTTTTTAAATTTTTTTTAAATTTTGAACTTTTTTACTTTTAAAAAAATAATATAATAAAATTTGGGTTTTTTGAAAATGAAAGCAATGTAAAATAGATGGAATGCATGAAATGAAAAAATTTAAAAAAAAAAGATAAAATAAAAATGACATGCATAAAATGTGATGCACCCCCCCATGCTTAGCAGAAGCCATGTCCCCATGATGATAGCAGTGCGAAAAAATGTAAGACAGTAGAAGAAAGAGGGTGCAAGATGCAGCGAATGAATGATACTTTTTTGTTGTTTTCCAACTGATTTTGCTCTTTTTTGGTTTGTTTTTATGGGGTTTCCCCCATACTTATTTGAAACAAAAAATTAGAGAAAAAAGAAATGACAGTACCTGAAAGATAATTATGGGAGGTATCCCACGATGTTTGATGGTTTTAATGCCCCCAACTGGGCTCCAGGGTTAGGTAGACCATGTGTCTCGAGTGTAATCGGCATCCGTATTTGAAACACCGCAATGAGGCAAGTGGCTGGGGATGGTAGTGTGTGGAAAGATGGTAGATGGAGTTGGAAAGTTGACTAACATGGGTATCTCAATTCCGAGCATGGGAAATGTGTCATGGATGGTTAAGCCATACCGGTGGTAAAAATTCTGAAGCAAATATGACAGGTATACTGAGTAATCCTAGTATGTCTTGAGGCTCGGTCGGGTAGAGAGGTGGGGCATAGTCGTCGAACAGGTCGTGTAATTTACAATCATCTCCCTCTATGATGTCACTATAATTATATCATATGATGACCTTTGTTAATTCCAAGTTAAAATTCAGATTTTGACACTGTAAATTATCCTCAATAAACTCAAAGGGTGGGAGGGAGGGCTCTTCCATATCAAAAATTGACTTGGTGTTCGAATATGTGAGTTGAAAATAATACACCGAGTGAAGTGGCTCTTATTTCCTTTTGATGGAGGTGGAAATTTGTTAGAAAATCGGAAGCGGAAGCATAAACAGGAAAAGATAAATAACAAGAAGAAGAACGCGGGATTTACGTGGAATCCTACTCCGTGAGGAGCGGGATGAAACCACGGGAGAAGCCCTCAAAGGGGCATGCTATGCATTGCTTTTTCTCATCTGATACAGGAGGTCTGGGGATCTTTATATAGCCTCTCCAGAGCCTCCAAGTCCCACCACTGGACGATGTAGGACTAAACACTGGATAGGGTAAATGGATCTCCTTTAGGATCCATTTACCCCGCTACAACTCAATAGGCGCATACAACTTATACTCCAACACTCCCCCTCAAGCTGGAGCATGCAATGCTCAGCTTGGACAAACAGAAATAAACTCAACTCAACGCTACAAGACACTACGGACAATATCAACCCAACGCGCACATTGCTGCAGTCGAGGACGTTGCTTCTCATGCCATGCAGGTGAGGAGGACGGACGGGCTGGAGTGTGAGTCAATTTGAAGACTCGGAATCTGACCATCGAGTCTGAAACTGTGCCTGAAGTCTCCTCGTCGGAGAACTGGGTCTCTCCCATCTGGCTCAGAGAATGGTGCACTGCTCTGGTGTACCTATGATACCACATGAAAACCCTTGCCTTCAATGGGAATGGTCCTCTGCTCTGGAGTCCCTATGGCTCACATGAAAACTCTGGCCTGACAACAAGAAGATTGATGGGGACCTCTGACAATGATGGCAACATATGCTCATCAGAAAAATGACCGCACACTCGTGCGTGTCTGAAACTGGACTGTAGAGTCTGGAAAATATGGCTAGTCTGGAGACTGGCATCTGAATCTGGATTTGGATTTAGATCAAGACATGTGACTCTACATATATACTCCCCCTTTCTCCCATACTTGTCGGAAAACATGGACGTCGACTAAGTTGGGAGAAGACAACAATGATGGGGAGAAAACATTCTCAAAAATTTCCTTGCGGCTTTCTCTTTTTTTTTAATAAGTTGTCATCTCCTCTCTCTTTTTTGAAACATTTTTTTAAAGCCGTTGACATCTTTTTTTTCGGCTTTTGCAAATTATTTTTTTCCTTACGTACGCCTTTTTTTTGTACGTGATTTTTTTTCTTTTTTTTCTTTTTTTTGAATAATTCCTCCACACCTTTTTTTTTCTTCGGTCCACTGGATCCGAACAGCAGCATCCCCCTCTCTCCCTTTTTTTTATAATAAAACAATGCCCACTTGGGCTTTACAATAAGTAATCCCCCACCTTTTTTTAAGTCACGGGCCACTAGGGATGGAACCCTCTGCCGCCTACGATGGGGGCATTCCCATCTCATGTCTCCTGCACCGCCTGAAGGGAGAAAGGCGGGGGCCGCCTATTTGCTGGGATCTTCGTTGCTAGAGCATCATCACGCGAGGGGAAAGAGCCAGGGGAGGTGGGCTCGCGCGTGGGAAGGTGGAAGCTGCCGCCGATCAGCAGCATGCGGGCCACAGGGGCGGCGCCGCCTGGAAGGATTGGAGGAGAGCGTCGCGCGAGGGGTAGAAACTGCCTGCACGAGGGGCGCCTGGTCGGAAAGGGGCTGCGGGAGCCCTGCTGGTCGTTGCCTGGGAGATCGGAAAACGCGCACCGCTGGAGACTGTGATGGAGGCGCTATGCCGCCCCGCCAGGGGTGCCGCAAGGGCACTGCTGTTAGGGATGAGCATGTGTTGGGCTGGGTCGGGCCCTGAAGGGCCCAGGCCTAAGCCCGTTCAAAAACTTCGGGCCTTGGGCCGGGCCTAGACCCGCAAAATTTTTTTTGGTTCGGCCCAAGCCCAGGCCCGGCCCAATTTCTATGGGTCGGGCATGGGCCGGGCCGACCCATCTCTACCCATTATAGATTATTAACTTTGAGTTTTTGTTTAAAGTCAATCTTAATTCAAGTTAGACAAGCCAAAAATGTTTAAAATCTATGCAATAATACTCGTGAAACAACGAAAACTCAATTCTACCAGAGATGATTTCTCATTTTATACAAATGCACCCAATGTTAGATGCCATAAACGTCACTCATTACAAAATTGAAAGAGTGAACCAACTTACATAATTAATAACAACATGTGCACCGGGCACGAAATGTTAAAAAAATGGCCATAATGCCCATATTGGGTAAAGGTTCAATGATAGAAAATATTCTGATGAAAAAAATAAACACTAACAAATTCAAGAATAATTAGCAGAATCTAAACCATAGATTAATTAAAGAAAATTAATTCTGAATTGAAATACAATGATCATCAACTCATATGTCCCACGCCCGACTTTCTTGATTTATAAATATTGTATGAAGACAGGATACGTGAACAGAGTGTGCATGCAACATGTGAGAGTTTCTAGGCGTGTAGGATATGGGAAGATTCGGGCCCTCTTCGGGCCGGGCCCTTGGGCCGGGTCGGACTGGGCCGAGCAAAGCGCAAGCTCGGCCCAAAAAAAAATTGGGTCTAAATGTTGGGCCCAAGCCCGGCCCAATGTTCATTTGGGCTTGGGCCGGGCCGGGCTTTTTGGGCTGGGCTTCGGGCTGGACCGGGCCGGCCCAGCCCAATGCTCATCCCTAACTGTTGTGCGTACGACGAGGAGCACAAGGGGCGGAGGTTGCACGTGCTGGGGCATGCACGTGAATCGCCCCCGAATGCAGGGAATAGCACCGCAACATGATGTAGAAGCTTTGTGCGGCTAGGGTTTTAACCCTTGTACAGAACAATCTGAACGTGCTCTTCGACTAAAAAAATTCAAAACGTATATTCTTCAAGAATAAGACAGAATCAAACTTGATAATCGAATCTCGAACCAAAATAAACAAAATGATGAAAGATCTCGAGAATCGAACCCGCTCTGATACCATGTAAGAAAATCGGAAGCGGAAGCATAAACATGGAAAAGATAAATAACAAGAATAAGAACGCGGGATTTACATGGAACCCTACTCCGTGAGGAGCGGGATGAAACCACGGGAGAAGCCCTCAAAGGGGCATGCTATGCATTGCTTTTTCTCATCTGATACAGGAGGTCTGGGGCTCTTTATATAGCCTCTCCAGAGCCTCCAAGTCCCACCACTGGACGATGTGGGACTAAACATTGGATAGGGTAAATGGATCTCCTCCAGGATCCATTTACCCTGCTACAACTCAATAGGCGCATACAACTTATACTCCAACAAAATTATTTTCTTAACCCTGAGAAAGTCACCAGGAAAGACGTCCGATCTAAAATTGGGTGTTAATGGGAAAAGGTACGCGACAATCAATCTCTCATTTTCTTCATTCATATCATCCAAGAACTCATTGCACAAATCATAATCAATTTCATCTATGTTCTCAAATTTTTATCTTAGAAGTCGAATAAATCCCATGAATCAATATCAATTTCTTCTTCTCCAAAATCAATATTAATTTCGTTCACAAAGTCATCAATTATTCTGATAATCTCCAGCTCAGAGACTATATCATTAAACTCATAAAGTTCATTATCATTTATTTGAGTCAGGAATGTTGAGATTATTTTATCATTTTCTTCCTTTTCAAAATCAAATTGAAACTCACGATAATCCCTAAAATCAACATTCAAAATTTGTCTTTCCAAATCACATAGTGAATTCCAAATTCACAATTCTCAAACTTGATTAAATTCACATTATATGTTTCTAGATCATTGTGACTTCCGTGAATCACATGGTGAGCATTAAGAATGTCAACAAAATTATTTGATTCAAGATCAATGAGAGTGGATTGAAACAACATGATTGAATTAAGAAACTCCTCTCCTATATTCTCAAAGTCCAGTGAAAAATTGTTCCTCGAGTTTGATCCAGAACATCTTCTTTTTCCTTCATTCATGATTTCATAAAATCCCCTATATTAGTCTCCAATGATATCCTCGAATAATTTTGATAGTGTACACGGGGGACGACATTATAGATCGATATTCAGTTAAGGATGCTCCTTAAAAATGGATGGCTCTAGAAAACCAGGCAAGAGAAGATCGGATTCTGGGTGTGGTAAAATTTTGAGGAGATCCTCAGACAATGGATCTAGGGTGAAGGAAGTTTCCATGAAATTGATTGATTTTGTGGACTCAAGTTTCTTCTTTTCTTGCTCTTCCATTAGTCTTGTTATTTCGTTAATGGCGTCCATTAGTTAACATAGCATTTTGGGTCTTTGCTTGCTCAGTAGAGAAGAAATACGTATAATCTCCAAAATCCCTTGTTTCCCAAAAGCTATGGAGATGAGTGCTTGTAATCTACTTTCCAGTGGAGTATTGATCAAGTCATCTAAACAGATATACTTAGTTAATGACCCAAGAGCAACCGACATATCAAAATCCTTCAGATTTTCCATTTCAAACACAAGACAATGTTTAATTCACCAACACAACACAGGTTGCCACAAAGCGGTTATCTTTCCGATTTTATTTTCAATATCCAACAAATCAAGCACACATGTATCTTAGGTAGATCTACACTAAAATAATGACTGACCCGAGTTCATAAGACTAGTTGACTCTACTTTCAACCATTATGGATATAAGTTACGAACCGTAAAACAACTATCCATGTTACTTGAGGACGATGCCTTATACGTTATTCTTGAACCACCCAATCTGCTAAGGCAGACTGTAGTTCCCTCACCGAGAAATAGCTAATCGTTTTTAGATTTCCGTAATCAAAATTCCACAAGAATTTGGGCTCTGACCTGAGATTATGTTTGTGCACGTGAAACTGTGTTCAAAGTACAACAATTCAATCACTTCAATCACCTTTCGTCCGAGCCACACAGTGATTTTCTGGAATTATCTGACTTATGCTAGCAACAACGTGTGGTCTTGTTTAATTGGTGAGCATACAGCGAGAGATCCATGAAGATGAATACAGTAGAGGAACTTGATTTTATGATTTTTAGAAATTTTTTTGAAGCACAAATAGAATGCAAGAAACCTAGAATGCCTAAGTGTTTGGATAGATCTTAAAATGATCAATGGTTGTGATCCGAAAAAAATGCTTGAATCCTACAAAAAAAAGATTGAGAGAGTTGTACAATTTTTTCTTCTTTTGTACCTGAAACAAAAACAATAAAAATTAATTAACAAAATAAAATCAAATCAAAATGCAAAAGCAAATTGCGTAAGTTGTTGAATCCTCGACAACGACACCAAAATGAAACCGTAATTTTCTGTGCAATAAGACTGTGTTTTTAAGTTGTTGTTGCACATACATAAAAATCGTAGAATTTCAGATAAAATTTATACAACTACAAACCAAGATATATCAAATAATGTATAGGGCAAGTAGAGGATCGATCCACAGGGAGTCGGGCATTTTTAAGCGAATTTTTTATTTTAATTACAAAGGTATTTTTTACTTTATATACTCAAATCGAATCTTATTTTTACTTTTATTCCCGATACCTTAAAATATATTTGAATTCTCTGTCACTAGGTTCTAGACGTCATAAGGAACACACATGAATTTCTGAGAATTTTTCGGATTTTTTCTGCTATTTTGATGATTTTTAAAATTGTCAGGGACATTTGTGTAATTTTAGAAAGCTAAGGGCTTGAATGAAAATAAACCTAAAGCTAACGGTAGACTTGCAATAGCCAATAAGAAAGTCATCTGGACAGAAATGAAAAGTTTCCAAAGTCAATTATTTAATGAGCGAATTACAGAGAAAATAAAAAAGCACGAAGTTATAAAAAGGTCCTTTGAGGACTGAAATGAAATTAAGAATGAACTTAATAGAAAAGAATGCAAATATCACGCAATATAAAAATAAAATTGGAGAAACTGAAGAGAAAAATGATAGAATTTAGAGAATTGTGTATAAGTCCTATAAGTATAAAAATGTAAACATGAAAAGGAAGAATAAAGAAAATGTATTTTTGCAGTAAATAAAATAGTAGAATTTGGGTAAATTGCAGGAAATAAATCAAATTTTAACTAATAGCAAAAAGGTCCTAAACCTATAAATAAATTAAAAAAATAAAAAAATTTGCGAAGAGGTCCCTAAGACCCCTTCTCATCCTGAACAGCGGCGACGGCGGATGTGGTCGTGCTTGGCTACCAGTGGCGGAGCACGGAGGTTGGAGCAAAGGAGAAGGGGAGAGGTGTGGCGAAGGTCAGCGGCGAGAGCCGCGACGAAGGTGCGGTCCGCGGTAACGCAAGAAGGACGATGGGCAATGGTTTGGCCTGCAACAGTGGTGCTCGATGGGGATGTGGCTGTCACCCACAGCGACAGTGACGGATATCGGCAAAGCTAGAGGCTCCCCGACGGGTTGCGATGGAGGGCGGAAATGAATCTTAGGGTTGGTGACATGTAATAGATTTTTCTCACTTGGAGGAGGAGAGGAGCTCCAAGTTCCTCTGATTCATCCTCCCTTTGGTTGGCCCGCTCCCATTTTATAGATGAAGTCCAAGGAGAGAAGGGAGTGACGGTTGGCAGTGAGGAAGAGGAGGAAAGGGAGCGTCGGCCGTTGGCGTCAAGGAAGAGGAAGGTGCAACACCCCCTTCGTGTGTTATAGGTTGTGAGGAAGGAGAGGGGTTGACATCATCCCGTCGGGTGATAACGTCAGCATCTTTGTTTTATTTTATATTTTTTGTTTAGAACAAAAAATGGGATGGGCCTTTGACCCATGGTGTCCTGCAAATAAAAAGTGGAACCATTGAATGGCATTAAAACTTAAAAAAATAAATGGTTTGTAATTAAATACATTAATTTATAAAAACAATAAGAGTAAGTGAAAATCATTGTTGTAAAAGTCGACCAACTAGGCCGATTAGTCGGCCCGACTAGTCAAGCCGGTGGGGTAGCCGACTCGACTAGGCCTAGTCGGCCATTAGTCGGTCAACCCGACTAATCGGGCCGACTACAAGGCCGACTTTTACATAGAGTTTTTTTAATTTTTTAGTTTTTCGATTTTTTTAAAAAAAGCAAACATATTCTAATATGCTTAATATTATATTTAAAGACAATTACTTCTTTTATTTCATTATGATAGAATAGAAGATGTACAAATCAATGTAAATATATAGAATATGTATATAAAAATTGATTCATATATTTAAAATAATTAAAAAAATCAAACCGACTAATGGCCGATTAAATCCGATTAGACGCCTGACTGCCGATTAATCCTTAGTCAGTGACCCCACCGACCGAGTATCGACTACCGCTTTCTGCAACCTTGGTGAAAATCTTCGAAAATTGTCCTTTTTATTTTATTCTTTTTTATTATTTTTTAAACTTTCATTATTTTCTATTTTTAGCGATTTTTAAATGCAAATTGTGTGAAAGTGACAAGTGAAATTATACACAAAATGAGGTGAAATGTGATGAGATGAACTAGAGATTTTGCTTAATTATAACATTTTAATATGATAAATTGGTGATTCATCACAAACTAACTTTTAAACCACGACCCATGTGGTTAACTCACACCCATTTGGTCGTCAAACATGAACGAATTCCATCAAAAATATACTAAATTTACCATTAAGGCTTCACAAATTTACAAACTTAGAGCATTACAACCCACGTGGTTAACTCACACCCATTTGGTCGTCAAACATGAACGAATTCCATCAAAAATATACTAAATTTACCATTAAGGTTTCACAAATTTACAAATTTAGAGCATTCTTCTTCCTACCAATGTGTTGTGTGCCTATAACCCAAAAGACAAGGGTTCAAATCCCTCCTTGTGAGGGTTGCGTTAGATAGATGACACGACAGTCAATGTAAAAATAGTCAGATCTTTCAACATGGATTTGAGAAAGAATCCATGTAGCCACCCTACTTAAGTGGGTGAAAGCTTCATTATTTTCTTATACTGTTTTTCTTCATCCCATAACCCTCCTCGACCTTCGCCCAATTGCCTTTCCTTCTGTCGGCATAAGCCATCGCCAACACTACCTCGCTGTCACAATCTACGGTGTCACATTCAACATACTCCTGGTTGCCAGAATTCTCAACCTAGCACACGATGATGATGGCATTCCTCACTACGACAAATGATCCAATTATCCAATGGCAATGCCATCGAAGATGTAGGAGCCGGGATCATCGTCGAGACTAACTGAGAGCACATTGACAAGATCGACAACAAAGGCATTAAAAGCATCGAGTATGTGGGACTCGGTGCATCTGTTGTCTTTGACAGGTGGGTAAAAAATGCAATAAACAAAAATGCGAGCAAGGGGAGAGCCAACCTTTGGTGGCAAATTACTGAAGTCAAAGATATCTATCGAAAACAAAGTGACCATTTGCAGTGGAGAGGATGTTGGTGTTGTGGCCGTTAGGGGTGTCAAGAAAGCTTGAACTCAATGAGCTAGACTGGAACTCAACACAACAAGAGCTCGCGAGCCATGCTCGCAAAGCTATTAAGTACGAATTCGAGTTGGATAAGTGACTCGTTAAGGTTATTAAGTAAAGTTCAAGTTGAGTAAGGTTCAATTTATTAACTCGATTCAATAACTCGATTTCATTTTACTAGTTTTTTATATATTTCACATTCCATATGAACATATATGATGTATGAATGAAGAGAAAATGATGTGACACATGCATGTTATTTAAACTTGTATGATATTTATGTGTACTTTTATTATATGTCAAATTTTTACCGATTATCAAATGCACATGATAAATGCATTTATATATATATATATATAAATTGTCAACAAAAACTCATCATTATTACTATTAAAGAGACTAATGAGTCTGGTTGCTTCTTTAGAGAAAGCTCACAAACCATCAATATAAAATCAACCTACTGAAAGCTCGTTAAAAGGTTCGTGAGCCAACTCGAACTCAATGAGTTCGAATTCGAGCCATCATTCGTGGACTCGAAGCTTATCAAGTTTGAGATCAAGTCTAAGTTTGGTTATCAAGTTTGACTCTACATCGAGGCTAACTCGACTCGTTCAACAAGATATACACCCCTAGTGCTCGTCAATGTCGTGGGGCGTTTAGAAGGCCATGTTGAGGTGGACTCTGAAGGCCACTTCGGTTTTGTTGAAGTAAGCGCCGACCAACTTCATGTATTCATGCACAAGTTTATATCTTGTGTTAAAAAGGAGCATTCTTGCTCTAAGCACATGATTCAATTTAAAAACATTCATTATTTTTATTCTAAAATGTTGACAATCATGGTCTAATAATCTTCGACATAACAATTAGAATGACTAAAATCTTATTATTACTGCATCGTGAGTTCCCAATCTTTCAAGCCTATGTACATAAGTAAGAAAGATTCAAGAAAGCTTAGCAAGAGAGATGCTTGAAGGAACCCACGTGTGTGGGAGGACAACGTCGAGGCCTTCCACTTGAGCAATATGGCCAAAGGACGTTGCATGCGTGGAGGTAAGCCACATGGAAGACTCCGAGATATTGCCCTTACCAAGAGGCTCGCCATGGAACACCACTTGGGTGGTGTCGGTGATGACGCCTCGACCTGCATCTCCCCCCTCCCATATCCCCTTGGAGGAGTCACAGTGAAGCAAGGAGCAGGCGGTGGTATGCCTGAGCATGGAGATCGGTGACGCACTGACGCTATCGAGCCTCGAGGCTATAATTAAGGCACGGTAGGGGATCCATTAAGGCTACAAGCAAGGCTCAAGGTCGCCGATGTTAGTGCTAGGAACTAACAGTCGACGGATCTTGGAGGTCGGCGATGTTCAACCACACGAGACGACGTGAACCAAAGATCGACATGCACGAGGGAGATCGGCGATAGCATATGACTGTCTAAAATCGAGGTGGTGTCGATCACCATGACGGAGTCGGTTGAACTGCTTTACATGAAAGGGAGAGGAAGATGAAAATAAGGGAAGAGAGAAGAAAAGAGAGTAAAAGGAAAACAATCTACAGGTGGATTTTATTATGGTTAGATTAACTCGAGATTAAGTTAAAGAATCAACTCAAGAAATGTTTAAATTGGCGGCATGGGTCATGGTGTAAGATGAAGTAAGTTTTGCATGAGCTGTGGAATGAATATGAAGTATACATAATCAAGTGGGTAATTAACAATGTTCATAGGGTTCATGGTGTAAAAATCTCTAATTAATATCATGCACTTGAAATGAAAGAAGTTTCTAATTTATTACAAAATACTTTTATGATTTTGAAGTTATATAAGGTAGTCAAGTATTCAGATAAAAAAATGTGTTCCCAAGTTAGTTTCTTCTTTTAAAAATCGTGTTTCTTCTTTTAAAAATCGTGTTTACTCCACAAAATATCAACCGCTTCAATGCCTCAACACCACTTCTAAATATTGATGTTTATGCCTCCTGTGTGCAATCTTCAACAGTCCCGAGGCTATCCCCCTCCCGAACCCCCACGATGCTTACACCTTATTACCCCAAGACATGGTATTTAGAGCTATGGTGGTCGATAATCATCTCTAATGTCAATGTTATCCTCTCTTTTCAACACAACAATGATTATCATTGATCCAATTCAAGAAGCCACACATAAAAACTTTAAGTTCTTCCAAGCAAGACACTACCCTCCAACTCATCACACCATTCTCAAAGAATGCAAAAAAGATAAGGCCCCCCAGCTATTATTCTATCAATTGCTCCACCCAAGTCATGATTTTCGATTGGCAAAGTACCCTATGTTTGCCTCGCAATTCTTCATGTGATGCTAATAGTCGACTCAATCACTCGGCGTTCCATATATGCATAACTTCATCGATAGTCCTCAAGCGACAGTCCACCAATTGTCCTCGTGCATGTTAAATATGTAGAGACTAAGTGAGCAACACAGTTTCCTTCTGTGCTTGTGGCTAAGCAGAATGCAACGATTTTAACAGATTGAACGACGGTCTCCGGTCATGGTTTTAAAAAACGTGAGGCGGATCGAAGCGGTTTCCCATAAACGAGGCGAGGTGTAAGCCTTGAGGCGGTCGAGGCGTAAGCCTCAGTTTTAGGTTAAAAACTATACAAATCTACAATTTTGTAGAAAAATGCTAGAAATAAGAATGCATTATAGTCCCCGGCATGAAAGTTATAATATTGATAACAAAATAAGAAAGTTTCTAGAATCCAGTACAAACAGTAGCATTAAAGTCCTCTAATAAGGCTCCTACAGTACAAACAATAGCAGATTTTGAGACTTTAAGCAAGTACAAACAGTAACAGATTTTGAAACTTTAAACAAGTACAAAAAGTAGAGACTTTAAGGTGGAAGAAGAATACACAGCAACAGATTTTGAGCAAATTTTGCTCCTTAGACCAAGAGTAACAACGAATAAACTTAGTTTGTTTTTCTCTATCCATGAAATAAGAATACAGAGCAGCAGATTTTGAGCAAATTTTGATCATTTGGTGATCTAATTTTGTATTCTAAATAGGTCTTAACATTGCAAACGGGAAAAGAAAGCTACTAAGTCCAGAAGAAAACCTGAGACCTTCAATGGTCGCAGTACCACTGCTCGGGAAGAAGAGCATTTGCTGAAGTATATAAGAGAGATGCTAGAATATGCTACTTGGGGAAGACGAGGAAAGAATCTTAAGTCTCACAAGCCCAAGACCTCCGCCGTCGACATTTAGTGTTTTAGGTTCAAATTATTTTGGGGATTTTTAAGGTTTAAATATATTCTAGATGAGGCGCACGCCTCACAAGCGCCTCAGCACCTCAACGCCTCGATGAACGCATCATAGCCTCGAGGCGTAAGTTGCCAATTTCACATACGCCTCTTGCACCTCGAGGCGTACGCCTCAGCGCCTTGAGGCGCGTTTTTTAAAACCTTGCTCACGGTTGAGTGATGTGTCCACCACCCCACCTTTCAAAAAACTAGGATTCTTAACTTGCTAAAACTAATTAATAAAAAAAAGACTATTCTAATATATCCTCGACCCTTCGAGGAAATATCAATATTCGCTCAACTGTGGTCTAATTGTTGGCATGTTTTCCTTATCCTTATAAACCAATGGACGATATATGTGGATGGACATGTATCTAAGATTGTTAATAAAGAAATGTTCTAAAAATGTCCTTGCCTTTCCAGGGAAGTATGATCTTGGAAGCAGCTTGGTTTTTGTGCAGCCTATTTGTTGGTGTGTTTTCCTGATAAACCAATGCACTAGAATTCACATCCCCTTACCAGTTACCATCATATCACAGATTTTACATTTTGGGTCTTGATAATCATCGATCCATCAGCATTCGATACATATAACGATTAATATTCAGAAACTAAATAGAAGAAATATATGCTAATTAAAACAAGCAGCTAAGGAAATCCATTCATCTGATATATAAAAGAATTCTTTATACATTTACTGTCCATATTTAGAGTTTTTTAATGCACTGTTCGTATCTAAATGTGTGTCAGCTTAAAAAATAGAGTAAACAAAACTAACTAGACTCCACGAAGTGAAGCCAAAAACCAGTAACATGCTGAAAACTAGCTAACCATATGAAGGTTATGTAACACTTTTTTGAAGCCAAAAAACGGGGAAACACAAGTGCACACCCCATTAAAGTATCAAATTAAACACATCAATATAAAAGCCGAGACTTGAGAAAAGTCGTATGATGAACCACATTCTCAACATAAAGACGCTCTAAGTGGAAAATAACAGCATTCCGCGCTAGCCAAAGTACCCAAATAACAGCAAATGGCTTGAAACGGTCTGAATTTGGATGGAAGCACAAATTGAAAAGCGTCTCCCACAAAGAGGATTGGCTAGAACAATCCACCCACTCAATCCCCATCACCAACCATACTTTCTGCAACCTTCTCGCATCTTAACAAGAGAAGATCATATGATTCCACCACCAATTTGCAGAGCAAGCAGAAGCCATCACCACCGTAAAAAATTTGAGCCAATCTATCTCTAATGAGGATTCCACCACGTCTCAAGAGCCACAAGAAGACCTTTATGTGAGATTGTATTTTCAAGTCCCAAATCGCTCTACAGTCCCTAATCACCTCCTCGTTTAGGGGATTATTTCCACTAATCAATAGCTCGTATGTTTTCTTCACATAAAAATCTCCTCTCCAGACACAGTGATCTCTCCCTGAAGTTGGATCATCAATTGGAGTTAGCACCTCCATAAGCTCAATAAAGTCCTGATACCGCTGATACGAGAACTCTGTAATGAAGGTAGGTAACCAATACCTCATTTGCCCAGATGCCAGACACTCGGGCACCCTTATCCGCCTCTCTAGCACTTTTTGGGTTTACCAAAAACATGGGTAACAAGAAACAATTATCAATAGCGAAGAAAGAAAAGTGAAAGAAAGTGAAGGGCACTTACTTGAAAAAGCACAAATGATACTAAATTGATATACTGTGCAGTGTATGTTTATTTGACTTGGATAAACCCCAAGATCAGGACGCAATTTCCAAACAAAGACGATCACACAAATAGACAAAGTAAAGAAAGAAAGGTATATTATATTTAACAGGAAAAGAAATAAAGGTATATTACATTTAACCCTAAAATATATATAAAATAACACAGCAAAAAACCAAAATCGGGTATCAAATCTCAATGGAACCATCAACAGCAACAACACAGCCTTTTCCCAAGTAAAATCAGCAACATGGATTTTTTGCCTCCATTCGGATCTATCTTGGGTCATTCTCGAGCTTAGAACCAAATAACTAAGATCCCTTCGGATGGTCTCATTCCGACACTTCATGGGTTTTCCTCGCCCTCTCTTAGCTGGCTTAACATCCCAAATCTCGCATCTTCTAGCTGGTGTATCAACCAACCTCCTTTGCAAATGGCCAAACCATATTAAGCGGATTTCTCTCATCGGTATCCTCTATTGAACCTACACCAACTTTCCTGCGGTTCTCATTATTCCAAATCCGATCTTTTCGTGTATGACCACGTATCCACCTTAGCATTTTCATTTCTAATACTGTCATTATCTGTACAAGTCTATTGTTCATGAATCCAATCTTTTCGTGTATAATCAAAAATCAATATAAAATAAGATAAAATTATATTTGGCACTATAACGAACCCAACTTTAAGGTTTTTTTTGGGTATTTTTAGATCAAATAAAATGGTGTAAACTCAAAATATGTATTTTGTGTATAAAATAAGTTTTAAAATACCTAAAAGATACTTTTTTTTTGAAGTCACTAAAAGATACTAAATGATGTGAATTTTAAACACATATCTTGAAATCACCAATCAATTATTATTGAATACATATCTTGAAATCAAGGTGGATAAAAACTTAAACAAATAGCTTATTGAATACATATCTTGAAATCAAGGTGGATAAAAACTTAAACAAATAGCCCAAGTTTCAAAATTAAATACAATAATTTGAATTTTTCTAAGAATTTAATAACATTTTACAAGCATCATATTTTTAATAATAATTAAAATCACATAGGCATTGAAAAATCACCAAATTTTCACACAAATTTGAGAAAATATGGAAGTTCGACAATAAAATAAAAGCAAATGGATTCAAAATAGAAGTTCAAATGAAAAATAAAAATGTAATATCGAAATGTAAAATAAAAGGAAACCTTGAAATTAGGTCATCCCTGGAGAGGACCTAAGAGCATTTCTTAAGAACTAGCTGAGCGTGGATGCAATTTACCACAACAGAATTGACTTGCCATCCTTTAGTATGAATGAGCATTGTGTCGGACGAAACCAACATAGCCCAAAACCCAACCCTCTTGAATCGGTCCTTCCAAGCCCAAAAACGAAATGAACCATGCCTGAGCTAAAATATAGGCAAATATGATTTTTAGGCTGAGTTTGGTCCGAGGTTGGCCCAAGTCCGACCCGGCCTGCTAGCCCGATACAATTTACAATGTTAAAAAATATTATAAAATAAATGTTGAGTAATACATGTTTTATTTTACTCTCGGAAAAATCACATGGGCTATTAGTTCTTCATTCATTTTAAAGAGCTTGGATGATGTATACTGTGTTATGTAGAATAAATCTCTATTTTATGAGACTTTTTCTAAAACAAACAACAAATGTAATGTATAATATTTAGTATTTACATAAAACCCTTTATAGGAGATAATATGAGAATATTAAAACTTGGTCCTTCCAATAAGAATTAAAAGGGTATGCCTTAAATTATTGTTATTGAAAGAGAAAGGTGGGAGATCATCAAGTGTTGTTATTAAATGTGAATGTGTCGGCCAGGCCCAAGACCAGCCCGCTAGTTACGTGTCAAGCTTGGGCTTGGGCTAAACCTTGAAAAGATTTACCCGGCCTCGACCCGACTCAAAACGCATTATGTCAAATGGGATTGAGCATGGATAGTACATGACCCGCAAGGGCCCAACTCAACGTTCATCATTATCCTTTAGGCATGTGCATATATGTAGTATTTAAAACCATTGAGGGCTCAGTTGTGAATTCTCCGCTACTTTACAAGGCTGACGAGATTGAACATTGAGTGTGACCCAAGGGTCATGGTTGTGCCATGTAACCGATGGTTGAAGGGTTCTCCCATAAAGAGACGAGTTCCTCGAGGTTACTTAAGAATTTCCACAAGTCGATTCGAATCAACTCTCAATATTAGATGTCTTGGGCTGATATCCACGGTCAATTCTATGTTGATAGTTTTCTATAGCATATTTAGGAGTTAGGCCCTTTGTAAGTCCCAGTAATTGTAATTCTTATTATCATGATTATATAAAATTTTGGGTAAGTACCATGTTAGACATTCACCTTTTTCCAAAAAAAACTTACTTAAAATCAAAATCTAAGAGGATACTGCTGACGGTTATATTGCAGGGGTTATACAGGTCATTCAATGTCGAAAACAATGTACAAACTTATCAACTCATTATGGGTTTTGTGCATAATTTATATGGTTAAATTATGTTGGGCACTTATTAAGTCAATATTCATAATGTGAAACCACCGTGCCTCTAGGAGTTCTCTGTACAAACAATGAATGATCTGCATTTGACCTCTTAAATCCTTGCTTCTCAATTAAGTCCGAGAGCTTCTGAAACCATGCCCCGGGACTCTGTTTGAGGCCATAGATTGCCTTATAAAGTCTGCAAACCATCAAATGCTCCCCCTCAGCAGAAAAATCAGAGGTTGTTGCATATAGATTTCCTCCTGTAGATCCCCATACAAAAAGGTATTCTTAACATCAAGCTGAAAGAGAGACCAGTTACGCACCACAACAACAGAAAGAAGAATCCGTAGAGTAGAATGACAAGCCACGTGAGAGAATGTGTCTAGGTAATCCACGCCATATGTTTGAGTAAAGCCACGAGCAACCGGTCTGGCTTTGTACCGATCTAGACTCCCATCTGCACGGTGTTTACCAGTAAACACCCACATACAGCTGACAACAGAGGCCCCAACAGGAGCATTCACCAGACTCCATGTACCACGTGACTGCAATGCAACCATCTCTTCTTCCATAGCCACCGCCACCGACTATCTTTCAAAGCCTCCTGATAATTCCGTGGGATATCCACAGTAGATAATACAGTAGCAAATTTCCTGAAATCATCAGTCAAGCGCTCAAAGTAGACCATAGATGCTAAAGGATAAGATGCACAGGAAAAGTACATCACGGACTCTTGCGCAATGGATCATAACATCTAACCCCTTTTTGTGACCTGGAGTACCCAACAAAAACACACTTGACTGCCCTCGGAGAGAGCTTGTCAATACCTAGGGACAGTTGGTGGACAAAAGCAACAGAGCCAAACACGCGAGGAGTAAGGGAGAACAATTCTTTCTCAGGAAATGCAAGGGAAAAGGGAATTTTCTCATCCAAGACCGACGACGGCATGTGATTAACAAGGTAACATGCCGTAAGGACAGCATCACCCCAGAAGGAATGTGGGGCATGACTCTGAATGAGGAGTTCTGGTAATGTCAAGTAGGTGACGATGCTTCCTTTCTGTGACACCATTTGGTTGGGAAGTATAGGCACATGATGTTTGATGAATAATACCATGGGCAGAAAAATATTTATAGAGAGTATGAGTACAGAATTCCAAAGCATTATCAGTACGCACAAATTTAACAGACGAAGAAAAGACATTCTGCACTTCATTGATAAAATTCTAAATAACATCTCCAGCCTCTGATTTATTCTTTAACAAAAATACCCGAGACAAACGAGAGAAATCATCGACAGCGACAAGATAGAACATGTGTCCCTGATGATCAGGAACACGATTAAGACCCCAGGTATCTATATGAAAGAACTCAAAAATGGAGCTACTGCTCCGACTCTGATGACTAAGGTAAGTAGACCAATGGTGCTTTCCCAACTGACATGCATCACATTGAAAGGATGAGTGAGGAGAAATCTAAGGCAGAACGCGACACAATTTCTCGAGCGGAAGATGGCCAAAGCGCATATGCCATGTAAAGGGAGAGACAGGTCCAGCGGAATGGGAGAAAGCGCCAGCATAAGGTGTGCGAACCAAACGATAGAGACTGCCCTGCTCACGGCCACCGCCAATCACCTTGCCCGTCAGGATATCTTGAAATACAAGAGAAGGTGGATCAAAAATAGCCCGACAATGTAAATCTTTCGTAATCTGACTAATAGATAGCAAATTCGTAGAAAAGTCAGGTGCATGAAGCACATTCTGTAGGCGCATAGATGGTGTTAGGCTAATTTCCCCCTGTCCAGTGATCGAGGAATGAGTCCCATCTGCTATAACCACAGTCCGTCCTGAAGGAACATGTCTGTAAGCTGTAAGTTGACCACTTTCTCCACAAAGATGATGTGTAGCACCAGAGTCCATGATCCATTCTGTAACATCAGATCCACTACAACTAGTAAGTACATAATTACTACCTGAGGTACTAGAACATGCTGAAGCAGCCACATCCGAATGGTTCCCAAGGGTCGATGAAGAAGCAGTTGAGTTGGCAGGAGGTATAATGCCCCTCAACCGTGCTACAAGGTCATCAAATCTCTGATCCAAAGAAGAAGAAGCAGGGGGGCTCAACCTGTTCAGCTACTCGTGCAGAAGCAGGAAATCCATGCTTGCAATAGCATGTATCCTCTGTATGTCCAGGACGGTGGCAGTAAGTGCACGGCTGACGAATACGACCTCCTCTGCCACGAGGTCCATGTCCACGAAACTGAGAAGGGCCTCCTCAACCTCAGGAGGCAGCCATTGCTAAAGAAGTCTGACGGGCTGGAGTGGATGGAACAGTGATCCTACTGAGCCGGCAGAAAGCTTCCTCCATGGGAGGAATATTGGCATCGGTCAGAATATGAAAGCGAGCAGCCTCATACTCAGGGTAAATGGCTGCTAGGAATACACCCATCATGGTGGCATTCCTATAAGTCTTCTGTTGCTCAGGAGTAGCTGTAAGAGGCATGAAATTGTGGAGCTTCTCGAACATTCCAGGCAAGGCTATATATAACGAATGAAGAGGTCGTCCATTCTGCTTGATAATGAAAATATCGTGCTGGAGTTGCAGGATCTTTGTCTCATTCCTTGCCTGAGAATAAGTAGCAGCAAGGATGTCCCATATCGCCTTGGCGGTGGGCTGAGGCAATACATCATTGGCGATCTCTATTGCCAATGTTCTTGAAAGCCAAACCTTGGCATAAGCATCACCGGCCTCCCATAAGGCATTGACCACAGTTTTCTCAGTCGGTTCCTCCTCGGTAAGAATATGCTTCTTACCGCTTGACTTCATAAGACTCATAAACTGCATTGCCCAGAGCTCATAGTTTCTCCCGTCCATTATGACAATAGGCGTCGGACCTCTGAAGGCGCATGTAGCGGGTACATCGACTTTGCTCTCTGTCATATTGTCGGATGTAGAAAACTGGGGTTTTGTTGACTAAGGCTTGAATGTCTACACAAACATACGTGGATTTGAATGCATATGTAGACTTATGTACCCAAATCCATCAAATACACGGAGAGAGCTTCGCCGGCGATGGAGAGGCTAGATGGCGAGCCGCGTACGGAGGCGATGCACGCGAGAGGTGCGCGCGAAGAGGAATGGCAAAGACTGCGCGCATGGGGACCGCGGAGCAAGGCACGCGCATGGGGGCCGGGAGCCGCAGGGTGGCGCAGGGCAGCACAGGGCCGCGAGGCAGCACGCGCACAGGCGTTGCGAGGTGACGCTGCAGGGGTCGCGGGGTAGACGGCATGAGCCGTGAGGCAGCGCGGCAGGGGCTGCGGGGTGGCGCTCCGATGCGCGGCAAAGATGAGGATGAAAGGTGGGGCTGGGATTAGGGATTTGGGTACGAGAGCTCGGCCTAGGACCGTCGCTCTGATACCATGTTGGGAAAATTGAGAGAATTGTTTATTCCTGTGAACCCTAGGCTCTTATATAGAGGAGAGACCTATGGGTAAATTACATATGATAGACACGAGAATAAGAAAATAAGAATGGAGTACAAAAACATAAATATATATATATATATCTACACCACGGTATCCTTTGAAGCATTCCCTTGAAGCAGGGACGCCCTTCAGATGACGTCCATTTAATAATGACACCTCTTACCACCACCCTCATCGCAGCAGCAGCCCCATGAGCACCAACTTACCACGGTACGTTCCACAACCTCCTCATGGCCACATCCTCTTTTGTGGCAATGCTCTTTGTGAGCTTCTCGTCTATTCTTGCATCAAGGACCACACAAGACTTAACCAACTTAGGAATATTTCAAAAAAATGCTCCTTTCAATGTAGACTCAAACAAATGTAAATATATCCATAGGAGGACAAAAAACAAGCATATGAATACAAAACCAACTAAGATATGTAAAACAACCTGATATAAAATGTGCATCCAATTAGCATCTCTTGGACCAAGAACGTGTTGTAATATCAGGCCGCATTTTTCAAACTCACGCAGCACCAAGTTTGTATCAGCAGGACAAAATCTGCAGTTCCAAGTCAGTGTCAACTTCTAAAGATAGTAAAATCTCCTAACAAAACGAACATGAACAAGGAGGAAAAAATATATATAAGCTGAAAATATAATAAATGATGAAGAGATGGAAGCCGTGGATTGTAGATAGGGCAATCAGATGGCGTGGTTTTTGATACTCGTCAACTCCCAAGTAACTGGGCTTCTGATTGATACAGCGATAGGTGATCCCCAGATTGCCACTCCTGAGGCAACCCCTTCAACCCCTTCCTGATGTTCATATAATGCAGGTCTGATGAATCTATTGATGAGGTGTATTCGAGTGTGGTTTTTGTGTCTGTCCCTGGCAAAAGCAGTGTGGTGCACAGAGAATGAACACATCCAATGCTAGTGTTATTATTTTAGGATAAGTGTCATCTTTAAAATGAAAGGAACACATTTAGCCTTCTCCATAACTACTCGAGCTTATCCTTTTCCATCTCAAATAACATGTTTGGTATATTCCCATTTTTATTGGTGCGAATCAATATTTTTTCCCTTGAATGTATTGTTTAAGCATGGATAAAACCTAATGATCTGTTTATGGGCAACTGAATCAATGTTGCCGAATGCTGACCCTACTTGGAATAATGATAATTCTTGGAAGTAGTTGTATCCTAGGTGTTAAATATTGCTGGTTGTTTTCCCTTTCAATTATGAGGCTAGTATGACCAAAATTTGTACTGTTTAGTTGTATTCGGCATACTTTAATTTCCTTTCTGCGCACATAGTTACGATTCTACATGTTCTCCATGCAACGTGTTTTAAATTCCAAAAAAATACAAAATGATTATTACCCAACTAGAAACACCTTTTAAGAAGATACCCCCGTATAAACATGCGCAAAGAATATCATTCCAAATCTTTCAGCCGAACTCCACCTACCGATTTCTTATACACAGATATAACTATAAGCATGCAGGATCTTGTTATCTTTGCCAATACAATGACATTCTAAATAGTGAGCAATTCACAGCACAGGACATGAAATGCAACGCCTTGAACATAACTACATAAGAAGTAATTCCCATAAACATCACACTACACGAAGAACAAAAATGCATGTGTGATTCGATGGCTAATGCCCATCCACAGGTGCACACCGTTGTCAATCTGTGTACTCCACGAGATAATGGCCAACATGCATCTTGTCTACACAAACAAGGACTTATCTTTGAAGAGAACTCACTAGAAATCAAGAACTTTTCTTCAACCAAGCATCTCACAGCAGAAGGATTATCCTTCAAGCCAAGTAGCAATCCTCCAACACACGCATGTATATGTATATATGCCGTGCCTCATTTTTCTCGGACGGCCACCTGAGCGAGTGCTAAACACCTCCTGTGGTTTGGACCCTCTATCACCTCGGAGTGCCTCACACATTTAACAACATTGAATAGGACCCAGGTGGATCTTCACAAAGAAATCAACCCAGACAGTTACCTCAGCTAGGCACAACATCATATTGGTCGCCAAGGGATTCACCAAACATATGTGCGGGCTTCTTTAACACTTTCTCTCAAATGGCTCATATTGATTCCCCATATTCTCCTCTTTTTTATCGCATAGAGTGTTTGCTCTTTACATCAACTCCTTGTAAAGAATGCATTTCTATACAAAGATCTACAAGAGTTGATGCATATGCAACAAGTTCACAGGGAGTGTCAAAAGGTTCGTTTGCTAAGAAGGCCATCTATGACCTCGAGCAAAGTCCCAGATCCTGCTTTCAAAAGCTTTCTGAAAAGTTGCAGAGCAGGGACTTCGTCACTTCGTCTAATTGTCATCACCATCTTCATCAGTTCAGTCTCTCTTTATGCCAACATGGAAAGAGACAGTTGCCGATACCATATTAACCTATGCCAACGGCATTATTCTAAAAAGCGATGATGAGCAAAGAACCGGATAGATGAAGATTACACTAGCTGATACCTTCGTAATCAAGGATCTGGTATCATTGAAGTAAATCCTTGAGATGGAGGCAACTAGAAGCAAGAGGGGGTTTGTTCTGTTTCAGAAGAAGTAAAATAGTTGATATATTGCAGGAGGATGGCATATTAGGTGTCAAACTAGCTCAGCTTCATATGGATCCCAATGTTCAACTATATAAAGAGGACAAGAAGGTCCGTGAGGAGCGAAATCGTCAATTGGTGGAAAATCTTCTCTAATATTACTATCACAAAACCTGTCTGATTTATTGGAGGTTTTATGAGCAAGCTGACAAAAGTCAACTGGGATGTATGTTGCCACTACGAGGTACATAAAGGTAGCTCCAAGAAAGAAGCTCTTCTTCACTACAGGTTCGTCTATAGATGTTATTATGCACTACAATGTTGACTAAAGTGGATATTTGGTCGATTCGAAGTCTACCATCAATTCATGTACTTATCTAAGGGCAACGTGGTAACATGGTGGAGTAAAAAAACAAGTATAGGTTTCTTAAATGTGGAGAGAGAGAGTACAATGCAATGGCCCAGTGAGATGTACTGAATCCAGCCAATTCTTAGAAATTTTCTCATATAATCCACCATGCATATGCAAGCAATCCTATGTTTTACAAACACACGAAGCATGTTAATTTGACCGGCATTTGGCTACAGATTTCGTCCAAAGAGGTATCATCTAAACTCCAATGTCTCATCAACAAATAGATGGCAGATATGTTCACAAGGCACTTATAAGGGTTGTATTCAAGCATTTTTGTGACAACATATGTGTGAAGAAATCAACAAACCGACCCTACTTAATTGTGGGAAAAGGCTTTGTTGTTGTTGTTGCGTAAGTGTGAAGATTATCTATGCTCCAGCTTGAGTAGTGTGTTAGAATTCGAGTCATACCCCCTTCGAGCGTACTTGTACATTTTTTACTTTCTATCGTGTTCATATTAACCCTAATTTTTGTATATAGTGAGGATTAGGATCGCTTTTCAATATATAGCTATGGGTGCCAACCAAAGTCCTGAACCCGCAACCTCATGGAAATGTACTCGAGCTTTTGACCAATGAGACAGAGGGACTTGGTTCTCCTTTAATACACTTATGTGCACATAACTATGATTCGATTCGTGCATAGAGCTAGAGAGAATTGGCTTTAGTAAGCGGTCTTCTAGCATATGCACATGTTGATGTGTCCTTGTTGAGCTTAAATGAAAGAACGTCCATCTCTTTAGTGTATGCATCACATATGGATGAAGACAATGCATGATATGAAGTCTGATTTCAAGAAATGACAAAGGATTACATTAACGGCCGAATATGGTTGCAAATTCCTTCATTTCAGCCTGCATTGCCCAACTTGCTGCTCCTTTATTGATCAAGGGCACGTGGTAGATGATGTCATCATTCCCGTATGATCCCCAATTGGTGTTTCCTTGTGTATTACCAGTTTCGGATGCTTCCGGTGTTGCTAGTCTTCTCCAATGTAAGACCTTAACATGATCTAGATTATCCAAATCAGATAAATGACCATTCTAACTTTTAGTACTCGTCGAGACCTTTCCAACAAGTCCAAGAACGTCGCAATCCGAGTTCGAGAGTTCAAAATATGGACATTTAAAGTTCGTACACACCACATGACATTAAGCTCCTCGGAGCTCCACTGCCCCCCATCGGAGCTTTGCCATCGGAGTGTTTTTCCAACGTTAGATTGCCGATCCGAAGGCGCCATCACGGAGAGGAGCGCCAGGTCATTACCACGCACACATATTTTGCGCAAAGTGCCTTGAAAATGTGATTCTTTCGAGCAAGAGGAGAATTTGATGGAACAGCCCCGAAGGAGAGGATTTTTATCCCATTCTCTTGATGTCAAGTCACACAACCCTAGTACATGACATGCACGAAGTTTTCGACTCAAATTAGGCGGATTTTGATGCATGCAGCAAATCATTTTCCAAAACTTACCACGTCGGTTTTCCTTTGTTTCCGAGGGTGTCGCATGACCAAAAATACAAATTTTATATCATTGTGGCGAGCGTGAGGAGAGGAACGCACATGTGTAGTCATTTTTAAAATCTGGAACTTTTTTGGAACAATGCTAAAAATGATCGATCACGCAAATTCGTTGATCGATCGATCAATTTGACTGATCGATCATAAAAAAAATGGTAATGGATGATCAATCAACCCTAATCTCTTAGATAGATCCATATCATAAATAAATGAGATTTTTGGAATCTAAATATGATACGCATATCAATGGTCTCCGGTAGTAGTGCAATGTGCATATCATCCAAAAAATTAGGGATCAAATCCCTTCTTGTGGGGCTGTATTAGGTATCCGACAGGTAGCGAAAAAAATAGATGGATCTTGCAACATGGATTTAAGCAAGAATCCATGTAACCGACCCTACTTGAAGTGGAAGAAAGGCTTTGTTAATTATTTAAATATAATACACATGTATAGAGTTTATAAGATGCAATAAATAATAGTAAATATTTGTCTATTGGATAAAATGTAATGGAAATTAGGACCAACGTGTGAATGAATAAAACTATACCATGTAGTGAGCCTCATAAGCGAGAGACAATGTCATATACAAACATGAAAATGTCCATATTTGTATAAATCATAAGTGGTTGGTGTATGTTTGGTGTTTGTGGCACGTGGACGGCTTTTCCCACGAAGTCTTTGCTTTATTTGTATATGGATGTTTTTCTCGTGATGCATCTTTGCCTAGCACACAAATGAGTCTCACGTGATGCGTAGGCAATGGAGTTAGTGATCGCAAGAGATGGATATGCATGCTTGGGTCCCCAGGTAGAAGCATAGATGACTATGACCCCATGTTGCATTGACTAGGTGACACGTACTTGGTGCCAGATGCATTTCCAAAGCAGCTCGATGAAATATTTACCAAGTTACATGATTTGTAGTCTAGATTTCGACTTCATACATATAGTTAGCACAAGAGGCCAATTAGAGTTAATCACTCTAATTTGTATCTTCTTCAATTCTACGTGGGAAGTTTCCGAATGTGATTAGCTAAGGAGGAGATTGTATCCGGAGAAAAATAGAGGTAGTCGTAGATTCTTTCGACTACTTAGAATTAGATAATATGTGCAATTGAGTTTAGTTGCCTTGTAGAAGTCACGCATACAAAAGTGTGTGCATATATTGTTGAGTATCTATTCACATTTTTACCTTTATTTTTACACTAGTGGAAAGTGGTGTATCTGTACTGAGCAAATGCTCATAATGTACCCTTTCTATGATTTCCAACAAGTGCTCAATTGCAGTCGCAACAACAACACTAGTTGAGAGTTCGTGGAGCTTCAGTGTTGTTGATGCACCGGATAGGGTACGTGTTTTTGGTAGCTCATTTTGTATAGTTATTTCGCTTTTACTTTTGTTGTACTCTTGAGGGACAACATTGATACATGTACTTTGATTATACTCTCATGACATCTTGTGGTATATATGTACCTTTGGACATGGGTTATGTTACATTTTGTAAAAATATGAATGAAAGAAGAGAACGTGCCATTTACTTTCTTTTACTTTACAAATTATCCTACTTTTTGCAATGGTGTATTTCGAATGTGAATCTAATGTGTATGGGAATGGCTGCTAAGCATCGTGGTCCTGAGGGCGGGGCATCACATCCAAGGTCGTCCACCCTTGGTCCATAAAAAAAAAGATGCATGTCTCTCCCTCGACGTGTGCCCTCGGAAACCCGAATTGCAAACGTGGGCGGAGGTCGTGGTGGAACAGATGCTACAAGGTTGATCTTGCCATTAGTCATATCATTGAAAATACACATTATGGAGATGACTTGGATGCATTGACTGGTTAATCTTGCGATAAGAAACTATGCAGGATAAAATCCCTGAGGCAAAAGTCATAACTAAAAGCAAATGTGCAAATAAAATTAGATATGGGCAGATAGAATGTATAGAGAACTAATAAAAAAATGGAACCGCCTTGCAGCATGGCTTTTTTAAACCGTTCTGTCCTGGCAGATGGCATTACTTTTTTCATGGATATCATCAGTGCAATACAAACAGATGAAATCATGTGTAGTGGAGGTAGCTTGAAATTGAATGCTTAAAGTTGTTATTCAGGTAGGTAAAAAAGTGTGAAAATAAAAATCCCAGTGGCAAAAAAAGAACCGAAAGCAGATGAAGAAACCAAAGAAGATACAAAGAGACAAATATATCAAGAAGTTACAAAAAAATTGAATTGCCTGAAAAGGTTCATTGGCAGTAGGCTGATAGCCATTCAATCCCGAGAGATTATTTCATAAATAGCATAAGTGGTTTTCTTGGAAGTTGGATTGGTTATTCTTGAATATAAAAAACCATGTGAAAAATCCCAAAGGCAAACACAAGAACTGAAAGCAAATCTAAAAATAACAAACAGATAGAAACAGACAAAAGTAAATATAAGAGGGTTTAAACAAAAATATGAAAAATGAAATGCCTATGAAGGACCATAACAGCATGGCTAGTACTCCCTAAAAATGGTGTTTTTTTCGTGGATATTATCAGCGGATTGAGAGCAGATAACAATAACAACACATACATTGAGAATTTGAGATCTTAGAAAAATATTAGTTAAGAAAAAGAAGGACCAATACCAGAATTGAAAGCAAATGCATAAATAAAGAACAGATGATTCAGACAGAAGATATGGAGGACTTTAAACAGATATAGAAAAATGAAATGCGTGGAAAAGTCCATTGACAGCATGGTTGTTAGCCATTCAGTCCCGAAACATGGTGAACTTTTTCATCAGTGGTTTTTGAATGGATGAGAACACATAAAATTGCAAAAGCCTTTGAAGAAAAAAATAAAACTCAGATCTAGAATAATAAACAGCTATAGAAAAATAAGAAGAATCAAAGGATTTGTTTTAAAGAAAAAAGGAGGATCTCGGAATATCCATTAAAAATGGCTTTATAGGTGTTTCAACAGAATGACATCAGCCACATACGCCTCAAGGCAGTTCCTCGTAAATGAGACGAGGCAAACTTAACCCAAGGCAGGTCAAGGCAGTTCCTCGTAAGAGAGGTGAGGCATAAGCCTCAAGGCGGTCAAAGCATATGGTCCGAAATTTCATGAAGGAGAGATAGAAATAACAAACTACGTGTATATGAATGTACATTTTTTATGAGAAGCGTGTATGACAGTAAATATGCATGCGAAACACATTTCCATGCCTTTCTAATAAATCAGGAGTTTAAAAGTCTATTCTCTTTGATGTCCTGATAATTCTGGATTAAAATCGACTTAAATTGGGAGCTCAAAATTCACAAATAAACCATCAATATAAATCGCAGCAGAAGTAGAAATAAAAGAACTAAATTGTACAATTAAAATTTCAGAATAAACTTAAAGGATTATATTTATCCTGTAATAAACAAAGGGTAACAAATATGAAAGATAACAAAGCTCCGCGAAGTGGAATAGCAAAATATTTAAAAACCATGTATTCAAATTACGCATAGTCTATTGGAGCCCTTTGGGAGTGCATATTGCACGGGTCTTTTTTGTGGCAGCTGAACTCTAGTATGCTAGTACCCATCGGTCCCATCCTTTGACTTCTCAACAAAAAGGAAATTACGAGCAAGGTTTTAAAAACGTGAGGTGGATCGAGGCGGTTTTCCGTTATTGAGGCGAGGCATAAGCCTCGAGGCGGTCGAGGCGTAAGTCTTGATTTATATAGAAAATACATGTCAAAATTATTATTAAGCATATTTATATTATCATAAAACCGTAAACTTCAAATATTGACATAATATATGATCATAAATCCTAAATTTGAATATTTTGAAATTAACAGATGTACAAAATATACCATATTAACCATATATGCTAGTTTTAGTTTGAGATTAAGTAATATTAATATTGTAAATATATGAATTCATAGTATTCTTACAAAATATAAAGTCTCTTAAATATATATTATACTCATTGTAGCAATACAAGCAATTGAATATCATTTGTTGATATAAAATTTGTTCGTACTAATTAGAAACAATCATTTTGCACTTGCAGGATTTCTCTGATGCAATGATGATTGTAATATAAATGTATAGTTACGTATTTATGAAATGTTATGTTTCGGGAGTAACATATAATGATACTATAATATGATATTGTGATTGTGACTTGTATGTTTGTAACTAAAATATGCTTTATAACTTTAATATTATTATAAAAGTATAGCTTTATATAGTTTTTTATTTAGTTACCCGAAAAAATGCACAGCAAACCGAGGCGGTGCCTCGAGACCGCCTCGGGTCTCCGAGGCTTACGCCTCAGATATCCAGACTGAGGCTATAGCCTCAATGCGGTTTTTATGGAAAATCGCCTCGAGGCTTACGCCTAGGTGCCGCAAGGCGCGTTTTTTTAAAACCATGACTAGATTTTCATCTTAAAGATGCAAGACAAATAGGTAAGGTAATTCTCGTTGGGAACAAAGAATATCGCCGCAAAAATGAAAACATAACATCACATAGCAAATTAGCAATGCATGTAATAAATAATAAGTTTGGTAGCTGAAGACATGAAACATAATAGTTGAAAGGAAGTCCAGGTGTTGTCTTTCCTCTAAACAGGTGGGAAAGTTGAGCTAGAATGCATAATACAAACTTTTTGATAAGGTGTTATGTATAAGAAAAAAGTGGCTCATTTATGCATGACCATATGCATTCCAGGGGAGACAGATAAAGTGTAAGTTTTGACTGGGAGAAGATTAAAAGGCTGCGTGGTTTCATGACTTATTCAGTGATTTGCATTTCAAAATGATTAGAGTTTTTTTTAGAAAAGATGAATTTTTAGTACTGCTCGTAATGTGGGAACAGTTTAGAAATGATTAGCAGATGCGGGATACTAAATTTAATAGTGTGAAGATAAGCCTAAAGATCCATGTATTGGATGGATGAAATTTGACAGAAATACATTAAATTGTGTTCGATTCTCCAACAATCAGAAAGAGGGTTTGGGGTTGATCAAGTAAACATTCCTTTAGGATTACTAAATCTGGTGAAAACACGTGCATCGATTAACCACTGCCACTTATACATACAAGACGATATTCTATTGCCAAGTCAAGTATGCATAATTTATGGCAAACCTACTAAAAATGAACAATAAATCTTCTACATTAAAATATTTATATTTTTACAGAAACCACTCTCCCTTCTCTACAAGAAACGTGAAAATCATTTCTGCACGCTCGAACTTGATCATAAACAATTGTAAGTGCGACAATCATCCATCAGAGAGCGGGAATGATACCCATAAACGGTGACCCACTCGTCCCCCTCGACATCAGCGGGCGGGGTCCTCTCCCTGAGCTCGGGCCTCACGGCCTCCCTTGGTGGGGGTAGCACAACGAGAGCGCGAGGTTCCACCACCCCATCAACAGGCGATCCCTTCCCCCGGTCGTCGTCCCTGACGGGGGACCACCAGTTGGGTGTGGCGGAGGGGGAGGGGGTGCCCTCGGCGGCGGGGTCCCTGGCGGGTGGCCTGCGGGAGGGGGTGCGGAGGTCGGGGCTCGGGGAGAGGTTGTGTGGGGAGGGGGGGAGGGGGGAGCTCGCCAGGGGGCGCATCGGGAGAGAAGTCGGCGCGGTCGTCGAGGGTGAAGGACGGGGGAGGGGGGAGGTCGGAAGGGGGAAGCTGGTGGTGGTGGTGGTGGAAGAGGGAGGAGGGGCAGCCGGGGGTGGAGAGCTTGGAGGATGGGGAGGCAATGTCGCGGAAGAAGAGCCGGGGGCTCCGCCGGGTGCTGGACGCCATGGAGCTGGGGGAGAGGAAGGTTTGGCTTTTGGATTTTTTGGGACAGGGGGATGGGAACTAGGAATTCAAATTTAGAGCATGTAATTGTTAGGGATGTTTGGAAAAACAGTGTTTCCATAATGTTATTGTTATGTTCTTCGTATATCTTTCCATTGTAAATAAAGCTAATTGAATATTATCGTATGTGACATCCTTGGATTTTAGTTAACCGTTTACATATGATTTGTAGTATTGGATTCGTTTAAAGACCGCATTAGCTTATCGAAATTAAGAGAATTTTTTTACATTTGAAATGATATTTACATTTAATATAGATAACTACAGAGCCAACAAGAAGTATCATCAAGTTAACTTTTCACTAATTTTTATATATATTACATGTACAAAAGAGGTTGCAAGTGTATACATGTATCTCAAAATACAATAGAAGAGAAAGAAAAGCATATACAATGTTCTGTACATAAACTGTAACAAGTATATCGTTGAGTATGACAGCGGGTGTTCGGAATCATCAGCCACTACTGCGGCGTAGGTATTTTACCTGTCAAACATGCAAAGAACAAAAGAATGTCAACAATTATTGCATACAAATCAGCATATTAAATATTAACATGTGATTTAGTGATTTCAAAAGAAGACAATTAGATAGGTATTGATGTTTAAAAATTTACAAACTACTTGCGTGGAAAATAGTTTTCAAGCTGCTCTGTATGTAAATCTCATGTTCACCCATCACCCCATATTTTTTGAATATATCATTTTCATACATTAATTGAATACTTGCATGTAGGTTATTATCTTTTTATTATTTAAAGATCATGTTGATGGATCTTGGTATCGAGGATGATGAGTATCTGATATGATCTTCAATTCTATGTTTTTTCTCAAGTCTGGTGGATAGTATGTGATCTCAATCTGGGTATGACCTCACACTATGACTCTAAGGCATGAAGAATACCTTGGGGTTGGGATGCCTCCGTAAGAATGCGGTGGAGAATTATATATCCTAACTAAGTTCCCAATACGTCAACTAGCTTTTCCTGATACTCGCAGTAGTAATTCTAAGATTCGATTAATTGTTGATGATTAATGATTTTGTACCAAGTTCAATTGTGTCCAACTCAACTGTAACTGATCTCAACTCTGACCAAACTCAATTGCGACCCACTCCAAGCTCAATTGTATCTCCTAGCCAAGACTTGTTGGTGGAACGGTAACCAAAACTCGAGCAGTGAGGAAGTCTCTTAAGAGACTCTTCCGTCTCGCCCCCTAAGTGGGAGTACGATCCAGTAGAGGGCTAGGCATACTCCTGAACTATGCCCCTGAGACGGGTGGGAGAAACTTTCTGGAAGAGTCACTCAAAAAATCGACCCGACCGATATGGGCTAACGAGCTCGTGAGAAAAACTAAAATCGAGGGCCCCCGGCCTAGGTACCCTAAAATAGATTATCAGATGAAGTGGTCAGAAGTCGGGATCCTAACGAGGTGTAAAAATATTGCGAGCTCGCGTAAAAAATTCATAAAAAGAATTGAGATCCTAGACATGCACGCTTGGCGGTCGCTGCCCCAACTAAGCTTCGTATCTCCCGCCCAATTGAGGATCACCACATCCTCGCACGATCAAGTGCAAGGGTGACCATGACCGACGCATATATTTAGTGTCACTTATTCAAAATCATATAGATGCACTTAACAACATATTCAATTCACATTATCTTGTGTTGTTAGCCTTGTAAATCTAAAGTGTTCTTACATTGCACATTGCCATATATTGCAATGTCATGTAGTATATATTAGTTAGATAATATATGATTTTATTGACAAGTGATAATGCATACTATATATAAATTGAGATCACCTCACTGTCATACTGGATTTCAGATGCCCTCCAGAGGAATAAACTACAAGAACCAAAGATCCACCCTTTTTCAACCTTTCATTTGTTTCCTACTACTCCTACGTTTTTAGAATATAATAAATTAGTTGTACCTAACAGAAATAATTCATTTTGGACCAGAAGATTGTGGCACCTTATCATTGACATATTATTAATCTTTTGGAGTGATGGGCATGCATTAACGATATGATATATCGATGAATTATTAGTATCAGATTGTGAAAATGAACATAATAGTAGTCGTGTGTCACATTCATGTCAAATTAGTGTGTTTTGAAAAAGCAGTCTTCCTTCTTCTTAGATAGTTCATGCTTTCAATCATCCTAGTTTATAAGAAGAGAAAACCCATAACAATAAAGTGATTCTATTACTCTTCAGAGTAAACAAGTAATATATGAGACTATAACAGAAACCAAGTCTAAAACTAGTATAATCGAGAGAAGATAAAATTTCCCTCTGATCTAACTAAGTTCTAAATCAGTAGTTCCTAGAACTCCCCAAGTTGGAACATTTATTGGTCTAAATCTTTAGATCCATGGCAAGAAATTTTGCCCAAATTAAATCTTTCCAATATTAAAAACTCTACCATCACAAATGGGTGTATATCATGCTAACTGATAATAGGGTATTCCGCGAGGGTCACAAAGATATATATAGTGTCGTTGAGGCGACCGCTCACAAAACACTGGTTAATCAGCAATTAACCCACAATAAAAGAATAAACCAATTGAGTCCCAAAAGTGTGAATTAACATTTATTACTCTACCACAAGATGCACAATGAATAAGTATGTAGAGGTCGAACCACAGAGAGCAATGCAAAAATGAAGTAGCCTATGATGTGCATGTACAACAGAGTCTTCCTTGTATGAATCATATTTTTGTGGGTTTTTCTTTTTCTCTTTTTTTCTTTCTTTTTATTATTATGTATATATTATTTAATATTCCATATTTATATATATAAAGAATTTATAGAATATAGATATAAAGATATACACCCATAAAGGGTATGTATAGAGTATGTAATACATATATATATAGATATAGATAGATTATATAGGTTATGTATATAATTTTTTTTTAATTTTATACTTTGATTGTTATACATTAGTAACCTATGTATATATTAATTTTCTTTTTCAATGTTGGAATATATAAATAAGATAATAAAAGGGGTGATAAAATATTTATAAAAATATGCAAAAATAGTCAAAATTTCAGAAATAAAATCTTTTTGATATTTTTATGATTTTTACTGTTTTGTGATTTTTGGGTATTTTTCAAAATATTTTTGGTATTTTTAAATAGCAAAATAAGGGAAAACAGGGACTTAGCTACTGGCTGGGGGTAAATTGGGAATTAAAAATATAAAACAACCACAAAATTTTTCCCAACTATTTTTAAAATAAAGAGGACAAAATGTAGAACCTACAGGAGTTGAGTTTGTATTTTTTGGAGGTTTCTATAATTTTTTATATTTTTTAGAAGTTTCTGAGTATTTTTGAATTTTTAAGGTTTTTCTTTTGAGATTTTTAGTGATTTTTGGACTACACTAAAATATGATAAAACAGACTATAGGGAATTTTTTTGGAATTTTTCGAGGTGGTTTACTATTTTTTTGGTATTTTCTAGGCTAGACAGTAGAAAAAATACATGTTTTTGATTTTTAATAAATGCAAAAATGCAAAAAAAAATGAAAACTAAAGTTATGGGGTGCAAGAGCAAGCTAACAGGAGCTTATATCATTTTTGTAGAATTTTCAAATTAATATGGTGCATGAAATAAATAGTCAAAGCATACAAAAATATATGGCCTGACAGGGGTATTTTTGCAAATAAAATAACTCTCAGGGGCATTAGTGCAAAAATCACTACAGAAATAAACAATTATTTTTATTTTCGGAACTTATTTACAATTTACAAAAACCACCAGGGCTTAAGTGCAAAAATCACGCGCCTCACGTGGGACTGCACGCGAGGCGCTGGAGGACCAAATTGCAATTATAAAAACCACAGGGGGCCTACTGCAAAAATTACAATTTATTTACAACGTGAAAGTTTATTTATAGCATTAAAATATAAATATAAAAATGTGGGGGCATATCTGAAATTTACCCCAAAAGGCGCGCGATCCAACGGCTGATCTTCGTCCACTTGACACGCGTCGCCTCCACGTATGTCGATGCCACTTCGACGATGGGCGGTGAGGATTAGATCACCCGAGGCGATCTGACGGTCTGAGCGCTGCTTCATCTGATGGCTCTCGTTCAATCTAGGATGCTCCTCCTGATCGGACGTCGAGGGAGGTGTCTGGAGGAACAGGGAAGAAGCTCGCCCCAGGCGAGCTTCAATCGTGGAGCATGGGCTCCTCCGGGCTTCTTCTTCGCATCTGAGATACTCTGCTTGTAGCTGGAGGCATTCTGCGTCTGTCGACGGTCTTCTCATGGCTCCTGGAGGTCCAAGGAGCTCGGACGAGGTCGATGAAGGTCGGGACCACCAGGAGCCTCTTCCTGGTTCGAATCGAGCCCAGAAGGGCTCGCTGCTGCGTTTGACCTGCATAGGAAGAATCGGGGGAGCGAGGGCTATCTCCTCAACCCCGGTTTTTGAAGCTCTGGCGCAAAATGAGATGAGGCGGAGGAGCTCCGGTGATAGGCGGAGGTGGAGCTCCGATTCGCAAGGACTGGGGGTCCTTGGTTGAACAAAGATGACCGATAGATGGAGAATGCGATGGGGAACGGGGTGAGAGGTGAATGGCGGTCGGAGACGGTCGATGTCACAGTGAAGAAGTCGCCGGAGCTGAGCTCCGGCGAACTTTGAGTTGGCGATTTTACGCTACACTACTTAACTACAGATTAAACTAAGCACGGGAATGAAAAGCTAATATTAAAATCTACCTAAAAAGCACGAAAGGGCAGCTCATATACCTGGGGGCCACCAGGGAGCAGGACGGACGCCGGAGCTCCGCCGCGTCAAAACTTATCCCTCCTCCGGCCGATTCGAGGGGCTGAGATGCTCCCCCTGTCGCGAGGAACCTCCCAGGATCAAATTTGAGGCTTTTAGGTGGATGAAATTGGTCAAATTTGAGGAGGGGGTGGAGCTTCTTATTTATAAACATTGGAATGAACCCTTATTGACCGGCGTTTATTGAGTAATCCAATGAACATCGTGTTGGTCTAAGATATCGGCGAGCATCAGTGATCATCAGAGATGATTTCTTGTGAAGAACGCGAGCGCGATTGATGGATGAGATGGCCGTAAAAAAGGGAAGAAATTCGGGGAATAGACAGTTCTGGAGCGCCAGGTCCCGGATGGGACAGTTGACCGGGCGGTCAACAAAGGCTGCGTTCTCATTGGTCCACCTCGGCCGCCAGAGGACAAAATAGGGAATTTTACTCTAAATGATTTATTTGACCTAATAAATGATTTTATTATTTTTTTCTTATAAAATGAAAATTGTGTATTAATTCATATAGTATTTGTTTATGATTTTTATTTAATTTTTTGAAGTATTTTATTATATTTTTCTTTTAATAATGTGTATATGCATGTATTTACATGTATTTTGTGTATTTTATTTTTATTTTGTTTATTTTATTTTATTATTTTGTTGGCTTATTTTATAAATTTAAAATTTATTTTTGTGAGTGTGAGGGTATTTTTGTTTGATTTTTATGAGTTGATTTTCATATCTAAATAAATAGGTACATATATATGTAGGTATACTTATAGGTATTTTACCTATATATTATGTATACTTTATTTATTTAATGTATTTTTTTGGATTTGTATTTTTAATAAGTTATATGTAATATTTACATTATTATAAAAATGTATATGAATAAAGAATAAAACCCCTTTTTATTTATATACATATAGATAGCATAGGTATTTTGCCTATGTAATGCATATACTTATTTTATTTTACAAATTCTTTTTGGTTTTCTTTTAATTTCAATATGTATATGTATTATATACATTATCTACGAAATTCTAAAAATATAATTCTGTAAAAATAATGAACAATGAATAAATTGAATATTTTAATCAGGCAGATTGCACCATGAAGGCTAAAAACCTAACTTTTGCAGATGGACTCCAAAAATTATGAAACCACTTTTATTGAATAGTTCTTGGAAAGCTATATACAATTAAAGGTGAGTTTGGGTGATTTGGAGTTTTTATTTGCAAGATATGGGTCTGTGAAGTTGAGATTTTGGTTTTTTATTCTGGTTATAAAATATACACTGAGTATTATTTTTACACAAACTCAATTTTGTATTTTTATTTTCATTATTATCTACAACTTTCATGTACAAAGTTTCTTTATTTGATGCATGAATAATTATATACAAAATAGGTGTCAAAATGCACAAATAAATGAATAAATGAATGAGGTATTTATTGTATTGCTGGCCCTTATCTCCCCCTACTTTATTCCTTGTCGACCAATTCCATGTTGGCCTTGGTCTCGGGGTTAGGGTCATAAAATGTCTGCAATATTTTATTCCTTTTTTCTTTTCTTCTCTTTATTCTATAATTTTGGCATTAAAAACCTTATTGAATGTATAATTAATACAGTGAATAATGAGTGCTACTATGTACAAATTGATGTTATTTACATGCATTTGCTGGGGTTTTTGAGGCCAAAATGATAGATTAAAGGTGATGAAATGGAGATTCATCACCCCTCAATACTTGCCTTTGCTAGTCCCTAGCAAATACTTATGCAATAAGTTCAAAAAGAATAAAGAAAAGAAAAAGAGAATTAAAGAAGGATAGAGTGAATAGGGGTGCTTTAAGTGCAATGTATGTCTTTGTAAAATCTGAATTTGGAGCTCCTGTTAGACCTTGGGTGTAGATGTGTGTGGAACCTAGTTCGAGAACCAGTTTTAAAATTCAACTGCCTTCGAGAGCCACAGAACTCGGTTCAACCCACCTCAATAGCCTGGTCAGAACTGGTCTACCTCATACGCAAACCATTATAACTATGAAGCTGACTTGTACAGTGTAAGTGATGGTGGCTCTCCCCAACTGAAATGACAAAGGAACTGACTTCTCCAGAATGACAACCTAATGATTCCCCAATCCAACAACTCTTTCCTCGAGGAGCAGGGTATTCCCTTCTAAGTTCAAGTGGCAACCAGCTCAAGAGGAGGGGGTGAAGAGAAGAATGGACGGTAGCCAGTGTAGCTACCTATCCTGGGATGCAAGACCAGTGTAGTCAAGTCATCCAGCTGCAGGCTCATATATTTGACTTTGGAACTCAAGCTTGCTTCTTGGCTTTACAACATATGTACATACTTTGCAGGCATTTTATTTTTGTACAGGCCTGCCCATTTTTTTTTCAACATATTATTCACAGCAGCATTTACATAAGGAGTTTTTTCCTCTTGAGCCAGTAGACTATCCCTCTTTTGAAGCTTTATTGCAACCCACAATCTCCTGTCGTTAGACCTCATGGCCATTGAACCAGGTTGGGGTGCACTTCCCTCCCTAGACGAGGACGAATGTTTCCACCCGTGTGCGTCTCAGACTGGCAAATCCAACCCCCTCACCACTCCAACTGAGTTGAGCCAAGTGAAAGGTGCAAGTGTCCAAGTTAGGTCACAGTCGACAAGAGTCATGCGTGTGTCTCGAAAAGTTCTAGTTAGTCAGTTGAGGTGACTTGAACCCAGCCCTGATTTCTCAAAGAATTAAGTCTGCATAGACCTGAAGTACCTTAAACCTAGTTCCCGTAAGGTTCCAGTGCAGTTAGGTGCGGTAAGGTCTAACCAAGCTCCAATTTGAGACTTTATTGGATTGATTCAATCATTAAGCTCACTCAAAAAGAATATGAATGGTATGCTCATGCTATGCACAATGAATGATGCAATTTTTCACAAGGAAATTACAAGAATCAAAGAATCTTTTTACACAAAGAATTTTTGCAAATAAAAAGCTTGGCAAAAAGTACATACAATTATTTACACGGGTGTGCCACAAAATGTATGGATTTATAAAGACTTTACAGGTTTTAATGAAGTAATTTATTCAGATTGTATAGAAAGAATTTTAATGTATGTTATTTGAAAATAATTTTGAAAACTATAGTACACGATAATTTTTGCAATCATTTACACACATTTGAATACTATTTTTGCAAAACTTTTTCACACTATATGTGTATACATTTTCCACAATAATTTTGACAAACATTTTTCAAAATATTTGCACATAGGTTTTTCAAATCCTTTATTCCACACAAAGAAAAAGTTTTTCAAACCAAACAATTTTACACAGGTTGAAAACATTCCACAACAAATTTTTCAAATAGTTCACACTATTTTCAAATCATATTGTAAAGAAGAAACATTGTATTTGATGTACAATATGGTTTTGGTTCTTAAAAGTTTTATTTGGGATTATTCCTTATTTACGAATGAGAGATTTTTATGCAGACTCCTCAGACTTATTCGAGAATCCTTTTCAAAAGATTTTTGGAAAACTATAGTCCAGAATAATTTTACAACATGTTCACACATTTGAAAATGATTTTCCAAAAGGTTTTTCACACATGATAGATAGATTTTTCAAAGCAATCTGGCAACCAAAATTTTCCAATCATTTGCACACTGATTTTCACACATTTTATTTCACTCAAAGAAAATATATTTTACACACAAGACTGATTTTCAAATGTTGAATACTTGTACACACTATTTTTCAAGCAATTTTCAAAGGATTTTTCAAAGAGAATATTTTGCACGAAACACTTTTCCTGACTTATTAATCAATACAAGTACAAAGAATCTGAGGAGCTCACAGTCATCTTTTATTATTATAGAGTTACTTATTACCTTTTTTTATATTGAGTTGATGTTTTATTTTTCAGTATGAGTTATGGCTTATAGTATATATATGGTATATACGACCCCCCTATACTTAGCTTGAGCTATGTCCTCATAGGTCGAAGAGAAAAAAGAAGACATAACTCATACTGAGTATAGACAAATCTAAAGAATATATGTGAATGAATGAATGAATGAGAAGTTGACCGTCCCCCCTATACTTAGGATCAAATAATCCTAAGTATAGCAGACTGTACACAAAGTAGGGAGGGTCAAGGGTGGTAATACACAGATCGTACTCAGATTGTCTCCCCATATACTTAGGGTAAGATACTCCTAAGTATAGACAAGAAGAGGAGACAATGGAGAGGATCGAAATGAAATGAAAGCCTCGGGGTGCACATCCCCCTATACTTAGGACAAAGTACGTCCTAAGTATGGATAATTGTCTACAAGGGCGACACCTTTTTGATACAAAAAGAAGATAGAAAAGTAAAAGAAGAAAAGGAGAAAAGAAGAAAATCACATAAACAGTTTTTGGAGTACATCGTCTGAATCTTCTGATGCTGCAGCTGTTGTGGATATGTCATCATGGTGCACGAGCTGAAGGGAGTCTACAACGGCCAAGAATGTATCTGGTTCGAGGTACGGCTTCAGGAGTTGACCGTTGACGACGAATGGATGTGCGTCAGGGGACAATTCTGATATGACAATACTTCCATCGTCACGCACTTCACAAACTCGAAATGGCCCAGTCCACTTACTCTTCAATTTGCCCGGAAAGATCCGCAACTTTGCATCAAATAACCACACCTTCTGTCCAACATCAAAGGTCTTTCGTCTGATGTGCCGGTCATGCCAGCGTTTCACCTTCTCTTTGTACATCAATGTGTTATCGTATGCATAGTCTCGGAACTCCAAGAGTCTGTTCAGATCTTCTTTTCTTTTCTGACCACTTTACGTGAGTCCAAATTGCAACTGTTAATTGTCCATAAAGACTTATGAATTAATTTAACGGGCGGATGGCATGGCTTCCCGTATACAAGACGATAGGGCGACATGCCCAAAGGAGACTTGTAGGCGGTTCTGTAAGCCCATAAGACCGAGTACAAGAGTTGAGACCAGTCTTTCCTGTTTGGCCTGACAAGTTTCTGCAGGATAGTCTTGATTTCTCTGTTTGATAATTCTGCCATGCCATTGGTCTGAGGATGGTAAGGAGATGCGACACGATGATCGATGTCGTACTCCTTCGTCAATTTCTTGACCTCTCTGTTAATGAAATGGCTACCCCCGTCTGATATGAGAATTTTCGATATCTCGAACCGTGAGATGATGTTCTTCTTCAGGAACTGACATATTATTCGGTTGTCGGCGGCTCGGGCAGGGATAGCTTCAACCCAACGACTCACGTAATCGACGACAAGAAGGATGTGCTCAAAACCTTGACTGTTAGGGAAAGGTCCCGTGAAGTCAATGCCCCATGCATCGAAAACATCTGCTATCTGAATGATTTTCAGGGGCATCGAATCTTTTGCAGTGAGTGTACCTTTCAATCTCTGACAGTCAATACATCGTTTGACAAATTTTGCTGCATCCTTGAAGCTTTTGATCACATGTACACCAAGAATTTAATTTATATCTATACATATATATTTTCTAGTTTCCATATCTGTCATTAATATGATCGACGAAAGGCCCTATCCCCCTCCACCATCGTAGAGTTGAGGCCATGAGATTCGAAGATGATAGATCTCTACCCCATGAGATTCCCTCCATCGATTCCACATTAGGTTCTCACATAATATCCCTTCGATCTTCTATATATGTTCCCCCTTATCTTCTCCATATTTACCATCTCATTTCCTCAATCAATTCATGATTTTTATACATCGATAATCATTTTCATCATTCTCATTCTCTCTTTTTTGTTGTTGTTTAATTTTCCATCACGATCTATCACCTTCGACCACTCACAGCTATCGAAGGTAGAGCTAGATTTTCTCCTCTCCTAATAAATCCTTATGTTCATTGTTTTCTTCTACCATATGGCTGAGGTTCATCTCCTTGTGTTCTACTCCTAAAAATTTTGTATCTCTCATACCCTATTTCAAATTAACCATTTCTATCCATAGTCCAAATTCAAGTTCAATGCCACCTATACATCCTCTAACTCTTCTCATGTATTTCTTCTTTCCATCTCTCATATCAACATTCATCTACTTCTCTATTTTCTGTCACTTCCAATTGTAATCCTAAAATCCCAAGACGTGAATCATTGTAATGAAACTAGTGTTATGGTATAATTCAATATTCCGATTTATTATACAAATTTAGTCATTTACTGGTTGTGACATTTCATTAAACTTGACATGCACCTATGAATTTCCATCTATATTAGACAAATATAATCAAACCTAATAATAACTACATATTAATCAAGTCTATGAAACATAAACAACAAGTTTAAGAACTAAGACTATAGAAAATAAAAGTAAACTATCAACAACATGAAAACCCTAAACCATCAAAACAAGAATGAAATGTAATGAAATAATAAAAAATGAGAGAAATGATGATAAAATATACCTAAACAAAAACACGTGTGTGATTGAATAACCTGAACGGAGGTTGCTGGAGGCGAGGATGACGAAGCATGGATCACTCGAGGCAAGGGAAGGGAAGGGTTTGGGAAGAAACTTAGGTTGAATGAGGAAAAGGATGACGCCCGACGTTCTGTTTACAAGAACGGGCAAGCACACTTATGTGCTCTTCCATAACTCTCTAGGTTCTCGCTAGCATATTGACACGCGCTCGTCCACACTACGCCTTGAAATTTAAATGGACGAGCACAATTAGGCGAGCACTTATGTAATCCATGTGCTCGCACATATATAAACAAATGTCGCACCTCAAAATCCAAATGGACGATCAGTTAAGGCGAGCACATGTGTAACCCAAGTGCTCGCCCAGTTATTGGCAAGCACATGTGCTCTCCAAGTACAAGCCATACCGTGCTCGCCAATCGCGCTTTTTTTGTAATGGAATTCAAGTCGTATATTCAAATCAAGCTTTCTGTTCTTTCCATCCTTCTTAGAATCCAAGTTACAGACATTGATTGCCTATAAAGATTTGTGAATTGATCCCACAGGAAAATTGCATGGCTTGCCATAGATTAGGCGGTAGGGAGACATTCCCAAATGTGGCGTGTATGTGGTGCGAAGACCCAAAGAATCGAGTCGAGAAATTACGACGAATTCTTCCTATCGGAACGTACGAGCTTCTGAAGAATAGTCTTGATCTACCTGTTTGAGCATTCGGCCAGGCCATTGGATTGTGGGTGGTATGGAAAAGTGACCCAATGCTCAACAAGGGCGGAACAAGTATACTTCTTAGGGGGGTCATGGTCCCCCCTTAATTATTCTAGTTCACTTATGTAATGTTGTTATTTTTTGATATGGCTCGTGCTTTACGTTTAAATATAGTAAAAATAATTTCAAACCTTATTACTAAATGTTTAGTGGCCTATTGGCAGGATTGCATTCTCCAAAGAGTGAACCACAGTTCAAATCCCAATAATGCACTTTTTTGTTAAAAAGCTCTACTCACTTACCTCTTCCATCCTTTCTTTTACTTTAAATTATTAATTCCATCCTTTCTATGTTAAAAAAAGTATTTCTACTCACTATTAATATATTAATATTATAAGTATAATTTGATATAAAATAAGATTGGGACTCATTTGTCTCTCCCATTATTTTTAGTTCTCTTTTTAAATGAATAAATTTTGTGGTTTCTTTTTAAATATGAAAATTTTTAACTAAAATTATTTTAAAAACCATAATTGGGAAATATAGTTTATACCTTATTGAAAAATTCAAATAACATTGACATGGTAAGTTTATCAAATCTTAAAAATCACAATTGAAATTGTTAACTCTACTTAAATAAAATATAATTTGAAAATACATTTCTATCATTTTTTACTTATACATGATAGATGTATACTTGCCCCCCTTGATAAAATTCTTGGTTCTGCCCCTGATGCTCAACACAATATTCTTGGGTCAAACTCTTGACTTCTCTGTTGATAAAATATCTACCACCATCGGATACAGAATCTTAGTAATTATGAACCTTGCAATGATGTTCTCTTTCAGAAATTGACAGACAATACGATTGTCGGCTGCTCGGGTTGGGATAGTCTCCAACCAATGACCGACATAATCAACAACGAGAGGAATATATTGAAATCCCTAGCTATTTGGATTGGCAGAAGCAGATGTTCGACATGAATTTGTTCTTCTGATTCTTCGTCCAATCCGATGGTGTTACCCCAAAGGCGAGGTAATTGACTATATCAGCATACCAAGGAAGAGAATCCACTGCTAAGATTGATTCGTCAGGAAAGGTTTATGTAATGGGTGCACTGTTCGGAGGAGGCTCGTGCTGCTCAATTCTGGAGAGATGGTCTGCTACCACATTCTGAACTCCAGGCCTGTCCTTGATTTCCAGATCAAATTCCTGGAGGAGAAGATCCATCGAATCAGTCTCGGCTTGGCATCCTTTTTCTGCTGGAGGTACCGGATAACAGAGTGGTCTGTAAAAATTGTGACTTTTGATCCCAGCAAATAGGATCTGAACTTCTCAAGGGCGAAAACCACAGCTAGCAACTCTTTCTCTGTCACTGTATAATTTCTCTGGCTTCATCTAATGTTCTGCTGGCATAGTGAATGGCAAAGGGTGCTTTCTCTTTCCTTTGCCCAAGAACAACCCCGACTGCAAAGTCTGACGCATCGGTCATTATCTCAAAGGGAAGAGTCCCGTCTGACGGCTGTAAGATCGGAGCCTGAGTAATAAGTTCCTTCAATTGATTAAAAGCAAGGAGAACCTGCTGATTTACATTGAACTCAATTTCCTTGCACATAAGTTCTGTCAAAGGTCGGGCTATGCGGCTGAAATCCTTAATGAATCGCCTGTAAAATCCCACATGCTCCAGGAATGACCTTACATTCTTCACTGACTGAGGTGGCTGTGGATTTGCAATAACATCCACCTTTGCCGGGTCAACTTCCATGCCACGTTTGGAAACGACGTGACCCAGCAGGATGCCTTCGGTGACCATGAAGTGGTTCTTTTCCCATGAAAGCACTAAATTGACTTCTCGACACTTCTGAAGCACTCTGTCTAGGTTCTGAGGACAAGAATCGAAATTATCACCATAGACAGAGAAGTCGTCCATGAACACCTCGAGAAAACTGCTTACCATCTCGGCGAAGACTGCTAACATGCATCTTTGGAAGGTTGCAGGTGCATTGCATAATCCAAAGGGCATTCTCTTGAAGGCGTAGGTGCCGAACGGGCAAGTGAAGGTAGTCTTCTCTTGATCTTCAGGAGCGATTGCCACTTGGTTGTACCCAAAATACCCATCCAAAAAGCAGAAGAACTCCTTGCCTGCTAGTCTTTCCAGAACTTGATCAATGAATGGCAAGGGAAAGTGGTCCTTCTTAGTTGATGCATTAAGACGGCGGTAGTCAACACACACCCGCTAGGATGTTGGTACCCAAGTAGATATTTCCTCTCCTTTGTCATTTGTAGCCACGGTAAGCCCGGATTTCTTCGGAACTACATGCAGTGGGCTTACCCATTTTGAATCGGAGATGGGATAAATGAAGCCTGCATCACACCATTTCGTTATCTCTTTCACGACGACGCCCCAGAGGTTAGGGTTCAACCTTCTTTGGAATTCGCGGGACAACTTGGCATCTTCTTCCAGATAGATGTGGTGTGAACACAAAGCTGGATTTATCCCTCGGAGATCTGATACGCACCAACCAAGTGCCTTGCGGTTCTTTTCTAGAACCTCGAGAAGGCGAGATTCCTGATCCGAATTCAGCATGCTGCTGATGATGATCGGATACAATTGTTCTCCACCCGCAAGGAAAGCATACTTCAGGCCTGCAGGAAGTGGCTTGCGTTCTGGTGTTGATCTGTCCAACTTGTTGGTCACTTCAGACACTATGCTGGTGGTGGGTTGTACTTCCTTGGGGGGGCTGCCATCCTCATCATTCTGTTGAGATCCCAGGGATGTGTCGAACGGTTCTGCGCTAAGCTGATCGTGTTTGGTCTGGAGTGAATGCTCAAAGAGATGCGTCTGCATCTGAGAATCTGTCTCCCAGGAATCATCGGAGCCAAGGGTAACTGTGCTTTCTAAGTCCTCCTCATGAGTGAGGATTTCTCGGGTCCATGAATCGTCCAATGACAAGAATGAATCTCTGATTTCTGCAATAAAGTCACAGTCTGCTTCGGATGCTGCCGGGCTCTCATCAGTCGTGGCATTCGGCTCTCTGCTCATGTTTATAGTGATTTGCTTGGCGTTCGAGCTAAAAGTAATCTTGCCAGACCCGTAATCAACCACGGCACCTGAAGTACATAAAAATGGTCGACCAAGGATGATAGGGGTCTGGAGCAGGGTGCTAGAGAGTCCATATCAAGGACTACAAAATCAGCCGGGAATTGCAACTCATGCACTTTAACTACCACGTCTTCCAAAAGACCCCGGGGCCGCTTAATGGATCGGTCAGCGAACTGAAGGATCATTCGTGTCTGCTTGAGAGGACCCAGCCCAGATTCTTGCATTATGGATGATGGCAAAAGGTTGATGGAAGACCCACTGTCGAGGAGAGTACGCTCGAAGACCTGGTCAAAGATCTCACAACTGATAAGAGGTGCTCCTATGTCTTGCTTCTTCTGTGGTAGGTTGTTGATAGCTGCCACAGTGGCCATGGATAGCATGTGCTTCTCTACATCTCTGCGTATGTTCTCCTGCGTTGGGCGACGCTTGTTGGTACATGCCTCCTTTATTCCTTTATTCACAGCTGGCATGTATTCCACGACCTTCAATAAGGGAATCTCAACAGTCAACTTGTCTAATATTTCCACAACTCCTGGATCAGACAACGCCTTTTTTCGTTTTGTATTTTTTTATTTTTCTATTACATGGGAAAAGGACTATGTGCATCTCTAGCAGATAAAATAGAGTTCTTATTTACATCAAAATCATCGCCCATAGAATGTTGTACATCCGGACTACAAAAAGGAGCACAAACTGTATCTTGGCATGCTGGTGCTGTAGGGCGAGCAAAAAAATGTAGCGTCTGCTCCGTCGGCTGGCGAGGGATCGGCTGCTGCTGGCGGCTCCTCCAAGGCTGGTGCGGCTTCGCTTCGACTGCAAGCTTCTTTTTGTTGTTTTTGATTTTGCTGATTTTTTGTATTTTCGGCTGGAACTGATGGGAATGCACGATGGCTGGACTGGCTTCTCCTTCTTCTTCCTCCTCACCCGTCCCTGTAGCTGGCACGGCTGATGCGGAAGATGACGATCCACCTGTCTCTTTATTCACCCCATTCTTGGTGGCAGGCGGAGGTAAGGCCCTACCGCTCCTGAGAGTTACAGCATTAGAATAAGCAGTAATATCATTGTCAGACACGGACAGGACATCACAATCTACCTGCTCTTTCTTCTTGAAATTATTAGGGTTGGGTTCGACCTGAGCTTGAATGGTGGTTCGGGTGGCGGTCAGGTCGTCAAGCCTCTTGGTCTTATCCGCTAGCCCTTTAACAAGTTGGGCCAGACAATCCATGGTGGGGTTCGCAGGGGTACTTCGGTGGGTTCAGCGTGCAGACCACGCTGCTGATGCATGGATGGGTGCGGAGGTTGTTGCTGGTAGTGCTGAGGTGGTGCAGGAAGTTGAAGTTGCTGGTAAGAGGGGGGAGGATACTGCTGATATTGCTGAGGTGGGACAGCCGCATACTGATGGAAAGGTTGTGGATGGCGGTATTGCGGTTGCTGGTATGGCAGATTCTGCCTCCATTGATTTGTATACTGGGGAGGCTGATGATACTGCTGATGAGGCTGAGAGGATTGTCCAAAACGACCACCCTAAGGTTGTTGGTATTGCAGGTTGGCAAGTGGTTGACCCTGGGGTTATCCCATAGGACGGGTCGGATGTGCATCGTTAGTCCATACCCCATTCACTTCCTGAATCAGGGGTGGTGGTGGGAAAACTGGATCAGGTCCTGAAAGAAACTTTGGTTGGTACACAACCATCTGCTGCTGCGGCTGGCCCTTGTCGGGCGCATGCATGTAGTACACGTGCTGGACTGCCGGTGGCTGCTGGCTCGGCTGAGGCTGATGCTGCGGTTGCTGCTCGTCCTTCTTCTCAGCTGGAGCTTCTGATGGTGTCACCGACTGAACAGAGTCGATGGTGCCCACCAACAGTTCAAGGTACTTGTTGATCTGATCAAGCTTGTCTAAATTCTGAGTCCTCTTCTCGATCACAGCGAGTTTTTCAAGGTTCTGTGATCGCTTCTCAATGATGTCAACTTTCGAGAGATGACCCCCGATGATACTGAGGTTGGAGCTCTCATCTCTCTCTGCTTCTTTGGACGCCGCCATGTGTACTTGTTTCTGGAGGATCTGGGCTATTTCTGATATGCCTTGGATGAAGAGAGGGCCGCCTCTCCTTCGGCCATTTCTTCAAATATCTGCCAGACTACGTCTTCATCCTTGTTGAAGTGTGAGCCCCCACATGCTGCGTCAACGAGCCTTTGGCTCTCGATGTTCAGTCCCCCAAAGAAGTGCTTGACCAAGCTGGTCTTTGGAATCTCATGATGGGGACACTTCTCCTGCAGATCAGTAAATCTCTCCCAGGCTTCGTGTACTGACTCATGGGCTCCTTGGGAGAAATTACTGATTCGGGCTCGCATCTGGTTGAGCCGACCGAGAGGGTAATACTTATGCAGAAAAGCCGACTTCAGCTCCTCCCAGGTCGTCACAACCTTCCCCAGATGGTTGACCCAATAGAGGGCCTTGTCTTGTAAGCTGAAGGGGAACGCCATCATCTTGACAATGTCCAGAGGGACATTGGGATAGTGAGTGGTGCGGTAAATGCGGGAGAATTGTTGTAGGTGAATGTACGACTCTTCACTGGTATTTCCATGGAATGCAGGGAGAAGAGCAATGAACTGGGGTTTCAGCTCAAAGTGAACGTGTACTAGTGGAATGAGGATCCACTCGGTCATCTGGTTGTCTCCCAGATTGTATGTCTCTTTAAGTGTAGGCTTGGGTGGTGGTGGGAATTCTAGATCGTCATTGTTAGGCCCACCACCTCCTCCTCCCCCACCTCCTCCTCCTCTGCCTCTGCCTCCTCCTCCCTCGTCTCGGTTCATCATATCGTTCAACATATCCTGGAATGCTGTCTGTGTGAGGGCCTGCTCGGTCAGCTGCTGTTGGATGGCCTGGATAGACGCCAACAGTTGTGCATTGACTTGATTCTGGTCTGGTATCTGTCCTTCTGGTTGGGGTGGCTGCTGACCCTTGCCCTTTCCTCCGAGAGCCATATCTGGGTCTGAGTCGGACGAAAGGAACTCCGGAGTAGTCTCCAGGGCTTGCTCTGGCTTCTATCTGCAGAATGAGATAGTCTAAATCAGACCACTTGTAATTTTTGTTCGGCCGTCATGATGAAGCTGGAATTCAGGTCAACCCCAGCATGTTGTGAACGGAAAAGGATGTAGACTATAATCGACTTCCATTCACAACAGCGAAAGCGGGACAAAAGTGATCCCAGTTTATTGGGTGGCCAAGAGAAAGGTAGAAAACGAGGAGTCTGGAGATCGATCCGCAAGGTCCGGATCGGGTTCTCGGGAATCGCCTCGAATTTATTGGCGGAGTTGAGTTCATGGAATTGATGTGGGTGTCGGCGAGGTCCCGACAGAAACCATCCATGAATCAACTTCGCAAAGCACAAAAGCGGGTTGGATGTTGGAAGAAAGATACGATGGTAAATGAGGAATAAAAGGAGTGTAAAATAGTAGAAAGGCTCGGGTGAGCAGGGTGGTCAAAAGGAGAATGACATAACAAAATTTGCGCAAAGGCGCGGGACCCGATCTTTGAACCTTAATCTAGATCCATACAAACGCAATTCAAAATCGGGTTCACCAACTCACGCCATGTGATGCCGTGAAGGTTTGGCTATTTATTATCTTTTCATTTTTAGAGTTGTGATTTCAGCCATATCTTGTAACAAGTCCTTAGTACGCTACCCTATAGGAGAGAGTACTGCCAGAAGAGTATCCCGTACTTGTCCTCCTCCTGTTTAACCTGTAGTATGTACTTTTTGGAGTCCTTGTAACCCTTCCTGGATCCCTAGTCAGCCAAAGAAATAGAGAGAGGAAGCCAATAGGTGAAACCAATACTTCGGTTCTCGCTCGCAACGGAATCACCCGTGAGCGTGCAAGAACCTACTCTGATGCAGGACAATGAGACAGACACCCCCGTGAAGGCGTGGCCTATGCTCAATACTTCGGACAGGGTCGATGTGAATGATATTGAGAATCCTCAAGCGCATCACGGAAGCGTGACGATCGTATCGAATACGATCGGGGCGACTAGTCGTACTAGTCGCAAGGTGCAGCGGAATTTAAAAATTTTAAATCAAACGATGAAACCACATGATCACGAGAACACTTCTCGGATCGTTTCATCAAATCACAAAGTATAAGGAATACCTTTGAAGCGTGGTTGTGATCGCAAGATCCCAAACAAGAGATCCTCCTGTCTCAAGTCCGATCCACGAAGAACGCACTTGCGGGCACGATGATGAGTCGCGTCCCTCCCGCAATCCTTGATGAAGATCCAAGCAATAGATCCCCTGATTTCGTCAAGCGAAATCCGTCGTCTTCCTCTACAGCAAGTAGCCACGAAGAAGAAGGAGATCCTCGAGTCGTCGAAGGCGAAGGCGAGAACTTCTCTCCTTTCTCAACAATGGTGGTCGGCCACCCTATGGAGAGAGAGAGAGCACGAGAATGAGAGGGAGAGAGAAAAGTAGAGTAGGCATCTACTTGGTGTACTTTTCAAGGGCTAAGGCTACCCTCTTTATATATTAGTTTGGGATCCAATGGATCTCAATCTATGGCTCTCATGGATCCAACGGTCATTGTAATCCAAGAGCCATCCAACGGCTATGATTGTTGTTGGTTAAAAACCAACAACATTAATTTATATTAAATTAAATATATGTTGAATTATTATCAATACTATTTAATTAACATAAATTAATTTATCAAGAGATAATAAGACAACAAATAAGAGGAGACAACAACCCCTCCTAAAATCAAGGAGGCGTCACCTATGACTAAGTCATAGGTGACACCAATGATTATAGGTGGTTTTGTCTCCTTTTATTTATAGTATTATTTCTTGATTGTTTGCAATAATTATCATTGCAATAATATCCAACAAATTAATTCCAAATTAATTTGTGAATATTTCAATCATGCCATTGAAAAAATGTGAATCATATTCACATCCCAAACTAATTTGTAAATTACATTTCCAATTAATTAACTAATGTGGATCCAATCCATATTAATAATTAACAAATGTTATTTACAATATTTCTCTCTCTCTGATATATTATAAATCTCATTTATAATATACACAGATATTGTGGATATCACTATCCACGATCCGCTTATCCTTGATAATTAAATCCTATTTAATTATCTTGGACAATCATTCTCTCAACATGAATCTTATTCATATTGTACTTGATAATTAAATCTCATTTAATTATCTTGGACACATTCTCATAATATAAATATTATTCATATTATACTTTGATAATTAAATCCCATTTAATCATCAAAACCTTCTTGCTTGGATACTAAATTCGTCATAGGAATTATTCTTGAACTCCTTCAAGAATAATGTGCCTTCTCCGCAGATACTTGGAGATAAGGACAGGGCGATTGTATTGTTCCGCATATAGTGACTTGGATATTGAGATCTTATCTCAAATATAGATCTAACGGACCTCTCATAGATGCTTGATTAAATCAAGTCCGTATACTTAATCTTCTCATTGCATCTGAATCACATTCAGATCAATGTCCAACATTTGGACTAAGATCAAGTTACTTCTCTACTGAGAGGAGTCACTAAAATCCAGACCTGTTTCATCACTCCCTCGGACTGGAAGCGTCATGGTTATACAATCATTTATAATCACATCACCTTCAGGTATTCCCAATACCTGCACATCCTGCATACTGGAAGACCAATAATCAACCTGAAGATGAAGATCTATTTTATATTGTCTTCTTCAGGGTTTGATCACCAAGTTTCTCAAACTTGGTCATTGGGATTTGGTATCGATCATATGCTTTCCCAAAGCATATATCATACCTTCAAATTCTTGTCATGCTTCCAAAGCACGACGACCATGCATGGAATTTGATCGGTCCCAATACCTCATGAGTGAGCTCATGTCTTCCGGTTCATAAGTGAACCTGTATGATCCCTTTGAGAGATCGTATTACTCATATGCCCTTATATGCATACCAGCTCGCCGGTGTATAGACCTTGATTAGGTCATCAACCTAATGGTCTGCCAAATGTACATACTCAGACATATAGTAACACATCTGTCTCTAGTCAGAGGATGTGTGCCTATGCTGTGACAATATTCAACATAGGACTTAGGTTATCTCGATCTCGCTAAGTCGACCCATCGACTTAACTAATCTGACACTTCCGAATCACTATTCCCATGCAGAGGACCTGCATCGAGAGGTCGGTCAGATATCAGCCTATGCGAGAAAAAAGGATTGCCATCTCCTACTCAGGCTGGAGATCATCTCTTAATAATCATTTGACGGTGTTTGATGAGTCCTCTATCTAACCCATTAGATGTTCATCCAAACACCAGCCTCTATGATTCATTTAATGAATCAACAGCTATATGATTATTAAGACGGCCATGGTACATAACCCTAATTGTACAGAGGGACCTATTATGCAAATTATTTATTCTTCATTTCAGATCAGGGAATGATATGTGCAATAACATTTATTGCATAATGTCTCGCCGTGGGCTCGCATGTCCAACAATCTCCCACTAACCCAAAGAGACATTAATGGGCTTATCATTTATACCCACACTCATGTGACAATCATAGGGTATTTAGAAAATAGCTAGGTAAGCTGATCAGTCACTCTGTTCCCGCGAGACTACGCCATGTCCTTTTACGGCACTTGCATATCCCCAGTAACAATGCTCGCATCTAATGCGAATGTTGCATTTAATGCAACCAATACTCAATCTTGTCAGTCATAGTATCCGTGATACTACAACTCAAAGAAATATTATTATAACCAGCATGTAATTTCTATTATCCTTATTAGAATACCCTTATCCCTGGAGATCTCTATCTCCTAAGGTATTCGCAGTTAAGACCTTTTAGATCTCCATCTAAAAGTCTTAATTTCTTGAAGATAAGACTTAGAGATCACTATCTCTAAAGCCTTATCATCTTTGAAGGTATTGTTATTACTGCAATTAAGTGTTCTATCTCCATAGTAGGATTAGTATCAGTTTACTGCTCCCACTGCATGGCAGATATCTGGCTTTTGTACACATCTAGCATACTTTCAGCTTTTCATAACTGATGCACAAAAGGGCAACCGGTTTTAGCATTCACTTCCTCAACTCTTTGAGGTGCTATCCCTTTAGATAGGTCAGTACCAAATCTTAAAGGTAAGAAAGAATTTCTTGGAATTTCCAGAAAATAGAACATGTCCAAGGTGTACTACAAATGTGACAGTCCCAATACCCTCTTTTCTTTGCTTCTGAACACCTTCAGAACTAAGATCCAAGAGGCATCTTTTGAGATCATATCTCAAGGTATGGAATAGCCAGGTCATAAAACACTTATTATCATCCTTATATCATTCCAAATGATCAGGATATTGTCTACATTTAGCATGATGAACACAATGGCACTCCCACTAAGCTTCACATGGTGCAATAAGATTATATCTGAAATTATAACATTTATAATTTCATCAAATCTTATGTTCCAACAACAAGAAGCTTATTTGAGTCTAAAGATGGAGTTCTTTAGCTAGCACATCTTACATTTCTCAACCATGAAGCCCTGGGGCTACTTCATGTGAATATCCTCAAAGAGGTATTCATAGAAGAATACAATCTTGACTCACATCTTGAAGATGCCATAGTCAAATTGTGTAGCTAGGGTTAGCAATGTTCTGATGGGTTTAAGCATGATCACTGAAAAGCAAGCCTTATCGCAATCGATGTCTTCTCTTCGGTGTGTAGCTCATGGCTACGAACTGTTCTTTGAAGGTTTCTGCCTTCTCATCAGGTTCCCTCTTTCTATTGAAGGTCCATTTACACCTTAATGGGTCTAACCCTTATAGGTTGATCCTCGAGGGTCCATATACAACACTTGTATATGAAGTCTACCTTAGACCTTTATTGCTAATATCCATCTTTCCATGTTATGATCCTCAGGAGCTTCATCACATGAAGTCCGATCATTGTCAGACTTAACTGACACAAGGAATACATCCTCAAACTCATTTGAAGAGGTATTAGTGTTTCATCTTTAATTGTCCCTTTTAGTTTCCGATTTCTGGAGCCTCATTATCTTCTCAAGATTAAATGAGTTCCTTTACTTCATTTTCATCTTGATTCTCAAGAGAGTCATCCTATAAGAATCATATTCTCAAAGATGAGATATTTTAAGAATCTCAAGGTCATAAAGTAGGTATCCAATACATCCTTTATTTTCCTAATGAAGTAGCACTCTCAAGTGCTAGATTCCAGCTTACATGCATGGAACCTTATTAAGGATATATATATTGTAGTCTCTACTACACATATATACCTAGAAACTAATGGATAATTATGCTAAAATTCATCATTGATCAAATCATGTCACATATGATCTAATTGTATCTTCCTACAACTCCATTGAGTTTAGGTGTGTCAACAAGATTGAGATAGAAATGATATTCATATCTCCATAAGATATTCTTTGAATTCATCTAACAGGTACTTGCTACCTTGGTTAGATCAAATTCATTTAATCTTCCTTCAAACTTTGGTTCTAAACCAAAATTACGAAATCTTTGAACATTTCAAAGGTTTCCCAGGTGAAGAGAAGAAATCTCATATCATACATGATCATCAATAGATATCACATATCCACAATGTTCACTATGATATAGATGATTCACATACATCAATATGTATGAGATCTCGAATACCTTGACATCTTACACCTTTCCAAAAAAAAGGTGTATTGGACATTTCACTTTGAATACAATATTCACAAGTATATAAGATTTGAAATTTTAGACATTCTAAAGTTTCATATCTTACTAGTCTATTGATCTCATCAGCAGATATATGTCCAAAACTTGATGCTAAATCATTGTCAAATGATCTTTATCCTCCTATTGATTTTATAAGGTTTAACTTTCAGTATTAGAAATCTTAATGAACCATTCATTAAATTTCTAATTTAGTAGAGTCCACCAGATGCTAAATTATTATCTGAAATATATCCATCATAACTCTTTATGATAGGTTTATTCCAGAATTCATGTTTATTTCCAACATTTAGAAACAAACAATGAGTGTATTCTAATATCTAGGTCATAGAGACATTCTCTAAGACTAAGGCTCTCCCACTGAAATTAAGAAGTATATCAATCCAATAGAGATTGTTGCAACAATTGCTTCAATGTCTATGTGGATAACTATAAACCTTAAGATCAAATTTTTCCAGTCTTCTAAAATATGTGCAACACATTGCAAGTGTTGTTAGAAGATTGAGATACAATTATTAGACTTTATCTTATCAAATAAGCACATCAATTTCAATGATCAAATGTAGATATAGATTATTATGATGCACTGTCTGAGTCCTTCTTTAAGGATTCTAGGCAGACTTGATAGTCATACTATCAACACATCAAGTTATTGCAGTATAGGCATTCATCCAACTCTTTGGATGTCATATGGAAGTCATAGAAGTATAATCAACTCTTTGACTTTCCTTCTCACATGGGTCCGACCCACGCTTCCACTGTGCTCGTTTCATATGTAAACAACCATTGTTCAAGACTAAGGATCTCTCATGTTAAATTCAAGAGAATTCAATGTAAGAGCATTTCAACATTTATACATGCTTCATTAAATTCATACAATATGAATATTATGAAGCTTCATGAATGACTAGAGTATAGACAGTAGAATGACGACATTCATCATGTCTACATCCATCTAGACTCCTAAAACATTGGTTCAGATAGGTATTCAAATATTTTGAATACATCATCTCTTTCGAGCCACCATTCTGCATAATGCAGAGAACCATGTCATTCATGATTAAATGTTTAGAGCTGCCAGAACATCTTCTTAGATTTTATAAGGATTATTCGACAATTACGATTACCATCGACATGTCACTTCCAAAGTACACTCGATGAAAGATCAAGACTATAGAGACATACAAGTCCTAAGGTGATGTCTCATTGTCTTATTTAATCGTCAATTCTCATTATGTCGAGGAAACTTGCACATTGCAACCACATACATTATGTGTCCAATTGCAAGTACAATATCTGGATCATGAGTCCAATCCATGATATTTTACTGGTTATTATTGAGTATAACATTGAGTGGGTTTAATGAAGGATTATCTGAAATAAGAAATTTGCATATGGGTATATATATTATATATACATATTTTACTTTGATTTAGGAATTTTAAATCAAATTTATCTTGCTATGTCTACTATGAAAGATTATTCCCTAATCGTCTTTCAAAGTAAGAGATATACTTACCACTATATCTCAAGCAAGATCTGGGATCTCCTCTCTATCTTTATCACATCCCAATAATATGAGAAACTGTGACTCGAATAAAGAGAAGCGGGAACACATTCCGCCTTGCAAGTCCAACTTGCATTTCCCAATTCGGTCTTTAACACCCGCGCCCACCACCCCTAAGATGATGTTGACCCGTTGCTAATTGAACCAACAGTCAACAGGCTTAAAACTCGCTATACGCAATCCAATATCGCCCCAATAATATGAGGACCCGATATTGGGGTCACTACGTATACGGCCTTACTCTTTCGAGAAGCAAAGAACCCGATCCAAATAATTGTATATAGGATCTGTCACTTCGGACAGGCGTCTCCTATATACAACTTTTGGCGACGAAATTCTTTGCCTTGACGGGAGACCATGGATGTCACTTATGTGATCCTCCACCTCTTATTCAAATTGTAATTAATCATCGTGAATCAATTCACATAATTAATTCTTCCAAGGGAAATACACATCTATTCATAATAGAGTGTTTCATAGGATATAATTAATTTAATCACAGTAAATCAATCGTCAATCCTATTATCAATCAACAAACTTTGAATTTTACTTGAATAATAGGTATAATCTCAAAGTACGTATTATTTCGAATTTTAATAATTAGAAATACACTTTGATTTCTCCGGCATTATCCAATCCCTACCCGCTGTCATGGCCAATACCGGCGAGAGTGGGACGGACCACATACGTTGCAACCCGCTACCCCATCGATCTCCGACTAGATACCATATCCACCTCAGGAAAGGATAATGCCAGATAGATTATCATGTACTTTGAGATGCTCATCGGTCTTTCAACCGAAATTATACCATATAATATACATCAAAACCTTTTTGATTATATTATAAGGAGATTTGCTAAACAAATCCCCAATCCTATTCAAGCAAGAGGTTTTGCATGAAAAAATTGTCCTACAACTATTGTAGGATGACCTAGGGTTTTACATGAAAACAATGTTTGTTGATGATTTCAAAGTTAACCAATGATCAAGATCAACTATCTTATCATTATGGTTTAGTGGGATGTCATTCAAGGAATTGATTATCATCTTTAAATATTCCACAAATATTTATCAATAACCAATTTCAGAAAATCAACAATTAATTTTCATCAACATTTATTTAAATGACTATCACAAGGTTCATGATCAAAAAATGTCAATTTCCAGCAGTGACCCCTTATCACTAAAATTAACTTATCTTGATCAATTTAAATCCAAAATTCGCAAAATTAGTGCCCTAAGATTGCCAACTTGATTTATAACAGAACCTATGTGATATTTCACGCATTTCGAGGCGTAACAAAACCGTAATTAACAAATTAATCACGTTCAATTTCGCTGTTCCCGCAACAGTGAATACATGCATATTCAAAATGCCATATCTTGAGCAAATTAAATCCAAATTTAGTAAACTCAAAACCTATGGTTTCCTTGTTTAATGGGAAACAAAATCCAATTGAATATTTCATGTTTAAACAATTTACACAGTGCCTAAAAAAATCAATTAGACAGAGTTGCGAAAATTCAAATGCGCCAAAAACTTTCGCGACCCTTTCAAAACCAAGTCGTCCATGGTTCATGGATCATGTCCAAAACCTTTTTCGACCTAAGGCCCTGATACTACTTGAAGGATATTGAGAATCCTCAAGCGCATCACGGAATCGTGACGATCGTATCGAATACGATCGGGGCGACTAGTCGTACTAGTCGCAAGGTGCAGCGGAATTTAAAAATTTTAAATCAAACGATGAAACCACATGATCACGAGAACACTTCTCGGATCGTTTCATCAAATCACAAAGTATAAGGAATACCTTTGAAGCGTGGTTGTGATCGCAAGATCCCAAACAAGAAATCCTCCTGTCTCAAGTCCGATCCACGAAGAACGCACTTGCGGGCACGATGATGAGTTACGTCCCTCCCGCAATCCTTGATGAAGATCCAAGCAATAGATCTCCAGATTTCGTCAAGCGAAATCCATCGTCTTCCTCTACAGCAAGTAGCCACGAAGAAGAAGGAGATCCTCGAGTCGTCGAAGGCGAAGGCGAGAACTTCTCTCCTTTCTCAACAATGGTGGTCGGCCACCCTATGGAGAGAGAGAGAGAGAGCACGAGAATGAGAGGGAGAGAGAAAAGTAGAGCAGGCGTCTACTTAGTGTACTTTTCAAGGGCTAAGGCTACCCTCTTTATATATTAGTTTGGGATCCAATGGATCTCAATCCATGGCTCTCATGGATCCAACGGTCATTGTAATCCAAGAGCCATCCAACGGCTATGATTGTTGTTGGTTAAAAACCAACAACATTAATTTATATTAAATTAAATATATGTTGAATTATTATCAACACGATTTGATTAACATAAATTAATTTATCAAGAGATAATAAGACAATAAATAAGAGGAGACAACAACCCCTCCTAAAATCAAGGAGGCGTCACCTATGACTAAGCCATAGGTGACACCAATGATTATAGGTGATTTTGTCTCCTTTTATTTATAGTATTATTTCTTGATTGTTTGCAATAATTATTATTGCAATAATATCCACCAAATTAATTCCAAATTAATTTGTGAATATTTCAATCATGCCATTGAAAAAATGTGAATCATATTCACATCCCAAACTAATTTGTAAATTACTTTTCCAATTAATTAACTAATGTGGATCCAATCCATATTAATAATTAACAAATGTTATTTACAATATTTCTCTCTCTCTCTGATATATTATAAATCTCATTTATAATATACACAGATATTCTGGATATCACTATCCACGATCTGCTTATCCTTGATAATTAAATCCCATTTAATTATCTTGGACAATCATTCTCTCAACACGAATCTTATTCATATTGTACTTGATAATTAAATCTCATTTAATTATCTTGGACACATTCTCATAATATGAATCTTATTCATATTATACTTTGATAATTAAATCTCATTTAATCATCAAAACCTTCTTGCTTGGATACTAAATTCATCATAGGAATTATTCTTGAACTCCTTCAAGAATAATGTGCCTTCTCCGCAGATACTTGGAGATAAGGACAGGGCGATTGTATTGTTCCACATATAGTGACTTGGATATTGAGATCTCATCTCAAATCCAGATCTAACGGACCTCTCATAGATGCTTGATTAAATCAAGTCCGTATACTTATTCTTCTCATTGCATCTGAATCACATTCAGATCAATGTCCAACATTTGGACTAAGATCAAGTTACTTCTCTACTGAGAGGAGTCACTAAAATACAGACCTGTTTCATCACTCCCTCGGACTGGAAGCGTCATGGTTATACAATCGTTTATGATCACATCACCCTCAGGTATTCCCAATACCTGCACATACTGCATACTGGAAGACCAATGATCAACCTGAAGATGAAGATCTATTTTATACTGTCTTCTTCATGGTTTGATCACCAAGTTTCTCAATCTTGGTCATTGGGATTTGGTATCGATCATATGCTTTCCCAAAGCATATATCATACCTTCAAATTCTTGTCATGCTTCCAAAGCACGACGACCATGCATGGAATTTGATCGGTCCCAATACCTCATGAGTGAGCTCATGTCTTCCGATTCATAAGTGAACCTGTATGATCCCTTTGAGAGATCATATTACTCATATGCCCTTATATGCACACCAGCTCGCCGGTGTATAGACCTTGATTAGGTCATCAACCTAGTGGTCTGCCAAATGTACATACTCAGACATATAGTAACACATCTGTCTCTAGTCAGAGGATGCGTGCCTATGCTGTGACATTATTCAACATAGGACTTAGGTTATCTAGATCTCGCTAAGTCAACCCATTGACTTAACTAATCTGACACCTCCGAATCACTATTCCCATGCAGAGGACCTGCATCGAGAGGACGGTCAGATATCAGCCTATGCGAGAAAAAAGGATTGCCATCTCCTACTCAGGCTGGAGATCATCCCTTAATAATCATTTGACGGTGTTTGATGAGTCCTCTATCTAACCCATAAATATTCATCCAAACACCAGCCTCTATGATTCATTTAATGAATCAACAACTATATGATTATTAAGACGGCCATGGTACACAACCCTAATTGTACAGAGGGACCTATTATGCAAATTATTTATTCTTCATTTCAGATCAGGGAATGATATGTGCAATAACATTTATTGCATAATGGCTCGCCGTGGGCTCGCATATCCAACACGATGCTCTACACAACAGAGAGTCATCATTGGTGACCAAGTCCTACTTGCCTACGTACGATAGAAGCGCCATTACTTCGGAAATCCAGGTGATACACAAGGAAGTTGCAGATTGGGTTTTTTGGCTTTAGTCCTTAGGGGGTCGCACTTGCTCAAGGGAGTAGGGTTTTGGTCCCCCTCCAAGGTACCTGAAAACAATGAGGGCTTTATGAACCCGGTACAATGATAGTCCATTACAGATTTTAATTAAGGTCGAAGTTTTATTTAACAGTCCCCTTGTTTTATTTTTTTGGTTTTCACTTTTTTTTGAGTCTGTTTTCATACCAGCGCCTAACGTTTTTGTAAATTTTCATTTAAGTCCTAGGTGCTCAAAATCAGAGGGAAATAGCGGAAAAGCCGTGCAAGTGGTTCCATGATGGAAATCTCACCATTGAACCGAATGATGCATGCTGAGTTAGAAGACTTACAGTGCATCCCAGCTCTCTCAATGCGGTATGCAAAACAGAATTTTTAAACCTATCTACGTGTCGGTATGCAAGGCACAAAATCGCCCTAAACATTAGCTGCTATTAGCATGAAGAACCATAAGTCGCTCATTCATCTTTAGCCTGAAAGGTCCGGTCTTGGCTCACCCCTCCTCTGCTCAACACACTTGAGTTTAGGAGATAGCTCTTTATGGGGCTCGTTGTGGCACAATGGCTAAGAGACAAATGAACGACTTGTTTAAGTTCGACTAGATCCATACGAAGTAGACTATAGGAACATGCATTCTTATTAATGTTTGGACCTAGCTACCGAATCAAGCAACCTATATCTAGGGGCTCCAAGCACACAAAACAAAGTAAAATAAAGGCGGAAAGCTCAAAACTTCAGGAAACAAAGAAAAGAAAGCGACGGAAAACTCGAAAAACCGCGATGAGGCCCCCAGGTGAACAATCACCCGGGCACTGGACCTCATTGTGAAGAGTAGAATGCTGTTAATTATTACATGCCAAAATTGTCTTTCTCTCTCAATAAATTACAAAATAATCCTAATTGCTCTAAACTTATCTAACTCTCATCCCTTGGTATCCTTGGTGCTCTCTCCAGATGGTCATGAGGTGAAGACCACCCTCCTCCAAGCTTGGCTGCCTTGGCTCCCTAAGAAACCATCCTCGCGTGGCGGGCCCTCGCATCAAAGTCACAAAGAGATTGAATTAGCGTAGCTCACTCAATAAAATAAAGCAGGAAGGAATTAATCACAATAAATAAATGAATCGGTAAAACATATTGATCAATTGCAAAATAAATAGCTGCTCATCAAAATTAATGACACATCTATTTCTAAATAAGAATGACAAAATTAATAGGCTATGCTCATTGCTCCCTCGCAACGCACCATCTGATAACAGGGTATTTCGCGAGGGTCATAAAGATATATATAGTGTCGCTGAGGCGACCGCTCACAGAACACCGGTTAATCAGCAATTAACCCACAATAAAAGAATAAACTAATTGAGTCCCAAAAGTGTGAATTAACATTTATTACTCTACCACAAGATGCACAGTGAATAAGTATGTAGAGGTCGAACCACTGAGAGCAATGCAAAAATGAAGTAGCCTATGATGTGCATGTACAAAAGAGTCATCCTTATATGAATCCTATTTTGTGGGTTTTTCTTTTTCTCTTTTTTTTTCTTTTTTTATTATTATGTATATATTATTTAATATTCCATATTTATATATATAGAATTTATAGAATATAGATATAAAGATATACACCCATAAAGGGTATGTATAGAGTATGTAATACATATATATATAGATATAGATAGATTATATAGGTTATATATATAAAATATTTTTTTTAATTTTATACTTTGATTGTTATACATTAGTAACCTATATATATATATATATATTCAAATTTCTTTTTCAATACTGGAATATATAAACAAGATAATAAAAGGGGTGATAAAATATTTATAAAAATATGCAAAAATAGTCAAAAATTCAGAAATAAAATCTTTTTGATATTTTTATGATGTTTTTACTGTTTTTGTGATTTTTGAGTATTTTTCAAAATATTTTTGGTATTTTTAAACAGCAAAATAAGGGAAAACAAGGACTTAGCTACTGGCTGGGGGTAAATTGGGAATTAAAAATATAAAACAACGACAAATTTTTTCCCAACTATTTTTAAAATAAAGAGGACAAAATATATAACCTACAGGAGTTGAGTTTGTATTTTTTGGAGTTTTCTATAAATTTTTATATTTTTAGAAGATTCTGAGTATTTTTGAATTTTTAAGGTTTTTCTTTTGAGATTTTTAGTGATTTTTGGACTGACATTAAAATATGATAAAAGAGACAATAGGGAATTTTTTTTGGAATTTTTCGAGGTGGTTTACTATTTTTTGGTATTTTCTAGGCTAGACAGTAGACAAAATGCATGTTTTTTATTTTTAATAAATGCAAAAATGCAACAAAAATGAAAACTAAAATTATGGCGTATAAGAGCAAGCTAACAGGAGCTTATATTCATTTTTGTAGAATTTTTCAAATTAATATGGTGTATGAAATAAATGGACAAAGCATACAAAAATATATGGCCTAGCAGGGGCATTTTTGCAAATAAAATAACTCTTAGGGGCATTAGTGCAAAAATCACTACAGAAATAAACATTTATTTTTATTTTCGGAACTTATTTACAATTTACAAAAACCACCAGGGCTTAAGTGCAAAAATCACGCGCCTCACGTGGGACTGCACGTGAGGCGCTGGAGGACCAAATTGCAATTATAAAAACCACAGGGGGCCTACTGCAAAAATTACAATTTATTTACAACGTGAAAGTTTATTTATAGCATTAAAATATAAATACAAAAAGGCAGAGGGCATATCTGAAATTTACCCCCAAAGGCGCGCGATCCAACGGCTGATCTTCGTCCACTTGACACGCGTCGCCTCCACGTCTGCCGATGCCGCTTCGACGATGGGCGGTGAGGATTAGATCACCCGAGGCGATCTGATGGTCTGAGCGTTGCTTCATCTGACTGCTCTCGTTCAATCGGGGATGCTCCTCCTGATCGGACGGCGAGGGAGGTGTCTGGAGGAACAGGGAAGAAGCTCGCCCCAGGCGAGCTTCGATCATGGAGCATGGGCTCCTCAGGGCTTCTTCTTCGCATCTGAGATACTCTGCTTGTAGCTGGAGGCATTCCGCGTCTGCCGGCGGTCTTCTCATGGCTCCTGGAGGTCCAAGGAGCTCGAACGAGGTCGATGAAGGTCGGGACCTCCAGGAGCCTCTTCCTGGTTCGAATCGAACCCAGAATGGCTCGCTGATGCGTTTGACCTGCATAGGAAGAACCGGGGGAGCGAGGGCTATCTCCTCGACCCCGGGTTTTGAAGCTCCGACACAAAATGAGATGAGGCGGAGGAGCTCCGGCGATAGGCGGAGGTGGAGCTCAGATTCGCAAGGACTGGGGGTCCTTGACTGAACAAAGATGACCGATAGATGGAGAATGCGATGGGGAACGGGGTGAGAGGTGAATGGCGGTCGGAGATGGTCGATGTCACAGTGAAGAAGTCGTCGGAGCTGAGCTCCGGCAAACTTCGAGTTGGCGATTTTACGCTACACTACTTAACTATAGATTAAACTAAGCACATGAATGAAAAAATAATATTAAAATCTACCTAAAAAGCACGAAAGGGCAGCTCTTATACCTGGGGGCCACCAGGGAGCAGGACAGACGCTGGAGCTCCGCCGCGTCAAAACTTATCCCTCCTCCGGCCGATTCGAGGCGCTGAGATGCTCCCCCTGTCACGAGGAACCTCCCAGGATCAAATTCGAGGCTTTTGGGTGGATGAAATTGGCCAAATTTGAGGAGGGGGACGGAGCTTCTTATTTATAAACATTGGAATGAACCCTTATTGACCGGCGTTTATTGAGTAATCCAATAAACATCGTGTTGGTCTAAGATATCGGCGGGCATCGGTGATCATCGGAGATGATTTCTTGTGAAGAACGCAAGCGCGATCGATGGATGAGATGGCCGTAAAAAGGGGAAGAAATTCGGGGAATAGACAGTTCTGGAGCGCCAGGTCCCGGATGGGACAGTTGACCGGGCGGTCAACAAAGGCTGCGTTCTCATTGGTCCACCTCGGCCGCTAGAGGACAAAATAGGGAATTTTACTCGAAAATGATTTATTTGACCTAATGAATGATTTTATTATTTTTTCTTATAAAATGAAAAATGTGTATTAATTCATGTAGTATTTGTTTATGATTTTTATTTAATTTTTGAAGTATTTTATTATAGTTTTATTTTAATAATGTGTATATGTGTGTATTTACATGTATTTTATGTATTTTATTTTTATTTTGTTTATTTTATTTTATTATTTTGTTGGCTTATTTTATAAATTTAAAATTTATTTTTGTGAGTGTGAGGGTATTTTTGTTTGATTTTTATGAGTTGATTTTCATATTTAAATAAATAGGTACATATATATGTAGGTATACTTATATGTATTTTACCTATATATTATGTATACTTTATTTATTTAATGTATTTTTTGCCTTTTATTTTGGATTTGTATTTTTAATAAGTTATATGTAATATTTACATTATTATAAAAATGTAGATGAATAAAGAATAAAACCCCTTTTTATTTATATACATATAGATAGCATAGGTATTTTGCCTATGTAATGCATAGAATTATTTTATTTTACAAATTCTTTTAGGTTTTCTTTTAATTTCAATATGTATATGTATTATATACATTATCTACAAAATTCTAAAAATATAATTCTGTAAAAATAATGAACAATGAATAAATTGAATATTTTAATCAGGCAGATTGCACCATGAAGGCCAAAAACCTAACTTTTGCAGATGGCCTCCAAAAATTATGAAACCACTTTTATTGAATAGTTCTTGGAAAGCTATATACAATTAAAAGTGAGTTTGGGTGATTTGGAGTTTTTATTTGCAAGATATGGGTCTGTGAAGTTGAGATTTTGGCTTTTTATTCTGGTTATAAAATGTACACTGAGTATTATTTTTACACACACTCAAATTTGTATTTTTATTTTCATTATTATCTACAACTTTCATGTACAAAGTTTCTTTATTTGATGCATGAATAATTATATACAAAATAGGTGTCAAAAATGCATAAATAAATGAATAAATGAATGAGGTATTTATTGTATTGCTGGCCCTTATCTCCCCCTACTTTATTCCTTGTCGACCAATTCCATGTTGGCCTTGGTCTCGGGGTTCGGGTCATAAAATATCTGCAATATTTCATTCCTTTTTCTTTTCTTCTCTTTATTCTATAATTTTGGCCTTAAAAACCTTATTTAGTGTATAATTAATACAATGAATAATGAGTGCTACTATGTACAAATTGATGTTATTTACATGCATTTGCTGGGGTTTTTTAGGCCAAAATGATAGAATAAAGGTGATGAAATGGAGATTCATCACTAACAGATTCCTGTCATTTTTCTTGTCTCATAATCATTATAATTTGCGTTCTTACAATTACACTTCATTCTGCAAAGGTAGTCCGGGTAGAAAGTAAGTGCGTCGGCATTCTATATCATCCAATGAGGAGCTAAAAAATCCGATCTTAAAGTATATCTAAAATGTATAATTCAATGCTTTTTTTGAAATCATAAATTTGGTTTAGTCAATTTAAACTTAAATATTACCTTAGTCGGAGTTAGAGCATTCCCTATTGAAATCTACCATTGTAGTGGTTCTAATCATACTGATAAAAAATATATATCAACCAAATTACAATATCTTGGTCAAAATATATTTAATTGGTAAGAAACGAGTTTAACTTTGTTTACGGCTTTTAGGCCCATCTGATTTGATTGAATGAAAGCGATTTACCATCCAAATACACGTCTTATGAATTCAAGTGATTTTGTAAAATCAAATTATTCTTACAAACCTAAGTCCCTATATAGCTTTCCCATTTGTATTCGTGTTGGTTAAATAAAAAATTTTATATAGTATACAGTAAGTTATAAGTTATAGCAGGAGGAGGCAGCGGGATCTTGGACTTTAGACATCCATTGATATCAAGATCCAGTAACTTCTACAGCTAGACTGTTGTAAACCAATTCTAATCTACTTCGTGGATCACTGATTAAAAAAAGAAAGAAAATTTACTCATGCCCAGATGAAAATTTTAACTTGTGCTAGAGTATCATTTGAATAAAATTATCATGCAATGTCGCGGTAGACAACTAACGAAATTAGTTAAATAAAGATAGATCCATTCTCCTTAGAAAAGATAATTTGATTCAGGCGCTTCTGTTGCCTTCAATTCAAGGCTTAAAAGAGGAAAATCAAAAATAGGATCGAAATGCATATAAGATACATGCATGGCATCAAGAGGAGGGTTGGGGATTGTACTTAAGGATCCCCATTTTGGAAGAAGAAGAAGAAGACTATATCAAAGCTCGCATGCAACATCTAATGGCTGAAATAGTAGCAAGGCCAACAACTCTTTTGATTGGAGAAGACAACAACCTCCAGAGTTGTAGGTCAACTGCAGGTTGCTGCTATGTTGGAATCAGATGGCTGCAACAAATTGAAGGCAGTAACTGTCAAGGAGAGGAGCCGGAGTTGCCTTTTGCTGGAAATTGGAAGGGAGATCTTGAGGAGAAATTGGAAGCAAAGAAATAAGAGAGGAAGCTTCTTACATTTGGAATTTGGGAAGGAAATGGGGAAGAAAATGATGAGGGGAGGGGCTCCTGCATTGAGAAAATGGAAGCCAAATATTACTTTACCTTTGATAATATACAATACATTTGTTTCATCCTTTTTTGTAAAAATTCAAAGTCATCCATACTCACACCTCGAGTCTCGGATTTTGACGAATAATAGGTGGTTTTGATCGTCTATGAACAAAGATCAATATGAGTATAATATTCATATACTTTGGGTAGGATATGAATTCCCGAATTCTCGAGATCTGATCCCAATTTGTGGTTAAATTTAGTGATTTTAAAATATCAAACGACCTTCGATCGATGAACGGTCGATTTCGTTGGTCTTATCTCATCGAATCGAATTTTTAACTAGCCCTGATTTGTTTTGTGATTGCCAATTTGTGTCGCGTCTTTTTTGATGGCATGCATCACGATGTGATCGACTTTTGGTCAATTGTGACCAAACGAATTTTGATCTACAATCAGTGGACCATTCTGCGTTTATTCAATATCAACTGATATTGATTGGATCATTCAAACCCTTTATCGGGTTGTGTTCATATCTTTCGAATCTGGATGTTACATCATATAAAATTCTATGCAATTATATTAATCATTTTATTAACGATGAATAGGTGTATAAGTGATGAATTTCAAATTGATGAAGTAGGGAAGTAAATAGACAAATATGGATAGTGATACGAGGCTTACTATATTAATATATATATATATATATGTAAATAATGATGTAAATTTGAGTTATATACATTATTGTATCATTGAATATTAATATGAATAAGAATGCTAGTTAATTATATAAAATAATTATTAGATGGATATGGATTGTAGATCGAATAAATGAATTGTACATTGATTGTATATTAACTCTACATGTATTCAGTACATAGAATAATTATTACATGGATATGAGACTTACTATATTATTAGATGGATATGGATTGTGCATCGATTGTGGCATTTTAAGAAATATGATAATATATGGTGTCAGTAACATTTAAACAGTGTCTTCCTTTTTAAATTGATGTTAATATTTGGATTGAAAAATACGGATTTGGATTAGACCATAGTTAATAAAAGTAACCAAGTCAATTAATCTATAAACATATAATGTGAATACAATAGATAAATGAAAAATATTCATAGTTATGTGCTTCGTATCGAATTAAACTATTTTGTAATTGATAGGCATATCATCACTTCAGCTTGTTTCATCCGGTATAGAAGGCATGATATGCCATTTAAATTTCGCATGTGACACTACGTAACCATTAGAAAATAAAATGACTCAATCGCATCCAATGGCAAAATTAGAGATTCAACTAAGGATGGATCGTGATAAGAAACAATGAAAAATCAGCTCGCATCATGTTAATTTTATTATTTCTTTTTTGAAAAATGTGTACATCTAAAAAATGATATAGTTGAAATTATGAAAAACAAAATGAAATGCATTTATAAAGTACCTCAAAACCTCACTAAAAAGATCTCTTCGTTCCCGCATAGAGCATCAAAATTGTTTATTAATAGGTCAATGTCGAATGTCCATGCGGTGTTCTTCTAGACATATATGACCATACAATCAACAATAAACTCATCATCCATTTCAGTTTGAAGTCTGGTTTTCATGATTTTCATTGTTGAAAATGATTGTTCAGTAGTTGCACTCGATACATGTGAAGTTAATATAAGTCGAATCAACATGTCAATTAGATGATATATTCTTGATTATCCAATCTCTGTTAGCAAGAGACAAATCTCAGAATTTGATGATGCTCTTTTTATTTGAGCATGTTGAGCAACATCGAGGCAAAATCTTTCTGCTTCATATCTCATTTGTAATTTCTCTTCATCCGGAAAATTTTTAGGATAAAATATTTATATGAGTGGACAAATTTTTTTCAACGTCAAAAGCCATGTAACTTCATTTGTATCAAATACAAAAGTAAGAATTAAAGCTCAATCACATTTGTGTCAAATCGATTATTTAGCTCACGTGGCGTCTGTAACATTTAAACAATATATTCCTTTTTAGATTGTTGCAAGTATTGAGATTGAAAGTTAATGATTTGGATAACTTATATCAAAGTTAATGAAAGTAATAAAGTCACATGCATTATAAACAAATGGCGTGAACATAATAGATAAATGAAAAAAATCATACACTGCAAATATATGAACTTTAGGAGGCGATCATTGACCGTCCATTGTATTTAAAAAACCATCCCCTCTACTCAGAGGAGGTGGTTTCCCAAGTGTGCCCTATACATACGTCTCATTTGACAAGAGGGGACGCGAGTCCATTGCATCCCCTCTTGAATATCATAAGGAACGGTTATACGACCGTCTCTATCTCCAACCGTAAGCAATGGCCAAGGACCACCCCCAATTGAATCCGGAAGGGATGGTCGCAACTGTCTCGACTTCATTATATGAGGGACGGTTGCGATCGTCCTCTGTCGTGCGACAATCGGAGACAACCAAGACCGTCCCTTATAGTTTCATACAAGCGACGATTGTAACCGTCCTCTATAAGCCGTGTTGTCTCCGACACAGCTGAGACATGCACAGAAGCATGGAGAGAACAATCTTAACTGTCCCCCTTCCCCTTCACTCCAAGAAAATCACCAGTAGGCATCCTCGGTGCGGATGGGACAATTACGACCATCCCGTCTAGTTCATATAGGCGACGATCGTAACCATCTCTTACAGGTCATGTCCTCTCTCCGGCACAGCGGGAACACGAGTAGAAGCGTGGAGGGGATGGTCATAACAATCATCCCCCAAACTCCAAAAACTAGCCAATAGACATCCTTGGTACAGAGGGGACGATTATGACCATCCCGTCTGGTTCATATAGACGACGATCGTAACCGTCCCTTATAGTTCATGCACTATCTCCGCCACAATGGGGACACATGTAGAAGTGTCGAGGGGATGGTTATAACCATCCAAACCTACTCCAAAAAACGTTAATAGGCATCCTGGTGTGAAGGGGACGGTTACGACCATCCCTTTTGGTTCATATATGCGACGATCGTAACAATCCCTTATAAGTCATGTGTTGTCTCTGGCACATCAGGGGCACACACATAAGCGTAGCGGGGATGGTCACAACTGTCCCCCCTCCCCCCAACTCCAAAAAAATCATAAGTAAGCATCCTCATCATGGAGGGGACGGTTACGACTATCCTCTCTTTAGAACATAAATAAACATATAAAATTAATCGATTGTTTTTATGCCCCCGTAACAATAATGAAATCACTTAAATAGACTAATGAGCCAAATCTCGATATAAAACATTGTCTAATATGCATAGATATCGATCGTTCTACAACATTTCAAACTTGTTTTTCTAGCTATTAAGTTATACACAACACTAAAACAATAGAAAGGTATGACAGTAAAACTATACAACGCTCCCATTGATTCGGTCTCTTCACTGTTATCTTCCTCTTTACTGCTCTCCTCATTATCAATAATGTGTGCTGGTGTTATTGATGCATCAACACCGTGCTGCAGACGATTTATATAAGCCAAGACATTGGCCATGTCATATCACATCTTGGTCATATCTTCATCATGTGATGACATCTTCGTCTTCACTTCCTGTAGTTTTCTCTCAATTTCTTTCTCTCGTTGGATTGTTTCGGACGATGAGCAAGACCCATGAGCACATGTACTGTACCATGTATGGATCGTCGATCCTCGTCCGTCGTATCGCATACGTCCAGAATGTTCCGAACATGTGGCTTGGACGAACGCCTCTTCAGCAGATAGTGATTAGGTGCTCGTCCACATGCTATCTAAGGAGCATGTCATGGTGAGTTTAATTATTTCCTCGTGGATATTTGGTTTAAAAACAAACAAAGGTGGTGAGTTTAATTATTTCCTCGTGGATATTTGGTTTAAAAACAAACAAAGGAAAAAATCGTATGGATAATTATTGTATATCGTAATTACCTTGCATGAATTGGTGCGCATGTGTCAGCGACCCATCGCACTTTTCCTCCGAGATCTCAACTTTTTGACCCCAGGAAAACCTCTATACCGGTGGCCTCTCGATCGTTTTCCTTCAACCAAAATTAAATAAAGAGGACAAAATGTAGAACCTACAGGAGTTGAGTTTGTATTTTTTGGAGGTTTCTATAATTTTTTATATTTTTTAGAAGTTTCTGAGTATTTTTGAATTTTTAAGGTTTTTCTTTTGAGATTTTTAGTGATTTTTGGACTACACTAAAATATGATAAAACAGACTATAGGGAATTTTTTTGGAATTTTTCGAGGTGGTTTACTATTTTTTTGGTATTTTCTAGGCTAGACAGTAGAAAAAATACATGTTTTTGATTTTTAATAAATGCAAAAATGCAAAAAAAAATGAAAACTAAAGTTATGGGGTGCAAGAGCAAGCTAACAGGAGCTTATATCATTTTTGTAGAATTTTCAAATTAATATGGTGCATGAAATAAATAGTCAAAGCATACAAAAATATATGGCCTGACAGGGGTATTTTTGCAAATAAAATAACTCTCAGGGGCATTAGTGCAAAAATCACTACAGAAATAAACAATTATTTTTATTTTCGGAACTTATTTACAATTTACAAAAACCACCAGGGCTTAAGTGCAAAAATCACGCGCCTCACGTGGGACTGCACGCGAGGCGCTGGAGGACCAAATTGCAATTATAAAAACCACAGGGGGCCTACTGCAAAAATTACAATTTATTTACAACGTGAAAGTTTATTTATAGCATTAAAATATAAATATAAAAATGTGGGGGCATATCTGAAATTTACCCCAAAAGGCGCGCGATCCAACGGCTGATCTTCGTCCACTTGACACGCGTCGCCTCCACGTATGTCGATGCCACTTCGACGATGGGCGGTGAGGATTAGATCACCCGAGGCGATCTGACGGTCTGAGCGCTGCTTCATCTGATGGCTCTCGTTCAATCTAGGATGCTCCTCCTGATCGGACGTCGAGGGAGGTGTCTGGAGGAACAGGGAAGAAGCTCGCCCCAGGCGAGCTTCAATCGTGGAGCATGGGCTCCTCCGGGCTTCTTCTTCGCATCTGAGATACTCTGCTTGTAGCTGGAGGCATTCTGCGTCTGTCGACGGTCTTCTCATGGCTCCTGTAGGTCCAAGGAGCTCGGACGAGGTCGATGAAGGTCGGGACCACCAGGAGCCTCTTCCTGGTTCGAATCGAGCCCAGAAGGGCTCGCTGCTGCGTTTGACCTGCATAGGAAGAATCGGGGGAGCGAGGGCTATCTCCTCAACCCCGGTTTTTGAAGCTCTGGCGCAAAATGAGATGAGGCGGAGGAGCTCCGGTGATAGGCGGAGGTGGAGCTCCGATTCGCAAGGACTGGGGGTCCTTGGTTGAACAAAGATGACCGATAGATGGAGAATGCGATGGGGAACGGGGTGAGAGGTGAATGGCGGTCGGAGACGGTCGATGTCACAGTGAAGAAGTCGCCGGAGCTGAGCTCCGGCGAACTTTGAGTTGGCGATTTTACGCTACACTACTTAACTACAGATTAAACTAAGCACGGGAATGAAAAGCTAATATTAAAATCTACCTAAAAAGCACGAAAGGGCAGCTCATATACCTGGGGGCCACCAGGGAGCAGGACGGACGCCGGAGCTCCGCCGCGTCAAAACTTATCCCTCCTCCGGCCGATTCGAGGGGCTGAGATGCTCCCCCTGTCGCGAGGAACCTCCCAGGATCAAATTTGAGGCTTTTAGGTGGATGAAATTGGTCAAATTTGAGGAGGGGGTGGAGCTTCTTATTTATAAACATTGGAATGAACCCTTATTGACCGGCGTTTATTGAGTAATCCAATGAACATCGTGTTGGTCTAAGATATCGGCGAGCATCAGTGATCATCAGAGATGATTTCTTGTGAAGAACGCGAGCGCGATTGATGGATGAGATGGCCGTAAAAAAGGGAAGAAATTCGGGGAATAGACAGTTCTGGAGCGCCAGGTCCCGGATGGGACAGTTGACCGGGCGGTCAACAAAGGCTGCGTTCTCATTGGTCCACCTCGGCCGCCAGAGGACAAAATAGGGAATTTTACTCTAAATGATTTATTTGACCTAATAAATGATTTTATTATTTTTTTCTTATAAAATGAAAATTGTGTATTAATTCATATAGTATTTGTTTATGATTTTTATTTAATTTTTTGAAGTATTTTATTATATTTTTCTTTTAATAATGTGTATATGCATGTATTTACATGTATTTTGTGTATTTTATTTTATTTTGTTTATTTTATTTTATTATTTTGTTGGCTTATTTTTATAAATTTAAAATTTATTTTTGTGAGTGTGAGGGTATTTTTGTTTGATTTTTATGAGTTGATTTTCATATCTAAATAAATAGGTACATATATATGTAGGTATACTTATAGGTATTTTACCTATATATTATGTATACTTTATTTATTTAATGTATTTTTTTGGATTTGTATTTTTAATAAGTTATATGTAATATTTACATTATTATAAAAATGTATATGAATAAAGAATAAAACCCCTTTTTATTTATATACATATAGATAGCATAGGTATTTTGCCTATGTAATGCATATACTTATTTTATTTTACAAATTCTTTTTGGTTTTCTTTTAATTTCAATATGTATATGTATTATATACATTATCTACGAAATTCTAAAAATATAATTCTGTAAAAATAATGAACAATGAATAAATTGAATATTTTAATCAGGCAGATTGCACCATGAAGGCTAAAACCTAACTTTTGCAGATGGACTCCAAAAATTATGAAACCACTTTTATTGAATAGTTCTTGGAAAGCTATATACAATTAAAGGTGAGTTTGGGTGATTTGGAGTTTTTATTTGCAAGATATGGGTCTGTGAAGTTGAGATTTTGGTTTTTTATTCTGGTTATAAAATATACACTGAGTATTATTTTTTACACAAACTCAATTTTGTATTTTTATTTTCATTATTATCTACAACTTTCATGTACAAAGTTTCTTTATTTGATGCATGAATAATTATATACAAAATAGGTGTCAAAATGCACAAATAAATGAATAAATGAATGAGGTATTTATTGTATTGCTGGCCCTTATCTCCCCCTACTTTATTCCTTGTCGACCAATTCCATGTTGGCCTTGGTCTCGGGGTTAGGGTCATAAAATGTCTGCAATATTTTATTCCTTTTTTCTTTTTCTTCTCTTTATTCTATAATTTTGGCATTAAAAACCTTATTGAATGTATAATTAATACAGTGAATAATGAGTGCTACTATGTACAAATTGATGTTATTTACATGCATTTGCTGGGGTTTTTGAGGCCAAAATGATAGATTAAAGGTGATGAAATGGAGATTCATCACCCCTCAATACTTGCCTTTGCTAGTCCCTAGCAAATACTTATGCAATAAGTTCAAAAAGAATAAAGAAAAGAAAAAGAGAATTAAAGAAGGATAGAGTGAATAGGGGTGCTTTAAGTGCAATGTATGTCTTTGTAAAATCTGAATTTGGAGCTCCTGTTAGACCTTGGGTGTAGATGTGTGTGGAACCTAGTTCGAGAACAGTTTTAAAATTCAACTGCCTTCGAGAGCCACAGAACTCGGTTCAACCCACCTCAATAGCCTGGTCAGAACTGGTCTACCTCATACGCAAACCATTATAACTATGAAGCTGACTTGTACAGTGTAAGTGATGGTGGCTCTCCCCAACTGAAATGACAAAGGAACTGACTTCTCCAGAATGACAACCTAATGATTCCCCAATCCAACAACTCTTTCCTCGAGGAGCAGGGTATTCCCTTCTAAGTTCAAGTGGCAACCAACTCAAGAGGAGGGGGTGAAGAGAAGAATGGACGGTAGCCAGTGTAGCTACCTATCCTGGGATGCAAGACCAGTGTAGTCAAGTCATCCAGCTGCAGGCTCATATATTGACTTTGGAACTCAAGCTTGCTTCTTGGCTTTACAACATATGTACATACTTTGCAGGCATTTTATTTTTGTACAGGCCTGCCCATTTTTTTTTCAACATATTATTCACAGCAGCATTTACATAAGGAGTTTTTTCCTCTTGAGCCAGTAGACTATCCCTCTTTTGAAGCTTTATTGCAACCCACAATCTCCTGTCGTTAGACCTCATGGCCATTGAACCAGGTTGGGGTGCACTTCCCTCCCTAGACGAGGACGAATGTTTCCACCCGTGTGCGTCTCAGACTGGCAAATCCAACCCCCTCACCACTCCAACTGAGTTGAGCCAAGTGAAAGGTGCAAGTGTCCAAGTTAGGTCACAGTCGACAAGAGTCATGCGTGTGTCTCGAAAAGTTCTAGTTAGTCAGTTGAGGTGACTTGAACCCAGCCCTGATTTCTCAAAGAATTAAGTCTGCATAGACCTGAAGTACCTTAAACCTAGTTCCCGTAAGGTTCCAGTGCAGTTAGGTGCGGTAAGGTCTAACCCAAGCTCCAATTTGAGACTTTATTGGATTGATTCAATCATTAAGCTCACTCAAAAAGAATATGAATGGTATGCTCATGCTATGCACAATGAATGATGCAATTTTTCACAAGGAAATTACAAGAATCAAAGAATCTTTTTACACAAAGAATTTTTTGCAAATAAAAAGCTTGGCAAAAAGTACATACAATTATTTACACGGGTGTGCCACAAAATGTATGGATTTATAAAGACTTTACAGGTTTTAATGAAGTAATTTATTCAGATTGTATAGAAAGAATTTTAATGTATGTTATTTGAAAATAATTTTGAAACTATAGTACACGATAATTTTTGCAATCATTTACACACATTTGAATACTATTTTTGCAAAACTTTTTCACACTATATGTGTATACATTTTCCACAATAATTTTGACAAACATTTTTCAAAATATTTTGCACATAGGTTTTTCAAATCCTTTATTCCACACAAGAAAAAGTTTTTCAAACCAAACAATTTTACACAGGTTGAAAACATTCCACAACAAATTTTTCAAATAGTTCACACTATTTTCAAATCATATTGTAAAGAAGAAACCACTGTATTTGATGTACAATATGGTTTTGGTTCTTAAAAGTTTTATTTGGGATTATTCCTTATTACGAATGAGAGATTTTTATGCAGACTCCTCAGACTTATTCGAGAATCCTTTTCAAAAGATTTTGGAAAACTATAGTCCAGAATAATTTTACAACATGTTCACACATTTGAAAATGATTTTCCAAAAGGTTTTTCACACATGATAGATAGATTTTCAAAGCAATCTGGCACCAAAATTTTCCAATCATTTGCACACTGATTTTCACACATTTTATTTCACTCAAAGAAAATATATTTTACACACAAGACTGATTTTCAAATGTTGAATACTTGTACACACTATTTTTCAAGCAATTTTCAAAGGATTTTTCAAAGAGAATATTTTGCACGAAACACTTTTCCTGACTTATTAATCAGTACAAGTACAAAGAATCTGAGGAGCTCACAGTCATCTTTTATTATTATAGAGTTACTTATTACCTTTTTTTATATTGAGTTGATGTTTTATTTTTCAGTATGAGTTATGGCTTATAGTATATATATGGTATATACGACCCCCCTATACTTAGCTTGAGCTATGTCCTCATAGGTCGAAGAGAAAAAAGAAGACATAACTCATACTGAGTATAGACAAATCTAAAGAATATATGTGAATGAATGAATGAATGAGAAGTTGACCGTCCCCCCTATACTTAGGATCAAATAATCCTAAGTATAGCAGACTGTACACAAAGTAGGGAGGGTCAAGGGTGGTAATACACAGATCGTACTCAGATTGTCTCCCCATATACTTAGGGTAAGATACTCCTAAGTATAGACAAGAAGAGGAGACAATGGAGAGGATCGAAATGAAATGAAAGGCCTCGGGGTGCACATCCCCCTATACTTAGGACAAAGTACGTCCTAAGTATGGATAATTGTCTACAAGGGCGACACCTTTTTGGTACAAAAAGAAGAAAGAAAAAGAAAGAAGAAAAGGAGAAAAGAAGAAAATCACATAAACAGTTTTTGGAGTACATCGTCTGAATCTTCTGATGCTGCAGCTGTTGTGGTATGTCATCATGGTGCACGAGCTGAAGGGAGTCTACAACGGCCAAGAATGTATCTGGTTCGAGGTACGGCTTCAGGAGTTGACCGTTGACGACGAATGGATGTGCGTCAGGGGACAATTCTGATATGACAATACTTCCATCGTCACGCACTTCACAAACTCGAAATGGCCCCAGTCCACTTACTCTTCAATTTGCCCGGAAAGATCCGCAACTTTGCATCAAATAACCACACCTTCTGTCCAACATCAAAGGTCTTTCGTCTGATGTGCCGGTCATGCCAGCGTTTCACCTTCTCTTTGTACATCAATGTGTTATCGTATGCATAGTCTCGGAACTCCAAGAGTCTGTTCAGATCTTCTTTTCTTTTCTGACCACTTTACGTGAGTCCAAATTGCAACTGTTAATTGTCCATAAAGACTTATGAATTAATTTAACGGGCGGATGGCATGGCTTCCCGTATACAAGACGATAGGGCGACATGCCCAAAGGAGACTTGTAGGCGGTTCTGTAAGCCCATAAGACCGAGTACAAGAGTTGAGACCAGTCTTTCCTGTTTGGCCTGACAAGTTTCTGCAGGATAGTCTTGATTTCTCTGTTTGATAATTCTGCCATGCCATTGGTCTGAGGATGGTAAGGAGATGCGACACGATGATCGATGTCGTACTCCTTCGTCAATTTCTTGACCTCTCTGTTAATGAAATGGCTACCCCCGTCTGATATGAGAATTTTCGATATCTCGAACCGTGAGATGATGTTCTTCTTCAGGAACTGACATATTATTCGGTTGTCGGCGGCTCGGGCAGGGATAGCTTCAACCCAACGACTCACGTAATCGACGACAAGAAGGATGTGCTCAAAACCTTGACTGTTAGGGAAAGGTCCCGTGAAGTCAATGCCCCATGCATCGAAAACATCTGCTATCTGAATGATTTTCAGGGGCATCGAATCTTTTGCAGTGAGTGTACCTTTCAATCTCTGACAGTCAATACATCGTTTGACAAATTTTGCTGCATCCTTGAAGCTTTTGATCACATGTACACCAAGAATTTAATTTATATCTATACATATATATTTTCTAGTTTCCATATCTGTCATTAATATGATCGACGAAAGGCCCTATCCCCCTCCACCATCGTAGAGTTGAGGCCATGAGATTCGAAGATGATAGATCTCTACCCCATGAGATTCCCTCCATCGATTCCACATTAGGTTCTCACATAATATCCCTTCGATCTTCTATATATGTTCCCCCTTATCTTCTCCATATTTACCATCTCATTTCCTCAATCAATTCATGATTTTTATACATCGATAATCATTTTCATCATTCTCATTCTCTCTTTTTTGTTGTTGTTTAATTTTCCATCACGATCTATCACCTTCGACCACTCACAGCTATCGAAGGTAGAGCTAGATTTTCTCCTCTCCTAATAAATCCTTATGTTCATTGTTTTCTTCTACCATATGGCTGAGGTTCATCTCCTTGTGTTCTACTCCTAAAAATTTTGTATCTCTCATACCCTATTTCAAATTAACCATTTCTATCCGTAGTCCAAATTCAAGTTCAATGCCACCTATACATCCTCTAACTCTTCTCATGTATTTCTTCTTTCCATCTCTCATATCAACATTCATCTACTTCTCTATTTTCTGTCACTTCCAATTGTAATCCTAAAATCCCAAGACGTGAATCATTGTAATGAAACTAGTGTTATGGTATAATTCAATATTCCGATTTATTATACAAATTTAGTCATTTACTGGTTGTGACATTTCATTAAACTTGACATGCACCTATGAATTTCCATCTATATTAGACAAATATAATCAAACCTAATAATAACTACATATTAATCAAGTCTATGAAACATAAACAACAAGTTTAAGAACTAAGACTATAGAAAATAAAAGTAAACTATCAACAACATGAAAACCCTAAACCATCAAAACAAGAATGAAATGTAATGAAATAATAAAAAATGAGAGAAATGATGATAAAATATACCTAAACAAAAACACGTGTGTGATTGAATAACCTGAACGGAGGTTGCTGGAGGCGAGGATGACGAAGCATGGATCACTCGAGGCAAGGGAAGGGAAGGGTTTGGGAAGAAACTTAGGTTGAATGAGGAAAAGGATGACGCCCGACGTTCTGTTTACAAGAACGGGCAAGCACACTTATGTGCTCTTCCATAACTCTCTAGGTTCTCGCTAGCATATTGACACGCGCTCGTCCACACTACGCCTTGAAATTTAAATGGACGAGCACAATTAGGCGAGCACTTATGTAATCCATGTGCTCGCACATATATAAACAAATGTCGCACCTCAAAATCCAAATGGACGATCAGTTAAGGCGAGCACATGTGTAACCCAAGTGCTCGCCCAGTTATTGGCAAGCACATGTGCTCTCCAAGTACAAGCCATACCGTGCTCGCCAATCGCGCTTTTTTTGTAATGGAATTCAAGTCGTATATTCAAATCAAGCTTTCTGTTCTTTCCATCCTTCTTAGAATCCAAGTTACAGACATTGATTGCCTATAAAGATTTGTGAATTGATCCCACAGGAAAATTGCATGGCTTGCCATAGATTAGGCGGTAGGGAGACATTCCCAAATGTGGCGTGTATGTGGTGCGAAGACCCAAAGAATCGAGTCGAGAAATTACGACGAATTCTTCCTATCGGAACGTACGAGCTTCTGAAGAATAGTCTTGATCTACCTGTTTGAGCATTCGGCCAGGCCATTGGATTGTGGGTGGTATGGAAAAGTGACCCAATGCTCAACAAGGGCGGAACAAGTATACTTCTTAGGGGGGTCATGGTCCCCCCTTAATTATTCTAGTTCACTTATGTAATGTTGTTATTTTTTGATATGGCTCGTGCTTTACGTTTAAATATAGTAAAAATAATTTCAAACCTTATTACTAAATGTTTAGTGGCCTATTGGCAGGATTGCATTCTCCAAAGAGTGAACCACAGTTCAAATCCCAATAATGCACTTTTTTGTTAAAAAGCTCTACTCACTTACCTCTTCCATCCTTTCTTTTACTTTAAATTATTAATTCCATCCTTTCTATGTTAAAAAAAGTATTTCTACTCACTATTAATATATTAATATTATAAGTATAATTTGATATAAAATAAGATTGGGACTCATTTGTCTCTCCCATTATTTTTAGTTCTCTTTTTAAATGAATAAATTTTGTGGTTTCTTTTTAAATATGAAAATTTTTAACTAAAATTATTTTAAAAACCATAATTGGGAAATATAGTTTATACCTTATTGAAAAATTCAAATAACATTGACATGGTAAGTTTATCAAATCTTAAAAATCACAATTGAAATTGTTAACTCTACTTAAATAAAATATAATTTGAAAATACATTTCTATCATTTTTTACTTATACATGATAGATGTATACTTGCCCCCCTTGATAAAATTCTTGGTTCTGCCCCTGATGCTCAACACAATATTCTTGGGTCAAACTCTTGACTTCTCTGTTGATAAAATATCTACCACCATCGGATACAGAATCTTAGTAATTATGAACCTTGCAATGATGTTCTCTTTCAGAAATTGACAGACAATACGATTGTCGGCTGCTCGGGTTGGGATAGTCTCCAACCAATGACCGACATAATCAACAACGAGAGGAATATATTGAAATCCCTAGCTATTTGGATTGGCAGAAGCAGATGTTCGACATGAATTTGTTCTTCTGATTCTTCGTCCAATCCGATGGTGTTACCCCAAAGGCGAGGTAATTGACTATATCAGCATACCAAGGAAGAGAATCCACTGCTAAGATTGATTCGTCAGGAAAGGTTTATGTAATGGGTGCACTGTTCGGAGGAGGCTCGTGCTGCTCAATTCTGGAGAGATGGTCTGCTACCACATTCTGAACTCCAGGCCTGTCCTTGATTTCCAGATCAAATTCCTGGAGGAGAAGATCCATCGAATCAGTCTCGGCTTGGCATCCTTTTTCTGCTGGAGGTACCGGATAACAGAGTGGTCTGTAAAAATTGTGACTTTTGATCCCAGCAAATAGGATCTGAACTTCTCAAGGGCGAAAACCACAGCTAGCAACTCTTTCTCTGTCACTGTATAATTTCTCTGGCTTCATCTAATGTTCTGCTGGCATAGTGAATGGCAAAGGGTGCTTTCTCTTTCCTTTGCCCAAGAACAACCCCGACTGCAAAGTCTGACGCATCGGTCATTATCTCAAAGGGAAGAGTCCCGTCTGACGGCTGTAAGATCGGAGCCTGAGTAATAAGTTCCTTCAATTGATTAAAAGCAAGGAGAACCTGCTGATTTACATTGAACTCAATTTCCTTGCACATAAGTTCTGTCAAAGGTCGGGCTATGCGGCTGAAATCCTTAATGAATCGCCTGTAAAATCCCACATGCTCCAGGAATGACCTTACATTCTTCACTGACTGAGGTGGCTGTGGATTTGCAATAACATCCACCTTTGCCGGGTCAACTTCCATGCCACGTTTGGAAACGACGTGACCCAGCAGGATGCCTTCGGTGACCATGAAGTGGTTCTTTTCCCATGAAAGCACTAAATTGACTTCTCGACACTTCTGAAGCACTCTGTCTAGGTTCTGAGGACAAGAATCGAAATTATCACCATAGACAGAGAAGTCGTCCATGAACACCTCGAGAAAACTGCTTACCATCTCGGCGAAGACTGCTAACATGCATCTTTGGAAGGTTGCAGGTGCATTGCATAATCCAAAGGGCATTCTCTTGAAGGCGTAGGTGCCGAACGGGCAAGTGAAGGTAGTCTTCTCTTGATCTTCAGGAGCGATTGCCACTTGGTTGTACCCAAAATACCCATCCAAAAAGCAGAAGAACTCCTTGCCTGCTAGTCTTTCCAGAACTTGATCAATGAATGGCAAGGGAAAGTGGTCCTTCTTAGTTGATGCATTAAGACGGCGGTAGTCAACACACACCCGCTAGGATGTTGGTACCCAAGTAGATATTTCCTCTCCTTTGTCATTTGTAGCCACGGTAAGCCCGGATTTCTTCGGAACTACATGCAGTGGGCTTACCCATTTTGAATCGGAGATGGGATAAATGAAGCCTGCATCACACCATTTCGTTATCTCTTTCACGACGACGCCCCAGAGGTTAGGGTTCAACCTTCTTTGGAATTCGCGGGACAACTTGGCATCTTCTTCCAGATAGATGTGGTGTGAACACAAAGCTGGATTTATCCCTCGGAGATCTGATACGCACCAACCAAGTGCCTTGCGGTTCTTTTCTAGAACCTCGAGAAGGCGAGATTCCTGATCCGAATTCAGCATGCTGCTGATGATGATCGGATACAATTGTTCTCCACCCGCAAGGAAAGCATACTTCAGGCCTGCAGGAAGTGGCTTGCGTTCTGGTGTTGATCTGTCCAACTTGTTGGTCACTTCAGACACTATGCTGGTGGTGGGTTGTACTTCCTTGGGGGGGCTGCCATCCTCATCATTCTGTTGAGATCCCAGGGATGTGTCGAACGGTTCTGCGCTAAGCTGATCGTGTTTGGTCTGGAGTGAATGCTCAAAGAGATGCGTCTGCATCTGAGAATCTGTCTCCCAGGAATCATCGGAGCCAAGGGTAACTGTGCTTTCTAAGTCCTCCTCATGAGTGAGGATTTCTCGGGTCCATGAATCGTCCAATGACAAGAATGAATCTCTGATTTCTGCAATAAAGTCACAGTCTGCTTCGGATGCTGCCGGGCTCTCATCAGTCGTGGCATTCGGCTCTCTGCTCATGTTTATAGTGATTTGCTTGGCGTTCGAGCTAAAAGTAATCTTGCCAGACCCGTAATCAACCACGGCACCTGAAGTACATAAAAATGGTCGACCAAGGATGATAGGGGTCTGGAGCAGGGTGCTAGAGAGTCCATATCAAGGACTACAAAATCAGCCGGGAATTGCAACTCATGCACTTTAACTACCACGTCTTCCAAAAGACCCCGGGGCCGCTTAATGGATCGGTCAGCGAACTGAAGGATCATTCGTGTCTGCTTGAGAGGACCCAGCCCAGATTCTTGCATTATGGATGATGGCAAAAGGTTGATGGAAGACCCACTGTCGAGGAGAGTACGCTCGAAGACCTGGTCAAAGATCTCACAACTGATAAGAGGTGCTCCTATGTCTTGCTTCTTCTGTGGTAGGTTGTTGATAGCTGCCACAGTGGCCATGGATAGCATGTGCTTCTCTACATCTCTGCGTATGTTCTCCTGCGTTGGGCGACGCTTGTTGGTACATGCCTCCTTTATTCCTTTATTCACAGCTGGCATGTATTCCACGACCTTCAATAAGGGAATCTCAACAGTCAACTTGTCTAATATTTCCACAACTCCTGGATCAGACAACGCCTTTTTTCGTTTTGTATTTTTTTATTTTTCTATTACATGGGAAAAGGACTATGTGCATCTCTAGCAGATAAAATAGAGTTCTTATTTACATCAAAATCATCGCCCATAGAATGTTGTACATCCGGACTACAAAAAGGAGCACAAACTGTATCTTGGCATGCTGGTGCTGTAGGGCGAGCAAAAAAATGTAGCGTCTGCTCCGTCGGCTGGCGAGGGATCGGCTGCTGCTGGCGGCTCCTCCAAGGCTGGTGCGGCTTCGCTTCGACTGCAAGCTTCTTTTTGTTGTTTTTGATTTTGCTGATTTTTTGTATTTTCGGCTGGAACTGATGGGAATGCACGATGGCTGGACTGGCTTCTCCTTCTTCTTCCTCCTCACCCGTCCCTGTAGCTGGCACGGCTGATGCGGAAGATGACGATCCACCTGTCTCTTTATTCACCCCATTCTTGGTGGCAGGCGGAGGTAAGGCCCTACCGCTCCTGAGAGTTACAGCATTAGAATAAGCAGTAATATCATTGTCAGACACGGACAGGACATCACAATCTACCTGCTCTTTCTTCTTGAAATTATTAGGGTTGGGTTCGACCTGAGCTTGAATGGTGGTTCGGGTGGCGGTCAGGTCGTCAAGCCTCTTGGTCTTATCCGCTAGCCCTTTAACAAGTTGGGCCAGACAATCCATGGTGGGGTTCGCAGGGGTACTTCGGTGGGTTCAGCGTGCAGACCACGCTGCTGATGCATGGATGGGTGCGGAGGTTGTTGCTGGTAGTGCTGAGGTGGTGCAGGAAGTTGAAGTTGCTGGTAAGAGGGGGGAGGATACTGCTGATATTGCTGAGGTGGGACAGCCGCATACTGATGGAAAGGTTGTGGATGGCGGTATTGCGGTTGCTGGTATGGCAGATTCTGCCTCCATTGATTTGTATACTGGGGAGGCTGATGATACTGCTGATGAGGCTGAGAGGATTGTCCAAAACGACCACCCTAAGGTTGTTGGTATTGCAGGTTGGCAAGTGGTTGACCCTGGGGTTATCCCATAGGACGGGTCGGATGTGCATCGTTAGTCCATACCCCATTCACTTCCTGAATCAGGGGTGGTGGTGGGAAAACTGGATCAGGTCCTGAAAGAAACTTTGGTTGGTACACAACCATCTGCTGCTGCGGCTGGCCCTTGTCGGGCGCATGCATGTAGTACACGTGCTGGACTGCCGGTGGCTGCTGGCTCGGCTGAGGCTGATGCTGCGGTTGCTGCTCGTCCTTCTTCTCAGCTGGAGCTTCTGATGGTGTCACCGACTGAACAGAGTCGATGGTGCCCACCAACAGTTCAAGGTACTTGTTGATCTGATCAAGCTTGTCTAAATTCTGAGTCCTCTTCTCGATCACAGCGAGTTTTTCAAGGTTCTGTGATCGCTTCTCAATGATGTCAACTTTCGAGAGATGACCCCCGATGATACTGAGGTTGGAGCTCTCATCTCTCTCTGCTTCTTTGGACGCCGCCATGTGTACTTGTTTCTGGAGGATCTGGGCTATTTCTGATATGCCTTGGATGAAGAGAGGGCCGCCTCTCCTTCGGCCATTTCTTCAAATATCTGCCAGACTACGTCTTCATCCTTGTTGAAGTGTGAGCCCCCACATGCTGCGTCAACGAGCCTTTGGCTCTCGATGTTCAGTCCCCCAAAGAAGTGCTTGACCAAGCTGGTCTTTGGAATCTCATGATGGGGACACTTCTCCTGCAGATCAGTAAATCTCTCCCAGGCTTCGTGTACTGACTCATGGGCTCCTTGGGAGAAATTACTGATTCGGGCTCGCATCTGGTTGAGCCGACCGAGAGGGTAATACTTATGCAGAAAAGCCGACTTCAGCTCCTCCCAGGTCGTCACAACCTTCCCCAGATGGTTGACCCAATAGAGGGCCTTGTCTTGTAAGCTGAAGGGGAACGCCATCATCTTGACAATGTCCAGAGGGACATTGGGATAGTGAGTGGTGCGGTAAATGCGGGAGAATTGTTGTAGGTGAATGTACGACTCTTCACTGGTATTTCCATGGAATGCAGGGAGAAGAGCAATGAACTGGGGTTTCAGCTCAAAGTGAACGTGTACTAGTGGAATGAGGATCCACTCGGTCATCTGGTTGTCTCCCAGATTGTATGTCTCTTTAAGTGTAGGCTTGGGTGGTGGTGGGAATTCTAGATCGTCATTGTTAGGCCCACCACCTCCTCCTCCCCCACCTCCTCCTCCTCTGCCTCTGCCTCCTCCTCCCTCGTCTCGGTTCATCATATCGTTCAACATATCCTGGAATGCTGTCTGTGTGAGGGCCTGCTCGGTCAGCTGCTGTTGGATGGCCTGGATAGACGCCAACAGTTGTGCATTGACTTGATTCTGGTCTGGTATCTGTCCTTCTGGTTGGGGTGGCTGCTGACCCTTGCCCTTTCCTCCGAGAGCCATATCTGGGTCTGAGTCGGACGAAAGGAACTCCGGAGTAGTCTCCAGGGCTTGCTCTGGCTTCTATCTGCAGAATGAGATAGTCTAAATCAGACCACTTGTAATTTTTGTTCGGCCGTCATGATGAAGCTGGAATTCAGGTCAACCCCAGCATGTTGTGAACGGAAAAGGATGTAGACTATAATCGACTTCCATTCACAACAGCGAAAGCGGGACAAAAGTGATCCCAGTTTATTGGGTGGCCAAGAGAAAGGTAGAAAACGAGGAGTCTGGAGATCGATCCGCAAGGTCCGGATCGGGTTCTCGGGAATCGCCTCGAATTTATTGGCGGAGTTGAGTTCATGGAATTGATGTGGGTGTCGGCGAGGTCCCGACAGAAACCATCCATGAATCAACTTCGCAAAGCACAAAAGCGGGTTGGATGTTGGAAGAAAGATACGATGGTAAATGAGGAATAAAAGGAGTGTAAAATAGTAGAAAGGCTCGGGTGAGCAGGGTGGTCAAAAGGAGAATGACATAACAAAATTTGCGCAAAGGCGCGGGACCCGATCTTTGAACCTTAATCTAGATCCATACAAACGCAATTCAAAATCGGGTTCACCAACTCACGCCATGTGATGCCGTGAAGGTTTGGCTATTTATTATCTTTTCATTTTTAGAGTTGTGATTTCAGCCATATCTTGTAACAAGTCCTTAGTACGCTACCCTATAGGAGAGAGTACTGCCAGAAGAGTATCCCGTACTTGTCCTCCTCCTGTTTAACCTGTAGTATGTACTTTTTGGAGTCCTTGTAACCCTTCCTGGATCCCTAGTCAGCCAAAGAAATAGAGAGAGGAAGCCAATAGGTGAAACCAATACTTCGGTTCTCGCTCGCAACGGAATCACCCGTGAGCGTGCAAGAACCTACTCTGATGCAGGACAATGAGACAGACACCCCCGTGAAGGCGTGGCCTATGCTCAATACTTCGGACAGGGTCGATGTGAATGATATTGAGAATCCTCAAGCGCATCACGGAAGCGTGACGATCGTATCGAATACGATCGGGGCGACTAGTCGTACTAGTCGCAAGGTGCAGCGGAATTTAAAAATTTTAAATCAAACGATGAAACCACATGATCACGAGAACACTTCTCGGATCGTTTCATCAAATCACAAAGTATAAGGAATACCTTTGAAGCGTGGTTGTGATCGCAAGATCCCAAACAAGAGATCCTCCTGTCTCAAGTCCGATCCACGAAGAACGCACTTGCGGGCACGATGATGAGTCGCGTCCCTCCCGCAATCCTTGATGAAGATCCAAGCAATAGATCCCCTGATTTCGTCAAGCGAAATCCGTCGTCTTCCTCTACAGCAAGTAGCCACGAAGAAGAAGGAGATCCTCGAGTCGTCGAAGGCGAAGGCGAGAACTTCTCTCCTTTCTCAACAATGGTGGTCGGCCACCCTATGGAGAGAGAGAGAGCACGAGAATGAGAGGGAGAGAGAAAAGTAGAGTAGGCATCTACTTGGTGTACTTTTCAAGGGCTAAGGCTACCCTCTTTATATATTAGTTTGGGATCCAATGGATCTCAATCTATGGCTCTCATGGATCCAACGGTCATTGTAATCCAAGAGCCATCCAACGGCTATGATTGTTGTTGGTTAAAAACCAACAACATTAATTTATATTAAATTAAATATATGTTGAATTATTATCAATACTATTTAATTAACATAAATTAATTTATCAAGAGATAATAAGACAACAAATAAGAGGAGACAACAACCCCTCCTAAAATCAAGGAGGCGTCACCTATGACTAAGTCATAGGTGACACCAATGATTATAGGTGGTTTTGTCTCCTTTTATTTATAGTATTATTTCTTGATTGTTTGCAATAATTATCATTGCAATAATATCCAACAAATTAATTCCAAATTAATTTGTGAATATTTCAATCATGCCATTGAAAAAATGTGAATCATATTCACATCCCAAACTAATTTGTAAATTACATTTCCAATTAATTAACTAATGTGGATCCAATCCATATTAATAATTAACAAATGTTATTTACAATATTTCTCTCTCTCTGATATATTATAAATCTCATTTATAATATACACAGATATTGTGGATATCACTATCCACGATCCGCTTATCCTTGATAATTAAATCCTATTTAATTATCTTGGACAATCATTCTCTCAACATGAATCTTATTCATATTGTACTTGATAATTAAATCTCATTTAATTATCTTGGACACATTCTCATAATATAAATATTATTCATATTATACTTTGATAATTAAATCCCATTTAATCATCAAAACCTTCTTGCTTGGATACTAAATTCGTCATAGGAATTATTCTTGAACTCCTTCAAGAATAATGTGCCTTCTCCGCAGATACTTGGAGATAAGGACAGGGCGATTGTATTGTTCCGCATATAGTGACTTGGATATTGAGATCTTATCTCAAATATAGATCTAACGGACCTCTCATAGATGCTTGATTAAATCAAGTCCGTATACTTAATCTTCTCATTGCATCTGAATCACATTCAGATCAATGTCCAACATTTGGACTAAGATCAAGTTACTTCTCTACTGAGAGGAGTCACTAAAATCCAGACCTGTTTCATCACTCCCTCGGACTGGAAGCGTCATGGTTATACAATCATTTATAATCACATCACCTTCAGGTATTCCCAATACCTGCACATCCTGCATACTGGAAGACCAATAATCAACCTGAAGATGAAGATCTATTTTATATTGTCTTCTTCAGGGTTTGATCACCAAGTTTCTCAAACTTGGTCATTGGGATTTGGTATCGATCATATGCTTTCCCAAAGCATATATCATACCTTCAAATTCTTGTCATGCTTCCAAAGCACGACGACCATGCATGGAATTTGATCGGTCCCAATACCTCATGAGTGAGCTCATGTCTTCCGGTTCATAAGTGAACCTGTATGATCCCTTTGAGAGATCGTATTACTCATATGCCCTTATATGCATACCAGCTCGCCGGTGTATAGACCTTGATTAGGTCATCAACCTAATGGTCTGCCAAATGTACATACTCAGACATATAGTAACACATCTGTCTCTAGTCAGAGGATGTGTGCCTATGCTGTGACAATATTCAACATAGGACTTAGGTTATCTCGATCTCGCTAAGTCGACCCATCGACTTAACTAATCTGACACTTCCGAATCACTATTCCCATGCAGAGGACCTGCATCGAGAGGTCGGTCAGATATCAGCCTATGCGAGAAAAAAGGATTGCCATCTCCTACTCAGGCTGGAGATCATCTCTTAATAATCATTTGACGGTGTTTGATGAGTCCTCTATCTAACCCATTAGATGTTCATCCAAACACCAGCCTCTATGATTCATTTAATGAATCAACAGCTATATGATTATTAAGACGGCCATGGTACATAACCCTAATTGTACAGAGGGACCTATTATGCAAATTATTTATTCTTCATTTCAGATCAGGGAATGATATGTGCAATAACATTTATTGCATAATGTCTCGCCGTGGGCTCGCATGTCCAACAATCTCCCACTAACCCAAAGAGACATTAATGGGCTTATCATTTATACCCACACTCATGTGACAATCATAGGGTATTTAGAAAATAGCTAGGTAAGCTGATCAGTCACTCTGTTCCCGCGAGACTACGCCATGTCCTTTTACGGCACTTGCATATCCCCAGTAACAATGCTCGCATCTAATGCGAATGTTGCATTTAATGCAACCAATACTCAATCTTGTCAGTCATAGTATCCGTGATACTACAACTCAAAGAAATATTATTATAACCAGCATGTAATTTCTATTATCCTTATTAGAATACCCTTATCCCTGGAGATCTCTATCTCCTAAGGTATTCGCAGTTAAGACCTTTTAGATCTCCATCTAAAAGTCTTAATTTCTTGAAGATAAGACTTAGAGATCACTATCTCTAAAGCCTTATCATCTTTGAAGGTATTGTTATTACTGCAATTAAGTGTTCTATCTCCATAGTAGGATTAGTATCAGTTTACTGCTCCCACTGCATGGCAGATATCTGGCTTTTGTACACATCTAGCATACTTTCAGCTTTTCATAACTGATGCACAAAAGGGCAACCGGTTTTAGCATTCACTTCCTCAACTCTTTGAGGTGCTATCCCTTTAGATAGGTCAGTACCAAATCTTAAAGGTAAGAAAGAATTTCTTGGAATTTCCAGAAAATAGAACATGTCCAAGGTGTACTACAAATGTGACAGTCCCAATACCCTCTTTTCTTTGCTTCTGAACACCTTCAGAACTAAGATCCAAGAGGCATCTTTTGAGATCATATCTCAAGGTATGGAATAGCCAGGTCATAAAACACTTATTATCATCCTTATATCATTCCAAATGATCAGGATATTGTCTACATTTAGCATGATGAACACAATGGCACTCCCACTAAGCTTCACATGGTGCAATAAGATTATATCTGAAATTATAACATTTATAATTTCATCAAATCTTATGTTCCAACAACAAGAAGCTTATTTGAGTCTAAAGATGGAGTTCTTTAGCTAGCACATCTTACATTTCTCAACCATGAAGCCCTGGGGCTACTTCATGTGAATATCCTCAAAGAGGTATTCATAGAAGAATACAATCTTGACTCACATCTTGAAGATGCCATAGTCAAATTGTGTAGCTAGGGTTAGCAATGTTCTGATGGGTTTAAGCATGATCACTGAAAAGCAAGCCTTATCGCAATCGATGTCTTCTCTTCGGTGTGTAGCTCATGGCTACGAACTGTTCTTTGAAGGTTTCTGCCTTCTCATCAGGTTCCCTCTTTCTATTGAAGGTCCATTTACACCTTAATGGGTCTAACCCTTATAGGTTGATCCTCGAGGGTCCATATACAACACTTGTATATGAAGTCTACCTTAGACCTTTATTGCTAATATCCATCTTTCCATGTTATGATCCTCAGGAGCTTCATCACATGAAGTCCGATCATTGTCAGACTTAACTGACACAAGGAATACATCCTCAAACTCATTTGAAGAGGTATTAGTGTTTCATCTTTAATTGTCCCTTTTAGTTTCCGATTTCTGGAGCCTCATTATCTTCTCAAGATTAAATGAGTTCCTTTACTTCATTTTCATCTTGATTCTCAAGAGAGTCATCCTATAAGAATCATATTCTCAAAGATGAGATATTTTAAGAATCTCAAGGTCATAAAGTAGGTATCCAATACATCCTTTATTTTCCTAATGAAGTAGCACTCTCAAGTGCTAGATTCCAGCTTACATGCATGGAACCTTATTAAGGATATATATATTGTAGTCTCTACTACACATATATACCTAGAAACTAATGGATAATTATGCTAAAATTCATCATTGATCAAATCATGTCACATATGATCTAATTGTATCTTCCTACAACTCCATTGAGTTTAGGTGTGTCAACAAGATTGAGATAGAAATGATATTCATATCTCCATAAGATATTCTTTGAATTCATCTAACAGGTACTTGCTACCTTGGTTAGATCAAATTCATTTAATCTTCCTTCAAACTTTGGTTCTAAACCAAAATTACGAAATCTTTGAACATTTCAAAGGTTTCCCAGGTGAAGAGAAGAAATCTCATATCATACATGATCATCAATAGATATCACATATCCACAATGTTCACTATGATATAGATGATTCACATACATCAATATGTATGAGATCTCGAATACCTTGACATCTTACACCTTTCCAAAAAAAAGGTGTATTGGACATTTCACTTTGAATACAATATTCACAAGTATATAAGATTTGAAATTTTAGACATTCTAAAGTTTCATATCTTACTAGTCTATTGATCTCATCAGCAGATATATGTCCAAAACTTGATGCTAAATCATTGTCAAATGATCTTTATCCTCCTATTGATTTTATAAGGTTTAACTTTCAGTATTAGAAATCTTAATGAACCATTCATTAAATTTCTAATTTAGTAGAGTCCACCAGATGCTAAATTATTATCTGAAATATATCCATCATAACTCTTTATGATAGGTTTATTCCAGAATTCATGTTTATTTCCAACATTTAGAAACAAACAATGAGTGTATTCTAATATCTAGGTCATAGAGACATTCTCTAAGACTAAGGCTCTCCCACTGAAATTAAGAAGTATATCAATCCAATAGAGATTGTTGCAACAATTGCTTCAATGTCTATGTGGATAACTATAAACCTTAAGATCAAATTTTTCCAGTCTTCTAAAATATGTGCAACACATTGCAAGTGTTGTTAGAAGATTGAGATACAATTATTAGACTTTATCTTATCAAATAAGCACATCAATTTCAATGATCAAATGTAGATATAGATTATTATGATGCACTGTCTGAGTCCTTCTTTAAGGATTCTAGGCAGACTTGATAGTCATACTATCAACACATCAAGTTATTGCAGTATAGGCATTCATCCAACTCTTTGGATGTCATATGGAAGTCATAGAAGTATAATCAACTCTTTGACTTTCCTTCTCACATGGGTCCGACCCACGCTTCCACTGTGCTCGTTTCATATGTAAACAACCATTGTTCAAGACTAAGGATCTCTCATGTTAAATTCAAGAGAATTCAATGTAAGAGCATTTCAACATTTATACATGCTTCATTAAATTCATACAATATGAATATTATGAAGCTTCATGAATGACTAGAGTATAGACAGTAGAATGACGACATTCATCATGTCTACATCCATCTAGACTCCTAAAACATTGGTTCAGATAGGTATTCAAATATTTTGAATACATCATCTCTTTCGAGCCACCATTCTGCATAATGCAGAGAACCATGTCATTCATGATTAAATGTTTAGAGCTGCCAGAACATCTTCTTAGATTTTATAAGGATTATTCGACAATTACGATTACCATCGACATGTCACTTCCAAAGTACACTCGATGAAAGATCAAGACTATAGAGACATACAAGTCCTAAGGTGATGTCTCATTGTCTTATTTAATCGTCAATTCTCATTATGTCGAGGAAACTTGCACATTGCAACCACATACATTATGTGTCCAATTGCAAGTACAATATCTGGATCATGAGTCCAATCCATGATATTTTACTGGTTATTATTGAGTATAACATTGAGTGGGTTTAATGAAGGATTATCTGAAATAAGAAATTTGCATATGGGTATATATATTATATATACATATTTTACTTTGATTTAGGAATTTTAAATCAAATTTATCTTGCTATGTCTACTATGAAAGATTATTCCCTAATCGTCTTTCAAAGTAAGATATATACTTACCACTATATCTCAAGCAAGATCTGGGATCTCCTCTCTATCTTTATCACATCCCAATAATATGAGAAACTGTGACTCGAATAAAGAGAAGCGGGAACCACATTCCGCCTTGCAAGTCCAACTTGCATTCCCAATTCGGTCTTTAACACCCGCGCCCACCACCCCTAAGATGATGTTGACCCGTTGCTAATTGAACCAACAGTCAACAGGCTTAAAACTCGCTATACGCAATCCAATATCGCCCCAATAATATGAGGACCCGATATTGGGGTCACTACGTATACGGCCTTACTCTTTCGAGAAGCAAAGAACCCGATCCAAATAATTGTATATAGGATCTGTCACTTCGGACAGGCGTCTCCTATATACAACTTTTGGCGACGAAATTCTTTGCCTTGACGGGAGACCATGGATGTCACTTATGTGATCCTCCACCTCTTATTCAAATTGTAATTAATCATCGTGAATCAATTCACATAATTAATTCTTCCAAGGGAAATACACATCTATTCATAATAGAGTGTTTCATAGGATATAATTAATTTAATCACAGTAAATCAATCGTCAATCCTATTATCAATCAACAAACTTTGAATTTTACTTGAATAATAGGTATAATCTCAAAGTACGTATTATTTCGAATTTTAATAATTAGAAATACACTTTGATTTCTCCGGCATTATCCAATCCCTACCCGCTGTCATGGCCAATACCGGCGAGAGTGGGACGGACCACATACGTTGCAACCCGCTACCCCATCGATCTCCGACTAGATACCATATCCACCTCAGGAAAGGATAATGCCAGATAGATTATCATGTACTTTGAGATGCTCATCGGTCTTTCAACCGAAATTATACCATATAATATACATCAAAACCTTTTTGATTATATTATAAGGAGATTTGCTAAACAAATCCCCAATCCTATTCAAGCAAGAGGTTTTGCATGAAAAAATTGTCCTACAACTATTGTAGGATGACCTAGGGTTTTACATGAAAACAATGTTTGTTGATGATTTCAAAGTTAACCAATGATCAAGATCAACTATCTTATCATTATGGTTTAGTGGGATGTCATTCAAGGAATTGATTATCATCTTTAAATATTCCACAAATATTTATCAATAACCAATTTCAGAAAATCAACAATTAATTTTCATCAACATTTATTTAAATGACTATCACAAGGTTCATGATCAAAAAATGTCAATTTCCAGCAGTGACCCCTTATCACTAAAATTAACTTATCTTGATCAATTTAAATCCAAAATTCGCAAAATTAGTGTCCTAAGATTGCCAACTTGATTTATAACAGAACCTATGTGATATTTCACGCATTTCGAGGCGTAACAAAACCGTAATTAACAAATTAATCACGTTCAATTTCGCTGTTCCCGCAACAGTGAATACATGCATATTCAAAATGCCATATCTTGAGCAAATTAAATCCAAATTTAGTAAACTCAAAACCTATGGTTTCCTTGTTTAATGGGAAACAAAATCCAATTGAATATTTCATGTTTAAACAATTTACACAGTGCCTAAAAAAATCAATTAGACAGAGTTGCGAAAATTCAAATGCGCCAAAAACTTTCGCGACCCTTTCAAAACCAAGTCGTCCATGGTTCATGGATCATGTCCAAAACCTTTTTCGACCTAAGGCCCTGATACTACTTGAAGGATATTGAGAATCCTCAAGCGCATCACGGAAGCGTGACGATCGTATCGAATACGATCGGGGCGACTAGTCGTACTAGTCGCAAGGTGCAGCGGAATTTAAAAATTTTAAATCAAACGATGAAACCACATGATCACGAGAACACTTCTCGGATCGTTTCATCAAATCACAAAGTATAAGGAATACCTTTGAAGCGTGGTTGTGATCGCAAGATCCCAAACAAGAAATCCTCCTGTCTCAAGTCCGATCCACGAAGAACGCACTTGCGGGCACGATGATGAGTTACGTCCCTCCCGCAATCCTTGATGAAGATCCAAGCAATAGATCTCCAGATTTCGTCAAGCGAAATCCATCGTCTTCCTCTACAGCAAGTAGCCACGAAGAAGAAGGAGATCCTCGAGTCGTCGAAGGCGAAGGCGAGAACTTCTCTCCTTTCTCAACAATGGTGGTCGGCCACCCTATGGAGAGAGAGAGAGAGAGCACGAGAATGAGAGGGAGAGAGAAAAGTAGAGCAGGCGTCTACTTAGTGTACTTTTCAAGGGCTAAGGCTACCCTCTTTATATATTAGTTTGGGATCCAATGGATCTCAATCCATGGCTCTCATGGATCCAACGGTCATTGTAATCCAAGAGCCATCCAACGGCTATGATTGTTGTTGGTTAAAAACCAACAACATTAATTTATATTAAATTAAATATATGTTGAATTATCATCAACACGATTTGATTAACATAAATTAATTTATCAAGAGATAATAAGACAATAAATAAGAGGAGACAACAACCCCTCCTAAAATCAAGGAGGCGTCACCTATGACTAAGCCATAGGTGACACCAATGATTATAGGTGATTTTGTCTCCTTTTATTTATAGTATTATTTCTTGATTGTTTGCAATAATTATTATTGCAATAATATCCACCAAATTAATTCCAAATTAATTTGTGAATATTTCAATCATGCCATTGAAAAAATGTGAATCATATTCACATCCCAAACTAATTTGTAAATTACTTTTCCAATTAATTAACTAATGTGGATCCAATCCATATTAATAATTAACAAATGTTATTTACAATATTTCTCTCTCTCTCTGATATATTATAAATCTCATTTATAATATACACAGATATTCTGGATATCACTATCCACGATCTGCTTATCCTTGATAATTAAATCCCATTTAATTATCTTGGACAATCATTCTCTCAACACGAATCTTATTCATATTGTACTTGATAATTAAATCTCATTTAATTATCTTGGACACATTCTCATAATATGAATCTTATTCATATTATACTTTGATAATTAAATCTCATTTAATCATCAAAACCTTCTTGCTTGGATACTAAATTCATCATAGGAATTATTCTTGAACTCCTTCAAGAATAATGTGCCTTCTCCGCAGATACTTGGAGATAAGGACAGGGCGATTGTATTGTTCCACATATAGTGACTTGGATATTGAGATCTCATCTCAAATCCAGATCTAACGGACCTCTCATAGATGCTTGATTAAATCAAGTCCGTATACTTATTCTTCTCATTGCATCTGAATCACATTCAGATCAATGTCCAACATTTGGACTAAGATCAAGTTACTTCTCTACTGAGAGGAGTCACTAAAATACAGACCTGTTTCATCACTCCCTCGGACTGGAAGCGTCATGGTTATACAATCGTTTATGATCACATCACCCTCAGGTATTCCCAATACCTGCACATACTGCATACTGGAAGACCAATGATCAACCTGAAGATGAAGATCTATTTTATACTGTCTTCTTCATGGTTTGATCACCAAGTTTCTCAATCTTGGTCATTGGGATTTGGTATCGATCATATGCTTTCCCAAAGCATATATCATACCTTCAAATTCTTGTCATGCTTCCAAAGCACGACGACCATGCATGGAATTTGATCGGTCCCAATACCTCATGAGTGAGCTCATGTCTTCCGATTCATAAGTGAACCTGTATGATCCCTTTGAGAGATCATATTACTCATATGCCCTTATATGCACACCAGCTCGCCGGTGTATAGACCTTGATTAGGTCATCAACCTAGTGGTCTGCCAAATGTACATACTCAGACATATAGTAACACATCTGTCTCTAGTCAGAGGATGCGTGCCTATGCTGTGACATTATTCAACATAGGACTTAGGTTATCTAGATCTCGCTAAGTCAACCCATTGACTTAACTAATCTGACACCTCCGAATCACTATTCCCATGCAGAGGACCTGCATCGAGAGGACGGTCAGATATCAGCCTATGCGAGAAAAAAGGATTGCCATCTCCTACTCAGGCTGGAGATCATCCCTTAATAATCATTTGACGGTGTTTGATGAGTCCTCTATCTAACCCATAAATATTCATCCAAACACCAGCCTCTATGATTCATTTAATGAATCAACAACTATATGATTATTAAGACGGCCATGGTACACAACCCTAATTGTACAGAGGGACCTATTATGCAAATTATTTATTCTTCATTTCAGATCAGGGAATGATATGTGCAATAACATTTATTGCATAATGGCTCGCCGTGGGCTCGCATATCCAACACGATGCTCTACACAACAGAGAGTCATCATTGGTGACCAAGTCCTACTTGCCTACGTACGATAGAAGCGCCATTACTTCGGAAATCCAGGTGATACACAAGGAAGTTGCAGATTGGGTTTTTTGGCTTTAGTCCTTAGGGGGTCGCACTTGCTCAAGGGAGTAGGGTTTTGGTCCCCCTCCAAGGTACCTGAAAACAATGAGGGCTTTATGAACCCGGTACAATGATAGTCCATTACAGATTTTAATTAAGGTCGAAGTTTTATTTAACAGTCCCCTTGTTTTATTTTTTTGGTTTTCACTTTTTTTTGAGTCTGTTTTCATACCAGCGCCTAACGTTTTTGTAAATTTTCATTTAAGTCCTAGGTGCTCAAAATCAGAGGGAAATAGCGGAAAAGCCGTGCAAGTGGTTCCATGATGGAAATCTCACCATTGAACCGAATGATGCATGCTGAGTTAGAAGACTTACAGTGCATCCCAGCTCTCTCAATGCGGTATGCAAAACAGAATTTTTAAACCTATCTACGTGTCGGTATGCAAGGCACAAAATCGCCCTAAACATTAGCTGCTATTAGCATGAAGAACCATAAGTCGCTCATTCATCTTTAGCCTGAAAGGTCCGGTCTTGGCTCACCCCTCCTCTGCTCAACACACTTGAGTTTAGGAGATAGCTCTTTATGGGGCTCGTTGTGGCACAATGGCTAAGAGACAAATGAACGACTTGTTTAAGTTCGACTAGATCCATACGAAGTAGACTATAGGAACATGCATTCTTATTAATGTTTGGACCTAGCTACCGAATCAAGCAACCTATATCTAGGGGCTCCAAGCACACAAAACAAAGTAAAATAAAGGCGGAAAGCTCAAAACTTCAGGAAACAAAGAAAAGAAAGCGACGGAAAACTCGAAAAACCGCGATGAGGCCCCCAGGTGAACAATCACCCGGGCACTGGACCTCATTGTGAAGAGTAGAATGCTGTTAATTATTACATGCCAAAATTGTCTTTCTCTCTCAATAAATTACAAAATAATCCTAATTGCTCTAAACTTATCTAACTCTCATCCCTTGGTATCCTTGGTGCTCTCTCCAGATGGTCATGAGGTGAAGACCACCCTCCTCCAAGCTTGGCTGCCTTGGCTCCCTAAGAAACCATCCTCGCGTGGCGGGCCCTCGCATCAAAGTCACAAAGAGATTGAATTAGCGTAGCTCACTCAATAAAATAAAGCAGGAAGGAATTAATCACAATAAATAAATGAATCGGTAAAACATATTGATCAATTGCAAAATAAATAGCTGCTCATCAAAATTAATGACACATCTATTTCTAAATAAGAATGACAAAATTAATAGGCTATGCTCATTGCTCCCTCGCAACGCACCATCTGATAACAGGGTATTTCGCGAGGGTCATAAAGATATATATAGTGTCGCTGAGGCGACCGCTCACAGAACACCGGTTAATCAGCAATTAACCCACAATAAAAGAATAAACTAATTGAGTCCCAAAAGTGTGAATTAACATTTATTACTCTACCACAAGATGCACAGTGAATAAGTATGTAGAGGTCGAACCACTGAGAGCAATGCAAAAATGAAGTAGCCTATGATGTGCATGTACAAAAGAGTCATCCTTATATGAATCCTATTTTGTGGGTTTTTCTTTTTCTCTTTTTTTTTTCTTTTTTTATTATTATGTATATATTATTTAATATTCCATATTTATATATATAGAATTTATAGAATATAGATATAAAGATATACACCCATAAAGGGTATGTATAGAGTATGTAATACATATATATATAGATATAGATAGATTATATAGGTTATATATATAAAATATTTTTTTTAATTTTATACTTTGATTGTTATACATTAGTAACCTATATATATATATATATATATTCAAATTTCTTTTTCAATACTGGAATATATAAACAAGATAATAAAAGGGGTGATAAAATATTTATAAAAATATGCAAAAATAGTCAAAAATTCAGAAATAAAATCTTTTTGATATTTTTATGATGTTTTTACTGTTTTTGTGATTTTTGAGTATTTTTCAAAATATTTTTGGTATTTTTAAACAGCAAAATAAGGGAAAACAAGGACTTAGCTACTGGCTGGGGGTAAATTGGGAATTAAAAATATAAAACAACGACAAATTTTTTCCCAACTATTTTTAAAATAAAGAGGACAAAATATATAACCTACAGGAGTTGAGTTTGTATTTTTTGGAGTTTTCTATAAATTTTTATATTTTTAGAAGATTCTGAGTATTTTTGAATTTTTAAGGTTTTTCTTTTGAGATTTTTAGTGATTTTTGGACTGACATTAAAATATGATAAAAGAGACAATAGGGAATTTTTTTTGGAATTTTTCGAGGTGGTTTACTATTTTTTGGTATTTTCTAGGCTAGACAGTAGACAAAATGCATGTTTTTTATTTTTAATAAATGCAAAAATGCAACAAAAATGAAAACTAAAATTATGGCGTATAAGAGCAAGCTAACAGGAGCTTATATTCATTTTTGTAGAATTTTTCAAATTAATATGGTGTATGAAATAAATGGACAAAGCATACAAAAATATATGGCCTAGCAGGGGCATTTTTGCAAATAAAATAACTCTTAGGGGCATTAGTGCAAAAATCACTACAGAAATAAACATTTATTTTTATTTTCGGAACTTATTTACAATTTACAAAAACCACCAGGGCTTAAGTGCAAAAATCACGCGCCTCACGTGGGACTGCACGTGAGGCGCTGGAGGACCAAATTGCAATTATAAAAACCACAGGGGGCCTACTGCAAAAATTACAATTTATTTACAACGTGAAAGTTTATTTATAGCATTAAAATATAAATACAAAAAGGCAGAGGGCATATCTGAAATTTACCCCCAAAGGCGCGCGATCCAACGGCTGATCTTCGTCCACTTGACACGCGTCGCCTCCACGTCTGCCGATGCCGCTTCGACGATGGGCGGTGAGGATTAGATCACCCGAGGCGATCTGATGGTCTGAGCGTTGCTTCATCTGACTGCTCTCGTTCAATCGGGGATGCTCCTCCTGATCGGACGGCGAGGGAGGTGTCTGGAGGAACAGGGAAGAAGCTCGCCCCAGGCGAGCTTCGATCATGGAGCATGGGCTCCTCAGGGCTTCTTCTTCGCATCTGAGATACTCTGCTTGTAGCTGGAGGCATTCCGCGTCTGCCGGCGGTCTTCTCATGGCTCCTGGAGGTCCAAGGAGCTCGAACGAGGTCGATGAAGGTCGGGACCTCCAGGAGCCTCTTCCTGGTTCGAATCGAACCCAGAATGGCTCGCTGATGCGTTTGACCTGCATAGGAAGAACCGGGGGAGCGAGGGCTATCTCCTCGACCCCGGGTTTTGAAGCTCCGACACAAAATGAGATGAGGCGGAGGAGCTCCGGCGATAGGCGGAGGTGGAGCTCAGATTCGCAAGGACTGGGGGTCCTTGACTGAACAAAGATGACCGATAGATGGAGAATGCGATGGGGAACGGGGTGAGAGGTGAATGGCGGTCGGAGATGGTCGATGTCACAGTGAAGAAGTCGTCGGAGCTGAGCTCCGGCAAACTTCGAGTTGGCGATTTTACGCTACACTACTTAACTATAGATTAAACTAAGCACATGAATGAAAAAATAATATTAAAATCTACCTAAAAAGCACGAAAGGGCAGCTCTTATACCTGGGGGCCACCAGGGAGCAGGACAGACGCTGGAGCTCCGCCGCGTCAAAACTTATCCCTCCTCCGGCCGATTCGAGGCGCTGAGATGCTCCCCCTGTCACGAGGAACCTCCCAGGATCAAATTCGAGGCTTTTGGGTGGATGAAATTGGCCAAATTTGAGGAGGGGGACGGAGCTTCTTATTTATAAACATTGGAATGAACCCTTATTGACCGGCGTTTATTGAGTAATCCAATAAACATCGTGTTGGTCTAAGATATCGGCGGGCATCGGTGATCATCGGAGATGATTTCTTGTGAAGAACGCAAGCGCGATCGATGGATGAGATGGCCGTAAAAAGGGGAAGAAATTCGGGGAATAGACAGTTCTGGAGCGCCAGGTCCCGGATGGGACAGTTGACCGGGCGGTCAACAAAGGCTGCGTTCTCATTGGTCCACCTCGGCCGCTAGAGGACAAAATAGGGAATTTTACTCGAAAATGATTTATTTGACCTAATGAATGATTTTATTATTTTTTCTTATAAAATGAAAAATGTGTATTAATTCATGTAGTATTTGTTTATGATTTTTATTTAATTTTTGAAGTATTTTATTATAGTTTTATTTTAATAATGTGTATATGTGTGTATTTACATGTATTTTATGTATTTTATTTTTATTTTGTTTATTTTATTTTATTATTTTGTTGGCTTATTTTATAAATTTAAAATTTATTTTTGTGAGTGTGAGGGTATTTTTGTTTGATTTTTATGAGTTGATTTTCATATTTAAATAAATAGGTACATATATATGTAGGTATACTTATATGTATTTTACCTATATATTATGTATACTTTATTTATTTAATGTATTTTTTGCCTTTTATTTTGGATTTGTATTTTTAATAAGTTATATGTAATATTTACATTATTATAAAAATGTAGATGAATAAAGAATAAAACCCCTTTTTATTTATATACATATAGATAGCATAGGTATTTTGCCTATGTAATGCATAGAATTATTTTATTTTACAAATTCTTTTAGGTTTTCTTTTAATTTCAATATGTATATGTATTATATACATTATCTACAAAATTCTAAAAATATAATTCTGTAAAAATAATGAACAATGAATAAATTGAATATTTTAATCAGGCAGATTGCACCATGAAGGCCAAAAACCTAACTTTTGCAGATGGCCTCCAAAAATTATGAAACCACTTTTATTGAATAGTTCTTGGAAAGCTATATACAATTAAAAGTGAGTTTGGGTGATTTGGAGTTTTTATTTGCAAGATATGGGTCTGTGAAGTTGAGATTTTGGCTTTTTATTCTGGTTATAAAATGTACACTGAGTATTATTTTTACACACACTCAAATTTGTATTTTTATTTTCATTATTATCTACAACTTTCATGTACAAAGTTTCTTTATTTGATGCATGAATAATTATATACAAAATAGGTGTCAAAAATGCATAAATAAATGAATAAATGAATGAGGTATTTATTGTATTGCTGGCCCTTATCTCCCCCTACTTTATTCCTTGTCGACCAATTCCATGTTGGCCTTGGTCTCGGGGTTCGGGTCATAAAATATCTGCAATATTTCATTCCTTTTTCTTTTCTTCTCTTTATTCTATAATTTTGGCCTTAAAAACCTTATTTAGTGTATAATTAATACAATGAATAATGAGTGCTACTATGTACAAATTGATGTTATTTACATGCATTTGCTGGGGTTTTTTAGGCCAAAATGATAGAATAAAGGTGATGAAATGGAGATTCATCACTAACAGATTCCTGTCATTTTTCTTGTCTCATAATCATTATAATTTGCGTTCTTACAATTACACTTCATTCTGCAAAGGTAGTCCGGGTAGAAAGTAAGTGCGTCGGCATTCTATATCATCCAATGAGGAGCTAAAAAATCCGATCTTAAAGTATATCTAAAATGTATAATTCAATGCTTTTTTTGAAATCATAAATTTGGTTTAGTCAATTTAAACTTAAATATTACCTTAGTCGGAGTTAGAGCATTCCCTATTGAAATCTACCATTGTAGTGGTTCTAATCATACTGATAAAAAATATATATCAACCAAATTACAATATCTTGGTCAAAATATATTTAATTGGTAAGAAACGAGTTTAACTTTGTTTACGGCTTTTAGGCCCATCTGATTTGATTGAATGAAAGCGATTTACCATCCAAATACACGTCTTATGAATTCAAGTGATTTTGTAAAATCAAATTATTCTTACAAACCTAAGTCCCTATATAGCTTTCCCATTTGTATTCGTGTTGGTTAAATAAAAAATTTTATATAGTATACAGTAAGTTATAAGTTATAGCAGGAGGAGGCAGCGGGATCTTGGACTTTAGACATCCATTGATATCAAGATCCAGTAACTTCTACAGCTAGACTGTTGTAAACCAATTCTAATCTACTTCGTGGATCACTGATTAAAAAAAGAAAGAAAATTTACTCATGCCCAGATGAAAATTTTAACTTGTGCTAGAGTATCATTTGAATAAAATTATCATGCAATGTCGCGGTAGACAACTAACGAAATTAGTTAAATAAAGATAGATCCATTCTCCTTAGAAAAGATAATTTGATTCAGGCGCTTCTGTTGCCTTCAATTCAAGGCTTAAAAGAGGAAAATCAAAAATAGGATCGAAATGCATATAAGATACATGCATGGCATCAAGAGGAGGGTTGGGGATTGTACTTAAGGATCCCCATTTTGGAAGAAGAAGAAGAAGACTATATCAAAGCTCGCATGCAACATCTAATGGCTGAAATAGTAGCAAGGCCAACAACTCTTTTGATTGGAGAAGACAACAACCTCCAGAGTTGTAGGTCAACTGCAGGTTGCTGCTATGTTGGAATCAGATGGCTGCAACAAATTGAAGGCAGTAACTGTCAAGGAGAGGAGCCGGAGTTGCCTTTTGCTGGAAATTGGAAGGGAGATCTTGAGGAGAAATTGGAAGCAAAGAAATAAGAGAGGAAGCTTCTTACATTTGGAATTTGGGAAGGAAATGGGGAAGAAAATGATGAGGGGAGGGGCTCCTGCATTGAGAAAATGGAAGCCAAATATTACTTTACCTTTGATAATATACAATACATTTGTTTCATCCTTTTTTGTAAAAATTCAAAGTCATCCATACTCACACCTCGAGTCTCGGATTTTGACGAATAATAGGTGGTTTTGATCGTCTATGAACAAAGATCAATATGAGTATAATATTCATATACTTTGGGTAGGATATGAATTCCCAAATTCTCGAGATCTGATCCCAATTTGTGGTTAAATTTAGTGATTTTAAAATATCAAACGACCTTCGATCGATGAACGGTCGATTTCGTTGGTCTTATCTCATCGAATCGAATTTTTAACTAGCCCTGATTTGTTTTGTGATTGCCAATTTGTGTCGCGTCTTTTTTGATGGCATGCATCACGATGTGATCGACTTTTGGTCAATTGTGACCAAACGAATTTTGATCTACAATCAGTGGACCATTCTGCGTTTATTCAATATCAACTGATATTGATTGGATCATTCAAACCCTTTATCGGGTTGTGTTCATATCTTTCGAATCTGGATGTTACATCATATAAAATTCTATGCAATTATATTAATCATTTTATTAACGATGAATAGGTGTATAAGTGATGAATTTCAAATTGATGAAGTAGGGAAGTAAATAGACAAATATGGATAGTGATACGAGGCTTACTATATTAATATATATATATATGTAAATAATGATGTAAATTTGAGTTATATACATTATTGTATCATTGAATATTAATATGAATAAGAATGCTAGTTAATTATATAAAATAATTATTAGATGGATATGGATTGTAGATCGAATAAATGAATTGTACATTGATTGTATATTAACTCTACATGTATTCAGTACATAGAATAATTATTACATGGATATGAGACTTACTATATTATTAGATGGATATGGATTGTGCATCGATTGTGGCATTTTAAGAAATATGATAATATATGGTGTCAGTAACATTTAAACAGTGTCTTCCTTTTTAAATTGATGTTAATATTTGGATTGAAAAATACGGATTTGGATTAGACCATAGTTAATAAAAGTAACCAAGTCAATTAATCTATAAACATATAATGTGAATACAATAGATAAATGAAAAATATTCATAGTTATGTGCTTCGTATCGAATTAAACTATTTTGTAATTGATAGGCATATCATCACTTCAGCTTGTTTCATCCGGTATAGAAGGCATGATATGCCATTTAAATTTCGCATGTGACACTACGTAACCATTAGAAAATAAAATGACTCAATCGCATCCAATGGCAAAATTAGAGATTCAACTAAGGATGGATCGTGATAAGAAACAATGAAAAATCAGCTCGCATCATGTTAATTTTATTATTTCTTTTTTGAAAAATGTGTACATCTAAAAAATGATATAGTTGAAATTATGAAAAACAAAATGAAATGCATTTATAAAGTACCTCAAAACCTCACTAAAAAGATCTCTTCGTTCCCGCATAGAGCATCAAAATTGTTTATTAATAGGTCAATGTCGAATGTCCATGCGGTGTTCTTCTAGACATATATGACCATACAATCAACAATAAACTCATCATCCATTTCAGTTTGAAGTCTGGTTTTCATGATTTTCATTGTTGAAAATGATTGTTCAGTAGTTGCACTCGATACATGTGAAGTTAATATAAGTCGAATCAACATGTCAATTAGATGATATATTCTTGATTATCCAATCTCTGTTAGCAAGAGACAAATCTCAGAATTTGATGATGCTCTTTTTATTTGAGCATGTTGAGCAACATCGAGGCAAAATCTTTCTGCTTCATATCTCATTTGTAATTTCTCTTCATCCGGAAAATTTTTAGGATAAAATATTTATATGAGTGGACAAATTTTTTTCAACGTCAAAAGCCATGTAACTTCATTTGTATCAAATACAAAAGTAAGAATTAAAGCTCAATCACATTTGTGTCAAATCGATTATTTAGCTCACGTGGCGTCTGTAACATTTAAACAATATATTCCTTTTTAGATTGTTGCAAGTATTGAGATTGAAAGTTAATGATTTGGATAACTTATATCAAAGTTAATGAAAGTAATAAAGTCACATGCATTATAAACAAATGGCGTGAACATAATAGATAAATGAAAAAAATCATACACTGCAAATATATGAACTTTAGGAGGCGATCATTGACCGTCCATTGTATTTAAAAAACCATCCCCTCTACTCAGAGGAGGTGGTTTCCCAAGTGTGCCCTATACATACGTCTCATTTGACAAGAGGGGACGCGAGTCCATTGCATCCCCTCTTGAATATCATAAGGAACGGTTATACGACCGTCTCTATCTCCAACCGTAAGCAATGGCCAAGGACCACCCCCAATTGAATCCGGAAGGGATGGTCGCAACTGTCTCGACTTCATTATATGAGGGACGGTTGCGATCGTCCTCTGTCGTGCGACAATCGGAGACAACCAAGACCGTCCCTTATAGTTTCATACAAGCGACGATTGTAACCGTCCTCTATAAGCCGTGTTGTCTCCGACACAGCTGAGACATGCACAGAAGCATGGAGAGAACAATCTTAACTGTCCCCCTTCCCCTTCACTCCAAGAAAATCACCAGTAGGCATCCTCGGTGCGGATGGGACAATTACGACCATCCCGTCTAGTTCATATAGGCGACGATCGTAACCATCTCTTACAGGTCATGTCCTCTCTCCGGCACAGCGGGAACACGAGTAGAAGCGTGGAGGGGATGGTCATAACAATCATCCCCCAAACTCCAAAAACTAGCCAATAGACATCCTTGGTACAGAGGGGACGATTATGACCATCCCGTCTGGTTCATATAGACGACGATCGTAACCGTCCCTTATAGTTCATGCACTATCTCCGCCACAATGGGGACACATGTAGAAGTGTCGAGGGGATGGTTATAACCATCCAAACCTACTCCAAAAAACGTTAATAGGCATCCTGGTGTGAAGGGGACGGTTACGACCATCCCTTTTGGTTCATATATGCGACGATCGTAACAATCCCTTATAAGTCATGTGTTGTCTCTGGCACATCAGGGGCACACACATAAGCGTAGCGGGGATGGTCACAACTGTCCCCCCTCCCCCCAACTCCAAAAAAATCATAAGTAAGCATCCTCATCATGGAGGGGACGGTTACGACTATCCTCTCTTTAGAACATAAATAAACATATAAAATTAATCGATTGTTTTTATGCCCCCGTAACAATAATGAAATCACTTAAATAGACTAATGAGCCAAATCTCGATATAAAACATTGTCTAATATGCATAGATATCGATCGTTCTACAACATTTCAAACTTGTTTTTCTAGCTATTAAGTTATACACAACACTAAAACAATAGAAAGGTATGACAGTAAAACTATACAACGCTCCCATTGATTCGGTCTCTTCACTGTTATCTTCCTCTTTACTGCTCTCCTCATTATCAATAATGTGTGCTGGTGTTATTGATGCATCAACACCGTGCTGCAGACGATTTATATAAGCCAAGACATTGGCCATGTCATATCACATCTTGGTCATATCTTCATCATGTGATGACATCTTCGTCTTCACTTCCTGTAGTTTTCTCTCAATTTCTTTCTCTCGTTGGATTGTTTCGGACGATGAGCAAGACCCATGAGCACATGTACTGTACCATGTATGGATCGTCGATCCTCGTCCGTCGTATCGCATACGTCCAGAATGTTCCGAACATGTGGCTTGGACGAACGCCTCTTCAGCAGATAGTGATTAGGTGCTCGTCCACATGCTATCTAAGGAGCATGTCATGGTGAGTTTAATTATTTCCTCGTGGATATTTGGTTTAAAAACAAACAAAGGTGGTGAGTTTAATTATTTCCTCGTGGATATTTGGTTTAAAAACAAACAAAGGAAAAAATCGTATGGATAATTATTGTATATCGTAATTACCTTGCATGAATTGGTGCGCATGTGTCAGCGACCCATCGCACTTTTCCTCCGAGATCTCAACTTTTTGACCCCAGGAAAACCTCTATACCGGTGGCCTCTCGATCGTTTTCCTTCAACCAAAATTAAATGAAAACAATATTAAAGTTTTTAGTATTATTTATGTATAACCAATTAAACAAACTTCGTAGATCGGTTTGTATTCTTCCTCCCCGTCTTCATGGGTCGACTTGAATCTCTTCGCTCGACTCGTGGTGTCTTTTGTCGACGTCGTCCAATATTGTTCCGAACTAGTAAAAGTAGGTAATAAATAAAGATAAAGTACATCACATACACAAACTCCTCACTAGATCATAAATTAATAAGCTCCCTCCACTGTCCCAGAGTCACACCCACTGGAATATTCTGAACTAATTGCTTGTAAGGAATCTTGAGGTTGTAATACCCTAGAAAGGAAGATATTATCACAAAAGATGCCATTAAATCGCATATATAATGCATGTAAAGATTTTACCTTTGACTTAAGGTATCCCTTACGACAATGCAACATCTCCTCATCGTGACTAAGGACCCATCCATCAACGACAAGATCCTGATCCCAATAAAATACAACCTACAATGGAGGCATAAAAATCGCAATATAGATGTGTACCTCTTATCGAATTAAATTATCTTGTAGATTGATATACATATTATCACTTCAACTTGTGTCCTCTTGATATAATAGATATGACATGCCATTTAAAATTTACATGCGAGACAACCTAAACTCTAGAAAATAAAATGACTCAGTCGCATCCAAGGGTGAATCCATATATTCAACTAAGGATGAGTTGTGATAATAACATTAAAAAAATCAGCTCGCATCCTGTAATTTTAAATTTTTTAATAAAATACTTTAAAAAGATATAATTTAAATTATGAAAATAAAATGAAATGAAACGTGTTTATAAAGTACCTTAAAAGTTCACATAAGAGGATCTCTTCGTTCTCGCATAGCATCAAAACATTTATCAATAAATTGGTGTCGAATGTCCATGAAATGTCCTCCTCGATATATATGATCGTACAATCAACAATAAATTCATCGTCCATTTCAGTTTGAAGTCTGATTTTCACAATCTTCATCGTTGAAAATCATTTCTCGCTACTTGCACTCGATACATGCAGAGTTAATATAAGTCAAATAAACATGATAATTAAATGACACAGTATTGATAATCTAGTTTTTACTGGCAAGCGACAAAGCTCGGAATTTGATGATGTGCTTTTTAGTTGAACATATTGAGCAGCAACGAGCCAAAATCATTATGCATAATATCTCATGTGTAATATCTCTTCCTCGAAAGGTTCTTTAGGACAAAATATTTTATATGATTGGATAAATTCAGTGATCTATATTTTTGTGACCTCTCTTCGATTCCACTATTTGCATTCGTGTATGATTGCGGAGGAGTTATTCGGACCCTTTTAGCTCCCTCCTACAGTTCTCCACTAGTGCAAGGTGCATCAGCGTCTCTTTTGGACGAGAGCAGTGGATGTTGTTCTTTGTTTGGTGATATCTTTCATCTCTATCCTTTAAAATTATTGGCGGTGTCATTTTGGATGATAATCCGACAATAATGGTGTTGCTTGTGTATCTTTTTTGTGGATAACAAATATATCACCATTATAGTGGAGTGGTTTTGGTTGTATTGGCCCGTGGCTTTCTTCACCGCCATTTCTGTGAGTTTCTACGTTAAAATATGTGTGCATTGTGGTTTCTTGTTGTTTGTGATTTGCTTGCTCGCCTGTTTGTGGAGATTGTTCATCTTTGTTATTTTGCTTGAGGTTTTCATTTCACGCTTCCGTGATGTTGTTGATTACCTTATCCCCAACACTCATACTTGGCGGTCTCTACATAGATGGCAATGCCCACAACACCTCAGTAAGTTTCTATGTATACAGAGAGTTTCTCAAGTATGAGCTCCTTGGGTGATGATGTCGTAACCATCGGGTACCCCAAAACCTCGGTAAGTTTTACGAAGGTGTCATTAGGCTTGGTCGCATGAATCTTGGGACTATCCTCAAGTATATAACTTCATTGCTTTGGTAAGGCAAAATCCTTGGTAATATCCAAGAAAAATATAAATTCGTCATACAATGGACAAAGTTTTTTTTACCTCCCTACTGCAATAATGTTGCATGTTGGTTATGCGGCACAAATATTGCAGGCTTTGAATGCATCATGTGAATATCACATATATCATTTGTGAATTTCTGTTTTCCCCTGGAATGTTTAAGTTGTCCCGAAGCGCCCTATGCCCGCTCATTACCCTAATACGCAGTTTCCTTCGGCAACCCGAAGCACCCTATGTCCGCTCATTACCCCAGTTTGCAATTCCCCTCGTAGACTCGAAGTGACATCTGTCCAATGCACCCTCTTCCCCACTGCTCACTACCCCTCCTCCACCTTGTCACCTTCTCCATATGTTTCTCCAGTCTCTAACTATGCTTCTCCTCACTTCTGGATCCCTTTGGTGTCATCTTCTCCAGCAGGGCTTCCTCCCTTTGACGTCGCCCCCCACAGATCTCTCATATCGCTAGCAAAACATCGATTTTATATGTTAGAATCGGGCATTTTGAATGAATCGTGTTGTTTTCCACCAACTTCAAAGTAATGTGGTGATCCATTTATAGCTTTTCTATTTACAAACCCATTTCTCACCGATGTGTTAGGTTGAAATGGAGTCAATTTATTACATGTTCCATTTGAAGGCCGGAGTAGGGGATTCGCCGAACACCAATGTGCATGGTTTAGGCTTAATGAAAATTATCGCATACGATGATTTGTTGAATCTAGTTAATTGGAAGTTCAACTCGGATATGAATACCAACCAAATTAAATTGTCACGTCACATCCCATACGATGCGGGTAACGAACCTCTGTTAACGTCCATCGTAGATAATGATGACATTCAAAGTATTTTTCTATACACCGGGACTACTGGGAATTCGACAACTACTGAGATTCTTATTGAGAGTTCTTCGGTCATGACACTGAATTTTGGATGGCCTTCATGATCTATTCACATTGGGCTCTTATGTGGTTCGATACCAGTGGCCCCATAATGCAACCTTTGCATGTTCATGAAATCACCATTGATGTTTTTTATTGAGAGAAGTTAATTGTGTCTTAAATGACTGTCCTCTAAGGGTAACAAAGGATGAGTTGGATTAGGAAAGTGACGAAGAGCTTGAGGATAATGCTGGTGTGAATGGCCCGACAATAGCTAATGACACTATTGATCAAACAATTTTTCCATGTATATCATTTTGAAGAGTCAGAGGATGTGACTTATGTGCAACATTTGAGGATGGTTTTCGAAAGAAGTATGGGATTCCAAGTTATGATGATGAACTTTAAAAGGGTAGAACATTCAAGATAAATGATGATTTTGATCCATGCAGTGAAGAAGTATCACATAGCCCACTACAACTTCACGATCAAAGAATCCAATATCTTGGTTTATTTTGTTATGTGCATTGTGTATTCAAATGGTTGGTTGTGATTTCCACATTGTCATTTCCGGAGATTTGATGGTATGTGGGTCATCTCTAAGATCGACGACTCATGCACTTGCATAATTCCATCTGCTAAACATGATCTTCCTTAACTAGACTGCAATTTTATGGCAAGAACAATGTTAACTGTTGATATGACTTGAATCCTAACCACTTGTTGGGATGCTGATATGGTTGATCTGTGTCCTGGCTTCTGATTGTCTGAGAGTTGTGGAGCTAAGATTACTGACATCTCTGATCTGTGTCCTGCCTTCTGATTGGCTGAGAGCTGTTGGGTCAAGATTATTGACATCTCTGATCTGTGTCCTGCCTTCTGATTGGCTGAGAGATGTTAGGCCATGATTGCTGACATGTCTAATTCGTGTCCTGCCTTCTGATTGACTGAGAGCTGTTGGGATGGATTTCTAAATACAAACGGTATTCTTCTGTTGTAGTATAAAAGGGGCCTTATGGCCACCAGATACTACAATCCTCATTCTAGTCCTATTTCTTATCCCATATTTGTACCTTCTCAGTACCCTATGTATTACCTTTTTCTCCATATAGTGAACTCGATCGCTGCCACTCAAGGACATAGCCCATTTACGGGTGAACCTTGTAAATCCTTCTGTCTGCGTCTTGCTTGTTTGATCGTGTTTTTGCGTTTTTTGCTTTCGCGATTTGCAAGAAACTGGTATCAGAACTTCATGTTCTGTCTGGATCATCCAACAAGATGGCATCTCAGAATATGAAGATCGAGACGTTCACGGGGAAGAATGGGTACATTTTATGGCAGATCAAGATGCGTGCCCTTTTGAAGCAAAAGGGCATTTGAGCACCATTAGATCAGGAGCGGGAGAAGGCACTCGAGCCGTCTGAGTTGATGTTGTAGGAAGAGAAGACGCACTCGATGATCATGCTATGTTTGGCAGACGAGATTATCGCGGAGGTTGCCGATGAAAATTTCACGACCGATTTGTGGTTGAGACTCGAAAGTCTATACATGACGAAGTCTCTGACCAACAAGTTGCTCTTGAAGCAATGTATGTTCTCTCTCCGCATGCATGAAGGTACATCTCTTAAAGAACATCTAGATTGCTTAAATACATCATTGATGGATTTAAGAAACAAAGATGTTAAGATTGAAGATGAGGATGATGCGTTAATTTTATTGGTTTCTCTTTCATTATCATTTGAGAATTTTGTTCAATTATTCTTTGTGGAATGAGAATCCATAACCTTAGAGGAAGTTTGCGCGAGACTTCATACTCGTGAACCTCAACATATGGCTATTAAGATGCAAGACTCTAACGCTTCAGATTTGGTTATGACTCATGAGGAGAGTCATGCCGGTTCTGACTACACAAAGAATGGAAAACAGAAGTCCAAGTTAGAAAAATACAATGCTAGGGTCTACAATTACTGCAGGGAGTCTGAACATTGAAATAAAGACCGCCCAAAGAAGGCCATAATTGCTACAGTTGCTCAAGGTGGCAGATATTCCGAAGATTATCTCGTTCTTACCGTCGCAGATCAGACGACGGCAGATAGTACACGGATTCTTGATTTAGGATATTCTTACCATATGACTCCTAATGAAGATTGGTCTTGCGCATGTAAGAAGATAGATGGTGGAAACATCGTCACAGGGAGTAATGCAGCATGCAATATTGTAAGGATCAACTCTGTAAAGATCAAGATGCATGATGGAGTCGTGATGACTGTGACAGAAGTACGACATGTTCCTGATATGAAGAAGAACCCGATATCCCTTGGAGTCTTGGACTCTAAAGGATACAGGTACAATGCTGAAGGTGGAGTCATGCAGGTTGTCAAAGCTGGGGTTGTTCTCATCAAGGGCAACAAGCAGAAGATCCTATATGTCTTGCAAGGGTCTACCGTTCCTGGTAGTAAGTTCAAGTGTTGTTTGGACTTGCTCAATATCAATAGTTGGCAATAACCCCAAAGAGAGGTTGATGACGACAAGGTGAAGCTCAGTAAAGTTTCTCTAAGGAGAAATTTCAAGGTGAATATTGTTTATAATCCCTTATTTTATGCTATCTGAATTTCAAGTGTTGAATTATAGTAGTGGTTAATTATGCTATATGAGAATTCAACCCCGGTGGAGTCTAGCAGTGATTAATTATGCTAGTAGAGAATTCAACTCATACTGGAGTATAGTAGCGGTTAATTCTGCTATACGAGAACTCAATCCCGATGGAGTCTAACAATGGCTAATTCTGTTAGTGGAGAACTCAACTCATGGTGGAGTAATAATAGTGGTTCATTCTGCTATATAAGGATTCAATTCAAGGTGGAGATTGTTGATATGACTTGAATCCTAACCACTTGTTGGGCTGTTGATGTGGCTGATTTGTGTCCTCCTTTTGATTGGCTGAGAGCTGTTGGGTCAGAATTGCTGACATCTCTGATATGTGTCCTGGCTTTTGATTGACTGAGAGCTGTTGGGTCAGGATTGCTGACATCTCCGATATATGTCATGCCTTTTGATTGGCTGAGAGCTATTGGTCAGGATTGCTGACATCTCTGATATGTGTCCTGCCTTCTGATTGGCTGAGAGCTGTTGGGCCAGGATTGCTGACATGTTGATTCGTGTCCTGCCTTCTGATTGGCTGAGAGCTGTTGGGATGGATTGCTGAATACAAATGGTATTCTTCTGTTGTAGTATAAAAGGGGCTTTAGGACCACTAGATACTGCAAACCTCATTTTGATCATGTTTCTTATCCCATATTTGTACATTCTCAGTACCCTATGTATTACCTTTTTCTCCATATAATGAAACCGATCGCAACCGTCCAAGGACGTAGCCCATTTACGGGTGAACCTTTTAAATCCTCATGTTCGCGTCTTGCCTTTTTGATCGTGTTTTTGCGTGTTTGCTTCCATGATTTGCAACATTAACCATGGTGAAGAGCGATCCCACTATTTGAGTGTTGAGTTTGAGGGTTCACATTCACAAAATCTACAAGTATTAGGATACGAAGAAAAGAGCCTGGGATGACATGAGAAAAGTAATAACAATAATATTTGCTGATCGGAAGAAATCTTATGCGGAGATGCCTTATCTTTTGCATGCATTGAATGCTGCTATTCCAGAAACAGAAATAGACATCCAACATACAAAACATCCTGACCTGCAGAAATCCCATTGTCAAGGAGTTCAACGTTGCTATTGGTTGTTCGACCCATACATCGAGGCTTTCAAATACTGCTGGCCATTTATAAATATTGACGAGACTCACTTATACGATAAGTATAAGCAGAAACTATTGATTGCTCGTGCTATGGATGAGATAAACACGTCATACCTCTTGCATTAGTGATGGTTGTCGATGACTTTAGCTTACATGGAAATGGCTCCTTCCCCTTGTTCACATCAAAGTAGTGGGCATGCCTGTTGGGCCTATATGTTTTATTTGTTATTGTCATCATGGTATAAAATCTGCCCTTAGTGATGTCGACGTCTATTTCCAACCACCATTTGTATACTGACGTTTTTGTTCTAGGCTTGTCGCCTGCAATTTGAACACTGTCTCCAAGAACGACTGTATGAAGGTGCTTGTAACCGTTGCAACTCTACAAACCTCTATCAAGAAGTTTGCTTACTTAACGAGGAAACTGCATGAGTGGAACCCACATGCAGCTAGATGGAGAAGCATCATCAGAGACCGGAGAAACAGATGGTGGCGGCAAGGGGTGGGGGATTCAAAGTGCATCGTGGGAAAGGAGGCACACCAGGACAGAGGGCGCTTCGGGTCTACGAATACAATTACTAACTAGGTTAATGAGCAGATAAAGGTTGATTTGGGTCGACTTAAACATTCGATGGGAAAACATATATATCACAAATGTTATCTATATGATGCGTTCAAGGTCCGTGATATTTGTGTCGCATCCCAGCATGCGATATATATGCGAAATCTATATGTCCACTATCAAGAGAATTATGTTTTTCCCATACATTACTAAGGAATTTACCTTCTGCTTTGGCTCATGCTTGTGTGTAGAACAATGTAGGGGTTGAATGCCTTCTGCACTGCCAAGACGCCTCTACATTGGGTACCGAGCACCCCCTAGCCCGTAGGCAAAGCAAAGAAAAAGCACATTTCATCCAAAGACAAACCTGTACAGGGGTATCATTGTAAATATAAAGTTTATGGCGGTAATCATGAAAATCGCAAGTTCGTAAGAGGCATTCATGTGAAAAACTTCGTATTTTTTGACCGCTCCCCTTTTCCCAATTGCCCCATCATCTTCGTCCCTCCTCCATCGCCTCTTCCTCCCTTTTCCCTGTACACGGCTTGCCCTCCACTTCTCTGCGGTACTGCGGGTGTGCTGCGCAGGAGTGGAGCCAATGCGTGCTCCTCATCTCCGGCGAATCGAGGTTTGCTCCTATTTTCCTTGCCCTGAGTAAATTTGAACCTTGGAAAAAATCAGATGGGGGGTTTGCTCGACTTTAAATCCAGTCTCCAGTTTTAAGTACCTCGTTTCTCACTGCCATATATATATGGGTCTCGAATGTTTTGGATGGTTCTTAACACAAAGCAGCACTAATAATTTAGATATTACTTTATTCTAGTTGTAATATCTGAAATCATGTCCAGATATTGGAAATATTACAATTTCTAACCACAAGATGGCCGTTGAGCTTTCTGGTGTTTATAGGTGGCTGTGATTTCCTCGTTAAACAAGAATACATCTTGATCCCAAAGTCCTCTGACAATGCAAAGTTATTGACAATTGCAGGTCATGATTATTTCCTTAAGAACGAATACATGTGTAGCAATCAGTGTTTCAAAATTCGCGAAATTTTGACACTCCACCGAAATCAAAATCTCAATAGGGACCATTCCTTCACAAATCTATTCGATTTTGGCCGAAATTGGCGAAATTTCGAAATTGTTTCATTTTTTCGCTATCTTGAAACGAAATCAAAATTGAGATTTAAAACCTTGCGCATAGGGATGCAAACGGACGGATACGGATACATATATAGGTATTATCGTATCCTTATCTGTTTTTGAGTACGAATACGGATGCGGATATGGATATTGACGGGTATTAAAACTATCTTACGATATCCTTAAAAAGCGGATACGGATGTAAAACGGATACTAATCGCACATGAGTAACGTTAGAAATACTCTATAAAATCAACTTAAATATATACGAATTGGATGGAAAACACATGATATAAATTTACTACACGTATTTGTATCATAAAAATTATACAAATATGGTAAAAGAAGGTATAGAATTATGTTATATAGTTGCGTATATCAAAACAATATCCATATCCGTATCCATTTTAAAACGGATACAAATACGGATGTCAAAATTTGTATAAAATGGATGCGGTGATGAATCAGATACGGATATATCCATAACCGTTTGCATCCCTACTTGCGCATCATACGGGAGATGAGTTAAAAGCTCCATGGATTTTGTTTTGTTAGTGTATGTTATGCCTATCTACATGTTGAAAATTGCAAGCCATATTGTTATGTGAACTATCAATGAAGTTGATGTATGGATGTATCTATATTTGCAAAGGGGGTCTAGGGTCAATTATAGCATTTTATTCCTACTATTTTTAATAGGAAGGTTGATTTTTTCCCCAGACAATGTCCACGTGATTTTTTATTGTGTTCTTGAGTTCCCTTTCAGCCCATTATCTACAACTTAAATAGTTTACATGTAATAGATATTCAACAAGCATCTGTGTTTGATTTTCATTATTTGGCCTTCCTCGAGCAATATAAATCACACAACTACATATGGTACTCAATTCACCTTTGAAATAATGTATTCTTAATTATCTACAAAACAAGATTAATATCACAGGAATTGGAATTCCTATTTATTTTATATTAGGCCTGCACCTATCGCTTATACATATTTTCACCCTTTCGTTTTATTTCCTTTTGCTTTTATTTATTTCGCTTGTTCCAACTAACTAATAAAGAATTTAAAATTCAAAAAATCAGAAAAGCAAAGAAAAAGGAAAAAATCATCTATACACATATATATACTACATAACACATCGTATTTTATTTTTCTTTAATAAAAAATAAAAAATAGATTAATATGTATATATATTATTAAAGCACACATAGTTAAAGAAAATACAAAAACATCAAAATCAGATTACACAATGACTTTCCTTGAGTCTCAACTTGTGCAATGATTCTTTTACTTTACTAATATATTGAGGTTGTGTCCGCTAACTGAGAGAGCATCCCTCTCCCACTCCTGCGCTCATCCCGATGACAATAAGAGAGAGAGAGGGAGTTGAACGATGGCGACCATAGACTTATCCAGGCGTGATTCGGTGGTCAATTGACTACTATTGCAGATCGTCATCGAGCTTTGTTGAGCTTCAGAGCCATCCATTATTGGGCTCCGTGAGCTACAATCAATGGCGTACACATCCACCTCAGGAAAACAGTTCGAGGTAGTTCCTTTCTTTGCTTTGTTCCTTTGCTTCATATTCTTCTTTTGATTTTTCTAGAAGTCTAGACCTCTTGCTATGCCATCCTCTTTGCTTAGTATTCTAATTGAGCTCCCTAATTGACTAGTCACATCCATGATGAGATACCTTGGTGTAACGGTTTGTTATTCGCTGATGATAGTGTTGATTGATGAGACTAGAGATGGAGTAAATGAGAAGCTTGAGGTCTGGAGACATGCATTAGAGACTAAATGATTTCGTATAAGTATGACTAAGACTGAATATATGGAGTACAATTTTGATGGAAACAATGATGAAGAAATCGAGGTGAAGACTAGCGAGGATAATATTCAGAAGAAAGATTCTTTTAAATACTTGTGATCTATTTTCCAATATAATGGGAAAATTGATGAAGATGTTACTCGTAAATAAATGCAGGTTGTCTACAGTGAAGAGGAACCTATACTATTCTACGTGATAAAAAAATTCCTTTGAAAATCAAAGGAACGTTTTAGAAAGCAGTTGTGAGACTTGCTATGCTATATGGATATGAATGTTGGCATGTAAACCATAGACATGTGCAAAGAATGGCAACACCAGAAATGAAAATGCTAAGGTGGATGTGTGGACATACACATAAAGATCGGATTCAGAATGATGCAGTCAGAAGAAAAGTTGGTGTAGCTCCGATCAAGGATAAGATGCGAGAAAATCGCTTAAGGTAGTTTAACCATTTGCAAAGGAGGTCGACTGATGCACCCGTTAGGAGATGCGAATTTTGGGATGTTGAGCCGGCTAAGAGAGGGCGAGGAAGGCCCATGAAGTGTTGGAATGGGACTACTATTCAGAGGGATCTTATTTTTTTGGATCTAAGCCTGAGAATGGCCCAAGATAGATCTGAATGGAGGCAAAGAATCCATGTAGCCGACCCTACTTAATGTGGGAAAAGGCTTTGTTGTTGTTGAGCTCCCTAATTGACGTTCATTGCCTCATCTTCTCTTCCCTTCATTGCTCTTCTTCCCTATGCAACCTTTCACCTCGAGTCAGCCCTTACCGTAGCTCTTCGCTCCAATCTCTTGCTACGCCTCCCAAGGTTCAAGAAAGCGGTATGCATATGCGTTCGGACATGCCACCGAATGCTGAATAAGCGGTATGCACGAGCATATGCGGGGTATACACGGTTCTACGTGGTTTTTTATTTTTAATTTAAAAATAACTAAATATATATGAATAACATTACTACTGAATTTATGTATTTAAGTGGATTTAAAAAAGATATAAGAAAAATGATTCATGTTAGATGGTTGAGTATATGCTTTTAATTGCCTAACATTTAATCACAATAAAATATTTAACCATAAAAACTTCACATATTAGATGATTCATAATAACAAAACTTCGTTACACATACATACACTACATGAGCAAAACCTTAGTCGCCATATATTAAAATATTTGACGATACATTGTATATACTCATGAAAACAATACATGAGATAAATATAAAACATTGCATATATATAATGGTGTAATGCATTGCAATTGTAGACAAATGCATGTCATATTTTTACAATTGAATGGAGGAAGAGGCAGATCTACGGAATTGAGCACCTGAATGAGAGGATTGGAAAGTTAAAGATGTTGGAGCAGTATGCAGGGTATATGCGGGGTATGCGGGGCATATGTAGGCCAAATATGCGGGGAGGGCGCATAATGCACCGATTCATGAAATAAGTTCGGTCTGCATGCCGCACGGGCAGATGCAGCCCATGCGGTCGATTCCATGAACACTGACGCCCCCTTCTTCTCACATCTTTGTCCCCCCTCCGAGCTTGGGGAACCATATTCCTCTATAGCCGTCTTGCCGAGCCGAGAGCAACACAAGGACTGAACCTCCTCATTGCCACAACACTTTTGTCGAAGCATCTCTGATAGGTTGACGTACGCATACCCCAGGAAGACTCCGCCACCGTTCGATCGCCTTCCACCATTGATGTGCCCACCATGTGTCCTCCCATCCATCTGATCGACCCTCATACGTAGCCAATGAGATTCCACACAATGAGAATCCACTTGATGGATCGTGTCGACGCCCACCTTTGGATCAATAGTCTAGATCGCATTTTCTATTCACGTGAGTTGGAAACATTGCATATGTACCCTTTGTGCTTTGATGAATTGCGAGTTCTAGCATGCTCCAACCCATACGCACCTTTTTGGAGAAATTCCGGGGAGGATCCGTCGGTTTTCAACATTTTTCAGATAAACCCCTGTGTTCCTTTTTGATATTCTATTTTTACTTGATCAAATGCAAGTATGCCTATGTATTGGATCTTAACTCTTAAGTATATTGTAATTCACTTGTGCCTATGTATTGTATCTTTTAAGTATCTTGTAATTCGCTTATCCATTTTGCATGATATTTTTTTGAATGAAACTTTATATTAATCTCTTTAATTTGAGATGTTATCGACATTTTTTGAATTTACATTGACTTAGTTATCAATTCTAGAACAAAATGTGCCTTCTGAACTTGTAAATTCAATATAAATTCATATACATTTAATTTTTGCTCAATTTCGGATAATTTGCGGATTTAATCACTTGCAAACTTTTGGCACATGTTTCATTGAAAAAATATTGTAATTTGTTCTATGTGGAAATTAATTTGTGAATAACTCAATTGATTTTTATTGAAGCCTCATTACAATATTTACCAAAAAGGAAGATGCCATTGCGTGCCCCTATAAATTTACACATGGCATGATCTATTGAGATTATTCTGAAGTGGCTTTTTAAATTGAAAGGTTTAGTTCATGAAGTGGCTTTTTAAATTGAAAGGTTTAGTTCATGTAATTGATTTTTAATTAATTCGTGCATGTGGAGAAAAGAAGAAAAGAATATTGTGTGTTTATTCTGTGAGGTCTAGGGGTCCTTATATAGGACTAAACCCTAGGTTGCTCAGAGGAGAACTTATATAAATACCTCTGTGGGGTTACATAGGGAAACGATACATAAGGAAACGGTGATACATAAGGAAACCGTGCATAAGGAAACAGAGACAAATAAAGAAACAACAATATACGGTAATCTCTAACATATACGGTAATCTCTAACACTTTTTAGTCACTGCCTTGGTAAAAATATCAGCAAGTTGAAGATCTGTTGGAATGTGCGGCGTGGTTATATTCCCTCCTCGTACAACATCTCTGATAAAGTGACAATCAATCTCAATATGTTTTCTTCTCTCATGGAACACAAGATTGGTAGCAATGTAGGTAGCTGATTTGTTGTCACAGTACGAGGGAATAAGAGTGGATGTAGCAGCATTTAGTTCTTGTAGAAAAGTGAGCAACCACATGATCTCACATGTAGCCTGAGCCATTGCTCTATATTCAGCTTCAGCACTAGATCTTGAAACAACTGCTTGTTTCTTGCTCCTCCAACTAACCAGGTTTCCTCCTACCATCATGGCATATCCAATTGTAGATCGATGGTCTTCAGGAAAGCTTGCATAATCGACGTCAGCATATGTAGTGAGATTTGTGTGACCATTTGCCCCATAGAAGATTCCTCGTCCTGGCGATTCTTTTAGGTAGCGAAGGATTTGAAGAACATCTTGCCAATGGCTGTAGCATGGTTTCTCCATATATTGGCTGGCTCTGCTTACAACATAGGATATATCGGGTCTAGTAACTATAAGATATAGAAGTTTGCCAACCGGCTCCTATATCGTGTAGTGTCTTCGAAGAGAAGATCATTGGATGCAGAGTGTTTTCTAGGCTCTGCTGGAATTCCTGAGGGTTTGCACCCAAGTAGTCCTGCCGCATACTAGAAAATAGCGAAGTTGTCCAAGATCCTTGGTGATGAATACTTTTTTGTGAGAAAGCCTTGGTTTCTAGTATCCCTTGGTCATCATCTCCAGTAACAATCATATCATTTACATATACAACAAGAATTACAGTACCAGTCTGCCGTCTCCTAACAAAAACCGAATAGTCAGACGTAGTCCTCTGGAAGCCCATGGTGTCAATTTCTGTACTCAGTCTATCAAACCGAGCTCTTGGACTTTGCTTTAGTCCGTAGATGGCTTTGTGAAGTCGGCATACATACTCCCCCTCGACTTCGTAACCTGGGGGTTGTATCATGTAGACTTCTTCGTCAAGCTCTCCATATAGAAATGCATTCTTGACATCTAACTGAAACATAGACCACCCTTTGTTCACAACCACAGAGATGATAGTTCGTATGGATCCCATTCTAGCCACAGGGGAGAATGTTTCGAAGTAGTCTACCCCGTATGTTTGAGTAAAGCCTTTTGCTACAAGTCTTGCCTTTAAACGATCAATAGAACCGTCAGGGGACTGCTTTGTAGTGAAGATCCAGCAACATGCAACTGGTTTACATCCAGGAGGGCATTTGACAAGGTCCCATATTTTTCTAGACTGTAATGCTTCCATTTCTTCATTCATTGCCATTCTCCATCCCTCATCTTGTAGTGCACTATGATGATCTTTGGGAACAGAAATAACCATTATAGCATCTGCATATCTTTTGTCAGAGCAAAATAACCCATTAGTAGAGGTGAAATGCGATATCAGATGAAGTATACATTGCCTCTTTGTTCTGCGTAGAGCGATCAGAAGCTCCTGAGGACTATCCAGGGTAGTATTGGTGGGAGCACACGAGGATGGCACAATTTCCTGCAATAGTGGAATAGGTAAAGGAACATGAACAAGATTAGACATAGCTCTTCTTTTATACACAATTGGTGGAGGAGGAAACTGAAGGGGAATATTGGACACTGTCTGAGTAAAGAAGCTGTTTTGTTCAAAGAAGGTGACATCAAGAGAAACGTATTAACGATGTCCTGTAGGATCATAACATATGTATCCTTTTTGAGTTTGAAAATACCCTAGAAAAACACATTTGATAGCGCGAGCAGATAATTTGTCAGAGGTATGGAAATTATTGACAAAGGCTGTGCATCCAAAAATTCGTAGGGGCAGAGGGAAATGTTTCTCCTTGGGATATAGCAAGTTGAAAGGAGTGGAGCCATGTAGAGAAGTAGAGGGGACCCTGTTTATAAGATGAACAACAGTAATAATAGCATTGCCCCAATATATCTTGGGAACATTCATATGGGTGAGTAAGGATTGGGCAATATCAAGAAGGTGTCTTAGTTTTCTTTCAGCAACCCCATTTTGTTTGGATGTATATGGGCAAGAAGTTTGATGTATGGTACCCTGGGAGGCAAAAAAGGTTGTCAAGTCATTATGAGTAAATTCCAGAGCATTATCAGAACGAAAGATTTTAATAGTAGTGGAGAAAATTTTTTACATAATGAAAGAAGTTCTTGACAACGATATTAACTTCAGAACGTTCTTTTAACAAGAAAACCCAAGATAAGCGACTGTAGTCATCCACAAAAATAACAAAGTACTTATGACCACTAATAGTTCAGACCGGACAGGCTCCCCAAATATCACAATGAATAAAGGAAGAAAGGAGTAGTGCGAGGAGGCTCAGTTCTGGCAGGAAAGGAAACTCTATGATGTTTTCCGAACTGACATGCTTCACACTCAAAGGGTTTTAGCATAGATAGTTCAGGGAACATTATAGAGAGAGCTTTGGCAGAAGGATATCCCAGACGAAGATGCCATAGAAGGGGATCTTGAGAGATGGAGGTAGCGCCAGCAAAGTTGGAAGTAGACGGGCTGTTGAGGTAATATAGGCCATTTCTCTCATGTCCCCCACCAAAAATCTGCCTCGTCCGGATGTCCTGAAAATAGCAGCAGAATTCATCAAAAATAACACGACAATGTAGCTCACGACATAGCTTCTGAACAGATAAAAGACTGAGTGGGAAAGCAGGAGCACAATGCACATCTGTTAGTCGAAATTTGTTGGAGAAGTTAATAGTTCCAACAATAGTAACGGGAGAATGATCCCCATTGGCAACACAAACGCTCTTTATAGTGGTAGAGGGTTGAGATGAGGTGAGTAGACTTGCATCTCCCGTTAGATGAGTGGAAGCACCAGAATCAATAATCCAAGCATGTTTGGTAACAGAGATTGAGTTGGCTATTGTACCTGAGGTAGTGGCAAGGCTAGCAGTAGCAGCAGATGCGGTCGTGTCTTTGGTTGAGGGAGCGAATCATTGAGAAGTTGCCGCAGATGAGTATATTCAGAAGCAGTGAATGGAGTCTATTGTCCATCTGTACTCTGAGTAGTTGTATCATTGTTTGTATCATGTGATTCGTCGTCATAAGTGTTATGAGCACTTGGTTGCTTGCCAAATGTTGCCCAGCACCGCTCAGAAGGATGATTCATGCGACCACAATGTACGTATGCAGGATAACGACCAGTAGAGGAATCATGACCACGACCTCGTCCAAGGTCACGTCCACGACCTGAGTCACGTCCGCGGCCACGACCTCGGCCACCAGGATAAGGCTGTCGTCCTCTGTACCCAGATGAATAGTGGGCTGTTGTCTCTGTAGAAGAATGAACCAGAGAATTTTGAACTGGAGCCTCCAGTTCCTGTAGTCGACCGGATATGGTTTCGATCGTAGGCAATTTATCTGCCATAAGAAATTGATCTTTTGCAATTTTGTACTTCAGGTGAAGCCCTGAGAGGAATCTGTAGACCTGCCACTCAGCACGTTCGCCTATTTGTTTATCACAGCATGCAGGTTGAAAGATAAGAAGTTCTTCAAACAGGCTTGTAAGTGTCCGGTAGTATTCCGTTAGACTGGTCTCTTCTTGATTAGTAGACCATATTCTTGTGTATATATCAGAAAGACGAGACTTGGTTGTTTTCTGGGAATATGTGTGCTCAAGATTTTCCCACATGGCTTTAGCAGTATCTTTATATAAGAGATTTGCAGCAATATTTGGATCTACACTATTTGTCATCCAAGTAATTACCTGGCAATTGTCGACAAACCAGGCTTCATAATCTGCATCGGTGGTAGCAGGAGGAGTCTTCGTGAGGATGACACTCTTTCGTTGGCCACCAATAAATATCTTGAAGGATCGAGACCATAGAACATAGTTTTCGGAGCCTTTCAACTTGATAGATGTGCCTTGTACCATCAAAGAAGAAGGAGGATACATAGGCTTGGTCTCGGTGGACGTCATGAAGCGTCTCTAGGTCAAGAAAAAGTGACCTAGATGAAGTTGTAGTTGATCCGTAGAACCGCCTTAGTTGCACATTTTTGGAGAGTTGTGGAGGCTCAACACCCTAAACCGAAGTCGAACAAGAGGCCTAGGGCGGCAGCGGCAGAAGCCTAGGGCCACAGGAAGGTTACGACAGATCGCATGAGGCAGAGGGACGCGAGGGGCGCGCAGGGGGCGCGAGGGGCACAGAGGAGTGCAGGGGGGCCTAGGGCGAGGGGAGGGAGGGAGAAGGGGCGGGCGGTGGCGGAGGAATATTAGATCAGAACACCGGTCTAGGACCGCCGCTCTGATAGCATGTGGAGAAAAGAAGAGAAGAATATTGTGTGTTTATTCTGTGAGGTCTAGGGGTCCTTATATAGGACTAAACCCTAGGGTGCTCAGAGGAGAACTTACATAAATACCCTTGTGGGGTTACATAGGGAAACAGTAAATAAGGAAACAGTGATACATAAGGAAACATAGACAAATAAAGAAACAACAATATACGGTAATCTCTAACATATACGGTAATCTCTAACAGTGCAATTGCCGAAAATCCCCCCCCCCCACCCCCCCAAATAGCACTTACACGTATTATTTTAGTTAGATTTTTGACAGTTATGCCACTCTTAGATTTGGCAATATCCGTTATGCCCCTCCCTTTTTTGCAATATCAGTTGTACTCCTACATTCTTGCACTGTTATCACTTACATAGTTGCATCCTTCTATTAATTTGTCAGTCAATGAAATAAATCAAACCTTGGTCTGCACAAACCAAAGCCTGTTTAAGTAAGTTTTTCTTACCATTATGCCCATGTACTTATACCCCTACATTCTTTAGAGGGCTAGGATATTCTTTGAAGGATGCCCGCCGAAAGGGGATGGTTAATGAAATTGTATAGCATTTGCACCTGTATTTGATCTCCAAATCTTTGTTGGAAGGTCTTTATTGAAAGTTGTTACTATCCTTGACCCATTTATTGAAGCCGAAGTGAACACCACATCAGAGCGTTGTGACATCAGAAGTCTCTGATCTGTGCATCATCCGACGTTCATGTGAGAATCGAGAAGAGCAGTGATCTGAACCAAGAAAAAGGCACTTTGATCAACCCAAAAACGAGCCCAAATCCATCATCAAAACCATCTTGCTCCAAGAAGGCAGGGGTACAACTGATATTGCAAAAAAATGGAGAGGCATAACTGGTATTGTAGAATCTAAGAGAGGTATAATTGTAAAAAAACCCTTTTTAGTTTTTATAATAATTGCATTTTAACCCAAAAATCCAAAAACATCCAAAAATCACATAAATCCCCAAAATCCAGAAAAAACCTTAAAGAATAAACTATACAGGTAAATAAAATATTATTTTTATGGTCCATTTCACACCCAAAACCCATTTTTAAAGTGGGCCCAACTTGTGCCATATTAAAATCTTAATTTATCGTTCTGATTTAAATTTAAATTATTCCTTTATTTATAAATGCCTAAAAATATTGCAAAATTATAAAAACCCGAATATATATTTATATTTTTATCGTATGTTTACCACCTCAATAAATAATTAAAACCAATCTTTTTTCACATTATATATGTACACCATTTTCTTTTCTTTTACTTTATTATTAAAATTCAAATATTTTTTTGTAAAAAAGTAACATTTTAAAAACTCATAGAAATGTAAATTTATATGCCTATCTTGTTCACATATTAGAGGTCTACCTAAACTAGTTCAAAAATAAGAGAAAAAACACACACAGGATCTAAGACCGAGCCACCTATCTATTGGCTTCATCGTCTCATTGTGTTTGACCTCAGAATCCACCAAGCAAAGTTTAGCATCCATACACACTTCTTTGCATATGCATATATATTCGTATGGATTTTTAAGTAATCACTCTCTATCGATACTACAAGTAGTATAAAGTAACTTAGGTTGAAATGTGTTGATCAACGTTCTTTATACATTGACGGATACTGATGGATATCGCGGTTATGGCCAACCAAAAGAGGGTGGGGGTTGAAGGCTTGATATATGAAGTCAACTTCTCCAAGGCATATGATCGTGTCCTATGAAGATTCTTATGAAGTTTCTCACACGAGAGATGATTTCTTATTACATGTGTGTATGTGGGATGCCTTTTTAAGTCCATCCTTTTTGTTCTCACGATTGACGGCCTTGCAATTGCCCCACAATATATGGTTTGGGAAGGGGATTCGGAGGTTTCTTAGAACTTGACATACCCGTAATGGGCGACAGATTGAGAACGATGGACGAGGGTCTTCTTTTGGAGAAGTTGGAGCAAAAATTGGTGGGCTGGAAGGTTAAATGCCTCTCTAGTGGTAGTTGTCTTGTTCTTTCAAAATAGATGATATTGATAATTCTCATTTTTTTACCTTCCATGCATGAGATGCATGTGAACATACACTAGAGACTTGAAAAACCTCATGTACATATTCTTTTGGATCATATTGGGGCAATGAAAGTTGAGGCTTTTATTCTAGGTAGCCCGGAACTCTGTCACGACGTCATCAATGATGAAGGTTTGGGTGTTTTACGCAATGAGAAATGAAAAGGCCTAAAATTTCGATTTCGGTTACCATTACAGTGATTGACCGAAACGAAATTTCGATCGAATTTCAATCAAAATTCGACTGAAATTTCCGTCAGTTTTGAACAGGGCCCTTAAATTTCGATCACCCACCGAAATCGAAATTCGACCGATTTTGTCGAAATTTGATCCCATGGAAATGAATAAGGTAATACACATAAAGCTGATGCTAGGAGTTTGGAGAGAAAAATATGTCTTTTTTGTTTTGATTGAAAAGAGGGTAAACTCCCAAGGTGGGAGTTACCGCAGCATCAATTGCATTTAAAATGTTAAGAGTACATTAACTTAAAGCCCATAACCTAACTAGCACATTGCAATGAGAGACCACATTCACTAAGCAAAATAACTTATTGCTAAAGATCTGGTCGTTCCTCACATTTTAGATGGCCCAAAGAATGGCAAACGCCTTGGAGCAGTCGTCCGTAGAGCTGTCGCCCACCGCCTGAATCAATCTCCAAAACTCCGCTGCCCCGCCGGTGTCCACCCAAGGTAGCCCAGCCTCGCTCCACACCTGTGCCGAGGATCGACACTCAAAGAATAGGTGGTTCGAGTCTTCAACCCGCCCCTCGCGCCTACCACACCCAATGTCCGCTAACCCAAACATCCTCCCTCTCCTAGCTTTATCACAAAGCCGGTCCCTCCTCAGAGACCAAAGGAAGATCTGAACCCGACATGGTATCTTGGAAACCCATATGATCTTCATATCCCAAGCGAGGTCCTCGTCCTGTTCCTGCACCGCTCTCCTCATCCCCTCATAAGCCGTTTTGACTGAGAACCTTCCACCTTCCCATTCAAAATGGCCAACATCATGCGAGAGAGCTCTTGGAGAAGGGATCTCTGTGAGCAATCTAACATACTCCTCCAGACGCTGCTCCGACAGGTCCGACAAGAATAACAACGCCCACATACCTGAATCTGCCACCTGCGAGAGAAGGACCTCCTTCGAAGCTGCTAGAGCGAAGAGCCTTGGAAACCTGTCCCCAATGTCTTTTTTGTTGTAGACCATATCCTAAAAAGATTTACCATGTGAAGATGGATCTTCACGTGTCTTTTATGGGGTGAGTTTGCTCTTTTGCTTTGGGAAGGGACTAATTTTGACCCTACTTGAGGTGGCACCCTTTTCGTGGGCGGTTGTTGGAGATGACAAATCTTCAAGGTTATGATTTGATGACTAGAAGGAAACGAGTGCTATTCAAGGAAAAGCTACTTGTGCTGTCGTATCGGAAGATCACCCGGCAGGTACCTAGAATGATCATGAGTTCTAGTGAGGTGAGTAAGCAAAAAGCTATTACCTTGGTAGGGGATAATATGGCTATGATAACGGACTGCTAGACTAGACCATACACTATTGTTGCAGTGCAGTTGCCAATGTTCTCTTCGAGCCTTTCAGAGCATAGGCTGTTGGCGGAGATGAAAGTAGTTGGATACAACTAAGAATATAGGTGTTATTAATATCCGTATCCATTTTAAATATGGATATGAATACACACACATATATCGACAAAATTGAAAAATGAGCTACGATATCCTTTAATATGAATGCCTATAAAAACCAGATATGGATCGTGTCCAAATAATACAAGAAATAATATAAATATTAGCTTAATGTATAGGATGATTTATCCGTAAAATAAATATACCAAATCTATTTAATTTTATAATAACTACGTTAACCATGGTGGAACGAAGCCACAAAGTTTGTTACATACATTTATATATTAATTCACAAATAATTTTAATATCTAATGTGATATACAAATACATATATGGTAATTTATGGATATTAAAGTGATATATGCATCCATATCCATTTTAACACATATATAAATACAAATGTCAAAATCTGTATAAAATGGATTTTGTAACTGTTGGGAAAAATGAGCAAGTTGTTTATTCCATAAGCCCTAGGCTCTCTTATATAGGAGAGTAGCCTATAGGTAAATTACATAAAGCATACAACTAAAAAATAAAATAACGAACAGGTACGGGTACTAATATATATGCGTCAACACTCCCCCTCAAGATGGAGCATAGATATCAATCATGCTCAGCTTGGACACACACTTCTGGAATGGGCCTCGAAGTAATGCCTTGGTGAATATATCAACAATCTGATTCTCTGAGGTGACGAGAGATGTAGCAATGAACCCCTTCTGAACCATGTCACGTATGTAGTGACAGTCAACCTCAATGTGCTTGGTCCTCTCATGGAAGGCTGGGTTGTTTGCAATGAACAAGGCTGCCTGATTATCACATTCCAGCTTCATAGGGAGCGGTATATCAAGACATAGATCTGTAAGTAGAGCTTTCACCCACATCATTTCTGTGCTAGCCTGGGCCATAGCCCTGTATTCAGATTCAGCACTGGATCTAGCTACCACTGTCTGTTTCTTGCTCCTCGACGAGACTAGGGCATCTCCAACATAGACTGCAAATCCTGAGGTGGACTTCCTGTCCTTGGGGCATCCTGCATAATCTGCATCAGCACATGCTGTGATAGAGATCTCCTTTCCCTTCTTAAATAGCAAGCCTGCACCTGGAGATGATTTTAGATATCTCAGAATCATGTGTATAGCATCCATATGGACCTGACGTGGTTGCTCCATGAACTGGCTCACGCGACTCGCTGCAAATGATATATCAGGTCTAGTGATCGTGACATACAGTAGTTTGCCTACCAGTTCTCTGTACCTTCTCCTGTCCACCTCTTACGTGTCATCATCATAGAGCTTCATGCTGGGATCCATTGGTGTCGTAGCAGGCCGACACCCTAGCATACCTGTTTCACTCAATAGATCTGTAACATATTTCCTCTGCGACATTACTAATCCATATGGATTTCTAGCAAACTCCAGCCCCAGAAAATATCTAAGGACTCCCAAGTCCTTGGTGACAAATTCGGTTCCCAGTTTTTCTTTCGCCTGCTTTATGCCCTGCTCATCATCTCCTGTAATCAAGATGTCATCAACATAAACCATGATTACAATGATACCTCTAGTAGTCTTCTGCACAAACAAGGAATGATCAGCATTGGAGCGTTTGTATCCTTGTTTCTCGAAGAGATCTGAGAGCTTCTGAAACCATGCTCTGGGGCTCTGCTTAAGGCCATAGATAGCCTTATGTAACCTGCATACCTTGGAGCACTCCCCCTCAACAGCAAAACCAGGTGGCTGTTGCATATAAACTTCTTCCTGCAAATCTCCATATAGGAATGCATTTTTCACGTCCAACTGATGAAGCGGCCAGTCTCGAGCAACTGCAACTGACAACAAGATCCGTAGAGTGGAATGACGTGCCACAGGCGAGAATGTGTCAAGGTAATCCACGCCGTATGTCTGTGTAAAGCCACGTGCAACCAGACGTGCCTTGTACCTGTCAATAGAACCATCTGCATTGTGCTTCACTGTAAACACCCACTTGCAGCTCACTGGGTTCACATCTGGAGGTATAGGAACCAAACTCCAAGTTCCTCTGGACTGGAGTGCTGCCATTTCTTCCTCCATTGCTAGCCGCCATCTACTATCCTGCATAGCATCATGATGATTCCTTGGAATATCGACAGCTGAAAGTGCCACAACAAAAGACCTGAAATCTCCAGATAGCCTCTCAAAAGATACGGATGCTGATAATGGATATGTAGCACAGCTTCTCTTCGACTTGCGCAAAGCAATGGGTACATCTAAATCAACTGTAGTCTCATCTGGCCCCTGCAACATATCCTGCTCAGAAATGTTGTCAGATCCATCAACATTAATATTTTCATTACATACCATAGGCGAGCTAGTAGACGAGTCATGACCATGAGCGGGAGGAGGCCTGCGGGTATAATGAAACGGTAGCGGTGATATAGTTGGTGGTGGCGGCGGAGGCGGCGGTGGTGGTGCTGACGGCAGCTGTGGTGGTGATGCTGCTGACGGCATCTGAGGTGGTGGTGTCATATATATGGCATCAGTGGATAGAGGTGGTAGCTGCTTGTCTCCTGAGGCTGAAAAATACATAACATTTTCAAAAAATGTAACATCTGCACTGATCATATACCGCCGACGCAGAGAATCAAAACACTTGTACCCCTTTTGAGTTCTGGAGTACCCGGCAAAAACACACTTGACAGCCCTAGGAGAGAACTTATCAGTACCGGGCGACAACCGATGGACAAATGCAACCGACCCAAACACACGAGGCGTAAGAGAAAACAAATCCTTGTCGGGATGAATGATGGTAAACGGGATCTGTTCATTTAAGACAGAAGAGGGCATACGATTAATTAGGTAACATGCAGTGAGAACTGCATCACCCCAGTAGGAGTAGGGAACATGACTCTGTATAAGGAGTGATCTCGTGACATCAAGGAGGTGACGGTGTTTCCTTTCAGCAATTCCATTCTATTGAGATGTATGAGCACACGACGTTTGATGAACAATCCCTTTTGAGGAGTAATAACTGGCAAGAACATTTGTGCACAATTCTAACGCATTATCACTTCTCACAAATTTCACCGATGTGGAAAAGACATTTTGTATTTCATTCAGAAAATGGATAATTATATTTCCTGCTTCAGATTTATTTTTCATCAGGAACACCCATGACACTCTAGAAAAATCAACCACAAATACAATATAAAATCTGTGTCCCTGATGATCAGGTTCACGACTCGGACCCCAGACATCAACATGAAATAACTCAAACTTGGAGGTACTACTCCGACCTGGACGACTAAGAAAGGACGACCTGTGATGCTTTCCCACCTGACATGCCTCACACTGAATAGATGTGTGAGAAAGACCATAAGGTAACACTTGACGCAACTTCTGAAGCGGTAAATGACCAAAACGCAGATGCCACAGTAAAGTAGGTACTTGTTCAGCAGGAGAGGATGTGGTTCCAGCAAATGGGGTCTGATTCAGGCGGTAGAGGCCTCCTTGCTCATAGCCACGACCAATCACGTTGCCCGTATGGATGTCCTGAAAAATCAAAGAAGATGGATAAAAAATTGCCCGACAATGAAGATCCTTCGTAATCTGACTAATTGACAACAAATTCATTGAAAAATCAGGTGCATGTAGCACATTCTTGAGCTGCATAGAAGATGTCAATCTAATCTCCACCTGACCAGTGATGGGGGAATGTGTGCCATTGGCAATTACTACTGTCCGTCCCGGAGGGATCTGAGTGTATCCTGCAAGTAGACTCTGGTCGCCACATAGGTGATGTGTAGCGCCCGAGTCCATAATCCATGGCAATGTATCTGATCTACTACTGTGGAGTGCAAGTATATTACCTGAAGCACTGGTAGACACAGAGGCAGAAGCAACAGCATCAGAATGACTCTCTGTAGTTGGTGCTGGACCAGATGGTGGAATAATGCCCCTCAGACGGGCAACTAGATCATCGAACCGTTGATCCAAAGTAGCAGCAGACGGGGGCTCTATCTGCTCAGCAGCTCGTGCGGATGCAGGAAATCCATGCTTCGAGTAGCATGTGTCTTCATTGTGTCCAACTCAGTGACAGTAAGTACATGTTGGCCTAGTGCGGCCACCTCGAGGTCCACGTCCACGGCTCTGGTGATGAAACCCACGACCTCTGTTGGCTGCCATGGCTGAAGAATTCTGACTCGCAGCTGTGGAAGGAACTGTGATCCGACTCAATCTATGAAAAGCTTCCTTCATGGGAGGAATAGTGGAGTCTGCCAAAATCTGTGATCGTGCTGCCTCATACTCAGGATCAAGTGCAGCCATGAACACACCTACCATAGTCGTGTTCCTGTATGTCTTCTGCTGTTCTGGCGTAGCTGTGAGAGGCATGAAGCTATATAGCTTCTCGAACATCCCTCTTAGTTGTGAGGCCCGCTCCTTCTCGGATCTGGGAAACCCGTTTACATATCAGTCGTAGTATCATATTCGCTAAGGACCACATTAGAGTATTGAAAATTAGGGGAATTTTTTTTGACATTCACAATAACTAACAGGCCACAGAATTATAACATGTCACACTTATATTGCATAAATTCCATAGCAGTTAACATGTAACAACAGAAATTGCATTATGTACATGCATCCCAATTTTATCAGAAGAGAAATAAAAGCATTTATAATATCCTTGAACAAAATTATAACATACATACCTGGTATGTTTTGCTTCAGAAACTGACATTCAACTCTCCCAATACAACGGTGCAGGTATTATGCCTGCAATCCATGGAATAGGAAGAAAAGAACATCAACAAATGTTGAGTAAATCTTAATTAATTAAAAATAACAGGAAATTTAGTGGCTCCAAAAGAAAGCAAGTAAAAGGGCTTTGACAATTAAATTTTTAGAGCTACTTGCATTGAAACATGCTTTCAAGTTGTTTGATATGTAAAACCCCATTCTACTCATCCTACATTAATTACCCATATTAATCATTTTTATACAAAGATTATAGGATCCATATTTAAACTATCATCTTTTAATTAATTATAAATCATGTTTAATGGATCTTGAGATGTGGATGTTGAGTCTTTGTTCTTGGTTTTTATCCAATCAATCAGATTTGGTGGACAATCTGGGATCTTGATCTGAGTGTGACCTCATATTATGATTCTAAGATGTGACTCCAGTATAAAACTGTATATGATTTCCATTCTTCCCCATCAATTTCATGTTCCAATGATTTATTCAATGGCTATCATGATTGAATTGATCATGATATCTTGAGTATTTAATGATTGACATGGTCGAGATGATTCGGGTCTATTTTGATGTTTGTGAGTCATGAGGATAGACCATAGTAAGTGTAGATGATGAGTCTGATGTTTTGATTCTTTCCATATTGAATTTCTCAAGCTTAGTGGATAGCCTGTGGTCTTGGTCTAGATAAGACCTCACACTATGACTCTAAGGCAGTAAAGAAGCCTTAGGGTTGGGGTGCCTCCGTAGGCATGCGGTGGAGTAAAATGCATCCTAACTAAGTTCCCAACACGTCCCCTAGCTATTTCGAACGGCTGTGGTAGTAGATCGAAATATTATAAGGATGATTTTCATAAACTAATCTTTTCTCTTCATCAAGAATTACTGGCGGAAAAGTAACTAGCACAACTACAACCAACTTAACTGTAAACAAGCTTCCATGAAACCAACTCAACTGTAATTCATCTCAACTTTAGCCAAACTCATTTGTTACTCAATCCAATCTCAAATGTAACTTTTCCAAATTCAACTGTAACTGATTCAGATATAGCCATAGAGGATTCAGATGTATACATGGATGATTCGGATGTAGCATCGCCAAGTCTGCTGGCGAAAAATAAACAAAACTCAAGCGGTGAAGTAGCCTAAAAAAGGCTCTTCCGTCTCGCCCTCTAATTGGAAGGCGGTCCAATAGAGGGATAGGTGTACTCCAAAACTACGCCACTAAGACGGGTGAGAGAGACTCTCTAGAAAAGTCGCTCTAAAAGAAAAACCGGCCCGACCGGTACGGGCTAACGAGCTCGAAAAAAAACTAAAACCAAGGGTCCTCCAGCCTAGGTACCCTAAAGAACAAGGGTCAGCGGAACTGGTCCTTAAAAGAAAACCTGTGGATCCCAGAGAGGCGTAAAAACTGCGAGCACTCGTGAGAAAAACGAGAAAAAGACTGGGATCCTAGACCCGCGCACGAAGCGGCCGCTGCCCTAACTGGGCTTCCTAATCTCCCGCCCAGCTGAGGGTCACCGCACCCTCGCACAGTCAGGCGTAAAGGTCACCATGACTGGCACTCTTAATTATCAGTCATCAATGACTTGATCCCTCATCCTTTTTTTTATCCTTTATGTGGTTGATTCTACAGATCTAGGTCTTTTTGATCAACGATCTTATTGATATAATGATCCAGCATTGATTTCACTTATTCATCTACCCCCATCATTTCTCAATCTCTTCAATGGTCGACTTTACAATTCTAGGTATTTTGTCACTACCTATCTTTGATGATATGTATAAATAGTAGAGTATACCTAAAAGATTAATTTATGAAGATGATCGGTTTTTGTGGTCACATCTTATTATTTCTAAATCATAAGATCACCATCTACGCTTTGGATATGGATCTAGCTAGTCTTTATCATTTTGTTTTATATGGTACCTAAACAAGAATCATGTCTCAATTGTACCAGTTCCAGTTGAGACATCAAAAGAGGGGTGTTTTCTGATCATTTGCCATAACATCCTATATATATAATAGATTGTATGAATAGTAGAATATACATAATGATCAATTGATTAATGATTTCTTATTCGTAAAGATCTTGAGAAATCATTTATTGACTTTGAGAGAAGAGTTCTAATATTTTAAAAGATGGATTCTCAGAAGATCATCATATTTGCTCCTATATAAGTAAGATATTAAATCCGATCAATGTTTGTACATGTGAAATTAACCAGTGGCATCAAGGAGATTGCCTTTGATGATTAAGCCCTCTTATTCGAGCAGTGTCTCATAGGTAGATAGAAGTCGATCATAATAAGGCCATCCATAGTCTTTTATAAAAAAATGTGGCAGCAGGGTCATATGTTGCAAGGCTTACAATGTTCATTTGTGAAGCAAGAGTTTCACTAATTGAACAATCCTCAACAGATTTTGATTTCGAGCGATTGTAGCCAATGGACATATGCATCTAATTTCGAACTTCTATCCAAAAATCTGTTCAGAAGGTATCACTCCCCCAACCTAGTTTACATAAAGTTACAATGGTATAGATAAACGTGATTAAGATTTCTATATGTGGTGGGAATGTGAACTTTCAATAGTGCAGCATAATCATAATTCATAAACAATCCAAATCTAGCCCTTCATCAAACATTGCTCAAGATGCTTCTTTACCTCAGTTGGTTTCCCTATGTGAAGGGGTGAGATCATGTGTTCATCATTCTATCTCTAATTATTACGAGTAATGACTTATCTGATCCCGAATGCAATCCATTGATGTACTGTTAACTGTATTGATTCTAAGAGATTATATTGATATATTACAAAACTCTAACTGAAGTCAGGTCATGAATGATAAGAAGAATGCTCCTCTAACCTCATGCCCTTTATTTTGAATGTCACTCTTGTTTCCTGTCGGTGGTTATTTCCTATAGAGCATACACTTGATGGTAAGCTTGATTGGCTTAAAGAGGGGCTTTCAGTAAAAGAATTCTCTTATACGTATGGAGTTGATTACATCAAAGCCTTTTCTCTATTAACCAGTATGAAGTCCAGGTGAACCAAAAGTTAGCTTATTTGTGAGTTTGATATGACCAATACTTTCTTATAATATAATTTCAGTTAAGAGATTTTTATGTCCCAACCCCAGGTACCTAGAAGGCTTTTGTAATAAAAATTTTATAGGCTAAATCATGCATGGAAGGCAGCAAGAGGAGGGAGAAAGATTGTACCTTTGATCCTCTAAGTTTGGAAGGTATTCGTGGCTTTATCTAACATACAACAATAGATAAAATACCTGATGGACAACAACATAAAAAAACTGAATTAGAAACTTCAACATTAACTTTAATGAGAACAAAGAGGAGAGAGATATGTACCTTTGAATATCTCCACTTTGGAGATCCAAACTTGCTTGCAAAATACTTTTCTTGACAGGAGCTTCAGTTCATTCGGATCCGGATGTTACAATTATAAAAACCTCAAAGGGAGTCTCGTCCTCGAGACTCAGGTCAAGGTCACTTTGTGTCTTGTTTGGAACTTATCTGGCCATAAAAACCTCAAAGGGTTTTGAACCCATAAAAACCTCAAAGGGAAAACAAGCCGTGTTCTTTCAATATATATAATTAAATGGGCTTGTTTTGACAATTACTTGAAAGAGTTGTGGTTATCGTGCCCGCATATCCACTTTTGTCTTTCATGTTGCCTCTTTGACATCATGTCGGTGCCATAGCACCTTTATTATGAGAATTTCTTTGTTGTGAAGCTTTTTTTTCACAACACCATCGAGTATTTGTACTGACCTTCTCTTTGTAAATCAAATTTGACTCCACGTCAAGGTTCTCGTAGCTGATGACGTGGTGAAGGTCGTACTCGTAATTCCTTAAATTGATAGGTGTGGAGAAAGGGTTACTCAATAGACCACCTTACACATACGACTAATAATTTCAAATAATTCAGCGTATCGTGGTATCAACTTGCTATGAGCACCAAATCTCTGTACTCCCTTCATGTGGGATACTCGTAGAAACACTCAATCTCCTTCTTGTGTTTTCAGGAATTTCCATCAATATGAAGGATTAAGTTAAATATTGATAAGTTACAATTTGAATCGATCAAGAGAAAAGGATCGGATTACATGAAACTCCAAATTTCCTTTCTGACGGTCTGCATAGCTCTTCTAGCATCTCTGAGTCATCAGAAGCCTTCCCCTTACAATATCGATCAACAGTTCTCGTAGTCCTTTCCCAAAGAGATCTACAGAGTAAAAAGTATGTTCACCTACCTTACGCCAACTGAGAGGTGCGAGACATCTCCGCCCGTATAGGGCTTCGAATGATGCCATACCAATACTGGAATAATGACCGTCGTTGTGCGGGAGTTCTATCAATGACAGGTGGTCCTTCCAGGATCATTTCTACTCTAGAGTACATGCACGTAGCAAATCCTCAAGTGTCTGAATAACACATAATATCGTATGCAGAACTCATCTTCAGCTCTGTCTGTGGTGTTGACATAAGCCGGTACCAGTAGTGAGATATAAACCTCGAGTCACCATCAGACACTACCCCATGTGGTATATCACAAAATTTGATAATTTTTTTTTGCACATGTAATCTAACCAGTCTAGATGTAGTGTAGGTCATGTTGATATGTATGAAATGGACTGACTTGGAATCTGTCAACAACATCTCAATAGCATCGTGATCACCTACTGTCTTTACTAGTCCCGTGACAAAATCCATAAAAGTACTCTTCCACTTTTATTCGAGAAAGGGGAGATACTGTAATAATCATGGTGGTCTCTTATGTTCAGCCTTGACCATCTGATAGATCATGCACTTGCTAACATGACATGCTGCATCTCGCTTCATTCCGTCCTGCCAGAATGTAGACCTAGATCTCGGTACATCTTTGTGTTGTCAAGAAGAATAAACAATCGTGAACTATGTGCCTTATCAAGAATATCTCTGCGCAACTACTCATTGTTGGGCGCAATTACCTAGCCAACCTTCCACAAAATAGACTTAGTCCCCACAAAATCATCACGTTTGTCCTTGATGGCACGCATGCATCTGTCTCAAATTCAAGGATATGTCCTATATCCTTCTACTATGCAATCCCAAAGACTGTTGAATCGCGGAGGTATGACATTAGATATGGACGCACTCTTATGAGGATGTCAATTAGTCAAAGTTACGAGTATATCTCATGTATATAACTAGTTTGTCGTACATGCGTGAGCTTTCCTGCTAAGCGCATCTGCCACCACGTTTCCTTTACCAGAATGGTAAGGGATCATTTATTCAAAATCTTTCAGTAGTTCAAACAACCGATGTTGTCTCATGTTTAGCTCTTTTTGATCATAGATGTACTTCAAACTCTTGCGATTTATGAAGATATCAAAATTCACCTCATAGAGATAGTGACACCAGTTTTTTTTGAGAAGACAACCGCCACCAACCCCAAGCCATGGATAGGTTAATTCCGCTCATACAACCTCAATTGACATGATGCATAACCAATCATGTGACCTTGCTGCATCAGAATCGCTCCTAAATCCTCATTTGAAGCATCAGTATATACTGCAAAATCCTGAATTTCTGAAGGAAGTGCAAGAATATTCGCAGTCGTCAATCTTTCCTTTAGTGTCCTGAAGGCCTGTTCGCATGAGTCATTCCAAATGAAAGGAATTCTCTTCTGTATCAATCGTGTCAAGGGAAGAACAACTTGGGAAAAACTACTAACTAAGCGTCTGTAATAGACCACTAGTCCAAGGAAACTCCGAATTTGAGTAACTATATTGGGTCGCTTCCAAGACATGATTATCTCAATTTTCGCAAGGTCAACTGTGATACATGTTCCAGAAATGGCATGCCCAAGTAATGAGACGTGGGATAATTAGAACTCACATGCTCAACATGATATACAACTTGTAGTATTGAAGTATGTCAAGGACTATCTTTAGATCATTTGCATGATTCCATTTATTTCAAGAATATATCAGAACATCATTGATGTGATCCCTATTCATTTCGGGAATATATCAACACATAGTCAATGCATACAATCACAAACTCGTCCAAGTATGGACGGAAATCCAGTTCATCATGTTTGCGTATGATAGCATGGCATTTGTGAGCCCAAACGACATCACACAAACTTGTCGTGCCCATATCGAGTCTTGAATGTTGTCTTCCAAATATCCGACTCTTGAATCCTCTGTTGATGGTAGCCATATTGGAGATCTATCTTTGAAAACATCGAAGATGCATGTAGTTGATCGAATGAATAATAGATGTGTGGTAGAGGATAATAGTTCTCCACTATTTCTCGTTCAGCTGTATGTAATCAAGGCATAATTTCATTGATCCATCCTTCTTTCTGACGAAAGAAGTAGAGCACCCCAAGGTGAAGTGTTCGACCTCACGATACTCAAGTCAAGTAACTCATGTAGCTGCACATTCAGTTTTCTCAACTCGGTTGGTGTCATGTGGTACGGAGTCATCGAGATTGGTTGTGTATCCAGTAGTAGTGTGATCTCGAACTCAATCTCTCTCTCAAGCGGTATACCTGGCAAATCATCAGGAAACACATTGGACTACTTAAACACTAAACTGATGTCCTGAGTCATCAGCTCGTTCATCAGGCGTATTTCAGATAATTGCTAGAAATGTATCGTATTCTTGATCTTTGAGTCTTTGAGCTCTCAACACTGAAATGTACTTCATTTTGGAGTCATGTAATGTACCCTTATAGGTAGACTCGGGTAAGTCTGGAATCTTGAAGACAATCGTCTTCAAGAATTAATTACATAAGGCATGATGAGCTGACATTCAATTCATACCCAAAGTTAGGTCAAACTTATTGAGCTGTAGTAGCAGACAGTCTGCTATCGTCTCATGTCCACCAATCAACATTGGTAGCTATCAGACTATTAGTTTTATGATGATCAACTAGCCACATGGCCCATAATGTGATAAGGATGATCTAGGGCATCTGCACCTTTACCTACTGAAGTTAGAAATTCAAAGATCATTCATCGTTCCAGAATCAATCAAAAATATAGAAAGGTCGGCACTAGACGCCATGGTTCTGTATAAGAACCAATATTCTTAATTACAATAGTTGATGTTCGCGGATATTTCTATTATGCTTTTTCTCTTCTTGGGATACAATATGGAAATAAGTTGCAATTTGTGACATCTGTGGTCATTGATTTTGAATGTCATATTTCCCCTTCAGACTCGCGACAAGTCAAAGGATTGTCGTAATCCGAGAATTCAATGTGATCAGAACTATAATACTACGAATGTATGTAGCGGGGTACCACTGCTCTGATACCAAACTATGAGGCCTGCTCCTTCTCAGATCTGGGAAACCCGTTTACATATCAGTCGTAGTATCATATTCGCTAAGGACCACATTAGAGTACTGAAAATTAGGGGATTTTTTTTTTGACATTCACAATAACTAACAGGCCACAGAATTATAACATGTCACACTTATATTGCATAAATTCCATAACAGTTAACATGTAACAACATAAATTGCATTATGTACATGCATCCCAATTTTATCAGAAGAGAAATAAAAGCATTTATAATATCCTTGAACAAAATTATAACATACATACCTGGTATGTTTTGCTTCAGAAACTGACATTCAACTCTCCCAATACAACGGTGCAGGTATTATGCCTGCAATCCATGGAATAGGAAGAAAAGAACATCAACAAATGTTGAGTAAATCTTAATTAATTAAAAATAACAGGAAATTTAGTGGCTCCAAAAGAAAGCAAGTAAAAGGGCTTTGACAATTAAATTTTTAGAGCTACTTGCATTTAAACATGCTTTCAAGTTGTTTGGTATGTAAAACCCTATTCTACTCATCCTACATTAATTATCCATATTAATCATTTTTATACAAAGATTATAAGATCCATATTTAAACTATCACCTTTTAATTAATTATAAATCATGTTTAATGGATCTTGAGATGTGGATGTTGAGTCTTTGTTCTTGGTTTTTATCCAATCAATCAGATTTGGTGGACAATCTGGGATCTTGATCTGAGTGTGACCTCATATTATGATTCTAAGATGTGACTCCAGTATAAAACTGTATATGATTTCCATTCTTCCCCATCAATTTCATGTTCCAATGATTTATTCAATGGCTATCATGATTGAATTGATCATGATATCTTGAGTATTTAATTATTGACATGGTCGAGATGATTCGGGTCTATTTTGATGTTTGTGAGTCATGAGGATAGACCATAGTAAGTGTAGATGATGAGTCTGATGTTTTGATTCTTTTCATATTGAATTTCTCAAGCTTAGTGGATAGTCTGTGGTCTTGGTCTAGATAAGACCTCACACTATGACTCTAAGGCAGTAAAGAAGCCTTAGGGTTGGGGTGCCTCCGTAGGCATGCGGTGGAGTAAAATGCATCCTAACTAAGTTCCCAACACGTCCCCTAGCTATTTCGAACGGCTGTGGTAGTAGATCGAAATATGATAAGGATGATTTTCATAAACTGATCTTTTCTCTTCATCAAGAATTACTGGCGGAAAAGTAACTAGCACAACTACAACCAACTTAACTGTAACCAAGCTTCCATGAAACCAACTCAACTGTAATTCATCTCAACTTTAGCCAAACTCATTTGTTACTCAATCCAATCTCAAATGTAATTTTTCCAAATTCAACTGTAACTGATTCAGATATAGCCATAGAGGATTCAGATGTATACATGGATGATTCGGATGTAGCATCGCCAAGTCTGCTGGCGAAAAATAAACAAAACTCAAGCGGTGAAGTAGCCTAAAAAAGGCTCTTCCGTCTCGCCCTCTAATTGGAAGGCGGTCCAATAGAGGGATAGGTCTACTCCAAAACTACGCCACTAAGACGGGTGAGAGAGACTCTCTAGAAAAGTCACTCTAAAAGAAAAACCGGCCCGACCGGTACGGGCTAACGAACTCGAAAAAAAACTAAAAGCAAGGGTCCTCCAGCCTAGGTACCCTAAAGAACAAGGGTCAGCGGAACTGGTCCTTAAAAGAAAACCTGTGGATCCCAGAGAGGCGTAAAAACTGCGAGCGCTCGCGAGAAAAACGAGAAAAAGACTGGGATCCTAGACCCGCGCACGAAGCGGCCGCTGCCCTAACTGGGCTTCCTAATCTCCCGCCCAGCTGAGGGTCACCGCACCCTCGCACAGTCAGGCGTAAAGGTCACCATGACTGGCACTCTTAATTATCAGTCATCAATGACTTGATCCCTCATCCTTTTTTTTATCCTTTATGTGGTTGATTGTACAGATCTAGGTCTTTTTGATCAACGATCTTATTGTTATAATGATCCAGCATTGATTTCACTTATTCATCTACCCCCATCATTTCTCAATCTCTTCAATGGTCGACTTTACAATTCTAGGTATTTTGTCACTACCTATCTTTGATATGTATAAATAGTAGAGTATACCTAAAAGATTAATTTATGAAGATGATCGGTCTTTGTGGTCACATCTTATTATTTCTAAATCATAAGATCACCATCTACGCTTTAGATATGGATCTAGCTAGTTTTTATCATTTTGTTTTATATGGTACCTAAACAAGAATCATGTCTCAATTGTACCAGTTTCAGTTGAGACATCAAAAGAGGGGTGTTTTCTGATCATTTGCCATAACATCCTATATATATAATAGATTGTATGAATAGTAAAATATACATAATGATCAATTGATTAATGATTTCTTATTCGTAAAGATCTTGAGAAATCATTTATTGACCTTGAGAGAAGAGTTCTAATATTTTAAAAGATGGATTCTCAGAAGATCATCATATTTGCTCCTATATAAGTAAGATATTAAATCCGATCAATGTTTGTACATGTGAAATTAACCAGTGGCATCAAGGAGATTGCCTATGATGATTAAGCCCTCTTATTCGAGCAGTGTCTCATAGGTAGATAGAAGTCGATCATAATAAGGCCATCCATAGTCTTTTATAAAAAAATATGGCAGCATGGTCATATGTTGCAAGGCTTACAATGTTCATTTGTGAAGCAAGAGTTTCACTAATTGAACAATCCTCAACAGATTTTGATTTCGAGCGATTGTAGCCAATGGACATATGCATCTAATTTCGAACTTCTATCCAAAAATCTGTTCAGAAGGTATCACTCTCCCAACCTAGTTTACATAAAGTTACAATGGTATAGATAAACGTGATTAAGATTTCTACATGTGGTGGGAATGTGAACTTTCAATAGTGCAGCATAATCATAATTCATAAACAATCCAAATCTAGCCCTTCATCAAACATTGCTCAAGATGCTTCTTTACCTCAGTTGGTTCCCTATGTGAAGGGGTGAGATCATGCGTTCATCATTCTATCTCTAATTATTACGAGTAATGACTTATCTGATCCCGAATGCAATCCATTGATGTACTGTTAACTGTATTGATTCTAAGAGATTATATTGATATATTACAAAACTTTAACTGAAGTCAGGTCATGAATGATAAGAAGAATGCTCCTCTAACCTCATGCCCTTTATTTTGAATGTCACTCTTGTTTCCTGTCGGTGGTTATTTCCTATAGAGCATACACTTGATGGTAAGCTTGATTGGCTTAAAGAGGGGCTTTCAGTAATAGAATTCTCTTATACGTATGGAGTTGATTACATCAAAGCCTTTTCTCTATTAACCAGTATGAAGTCCAGGTGAACCAAAATTTAGCTTATTTGTGAGTTTGATATGACCAATACTTTCTTATAATATAATTTCAGTTAAGAGATTTTTATGTCCCAACCCCAGGTACCTAGAAGGCTTTTGTAATAAAAATTTTATAGGCTAAATCATGCATGGAAGGCAGCAAGAGGAGGGAGAAAGATTGTACCTTTGATCCTCTAAGTTTGGAAGGTATTCGTGGCTTTATCTAACATACAACAATAGATAAAATACCTGATGGACAGCAACATAAAAAAAACTGAACTGGAAACTTCAACATTAACTTTAGTGAGAACAAAGAGGAGAGAGATATGTACCTTTGAATATCTCCATTTTGGAGATCCAAACTTGCTTGCAACATCCTTTTCTTGACAGGAGCTTCAGTTCATTCGGATCCGGATGTTACATTAGTGATGTATAGAGAGAGTGTAAAGGGCGACCATTCTGCTTTATTGTGAATATGTCATGCTGAAGTTGCAGAATCTTCGTCTCGTTCTTGGCCTGAGAGTATGTAGCCGCCAGAATATCCCACATATCCTTGGCTGTGGGTTGGTGTAGGATGTCATTGACAATTTCAATAGCCAATGTACCAGATAGTCAAACTTTGGCATATGCATCATCAACCTCTCAAGAGGCATTGGTTCCAGTCTTCTCAGCCGGCTCTGGATCGGTAAGAATGTGCTTCTTACCCGTTGACTTCATCATGCTCATGAACTGCATTGCCCACAGTTCATAGTTGGTACCGTCCATCTTGACAATAGGCGCTGGACCACGGAATGCGCCAATAGATGGGATATCTGCCTTGCTCTCTGACATACTGGATACTGAAGACTGGAACGATTGACAAACTATGTGATTTGTCTACAATGACATAAACGGGTTTAGTTGCACGTGTAGACCTCAAGCAACTAAACCCATGATGATGTTCTGGGTTTTAGGGCTTGGAACCGTGCACCCGTACAGGAGCTACACGCCTTGGAGCACTGGATGCACACTGGATGCAGGAGATCACGCGCGCTGGGCACTGGATGCGCTGGACACGCGCACTGGACACACGCACTGGGCACGCGCACTGCTCAGCCGCACAGGAGGGCACGCGCGCACAGCCTTGCGCAGATCACGCGCAGGCACACGATGGGAGAGGCCCGTGATCACGCACTGAGTCGCGCGATCACGCGCAGGAGATGCGCCGGAGATGCGTGCTGGCACGGAAGGGATGCGCCACTGGAGATGATCTGCGCGGCGCTGATCAGAGAGAAGGTGCGCACAGCGCTGATCGGAGAGGAGGAGCGCCCGGGAGAGAGGGCGGCGCCGATCGGATGAGAAGAGAGAGAGAGAAAGAGGCCGGCGGGTGGGGTGGGTAGGGTTAGGGTTTCGAGAACTCCGGTCTAGGACCGTCGCTCTGATACCATGTTGGGAAAATGAGCAAGTTGTTTATTCCATAAGCCCTAGGCTCTCTTATATAGGAGAGTAGCCTATGGGTAAATTACATAAAGCATACAACTAAAAAATAAAATAACGAACAGGTACGGGTAGTAATATATATGCGTCAACAATAACATATCATGTACAAACACATCCATATCCATTATGATATCATTCCTAATTATAGTCTGTCATGACTCTCTCGGAAAGGAGATCAATAACATACTGCTGAACTCAAGCCCTAGGAATTAATGCAAATTGTCAAGATCCTTGGTGACAAACACCTGTCCAAGGAACTCCTTAGCCACATTAATATCCAACTCATCATCCCCTGCAACAACAATATCATTGACATATATCGGTACAACAATCATACCTCTTTGAATCCTCTGAACAAATACTGAATGATCTGCAATTCATCTCGTAAAGCCCTACTACTTTGTCAAGTCCGAGAGCTTCTGGAACCATGCTCTGGAACTCTGCTTTAGGCCATAAATGGCCTTATGAAGTCTGCAAACCTTTCGCCATCCCCTCAGCAGGGAGAACCAAGTTGGCTGCCGCATGTAGACTTCCTCATGTAAGTCACCATATGGAAATGCATTCTTCACATCAAGTTGAGACAAGGATTAGTCTCGTATCACTGTAACAGAGAGAAGGGCTGGAAGTGTAGAATGACGAACCACATGAGAGAAGGCATCCTGATAGTCCGCCCCATAAGTCTAGGTGAACCCACGAGCCGCAAGCTTGTCCTTGTAGCGATAAACGCTATCATTTGCACGATGCTTCATTGTAAACACCCATTTGCATCCAACCACAGAAGCCCTTGTAGGACCAGTGACAAGGCTCTACGTACCACACGACTATAGTGCAACCATCTTCTATTCCATAGCAAGATGCCACTGGCTGTCTCGAATAGCTTCCTAGTATGTACGAGGGATCTCTATAGCTGATAGACCCATGCCAAACCTCATGAAATCCTTTGAAAGACACCCCAAAGAAACATGAGCAGGGAGAGGATACATAACACATGAATGCCTCCGCTTCTTTTGATCAACGAGCACATCAAGATCCGCTGTATCATCAATGACATGTAAAGTAGCCTCTTGCAAAGGCACATGCTCGTCCTATAAAGTAGCCTGTCGTATAGACAAATCACCAGTGCCATCGGTAGGAACATAGTGCTCACAACATTCCTGGGGCGTGTTGGATGATGAGGAAGGCCTATGAGCAAGGGGAACAATCAGGTGGCTTGCGAATGTAAAAATGTGGCAAAAACTGAGCCAACATATTGGGTGGTGGGGGCGAAGGAGGAACTGCAATAGGAGGTGACGATGGAGGTGGTGGAGCAGATGGAGGTGGTGGAAGAGGTGGTGGAGTAGGAGGGAATACACATGGTGATGGAGTAGGAGGGGGGACATGCACCTCCTCACTGGTTTCAGAGGCGGTTATCCCGTCACTTGTAGGAGTAAAGTACATAACCGACCCAAAGAAAGTGATGTAAGCACTAATGTGGTACTTCTGTCTAACCAGATCAAAGCAACAATAACTTTTCTGGGTCTGGGAGTATCCTAGAAAGACACACTTGAGAACTCTAGGAGAGAGCTTGTCACAACTAGGAGTCAGATGGTGAACAAAAGCCACTGAATCAAAGACACGAGGTGTTAGCAAGAAAAGATCCTTATCAGGAAACACAATAGAAAAATGAATCTTTTCATCTAACATAAAAGATGGCATTCGATTGACTAGATAACATGTACTCAGGAAGTGAGAACAACACTCCCCCACGAATGAGCAGGGAGCACGACTGAATAATAAGGATCCTGGTCACATCAAGAAGATGATGGTGCTTGCACTCTGCAATACCGCTTTGTTGAGAAGTGTAAGGGCGAGAAGTCTGATGTATAATGCTATGAGATCTGAAGAACTGAGATAACTGAGTAGTACAAAACTCCAAGGGATTATCAGAGCAAACATACTTGATCGTAGCAGGAATTTTTTCTTTATTTCACAAAAAATAAGATTAAATGTCAAACCCAGCCTCAGATTTGTTTTTCAAAAGAAAAACTCATGCTAGTCTAGAGTAATCACCGACAACTATAGGATAAAACTTGTGCCCTTGATGGTCAGTGACATGACTGAGACCCCAGATATGAAATAAACTAACTCAAATAAAGAACTACTACTAGTACTACTGCTACTACGACTCCGACTGTCGGAATAATTGGAAAGGTGATGCTCCCAAAGCTGGCAAACTTCACACTGAAAGGTAGATCTGGACGGAGTTCGAGGGAGGACTCTAAACAACTTCTGCAAAGGAATGGAAGAAGCACCGTCATGTAAGGATTGGTCCAGTCTATGGAGGCCCCGTTGCTATCGACCTCATCAAATCACCTTGCCAATGGGTATATCCCGAAATACAAGAGAATATGCATCCAAAATAGGCACGATAATATAAGTCCTTAGCGATTGGGTCAACATATAATAAATTCATCGAAAAATCGGGATCATGAAGAACATTCTGCAGGTGCTTGGACCGTGTCCGTCGAATATCCCCTGTCCAGTAAGTGGGGATTGCGTCCCATCATCAATAACGACTGTCCTGCTAGGTCGAACATGACTGTAGGAAGTGAAGTGAGCTCTGTCTCACATAGATGATGAGTGGCATCGGAATCCATAATCCACTTCGAGAAGTCAGCCCTATTACAACTAGTAAAAGCATAGGATATATTTGAAGTGGTCACAGATGTTGAGGCAATGCCTGATGAGCTCAGTGAGGCACTAAAGGTGTCAATATGAGGAGGCATGATCTCCCTCAGATGGGAGACAAACTCCACGAATCTTTGATTCGAGGCAATGGCAGGAGCAACAAGTGTCTCACCCTGCTTAGCAACACGGGTAGACGCCATAAAGATATGCTTAGAATAACACGTGTCCTCATAATGACTAGGGCGACGACAATAGATACACGACTGACGTGGGTGGGCACCGCCTTTGCCCCTAGCACCGCGACCTCCGAACTGCGATCCTCCTCCTCTGCCACGAGATGCATCCATGGCTGAGGAGGTCTGGAAGGTGATTTCTTTAGAAACTGTGATTCTGCTAAGTATGGGGTATGCTTCATCCATAGGAGGAATGGTAGCATCTACAAGTAACTGTAATCGTGTAATATCATACTTAGGATCAAGGGCTACTAAGAAGACCCAACCATAATGGCGTTCCTGTACGCCTGTTGTTGCTCTGGTATCGCTGTAAGAGGCATGAAGCTGTGCAGCTTCTTGAACATGCCTCAAAGAGATGTATATAGAGTATGGGGAGGACAACCATTTTGCTTGAATGTGAAGATGTCATACTGGAGCTGCAGGATCGTCGTCTCATTCCTCGCCTAAGAGTAGGTGGTCGCGGGGATGTCCCATATTACCTTAACGATGGACTGATTCAGGATGTTATAGGCTATCACCACAGCCAAAGTACCGGATGACCACACACACACGTACGCGTCATCTGCCCCCCAAGAGGCATTAGCCCCAATCTTGCCGATCAACTCCTCCTATGTGAGGATATGCTTTTTCCTATTGGACTGTATAAAGCTCATGGACTGCATGGCCTGCAAGTCGTAGTTGGACCCTTCCATCTTGACAATGGGCGTTAGACCCCTGAAGGCGCCCAAAGATGCGATGTCAGCCTTGTTCTCTGACATGATGCTGGACACCAAGATTAGGGATGTAGATCGGATCAAGTGTGTGTACTCGAACATATAGGGAAGCGATTGCGTGTACAGACTCATGACACAAGGCCCACAACCGTTCCTATCAGCCAAGATCGTGCCTAGGGTACGCGGATGTAGTGAGAGGTATGATTTTACAGAAAAATCCCCAAAATCATATTGTTTGGAGACCTTTTAGGGAGTGAAAAACCAAAATCAGGCCATTAGAGACGACGTGGGGCTGCTAGGGGCAGGGGTGTGCATGGAGCGGATACCCGGTCCGTTTAATCGTGCCCTGCTCCGATCCATTGTTAGCGTGTCATAAACCAACCCAATCCTATTCAACGAGTACCCAGATCGAATGGTTACCTGCTTATTTGAATGGATAGTGGATACTCACGGGTACTCACGTGCTATCATTTTCTTTCTATTTCGAGATATTATTCACGATAAATTTCCGAAGTACACATAATTTTTTCTCTGATAATTAGTTGTCATGGCATACATTAATGCCAATTATCCACGATACATTGATATTTTTTTTCAAAACTTCGCAGCTATAAAAACTTGCACAAATCTCGCGCAACAAGTTCTTCCGTATAAGCTTGCGATCCATGGTCGACGAGCTATAATTACTTGCAAAAAATATGCAGAAACACAAAACAAAAAACTCAAACATATACAAAACTATTGTTTTTTACCATCACTTAAATTGTGTTCAACTAAAAATACTCCACACATTCAGCTAATTGGTGATGAATTCGTGCGATCACTGGATGTGTTTAGAACTATTGAACATCCCGGTCTTTGCGACTTTCAACGATTCAGGCATTCCGAACACGTTCTGGAACCTCAACATTTCATGATGCCACCGTGCATCTGGCAGTGCTCTGCACCATGAACAACACCCACGACTTGTGCCCAGTGAGCTCGACGACCTTCGCCATCGACGGGTATTTCCATAGCGTCAACTGGTTTTGTGTGAACCGTGCAAGCTCAACAACTCCATGTCATTCTTGTTTCAATGCAACGTACACCCCTTCGAACCAGTGTCGAAGGAGTTCATGCACGCTCCGGTGTACGTGTCCCATAATTTGATGCATCGATCTCTCCCACCGATGCTAGAGGGCAACAAGTTGCTGTAGAACATGCACCATGCCAGTGTCTTGATGATCGTCTTGTGGTCGTCCAGCTGGTGCAACCATTGACTCTGCCCAGTGGAATTTTGCGAAGATGTGATGAGGTCCCATATGTGGAGGTGATTATCATTGTCGTCGCTCTCCAATTGCTGTCCATTGCCGGACTACTTCAACTCGCAGACCTGCAAGTGGCCTCTATACTGATGTGTAACGTGCGATCGGATACACATGTCGTTGTTCACTATCATGTTGTCCATCCATCCAACGGTCACGATGTGTTTGTTCGAAGAGAGCGAAGAGACATCAACGGTGAGAACATCGTCCAGGTTGGAAGGGTAAGGAGATGGGTAGACCTATATGCATTGTTTGGATTAGAGGAGCGATGAGAGATGATTCGATCCATGGGTATCCGTGGACCAAAGGATTGGAGGCAAATATGTCATGGGTAAAAGAGGGTTGGGTACCCGATCCGATGTGATTTGCCGGGTACAAATTGGTTTAGGGTCGACCAGTATGGATCGGGTCAGGTACCGATCCAAACCAAAACCATGCACGCCCCTAGCTAGGGGCCCCACTGGCTAGTTGGCAGGCATTGGATGACCGTTGGCATTGCCAGCGGTGCTGGGACAACCTCATGGTGAGTTGCAGCATCATGGAAGCTCACTGCGTGACTGGGAGGCCCTTGCTTAGCCGTTAGAACAACCCTACAAGGAGTTGCGAGTATGCAGGGCAGTGCTCTGTGGTAGTTGTGCTCGTGGGAGGCAACGCGCAGGGGCGGTGTCGCACGTGTGGGCGATGGAGGCAGGCAAGTGGAGGGAGGGGGATCTCGGGCACAAGCTCCGGTCTAGGATCGCCGCTCTGATACCATGTGGAGAGAAAATATAGAAATTGAGTTATCAAGAGGCCATGGAGTTCTCGTATATAGAGAGAACTCACGTTGGGCAAATTACATAATGGAGACAAAAGCAGGCATCCAAACCCCGTCACCTAGATGTTAAAGACACACGCCTCCTTATTCGTAGCCAAGGCATAAAGACGTGGAAACTGAGAGGAAAAGGTCCCAATGCCCATCTGTCGTTCCAGAAAGAGAAATCACATATGTTTCTGAGCACCTGTCGAAATAGCCCATGTTGATCGGACATGACCGTACGTATACCCTTCCAAAAAAAGCTGTCTCATTCTCGGAGGACGAAGGTCCATCGAACTCTGCAATGTGATGTTGTATAGCTGGCGGATAAGTCTACATCAAGTGTCATCCTCATTACCACAGATTCTCGCAACCCACTTCATAAGCAGAGCACGATTCATCTCATCCAGCCTCGGAACGCCAACCCCTCGACAAGAGTAATAGTCTCCTAGTCAACAAGATGCAAACCACATTTTGATTGACTCGTCTTCCCTCAAAGAATCTTCTCATTATAATCTCCATTCTTTGACGAACGCCCACAAGAAGCAATCTGAATGACACAAAAAAGAGCACAAGAATTGCAATCAATATCACCTTCACTAGAACCAAACACCCACCTCGGGATAATAAAGAGCCCTTCCACCCATCAAACTTCATCTCCAATTTCTCTACTATACGCATCCAATCTGACATGTGATTACGTCCATTTCTCAGTGGCAACCCAATGTAGTGGATGAGCATGCCAACTCCCTTTCACAAGCAGCGTCCTCTTCCGCTGACATTCCAAAAGGGATCAAGCTAGACTTGTCTTCATTTTTCACCAGCACTGAGAGCTCCCCAAAAATCTCAACCACCACCGCCATGCCCCTCACCTTCTCCAACCCCTTCTACGAAGAAAATGTCATCATCTGTATAATTGGAGCACATGTATGGAAATGCCCCCGAAGAGAAGCCTGTCGAGATATCACTGGCCAGTGGCCACCACCTGATTCACCATCCTCGAGAGCACGTCAACAACCACCACAAAAAGAAGGGGCGCCAAAGGACACCCCTGCCTAACTCTTCTCTGAGGTTGAAAGAAAGCCCCTTTAGGTCGTCCGTTCACCAAAATCGAGTAAGAGGCAGTAGTGTTGCAACTGTTCATCCAAGATATCCATAGCTTTGGGAAACCTCTTCTAGCCAGGACTGGCCATAAGAAGCGTCAATCCATGTTATCGTAAGCCTTCGTGAAGTCGACCTTCCACAAAACTCCGTTAGCGTGTCTCTTGTGCAGTTAGCAATAATCTTTTTTTTAAAGAAAAATTAGCAACAATCTTTGATTCCACGACCAAACTATCACCAATATATCTTCCTGCAATGAACATCGACTGGAGCGGTGACATCAAATCCTCCAAGACATTGCCGAGTCTCTCAGCAAGGACCTTTACGATGATTAGGTAGATTGCATTCAAAAGAGCAATGGGTAAAAAATCCTTTGCTCTCTCCGAGGCCTCCTTCGATGTAGGAAAATGAGTGCTCTATTAATTATATCAAAATCAACATTTTCCCCTGACCAAACTCCTCAAGCACAGCAAAAACATCATCCCCCACAATTTCCCAAAACTCGTCAAAGAAGAAAACATAAACCATTGGGGTCCGACGCCTTGTCTACATTCAGTTCTGACATTGCCTACTTCATCTCCTCCTTGAAAACCAATCTAACAAGGCAGGCACAATGCTCACGAGAGAGGCTAGAGGTGCATGTCCCTGCCCATGTCCACCTTCTAGGCTTCACTCTTCGCGACATATTACAAAAATAGTTCACCAAGGCTCTCCCGATCTCCGTCTTCTCCTCCACCCTTGAGTCTCCAACTAGCACTGACCGAATAAAATAACATCTCCTCTCGCTGGCCATAGCATGAAAGATTATGGTGTTAGCATCCCCCTCTTCAATCCATCTATGCATGGATCTCTGCATCCATCCCACCGCTCTCTTCCTATCCTCCTCCTCCACAATCCTCATCTGCTTCATCTCTCCTGCAATTCGTCTACTATCAGGACTCTGCAGTCCTCCTCCTTATCCAACCTCTCCACCACAACCTCCAAGCGCGACCTGTTCGTTAGACGTGCTTCCCCTACCTCTATTTTGAAAGCACACAACCTCTTCCATAAATTGTTCAACTTCTGAACCAATCTAGTCATTGCTGACCCTAGCCTCTCCACAGATCTCCATTGTATCATGACAAGATCTTTGAAGCTCTGCTCCAGAAGCCAAGCTAAGAGTTCCAGACCATAGGGATGTGATCAGATCTGGATCTCAGACGGTATGGAACACCACACAAAGGAAAAGCCTACAACATCTTGTATGAAACAAAAAACCAGTCTACTCTGGAGCGTAAGCCATCGTTTCTCCATGTGTAACAGACGTTTGACTCATCAAGCACATCAAGCTGTAGTCACCAATCAACTCAATAAAATTGTATGAGTCCGGATCCTGTCTACCCCTCATACCGGGTCAATCAGAGGAGAAGATGGTGACATTAAAGTCATCGCCCACTAAGTATGCAACCTCATGGAAAGATTCCCTCGCCTCCTGGTGCTCCGTCCAGAGTTCCCCACACATAACGTGATCATAGACCCGTAAGCAGGACATTGGAAGAATAGACCCAAGCCGCTTATCCGTAAGTTCAATCGCATGGAAGAATCTTCACGACCTCTCCGATAAAACACCAAATAGGTCGTCGTTCCATGCAATGATAGTCCCTCTCGCACCGCTGGCAACATCCGGTGCAGAATAACTAGGCATACATCTCAGACCAAGTGACTTCCACAACACATCGGTCCAACCACTCATTTTATTTTCCGAAGCAATAAAATATCACCATGCCAAGCATCAACCAAGGATCTGACATCTCTTCTATTTTCTGGATCCCCCAAACCCGTCACATTCCATGATGTTAAGATACTTGTTATATTTCTTATCTTTTATGTATTTTCTATTTTTTGTATTATGACTCTTATCAATGCAATTTGCCCAACATATTACTCTCTTATATATAAGAACCGTAGGGTCTCATGAATAATCAAGTTATCATTTTCTCTTAACTTGGTATCGGTGCGACGATCCTAGACAGGAGTTCCCGTATCCCACCCGTGCCCTATCCTCTATCTGCCGCCCCCTCTTCACGTGCCATCGCCACCGCCGGAGCCTTCTACACGACTCCAGATCCTGCTACAGGCCACAACACGACCCTCTAGTCACTGCAACGACCCCTAACGTGGCTCCCAACCGTCGCCAAGGCCCCTAGCTGGGACTCCAGTCCGTCATTAGCCCTCCCTGATGGCCGCCACTTGTTGCTGCACATCCCAGCAGCCCCCAATGCAGCTCCTAGATGTCGTCAAGGCACCTTGGTGGGCCTCCAGGCTACCGCTGACCCTCCCCGGTGGTCGCCACGTGCTGTTGTACATCCCAACAGCCTCCCCACGTGGTTCATTTCTGGTCTGATTTTGATCGAAAAACTTGATTTCATACCTATAAGTCACATTTTCCGGCCCTAGCGCAGCTCGAGGAGTGGGAGGATGGTTGTGTGAGTCTACACGTACAATCAATTGTTAGAAAATATGAAGCGGAAGCGAAAACATGGAACAAGATAAAGAAAATAAAGAACAACGGGATTTTATGTGGAACCCTACTTCGTGAGGAGCGGGATGAAACCACGGGAGAAGCCCTCAAAGGGGCATATGCTTCATTGCTTTTTCTCATCTGATACAGGAGGCCTGGGGCTCCTTATATAGCCTCCACAGGGCCTCCAAGTCCCGCAACTGGATGATGTGGGACAAAACTGTTGGATGGGGTAAATGGATCCTGGAGGGATCCATTTACCCATCTCCCTCACAACTGACGCTTACATCAAATACTCCAACACTCCCCCTCAAGCTGGAGCATGCAATGCTCAGCTTGGACAAACAGAAAGAAACCCAACTCAACGCTACAGGACACTATGGATAATATCAACCCAACGCGCACATTGCTGCAGTCGAGGACGTTGCTTCTCATGCCGTGCAGGTGAGGAGGACGAACGGGCTGGAGTGTGAGTCTGCTGAATCTCCTCGTTGGAGAGCATGTGCTCTGAACTGCGCCTGTCAGAGTCACTGCAACTGAAATGAGTCTCCTCGTCGGAGTACTCTGGCCCGCCACAACATGTGGACAACTGCTCCATCTCTGAAAAGGGCCAAACTGAATAAGGGTCGTGGCTGTGCAATCCTCGTCGGAGTCCACGGTCGTTGGAGAATGGAGTCTGAAAATAGTCTCCTCGTCGGAGAACTGGGTCTCTCCCATCCGGCACATAGAATGGTGCACTACTCTGGTGTACCTATGACACCACATGAAAACCCTTGCCAATATGGCATAGGGAATGGTCCTCTGCTATGGAGTCCCTATGACTCACATGAAAACTCTGGCCGAAACAACAAGAATGGATGGGGACCACGACAAAAGATGGCATACATGTGCACATCTGAAAAGATTGCATACTCGTGCGTGCCTGAAACTGACTCGGAATCTGCCGTCGAGTCTGACTAACTGAACTGTAGAGTCTGATCATCTGGCTGGTCTGGATAATATCTGACATCTGAATCTGAACAATACCTGTGACTCTACATAATACTCCCCCTTTCTCCCATACTTGTCGGAAAATATGGACGTCGACCAAGTTGGGAGAAGACAAGATAATACAAAAATATGGGGAGAAAAATAAAACATCACTTTTCCGGCTTCCCTTGATTTTTTTTGTCTATTTTTTTGTTTTTTTAAATAGCCGTCACACCAATTTTTTTTAAATAGCCGTTGATATTTTTTCCCGCTTTGCATCATTTTTTTTCTTTTTTTTTCGCATACGATTTTTTTCAAATGTATGCTCCCCCCTTTTTTTTAAAGACATTTTTTTGTTATCTCTGCGCCAAGACAAATGTATGCACTCTGATACCAAGGGGGAGTGTTGACTGGAGGAGGGAGGCACGGAACTCGCCGCTCGCCTGTGATCTGAAAGCTCGCGTCGCTCGGGCCTTTGCCGCTTGCTGGGAAGGAGAGCGGCGCCGTGAGGGGGACTCGCCGCGGCCACCTGCAGATGTGCTTCAGCACCGCCTGCGCTGGAACCAGCTTGCGCGAAGGGTTGCACGCTGGAGCACAAAGGCTCGCACCGCCGATCGTCTGGAAGGTTGCAAGGTGCACCGCTGCGAGGCGATCAGGAGGATCGCCCCCCGCTTGGGCTTGATGTTGATGAAGAAGCACACGCTTGATGGAAGGGGCTTCGCGCGTGGGCTCGCACATGATACGGTTCTAGAGGTGTGCTCCTCGATCGAAGGATGCGGAAACACCGTTTCAGCCTGTAGGTGCCGCCGCTCCGCTTGGATGATGCGGAGGACAGTTATGCATATCGAGGGAAGCACTCTCGCGCTTGGAAGGAAGATGCGCCAGGAAGAGTTAAGGGATGACTCTGCCTTGAGACTTCGGCGCAGGGGCTGCCGCCCGGAGCACCGCATGGTGCTGCTTCTCGCGGAGAGGGCTGGATTCGATGGCTGTGCCATTTCACGAACACATATGGAGCGCAACCCAGGATGGAATCTCCCACGCTAGGGTTCCTGGAGATGCACCTTCTGGACTTGGAGATGGGAGCCACTTGCCCATGTGCCTTAGAGGATGATGGTGCGGAAGCAATGGCACCGCAATGGCCTTAGGGAACCAGATATGGATCTGGAACTGGAAGAATAGGATTCCAGAATATAATCCTGGTGGCCGCCGAGAAGATGAGAGCTTTGACGTCAGAAAATAGGGTTTCAAAAAATGAAACCCTAGAACATAAATCTAGCCGTAGAACAATTATGATATGAAAAGATCTCGAACACGAACAACAAATCTTCAATATAAACGAATCTCGAACATATTACAAACGAATATAAAATAAAACCCTCGAGAATCAACCCGCTTTGATACCATGTTAGAAAATAGGAAGCGGAAGCGAAAACATGGAACAAGATAATGAAAATAAAGAATAACGGGATTTTACGTGGAACCCTACTCCGTGAGGAGCGGGATGAAACCACGGGAGAAGCCCTCAAAGGGGCATATGCTTCATTGTTTTTCTCATCTGATACGGGAGGCCTGAGGCTCCTTATATAGCCTCCACAGGGCCTCCAAGTCCCACCACTGGACGATGTGGGACAAAACTGTTGGATGGTGTAAATGGATCCTGGAGGGATCCATTTACCCATCTCCCTCATAACTGACGCATTTTACGGCCAAATCTAATCACCCTGCACCGTGAGGAGCGGGATTTACTCCAACATCAATCCTTCATATGATTGTGTAGACTCGCTCAGATCGGTTTAGTTCCCAGTTGAGTTACGCTTTTCGATCGTTCTTCTATCATGTCAGGGAAAGGGTGATATCTTTTCTTTGTCTGGTGCCTTTAAGTGCCCGGCTCCCATCACAAAGATAGATGGGATCAACTATGAGTTGTGGACCATGCAGTTTCTCACCCTCATGCAGCACAACAATAAGGAGCACATTCTGACGAAATCGAAGCCGATGGATAAGACTGGGGACAATGCTTCGTGGAAGTAAGACGTCGCATATGCGCGTATTTGGCTCTCTGGGACCCTCACCACAGAGACAATCGATGATATTGCGAATCGGCCCACCACCAAAGCAATGTGGGATATTCTGGCATCTACTTATGCCCAAACGAAGAATATGGTCAACATTCTTCAGCTTCAGTTTGACATTTACATGGCTAAGCAGAATGGCCGTCCACTGCACATATTCTACTCTTCGCTTCATGGCATGTTCGAGAAGCTTCACAGCTTCATGCATATTACGACATCTACCGAGCAACATATGACATACATGAACTCCACGATGGTTGGGGCCTTTTTGGTTCCGCTTGACCCGAAGTATGATGTAGCACGAGCACAACTCCTTACTGGGGCGACCATACATCCCATGGAGGAGGCCTACTGTCCTCTCAACATGCTTCTTATTCCTCATACTGCCACTCCACAACTCTCTTCAGTGATGGCTGCTTCTCACGACATTGGAGGGTCTACCAAGTTCAAAGGTGTAGTCCCCGTGGCAAAGGTAGTTGACGCCAGCGTAGTCCTTGCACCCACTGTCATCGTCCAAGAGACTCAGAGGACACATGCTATATGAAGCATGGGTACCCCACATCTACTTGTGTGGCAGAACAGATCGAGCCTTCAGATACTCCAGCTTCCCAAGCAGATCCACGCCTGGATGATATTGTCTCTCTTATACGAGAGATCATGACTCCGATGATCGGCACCAAAACTACAGGATCCACAGATACTGCAGCCGCAACCAGAGCCTCCTCGAGCTCCTCAGGTATTGCTTGCACTCCTACTAGTAGTAGCAGCGTAGATATGATAGAGTGGATCTTGGACTCTGGTGCATCCTACCATCTGTGTGGAGACAGAGCCTAGTTCATGTCCTACAGGACTATACCTTCTGGCAGATGGGTTGTTATTGCTAATGGAGTCCACTTACCCATCGCAGGACAGGGGGAGGTGTATCTGATGCCATCCATGTACCTTCAGAATGTTTTATATGCCCCTGTTTTTCAGATGAACTTACTTTCTATTAGTTAGATTACTAAGGATCTGCATTGTCATGCCATTTTCGATATTTCGGCTCTTGTATTTCAGGTTATACTCACGTGCAGGGTGATTGGATTTGGCTGTGAGTAGCGGAGGCTCTATAGTCTGGTCCAGTTTCCTCATGTTGGTGCCTCCACTATTCCTACTGGACCAGTCTCACTGTACCTGTGGCACCTTCGTTTTGCCACCTTCCTCTGCAGAAGATTGTGTCATGTCCTCCAACATATCTCTACGCGATCTTCCTTTCAGTGCGAGGCTTGTTAGCTTGGTAAGCACTACTGTTCTTCCTTTCCATCTCGTCATAGTCGGAGCAGTTCTCAGTTGTTTGATCTCCTTCATTTAGATATTTGGGGTCCGAGTACTGTTCCTAATCACCAGTGACATCGTTTTTATTTGGTTGTTGTAAATGATTTTTCTAGACTTTCTTGGGTTTTCCTTTTGAAGAATAAGTCCGAGTATGTGTATGTTATCAAGTCATTCATTAATGAGATAAATAATATTTTTTCTGCCAATGTCAAATATCTGCGTTCTGATAATGCCTTAGAGTTTTACACCCTACAGTTTTTTGAGTTTCTCGGGTCTCTTGGCATTGTACACCAGACCTCGCGTACCCATACATCTCAGCAGAACGGTGTTGCTGAGCGTAAATACCGTCACTTACTTGATGTGACCATAACCTTGTTGATTCAAAGTCATACTCCTCACGCTTACTGGGGTGATGTTGTTCTCACTGCTTGCTACTTAGTGAACCACATGGCTTCCTTTGTTGGGAGAAAAGTTCCCTTTCTTGATTGCGTTTCCCAAGAAGGATCTATTCTCTCTCACACCTCGTGTGTTTGGATATGTAGTCTTTGTTCATGATTTTTCTCCTGGCCGTGACAAGCTCTCCCCCAGAGCTATCAAGTGTATTTTTGTTGGCTACTCTCGTACCCAAAAGGGTACCGTTGCTTTGATCCGCTTCGACGGAAATACTTTGCCAAATGCTGATGTTACAATTTTGAGTCTGTCACGTATTTCTCTCCTACAGGTGACAGACTGGCCCCATCAGATTCTGATGACAAGATCTATATGCCACCACCTCTTACAGTCCTACCACCACCTACGCCACCACCACTGCCATCCCCTGTACCTACTTTTGCTCCACCTGCTCTTCTGGCTGCCCTTGGACCACCGCCTACATTGACTCAGTTTTTGCCACATATGTTTACTCGCAGGTCTCGCGCTCTTCCCTGCTCTCAGGTCTTCCCCATCACCCAACACGCCTCAGGTATGTAATGAGCACATTGTTTCTAATGATGGTACTGATGAGTTGTCTGTGCAGCAGGAGTCACTACAGAATGAGTAGATACCCTCTCAGGAGGGAAACTCACAGGTTCATGATAAGGAAAATGATCTTGATGTGCCGATTACTCTACGAAAGTAGAGACGTACGTGTGCTACACATCCTCTTGTACTTCATGTTTCCTTGAGCAGACTTTTAGAGGATTTCAGAAGATTTACTTGACACTATCAGTCGTGGAAATACCATGGACATATCAGGAGGCTAATCAGGACAATCAATGGCATCTAGCCAAGGAGGAGGAGATGGACACGTTACAGTCGCGCGACACTTGGAGTCTTGTTTCAACTCCAGTTGATGCATCCACTGTTGGGTGCAAGTGGGTGTTCACTTTGAAGCACTGTGCATATGACAATGTGGATCGCTACAAAGCAAGACTTGTGGCACATGGGTTCACCCAGACATATGGGGTGGACTATCATGATACTTTTTCTCCAGTTGCCAAACATTCTACTATGCGTATCCTGCTGTCTGTTGCTGTGACACAAGATTGGCCCCTCTATCATTTTGATGAAGAATGCTTTTCTATATGGTCGTTTACATGAGGAGATCTATATGCAACAACCACCTGGGTTCGTTGCTGAGGGGGAGTGTCAGAAGCAGGCTACACAAAGCTATTTATGGCCTTAAGCAGAGTCCAAAATCATGGTCACAGAAGCTCTCGATCTTGATAGAGCCAACGGGGGTTTGTGCGATCGGCTGCCGATCACTCTCTGGTTGTGCACGAGACTCAAAGAGGTACAATTGTCATTCTTGTCTATGTTGATGATATCTTTGTTACAGGATGACATGCAATGCATTCAGGTTGTGACGGATTTCTTAGGTCAATAGTTTGTGACCAAGGACCTTGTTAGTTTACGCTACTTCCTTGGACTGAAGTTTTCCAAGAACCAACAAGGTCTTGTGATGACCCAGATGAAGTATGCTACATATCTTCTTTCTAAGACATGCATGGCAGATTGCATACCTGCCACTACCTCCTATGGACCAGAGCATGAAACTCTACGATGTTGACACTGAGGAGGTTGACAAGAGGAGGTATATGGAGCTTGTTGGCAAGCTCATGTATGTGATCATTACCAGGCTAGATATATCCTTTGTTGTGAGCAAAGTGAGTCATTTTATGGAGCAACCCAGGCAAGCATATATGGATGCAATCCATATGATACTGAGGTATTCGAAGGCCCCACCTGGCACCGGTCTTCTTTTCAACAGATGTACATCTCTTGCCATTACAGCTTGTGCAGATGCAAATTATGCTGGGTGTCCCAATGACAGGAAGTCTATTTCAGGCTTCACAGTGTTCATAGGGAATTCCCTGGTGCCTTGGAAGAGCAAGAAGCAGACAATGGTTGCCGGATCTAGTGTTGGTCAGAATAGAAAGCTATGGCACAGGATGACACATAGATGATGTGCGTCAGATATGTTCTTACTGACCTGGCAGTTGAGGTGCCTCTTGCCATGCACCTCCAATGCGACAACCAGGCTGCGCTTTTCATCGCTAACAACCCAACTTTCCATGAGAAGACCAAGCATATAGAGGTGGACCGTCACTACACTCGAGATATGATACAGAAGGGTTTCATTTCTACTACTCATGTTAGCTCATGAGATCAGACAATAGATGCACTTACCAAGGCTCTAGCCAGAGGGCCTTACCAAAGATGCTATTCCAAGCTAAACATGATAGATATCTATGCTCCATCTTGAAGGGGAGTGTTGAGATATTTGTTATATTTCTTATTTTTTTTGTATTTTCTATTTTGTCTGTCTTATCTATGTAATTTCCCAACATACTACTCTCATATATAAGAGAACCCTAGGGTCTGATGAGTAATCAAGTTATCATTTTCTCCCAACACATGATATAATCTGCATTTAACAACCAACTTTCTCATGATGGCAGCGTTTCAAATTTCACGAAATTTCATCAAAATTTTGATTTTGACACTCTACCGAGACTGAAATCTCGATATGGACACTTCCTTCACAAATCTAGGTCGATTTTGGCCGAAATTGGCGAAATTTCGTCGAAATTTTGAATTTGTTTTGTTTTTTCACCATCTCGAAACGAAATTGAAATCGAGATTAAAAACCTTGCCTGACGGTTGGAATCACACATGAATACATGTTTGCACGTATGTCAGGGTTCAGACTTGCTATCCATGGTTGATGGGTCTTGCAACCTTGACTCAAGGATATAAAATTAAAAGCCCGTCTCATGAGAGGGTACTCCTTGCCAAGATGATTTGGGAATATTTGAAGATGTATGCATGTTATCTAATCGACATCTTTACCAAATCCATGCCAAATAATGATCCATTCTTTGATGGCATCGAGCGTCAAAATTGTCGAAAAACTTCTGTACTTGGTCATTACTATTTTTTTATTTAGTGACCTGCTGAACTTATGAAGAAGGCTCGTCATAAACACTAGATTTTTTTGAATTATTACGTATAGAAAACAGGTTCTTGGCAAAGGCCTTTACTTTAAGAACAATGGTCATTTAATCATGGAAGGCCATATCGCGATATATCGACGATATATCATTATCGACAAATGATCGATATATCGCTCATATGGTCGATATTTGACCCTGGAAGGGCATTTTCTTCACGAATTCGATATCAGCGATATGGCGTCGATATATCGTCGATATATCGATGATATATCGTATTGACACAGTACTGATATCGATACCGATACCGATATGACCTTCCATGCATTTAGGCATATATGCTTTACTCTTACTCTTAGACTTATTATGCTAGTTCCGTTGAAGACGTGCTCTAATACTACTGTGAAGAAGAGAGACAGAATGGGATATCTATTCCATAGGGCTAGGGTCTCTTATAGAGAGAGAGAAAACCCTAGAGAGTACAAGAGAAAAAATACATAAATACCCCTGAGGGGTTACGGAGCCCGAAGGGTTAAAGGTTACGGAACCCAAAGGGTTAAGGGTTACGGAACCCGAAAGGTTACAAATATAATTGTAATATAATAATTCTAACACCCCCCCCTCAAGTTGGAGCATATCTGTCGATCATGTCCAACTTGGATACTAAGTACATTAGGCGCTTCCTTGGAAGAGCCTTTGTGAGGATGTCTGCAAGTTGAAGTTCAGTGGAGATGTGTGGAGTGCTGATTCGTCCTTCTCGTACTGCATCACGAATAAAATGGCAATCAACTTCAATGTGTTTTATCTGCTCATGGAAAACTGGATTGGTGGCGATGTACGCGGCAGACTTGTTGTCGCAATATAAGGGTACAGGAGTGGCGACTGACATGCCAAGTTCTATTAGGAGAGAAACAAGCCATGTGATCTCACATGTGGCCTGAGCCATTGCCTTGTATTCTGCTTCCGACTAGATCTGGATACCACTGTTTGCTTCTTGCTTCGCCAAGTAACAAGGTTATCCCCAACAAACATGGCGTATCCTGTAGTAGATCGGCAGTCCTCAGGAGAGCTAGCATAGTCAGAATCTGTATAGGCGTAGATATTAGTGTGTCCATTCACCCCATAGAAAAGTCCACGTCCGGGAGATTCCTTCAAATATCGAAGGATCAGAAGAATTTCCTGCTAGTGACTGTAAAGAGGCTTCTCCATATACTGACTGGCTCTGCTCACAGCATATGATATATCTGGCCTAGTAACAGTGAGATAGAGTAATTTTCCCACTAAGCTTCTGTATCGTGTTGCATCCTCAAATGCTGGATCAGTAGATGTTGAATATTTTCTCACTTCTGCAGGGATGCCAGATGGCTTGCATCCAAGAAGTCCTGCCTCAGTCAGAACATCGAGGCAATACTTTCTCTGTGAAAGATGGAGCCCCTCTGTAGTGCGTATTACTTCGATGCCAAGAAAATAACGAAGTTGGCCGAGATCTTTCGTGACAAAGACCTTCTGGAGGAAGGCCAAGGTCTCCTGAATACCATCTACATCATCTCCTGTGATAACCATATCATCAACATAGACAACAAGGATGATCGTGCCAGTAGACCGTCGTCTAACAAAGACAGAGTAGTCAGATGTTGTCCTCTGAAAACCAAGTGTGTTGATCTCCATAGTGAGCCTGTCAAACGATGCCCTTGGGCTCTGCTTTAGGCCATAAATGGCCTTGCGTAGTCGACATACATGCTCCCCCTCGACTACATACCCCGACGGTTGCATCATGTAGACCTCCTCCTCAAGATCACCATAAAGAAAGGCGTTCTTCACATCAAGTTGATAAATGGGCCAAGCCTTGTTGGCAGCAACAGAAAGAATGGTATGTATCGACCCCATTCTGGCAACAGGCGAGAAGGTCTCAAAATAATCAACTCCAAAGGTTTGTGTAAAACCTTTGGCAACAAGTCTGACTTTCAACTTGTCAATAGAACCATCAGGCGGCTGTTTGGTCGTGAAGACCTATCGACATGCCACAGGGCGAACTCCCGGGGGGCACGGCACACGATCCCACGTACCCCGGGAGGTAAGTGCATCCATCTCCTCATCCATGGCCTGTCGCCAACCTTGATCTTGCATTGCATTGACATGATCTCTTGGAACGGTAATAGCATTAAGAGCATCCGCAAATCTCTTGTCACAACTAGATAAACCATCCGTAGAAGTAAAATGTGACATGGGGTGATACGTACATTTCCTTTTTTGCTTACGTAGAGCTATAGGAAGCTCCCCAAGTACATCCGAGACAACAGTGGTGGGAGCACTCAAAGTGGTCATATCATCCTGCGTAAAAGGGACAGGTAAAGGTACAGACACTGGTGTAGAAGGTATAGAAGTATGCTGGCGAGTATAGACGATTGGTGGAGGGAGGTCCAGAGGAATGTTACATACAGTTTGTGTAAAATAACTTGTTTGCTCAAAGAAGGTGACATCGGCAGATACATAGTATCGACGTCCAACAGGATCATAGCAGCGATAGCCTTTCTGGGTACGAGAGTACCCAAGAAAGACGCATTTGATGGCACGAGAGGATAATTTGTCACCTGCATGAAAGTTATGAACAAAGGCAATACAACCAAAAATTCGCAGAGGTATAGGAAAATGAGACTCGGTGGGATAAAATAAGGAAAATGGAGTCGCCCCTTTGAGAACTGATGAAGGAACACAGTTGATGAGATACACTGCAGTAAGGATAACATCTCCCCAATATTGTTTAGGAACACTCATTTGACTAAGAAGAGATCTGGCAACATTTAGCAAGTGTCGGAGTTTCCTCTCAGCTATACCATTCTGTTGTGAGGTATATGGACATGATGTTTGGTGAACAGTTCCCTGGGATGCAAAGAAAGAGGTCAAGTCATGTTGGGTTAACTCAAGAGCATTGTCGGTACGAATGATCTTAACAATGCTAGAAAAGTAAGTTTTAACATATTGAAAGAAATTTCTGACAATCTGATTAATCTCCGAACGCTCCTCTATTAGATAGACCCAAGAAGATCGGCTATAATCATCAACAAAAACTATAAAGTAGCGATGACCACTTAATGTGCGGATCGGACAAGGTCCCCAAACATCACAGTGAACAAGATGAAAAGCAACAGCACTACGGGACTCAGTACGAACAGGAAATGAAGTTCTATGGTGTTTCCCGAACTCACATGCCTCGCACTGAAAGGGCTTCAGAGCAGAGAGTTCAAGAAACATCATGAATATGACCTTGGCAGAGGGATGTCCAAGGCGCCGATGCCATAGGAGTGGATCTTCGGAGATAGATGCAACACCAATAAAATTGGAGTCTGAGGGTATGTCAAGGTAATATAGTCCATTCTTCTCATGACCCCCACCAAAAATCTGCCTTGTCCGAATGTCCTAAAAATAACAACAAGACTCATCAAATATCACACGATAATGAAACTCAACACAAAGCTTGTGAACTGACAACAAGCTAAGAGGAAAATCAGGAGCACAGTGAACCCCCGAAAGTCAGAGTTTGGAAGAGAATTCCATAGTTCCGACAATAGTAATCTGTGATTGAGTCCCTTTAGCGACTCGAACTGACTTCACAGAGGTAGATGGTATGGAAGAGGTGAGCAGACTACCTTCTCCAGTGAGATGAGTAGAGGCGCCGGAATCAATAATCCAAGCTGGAGTAGAAGTGATAGCAAAGTTGGCTATTGTACCTGAAGGAGTGGCCAGAGCAGCAACTGCAGTGTTACTGGTGGTGGTAGGCCCTGTAGTCTGAAGGATCTGCATTAGCGGGAGTAATCTGCATCATTAAGATGAACAATCTTGCCACTGGAGGTAGGCGATGCTTCTTCCACATCATAGGCATCCTCATAAGCATTATTGGTGTGATAAGAAGCTATGCCAAACTTCTACCAGTATCGTTTCAGCCGGGTGGTTCCACCTGCCACAGTGAGTGCATGGGGCAGTAGAGTCTCGCCCACGACTACGACCAAAGTCACGGCCTCGTCCAGATTCTCGTCCACGACCACGACTTGGATCGCGACCGCGTCCTCCTCGCAAGCCGTATCTGTCTCCTTGCCCAGATGAGGCGATGTGTGCAAAGTTCTCTGTTGAAGGTAAGACAGGAGGCCGGACAACGGATGTCTCGAGCTCCTCAAGTCGGCCAAAGATGGCCTTCATTGTTGGCAGTGTGTCTGATATAAGAAATTGCTCCTTCGCTGCATGGTACCTAGAATGCAGGCCATCAAGGAAGCGGTATACCTGCCAGTCAGAACGCTCTTGTATCTGTTTGGTGCAACATGAGGGCTGGAATATTGCAAGCTCCTTATACATACTGGATAGATGCCTGTAGTACTCGATGAGGGTGGAATCACCCTGAGATGCCGACCCGATTCGCCTGTAAATATTTGCAAGGCATGACTTCATCTTCTTCTGGGAGTATGTTTGCTCGAGATCCTCCCACATTTCCTTGGCCGTATTGTTGTAAAGAAGATTTGAGGCAATATGAGCCTCAATACTGTTGGTCATCCAGTTGATAACCAAATAGTTATCAGTCTGCCAGTTTTGTACTCTTTGTCCTTTTCATCTAAAGGATCTTTAGTCAAAATGTAAAGTTTCCTCTGATCACCAATGAACACCATAAAAGATCGAGACCAGAGCACGTAATTTTCTGTGCCCTTGAGTTTGATAGTAGTGCCTTGTGCCATAATATTTGTGGCCAAGGGCTTTGTCTCGGTAGAAGAAGGCGCCATGGTGGTCTTAAAGTAGAAAGATGATCCTGTGATCAACTAAGGATGCATATAAGAGCTAAAAATGCCCTAAAACTCACGTTTGCCCTTGACGAAGGGCTGAAAAACCCCCAATGGACAGCATATCTGGATTCTTGGAAGCGATCCGTGATGAGTTTTGGATCTCCAAAGAGTCTTACGGTACCCGTGGAGGATAGCTGTGGGGCTGACGACCTTCGTAGGAGGTCCTGAAAGCGCTGGGTAGCGCTAGCGGGAGGGCTGCTGCACTGGAGGCGATTGGAGGGCCTTGCACGGGGCTCTAATTCAGGGAAGAGGGCTCGCGCAAGCTTTTGCGAGGCTTGAAGGTGGCGGTAAGGATTTTTAGATCAGAACCCCGGTCTGGAACCGTTGCTCTGATACCATGTGAAGAAGAGAGACAGAATGTGATATCTATTCCATAGGGCTAGGGTCTCTTATATAGAGAGAAAACCCTAGAGAGTACAAGAGGAAAAATACATAAATACCCCTGAGTGGTTACGGAACCCGAAAGGTTAAGGGTTACAGAACCCGAAAGGTTACAAATATAATTTTAATATAATAATTTTAACAACTACTTTTGCCACCTTAGGGAGTAATTTGGTGACATGACGCAACAAGTTCATCATGGGTATTTTTTCTCATAGTTGATCTTGGCATCGAAATTGCTTTTCCTATTTCGATATACCGTGACAATGATAGTTTACATTTAATCCAACCTGATAATCCATTCAAAAAAGGGTATAGATGTTGGTTTCACTTTAATCCTAATTCGGTCACTGAAGGTAAGATGACCACCCCTTGTTTCCTCATGTGTTTCATTTGGCTGAAAAGCTTAAAAAAATGAGGTGCTTCAAGGCGGTTTCCCTCGTGGTTGAGATGAGATGTAATACTTTGTTTTTAGAAAATGAAGTCAAATTCTAAAAAAAAAGATATCAATTGTATTGAATTATATGATAACCACATTTTCATGAAATTTTACACCATTAAAAGGTGAGCATTGAGCAATGATAGCATTAAGGAATAAGTGCTTGGCATCAGGCTTCATAAACAATTGAAAAAGGATTAAAATAGGCCAACCAGTATATGTTGCACACATTAAACAACACCATATAGTAAACTATTTATAAACTAGAGATGGGTAATTGGATCCCTCCAGGGTTCAATTACCACATCCACATGTTTAGTCCCATATCTACTGTTAGTGGGACTCCGGTCAGCTAGTGGGGCTATATAATAAGCCCTACACATTGTATCATATGAAAGAGAAAAGTGAATAAAAAGTGCATGCCCTTTGAAGCGTTCTCCCGTGGTTTCATCCCGCTCCTCGCGGAGTAGAGTTTCACGTTAAATCCCGATGTTCTTCATGTTTATTTTATTTCTTTGATATTACACTTCAGCATTGTCGATTTCTAACATGGTATCAGAGCGGGTTCGATTCTCGAGGTTTTATTATATGTTCAAGATTATATTCAAGATTTATTGTATGTTCATGTTTTGGTTGAGATTCTCAAGTATTCGTCAGTTTCAAGTTCAAGTTATAGGGTTCAATTTCTGGAACCTTAGTTTTGTCCAACAATCAGTCACGCGATTCCAACGAGTTTTAGAAATTCTAAGGTCTCTATAACCCTAGAAAACTGTGATTCCAGCAAAGGCTTTGCCATAAAGGTATGATTGAAGTTGAAGGTGTGATCTCTTGTTGCATGTATTGAGCATACACTTGCGACGATTCCAACTTGGAGTCTCTAGTGACTCCTATAGTGTGAAATCTGAGTAGAAGAAGAAGATACACAAGGTTCTGCAAATTTCCCCTCCAAGATCCAAGCCACATCACCTTTTGCAACCGTCGCGCAAGTTTCCAACTCCAAGCTCTTTGTCGTAAGATCTAGGAGATCAATGCCATCAATCACCCCACCACCAACTGCAGATCTTCTGCGTCTCCAAGTGCGGGCTTCCCTCTGGGCAACGTCATTCCTCATTTTTGCTCTTCGATCGAGCGACGTCAGAAGCCCCCATCTCCAAGACAAGCGGTGTGTCGGCCATTGATCGATTTACGGTTGAGTTCAACCAACATCGGGAGATCCGACTCCTGCTTGCGCAAGCATGCGCCCTCCCAACTCTAGGCGACGATCGATTTCCCTTGTGTCGCCTCCTCCCTGTAGGCTCCGGCAAGTAACATCCCAGGCGACGCATCAGGGGTTGCTCTTCCTTCTCGACAACAACAAGCCCCCTTCCGATCACGATTTCCATGCACCCATGACGACACCTTTATGTCCTTCCTCCAACGGGCAGCGACTCCATCAGAGGATTCCCGCGATGGGAACCCTAATCTTTATGCCTTGAGAAAAAGGGGTTCGATGACCCTTTAATAAAAAAAGAAAGGGGGCTGCTTTGCTGTAAAAAAAGGAGGGAGAGTAGCTGCGTTTTTTAAGCCCAAATTGGGCTGAATTGTATTTTTGCCCCAAGTTTGGCTATGAGTTTTGAAGGGGGGAGGGTGCGTACAAAAAAGGGAGACAGATAAAAAAAGAAGCCGTACAAAAAAAGAGTAACCGACGAGAAAAAGGAAAAAAATAGCCAACAAAAGGGGGAGAAACGACTATAAATAAATTGATTTGTGCAAAAAAAGAAGGAAATAGCCGTTAAAAAAATCTTTCGATATTGTTTCTCCCCATAGTCAGATCTTCTCCCAACTTAGTCGATATCATCTATTCCAACCAGTATGGGAGAAGTAAGGGGGAGGGTTATGTAGAGTTCTATAGATTGTTCGGAAACATAGTCTACAAGGTCAGATTCAGACTCTCCAGTTCTGCAGATTTAGGCTCTACAGTTCATATTCAGACTCTACATTCAGATTGGTTTCAGAGTCTTCGATTCGATTGCAGATCTGCGATCATTATTTGAGAGATCCCCATCTTTGATTTGGACTTAGAGTTTTCTTGTGATCCATAGGGACTCTGGAGAAGAGATCTCATTCTCTATGCCATTGTGGGCTAGGGTTTTCATGCGGTTTCATAGGGACTCTGGAGTAGAGATCCCATTCTCTGAGCCAGTATAGGAGAGACCCAGTTCTCCGATGAGGAAACTTCAGACTTCATTCTCCAGCGATCGTGGACTCCGACGAGGATATTTCCACAGCTTTTTCCTATTCGCACCTTTAGAGAAATGGAGCAGTTGTGGGCCAGAGTTTCTCCATGAGGAGACATATTCCAGTTTCAGTGATTCTGTCAGACTCAATACAGAGCATAAGTTCTTCGACGAGGAGACCCGGTTCAACTCACACACCATCCCTTTAGTTCCTCTTCACCAGCACGACATGAGAAGCGACATCCTCGACAGCGACCGACAACAGGGTATGCATTGAGTTGATATTGTATGTAGTGCCTTGTATTGTGAGTTGAGATTTCTTTTTATTTGTCCAAGCTGAGCATGGTATGCTCCAGCTTGAGGGGGAGTGTTGGAGTATGCATCATTATAGAGATGGGTAATTGGATCCCTTTAGGGTCCAATTACCACATCCACATGTTTAGTCCCACATCTATTGTAGTGGGACTCCGATCAATTGTTGGTGCTATATAATAACCCACACACCCATTGTATCAAATGAGAGAGAAAAGTGAATAGAAAATACAAGCCCTTTGAGGCGTTCTCCCATAGTTTTATCCCGCTCCCCACTGAGTAGGGTTCCACGTTACATCCCAATGTTCTTCGTGTTTATTTTATTTCTCTGATATTATGCTTCCGCATTGTCGATTTCTAACAAACATAATTGAGGCTGATTTTTCCTTGATAAATTCAATTTATGCTTCAAAAAATTCCACATGCAGGTTTGATATCAGGGCTTACACCTCGGCACTGCCTTGACTCTTCTTCAGTGCCGTGAGGCAACACCACACCCAATTGAGAGATGCTTTACCGAGGTGTTTGAGGCATATGCCTCGAGGCATGTAGGCCATGTCTTGCGGCATTTTTACGTTATAATCCATGTCAGAGTCGATAATGCTCTGTTGTGTTATTCCATAGAGCCCTAGGGTCTCTTATATAGAGAGAAAAACCCTTGGGTAAATTACATAGACGTACATGAGATAAATAGGAATACGTAACGGTACATCATACATAACGTGATCCTCTACATAAAACTCTACACTCCCCCTCAAGATGGAGCATAGATATCAATCATGCTCAGCTTGGAAGAACATCTCTGGAAGGGTCCTCTGAACAATGGCTTGGTAAATATATCAGCAGTCTGATCTTCTGAATTGACGTGTGAAGTGGAGATCAAGCCCTTCTGGATCATGTCTCTAGTGTAGTGACAATCTACTTCGATGTGCTTTGTTCTTTCATGAAAAGCTGGATTATTGGCAATGAACAATGCTGCATGGTTGTCACATTGAAGCTGCATGGGTAAAGAGACATTTATATTCAAATCTTCCAAGACCGCGCGAACCCACATCATTTCTGTGCTTGCTTGTGCCATGGCTCTATATTCGGATTCAGTACTGGATCTCGTCACAACAGTTTATTTCTTGCTTTTCCAAGAAACCAAAGAGCTTCCTATAAAGATAGCAATCCCTGAAGTAGACTTGCGATCCTTTGGGCACCCTGCATAGTCTGCGTCTGCACAAGCGGAAATGGATAGATATGTGTCCTTTCTATATAACAAACCTACGCCTGGGGAAGACTTTAGGTATCTCAGTATCATATACAGGGCTTCCATATGAACTTGCCTAGGCTGCTCCATAAATTGACTCACCCGGTTTACTACAAAGGCAATATCCGGTCGAGTTATGGTGATGTACAGAAGCTTGCCCACCATCTCTCTGTATCTTCTTTTGTCCACCTCTTCAGTATCATTGTCGTAAAGTCTCATACTTGGGTCCATAGGAGTGCTCGACGGTCTGCATCCAACCATTCTTGTTTTAACTAGCAAGTCCGTGACATATTTTCTTTGGGTCATTACCATTCCTTGTGCATTTCTTGCAAACTCTATCCCCAGAAAATATCGTATTGTACCTAGATCCTTCGTAATAAACTGACTTCCCAAGAGGGATTTAGTCATCTCAATTCCATGAGCATCATCTCCTGTAACCAGAATATCATCAACATATATCATGACGACAACAGTACCTCTTGGAGTCTTCTGGATAAACAACGAGTGGTCCGCATTTGATCTTTTGAACCTCTGTCGTTCAATTATCTGGGAAAGCTTCTGGAACCATGTCCTTGGACTTTGTTTAAGGCCATAGATTGCCTTATGAAGTCTACACACCATCTGAGTCTCCCCCTCAGCAACAAAACCTGGTGGCTGCTGCATGTAGACTTCCTCCTGTAGATCACCATACAAGAATGCATTCTTGACATCAAGTTGGAAAATGGGCTAATCACGTACCACAACAACAGATAGTAGAATGCGAAGAGTCGAGTGTCGAGCCACTGGTGAGAATGTATCCAAATAATCCACCCCATAGGTTTGGGTGAAGCCTCGTGCAACAAGTCTGGCCTTGTACCGATCAAAACGACCATCTGCGTGATATTTAACTGTAAACACCCACTTGCAACTCACCACAGAAGCACCAGGAGGAATAGGAACTAGGGACCAAGTCCCTCGAGATTGTAAGACACGCATCTCCTCCTCCATGGCTAAACGCCAGCTATCAATCTTCATGGCCTCTTGATATGTCCGTGGAATCTCAACTGTCGAGACGACTGCTGCAAACCTCTGAAAATCACCAGTAAGACGATGAAAGGACACGTGAGACGCAAGAGGATAGGATGCACATTGCCTCTTCTGCTTCCTATGAGCAATAAGACGATCAGGATCATCATCCATTGTACTGACTGGTGGATCCTCCCCCTGTATCAAAGATTCCTGCACCGGTGCATTATTTAACCCATCATTAGTGATAGCATCGGAGCATACCTGAGGCGTGCTGGATGGTTGACGTGTAGCATGAGCAGGCCCTGACCGTCTTGTGTAGAACTTAGGGAATGGTGGAATGGAAGGATAAGGAGACGGTGGTGGTGGTGGTGTAGTGGACTCAGATCGACCCAAACTTGGAGGTAGGGGAACATAGACATTATCATCTGTAGATGTAGAGGAAACCAATCTGTCACCTGCAGGGGAGAAGTACATAACTGGCTCAAAAAATGTAACATCAGCACTAACATTGTACTTGTTGTTAATGGGGTCATAGCAACGATATCCTTTTTGTGTCTGCGAGTAGCCCACAGATACGTACTTAACAGCTCTAGGAGAGAGTTTGTCAAGTCCCGGAGACAAGCGGTGAACAAATGCGACAGTTCCAAAGACACGAGGGGTAAGTGAAAACAAGTCCTTTTCAGGAAAGAGAACAGAGATTGGAGCCTTTTCCCCAAGAACAGTAGAAGGCATGCGATTGACCAGATAGCATGCTGTAAGTATAGCATCTCCCCAAAAGGCTAATGGTGCACAACTTTGAATAAGTAGAGTGCGAGCAATATCAAGAAAGTGACGATGTTTCCTCTCCGCAACACCATTTTGTTGAGATGTGTAAGCACATGTAGTTTGGTGGATAATGCCCTTAGAGGAAAGAAACTGAGCAAGAGAACAAGTGCAGAATTCCAATGCATTATTGGTGCGTACATATTTAACAGTAGACGAAAAAACATTCTGCACTTCATTGATAAGATTTGTGATAACACTTCCTGCTTCAGATTTATTTTTAAGAAGAAAAGTCCAAGAAACACGAGAGAAATCGTCAACCACAGCAAGATAAAACCTCTGACCCTGATGATCCAGGACACGACTAGGACCCCAAATATCAATATGAAATAATTCAAACGGGAAGCGACTGCTCCGGCCTAGACGACTAGGGAAACTCGAACGATGGTGCTTCCCTAACTGACACGCTTCACAACAAAATGAAGAATTCGGAGAGATCTGTGGTAGGAGGTGACGCATCTTCTGGAGTGGAAGGTGACCAAAGCGAAGATGCCATATATACGGAGAAACGGATGCCCGAGAGTGTAGTGAGACGCCAACATAGGAGTTCCGTACTAGACGATAGAGGCCATTGTGCTCAAAACCACATCCAATCACCCTGCCCGTTAGTATGTCCTGAAAAATGACAGAAGATGGGTCAAATATAGCACGACAGTGCAAATCTTTTGTAAGCTGGCTAATCGATAATAAATTCATGGAGAACTCTGGTGCATGTAAAACATTGTGTAAGTGCATGGAGGGCAATAAGGAAGTCTCCCCCTGACCCACAATAGGGGACTGAGTGCCATCAACTATGAGCACAGAACGGCCAGACTGAATATCCCTGTAGGACTGCAGCATATCTTTATCACGGCAGAGATCATGGGTGGCTCTAGATTCAACAATCCAACGTGAGTGATCATGACTATGACGAAAGGCAGAAGTGCTACCTGAGGTACTGGCAGTAGCCGATGTACTAGCTGACGCAGAAGCCGCAACGTCAGATGTATCAGCAGCCTCTGATGATGACTGTGGCATAATGTCACGAAGCCGTGCCACAAGCTCCTCGAACCTGTGATCTGGAGTAGATGCGGACAGTGTCTGAACATGATCAGCTACTCGTGCTGAAGGAGGAAATCCATGCTTGGAATAGCATGTATCCTCAGAATGACCAGTGCGACGACAGAATGAGCACGTTAACTGTGTACGACCTCCTCGGCCACGTCCGCCACCGCCGTGGCCACGAAATGAAGACAAACTATCTCGTCCTCTGGAGACTGCCATTGCCGAAGGAGGTGGAGTCGCTGCGCTGGAAGGGATAGAGATATGGCTGAGTCTCCTGTAGACTTCCTCCATCGGAGGAATAGTGGCATCGACGAGGATCTGAGAGTGGGCTGCCTCGTACTCCGGATCAAGGACAACAAGTAACACACCCACCATAGTGGCATTGCGAAATGCCTTCTGCTGCTCGGGGGTTGCTGTGAGCGGAATGGTGTTATATGACTTCTCGAACATCCCACGTAGGGACGTGTACAGAGAGTGAAGAGGCCGGCCATTTTGCTTCATGGTAAAAATGTCATGCTGCAACTGCAACATCTTTGTCTCGTTCCTCACTTGAGAATACGTAGTAGCCAGAATATCCCACATTGCCTTGGCGGTGAATTGATGAAGGACGTCATTGGCGATCTCCATCGTGAGCGTCCCTGACAGCCAGACCTTGGCATACGCGTCATCAGCCTCCCATGAGGCATATATCCTTGTCTTCTCTGCCGGCTCATCTTCGGTAAGAATGTGCTTCTTATCACATGACTTCATAAGACTCAGGAACTGCATAGCCCAGAGTTCGTAATTCGTCCCATCCATTTTGACTATTGGTGCCGAACCTTTAAAGGCACCTATGGAGGGCATATCAACCTTTTGGTCTGACATGTTGCCGGAGAAGAAGACGCTGGGATGATAGACAAATGAATGTTTGTCTACAAAGACTGGATTGGATTCAAGTGCATATGTAGACTTTATGCACTTGAACCCATAGATGAAGGGGTGCCGACCGACGAGTGAGAGAGGCCCGAGGGAGGGCTACGGCAGCCCCCGGCTGGAGAGGGAGGCCTCGGTGAGAGAGGGAGGCCTCAACGGCGTGAGGGGGCCCGGCGGGAGGAGGCCTCGGCGGGAGGGGGCCCGGCGGGAGGGGGGGGGCTCGGCGGGAGGGGGCCCGACGGGAGGGGGCCTCGGCGGGAGGGGGGGCTCGACGGGAGGGTGGGGCCGGTGGGAGAGGGGGCTGGTGGCGGCGGAAGGGAGAGAGGGTGGGGGGCGGTGGAAAAAAACCCTAGATTAGGGTTTTGGCTCTGATACCATGTCAGAGTCAATAATGCTCTGTTGTGTTATTCCATAGAGCCTCAGGGTCTCTTATATAGAGAGAAAACCCTTGGGTAAATACATAGACGTACATGAGATAAATAGGAAATACGTAACGGTACATCATAACATAACGTGATCCTCTACATAAACCTCTACAATCTACACACATATCTGTTTAAGAAGGAATGCTATTTGCTGTGATATCGATACTTATTTTATGATTGGGCTTACATGTAATCTCCGACCCCTTTTCTTTTTAACGAGGGTCAGGCATTCATCGTAAAATCTCTCAAAAATACGACTCTTGATTTTTATTGAACTTCATTTTGTCCTAGGCGATGGAAATGCAGAAGTATGGATAGGAGGAATAAAGCTAGAAGCTAATGAGATCATCTGCTATGCCTTTATCATTTGTTCATGTACTATGCCTTTTTCATTTGCTTTATAAAAAATGCTTTATACATATATTTTAATCAAAGACTCCTGTTCTTGGACCTGATGTTTATTATCCGAACCAGTCAACAAACTATCACAGCTATATCTTCGTTGATTTCATTGTCATGTAGCCTAATTATACTATCTTTGTAACCTTGCTCTCTAGCATCAAAACAAGTTTGAACAGCGATATGAGGATGTGGAATTTTATGATTGATGTTAAATTTGTGATAGTTCTACCGGTCACAATGGGTAAAGTTAAGCGGATTTGTCCCAAAGATGAGACGAGGAAAGTTACATGCCTGAATGTTATAAATCACAAATGAGCTCTTGTACGTCAAAAGCTTTTTCAATAGGCTGTCCCATCACACTTCTTGGTGAGAATGAGAAGATCAAGAAAGGACTAGCCACCCCTCAACAAAACAAGGGCACTCTCCCAGGTCCTGTATTCCAACTGTTGCTCATCCGTAGGCCAGATGGACCTTTCCTGTACTGGTCGAACAGGTTGTGACACCATAATGAAATCATCCATTAGAGAAACCGGGAAAAAAAACCAAATGGTGATTCCCTTGTGTTGGTATCTGTTTTGCAATAATGAATTGGATGGTGTTGGAATTCTGTAGAAAAGTTGTTGCATCATGTATATGATTATTTTCCTGAAGTTTAATTATCCCATGGTCTGGAGGCAGGGAAGTCACGGAAGATGGTGTATCGTTGTTGGAACAATGGGGAGAGCAATGGTGCGCTAAACAATGACAGATGGGAAGAAGTGAGTCTACAGATGGGAACAAGCCGTGGACACGGCGACGGAGCTGGATGGCTGACTGCTTTGCCACTTCAAGTGCGATGAAAGGGGTGGCTTGCCGAAGCAGGAGCAGCTTGCTGCTTCACCACTGCAGGAGCATTGGAGGGGATGACTTGCCGTTGCAGGGGTGGCAGAGGGAGATGGCTTGCTAAAATCCACCATAGAGCCCGCTTTAGTGGTGGACTGGTCTTTCAAACAAAGCTGAAAACTATCTAGAAACTAGAAATATTGCCATTAATTAACCAATGGATTAAAGTGAACGACGAAAAGAAAATACGAGGGATAGCCATTAATGAGAGAAAATCAGTTGATAACTGTAAGATCACGGAATTGATTGGCTCTGAAACAGTTTGGGTGAAAGGAGGAATCTCAATTGTACATGGAAGTTAAAGGAAGATGAAAACAATGCACTACATGAATGACAGATAGACAGAAGATGGTGCACGACTTGCTGGATGGAGCCGGATGGCTTGGGGGGTTTGCCACTTCAAGTGCGTCGAAGGGGGTGGCTTGCTGCTGCAGGAGTAGCTCTCTGCTTCACCACTGCAGGAGCACCAGAGAGGACGGCTTGCTGTTGAGGAGTGCCACTCTGCCAGAGGTTGCATGTGCAGTGGTGTGGGTAGCGAGTCAATGTAGGAAGACGTATGGGGACAAAATGGCAGTGGTCTGTAGGTGGTGGGTGACCATGGGTGAACTAGGTTACAGTAGAGAAGAAACAATATGATCATATTAGTTTATTTAAATTTTTTGGTAAGGGTGAACCTATTGGTTCAATTTTTCCTGTTTGTAAAAAACTTGGTACCCGTGGTTTCACTGCTTTTTTTTAGGAAATGATGGGATTAATCTCTTTTAGAGATCCATCCAAAAAATATATTAAAAACTTCTATTATCCGTGGTTTCATTGCTTCTTGTTATGGACCAGAGAGTTCAACCGATTTGGTTTCAGGTTCCAGTTCAACCAGTCGGTCTGGTTCGTTGCTTAAAACCCTGCCTGGGCCAAAAGTTCTGTACTATTACAAGTATGCATCCTGTTCATTTAAGGATGTTGGTTGGATTCCATATACATCAAATCAACTGTGTCCCTGTGTTCTTTCTCTCGTGTATTTCTTTCAAAACGAGGCAGAACAATGGTTAATAAGAAATGTTGTTTCTAACCCCATTGAGTGCCAAATAGAGGTAGATGCAGCCAAGTTGTCTGCTGTGGTTGCAATAGGACGATTTTACTGTTAGTTTTTTTATGTTATGATAAAACCCAAGCCTGATGTGTTATTTTTCCATATGCATATATTAAGTTTCATGCCCTTTGAAGGTAAACATTTTCAGTTTGACCTTTTGTAATGATCGTGGTGTTAGAAACTGCTTATGTTCCTCCTGATATTCCTTTTAAGTTTGATTAATTTGTTTGGCAGATGATATCAGTTGAGCAATAACTGAGGGGTTCACATCCAATTTGTTTCTGATGTTTTGGACATGGCACCTTCCATGATCTCTCGTCTTTCACGGTTATGGCCCTTCTCTTTATTCAATCCTGATGACTTGAAAATTTCAAACAGGCTAGTTAGTCGGCTTTCGATTCCTGAACAGGCAAAACAGTTTGTATTTGCCATCCCTGGAGCTGAAAAGGAATATGCAATATATATATTGGCTGTACAGAACTTATCAGAGCAGTCAGTCAGAGATGTTGATAATCTCATTAAGGAAATTCAACCGGAAGCTGTTGTCGTGCAAGTTTCTCCTTCATCACTTTCGGATATCTTGGCTGAGGGTGAACGGTTGGACAATTTTACAAACTTGGTACCAACATCTTCATATGGAGTTCTTAGAAGATGCTTCAATGACAAGATCAACAGAACACAGTATGAAAAACTAGCAGGTAGTCTGGTTTTGAGAGAGATTTTTGGGACTGGATTCCATGGGCATCTGTTGGCTTCAAAGAGGGCTGCAGAAGAGGTGGATGCACAGTTTATGCTACTTGAATATCCAAATGACAGCTTTTGTATGCCGTCAAATACTGATAATAAAGCTGAAGATCATAGAAGATCAGCTCTAGTATCTAAATTCCTTGTTCCTCAGAGTGCAAGTCCTTGGATATCCCCTAATAAAAGCAAGTCGCACCTGTCAGATCCTGTGCATTCTCAGATGCTGAAGTTGGTATCCCAGTCTCTTTCCTTGTCAATGCCAAATTCAATTTCCTCGGTATCAGACAGGAGATCGGAACAGAGCTCAGAGGATTGTCAGCCAATAATGAATTTCCAGGCACCGTCATTTGCGCATGCTTTATACCAACTACTAGCAGACTTGCATGATATATTTCTTGACCTTCCATCTATCAAAATTGCGTTAGTGCATGCACAGAAGATATTGTCTGATATTGACAAAGGTGTACATGTTGATGCTCAGCTCTTGACTGAAGTACATAATTTTCGCGTGGCAATCGAAGGTCTGAGGATAGCTTTAAATAGTGCATCTCGCTGTCCACTTGACCAGCAGAGGGAGAATAAACTGGAATATGACCTCCTCCCACCAGAAGAGAAATGCAATGCCCTGTTTGCACAAACTCTTCGGAGCCAGGCAAATCGATACAAGTCTGTAGTGGCTGTAGTTGATGCAGGTAGCTTGTGTTCTCTTAGGAAGCACTGGAATACTGTGATTCCAGCGGAGGTTTCTCTTCTCTCTGAAGGGCTTTTTATAAAATTTTCTGAGGAAACCGGGCATGCGGATGGACCAGCATTTGAAGAAGCAAACCGAAAGAGGCTTCTAGCCGACACTCCTATGGTGGCAGTTGGGGCAGGGGCGACGGCTGTCATGGGTGCATCTTCTCTGTCGAAACCAGCTTCCACCCTGGTGAAGCTGGTCTCTTACAAAATCCCTGCGATTTTTAAATTCGGGGTTGCCCATATCCAGAGATCTGCCGCAATTGGACTTAGCAAGATCCTGACATCTTCAAAAGTCATAGCACCTGGAGTTGCAAGCAAGGCTTCTGGATTGAAAGTATCAGCTTCTGCCGAAAAAATCCGGAGAGTGACCCATGGCGTTATAGCTTCGGTTGAAAGGACAAGCTTGTATGCAATGCGAACTGCCTTCTATGAAATAATGCGAAAGAGAAATGTTCGCCCTTTTCGATTTGCTCCGTTGGCAACATTTGTCGGCAGCACAGCAACTTGTGCGGGTCTCGTGGTTTATGGGGATGGGATTGAGTGCGCAGCAGAGTCCATTCCTTCAGCTCCTGTGATTGCATCCTGGGGTCGAGGGCTTGAAAGCTTGCATCGGGCGTCCGAGCTAGTGGGTCAGACCAACAGGGCTAGGATTCAAGAAACATTGCAGTCTTTGATGTACAATCTGAAGAAAATAAAAGTTCAGTAAGATTTAACTATTATGATGTCATTATTTACTGTACGTCTACTTTTTTCTGGATATAGATTTTCGAGTTTTTTGTTGGAGACGACCATAAATTTTCGAGAAGAGATGCGGATAGGTTCCTTCAATTGTTTATTCTGATTCATAATGAACTTGGCTGTGCACTTGCCGAAAGGTTATGCATGTATTGTTGGGCACCCACTGTGGTAAGCTTACGACTACTTAGCATTGTAGTCCTCGCTGTTCAGTTAGAAAATATGTTGCCAGTTGAGGATGAAATCTAGTGTCCGCCCTTCGAGTTTGTAATGTGGGACGAGGCCGCCTTGGTTAAGTTGAGGTGTATTGACTTGGATTAAACCAGGCATGACCTACTACTACCACCTAATTAAGAGTATTTTTTTATATAGCAGGGATGTTCACACATGCCATATATTCTATACTTACACATTGATCCCACATATTTCATATCTTTGCAAGGATCTTTGCAGAAGTGGTCCGTCTTGCACTGTATGCTCCTGTTGTCAGGGTTTATCAGCCAAATTGTTGAAGTTTGGCTGTAAGGACTACAACATAATTCAATGTTTATCAAATAATCCTTGAAGGGAAAAACATACTTATTAGACCCTTCCCTGTTCTTCCTTTTTTCTCCTCCATGTTTATCTTCTCCCCCTCCTCGCCATCTCCTCCGTCCCTTCATCTTCATCCCTCTTTGCATCTCCTAAGGTACCTTGTGTCCCTGCGTTTATTTTCCATCAGCATAACCATCCATCACGCACGTGCTCCCGTATGGTGAATCTTCTGGCAAGATTTGCCACTTTTCCTCCCCCCTCCCCCCGTCCTTGGCCTTTTCTCCTACATCTCCTTCCTTGTTAAAAACATTGACCTCTTTGCCTCTTCCCTAAGAATATTCCCATGTCCTGTCCCGCCCTGTCTCCCCCATAAATCTCCCTTCCCTCCTCCCCATTGTTCCCCTTCTCCCTTCCTTCTCAACTTCTCCCTTCTCAACCCATCCACCCATCCACTTACACTGTAACCTCACTTGTTGATGATCACTCCATTCACATCTACTTGTTTACCTCCCCTCACACTTGCCTTCTGTGAAATTATAAAATATCGCGGTGTCAAAAGAAAAGAATGAAATATAAATTTATCGAGGTGGGGGAGAAAGTCACAAAGAGCTTGTTTTTTCTATGAAGTTTTTCTTAAGAGATACACGAGGTGTAGGATGCTTTATATAGCCTTCATTAATACACCCATGTTCCAACAACAAAGCTGGAAAGCTGTAGCTTGTTACGAAAGAAGATACCCAACTCATCTTCATTCGAAGCATCTTCTAAGGAGCTGGGAGGAGAGGTGGTCAACGTGTTCACTACTATGATGATATCCACGTGGAGAATATATCACTGGTAGGAGATACATGCCTGAAGTGGACGCCTTGTGAAGACATCTGGTACACAGTAGAAGGGTTGTAGAGTTTATCTTCATGCAATCAATTGTTATCCAACAATAGCTTGAGATGATCCAAGCTTAGAAATCCACCATATTAGTTGATGTCGAGCACCAAAAAAAGAGTGATCGTCTCCCATACAAAGATCTATATGGAAAATATGAGAAAAGTCCTCCACATGGAAGTCGTCATTACTCTTCTCCCTTCTGGGCACCTCAAAGAATAAGTCCCTCATACAGGGATCTTAAGAAGTGGGTTCTCTCAAGAGTGAGTCCAACAACCTCTTTTTTCGCTACTCTTCTCCTTTTTTCCCCTTCCAACAAAGTAGTGGCCCGGTTTGATCCCAAGCCATGGGAATAGATGGGATACATGGCACTTGTGCTGAAACAAAAGAAAATATGAAAATAATATAACTTAGATTGCATCGCGGGGGATTGGAATGAATTAGTACGAGTGACTAGAATGTGTTGTGGATGGTCATGCATGCAAAGCGACTATGGGTTGTTGAGATTTATCATGTGAAGACTGATTGGTTAAGTACTAGTAGAGATGATTGTTGATGTGGCTAATTTCTCTCATGCCTTCTGATTGGCTGAGAGTCGATGTATTGTATTGTTGAGATGTCTGATCTCCCTCCTGCATCCTGATTGGTTGAGAGGTGTTGGGCTAGATTGCGGAGACGCCTGATCCTTCTCCTGCATCACGATTGGTTGAAAGTTGTTGCTCTGGATTGTTGAGATGCTTGATCTGCCTCCTGCATCCTTATTGGCTGAAAGTTGTTGAACTAGATTGCTGAATACAATTGTTATTCTTTTCTTGCAGTATAAAAGGGATATTGGGCACCATATATTGTATCTCAAAATCATTCAAGCAATAGTAGAGAGAGTTTGGTATGAGCAAGTGGAGTATACACATTGTTGAACCACTATAAATCCTTGTCTTGTGTGATTGTACGCGCTTTTTCTCTGATTGTGGTTGTATTCGTGTGATGCTTGATTGGATTCATCCCTAACAATTGGTATTAGTGCCATGATTCAGAGATCAACCTCTACACAGATGATAGAAGAATTGAGGATCTATATCGAAAAGTTCAATAGATCGAACTTCACGTTCTAGAAAATGCTGATCGAAGATATTCGGTACCATAAGGATCTTTTCCTTCAAATTGAAGGGAAGAAGCCCACGACCAAGTATGATGATGAGTGGAAGGTCCTATATTGAAAGTCTGTGAACGGTAAGACTCACCTTTACGCCATTGGCAGCTTCGAATATCGCAAAGGAGACGACGATGGTGAATTTTTTCAAAGTCCTTGAAAAGATGTACAAGCCATCAACATCGAATAAGGTTTATTTGATGAAGAAGTTTTTCAATCTAAAGATGAGTGAGAACTCCTGATGGCTTTATACTTGAATGATCTAAATAGTATCATCAACCATTGAGTCTATGAAGATCTTGTTTGATGATGAGGTTAAAACCCTTCTATTTCTTTCTAGTTTACATGATAATTGGAATGCATCAGCTGTAGCGGTTAATAACTCCTCTGGTTCTGCAAAGTTGAAATTGGAAGATATTGGTTGCCTTTTTCTTGGAGAAGAGGCGCGTCGAAAGACGTCCAGAGAAGAACACTCAAAGAAGAGGCAGGAAGAGCTACATTAAGCAGAAGTGTTCAAGAGGAAAGTCAGCAAGAGGAAAATCCAAATCCAGAAATCCAAAATCCATGGTCTGGTGGAATTACAATCAAAAGGGACATTACAAGAAAGCAAAAAGGAGAATATGACGAAGGTAAGGATACTGTGAATCTTATTGATGACGAGAATAGTGATCCTTTAATATGTATTGCAGATGTTCGAAGTGAGTCCTAGATTGTGGACTTTGGTGCTTGATTTCACACCACCCACAAAAGGACATCCTCCAAATTTATGTGAAAGGTGATTTTGGAAAGGTGTACTTATGAGATGATGAATGCTGCAACATATCAGGAGAGGGAGACATTGATATCTCCCAACTCAATGACAATGTCTTAAGATTGAAGAATGTTTAACACATACCCAGTCTAATAAGGAATCTCATATCTGTCGGAAAACTATTGGAAAGTGGTATGGTCACATCATTCGATACAGATTCGTGGAATATGTCCAATGGATTATTGATCATGGCCAAAAGGAATCCTATGATAGGATAAATGTTCATCCTTTGGGTCTGATGTTAGCACTTGGCATAGACGACTTGATCACATGAGTGAAAATAGAATGAAATTCATACAGAAGAAGTGAAATTGTTTGAATTGCATACTGATGGTCTTGAATTCTGTGAAGATTGTATCTTGAAAAAGTAAGAAAAAGTCAGTTTCACAAAAATGCAAGAATACAAAAAACTCAAAGAATAGAGATGATTCATACAGACGTATGAGGATCATCTCAGGTACCATCCCTTGACATATCTTAATATTTCATTACTTCCATTGATGATGTAACTAGAAAATTTCGGGTTTATTTTATCAAACATATGTATTTGAGACCTTCGAGATGCACGGGGCTTTAAGTTGAGAATGAGACGTATTTAAAGTAGAAATGTCTCCAGTCAGACAATTGGAAGAATATTGTCATGTAGAGTTTGAATCCTACTACACGAGAATGAGATCAGGAGATTGATAACGATCTCAAGAAAGCCCAGACAGAATGATGTTGTTGAACACATGAATAAGACTTTTCTAGAGCACACAGAGAAGCATGGGGATACATGCATGTTTATCCTAGCGACATTGGGTTGATGCATTAGATGGGGAACTTTCATACGAAGCATGAACAGTAAAGGAGGTAACACTCTCATTTGCATGTCTTTGGATGCACATCTTATGTTGATGCTGAGCAAGAACACAGAGGAAAATTTGACCCCAAAGCAAGGAAGTGCATCTTCATTGGGTATGACACATATAAGTAGATAACTACGGATATAGATGGTGGGATTTGGAAAAAAGAAGGGTCGTTAGAAGCATTGATGTTACATTCAATGAGTTTGCATTGCACGAGGATTGTCTGACAAAAGAAAAGAAAACTGAAGAAATGGACTGTGCGGAGTCTGATGAAATCCTGAACGAAGGACATCACAACCAAATAATGAGAATGTGCAACCCATCTTACAAAATAATCTACAAACTCTCGTGTTACAGAAATCTTCCAGAATCAACAAACCCACTGTAAGGTATTCATCTTCCTTTAATTATTTATTACTGATTGATAATAGTGAGTATGAATGCTTTGATGAAGCGCTATAAGGTGAGATAAAGAAGCAACGAGAGTTAGCCATGGATGATGAGTTGAACTCCCTCACACGCGACAAGATGTGGTATTTAGTCCAAAACCTAAAGGGAAAGGAGGCTCTATATAACAAGTGGGCATATAGGGTGATGGAGAAAGTTGATGGTAACGTGAGATACAAGGCTCGATTAGTGGCAAAAGGCTTTCAACAGAAAGCATGAGTTGATTTCAGAGAGAGCTTTTCTCCTAGTGTAAAGGTTTCAACCATAAGAGCAATACTAAGTGTTGTTGCAGTAGAAAACCTACATTTTAAATGTTAAGACAACATTTCTCCATTAGGATCTTGAAAATGACGTCTACGTGCAACAATTCAGAGGGTAATGTAGCTATTGGAAAGGGAAGACATGGTATGCAAGCTTAGAAAAAACCTTTATGGTACAAAAAGTTGGATGATTTTATGGCAAGCATAGGACTCCGTAAATATCACATTGACCATTATTGCTACTTCAAGAAGGTAGGTATATCTTATATCATTCTATTGTTGTACGTAGATGACATGCTTGTTGCATGCTCGAACATGGAAGAAATAACAAATCTCAAGGTAATATTGTCAGAAGGGTTTGAAACGAAGGATCTACACCCTACAAAGAAAATTCTTATGATACAGATTAGTGGAGACAAGAAGAATAAGAATATGTGATTGTCTTAGTCAGTGTACATCAAAAAGATGCTTGAGACGTTTAATATGAAAAATGCAAATACTACTCAAACACCTCTAGGGAGGCACTTCATACTTTCAAAGGAAAAAGAACCTGTTACGAAAGAGGAGCATGAATAATGTCCAAAGTACCCTACCTGTCTGTTGTTGGTAGTTTGATGTACACAATGGTTTGCATAAGACTAGACATCTCCCATGCAGTGAGAGTTGTTAGCATATTCATGGTGAACCCTGGCAAGGAACATTGGGAAGTTGTGAAGTGAATTGTACGATATATGAGAGGTACCTCTAACATGGCATTGTGTTTTGAAAACATTGACATTTCTATTCTAGGTTTCATTAACTCATTTTGCAGGTGATATCGATGGCAGGAAAAGTGCACCAAGATATGTCTTTACATTGGGTAGTGGAGCCATTAAGTGACCATAACAAAAGCTTGCAAGAAAAGGATATAGTTGAAGGACTTGATGAAAGAACTAAAGAAAGAAAGTGAAGATTGAAATTTGAGTTGAAGAAGATCCACACGTTCGAAATCATGTTGGTATGTTCACCAAGTCCATAATGATGTAGAAGTTGAAGGCATGTTCAGCTTCTATTGGTCTTCAACTCTAGGGGGGCGTTTGGTTGGGGGGTTACCCCCACTTTGGGTGAGTTACCCCCCAAAACCCATATTCCCAAGCCACTAGTGGGATCCACTCCCTTTCCATCAAAAAAATTATATATTATACCATCATATCATCTAAAAATCATAAAATACTCAACTTCTACTTACTATTTCAAACTTCAATACAATCACATCACAACAACCATCTATTATTTCAAATTTCAATACAATCATATCATAATAACTACCAACTTTTTCAAATTCCAATACCATCACATCACACAAACCCTTCCAACCCTTAACCCACCAACCAAACACACAAACACAAAATCGGGTATGTGACGTATTCCGCTATAGAGAAGTAGTTGGCGGGGACTCTTCTGCAAGCTAGCGCGAGGTGGGTGCGAGCTATAATGACGTCCTATATATTAGCCTTTGACGGGGGAGTCTGAGTGCTAGACTAGAGGGAGTCGAAGGTTGGGTCTCGACTGAGGTTAAGGCGGCTCCTGCCCCAGACACCTATGAGGGTGCATAGCACAGGAAGCTACATATGGGATTGGGGGCTCGTGTCCGCCAACACAGGATAACAGAAGTACGGAGTCTAGAAGCATGAAACTTTCTCATTAATTCGCACCCTCAAAAGTGCTTGACTTTCTCACCCTATTGTATATGTCTTTATCAAATATTAATGTGCTCGTAATCTTGAAATGTGAGACCAGGACTCACTAATATATAGAAATAGGGGGCCTCCTACTAGTCTAGTGATCGAGAGGTGAAAGAGGACCCGCTTCTCTAAAGGTAGTAGGCTTTTCTTCAATGCAGTGCAACATCTCTCGCTTGAGGATAGACTGCTGCCTTTCCCGAAGGGGACAAAGTAGCTCACTTCTTTTGACTCACCCCCTTTCAATCCGAAACCCGCCTCTTGTCAGAAGCTGCTGGAGGGTGTCTACTGCTTTTGTTTCGGCGCTTTTTTCAATAATCCTACTTCTGAATCAGCTGATGCAACAGATTGAGCTTCGGCTTCAGCTCTTGCAGCGGTGAAAAGGGCGGACCAGTAGTGGAACCAGGGTTGAGGGATACGGAATTTCTGGGAAGACTTTAGCGGTCATTATCCTTGTCTCTGGCTCCACCTTGTTCCGGGGGTCCCTCGTACCCGCATCGAAAGTGAACAACCCGTCACAGATCAAGCCTATGTTAAGGAAGCCCTATTGCTGGGTGTCTTGAGACCTCCGTTCTAGAAGGAGAGCCAGAGGGAGCTAGTATCCACCTGCTTAGGGCATTCCTAGGCAATAACAGAATGTCTACTAGACCCTCGCTGCGGATCCTCTGCCTAACTCGCTCGCGTAGTCAACTCCGCTCCATTTTCTCGAAAAAGACGATCGAGTCCTAGCACTTTTCTCTTTGACTTTTCTCTCTACTTTCTCAATATATTCCTCAAATATATAATCGCCCCTAGTCTCCTTGTACCATCAAGATTTGAGAGTTTATTAGAGGCTTGATTCTTCTTCATTTTGCATAATCGGCTTGAAATCTAGACTGATTTATAGAATGACGCCTATATATCCGGGGCGAGCGAGCACGGCCTAGCCTGCTCTCTCTAGCTTATCCCGCCTCTGCTTCGGTACCTCTCCCTATTGGTTGGTCTTGCCACTTCAACTAGACTTTCGAATATCGCTGCTGATCTGGCCTTAGCTCTTCTCCTCGCTCTCTTCCTTTGCTGAAGTCGAGTATAGAAGTCGGGAAATGTCATTTTTCACACGTTATTGAAGTTTTTTTCGAACTAGGCTCTAATAGGGCTCGGTTGCATTAGATATGAAAAGTCGATTTGAGGGCTCATCAGTTCCTCGATTGCCCGAAAGGCTTCCAGGGGGTGCAAGAGGGGGGGTTGCACGTAGAAGTAGCCTCCGCTTGTCCTTAACTTAGTTGCTTTGGCGCCTATGTTGAAGAAAGGTTTGGAAGAGTTCAATGGCGCAGGTACGGCATGAAGCTTGTGGCTCGAATCGGGTGAATAGATAAAGGTAGTTTCAGTGATCTTCTGGTTCAAGCCTAATTCCGTTGCCTATTTCTTTATCGCGTATTAGTCGAAGGGTGGATTTGTTCCGGATAATTATTCGCGATTATCTCCATATTTAGTCAAACCAAGGCTGACCTAATTTCATGCTTTTAAGGCAAACTTTGTTCAAAAGATTCGAGAAATGTCCAGTCCAGGATCAAATATAAGGGTGGTGGACCCTAGAAGACAATGGAAAACTCTCACCAGGACCATTGATGATGATCCACGTATGAAAGTTGCATCATGTACCACAAATCATCCTTCAAGTGGGAGATTGTTGAATTTTATTCTATGAAGACTGATTGACCGAGTACTAGTGGAGAGGATTGCTGATGTGGATCTCCCTCATTCCTTCTGATTGGCTTAGAGTTGATGGGTTGGATTGTTGAGATGTCTGATCTTCCTTCTGCATCCTGATTGATTGAGAACTATTGGGCTGGATTGCTAAGATGCATGTTCCTCCTCTTGCGTCCTGATTGGCTGAGAGTTGTTGGGTTAGATTTTTGAGATGCTTGATCTGCCTCTTGAAATCATAATTGGCTGAGAGTTGATTGTAGAGATTGCTGAATACATCAGATATTCTTTATGTGTAGTATAAAAGGGGCCTTGTGGCACCACATATTGTATCCCAAAATCATTCAAGCAATAATAAAGAGAGTTTGGTATGAGCAAGTGGAGTTGACACATTGGCGAACTACTATAATTCCTCATCTTGTGCGATTGTGCGTGCTTGCTTTTCTGATCATGGTTCTATTCATTAGTTCTTGATCGTATCCGTTCCCAACATGGTCGCAACACGCAAGGGATTTAGCGTAGTGGATGAGTAAGAATTGCATGCTTTACTTGTTGGAGGGGTTCACATTGGAGCTATGGGAGGCTGAAGCAGGTGAGGGTTGCCGAACTAGGGATGATGGATGGTTAAGATGTGCTAGGGTAGGATGGGTTGAGGAAGAGATTTTGTGGGTGTGCTTGGTGATGAAGTGTTTCGATTTAGATCAGAGGATTTCAGATGGTGAAGCATAGGGGTGGATAAGGTCGTCGTGCATGTTGAGCGAGCTCGAGGAGATCGGGAGCAAGGGGAGGGTTACTATGAGGGGGATGAGGATATGGAAGAGCATGATGATTGAGGCCTCAAGGCTTTCAACTTAAACTAGAAATTATGGACATGAAAATTGGAAAATAATATTGAGTAATTATTTTTTTTGATTTTTATCTAAATTAGATGCTTATAATCATTCCATCACGAAGGTGTCTAATTTGACAATATGTAGACACTATTTTTTTATTATCTTCGATGGAAGAATTGCATGTGTGACATAGGATTGAAATTTGACAAGGCACTCATATATATAGTGTTCTTTGATCTAGATTATCAATACAAAATATTACGTGTACATGTGAGGGAAGCACAGAAATAATGAGAGATGCTTTGATTGGCCTGTCCTGTTTATGTGTCTTTGTGTTGTCGACACCAAAGGGGGACAAAGTAATGGTCAGATTATATCGGGAATATATCGAGATATATCAACAATATCGGTGGAAAATTCTGAAATGACACGCACGCACACACGCACACATGCAAATTAAGACCATCATAGCTTTCAAACAATAAATAACAAACAAATACAACAACTTAGAGGCATAAAGGATGTGCATTTAACACATTAGCATTATATTACATTGCATATCATGTATAAACAAAAATGTTGAACTATATTGAAAACAAACAAACAAGTAATTGAGCAAAAAAACATACAACTAAAAAAACATCATTCACATAATCATATTTTTTGAATGAAAAGATGGGTTAAAATATATTTGAAACTAAACTTCTACCTGATTTTTTTTTAAATACCATTTAGAGTATGTCTTGGATCTATGATTCTCTATCACTAAAATACTAATACTTATTACAACAACAACAAAGCCTTTTCCCACATTAAGTAGGGTCGGCTAAATACTAATACTTATTAAGTATGAAATATTAATAATAACATGTATAATACATGTGTGTAGTATTTTCTTGATCATCTTTAGAGTTGTTTCATCTTCATTGCCAAAAGGAGGATGAAGCCTCATGTTCAAAACGTGGGTTTCCCTAAAGAGGAAAAAATGCGGAACAAATTGATTACTAAAGGTAAAGAAAAAGGGTGACATAAAGTGATATCAGCCCAACATCTTGTATAAATCGATATAAATAAAATCTTATATTGAAATCCTCCAATTTTGATCGATATGAAACGATATATTGATATCTCGCTAATATACAGTGAGATGACGGTCAATATCATGTGAATCCATATAGATGTTGTTATCGTAACCCTTTCCCTATCGATACCCATAACATCGTCGGTATATCATGATATTTTGAACAATGACTTTATTACCATCTATTATTACAAGTATCTAATTGGTAAATTAGTGCAAATATGCCGATTATAGAATTCAACTCAATTGAGTAACATGTTGATTATGATCTTGTCGACTCAAGATTTCTCAAATCTATCTAATTGATCTAATGACACCAATTTTAGTAGCAGAATGGAAGAGACAAGTGTTCTTATGGTGGATATTTGTATGGTATAATCCGTTCTTGTAAAAACGATACCATATAAATGTTAGTTACTTCCTTAAATAACTAAAAGCAAGTTGTTGGTGGATTGATCAAAATAAATGAAGTGATTGATCACTTAATCATTATGATCGAATATATAAAATGGTGTGATCAAGTACCTTAACCTTCTCACTTGACTAAAAACAATAGTCGGGGACTCAAAATTCAAATATACAAAAGTTGATTGATTAGATTGAATCATTGATTGAGTTTCATCCATCATATCGTTAAGGTTGTGATCAATCAAATAAATCAAAGGGATCAATCACTCAAGCGAAGTTGATCGATTACAAATGCCCCCACTGAATAGTGTTTAGAATATATGATGAGAAAGGTTGATCGTTTACAAGAGAAGGTTTTATCGATCAAGGGTACTTTTTGAAGGATATGGAAAGATCCTTAGCGCAAAGATCGCATCATATGCGATCGGAGACTAGTCGCACTAGTTGCTCGGTGTAACAGAACTTAAAGAAATAAAACCGATGAAACCACATGATCCAAGAACACTTCTCGGATCGTTTCATCTTAAATCACAAAGCAGATATCAGAATACCTCTTGAAGCGTGGTTGCGATTGTGTCTCTAAAGCAAGAGACCTCCAATCTCAAGTATGATCCAACGAAGGAGACGCTTGCGAGCGCGTTGATGAAACGCGAGCTTCTCACAATCCAAGTTGATAATCCAAGCGGTGAATCTCCTGACCTCGTCACACGAGATCCGTCATCTTTTTTTACGAGCGAGGTGCATCGAAGCAGACGGAGATCCACGAGCAGTCGAATCTGCGGCACAACGACATGGCGACGACGATGAATTTCTCTAGCACAAGGGGTGGATGACCACACTTGAGAGAGAGATAGACATGTAATGAAAATGAGAGAGAGAGAGAGAGAGACTTGTAAAGTGTCGTGTAAAAGAAGAGCTAGTGTTGCCTCTTCTTATAGTATTTTGAGAGTCCATGGATCACAATCCATGTGAAACACAAAATCAATGGTTGAGATTGATGTGTGTTTCTATTCAATGGTCATGATTTTATTGTATAAAAATACAACAATGATTAATTTAAATCAAATTAAATATATAGAGTTATTATCAATATAATTTAATTTGACTAAATCAACAACCAATAAAGGATAAGGAAGGTGGCTAGCTACCTTCCACATATGGAGGGGACGATCACCTTGAATTAGTCAAGGGCGGCCATCCACCCTCCATATTAGGAAGGTGGCTCCCTTTCCAATTATGTAAGATTATTATATCTCACGTGATCCTTTATTTATTTACAACAACCTTTTGTTGTAAATTAATTCACAAAAATAATTCTAAATTAGTTTTGAATATTGTAATCATGTCATTAAATAATATGAATCATATTAACACATCCAAAATAAAATGTATATTGTATTTTTAATTAATCATCCAATGTGAATCCAATCTACATCAACAATTAACTTGTAAATACTATTTACAATTAGCTCTCTCTAATATATTATAAATCACATTTATAATATACTTGATTAATGTGGATAGTGCTATCCGCATTATTCATATCTATGATAATTAAATCACATTTAATTATCTTAGATTATCATTCTCATGCATCTAAATATTGCGAGTCACATTCACATTATTCATGATAATTAAATCAAATTTAATTATCAATTTCTCAGTGGCATATACATAATTCATCAATGGAATTATTCTTGAACTCTTTCAAGAATAATGTGCCTTCTCCACGGATACTTGGAGATAAGGACATGGCGATTGTACGTTCCACGTATAGTTACTTGGATATTGAGATCTCATCTCAAATCCATATCTCGGAGACCTCTCATAGATGCTTGATTGAATCAAGACCGTAGATCTAATCTTCTCATTTTATCTGAATCACATTCAGATTAATGTTCAACATTTAGACCAAAGATCATATCACTTCTCTAATAAGAGGAGTCACTAAAATACAGACATATTTCATCACTCCCTCGGAATGGAAGTGTCATGGTTATATAATTGTTTATGACCACATCACCGTTAGGTATTCCTAATACTTGTACATCCTGCATACTGGAAGACCTGAAATAAATCCAAAGTTTTAGATCTCTTTTAGTCTGTCTCCTTCAGGATTTTATCATTAAGTTTCTCATATGGTCATTGAGAGTTGGTATCCATCATATGCTTTTCAAAATCATATATCATACCTACAAATTCTTGACATGCTTCCAAATCAAAACGACCATGCATGGAATTTGATCAGTCCCAAATACCTCACGAGTGAGCTCATGTCTTCCAGTTCATAAGTGAACCTGTATGATCACTTTGAGAGATCGTAGTACTTGTGTGCCCTTGTATGAACACCAGCTCGCCGGTGTATAAACCTTGATTAGGTCATCAACCTATCGGTCCGTAAAATGTACATATTTAGACATATAGCAATACATATGTCTCCGGTCAGAGGATGCATGCCTATATCGTGACAACATACGACATAAGTTTTGGTTATCTTGATTTTGTTAAGTCAACTCTTTCACCTAACTTATCTGACACCTTCGAATCTCCATTCCTATACAGAGAACCTGCATCAAGAGGTCGATCAGATATCAACTAAAAGATAAAGGATTTCCATCTCCTATTCAGGCGTGAGATCATCTTTTAATAATCATTTGACGGTACTTAATGAGTCCTCAATCTAACTCTTTAGTCTCTATGATTCAACAATTGCATCAACAGTTGTATGATATTTAAGATGATCATAGTACATAACCTTAATTGTACTAAGAGACCTATTATGCAATTAGATATTCTTCATTTCAGGTAAATGAATGATATTTGCAATAAAATTTACTGCAAAATAGATCGATGTGGGCTCGCACATCCAAAAATCTCCCACTAGCCCAAGAGTCATTAACGAGCTAATATTTAAACCCACACTCATGTGCTAATCATAAGTTATTTATAAAAATAGCTAGGTAAGCTGACTAGTCACTTTGTTCCCGAGAGACCATACCAAATCCTTTTACGGATTGCGTATCCATTAGTAACAGTGCTTGCATTCAATGTGAATGTTGGATCTTATGCAACCAATACTCAATTTTGTTAAAGCAGATATATTATCCTTGACACTACATCTCAATAATTATTATAATCAGTATGTAATTTCTATTATCCTTATCAGAATGCCCTTATTCTTGGAGATCTCTATCTCTTAAGATTAAGGCCCAGTCTTGTATCTTATAAGGTATCTGTAGTTAAGATCTTTTAGATCACTATCTATAAAGTCTTAAGTTCTTGAAAATTAGACTTTGAGATCACTATCTCAAAAGTATTGACCTCTTTGAAGGTGGTTTTATTACTACAATCAAGTGTTTTCTCTCCATAGTATGATTAGTAACAGTTTACTATTCCCATTGTATGACAGATATCTAACTTTTGTACACATCTAGCATACAACAAGCTTCTTATAACTGATGCACATGGGCAACCAGTTTTAGTATTCACTTCCTCAACTCTTTGATGTGTTATTCCTTTAAATAGACCAGTACCGTATTTTAAGGGAAGAAATCCTTCCTTGGAGTTTTCCCAAAAAATGGAACATGTTCAAGGTGTACCACTAATGCGACGGTCCCAATGTCTTCTTCTCTTTATTCTGAACAAATCCAGAACTAAGATGTAAGAGGTATCCTTGAGATCATATCTCAAGGTATGGAACAACCATATTATAAAACACTTATTTATCATTCCAAATTATTAAGACTTTATCTACATTTAGCACGATGAAAACAATGACACTCCCACTAAGCTTCACATGATTTTATCAAGATTTTATCTAAAATCATAACATTTATAATTTCACCAAATCTAGTGCTCCAACTAAAGAAGCTTATTTGAGTCCATAGATGGGATTCCTTTAGCTTGTACATCTTGTCTTCCTCAACTATGAAGCCCTAAGGCTACTTCATATGAATGTCTTTGGTGAGGAATTCATAGAGGAATGCAATCTTGACTTCTATCTTGTAGATGTCATAGTCAAGCTGTGTAACAACAATTAGCAATATTCTGATGACTTTAAGCAAGGTCATTGAAGAGCAAGTCTCATCGTAAGCAATGTCTTCTCTTTGTGTGTATACTGTGGATACGAGCCACGCTTTGAAGGTCTCTACCTTCTCATCAGATTCCCTCTTTCTCCTGAAAATCCATTTACACCTAACAGGTTTTGCCTTCATAGGTGGATCCTTGAGGGTCCATATACAACACTTGTATATGAAGTCTACTTTAGAATTTATTGCTAACATCCATCTCTCCATGTCATGATCCTTAGAAACTTCATCATATGAAGTCAGATCATTGTCAGACTTAACTAACACATGGAATCTATCCTCAAACTCATTTGAAGAGGTATGGGTGTTTCATCTTTAATTGTCCTTTTAGTTTCCGATTTCATGAGCCTCATTATCTTCTCACGATTCAATGAGTTCCTTTGCTTCATTTTCATCTTGATTCTCAAGAAAGTCATCTTTTAAGAATCGTATTCTTAGAGAAGAAATCTTTTAAGAATCTCAAGGTCATAAAGTAGGTATCCAATACCATCCTTTATATCCCTAATGAAGTAGCACTCTCTGATGCTAGATTCCAAAATTCTTTCATCCATGATATGATTATGGACCAAGTAACCCTAAATCCTCAAGTTTCCAACACTAGGTTAAGTTACAAACCATAGCTTATGATGATTTTCGGGTTCAGGTTTGCATGAAATCTTATTAAAGATATATATTGTAGTCTCTACTACATATATACCTGTAAACTAAGAGGTAATTATGCTAAGAGTCATCATTGATCAAATCATGTCACACATGATCCAATTGTATCTTCCTACAACTCTATTGAGTTAAGGTGTATTAGGAGGAGTGAGATAGGAATGATATTCCTTTCTCCATAAGATATTCCTTCAATTCATCTAATATGTATTTGCTACATTGGTTAGATCAAATTCATTTCATCTTCCTTCTAACTTTGCTTCTAAACCAAAATTGTGAAATCTTTGAACATTTCAAAGGTTTCTAAGGTGAAGGGAAAAAACCCATATAACAAAAATCATCAATTGATATCACATATCATTAATGCTTATTATGATACAAATGGTGCATATACATCAATATGTATGAGATTTTGAATACCTTGGCATCCAACACCATTCTCAGAGAAGGATGTACTGGACATTTTTTACTTTAAATACAATATTCACAAGTATGTAAGATTTGAAATTGCAGATATTTTAAAATTTCATCTCTTACTAGTTTATTGATCTCATCAATAGACATATGTCCAAGGCTTGATGTCAGATCATTGTCAAATGATTTTCATCCTCCTATTAATCTTTTAAGGTTTAAATTTTCAGTATTTAGAAATATTAATAAACCATTAATTAATTTTCTAATTAAGTGGAGTCCTTTAGATGCTAGATTACTATCTGAAATATATCCATCATAACTCTTTATGATAGGTCTATTCCAAAATGCATGTTTATTTCCAGCATTTAAAAATAAACAATCAATGTATTCTAATATCTAGGTCATAGAGATATTCACTAGGGCTAAGTGCTCTCCTGCTAAAAATATGATGTCTATCTATACAATATAGATTGTTGTAACAATTGCATCAATATCCATGTGGATGACTATTAAACCTTAATATCAAATTTTCCAGTCTTCTAAAACATATGCAACCAATTGCAAGTGTTATTAGAAGAGCAAGATACAATTATTAGACTTTGATCTTATCTAATAAGTTGATTTCAATGATAATATGTAGATATAATATGTCGATCAATGATGATATGTAGATATATAATATGCTGATGCACTATCCGAGTCCTTCTCTAAAGATCCTAGATAGTCTATATAGTCATACTATCAATACACCAACTTGTTGCAATACTGGCATTCATCTAACTCTTTGGATGTCATATGTATGGAAGTCATAGAAGTACAATCAACTCTTTGACTTTCCTTCTTACATGGGTCAGACTCATGCTTCCACTGTGTTTCCTTCATCTATAAACAACGATTGCTTAAGAAAAAGGTCCTCTTATGTTAAATTTAATAGATTTCAATATAAGAGTATTTCAACATTTATACATGCTTCATTCAATTCATACAATATGAATATTACAAAGCGTCATGAATGACTAAAGTATAGATAGTATAATGATGACACATCATATCTACATCCATCTTAACTCTTAAAGACTTTGGTTCAGACATGTATTCAAACATTTTGAGTACATCTTCTCTTATCAAGCCACCATTCTACATAATGCAGTGAACCATGTCATTCATGATTAAATGTCGAGAGCACATATGTATGCTAAAACATCTTCCTAGATTTTATAAGGATTTTCTATAACTACGATCATCATTGACATGATACTTCCAAAGCACATTCGATGAGAGATCAAGACTATAGAGACACACAAACCCAAGGTTGTTATCCTATTGTCTATTTAATTATCATTCCTTATTATTATGATGAAACTTGCACATTGAAACACTATGTGTCCAACTACAAGTACAATATCTTGATCATAGATTCGGTCCATGATATTTTACTAGTTATTATTGAGTTATAGTTTTGAGTGGGTTTAATGTAGGTTATTTGAAGTAAGAAATATTTACATAAATACATATTTTTACTTTGATTTAGGATTTTTATATCAAAGTTGTCTTGCCTTTTCAACTCTGAAAGTTCATTCCCTTATTCACTTTCAAAGTAAGAGATATATTTACTGCTATATCTCTAGCAAGATCTGGGATCTCCTTTTCTACCCTTGTTACATCCCGATAATATGAGAAACTGTAACTCGGATAAAAAGAAGCGAGAACTCATTTCGTCTTGCAAGTCCAACTTGTATTTTCCAATTCGATCTTTAATACCCGAGCCCACCAGTCCTAAGGCGATGTTGACCCATAGTTAATTGAACCAACTGCCAACATCATTAGCAGTCATTATGCGTGATCCAATATCGCTCCAATAATATGAGGAACATATATTGTGGTCACTACGCATACGATCTTACTCTTTCGAGAAACAAAGAGCACGATCCATGTGCGTTTATATGCAGGAGTTGTCACTTCGGACATGCGTCTCCTACATACAATCCATGGAGAAGGAACCCTTCGTCTTGACGGGAGACCATGGATGTCACTTATGTGGTCCTTGATATCATGTTCAAATTTTAACTAATCATTATGAATCATATTCACATAATTAATTCTTCCAAGGGAAATACTACTCTACTCATAATAGAGTGTTTTAATTGGATATAATTAATTAAATCATATTAAATCAATTATCAGTCTAATTCAATCAACCAACCAACAATCTTGACTGTTACTTGAAGGATGGTATAATCTCAGAGTACGTATTATCTAAATTTTAATAATTAGAAGAAATACATCATGATTATTTCAAGCATTATCCTTTGCTTACAAGATGTCATGGCCAGTACGCTAGGGTTGAGCATTAGGCCGGACTAGCCCGACCCGACCCGCAACCTGACCCGTTAAGCCCAGCCCGAACACGTACCCGTTCAAATTTGGGCTAGGCTCGGGCCCAAAAAAAGAGCATGTTTCTAAAACGGGTCGGGTTCGGATTGAGTTAAGCCCACCCAAAGCCCGGTCCGAAAACCTAGTCCGAAACTCGGCCCGAAGCCCGATACCAAACCTATATAATATAATATATATAATATATTACTTTAACCCTAATCCCTCGTCGCCCACCCCAACCCTCAAACCCCATCTCCACTCTCCAACGATACTATCATGCACCAACATTTCAAAGTTTTGAAAAAAATAAAATGTATATGAAAAAATCAAAAGTTTTTGAGGAGAAAAAAATTAAACATTTCAAAGTTTTTTTATCAAAATGCCATAGGGATGTCAAAATTCTTAGATTTATCACAAGTTTTTTTAAAAAAATAAAAAGTTTTTAAAAAGACATTTCCATATCACCCGTTGAATTAAGCATTTTCAAAAAAAATTAAAAGTTTTAAAAGGGAAAAAAGTTAACGGGTCGGCCCGGCCCGAACCTGACCCATTTAACTTCGAGTCGAGTTCAGGTTCGGGCTGGCCCATCTAGAACTTTTTGGGCCACGGCCCGGCCCGAAACCCGAAAAAATAAATGGGTTCGGGTTCGGGCCGATGCCCAGCCCAGCCCGCCCGATCCGATAATCAACCCTAAAATACACACATGATCTGGGATAGACCGCTCACAGAGCAACCTGCTACCCCAACGATCCCTGAGTAGACACCATATCCACATTGGGTTAGGATAATGTGAGTTGATCATTTTATATTTGAGATAATATTCAGCCTTTCAACCGAAGTTATACTATATAATATTTATCAAAATCATTTTGATCAATATTATAAGGAGATTTTTTAAATAAATCTCTAATCCTATTCAAGTAACAATGTTTTGCATTTAAAGATTATCCTACAATTATTGTAGGATAACTAGGATTTTAATGAAATACACATTCAACAGCCTATGACGATTAATCAATTATTTTCATAATTATTAGACATCATAATTAATAAAGAAAATCCAAAATTCCCATTATTTCCATTAAATTATAAACACATTAATCAAAGAGATTTGATGATCTAATCATCTTCCGACCCATCTCCACTAAATATGGAATATCTAGGCAAAAGGAGTCAGAATCGTGTGAAATAAATTCGAGCAGTTTGCTGGTTTGCTTCTCTACTTAATCCAAGTGTTTATTTCATATTTCATAGCGGGAAAATAGTAAGAAAAATAAATTTTCTTATAGATCCACGAATACATGCAAAAAAACTTTCATGACTTGAGTTCTTCGAATCATTTTCATGCACTTTTGGTACCAATATTAGGTTACTATTTTTGGGACATGTTTATAAATTCTAAATATGTTTTAATTACCAAAAAACACGTAAAATAATGAATAAATAATAGGTTTTAATTTAATGAAAAATCGATTTGAATCTTGCATCCAAGGCAAAAACAATTATTCCCACGTATTCGAAACATGAACCTTTATCACAGAGGATTTAAGATCATATCCAAGACCTAAACTGAGGCTCTAATAGCACTTGAAGGATATGGAAAGATGCTTAAGCGCATCACCAAACCATGAAGATCACATCATATGCGATCGAAGCAACTAGTTTGTGAAGTGGAATGAAAAAAATTAAAACTGATGAAATCACATGATCCAAGAACACTTCTCGGATTATTTCAACTTAAACCACAAAGTAGATATCAAAATAACTATTGAAGCGTGGTTGTGATCGTGTATCTAAAGCAAGAGACCTCTTATCTCAAGTTCGATCAACGGAGAAGATGCTTGAGAGCGCGTTGATGAAACGTATGCTTATCGCACTCCAAGTTGATAATCCAAGCAATGAATCTCCTGATCCCGTCACAGAGATCCAGTGTCTTCTTCACATGCGAGGTGCACTGAAGCAGACAGAGATGCACGAGCTGTAGAAGCGACGACAGAACAACATGATGACGTCGACGAATTTCTCTAGCACAAGGGGTGGACGACCACACTTGAGAGAGAGAGATGCATGATGAGAATTGAGAGAGAGAGAGAGGCTTGCAAAGTATTGTTGTGTAAAAGAAGAGCTAGGGTTGCCTCTTTTTTTATAGTATTTTGGGAGTCCATGGATCACAATCCATGTGAAACATAAAATCAATGGTTGAGATTGATGTGTGTTTCTATTCAATGGCCATGATTTTGTTGTATAAAAACATAACAATTAATTTAAATCAAATTAAATATATAGAGATATTATCAATATAATTTAGTTTGACTAAATCAACAACCAATAAAGGATAAGGAAGGTGACTAGCCACCTTCCATATATGTAAGAGATAGTCACCTTCAATTAGTCAAGGGCGGTCGTCCACCCTCCATAATAGGACATTGGCTCCCTTTACAATTATGTGAGTTTATTTAAGGGTATGGTAAAATCCTTGAGCACATCACAAAAGCCTGAAGATTGCATCGTATGCGACCGGGAGCAACTAGTCGTACTAGTTGCTCGAGGCAGCGAAATTTAAATGATTTTAATGTGATGAAACCACATGATCTAAGAACACTTCTCGGGTCGTTTCATCTAAACCACAATCAGGTACTAAGGTTACCTCTTGAAACGTGGTTGCGATCGAGTCTCTAAACCAAGAGATCTCCTGACTCAAGTCCGATCCAACAGAGGAGACGCTTGCGAGCGCGTTGATGAGACGCGTGCTCCTCGCAATCCATGTTGATGATCCAAGCGACGAATCTCCTGATCTCATCACACGAGATCCAACGTCTTCTTCACGAGCGAGGTGTACCAAAGGAGACAGAGATCCACGAGCAAATACTCCAATAGCATAACAACGATGCTGCGGTGATGGCAACTCTCTCATTGTCTCCATGGTGGACGATCACAATGGAAGAGAGGGAGAGAGTCTTGTCATGTAGAGAGAGGGAGAGAGAAAGCATTAGTTGATTGTGACTCGAAGAGTAAGGGGTGCCTCTTATTGTATAGGGCTTTGGGAGTCTATGTGTCTCAATCCATGGACAACACACAATCAATGGATGAGATTTATTTGTGTTTCTTTCAATGGCCATTATGTTGTTTTAAAAAACACAAACAATTAATTTAATTTAAATTAATATATATATTGATAAATCAATATAATTAATTTCAAATCAAATTAAGTAATTAACTTTGGAGATAGTGAGGAGATAGACCTCATCAACTAAAAAGGGGGGGGGCACTCTTCTCCTTTGGAGATTGGTGGCCGTCCACCATCTTGAGGTGGACTTGGTCTATCTTTTCAATATCTCATGAGATCTCATTTTCTCTTGAGATCTCCAAGATTTACAACAATTATTTCACAAAAATAATTCATAATTGTCTTGTGAATATTGTAATCATACCATTGGAAAAATGTGAAACACATTCACATCCCAAAATAAAATGTAAATTATATTTTCAATTAATCATCCAATGTGAATCCAATCTACATCAATAATTAATTAACAAATATAAATCACAATAGTCTCTCTATAATATATTTTAGATCACATTTATAATATATACATGAATAATTGTATAGTGTTATCCACATTATTCATATCTATGATAATTAAATCACATTTAATCATCTTGGATATCCATTCTCATATGCCCAAATAATATGAGTCACATTTACATTATTCACATCTTTGATAATTAAATCATATTTAATTATCTTGGATAACTCTCCTTATAATATGAATCAAATTCATATTATTCACGATAATGTAGTCATATTTAATTATCTATTTCTCAATGCTTGGATACATATATCAACAATCAAATTATCCTGAACTCTTTCAAGGATAATACGCTTTCTCCGCGGATACTTGGAGATAAGGACATGACGATTGTATTGTTCCGCATATAGTGACTTGGATATTGAGATCACATCTCAAATCCAGATCTTGCGGACCTCCCAAAGATGCTTGATTAAATCAAGACCGCAAAATCGAATCTTCTCATTGCATCTGAATCACATTCAGATCAATGTCCAACATTTGGACAAAGATCAGATCACCTCTACTGAGAGGAGTCACTAAAATCCAGACCTGTTTCATCACTCCCTCGGAATGGAAGCATCATGTTTACACAATCGTTTATGATCACATCACTATCAGGTATTCCTAATACATGTACATCATGCATACTGGAAGATTCAGAATAAACTCGAAGTTTTAGATCTCTTTTAGACTGTCTCCTTCGGGGTTTTATCCAAGGTTTAGAAAGCGGTATGCGTATGCATTCAGACAGGTCACTGAATAGCGATTAAGTGGTATGCCGGGGCATATGCGGGGTATATACGGTTCTACGCGATTTCCTAATTTTTTATTTAAAAATAAATAAATATATACAAATTTGACTACAACTGAACTAAACTTATGTATAATTGTGGTCCAACATAAAATATAAAAAAGATGACTTTCATTTATCCATCAATCAAATATCAATACTTTGATAGAACAATTAGCAAACATAATAATTAACAACAATCACCAAAATATGTAAGAATATGAAAGAAAACTGAAATTCAAAACAAATATAATTAGCAAAAGTACTGATTAAGATAGCATAAGAAAAATGAAATGTTCAAACGATAATGAAGTACAAACTAGAAAGTACAAAGCAATTCTAATCTAGTCATCATCAAATTCCACTGCGATATTATCTTCATCTTCATCTTCACTTTCTTCCTCGGATAGGAGTTCTTCCTCATTCAAAGTCGGCAATGAGGCTGAACCAGTAGCATGCCTTTGGCTTCTTCTATGTTGCACGAGATCTTCTACACCAGTTGCATCAGCCACTAAGTTCCACGTCAGCCACGATCCTTGGAAAACTTCATCATCTCCTTCATCTTCTTCACCAATCCAATCTCTCAAATGAGTTCTATCATTTGTGGCAAATGGATCATTTCATTTTTTAAGACGAGATCTCTCAATTTGGCATTGAATCTGACATACACCAAGTCATTTAATCGTTTGAATTCAAGTCTATTCCTTTTCTTTGTGTGGATCTACAAAATAACCATAAATATATCATTTACCACATCATTAATGAGACACAACATATAACATGCGGCACCAATTTTTTAACATTACCGTCTCAAAAGTGCTCCAATTCCTTTCACAACCCAAGGAAGAAGCTGTCAACTTTAAAACTCTCATTGCCATTTTCTTTTAAATGTGGCATTTCCATGCCATGCAATCCCCACCAACGGGCTATTTTCAAAAAAATAGTTAATAATCGTTAAACATATAATTCTATTACTTCTAATGAGAAATTATACCTGGATTGAAATCATCATCAATGATTGACCTCTGTCTGATAGCCAAAGGTTTGCCAAATAGTCCCTCTGTCCCTTCATACAAAAGCAACTCCTTCCTGGTGATGATATCTTGGATCTCTAAATCAGGATAGAAAATATCCATACAATCCAAGAATCCCTTCAAAGCGAGACCTTCCCTTTGAATTTGAGCATTATCCCTATAAAAGAAATAGGGATTCAAAAAATGCGCAGCAAGGTGGAGGGGGCTATCCAGTCTTCCTTTTGACTTTGAGTCAATGGCATCAACAAAATGGTTGTAAGATGCTTCGACATCTTTGAAAATGCTCATGATCTCTTTTCTAGCATCTTGCAACTCACCATATATAAACCCCATAGCCGGCCTCCTATCTCCATCAACAATCCGAAGAACATGTACCAACGGAGAAAAGACATTCAATATCAAAGGCACTTGAGTCCAAAATGAAGGACTCAAAACTATGGCTAAAGCCATTTCCCCTTTCTTGGTTTTATACCATTTACAAGCTCTCCATTCATCAGAAGAAAACATAAGTCTCAACTTATCTTTCTTCTCCATCACAGATTGCAAAGTGAGATATGTGGTGGCAAATCTTGTTGTTCCCGGCCTTACTATCTCGTCCTTTTGCGTAAATTGTCTCATTAAGCTCAAGGTTTTGGCATGACTATATATGAATATAGTCAATGTCCTTGCCTTTGTGATGGCAGTTTTCACCTTTGATTCTTTGCCAATCTCTTCTAGCATAAGGTCGATGCAATGTGCTGCACAAGAACTCTAGAATATCCGTGGGTACTTGGTTCTCAAGATTCTGCCTGCAACCATATTAGCAGATGCATTGTCTGTCACCACTTGGACTACATTCTCGGGCCCAACTTCCTCAATGGACTTATCCACTAAGGAAGCAATGTACTCCACGGTATGAGAATCTGCAGACGAGTCAATTTAATTCAGAAAACTAGTTCCAAGCTCGCAGTTGACACAAATATTCATTATGCTCCTTCCCCTCCTATCAGTCCATGCATCCGTCATAATGGAACATCCAGAAGTCTTCCATGTATCACGATGCGCTTGCAAGAAATCTGTTGTTTCCGTAACCTTTTCCTTCAAAAGAGTTTTGTAAGCTCATAATACGTTGGAGGCTTCTGTGACCTTCCATATTGCCCAATTGCTTCACACATTCGGAGAAAGGAGTCACTTTTGACAACATTGAAAGCAATGCCATTGTCATAGAAATACTTTGCCACAAATGAATTTACACGTGCACGTTCCTCCTTGGCAAATGTATCTTTGATTGTGGATTGGCGGAGATTCTCTACATGCTCATCTTCTGCTAAAGTTCGGGGCCTTTTCCCATCCCCCTCTTCATCAACCAAGGGCTGATTCATCTTGATGGAGACTTGTCCTTGAATGTCTTTCATCCTCATGGTCTTCTCATTCCTTTTCACTTTAATTTTCTCCATGTCGTCAGTGATTTCTTTCTTCACATCGGGAGTCACTTTGGGACAAGATGTTGTATTACCTTTAATATGAGCCAAATATCGCTTCATGCGATTGATCCCTCCGGTCACAACCTTCCGACATAATGGGCAAGTGACCATGCTAGGAGTACTCGGATTCGCTAGAAAAGCATACTTCCATCCCGGATCATTGGATCCAGGAGGAACAAAAAAATCCAATGTATCACTCCTCTGAATAGGAGCCTCACTTCCGCTTCCAGCTCCAGGTGTAGGAGAAGAAGCGCTGTCAGATGGTAGTCTGGAGGCCATAGTTTCCTAACATTCAATCATAATCACAAACATCAACATAAAAGATTTAATATGCATGTACAAATCAGAGTTTTAGGAAAATATTTGTTTAAGTAATGATATTATCATATAATATTATAGATACATGCTAGAACGTGCATTCACAATCCAAATCCTTGGTGAGAACATTTTTGGTGAGAAATCAATGAATACATTCACAATCCATATCAGCTAATATTCTATAATTATATGAAATCCATCATTCGGTGAATGAATACATGTACTTCTCAAATTATAAATCAAATATGCAAAAAATCTAATTTTCCATCAACTATGGTAAAAAAATTAATTCAGTAGATTATTGGATACCTTCCCACGGCTAGTGGGCGGAGGAAGCTCCTGCAAACTGGGAGGCGGAGGCGAGCTAGGAGGAGGCGGAGGAGGCGCGGAAACTGGGCAGAGGACTGGAGGCGATGGAGGTAGCAGATACGAGGAGGCGAAGGAGGCGGAGTTGGCAGGACACAGAGGAGGCGGAGGAGCTTGGAGGAGGAGACGGAGGAGGCGCAGGAACTGGGAGGCGATGGAGGACTGGGAGGAGGAGGCAGAGTTGGCAGGACACGGAGGAGGCGGAGGAGGAGGCAATGGAGGCACAATCGCACAGGAAGAGGAGGCGATGGAGGGTTAGGGTATCGGTATTTTGGGGGGTATCGGGGTAACGAGGGTTAGGGGATCAGGGTAATCGGGTAAGGGTATTGGGTATCGGGTTATGGGCAAACGGATCCAGCCAGAAACCCGCCAGACAACGATGCGGCGCTTGGTCCACATACGCGGCCGCATAGCCCGCATATGCGGTCTGCATATGCGCAATGCCCGCATAGTGACGGGCTTCATGAATGCAGTGCGCCTAAAGGCCCGCACACGCATATGCGGTCGCATATGCGGCCGCTCCGACCGATTCCGTGAACCCTGGTTTTATCATTAAGTTTCTTATTTGACTATTGAGAGTTGGTATCGATCATATACTTTCCAAAAGCATATATCATACCCAGGTGTGAACATATACTTTCCAAAAGCATATATCACACCTACTAATTCAGTCAAGCTTCCAAAGAGCGACGACCTTGCACGGAATTTGATGTTCCCAATATCTCATGAGTGAACTCATGCCTTCCGGTTCAGTATCTGAACATGTATGATCCCTTTGAGAGACTGTACTCCTCACATGCCCTTGCATACACACCAGCGCGCTGGTGTATAGACATTGGTTAAGTCATCAAGCTATTGATCTGCCAAATGTACATACTCAGACATACAGTAACACATCTGTCTTCCGTTAGAGGATGCGTGCATATATCGTGACAACATACAACATAAAACTTTTGTTATCTTGATCTCGTTAAGTCAACTCTTTTACCTAACTTATCTAACACCTTTGAATCTCTAATTCCTATGCAAAAGACATGCATCAAGAGGTCAGTTAGATATCAGCCTTTAGAGAATGGATTGACATTTCCTTCTCAGGTTGGAGATCCTCTCTTGATAATCATTTGACGGTGCTTGATGAGTCCTCAATCTAACCCTTTAGATATTCATCCAAGCACCAGCCTCTATGATTCAATAATTAAATCAACAGTTGTATGGTCATCAAGATGGCCATGGTACATAACCCTGATTGTACTAGAGGATCTATTACGCAAATTAGTTATTCTTCATTTTAGATCAGTGGATTATATTTGCAATAACATCTATTGCATAATGGTCGTCGTGGGCTCGTATGTCCAACATTTATTATCTCACATATCCTTTATTTATTTACAACAATCTCACATCCAAAATAAAATATAAATTGTATTTTCAATTAATCATCCAATGTGAATCAAATCCACATCAACAATTAACTTGTAAATATTGTTTACAACTAGTTCTCTCTAATATATTATAAAGCACATTTATAATATACTTGATTAATACGGATATTGTTATCCCTATTATTCATATCCTTGATAATTAAATCACTTTTAGTTATCTTAGATCGTCATTCTAATACATCAAAATAATATGAATCATATTCATATTATTTATGATAATTAAATGATATTTAGTTATCAATTTTCAATGTTCAGATACATAATGCATCAATGGCATTATTATAGAAATCTTTCAAAATAATGCGCTTTCTCCTTGGATACTTGGACATAAGGAAAGAAAGATTGTACATTCCACATAAAATGCCTAAAATATAGATATCTCATCCCAAATCGAGACCTCGGGGACATCTCATAGATGCTTGATTTAATCAAGATCGTAGATTTAATCTTCTTATTTCATCTCAATCACATTCAGATCAATGTCCAACATTCAAACAAAGATCAAATCACTTCTTTGATAAGAGTCACTAAAATCCAGACGTATTTCGTAACTCCCTCGGAATGAAAGCGTCATGGTTATATAATCGCTTATGATCACATCATTCTTAGGTATTCCTACATGTACATCATGCATATTGGAAGATCTATAATAAACCCAAAGTTTTAGATCTCTTTTAGATTGTCTCCTTCAGAGTTTTATCATTAGGTTTCTCGATTGGTCATTAGAAGTTGGTATCGATTATATGTTTTCCAAAACCATATATCATATCTATAAATTCTTGTCATTCTTCCAAAGCAAGAATACCATGCATGAAATTTGATTGGTCAGAAATGCCTAATGAGTAAGCTCGTGTCTTCCAGTTAACGAGTGAAGATGTATAATACCTTTGAGAGATTGTATTACTCGTATGTCCTTATATACACACTAGCTCGTCGATGTATAGACCTTAATTAGATCATTAACGTATATCGTGACAACATACGATATATATCTTGATTAACTTAATCTCGTTAAATCAACTCTTTGAACTAACTTATTTGACCGCTCTGAATCTCTATTCCTATGCAGAGGATATGCATCAAAAAACCCGTCAGATATCAACCAAAAGAAAAAAGATTGCTATCTCTAATCATACTGGAAATCATCTCTTAATAATCATTTGTTGATGTTTGATGAATTTTTAATCTGCTGTTTTCACTAAATACATATTCATATTATTTAAATAATATGAATCATATTCATATTATTTATGATAATTAAATGATATTTAGTTATCAATTTTCAATGTTCAGACACATAATGCATCAATGGCATTATTATAGAAATCTTTCAAAATAATGCGCTTTCTCCTTGGATACTTGGACATAAGGAAAGAAAGATTGTACGTTCCACATAAAATGCCTAAAATATAGATATCTCATCCCAAATCGAGACCTCGGGGACATCTCATAGATGCTTGATTTAATCAAGATCGTAGATTTAATCTTCTCATTTCATCTCAATCACATTCAGATCAATGACCAACATTCAAACAAAGATCAAATCACTTCTTTGATAAGAGTCACAAAAATCCAGACGTATTTCGTAACTCCCTCGGAATGAAAGCGTCATGGTTATATAATCGCTTATGATCACATCATTCTTAGGTATTCCTACATGTACATCATACATATTGGAAGATCTATAATAAACCCAAAGTTTTAGATCTCTTTTAAATTGTCTCCTTCGGAGTTTTATCATTAGGTTTCTCGATTGGTCATTAGAAGTTGGTATCGATTATATGTTTTCCAAAATCATATATCATATCTATAAATTCTTATCATTCTTCCAAAGCAAGAATACCATGCATGAAATTTGATTGGTCAGAAATGCCTAATGAGTAAGCTCGTGTCTTCCAGTTAACGAGTGAAGATGTATAATACCTTTGAGAGATTGTATTACTCGTATGTCCTTATATACACACTAGCTCGTCGATGTATAGACCTTAATTAGATCATTAACGTATATCGTGACAACATACGATATATATCTTGATTAACTTAATCTCGTTAAATCAACTCTTTGAACTAACTTATTTGACCACTCCGAATCTCTATTCCTATGCAGAGGATATGCATTAGAAAACCCGTCAGATATCAACCAAAAGAAAAAAGATTGCTATCTCTAATCATAATGGAAATCATCTCTTAATAATCATTTGTTGATGTTTGATGAATTTTTAATCTAACTCTTTAGATATTCATCCAAAACAAACCTCTATGATTCAATAATTGGATCAATAACTATATGATCATGAAGATGATCAATGACTGTATGTTGGAACACCATTTATTGTAGAATTGGAATGAGTTGGTTTATAAATGGGTAATATGATTTTTTTGAAAGATACTAAAAAAGAATAATAAAAATCGATCACTACTCTGCGAACTCTCTCTTTTGAATTGTCATTGACTTCTTAATTTTATATATTTGCATCATATTCGAATCTTTGAATCACAAACTTATAGAGAAACGTTAGTTTATCACAACAATTATTGTGGATCATGCATATCATTACCAATCTGATCATTTTGTATGATCCAAGGAAGGTAATAGGTAGATTTTGATACTTTATGTAGTTTTATTCTTTTTTATTGTCGCTGTTTCCATTTATTTTTATAAATATTTAGTATTTTTATGGTTTTATAATAGAAACTGTTTTTGGTTTACAGAGACATATTTGAAGCTGCAACTGCATTCAATCAAAATTCATTTGGCACGTATTTTCCTCTTAAATCAGATCAAATTCTTTCAGTTACCATTACTTGTCCAATTTCAGCGAAAAACTGTAGATGAGGATCAATTCATGCCACTTCCAATCTTTAGCATTTCAGAAGTTACATTTTAAATCAACCAATAACATAAGGAATGAAGGATAATGGCAGAAGGATTTTAGTGAAAAAATAAATTTAACAATGAGGCCTCAGAATTGCAGAAAAACAGCACAGTAGCTTTGCAGCTACCGATCAGTCCTTGTAAATTGGTGTGTAAGTAAATCCTCATAGGCCAGATCAATACTAGATAAATTCAAGTAGAGAAAAAAATAGAAATAAAACACTGATCGGTGAAATTCAACAGAATGCAATAATATGAGTAGAAGTGCTGATTTTCTTTAAACAATACGAAAATATGGGCCGAAGGATTAAATAAATACAACATGAAGCCTCAGAACATCAATTTGCAGCATGGCCATTAGCCAATCAGTCCCGAAAGATGGTGTTCTTTTTTAAAATGGATATCATCAGCGGCTTTCAACATATGAAAACACATGTGATGCAGATAGCGGTGAAGCATTAAAAAGTCGATCTTGCAAAATAGAACACTTAGAAGAGAGAAAAGGAGGGGGAAATTAGATACGATCAGAAGTAGAGAAAAAAATATAAGGGCAGAAAAATGGAAAGCCTCAGAAGGTCCATTGACAGCACGGCCTTGCAGCCATTCAGTCCCGAAAGATGGTGTTCTTTGTTGAAATGGATTTCATCAACGGCATATGAGGAACGAATTTGCTTTGGAAGATAGAAATCTCGGAGGGAAGAGAGTGGGAGAACGATGAGGGAGCGAATGGAGAGAGAGAGAGAGAGACGACCACGACGATCCAAAGATTAGGGTTCTCCTGGTCGTTTTTATAGGGCCGTGTACAGTTCAAGGCTCTGTTTAGGGTTTGAGCGATGCTTGGCCTTTAGATTTTTTGATCCGACGGTCTTAATCACCGGATGCAAAACGGTGGGCAATGCTTCGGATCTTGGAAATTAGCGAACTCACTACTAAAAAACTGGCCGTAGGCTCTTGAATTAAGTATTTTGCATTTGCATTTCCTGAACGGATCTTCTATTATTTACATGTATATGTACGTGTATATGAGAAATCAGGATCACAAATCCAATCATCTTTCAAAAACTATTGTAAAAATTTGTTGAATTTTATTTTTTAAGATGAATGGGTTACATGTGTCGGATCAAGATAAAATCTCAGGTGCATGTATATGAAAGTACGTATTTTCAGTTGGCATGGTTGAATTTGAGGTTCATACTCCTAAAAAATACAAGGGTGCGAATGCTCTACTTTTGTTTCTTTTTATTGAGTAACTCAATGGATCCTCTGGAACCATACCAATTTTTCATTAATGAAGAAAATCAAGGAAACTTTGGGAAAAAATATATAAAAGCATTGCCTTTAAATCTACAGAGTTAGATTTTGGAATTTGATTCGCAAAAAAGTATAGTAAGAATTCATTTTTTTTGACCATATTTGGATGGCTGATATGACATTCCTATCCCATAACAAGGGAAATTTTATCTAAGAATAAAAAGATCATATCATTTTTACAGCATTCATTATGTCTCTTCTTACAATACTTGATCATTTCTTATTCCTCAAAATCATCCAATAAGAGCATGATTAAGTTGACTTATTCCTCGTTCTTCCTCTTTTCATATCATTCGTTGATGAAGGATATTGCAACATATTTAGTGGTGGAAAATGAAAGCTTATCAATGATACTTCTCTACAGATAGAGGGATGAAGTGTACAAGTAACCTTTATGTTATGTAAGAAATAGTTTTCATAGATGCAGTGAAAGCAAACGATGATGATAATTCAATTGAGGTGCTATATTGCACACTTAGTCTATACCTTAAAATAATATGATCAACGCCTCACTTGCATGACTACAATTATGATGAGATGAGTTGAGATTTGACTTGAAGAAATGGGATGAGGGATTTGAGTTTGGACCCGATTTTATGATGCTTGAGGATGGGATAAAATCAATGATGGCTTCATGAAACCTGAGAGTCAGCATCTTTAGACAGTATGAGAACAAGGTTCTTGTGCTAATCTCTTGATATAAAACCTATGTGCTAAGGTGTGATGAAACTTAATTAATTGTTGATCAATGTGCACCAACTTACTAAAGCAGTGGATCTAGCCAACCATCAACGAAATAAATTTCAAGAGAAGTTCTCTCATTCAAATACAAAGAAAAGCTCTCTCATTACAAATACAAACTCAAAGAGCTTCCACCAAAGGCAAGTGCTCCCAACCTTTTCAAAGTGTCTACTTGGATCAAAGCTTAGGACCAGGAGTCGGGCTAGCATCCAAAAAAGGGCTCTACATCGTATAGTGATACAAGTCTGAGTATTGAAGGTACGATGGGTACTCAAAAGAGACACACCCTAGTGTATTCCCAAGAAAAAAAGTGCAGACAACTATGAACTCTCTTGATAGACGCACTGATCAACAACCTAAAACACATGCATTGAGTTAATAAGGCACTCGAGAGGATCCTTGTTCCAATAAAAGAAGATAAGAAAATTACACAAATATATGTCTTTCATCAACCGGCCTTCCATCTACACTTTTAAGACTGACAACTAAAGAGATGGTAGATTGTATGCAAGAACTAATTTATTCCATATGTGTTGAGGATTGGGTTCTTAGGAGAGTCTCTTGGACTGGGACCTTGGGTGACGTTTTGACTCTACTCTTGTTCCACACTAAAATATTATATCCTTACTATATATATACAAAGAGAGTCTCATGATTATAGGAGCTGGATACCTTTTGACTAGAGCTTGGTTCAGCTTGAAATTTGGGATCACTAAAATCAAGAGTTCTTTAACGGATCGGGTCTTTTACTCCACATGCACAATCATGGATTAATCCGATAAAATCATTCATTCTCTAGTGCTCGGGGAAGAGCTCGGTTTAAGTATCAGGGGTTGATGAATTTGTGATTCATCACTCTAAAAGAGACTAATTAAGCTCAGATCCTCAAAAATTCATTGCCATTTAATCATCTAAATTACATAATTATCATTCATGCATGTGTAAATAATATTTCCATTTTATCATTCACATTACATCAAACGAGGAGCCAAGAATCCAATGTAAAATTGACATGCAAAAGAGCTAACTTTCCTGATTTTAATTAATTCATGCTAACTCTAAATCACCTGAAATCATATAATATGTATATTGTTAATACGAATAAATAAAAAAATACAAAAAATTACTAACAAAAACAAATAAACCCAAACCTTAATTTCATATCTATCGGACTAAAACGCCAATATCTCCTTCATACAGTGTATGACTTGATCCTATCACTTTTGAACTAACGTATGTTCAATTACCTACAAAACAAGATCAAATTCAAGTGAATTGGTGTTCGTATGTGAAAAGTAGATTTTGGGCCTCTTTTGTACATTGTATATTTTAGCCAATTTTGATCTGATATTTTATATACATATTTAACTCTTTTTATTTTATTTCTTTTTCTGTTATTGTCTTTAACAAAAGTTTTCTTAAAATGAGCAAAAATCCAAATCTAAAATAAGTCTGAAAAAAAAGAAACTAACAAAGTCTAAGTCTTCACTGACAGTCTGTACAATAAGTCCTCTATATTTTATGTTCCTATTTTCTTAATTATTAAAAATCTAAAAAAAATACTGTGTAAATATTTTTTTCTTTTATTTATCTAATTTTTATTCTGGTTTTTATCTTATTTAAAAATGTTAAAAATTGCAAAACCCAAAATATGGTATTTTATACACATAGAATACCACCCAAAAAATCACTTTGTGCAAATGACATATTTTGCTTGTGGTCTCTTCATGAAAGTTGTTCATCTCATCGAGACAATTCTGTAAAAAAATTTTGATTTGAAGTCGTTTGCTATTTCTTTTCTAGTTATCTTTGTATTTCATTTTTTTCCGATTTTTCTAGTAGTGACACGTCGCAGCCCCTGGATCCGCCATATGTCACCCATTTTTGGCCTTTTTATATTTCAATTTTTAATTCTTTTTAAAAAATATAATAAAAATTAAAAAATTATCGCGTGGAGAGATCTGGCATGCCCGATCTCGGCCAATCGCAGGGCCCGAGATCTCATTCTTCCTCTCGATGGTTGTTGCCCTTTCCTTCTTCGTCTCCGCTATCACCTTCCAAATCGGGCGACTGCCACCTCAATCGCCGATCAGACGACCCTCCACCTTCGTCTATCTTCGATCTTTTCATGCCGCCGCCTTCATATCTCTATCGACCCCTAACCAGATCCGCTCCCCAATTTCGCCACCATACTTCCAAATCTCGCCAAATCCCCTTCGTATCTCCACACAATCAATCACCCCATGCTGCCTTCATGTTCCAGCCGCCAATACCCCTATCTTGATCTCCATCTCGGATCAATCAATCCCCTCATTGATCCCTACATCACCGACCACCGCCTCCTCGTCCCTTTAAAATCCCAACTCCATCATCCTCTCGAATCCATCTGTCGATCAATCAGTAAGGAGGAGCCCCCTACCTGGTGGTGACAGCGATGACCGACCTTCTTCTGCTTGGCGTGATCCAACATGCATCGCCATGTTGCAACTCATGCATTCATCGCGTGTCTGCTCCATCTTCGGCTCCACGCCATTGAGCCCAACCTACCTCCCAGGTACCGACATTTGCATACAAAGATAGGGGACACCAGTTATGACATCCAGGTGTCCAATATTCCTCAACGGGATATGGTGGATATTCCCACCGTTGCAAAACTCCACCGCCCAAGAGACCTGCCCTGCTCTGATCTTAGCACCGTCGAGCCACTTCGAGCTGATATCCTCTACCATCCACCCGAAGCAGTTCTGCCTCATATTCCTCGCCACCAGGAGGCGATGCTGACCACATCCGACCAACACTTTGCCCTCCAGTGCCCTTTACCATCGACCCTCGTCCGATCGCTTGCGCCATCTAATTGGCCTCTCCACATTGGTCGATTCCTTCTTCTCTAGCAGCATTGCCTCCTCTTCAGCTGCCAACGTTCATGCCCGCAAGCCACCATGTTCAAGACTTGATACCCTCCCACGCGAGGCAAGCATGGGGAGGGGGCTTTTGCATAGGACTCCCTTGCAAAAACGCATAATCAAAAAGCCACCCTGATCAACCCATGGTACGTTCCTTGCACGTGCCTCTGAAAAGTTTACATTACAGTCCTTCTGGGCTTAGGTAATTTCATTTCAGTCCTCTTTTGGCATTTCCATTTTATTATTTATTGTAGCTTTTGTAAATAGAACCCTATATTCTTTTGTAATTTTGAACCTATATTTGCATCATTTTTATTATTAAAAAATAGCACATTGTTCTTCAACTAATCCTTCATATTATGACATGCGAGTCTTAATTTTATATTTTGTGGTGGATTTACAATAATTAATTTTGTGGAAAATAACATATTTTACCCAATTGTCATTATGAAATTCATAGATAATTAACCACTTCAGAAAATTGTAAAAAATTCAAAAATATTAGAACTGATTGTATTTTACAGTGTATCTAAAAATTATTGCATTTGCATGAATTCTTTGTTCTGTAAAAATCATTTTATGACTTTAAGTAATTAATTTTTAATAAATAGAAACTTCGTATTTTTAGGTTTAAGGTTTTTCTGAGATATATCACATAGTGATATATCTTAGAACTGAAAATAAGTAGGTTTTATATTTATTAGAATTAATTATTGAGAATCACATTACATGCATCATTTAATTCATTAGTCATATTGCATTAGAAAATTCCAAAAAAAAATCACAGTAGCTTAATTTTGCATTCATACATGTTTTGGTTAGGTTTCATTGGGTTTGGAGTTCATTTGATCGAAATTTGATGTTTAACCCCTATACTTGATCGAAATTGCATATTCGTGTTAATTGCATAAAAAATATCAAAAAAATGCATCTTAAAAACCGCACATTAAATCCGATAGACATTAATTTAGGTTGTTCTTTTGCCTCCTTGAATCGACCCTAGTGATGAATCTCATATTCATCATGCTAAAATCTACATATTAATCCTCAAGCTTAAACAATTCAATAAAAAATGCAATTAAATCACTAAACTTAACTTGTATTATATTATAAAAATTATCCTATTTTCTAACCCTAATATTATTGTATTTTAGTACTAACATGTTTCTTTGTTTTTATATTTTATTAAAAACCCCTAAAAATTAGTCTAAATATTGTCTATAAGTTTTTGGATTTCAAATGAAATTAAAAATACAGAAAGACTCAAACCCCACAAAATCAGTGTTTTTCCTATTAAAAATACTCCCCAAAAATCACTTTTATACAAATGACTTCTTTTTGCTTTTTGGCCAACATGAAACTTATAGATCTCATCGAGATCTACAATGTTTTATGTTTTGACTTCTTCCTAATTCAATCTCTAATCTTTCGATTTTTCTTTAATTTCTTATTCACTGATTTTTCTGGAGCGGCCACGTGGCGTCCTTTGGGTCGCCCATGTGACAACATCTCTCTCTGCCACCTAGCGCCTCCTCGGCCGTCTGATCACCTTCCCCCACCTCCATATGTACCACCCATTCCTGCTTTGCTAACAGACATCAGATCTGATCCCATACAGATCAAGGTCTCCCATTCCAGCCACCCATCTCATCCATGCAATTCATCACCACATCACCCTCCGTCGCTGGATCAGATCTGATGATCTGATCTCAGCCTTTCGCCCGTGCCATTGCACGAGTCGTCATCTACCTCAAGCACCCCCTCCCCTACCGTTTTTCCATGCGATAACCCCGCCTCTTCCAATTATAGCTCCCAGCTTCGACTACGTACGCACAAATAACGCTACCCCTCCATAGTTGTTACCTCCACCTTTCTCGTGCACGCATCAATGATCTCACCCCTTGCTCTAACACCTCTCACAAGCCATTGCATCCTCACCTCATCACCACCATAATGATCGGAGACACCTTCCTATAAATTAATCTCCTCCTCCCCCGTACACATCATCCACCACTCAACGGGCATTGGTCCATCTTACTCCGTCTTTCCGGTGACAGGGGAGGGCGGTGGTCAAGATGAAGATGACCTTCTGCCTAAGGGGTGATCTATGGCGTCATCCATGCGAGCTCTGCCTCTTCGGCGGCAGCTAAACTCTCTGGCATGGCTGGCCAGATGGAGCGACGATCGGAGGCTCCCAAGGAGCCTCAACTCGAGCCCTCGCTTCGCCATTCATCTTCTTCAATCCTCCAGGTATCTTGCTTTCTCTTTACTCTTATTTTCTCCTAATTCTTCCGATGCACACCCTCACCCTCATCCTCACCCGACCACCCCACAAGCTTCACCACTCATCCCTCACCTTCGCCAACATGTCCACTCACCGTCTCCCCTTCTACACAACTAAGCACCTCTGCCCCACCTCCTCTGTGGCTCGTCGGAGAAGAGATCCAGGTCCCCCGCTCCTCCGTCTCCACGGAACTCCACTCCACCTCACAAACCTCATAAGCACTCACATTTTTTTGGCTTCGACTATACCTAACAATTGCAGGAGCTCATTTCATCAATGGCCAGAGTTCCATCACCACCTCCGATCTCGAGCAGCCTCTCCAGTGAGGCGAGGTCTACGGTCGTCATTATCTACTCTGGGAGCTTCCTCTCCCGTCAGCCATCATTACCATGTGATCACGAAGGTTCGTCGAGGTTTTACGGCCACGAAGGAGCACGGAGGGGCTCTGACGATCTCGTAGGAGTCTAGTTTACGTCATCGCTTCCCCGCTGGAGAAGAAGCATATGCGTCGTTGGACGGAGCCTCTCGGTGGCCATCCAACAGCCATGATGGGTCCACGTCGTCCCTTCCAGACCTGCAACCATGGAGACCTGTGCTAGGAACCGAAGCGCTCACGACCTACCACGTACCCTGTCGAAGCTGCTTCCAATCCGAACCTCTCCCTCGTACCTCGCACATGAGGGTTGGGGGTTATTTGCAGCTACGTCCCCGACTGTCCTCAATATTAGCTACAAGTCCAGGCACGCGGGCCCCTTCAGATTTTTTTAATTTGCAAATGGGTCCCTTTTGGGACCTATTTGCAATATTTATCTTTATTTTCCATGCATTTTTATTGCATTTATGCCCCTAGCACTGTTTTGAGCATATATTGAGCATTTTATGTAGGAATTAAATGATTTCAGTTTCATTTTGACGTTGGTTTCATTGTCTTTCTAATGGAATTATTACTTTATAGATTTGACACTTAATTAATGGATCTAACATTTGATGATCTATAGTGGCTGGTGCTTGTTGATTTAAATACCATTAATCATCGTTAATGCTTGATTTGACTCTGAAATTGACCATAAGTTGTTGCTCATTTATCTGAAAATTGTAGGGCATATTTTGTACATAATTATCTTGCATGCTTCTACATTTTCATCATGCGTTGTGCTTATATTGCATTCCATTTTAACTTACATATAAAATCAAATAAAATTGCATCTCTTTCATGCATCATTCTATTATTATTTTGTCTGCATATTTTATTTGCATCGTATCTGCATGAAGACCTAAAATTAAAAGATACTCACTCTTGAATTAAACAATAATTTTCCATAAATAGACTTAGAGGCTCGTGTCCCTGTGTTTGACTTTAGATACTTACCAAGTAAAATAACTTTCACATATTCGAAGGTGAGATTTTTGCATGATCAAAATCTGCCTGTTGTACTACGACAATTCTTTATTATTAAAGAGGCAGATTTTGCGTTCATCAAATGATGTCATTGCCGAGGACATGGCTCACCTTTATTTATTTGTCGAATTTTGTTGAAATATTTTTGATGTAAATATTTTCAATAATTTCAGGTCTTTTCATCGTGTGGTTTCTGTATCATTTCATGATTAAAATATCTTGATATTTTCTCTGACTAATTCTTTTGTGGTAGGGCCCATGGAGATTGAGGACGCTCAATCTACATGGAGGCGAAGAGTTGGGAGCTCCCGCTGAAAGGAGCCGCAAAAGAAATCAAGGAAGATTCAAAGAAGCTTTAGTCAACATTTCATGCATTTTATTGTAAAAAATTGTAGCATGTGCATTTTTAGCGGTCCTCGTTCGAGGGCTCGTATGTGTTGAAAAAAAAGAAAAAGAAAGAAGTAGATCACTAGATGATCTACTCCCCTCTCACACACACACGCTCGCATCCATATATGTATATCCACCCCCCCACCATTTTTGTATATTCACACACAACCCCTCCCGCATCCACGTCTTCACCTGTGAAAATTCACCCCCCTCCACTCACCCCCCCCCCACACACACACACATACACACACACGTGCATCCATATATGTATATCCACTCCCCCACCATTTCTGTATATTTATACACACAACCCCTCCAGCATCCACATCTTCACCTGTGAAAATTCACCCCCTCTCCTCCCCCCATCTCCTTTAGATTCTTCTGTGTAAATTCACCCTCTAACCTTAACTGCCACGGGTCCCCCAACCAAAATTATGCATCCGTTACTTAGGCTATTTTCAGCCTAAGTATAGGGGCGACCCGAATCAATCCATGATCCCTCTATTTGTCTTCTTATACTTAGGTCATTTTTGACATAAGTATAGGAGGACCCTCCGACTCAGTTCCGCTATATCACCTTACATATAACCAGAGACATGGCTTCATATCACTTGTTCTATGAGGACATAGCAAAAGTTAAGTATAGGGGTGTATACCGTATACTATTGTAAATAAACTTTAGCCATACCCCGTCTTTTAAAATTTTTGAAAACTTTTGGGGCTTGGTTTAAGTTGACTGATGAACTGATTTTTGTAAAAATTCTTGTAAAATCTTTTTAAAATTGAGGGATTGAATTTTCATAAATAAATATAACATTTTAAAAAAACTGAAAATTAAAAATTTTATTTGGCAAAAACTCTGATTACTAGGCTTAAAAATGAGTGCTACTCTTCAGTGAGAGAACTTCGATCCCCCTTAGTAGAGTGGATGATTTAGAGGACATTGTCTATGGCTTCGTCCTCAAGTAATATGGGTCCGCCTAACGGTCTGTACTTACGCCCATACTGGCTGGAAGTAGATGCAACTATTCATATGAGCCTGGGCCAGTCAGTATCTCTCTGAAGAATTAATAAAAAATTAAAAATTAAAATTCATAAAAATTTGCAAAAAGATAAAAATCATAAAAATCACTCACCAAGGAGTTGGTGCATTCCTCACACATTCTCTTTCGCTCAAGGCTTGAGGATTTGAGGACAATTGATTTATGAGATCTTGAGAATCTAAGTTAGCCAGCTTTAGTCATTAGGGTTTTTGAACTTAAATACCCACACTTTCCTAGTTTGATAGATTTGAGTGTTATATTGAACTCTTCATATCTACCTTCTAAAGAATATGATCAACACATCACTTTGATAACTGCATGATTGATGAGATGGGTTGAGTTATCACTTGAAGAACTAGGACTGGTGATTTGAGTCTAGACTCGATTTAATGATGCTCGAGGATGGGATAAAGTTAATGAAGGCTTCAAGAAACCCGAGTTTCATCAAAACCCTAGACAGTATGTGAACAAGTTCGCATGCTATCATTTGATATATGCCTATGTATCAGGGTATGATGAAACTAAAATATTATTGATCAGTGTGCGCCAACTTTTGGTAAAAGTAGTGGAGATAGCCAGAAAGAAAAGAAAAGAAATAAATATATCAAGAAAAAGCTCTATCCTCACAAATTCAAATTAAAAAGAGCTTCCAGCCAAAGGCGAGCGCTCCCAACCATTTTCAAAGTGTCCACTTGGACCAAACGCTATTAGGACCAAGGAGTCGGGCTATCACTATAAAAGAGCTCTACAACGTATAGTGATACAAGTCTGGGCATCGAAGGTATCTTAGATACTCAAAAGAGACACACCTCGGTGTACTCCCAGAAAAACAAGTGCAGACGACTCCAAATTATCTTGACGGACACATTGATCGACAAACTAAAAAAATAATGTGTTGAGTATAAGGCACTCAAGAGGCCCCTTGTTCCAATGTGAGGGAGAGAAAATAGACATAATCATATGCCCTCCATAATCTGACCGTCCATATACACTTTCAAGTCTGACAAACTAATGAGATGGCTGACTGAAGTAAGAACCGACTTATCCCCTAGTGTTGAGGATTAGGTCTAGAGGAGAACCTCATGGACTGAAACTTTGGGTGATGTCCCGACTCGACCCTTAGGATTGCAGTATACTAATTATCATATCCTTATATTTTATGTACAAAAAGACGGTATGATAATTAGAGAAGTAGGATTCCTTTTTACTATAGCATGGTTGACCCCAAAATTCAGGATTAATCAAATTAAGGGTCTTCGATGAATTGAGCCTTGAACATTTCACATGCACTGTTAGTAATTAATCCGACTCCTTCATTCTTTAGATGCTCGAGGACGAGCATATTTTAAGTATAGGGTATGATGAATCTCAGATTCATCATGCTAAAATCTACATATTAATTCCCAAGCTTAAATAATTCAATAAAAATCACATTTAAATAACTAAACTTAAATTATATTATATTATATAAATTATGTGTATAATTAACCTATTTTCTAGCCCTAATATTATTGTATTTAATTACTAACCTTTTTCTTTATTTTATATTTTATTTAAAACTCCTAAAATTTAGATTAAATATTGTATATAATTATTTTGACTTTTAAAAGAAATTAAAAGTATAAAAAATCTCAAAACTCGCAAAATCAATGTTTTTGCCTAAAAATACTCCTAAAAAACTACTTTTTTACAAAATGACTCCTTTTGGTTTTTTGACCAACATGAAACTTGCAGATCTCATGAGATCTACAACTTTCATGTTTTGACTTTTTCCTAATTCAATGTTGATGAATCTCGTATTCATCATGCTAAAATTGATCAATTAGGCTATGTTCCCCAAAATTCAAATGTATTTAATCATTAATAGAGCATTATTAGCATACATACATGTGTAAATAATATTTGCATTTCATCATGCATAATTACATTAAAAAATCCAAGTGTAAATTAGCCAAAAAGCTGTTAACTTCTCATATTTTTAATTAATTCATCCTAACTCCGATTGATCCCAAACTACCTCCATTGTGTAGATATTATTAACAAGAATAAACAAAAAATACAAAAAATTACTAACTCAAATAAGTGTCAAATAATCCCAAAGTCTAATTTCACATCTGACAGACTAAAACATGCATATCTCCCTCATACAGTGTCCGATTTTGGTCTACTCACTTTTAAAGTTTCCATTTTCAAATACCTTCAAAACAAGACCAATTCGTAAAATTCGGAGCTCATATGTGAAAGTCGGGTTTTGGGCCTCGTTTGCGTGTTTTAACTTTTTGCTAATTTTGACCTAAGTTTTGATGTATATAATTAACCCTTTTAATTTTATTTATTCTTCATTTGTGTTCTTTGATGAAAGTTTTATTAGCGACATAAAAATCCAAATCCAGATTAAAACTGAAATCAAAGAGACTGACTGAGTCCAAGTGTCCGTTGTGAGTCTGTACAAAAATTGTGTGTTTCATACTTCTATTTTATTTTTCCTATTTTCTTATTTATTAAAAATCCAAAAAAATCAGATTAGTGTGTAATTAATTTTCTTGTATTTTATCGTAATTTTTCTAGATTTTTATCCTATCTAAAACCACCAAAAAATTACAAAACTCCAAAAAGTCGATTTTCTATACACATGGAGAACCACCAAAAATACCACTTCGCACAGGTGGCCTCTTTTGTTCCTCGATCCTTCATGAAAGTTGTATATCTCGTCGAGACAAACAACTTTCTAAAGGAAATTTTTCGATCTGAGGTCTCCTCTTATTTCTTTTTCATTTTTCTTTCCTCTTTAATTTTGAAATTTTTGGGGGGCGCCATGTGGCAGCCCATGGGCATGCCACGTGGCACCCCACTTTCTCTCTCCAAGTCACCACGGGTCACGTTCACAGCACGTGACCCCACCTTCTCCAACATCTAACCGCTCCACCCCCCTCCCCCACCGTTCCTCCTCCTTCCTCGTAACCACTGCCACCTCCACGTAACGGCATACGCCGCCTTCAATCTCCAGCCGTTACGACCATTCCTCTGTGTCGCCCTCGCCATTACACTTCTCCTCTGGCCGTTATCCTCTCCGCCTCCCTATAAAACATCACCGACCCGCATCCTCGTGCTTCATCCACCATCGTTGACAAGAGATAGGGAAAGCTCGTGAAGGAGGCCAGTGACAGGGGCTCCCCTCTGCCAGCAACAACCCCTCTTTGGGCGAGATCCACGGAGATGAAGGTTCCGTGCAACTGCTCTCCTTGCAGCCAAGCTTCACGGCCTCTTCATCAACCACCGAGGCGATCACCCCTCCGCCGCTCCCAATCCAGGCGAAGTCAACCCACTCCTCTTCTCCTTCTTCCGATAATTTATGTCTTTTCCTTTGCAGCCGAACCTCGACCTTCGCTCATGACCAAGCTCTGGTTGCCCCATCTCCGTTCAACCACCTGTGCACCACTGCTTCTGGAGCTCCCCGTGCCTCGCGACCTCCTGCCACCGTCGCAGCCCGCCTGCCACTGCCGCAGCCCGCCTTGGAACTGCGATCGCAGCAGGTCGCATCCGCTCGTCGCCCTCAGGTTGCCATTCACAATAGGCGAGCCCTCCGCCCGCACCCAGCCCCGACCGACGCTCTGCCCTCCCACGCGGAGACCGGTCACACCCCGCCTTGGCCGGTCGCGACCACGGCCCACGCGCCTCGACTACTCCATCGTTGGAGCCACCAGCCGCCGGTCGCTCTGCCTTTCGTCATCGACTTCAACAGCCGTTGGATCGGGGGATCCAACAGTCAGCGGATCACACGCCTCCCCCTTTGAGCCTAGGCCCCAGCCTAGAAGCTCGGGCTCTCCGAACCACTCCAGACAACCATGTGGAGGCTCAGACCATCCGAGCCTAAGCCTCGGACCGAGCCTCTCGCCCGCCATCCGAGCCTTTGGTTCGGGGCTCCGAACCTCAGGCCCGGGCCCGAACCTCAGGCTCGACCCCTCCGAGCCTCCGCCCCACCTCCGAGCCTCCAAAAATTTGCGCTTAAGGAAAATTGCATATACATCCCCGGAAGTTTCGGAAATTACAATTATACCCCGCCAGGGTAAATTGCAGATGGGCCCCTCCAACTTTGCTAAATTACAAATAAGCACTGACGCACGTGCGCTTAGGGAAAATTGCAGATACATCCCTAGAAGTTTCAGAAATTAAAATTATATCCCTGTTAGGGGTAAATTGCAGAGGGGCCCTCCAACTTTGCTAAATTATAGATAAGCCCCTCCATGGACCTTTTTGAAAGAAAAACTTTATTTTATTTACATTTTAGTCCCTGCAAATTCATTGGAGCATATCTTTCTCATACAAACTCTATTTTTAGCATATAATATGTCATTTTGAAGCTCTTTTCACGTTCTACCACTTAGCATACTTTGTGGATAGATCTAAGGTTGTTTATTGATAATTATTATTTGAGGATCTCTGTTGACATATGTAGGTTAATTTTGACATATTTGTGCTTGAGAAATTAATGATATTTTTTGCAGGAATTCGGATGAGGATTTTACTCTGATTAAACCCTTGTAATCATTATTGATTATTCTCAATAGTTTAGTTTTCACTGGGGATTAATTTAGATTTATTTCTCTAAGATTATTATCGGCTATTCGAGGAATTGAATCAAAGACATTTGGAGGCCGGATATTTTGCTTCAAATTATTCCGAGCATCAATTGATTAACCTGAAGCATTGAGTCAGTTTGAATAACTCTTGAGTTCGATCCATTTTGATTTGTGATTAATTTTCTGAACTTATAGATCAAATTATTGGGGGATTTAATATGTTTAAAAATCGCAGATCCTGGGCATAATCTTCTCTATTTATTTTCTTTGCATCGCATCTTCATTATTGCATTGTATTATATTGTCCCAACACAGAAATTAATCAACCATTAATTAATTATTTAATTTAATTTAATTTAAAAACACACAACTAAGAATCACTATTCCCTGTGTTCGACCTTGGTAGACTTGCCAAGTAAAAATATTCCACAACATTCAAAGATTGTGGTTTTTGTTGAACCGAATTTACCTCCTATACTATGACAATTTTAGATAATTAAAGAGGAGATTTTCGCATTCATCAAATGGCGTCGTTACTGGGAAACGGTGAATTTTTAGGGTTTTAAATTATTTTTATAAATATTTTTTGTAAAAAAATTTCTGTGTCATTTTTTCTCCTGCATTTCATTTTGCATTTCTCTCTTACTTCTGCTACTAACCGCAATTTCTGTCTTTGCAGACTACTGGAGCAAAATTTTGGGATTTAATCAAGGATTTGCAAGGTCAGAGAATTGAATTTTAATTTTTGTGTGTGTGTGTGAGAGAGAGAGCTTAGTCTGGATTTAATTCTCGCATTATTCTTAGGGTCCCTCTCTTTGAACCCTGTTAATTTGTAATATTCAGGACTGGACTCTCTGTGGTGTGGCGTAGAATTTAGGAGCATATACACTAGATTAGAGTTATTTTTGCTCGTGGTCGTAAATTTTAGGACACACTTTATTCACTAACTAGACACACTGGTAGATCGTTCAACTTAGCCAAATTTCGAAATGAATTCTTCCCGCTAATAGAATTATCTACTTAGGGCGTCTTTTATCTGTGTATATCATTTAGTATAATTTAAATTCCTTGCCTTGCATCCCATATGAAGAATGCAAGGATTCACTGTAAGTCTTCTTCTTAAGCATGCATCATTGATTTATGTTTGCATTGGCTTTTTCGATTCTCCTTCTTCAAGTTTTACAACTTAGGAATTAAAGGAATTGGGACTGTTTGTTAGGCGTGAATTTTTGTGCTCATATAAACTTCAGTGATAACCTCAACTTAAAACTGAGACTGCTAATCAAGGCAACTGTGTATATAACTGACATAAAATTAACCTGTATCTGGTGGAGAAAAACCCACTCATTGTTTGTAAGGACTAGAACACACACATAGGACAGAGCTATAACTGAGAAATCTCACTCAGACTACTGATTTTAAAAATAATTAGCTACTTTTCAGTGAGGGTTTAGGTTAGCCGTTTTACGGTCCGACTTCCTTAGCAGAGTGGGTGGTTTAGAGGACACTGTGGAAGGCTCCGTCCTCAAGTAACACGGGTAGCCGCTTAAACGGTCTGTACTTACACCTATACTGGCTGAAAGTAGGTGCAACTAGTTGTATGAACTCGGGACAGTCTTTGTGAAGACACCTAACAGTCTTTGAAAATTGAAAAGATAAGTGGGCGAACCCTAACGTGCCTTCACTAGTGTTGAGTGGGTGAATCTACGTGTTTGTTTTGTGTTGTGTGCGTCAAGGTCCTTGCAATCGCAAGCAAATTATGGTTCGTAGATCATTCCATGCATCTCTTGAGAAGATGTCGGCACAATGGTCTTCTTTCCCGATCTCCACGACCATGTCCCAATATCCTTCTCCTCACACTTCTCAGGGAAACCTGCTCTTTAAATCAGGTTCCCCTCAACCATCATTCTCTTCCCTCCCTTACATCCCATCCTATGTCCATACTTCTTCATGTAATAGACCTCTCTCACATTCTAACAATTTTACGGACATGAGAGAGCGAGACGAATTGAGGATGAACAATAGAGTAACCAATATTGACAGTAGAACACGATTTCCGGTTACTATGATCTCACAGCCTCTTTAACCATCCCTTACTTAGGATGACTATCCTATTGAGTACAATCAATTTCCTTCGACAATCCACGAGAAAACCAGAGTCAAGGAAATATAACTCATGACCAGACCATAATGATTATGAACAATCAATATTATACTTGAGGTTACATGCCAGAATCACGACACAGGGAGAACGATTATTGAATCACTGGTCATGAGATGTTTAAGGATGAGATTGCTCGGATTAATCATAGAGCAGACACTTTAACTGAGAGAATATACGATCTCATCCAGTCTATGCATAATTCAGAAGAAGTGAGGCCACCACCAGGCGAACCACTGAATCATCATGTGACTCACAATCAAGCACAACCACCTCTGACATCTGACCCTCCTACTGACCATATTACAGAAAATACCAAAAAATTGAAAAAAATAGAAAATTCAAAAAAATTGGACAACTCTGAAATGGAAGCATTTTGCAAGAGTTTGATCTTAGATCTTCCATTGATTAAGGCCATAGAATATGTGTCCGATCTTAAAAGATTTGTGAAGAGTCAACAAACCCCCAAAAGATGGGAAAGAAATTACCAAGAACTGCATATCATGTCATATCTATGGCAAGTTCCTTGGTGATGAATCATAAAGTCAAAAGTCATAAAGTCAAGCGGTTACCTTGGATTATGTGTGAAATTGAGGATTCTACATTCACTCATGTTCAGCTAGATGACGACTCCACATTAAACATCCTCCCCAAGTCCGTCTTTGACCAAGTCAAACTCGGACAACTCAAAAAGACTAGGGTGATCGTTCAATTATCTGATCGATCCACCAAAAGGCCACGGGGGATTGTTTCGCTCGTCGTAAACTTACGAGGTAAAGAACATAAAGTGAACTTTATTGTCCTTGACATTGAGCACCCCAGAAGGTTGTCCGAGTCTCCTATCATTTTAGGAAAGCCGTTCTTAGCCTCCGCTTAGGCGATTGTGGATTGTGAGACTCAGGAAATCAAGTTTCCGAACTCGGACCACAATGAACAGACCCTCAATGATACTACCTGCTCTGAGGAAACCCAACTTGAAATCAACAGTCATGATCAGGAGAAAGCCATGTTACATGACCATACCTCTCCTCAAGAAACACGGACACAAACCCTAGGAGAGTTATTTGAGAGATCAACTATTGGACAGACATCTGTATCTCACCACACCTCCCACCCTGTGACTGCTCCAAGGAGAAAACAATATTCAAGAGTTTATGAAGAATTGCACCATATTCTTGAGGATCGTCACGATTATTTGAGTAGTCCAATCTTTTAGTCGGCAGTAATTCACAAAATACTTGAACCATACAAAGAACCGACTCAGGAAACCTCTGATGTCATCAAAATTCACGATCATCAGGAAGTGACATCAATATCTGATGAATCCACATTTCATCATCTTTATTCTATCATTTTGGCACCAAAAACCTTAGCAAATGCCTTTAAATAGCCTTAAATACAGCATCTTAGCATTCATGCATGTGCATTCAATTAGTGTATAAAATACTGTAATTAAAGCCAAATTGTAGAATAAATAAAAGAAAAGAAAAAGAATAAAATATTATAAATATTTTATGACTCAAAACCCCGAGACCTAGGCATCTTGATGAATAGGTCGACAAGGAATAAAGTAGGGGGAGATAAGGGTCAAATACCTATAGTAATTCTATTCATTCTTTATTCATTTTGGGACCTATTTTTAGTTCCACTTTTTATACATCAAATAAAGAAATTTTGTACATGAAAGTTGTAGATAATTTTATAAAGAAAAATACAAAATTGATTTCATTGAAAAATAATATATAGATAAAAAGTTATGGTCTGAATAAAAATCCAGAATCCCAACTTCCCAGACTCGTATCTTACAAATGACAACTCCAAATGCTCAAACTCACCTTTAATTGTATATAGAAGAAAATAAGCTATTTAATGGAGGTGGTTTCGCATTTGGTGGAGCTATGATTTGAAAGTTGAGTTTTGGACCCTCATTGAACAAGTGCACATATTAAAATATTCAATTTATTATTTATTCATTCTTTTTATATTTTTATATTTTTATAATCTTGTAAATATTACTTATAATAATTATGTATATTAAAATCAGAATAAAAATGCAAAGGAAACTCAAAATAAAAATATTTGTAAATAAAATACATAGGTATAATACATGTATCTATACCTATACAAATAACACTTTTATTTTATTAAGTGTATAAAATATATCATAAAATTAAAATAAAAATGTATTTTTGTAGATAAAAGTATTTTATAATTTTAGAAAATCATAAATAAAAATAATAAAAATAAAAATACCTAAATAAAAATCAAATAATCAAACATATAGATAATATACCTATATAGGGGTATAAAAGCAACTTGTAAAAATATACCTCTAAAAAATAAATAAAAATTACCATAAAATAATTTATAAAATAATAAATCTTTTTTTATTAAATTACCTAAATCTAAATAATTCATTTATTATTTTAAAACGAATTTACAAAACATTTTTGGGGGCTTTTTCCTGGTTGGTCCACGTGGACCAACTATGTGGCCTGGGATGTTGACCAATCGGTCAACTCCCTGGCCCTAGCCTGCGTCCTTGTCAGAGCCACCGCTACCCCTCATTTCTTGATTTTTTCGCCGCTTGTGTGTTGCTCGAGGAGGGTTTCCTCCTTCATGAAAATTGTACCTGGTACAATTAGGATCCTCGCCGACCTATCAGATCCACCAAGATATCCTTGGCGCACCCGTGATCGTGCCTCGAAATCCTTCACCTCGTCAACCATTCAAAACCATACCCCATGCTTCCATTCGATTTTTGAACCGCAAATCAACTAGAACTCCTCCTCCTTAGGCTCGCGTTGAAGACCTGTTGGTGACAGCAACTGGTTGCCACCGTCCAAGCGGAGGAGAAGCACCAGTTCTAGGCGCGTTCCGCACCTCCGGCGACCCTCGTCGTGGAGGTATTTCCACCTCGGGTCCTAACCCCTTGCGGTATATGTTCACTCCTATTTCCTTGCTCGTTTCATTCCCTAAAGTTAGAGCGTCGTTCGGCCATTCAAAACGCCAGCGTTAGGCCAATCGATTCGCCCAATCGATCGGTCACCGGAGACATCTCCGGCCAACCTTCACAATCACACGTTCCACCTTGTTAGCACCCTTTCCTCCTCGCTGCGAGGTCGGGGCATTTTGCCCCCGACCTTTTCATCTTTTTCTGCAGGTGCTTGGGGTCAAAAGACCCCTTCTGGGGTCGGTTTTGACAGAGCCGAAGGTCCTGGAGCTTGCTTCCTTCCGCAGCACCGCGCGAGAGCTCAGGCGGTCCAACTGCCATTTTGGAGTTGCCGATCGATAGGAGGAGCTTCCAGGGACCTCGTGGGCGTTTTTGCAGCTTTCATCGACGTCAGAGAAGAGAGAGGCGAGCCGGGGAAGTTCGTCTACGTCGGAAAGCCTCCTTGTTCTTCGCGACCACTTCGTTGCCGTCCGATCACCGTGGCCCCCCAGATGCAGCAGTTGACGTTCGATGAAAGCCACCCCAGTCGTCCGATTGAGCAGTTGCCTTCTAATCTGGTCCGTCTGCACGCGAAGGGGTATCGCGCCACGCACGCGCGACACGTGGCGTAAGTGGCGCGCGCCCCGCCGTTCGATCAACCCGCCTGCTGGGTGATGAACCGCAAAATCGGCCCTTTAATAATGTGTTTTTAGCACATGGAATCGTCATCGTAGTCGGGCCGATTTTGGTCATCAAAAGAGATCCCCTCATTTAAAGGAACGCGAAGATAAGTCCAAAATGAGGTGATCGTGAATTTATTTTTACTTGGCAAGAAACCAAGGTCGAACTCAGGGACACGAGCCTCTCTCGTATTAATCGGATTTAAGTGTATTTAATTAAGTGTTGAATGTAAAGGCATATAGGTCAAAATTATGCAGACATGACAAGATAATGCATTAAAAACAAACTTGCATTTTTCAACATTTTTATCATGCAAATAAATGGACATGCAAAGCGATTAAAATGTAGTAAAAATATGCCCTAGGTTAATAATGATGAGCAAAAGTAAATATGAGTCAATTTCAGATTTGCTTAAAATGTCAAGCTTGATCGGTAATATTAACAAGGCATAAGTACTAATATGGGACACATGGCAAATACAATAATGCATAAAAATTCAAGTGTCCAAGATGCAAAACTTAACATGCCATTAAGAAGTACATCAAACAAGCTTTCAAATGAGACTGAAATCAACTGAAACGGAAACAAGATGCTCAAGATATGCATAGAAGAGTGCAGGGGCATAAATGAAATAAAAACGTGAAAAGTATCTACAAACCAGTCCCTGGGAAGGACTCAAATGCAATAAAAATAAGTGTGGAGGACTTCCCTGTAAATAAACCATACGCACGGGGGCATATTTGCAATTATTGAAACTCAAAAGGGTATGAGTGCAAATAACCCCAGGCGCGCAAGAGCTGCACGTGCTCAGGACCTGTTTGTAGTTTGTGGAAGGTTCGAGGGCGTCTCTGTAAATAACCCAGAAAGCACGTGCCCTGCACGCGCTATCCAGGCTCGGAGGGCGGTTCGGGCTTGGCAGAGGTTCGCTGCTGCTTCGGGTTGGCTCGGGATACCCGAGCCTCCAGGCTTGGCGGCGATCAGGCTCGGCATGGTCTCTGGTTGTGCCACGTGTATGAGGCCCTGGATGCAATTTGTGGAAGGTGCGAGGGCGCCGATGCAAAATGCCCAAAGCCACGTGCGTGAAGCACGTGATCTCAGGCTCGGATGGGGGCGAGGGTCGGCGCTTGCTTCGGGTGGCCGTAGCAGGTGGCTCGGGCCACGTGGTGGCTCGAGGTTGACTCGGGCGAGGCTCGGTTCCACCGAACCTCTGTGCTCCGGAGTAGTCGACGTGGCCGCTCCAGGGCCGTTGGATCTCCGCTGGGGGCGAGATCCAACGGTATCTGCTCCATCTTCTCCTTCGTCGGGTGGCGGCGCGATTGGAGCTCTAGCGCGAGGCATGGAGCTCCGCCGCGCCTTGCTGCGCTCGGTGAAGCTCGGGGAAGATTGCTGATGCTCTGGCGATGAAGGCCCGAGGTCGGAGAAGACGCGGGGACACCTGGAATGCTTGATCGACGATTGGTCGTCGGAGGCGGAGCTCTAGAACTCAGCTCCGCCCGAAGTCCGGCCAATGATGTTGATAGACCTGCAAGAAGGGTTAGCGGTGTATGTGTGCGAGGTGAAGTGGACGGAGGGCTCTGGTGGAGCGCAGAAGGCGAAGCCCTTAGTGGGTCTTCCTCCGCCTCCGGCGGAGGAGGAAGCTTGGGGTGAAGGAGGTTGCGACGGAAGAAGGGGGTGATCGGTAGGGTCGGCGAGGAGGATGGACGGATGGCGACGCTAAATCGGTGATCAATGGAGCGGAGTAGATTGTATAGAGGCGTAGAAAATTAGGCAAAAGTCAAGAGAAAAACAAGAGGAGATTAGAGGGCTTACCTGACCGGAGATGGAGGTCGTGGCCTGGGCTGGGCGTCGGAGAAGAGGCCCGGGTCGTCGCACGTCGAGGTCGGCTACTCCTCGGAGCTCGAGCGGGGCTGGCGCCTCCGCAGCACCGCCGTGGTCGGCGGTGGGTCTCATCGGGGAAGAAGGCCATTGTCGCTCAATCCGAGCTCCTCCCCCTGTCACAGGGATGAGCTGGAGGGCTAGGCCTCTCCCCCTTGGTCGATGGACAAGGATGGACGAGGGATGTGGAGGTGTATTTAAAGGAAGGGGGGTGATGGTCCAGGTGCTTGGAGCTGAGGATTGTGAGGGGATTATGGAGCGACTGGAGGAGGGTTGTGGATGGAGGACGTGCACGCGAGGATCGTGGGAGGATGGGCTCGGCCATGGGGTGGTTAGAGCATGGCGAGGATGACCAGGGCTATGGCTAAAATTAGAGGGGTGGAGGAGGTCTGCGAAGGCGGGACGCTTGGGCGGAGCTTGCGGGAGGAGGAAGACGAGGTCCGGACCGTTGGATCGTGAGATCCAACGGTCCTGGTGAGGGTGCGTAGGAACGGTTAGGATTAGATCGGAGGCGACATGATCGGAGGGCTTCTGAGCGGCCACGTGGCGGTCTAGGCGCGGGGCGCTGACGATCGGTGGAGATGAAATCCAGAAGGTGATCAGACGGCTGATGGCTAATGTAGAGTTAGCGGCTGAGATGGATGGCTGGAAGTGCGATCGTAGGGCGCACGAGGAGACACGTGGCGGCTTCTGGTTTAGGCGCTAACGGGCGGTGATGATTGAAGGATGGAGCTGATCGAGCGGTTAGGAACAGAGAGTGGTCTGAGCGGCTCAGATCACCCTGATCAAGCGGATTATACTGCGCCACGTGGCGCGTTCTTCTTGAGGCGCGAACGTGCGGCGACGATTCGAGGAGGGGGATGATCAAACGGCTGAGGATTGGGGCGGGTCGTAGAAAAAGGGCCACCGTTAGATCATGATGAAGATCCAACGGTCCAGAAATGCGGCGGATAGGACAAGAGAGGTGGGGCCACGTGGTGCCCCCAGAATGGGCCACGTGGCCCCATCAGATTATTGCAGACTTCAAGTTGTAATATGAAGGTCAAGATGGCCGAATTCGAGAAAACTCAAAACATAAAAGTTGTAGATCTTGACGAGATCTACAAGTTTCATGTTGGCCAAAACTGGAGATGAAATCAAACAAAGGCCCGAAATATTTTTGAGGGTATCTTTAAGTCTAAAAATACCACGAATTTTTGTTTTGTTATTTTTTTGTGGTTTTTAATTTATTAAGGACTCTGTTAATTATTAGACAATAACAGGGATTTATTGACAAAACCTTAAGCAAGGGGGTTAATTATAACAAATAAAGATGATGAAACTGAGGTTCATCACTGGGTATTTTGCAATCTTAACCTTAGCAATTTTTGTAATATTTAATTAGTACTAAAACTTTCTTTTGCCGTTGTTTAATTTTGTAATATTTACTAAGAACCCCCCGCACGTATTTGTAATTACATTTCGACCCTTGCCAGCCAAGCGCACGTGCTTGGGCACGCGCGCATGGGTATTTTGCGGCAAGGCCCTCGCGCTTTTGGCATTTAGTATTTAGTGCAGGAACTATTTTATTTTGTTATAAACTTTTTGGAAAACTTGCAGATAAACCCCTACATTTTGTAATATTGTGTTGGAGCCCCTCCCAGGCGTGCGTGCGACGCACGTGGGTCTGGGATATTTACAGAAAAGTCGTTGCGGGTTTGGATATTGCTTTTTGATCTAAAAAATATTTTATTCAGCTCAACTTTTGTGGGAAAAATTGCATTTTCGCCCTGGACTTTTGGATATTTGCATAAATGCCCCTGCCAGACCTTTAACTTTGTACTTGCTTGCTCTATTTATTTGGACCATCATTTTAACTCGATAAATTCTTAAAATTTGAACTTAAGCTCATGTTTACTTGTACTTTCACGCCACCATTTCAGTTTTTGATTTTATTCTATTTTAATATTTATTAAAAATCAAAAGGGAAAATCTAAAAATTCAAAAATACATAAAAACTTCAAAAAATATATAAAATCCTAGAAAACTCCAAAAATTATAAACTCAGTTCCTATTTCTTCTATATTTCATTATCTTTATTTGAAAATTAGTGTGAAAATTTTTGGTGGCTGTTTGCTAATTTTAATTCCTATTTTACTCACAGCCAGTACATATTTCACTGTTTTCTCTTATTTCAGTATTTAAAAATACCAAAAACAGTTTAAAAAATACCCAAAAAATCCTAAAAATAGTAAAAAATCCTAAAAATATCAAAACATTTTATTTCTGAATTTTTGGTTATTTTTGCACATTTTTATAAATTGTTTATCACCATTTCTATTACATTGTCTTTATCTTCCAATATTGAAAAAAATATAAAATATAAAATTATAAAAATCAGAAAATTAAAAAAACAAAACACAAAATTAAAAATTAAAAAAAATTATTAAAAATTAAAAACCCACAAAAAAAATATTCTTTGCTTGCTTGCTTAGTGTAGACACCACTCACATTCACACACACTTTTATTTGATCTACCTTGTTTGCTCCCTGTGTTCGAACTCTCTGCATACTTGCTTGCTATACATTTTGTGCAGAGTTAAAAATAAATTTTAACTCCACATTTATTTCTATTTCCTTGATCTATAGTGTGGGTTAATTGTTGATTTTAGTCCAGATTTTGTGAGGTCAACACACCGACTGTTGACTCGCCTTGTGAGTCAATACGACCGCATCGATTTTTGGCTAAATCAAATGGCGCCGTTGTCGGGGAGCAACGACGAGTAGTTATATTTTTGTTTGCTTGTGCTTGTTGTCTACCACAGCTTTATTTTATCTTTCTTGCATTTTGATATATATTGATTGAGCTGTCTAACCATTCTTTTCTTGTCTTCTTGCGAGGGACCGCGGAGCAAGGCGGATCGTCTAGGTGACCCGAAGCAACCTTGGGAAGCGGAGCCAGCTATTCTTTAGCCAAGCCGGCAGGAGAGAGCAGGAAGAGTGAGAGAGAGTGGTAGATTAGTTGTATTTTATTTTTTGTGAGAGAGTGACTTTGATAATTTGTAATAATACGTGTACTTGGACTTTTGGACACTTCGGGCCTAATTTCCGGGTGTTTGTTCACCCGGGGGCTCACCGCGGCTTTTATCGCGTTTTTCCGCTTGTCATTTTCCGGTTTTGTTTTCCTTTTCATTTCTTTTGTGGATTGAGCCCTTAGTTGTAGGCCTTGCTTGATTCGATTAGAATAGGTCCAAACATACTAATTACCTTTGCATGTTCCTATAGATCGTATTTGGACTTAGACTAATTAAATGGTTGGCTATTAGCTTTCGATCCGCGTGCCGCGAGCTCATCCCACACAAGCGCTTTCTCCTAACTCAAATGTGTTGAGAAGAGGAGGGGTGAGCCTAGACCGGACATTAGGATTGAGAGTTAGTGGTTAGCTTGTGGTTCTTCACGCTAGCAGTTGCCTACCCTAGGATGATTTCCGCATTGCATATCGCCATGTAGTTTAGGTTTATAAATTTTGCTTTGCATCCCGCATGGAGAGAGCTGGGATTCACTGTAAGTCTTCTCACTTAGCATTCATCATTTAGGCACAAAGGTGAGATTTCCACCTTGGTGTCGACTTGCACGGCTTTTCCGACTCTATTCTCCCTCTGCTTTTAGAACAAAGTAGGATCAAGAAAATACAAAAATCGTTAGGCGCTTGTTTGAATCAACTCAAAAGAAGCAATAACACCAAAAAAAATTAAAAAAGGGACTGCTAAGAAAACCTTGACGAAAAATAAAATCGGTAATTGGATTCATTGCTTAGGGAGAGTAACACCCTCACTTGTATTCAGGTTGCATGGGAAGGTCTCCTTCCAAGTGAGGTGAGCGCTTCGTAAGGATTAGAGCCAAAAACCCATCTTGTGGCTGCCTTGTGCATCGCCTGGATTTCCGAAGTATTGGCGCTACTATCGTACATAGTCGAGTAGGGCTTGGTCGCCATTGGTGACTCACTATTGTGTGAGCATCGACCTTGTCCGAAGTACCGAGCATAGGCCACGCCTTCACGGGTGTGTCTGTCTCACCGGCTGCGTCTGAGTAGGATCTTGCACGCTCACGGGTGATTCCGTTGCGAGCGAGAACCGAAGTATCGGTTTCGCCTATCGGCTTCCTCCCTCTATTTCTTTGGCTGAGTAGGGATCCAGGAAGGGTTACAAGGACCTTAAAAAGCGCAAGTTACAGGTTACACAGGAGGAGGACAAGTACGGGAATACTTTTCCAGCAGTACTCTCTCTCCTTTAGGCGTAGCGCTCTAAGGACTCGTAAAAAGATTAATTCCTGAATCAAGCTAAAATTGACAAGATAAAAGACGAACCTTCACGGCTTCATGTGTTGAGTTGGTGAACTCTCCCCTGTTTTGTGTTTGATTGCTAGATTTATTTAGGTCAAGATCAAAAACACAACATAATTGTGCGCAATTTTGTTTTTCTTTCATTCCTCTTCTTCTGCATTCCCTCTGCTCTTCCCAATAATCAAGATGATGGGACGGAGATCTCTTAGGCCGACTTTGTCGGCACCGTTATCCAGCACTCCTCCTTATTCATCTAGGACTACCTCGGAGAGTCTGCTCTCCGAGCCTGAGTTTACATCCACCATGTTCCCCCTCGACCACCCTTCCCATTCTCCTTCTCTCAGTCCAATCGTTTCAGAATTCAGTGCATCACAGAGTTCAGATCATTCAACAGCACCTGAGATGGCCTCTTTTGCTTTTTCAGAGAATCCAGTGATGGCAGACAGAGGCGAGCACCAAGATGACCATGATCACCCTCCGTTCATATTCGATCAGGCGGCCATCAACAATTCCTTGTTAGCATCCCTGGAGACTATGCAGAGGCAGATCCTTGACCAGGGTACCTTCATGGGTGATCTGATGAGAGAGATAGCTCAGATGAGAGAAAACCGACCTGGGGGCGGTGGCAGTGGCGGTGGCGGAGGAGGAGGAGGACCTGATGCAGGAGGAGGCAATCCCGACGCCGAGAGACCGCCGCAAACCATCATGAGAGAATTACATAACCCAGCAACGTCTCTTACACATCGTTGGATCAGACTACCGCCTATCCATGGAGATTTCGAGTTGCGGCCCCATACCATTAAGCTTCTACCCAAATTCCATGGGTTGCCGACCGAAGAGCCACACCTCCACCTCCAAGAATTCGAGATGATATGCAACACGATCCATAATCGGTTGATGACTGAGGACACGATCAAGATGATCGCCTTTCCATTCTCTTTGGTTGACAGAGCCGCATATTGGCTCAAACACCTCGGGCGATTCATCGATACATGGGCAGATCTCCGGACCGCGTATCTGAAGAAATACTATCCTCTCGGCTGGACCAATGCAGCCAGAGCCATGATCAGTAACTTCGTCATGATCCCGAATGAACAATTCCATGAAGCTTGGGATCGATTTCGAGAGCTCATCGACCGGTGTCCACATCATGATATATCCAAGCCCAATCTGGTTCAAAGTTTCTTCTGTGGGCTGACACCGGAGCTGCAGGGGCTTGTCAATGCCTCTTGCGGTGGATCTTACTTTTCCAAGGGTGAAGATGACGTCTGAGCCATTTACGAGGGCATGGCAGAGAATTCAACCGTGATGGCCCAAGCCCGAGTCTACACGCAACATAAGCCCCCGCAAGGAGCGGGATCATTCCAGAGGATCGCCCGCATCGATGCCGGTCCCAACACAGTGTCGGCAGCCGCAGCCCAAGCTGAATCAGCCGCAGCCGACATGGGCATAATCAGTGAGAAGCTGGACCGTCTCGAGATCCTCGAGAAGAAACAGATGCAAGGCATGGCCCAGATGGACCAAATTGCCAAGACCATGAGTGACCTGAAGGCGCAGATCCTTTGCGTCCAGGAGGCACAAACTCATTCCCAGCAACCTCCTAGGTCACGGGCTGACCCCAGCAGTAGCAGTTCTAACCAAGCCTCTACCTTGTATCGCCAGGTGAACCATATCCAGGCAGAGCCGGTTCCACTGCTGCAGTACTACCCAGCGCAACCGCCATCTTTAGATACTCAGATGGTGGTCTACCAGTCGGAGCAGCCACTGGCAGTTCTTCCTCCACCTTCCTTCGAGCAGGAACCATTGATGGAAGTCAATGGGATTTGGTACGACCGGTACCCTCAGCCCGGGATTCGTCGTGATCACCCCGGATTCCGTTGGGGCAATGGTGGCTCCTCATCCCAACAGCAAAATCCTGCTCAAGGATAACAGAACAGCCAGCCACATCAGCAACACCAGCAGCCCCAGTATGCCCAGCCACAACAGTATCAGAGTGGTCCTCGTCCCGCCTATCAGGGACAGCAGTGGAGGCAGCGTCAGCAGCCTCAGCAATCTTATCTCCACCATCCCCAGTATCAACCATAGCAGCAGCATCCCCATTTCCAGCAGGGACAACCATCCGGTTCTCAGGGTCCCGCTTTTGAGAACCTAGCTCTCGATGATCTTGCCCGCTTGCTCTCCGAACAACGAGCATCCTTCATGCAAGAAATGGATGAATTCCGGCAAGAAATGAGGGAGATCATAAAGGGCAAGGCCGCCATACCCACTCAGATTGAACCTAACCCAAACAATCTGAAAAGGAAGTCTGAGCAGGTAGAGTTTACAGAGGACACCTCTCCTAGTGACTATTTGAGTGATATGTCTTATTCTTTCTATGATGCTGATTTTGTGACTACTAGGAGCGGTAGGATGCCCGCAGGCGGCGCCTCTTCTGAGCGACAACCAGATGCAGCACCAGGAGCGCCAGAGGAGCAGAGTGGCGGTGCTGATGCTTCTAATGATGATATTGAAGACGGTGGTGCCGAGGCCACCAATGATGGAGATCCAGACGACGGTGCTGATGCCGTCGTGAGACCAGATGAAGACGGTGGTGCTGATGCCACCATTTTGGATGCTGAGCCAGAACGCGGTGCTGATGACGCAGAGACAGGTGCCGGTGGTGGTACTGAGGCCACCACATCTGTGATGTTACCACATTTTGTACCTATGGATTATGGGAACAAAAAGAAAAGCAAAAAGGTTTCTGTTCACATTATGGATCCATATGTGGTGAATGATGATTATTGTATGGATTCTCCTCCTTCACAGGCACAGGGACCGATTCCTAGCCCTCCATCTGTGGAGGCCCCTACCATCCCCTTTCCTGAGGCACTCCGCCGAGCAAAGGGGAATAAAAGAGAAAATCCAAAAAAAGATCAGCAGGTAAAGTTCAGCAATCAGATGATAGACAGATTCCATACTCAGCTGACTCTACAAGAAGCACTTGAGCACATCCCCCTCTTCAAAAAGAACTTGAAGGAGAAGACTACCGTCCGCAGGAAGAGGAGGAACCACAGAGATCAGATCCATGTGCTCACTCATTTCACTTGCTGCACCATTCAGAACAAGCTGCCAGCCAAGCGACCAGATGCAGGAGCTCCCTATGTCAGATGTGAGATTCAGGAGCAACAGTTTGATCGTACTCTATTAGACATCGGCTCTTCAATTAACCTTCTTCCGGCAGCCTTACTCGACCGATTCGAGTTTGGTCCTCTTCTTCGAAGCAGGACAGTCCTTCAGTTTGCTGACAGGTCGACTAAGAGGCCGAAGGGGTTATTGAAAGATGTGGTCGTTACCATTCAGGGCCTGAAATTCCCCGTAGATTTCGTTGTGTTGGACATGGAGATCCCTGAGTCGGTAACTGATGCCCCCATCATTCTCGGACGTCCATTCTTGGCCACAGCCAAGGCGGTGACCGACCATGATAGTGGGAAGGTATGCTTTCGCGTAGAGGGCGAAACCATACAAATAGAGACGATCGAAGAAATCAGAGCCAGAGAATTAGAATGCTCGGAGCAGTCAAGCGAAGCCGCACAGATGACAGCAGAAGAGCTAGACATCCGCCAGGTTTGTGATTTTGAGATGACTGATGATGAATCCAATTGGATAGATCCTGTAGCACCGACCCTCGCCTTGCCTACAGATTCACTATATCTAAAGCTCATGGCAGTCGAGAGCCGGGAGAGCACACCCCTGGATGAGGATACACCTGAGGTTGACAGTGTCAGGACGAGTGGTGCTGATGATTTCCTTTCGTGTTCTTCTTCTTCTGATCCCTCGGATTCAGACATTGATTGGGATGATTTTGATGACTATTTGCCTTGTCTGATTCCTTCTGAGCCAACAACCACGCCCGAGTGCGAGCCAGTGCAGTTTATTGATGAGTCAGCAGGTCGCCCTTCGTCAGAAATTCATGCAGAGTGAGAGTTCTCACATGCAGACCTGGTCGCCTTCACACAGACATATCAGAAGCCAGATCTGCCACCTCCCAGTTGTCCAGAACTGAAACCTCTGCCGCAGTCGTTGAAGTACAGATTCCTTGCGGGTGAGCCTGATATGCACCCAGTCATTATCTCAGCAGGTTTGACTGGAGAACAAGAATCTCGTCTGATGGAGGTTCTTGAAAGAAACCGCAAGGCAATAGGTTGGAGTATAGCTGATCTCCAGGAGATTAGTCCGGCTCTGTGCTCTCACCACATCTATCTTGAGGATGACGCTAGGCCGTCGCGTGAGTTCCAGCGACGGCTGAACCCAAATCTTCGAGACATAGTCATGAAAGAAATTTCAAAGTGGTGGAGTGCCGATTTTATCTACCCCGTCTCCGACTCCAAATGGGTCAGTCCGTTGCATGTGGTACCCAAGAAGACGGGTATCACTACAGTTGTTAATGAGTCTGGAGAGGAGATCGCTACCAGAGTGCCCACTTCTTGGAGGGTCTGTGTGGACTACAGACGATTGAATGAGGCCACCAAGAAGGATCACTTCCCGCTACCCTTCATTGATCAGATTATCGAGCCGCTAGCTGGGAAGAGTCATTACTGTTTTCTTGACAGGTACTCTGGATACAATCAAGTGGCCATTGCGCCCGAAGACCAGGAGAAAATGACATTCACCTGTCCGTTTGGGACTTATGCTTTCAGACGGATGCCCTTTGGTCTATGTAACGCTCCGGCGACATTCCAAAGGTGCATGTTGTCCATCTTCTCGGACATGGTGGGTGATTGTTTAGAGGTCTTCATGGATGACTTCTCGGTCTATGGCGACGGGTTCGATGCTTATCTTGACTGCCTAGACCGTGTGCTTCAGCGCTGCATAGAGGTCAATCTTGTTTTATCTTGGGAGAAGAGTCACTTCATGGTGACTCAAGGGACGGTCCTTGGTCATATCGTCTCCAACAGGGGCATGGAGGTCGATCCTGCCAAGGTGGATATCATCAGAAAACTCAATCCGCCGTCCAACTTGCGTCAGTTACAGTCTTTTCTGGGGCATGTCAGTTTCTACCGACGGTTCATTCAGGACTTCAGTCGTATTGCCCGACCACTTACTGACTTGCTGACAAAAGACACCGAGTTTATTGTCAATGATAAGTGTCTTGCATCGTTTGAGACTCTCAAAAATATGGTTGTTTCAGCTCCTGTCATTCAGCCACCCGATTGGTCTCTTCCATTCGAGATCATGACGGATGCTTCAGATTTTGCCGTTGGGGCTGTGCTTGGATAGAGAAGGCATGGATTACCTTTTGCCATTCACTACGCCAGCCGGACTTTGGATGCCGCCCAGCGGAACTACACTGTGAGTGAGAAAGAGATGCTGGTCGTAGTCTTTGCTCTTGATAAGTATCGATCGTATATTCTCGGATCTAGAGTGACTATCTACAATGATCATACCGCCATCCGGTACTTAATGGCTAAGAAGGATGCCAAAGCACGTCTCACCAGATGGATCCTTCTACTCCAGGAATTTGATATTGAGATTAAGGATAAGCCTGGAGTTAAGAATGTGGTGGCGGATCATCTCTCCAGATTGGAGAATCTTGAGGAATCTGAGCCCAGCGCACCTATCACTGAGACATTTCCAGATGAGGCGATCTTGGCTATCACCTCGCTCCCGTGGTACACTGACATTGTGAACTATCTTGTCGCCAAGATGGTCCCACAAGGTTGGCCCAGGCAGAAACTCGAGACCTTCCTAGCGAAGGCCAAGTTTTACCATTGGGAGGATCCCATCCTTTATCATGAAGGAGGGGACAGCATCTGGAGGAGGTGCATTCCTCAAGAAGAGCATCATAGCGTCCTCACATACTGCCACAAGCTTGAGGCAGGAGGACATCATTCTGGAAAAAGAACAGCACAGAAGGTGCTTAAATCCGGCCTATGGTGGCCTACTCTCTTCAAGGATTCTGATGAGTTCGTGAAGAGATGTACTGACTGTCAGAAAATGGGAACCTGCGGACAGAGAGACATGATGCCCATGCAACCCATTCACTTCTGTGAGGTTTTTGATGCATGGGGGATTGATTTCATGGGCCCATTTCCTAAGAGTTAGGGATTCGAGCATATTTTGCTCGCTGTTGATTATGTCAGTCGATGGGTTGAGGCCATCCCCGCCCGAGCTGCAGATGCTAAAATCGTTTGCAAATTCTTGAGGAAAAATATCATTTCACGGTTCGGGGTACCTAGAGTCTTGATTTCAGACGGGGGGTCTCACTTCATCAATGACAAGGTTAGGGCCCTTGCAGACGAGTTCGGCATTGACCATCGGGTAGCCACACCGTATCACCCTCAGACTAATGGTCTTGCCGAAGTATCGAACCGGGAGATAAAAATAATTTTGCAGAAAGTTGTCCGCCCAGACCGAAAGGATTGGTCACAGCTTTTGGACTCGGTCTTGTGGGCTTATCGGACTTCTTTCAAGAATCCATTGGGGACATCTCCCTTTCGTCTCGTCTATGGCAAGCCGTGCCATCTACCAGTGGAGATCAAGCACAAATCTTTTTGGGCAGTCACTGAGTTACTGTTAGATCCTGAGAGTATAGGAGAGCAAAGAAGAGCAGAATTGGCAGCCCTGGAAGAACTGAGAGATACAGCCTTTTCCAACAGCCTACAGTACAAAGAGAAAGTGAAGACATGGCATGATTCGCATATCAGCCATAAACAATTTGAGCCAGATCAGAGAGTATGGTTGTTTGATTCCAGGCTGAAAATATTTCCAGGGAAATTACAGAGCAAGTGGAAAGGTCCCTATGTGGTCAGGAAGGTACATGACAATGGCAGCGTCGACATATCCGAACCGTCATCTTCCTCTACCTTCTGCATCAATGGTCAACGCATGAAACTATATCTAGATCATGATCCGCCGACCATTGATGTTGCCCCCATTCTTCTGGTATGAGATGTGCTCTTTGACTCACATCATCTGCATCTCATACATGGTGTTCACTTCTATCTTCTGCTGTACAGATCATCTGTCCATATCACTCTTTCATCTGTTGATTAATTTTCTTCTTTTCTTCTTTTCTTCTTTTCCTTTTCTATTTCCTTTATCTATCAAAAAGGTGCCACCCTTGTAGACAGTTTTCCATACTTAGGACGTACTTTGTCCTAAGTATAGGGGGGTGTGCACCCCGAGTTTCTCTATTTTTTGATCCTCTCCATTGTCTCCTCTTCTTGTCTATACTTAGGGATATTTTACCCTAGGTATAGGGGAGACAATCTAAGTACGATCTGTTCATTCCCACCCTTGACCCTCCCTGTGTTATGTACAGTCTGCTATACTTAGGATTATTTGATCCTAAGTATAGGGGGGACGACCAACTTCTTATTGGTTCTTGCATTCATTCTTTAGACTTGTCTATACTTAGTACGAGTTATGTCTTCTCTTTTCTCTCCGATGTATGAGGACATAGCTCAAGCTAAGTATAGGGGGGTCGTATATACTACGTATATACTTTAGCCATAACTCGTACTTTCGTATTTTCGTAATAATATGGCTAAAAATTCTATAAATTCATTAAAAATCTTTAATAAGAAGATGTCTTGTTCCTCAAATTCTTTTTGTAATTACTTATTAATAAATCAGGTGAAGATGTTTTTTGCAAAATGTTTGAAAAATAGTTTGAAAATCTTTGTGAACATCTATTGAAAACTATTTTGAAAATGTTTTGTTACATGTTTTCAACCTGTGTAAAAATGTGTGGTTTGTAAAATTTCTTTTCTTTGTGTGAAATAAAATGTTTTAAAAATGATTTGCAAATGGTTTGAAAAATGGTTGCAAAAATGTTTTGAAAAATCTATCTATACTGTTTTGAAAGCCTTTGCAAAATGATTTTCAAATGTGTGTACAGGTTTGTAAAATGTTTGTAAAAACTATTTTGGACTATAGTTTTCAAAAATTGTGTGAAAAAGCTTGTGTCAAATAAGTTTGAGGAATACTTACATCTCACCAAAATCCACTATATATATATATATGTGTGTGTATAAAATTGACCACTTACCCTTGTAAATTCTTAAAATCCACTTCTTGTAGATATAAAGAAGCACTCCCGTGTACATATTTTCACCTAGTTTTTAGCCAAAACTTTTTATTTTCAAAAAAATTCCCAAAAACATTTTCAAAAGTAAAATCCAAAAACACTTGAAAAATCTTTTTGAAAAATACAAAAAAATGCATCTGCATATGCATCGTCATCTTTTCAAAAATCCATAAAAAGTTCAAAATCCTTGAAAATTGCATCACAAAAATATTTTCTGCATTGCATAGCATGAGCATTTTTTCGGATTGAGTTTGATAGTTGAACGAGTCTAAGTAAAATCCGGAGATTGGAGTTTGATTGGACCTTAAAATCTACTTAATAACAGGAACTTTAGAGGAACTGGGTTTGAGGTACTTCATGTCTAGTGGACTTAATTCTTTGAGGATCATGAGACTTGGTTCAATGGATTCTTGACTACCTAAGTAGAGTATTTCGGAGCACACGCACGACTCTTGTGGATAATGACCTAACTTGGACACCTGCACCTTTCACATGGCTCAACTCAGTTGGAGTGGTGAGGGGATTGGATTTGCCGATATGAGACGCACACAAGTGGAAACATTTGTCCTCCTCTAGGGAGGGAAGTGCACCCCAACCCGTCCAGTGATAAGGAAGTCTAAAGACAGGAGGCTGTGGGTTGCAATAAAGCTTCAAAAGAGGGATAGTCTACAGGCTCAAGAGGAAAAACTCCTTATGTAAATGCTGCTGTATATAGTAGTCAAAACAATGTTCAGGAATGTACAAAAATAAAGATCCTGCAAAGTATATACAAAGTCAATAAGCAAGCTTGAGTTCCAAAGTCAAATATGTGAGCCTGCAGCAGGATGACTTGACTACACTGGTCTTGCATCCCAGGATAGGTAGCTACACTGGCTACCGTCCATTCTTCTCTTCACCCCCTCCTCTTGAGCCGGTTGCCACTTGAACTTAGAAGGGAATACCCCGCTCCTCGAGCATGGAGTTATTGGATTGGGGAATCATTGGGTTGTCGTACTGGAGAAGTCAGTCTCTTTGTCATTCTAGTTGGGGAGAGCCACCATCAGTTACACTGCACGAGTCAGATTCATAGTCGTAAGAGTTTGCGTATGAGGTGAAGTATTTCTGACCTGGCTATTGAGGAGACTTGGATAGAGTTTCGGGATTCTCAAGGACTGTTGGATTTCAAATTCGGTTCTCACTAAGGTTTCGCCCGCACTAAAATTACAAAGGTCCGACTTAAGCTCCAAACTTTGATTTTGTGAAGACAAGTTTGACAATTAAACTAAATCCAAGTTCATCTTTTTCTTTTCTTTTTGCACTTATTGCATAAGTGTTTGCTAGGGACTAGCAAAGGTAAAGTATATGGGGATGATGAATCCACATTTCATCATCTTTATTCTATCATTTTTGCACCAAAAACCCTAGCAAATGCCTGTAAATAGCCTTAAATATAGCATCTTAGCATTCATGCATGTGCATTCAATTAGTGTATAAATACTGTAATTAAAGCCAAAATTATAGAATAAATAAAAGAAAAGAAAAAGAATAAAATATTATAAATATTTTATGACTCAAAACCCCGAGACCTAGGCATCTTGATGAATAGGTCGACAAGGAATAAAGTAGGGGGAGATAAGGGTCAAATACCTATAGTAATTCTATTCATTCTTTATTCATTTTGGGACCTATTTTTGGTTCCACTTTTTATACATCAAATAAAGAAATTTTGTACATGAAAGTTGTAGATAATTTTATAAAGAAAAATACAAAATTGATTTCATTGAAAAATAATATACAGATAAAAAGTTATGGTCTGAATAAAAATCCAGAATCCCAACTTCCCAGCCCCGTATCTCACAAATGACAACTCCAAATGCCTCAAACTCACCTTTATTGTATATAGAAGAAAATAAGCTATTTAATGGCGGTGGTTTCGCATTTGGCGGAGCTACGGTTTGAAAGTTGAGTTTTGGACCCTCATTGTACAAGTGCACAGATTAGAATATTCAATTTATTATTTATTCATTCTTTTTATATTTTTATATTTTTATAATCTTGTAAATATTACTTATAATAGTTATGTACATTAAAATCAGAATAAAAATGCAAAGGAAACTCAAAATAAAAATATTTGTAAATAAAATACATAGGTATATAATACCTGTATCTATACCTATACAAATAACACTTTTATTTTATTAAGTGTATAAAATATATCATAAAATTAAAATAAAAATGTATTTGTGTAGATAAAAGTATTTTATAATTTTAAAAAATCATAAATAAAATAATAATATTAAAAATACCTAAATAAAATCAAATAATCAAACATATAGATAATATACCTATATAGGGGTATAAAAGCAACTTGTAAAAATATACCTCTAAAAAATAAATAAAAATTACCATAAAATAATTTATAAAATAATAAGTCTTTTTTATTAAATAACCTAAATCTAAATAATTCATTTATTATTTTAAAACGAATTTATAAACCATTTTTTGGGGCTTTTTCCTGGTTGGTCCACGTGGACCAACCAGGTGGCCTGGGATGTTGACCAACCGGTCAACTCCCTGGCCCTAGCCTGCGTCCTTGTCAGAGCCACCGCTACCCCTCATTTCTCGATTTTTTCGCCGCTTGTGTGTTGCTCGAGGAGGGTTGCCTCCTTCATGAAAATTGTACCTGGTACAACTAGGATCCTCGCCGACCTATCAGATCCACCAAGATATCCTTGGCGCACCCGTGATCGTGCCTCGAAACCCGTCACCTCGTCAACCATTCAAAACCATACCCCATGCTTCCATTCGATTTTTGAACCGCAAATCAACTAGAACTCCTCCTCCTTAGGCTCGCGTTGAAGACCTGTTGGTGACAACAACTGGTTGCCACCGTCCAAGCGAGGAGAAGCACCAGTTCTAGGCGCGTTCCGCACCTCCGGCGACCCTCGCCGTGGAGGTATTTCCACCTCGGGTCCTACCCCCTTGAGGTATATGTTCACTCCTATTTCCTTGCTCGTTTCATTCCCTAAAGTTAGAGCGTCGTTCGGCCATTCAAAACGCCAGCGTTCGGCCATCGATTCGCCCATCGATTCCCAATCGATCGGTCACCGGAGACATCTCCGGCCAACCTTCACAATCACACGTTCCACCTCGTTAGCACCCTTTCCTCCTCGTGCGATGTCGGGGCATTTTGCCCCCGACCTTTTCATCTTTTTCTGCAGGTGCCAGGGGTCAAAAGACCCCTTCTGGGGTCGGTTTTGACAAAGCCGAAGGTCCTGGAGCTTGCTTCCTTCCGCAGCACCGCGCGGGAGCTCAGGCGGTCCAACCGCCATTTTGGAGTTGCCGATCGATAGGAGGAGCTTCCAGGGACCTCGTGGGCATTTTTGCAGCTTTCATTGACGTCGGAGAAGAGAGAGCGAGCCGGGGAAGTTCGTCTACGCCGGCAAGCCTCCTTGTTCTTCGCGACCACTTCGTTGTCGTCCGATCACCGTGGCCCCCCAGATGCAGCAGCTGACGTTCGATGAAAGCCACCCCAGCCGTTCGATTGAGCAACTGCCTTCTAATCTGGGCCGTCTGCACGCGAAGGGGTATCGCGCACGCACGCGCGACACGTGGCGTAAGTGGCGCGCGCCCCGCCATTCGATCAACCGCCTGCTGGGTATTTTGCAATCTTAACCATAACATTTTTGTAATATTTAAGTAGTACTAAAACTTTCTTTTGCCGATGTTTAATTTTGTAATATTTGCTAAGAACCCCCGCACGTATTTGTAATTACATTTCGACCCTTGCCAGCCAAGCGCACGTGCGTGGGCACGTGCGCGTGGGTATTTTGCGGCAAGGCCCTCGCGCTTTTGGCATTTAGTATTTAGTGCAGGAACTGTTTTATTTAGTTATAAACTTTTTGGAAAACTTGCAGATAAACCCCTACATTTTGTAATATTGCGTTTGGAGCCCCTCCCAAGCGTGCGTGCGACGCACGTGGGTCTGGGGATACTTACAAAAAAGTCGTTGCGGGTTTGGATATTGCTTTTTGATTTAGAAAATATTTTATTCAGCACAACTTTTGTGGAAATTGCCTTTTTTCCTGGACTTTTGGATATTTGCATAAATGCCCCTGCTAGGCCTTTAACTTGTGCTTGCTTGCTCTATTTATTTGGACCATCATTTTAACTCGAAAAATTCTAAAAATTTGAACTTAAGCTCCTGTTTACTTGTACTTTTACGCCACCATTTCAGTTTTGATTATTCTATTTTAATATTTATTAAAAATCAAAACATGCTTGTTATTCACTGTCTAGCTTAGAAAATACCAAAAAAATATTAAAATACCTCGAAAAAATCCAAAAAAAAAATTCCCTAATGTTATTTTGATCTATTTTAGTGTCAGTCCAAAAATCACTAAAAATCTCAAAAGGAAAAAACCTAAAAATTCAAAAATACATAAAAACTTCAAAAAAATATATAAAATCATAGAAAACTCCAAAAATTATAAACCCAGTTCATGTTTCTTCTATATTTCATTTTCTTTATTTGAAAATTAGTGTGAAAAATTTTGGTGGATGTTTGCTAATTTTAATTCCTATTTTACTCACAGCCAGTACATATTTCACTATTTTCTCTTATTTCAGTATTTAAAAATACCAAAAACAGTTTAAAAAATACCCAAAAAATCTTAAAAACAGTAAAAAATCCTAAAAATTTCAAAAACATTTTATTTCTGAATTTTTGGTTATTTTTGCACATTTTTATAAATAGTTTATCACCATTTCTATTACATTGTCTTTATCTTCCAATATTGAAAAAAAATATAAAATATAAAATTATAAAAATCAGAAAATTAAAAAAACAAAACACAAAATTAAAAATTAAAAAATTTATTAAAAATTAAAACCCACAAAAAAAATTCTTTGCTTGCTTGCTTAGTGTAGACACCGCTCACATTCACACACACACTTTTATTTGATCTACCTTGTTTGCTCCTTGTGTTCGAACTCTCTGCATACTTGCTTGCTATACATTTTGTGCCAGAGTTAAAAATAAATTTTAACTCCACATTTATTTGTATTTCCTTGATCTATAGTGTGGGTTAATTGTTGATTTTAGTCAGATTTTGTGAGGTCAACACACCGACTGTTGACTCGCCTTGTGAGTCAATACGACCGCATCGATTTTTGTCTAAATCAATATCCCCGGCAATAACTCACAAAATCACCAGAACAATCTCCCTCGACCGAAGCAGCGCATGACCCTTCAAGAATTGGTCGGCTTTTACGGGATTCATCAGATGAGGAACTCATGAATGCCACATCGGTTACTCAAGACAGGGAGATGAATATTGTCCAACTTCCTCCCAATACTTCCCAAGGAAACAAACCGACAAAGAAAGTCACCTTTGACCTTAGACACCAGGTGATTTCTGAAGAGTCCTCATCTGATCCTGAAGTGGTTCATCAGATAAGTGCAATAAGTACAGCTCTGATCCAAGGGTACTTACCTCAGATTGACAATAGTTGGAGATCCTCTACATACGACTACTATTCTCCTGAGGACAACTCCGACGATGGCTGGTCTTCTTCATCGGCCCTCTCTTTATCGCCCTCACATCTCCATACTATCCCCCTCCACACTCCCGCAAGAAGGTCCGTCGCAAACCTCCTTGATCTTGTGCATCAGCAAATCTATCTGATTCCCCATCTATATTTATCCGATTATACTTAGGCTGACAGAGCCTAAGTATAGGGGGATCGGTACCATTATTTATTTCTCACTTCTCTTCTGTTGTTTTTGACCCATCTATACTTAGTACGAGCTATATCTACATTTCACTTTGTGCCATGAGGACATAGCACACGCTAAGTACAGGGGGTATTTGTATATATTCTATCTACTTTATCCATAGCTCATACTTCAACCATTTTCATCTAACATCCGGGATGGGTACAAGTAGTGTATATTATGTATATAATACATGTTTTTCAAAAAAAACACAAAAAAAAAACAAAAAAAACTTTTTTGCATTAAAAAATTTCACTCATGGTCTTGCATTTCATCAAGCATTTCATGCATTCCTTGGTTGATATATTCCTGACACATTCACTATCACTCAAGGCTTGAGGATTTTGAAGACATTTGATTTCTGAGATCTTGATAGTCTGAGCTAACCAGCCTTAGCCATTAGGGTTTTTGAACTTAATAATCGACACTTACCTAGTTTGAAAGATTTCATCGCTGTATTACACTCTTCATCTCTACCCTCCAAAGAATATGATCAGCACAATCACGTTCACAACTACATGATTGATGAGATGAGTTGAGTTATCACTTGAGGAACTAGGACTAGAGATTTGAGTTTAGATCTGATCTAATGATGCTCGAGGATGGGATAAAGTTAATAAAGGCTTCAGAAAACCTGAGTGTCAGCAAAATCCTAGCCAGTATGTGAACAAGTTCATACGCTATCTCTTTGATATCTACCTATGTGCCAGGGTGTGATGAAACTTAATGAAAATTTTTTATCAGTGTGCGCCAAATTTTGGTAAAAGCGGTGGAGCTAGCCGACAAAAGAAAAGAAAAAGAAATATCAAAGAAAAGCTCTATCATCCAAAGTCAAATTACAAATGAGCTTCCACCAATGGCGAGCGCTCCCAAACATTTTCAAAGTGTCCACTTGGACCAAGTGCTAATTAGGACCAAGGAGTCAGGCTGACATCATAAAAGGGCTCTGCATCGTAAGCGATACAAGTCTGGGTGTCGAAGGTACCTTAGATACTCAAAAGAGACACACCCCGGTGTAATCCCAGAAAAACAAGTGTAGACGACTCCAAATTCTCTTGACGGACACATTGATCAACAAAATAAAAATATACTTATCTTAAGTAATAAGGCACTTGAGAGGCACCTTGTTCCAATGTGAAGGAAAGAGAATTAGACACAATCCTATGCCCTCCATCATCTGGCCGTCCATCTACACTTTCAAGTCTGACAAACTAATGAGACGGTTGACTGAAGCAAGAATAGACTTATTCCCTAGTGTTGAGGATTAGGTCTAGAGGAGAGTCTCTTCGATTGGAAATTTGGGTGATATCTCGATTTGACTCTCATGAATGCAGTACACTAAAAATCATATCCTTATATTATATGTACAAACAGAGAGTCTGAAAATTAGAAAAGTTGGATTCCTTCTAATTAAAGCATGGTTGAGCTCAGAATTTTAGGATCACTCAAATTAAGGGTCTTCTATGAATTGAGCCTTGAAAATTCACATGCACAGTCATGAATATATTAAACTAAGTCATTCATTCAATGATGCTCGGGGACGAACATGGTTTAAATATAAGGGTATGATGAATCTCGTATTCATCATGCTAAAATTGGTCAATTAGGCTCTGTTCCCCAAAATTCAAATACATTTAATCATTAATAGAGCATCATTAGCATACATACATGTATAAATAATATTTGCATTTCATCATGCATAATTGCATTAAAAATTCCAAGTGTAAATTAGCCCAAAAAGCCGCTAACTTCTCATATTTTTAATTAATTCATCCTAACACCGATTGACCCAAACCACCTCCATTATATAGATATTACTAACAAGAATAAAAAAATACAAAAAAATACTAACTCTCAAATAAGTGTCAAATAATCCCAAAGTCTAATTTCACATCTGACAGACTAAAATGCGCATATCTCCCTCATACAGTGTTCAATTTTGGTCTACTCACTTTTAAAGTACTCCATTTTCAAATATCTTCAAAACAATACCAATTTCGTAAAATTCGGAGCTCATATGTGAAAGTTGAGTTTTGGGCCTCGTTTGCGCATTTTAACTTTTTTGCTAATTTTGACCTAAGTTTTGATGTACATAATTAACCCTTTTAATTTTTATTCTTCTTCATTTGTATTCTTTGATGAAAGTTTTATTCAGCGACACAAAAATCCAAATCCAGATTAAAACTGAAATCAAAGAAACTGACCGAGACCAAGTATCCATTGTGAGTCTGTACAAAAATTGTGTGTTTCATACTTCTATTTTATTTTCCTATTTTTATTTATTAAAAATACAAAAAAATCAGATTAGTGTGTAATTTTTTTCTTGTATTTTATTGTAATTTTTCTAGATTTTTATCCTCTCTAAAACCACTAAAAAAATTACAAAACTCCAAAAAGCCGGTTTTCTACACATGGAGAACCACCAAAAATACCACTTCGCACAGGTGATCTCTTTTGCTCCCGGATCCTTCATGAAAGTTGTAGATCTCATCGAGACGAACAACTTTCATGAAGGAAATTTCTCGATCCGAGTCCTCTCTTACTTCTTTTTCATTTTTCTTTCCTCTTTATTTTTGAAATTTTTTAGGGGGCGCCACGCGGCAGCCCATGGGCATGCCACATGGCACCCCACTTCTCTCTCTCCAAGTCACCCCGGGTCACGTGCCCAGCACGTGACCCCACCTTCTCCAACATCCAGCTGTTCCAACCCCCCCCTCCCCCGCCGTTGCTCCTCCTCCTCCTTCCTTGGAACCATCGCCACCTTCGTGCAACGGCGGACGCTGCCTTCAATCTCCAGTCGTTACTTGCCATTCCTCCATGCCGCCCTCGCCATTACACTTCCCCTCTGTCCGTTATCCTCTCTGCCTCCGTATAAAACCTCACCGACCCGCATCCTCATGCCTCATCCGCCATCGTTGATAAGAGATAGGGAAAGCTCGTGAAGGAGGCCAGTGACAGGGGCTTCCCTCCGCCGGCAACGACCCCTCTTTGGGCGAGATCCACAGAGCCGAAGGTTCCATGTAGCTGCTCTCCTTGTAGCCAAGCTTCACAGCCTCTTCATCGGCCACTGAGGCAATCACCCCTCCGCCACTCCCAATCCAGGCGAAGTCAACCCACTCCTCTTCTCCTTCTTCCGATAATTTATGTCTTTTCCTTTGCATCTGAACCTCGACCTTCGCTCACGGCTAAGCTCCGGTTGCCCCATCTCCGTTCAACCACATGTGCACCACTGCTTTTGGAGCTCCCCGCGCCTCGCGGCTGCCTGCCACTGTCGCAACCCGCCTACCACTGCCGCAGCCCGCCTTGGAACTGCGACCGCAGCAGGTCGCATCCGCTCGTCGCCCGCAGGTTGCCATTCGCAATTGGCGAGCCCTCCGCCCGCACCCAGCCCCGACCGGTGCTCCTCCCTCCCACGCAGAGATCGATCATGCCTCACCTTGGCCAGTCACGGCCACAGCCCCCACGCCTCTACTACTCCGTCGCTGGAGCCACCAACCGCCGACCGCTCTGCTTTCGTCATCGACTTCAGCAGCCGTTGGATCGGGGGATCCAACGGTCAGCGGATCACTGTTGAATCCACATTTCATCATCTTTATTCTATTATTTTGGCCTCAAAAACCCAGGCAAATGCATGTAAATACCCTTAATTCATACATTTTAGCATCCATGCATGTGTGTGTAAATAGTGTATAAAATACAGTATTTAAAGCCAAAATTATAGAATAAAGATAAGAAAAGAAAAAGAATCAAATATGGTAAATATTTTATGACCCAAAACCCCGAGACCTAGGCATCTTGATGAATAGGTCGACAAGGAATAAAGTAGGGGGAGATAAGGGCCAGAATACAGTAAAAATACCTATTCATTTGATTCATTCTTTATTTATTTTGGGACCTATTTTTGGTGCCACTTTTTATACCTCAAATAAAGAAGCTTTGTACATGAAAGTTGTAGATAATTAAATAAATAAAAACACAAAATTTATTTCATGCAAAAATACTGTAAAGATAAAAAGTTATGATCTGAATAAAAATCCAAAATACCAACTTCCCAGACCTGTATCTTGCAAATAGAAACTCAAAATGCATCAAATTCACCTTTAATTGTATATAATTTAAAATAAGCTATTTAATGAAGGTGGTTTTGCATTTGGCGGAGCTACGGTTTGAAAGTTGAGTTTTGGCCCCCTAGTGTATACTTGTACAGCATAAAATATTCATTTTATTATTTGGTCATTATTTTCATAATTTTATATTTTTTATAATTTTGTAAATATTATTTATAATAATTATGTATATTAAAATCAGAATAAAAACTCAAAGAAAACACAAAATAAAATACTTGTATAAATAACATACCTAGGTATAATACCTATACATATACATATAGAGTTACTATTTATATTTTATTAAGTATACAAAATATATCAGAAAAATAAAATAAAAATATATTTAAGTATGTAAAAATATGCTATAAATTTATAAAATAATAAACAAAAATAAAGAAAGTAAATACACAAAATAAAAATGAAATAATAAAATATATAGATATATACCTATATAGTGCATAAAAGGTAACTTGTAATTATAAACCTCATAAAAATAAATAAAAATCACCAAAAATTCTTTATAAAATAAGAAGCAATTTTTATTTTATAATCTAAAATAAATAAAATCATTTACTATTTTATTTTGATTTTACAAATAATTATCGCCTGGAATTTCCCTTGTTGGTCCACGTGGACCAGGGAGCGGGTTCAAGTGTTGACCTCGATCAACTCCCTGACCGAGGCCTGACACATGCGATTTTTGCCCCCGTTTTTGAGAATTTTGTAGCCTCATCCTTCCATCCTATGGCCTCGATTCCTTCTTGAAAATCTTTCCTTGATCTTCCCTCAGCCACGCCATGCCTGCAGATCACGCAAAATCTCCATCATTTGCGCATGGCCCTCGCTTGAAGAAGACGCCACTATCTTGTACATAATCAACCTGCCATCTTCGAGATCCATTTTGAACCCTTTTTGTCCACCAATCCTCCTCCCTGTTGCGCTCTTCACGTTGCTGGAGGTGACAACTCCTCAACCGTACCCTCAGGCGAGCTGAGGAAGCCTCGAATCGGCTGCACCATCTCCGCCGATCTCCGGCATCGAGGGTTCCCCCTCCTCTGGTTCCGACCATTGAGGTATACCCCCTTTCCCCCTTTTTCATTTCACTTTTATTTCCCTTAGCCGTAGGATCATTTCCCCCCTTCGATCTTCGAGTTTCGTCCACCGATTCGCCATCCATCGATCATCGCCGGCGCGCACCGCCGGCCGAAGCTCCTCCACCTCCCATAGACTATCTCCGACACCTATTCCACCCTCCGCGAGGTCCAGGCAATTTGACCTGGTCCCCTTAACCATTTTTTGCAGGTCAAAGCACCGTCAAAGCAACTGGAGCTCATTTTGCGTGGTTCACCGGAGCTACCTGGAGCTCCAAGCTCCGTCGCCCTCTCGCCAGTGCCACAACGCTCCTCCGACGAATCTGAGACCTCCGGCATATAGCCTGACCTTCCAGGAGCACGTCCAGCCATTCTTCATGCTTCCAGACCGCCGGAGACCCGAGATCGAGCTCGAGGAAGTTCGCCTCGCCGACGTTCTTCCCCTTGGCTTCTCCACCGTTCGATCGGGCCGCAACTCCAGTTCTGATCTCAGCTGTTGGATCGCGCTGCACCACCACCGTCAGATCTTCTGGGAAGATCTAATTTTCTACCGTCTAGCGCGAACCGTCATCGTGCAACCTCGAAGCGCCAGTGTCAAGTGGGTGCTCCACAGCCGTTTGATCACGCACGAGGATATTAGACGTGGGTATTTTGCACCTACACCCTCGCCAATTCTGCATTTTATTTTTGTCCATAAACTTTAATTTGTAGTTTAAATATTCTATAATATTTTACATCCAGACCCCTGTAGTTTCATATTTGCACTTAGGTCAGTCCACGTCACCTCAAGTGACCCGTGTACGTGGGTGGTGGGCATTTTGCAAGGACTCCCCTTAGGGTTTGTCTATTTCATTTCAGTCCATGAACTTTTTAGTTACGTTGTAATATTTTGGAAAAATTGCATGTTAGCCCTGGATCTTTGTAAAATTGCAAAAATACCCCTGCCAGGTCACGTGCCCAGTGCACGTGAGTTGGACATTTTGCAGCAAACCCTCTCCAAGTTTGGGTATTTATTTTAAATCTAGAAAATTGTGTTTCACATTATATACTTTTTGGAAAAATTGCAAGTAGGCCCTTGGACTTCTGTGTATTTACGTTTATGCCCTTGCTAGTAATGTATTTTTGCTTGGATGTTTGTATTTATTTCATGCATCATTTTAACTCAAAAATTATCAAAAAAATACCATGTGTTCCTGTTGCATTGTAGTTTAACGTCATATTTTTAGTTTGTATTTTTATTGCATTTTCATATTTATTAAAAATTAAAAAACAAGTCTTTTTTTGTCAGTGTTTGTATTAGAAAAACATAAAAAAATATAAAAAGTCTTTGAAAAATCCCTAAAAAATTATATTTCATGTGTTTTAGTTTATTTTATTTTCTGATCGAAAATCCCTAAAAATTACAAAAGAAACCCCTTCAAATAGCAAAGTTCTCAAAATCTTCATAAAAATCTAGAAAAATTCGTAAAAACTCTAAAAATTATGTTTTCTGTCTCTCAAAATTCTTTATTCTATTATCTATCTATAAAATTAATTTGAAAATTTTCACTCTTGTTTTCTATTTTATTTCTATCTTTTTGTCTCGTGTATATATTGTTATTCACTGTTTACTAGTATTTGTGACTTTAAAAATATCAAAAAAATAGGAAAAATCTAGAAAATCACAAACACATTAAAAATATAAAAAGCCCAAAATTCTTTTATTTCCTTATTTTTGCTTATTTTACTTATTTTTATAAATACCATATCCTTCTCTTTTCTTATATTGTATATATTCTATTTATAGAAAAAAATATAAAAAATATAAATTATAAAAAGAAAATATAAAAATCAGTAAATTAAAAATCAAAAATATAAAAATATAAAATCAAAAATTAAATAAAAAATAAAAATTAAAAACCCACCAAAAATAGCATATTGTAACAAATATTCACTTTCACATTTTTGTGCATCATTGACTTGGTCTATCTTGCTTGCTCCCTGAGTTCGACACTCTACACATACTTGCACATTATACACATATTCTGTAGAGTTATAATAAATTTTAACTCCACCTTGGCTTTTCATTGTTGATTGATATTGTGGGTTAACTGTTGATTTAATCGGGATTTACTGAGGGTCGCCGCAGTGACTTTGTCTTCGCCTTGTGTGAGACATTTAGACCCTCGTATCTCACGGTTAATCAAATGGTGTTGTTCCTGGGAGCAACAGCGTATAGAGCATTCTTTTGTGATTGATTGTGGATATTTACCTATCTTTTTACCTATTTGTTTGATTATATCGCTTGACAGGTCTAATCACCTTTTTGTTGGATTGTGTGCGAGGTACTGCCGAGCAAGGGAAGCCCTTCATCCTATGCGCTTGGGCATCCACGTGAAGGCTCGCTAGCCCCAAAGAGAACTTGGAGGCTTGAGAAGACCATCACTTCTTGAAGAATTTTGTAGTTTAAAAATTTGTAATTTGAAGTGAGAGAGAGACTTAATTTGTAATAACTTAGACTCTCTAGGACACTCGGGCCTAATTTTCCAAGTGTTTGTTCACTTGGGGCTCACCGCGGTTTGGTGTGTTTTTGCGGCTTTCTCGTTTTTATTTTTATTTTGTTTCATGAGGATTTAGCCCCTAGACATAGGAATTTTCGTTGACTGTGACGACTAAGAAGCTAAGGCCCAATCCCTAATATCTTTCATGCACCTATAGATCGTAATTGGACTTGGCAAAAACAACTAAAAAGGCTATTGACTTGGACTAGAGACCACGTGCCAAGAGGAGTCGTATACTGATAACTAGGAATTTCCAACGGTCTTGCATTCCACACAAGGCGGGAACATAAAGGTCGCTGCGGGGACCGCTAAAAATCCCTAATTAATCAAACAATTAACCCACACTCAATCAATCAAACAATGACAAGCAGATGTGAAGTTAAAATTTATTTTTAACTCTACATAAATTATGTATAGAAGCAAGTACGTAGAGAGTTCGAACACAGGGAGCAAGGCAGGATAGATCAACAAGTGTGTGTGTGTGTGTGAAAGTGATGTGTTGTCTACACTATGCAAATGTAAATATTTTTGTGGGTTTTTAATTTTAATTTTTTTTATTTTTTTAATTTTTGATTTTGTATTTTGATTTTTAGTTTACTGATTTTTTATTTTTATATTTTATATTTTTTTAATTTTCTTTTTCAATATTGGAATATATATAAAATAAAAAACGGAGGGGTAGAGTATTAATAAAAATATGCAAAAAAAGTCAAAAATTCAGAAATAAAATATTTTTTTGTCTTTTATGATTTTTTACTGTTTTTTTTATTTTTGGGTATTTTTCAAATGTTTTTGGTATTTTTAAAAATCAAAATAAGAAAACAGTGAATTAATGTTCTAGTTGAAGGTAAAAGAGGAATGAAAAATATCAAATAGCCACAAAATTTTTCCAAACTAATTTAAAATAAAGGGAATAAAATGGGGAACCTACAGAACCCGAGTTTGCATTTTTTGGAGTTTTCTATGTTTTTTTAGTTTTTTTGAAATTTTTAGGTATTTTCTAATTTTTAAAGGTTTTTCTTTTGAAATTTTTAGTGATTTTGGATTGACACTAAAATAGGATAAAATACACAGTAGGTGATTTTTTTGAAATTTTTCTAAGTGTTTTATTATTTTTTTTGGTATTTTCTAAGCTAGACAGTAGCTAAAATGCATATTTTTGATTTTTAATAAATTCTAAAATACAACAAAAAATAAAATGCAAAAATATGGCGTGAAAGTGCAAGTTAACATGAGCCTATGTGAATTTTTGGTGATTTTTGGAATTAATAAGATGTGTGAAATAAATAAAACAAGCAAGCAAAAATGTATGGCTTAGCAGGGGTAATATGCAAATAGTTAAACATCCTGGGGCACACTCGCAATTTTCCAACAAAATATTATAACTAAATATTTAATTTAAAGGACCAATCACAAATATCCCAACCCAGGAGGTACGCCTACAAAATGTCCACCAGGGCGCGTGAGTGGCACGCGCTTGGGAAGGACTTAACTGTAATTTTCCAAATACCCGGGAGTCAACTTGCAAAATTTCCAAAACTTTTACACTATGATTCAAAGTTCAGGTACTGAAAAGAAATACATAAAAGGTTGGGGGCCTCTCTGCAAAAAGCCCCGCACCTCACGTGAACAGGTCATGTGAGGTGACGTGGCCGAGGACCTAAGTGATATATTGTAAAGTAACGGGGCCTAGTTATAAAATTTACAAAAGTTTTAAATGGTAAATGACAGTTTTAATACTAATATTTAAATACAAAAAGTCACGAGGGTTTGAACGCAAAATACCCTCGCGGGGCGGATCCAACGGCGGAGGTTGGTTCACTTGACGCGTGGCGGCCGAGGGGCGGTGGATGGCGCTTCGCTTTGACGTTTGAGATTAGATCTCAGAGCGAGATCTAACGGTGGAGGAGTGCGGCTGATCCAACAGTCGATGGGCAAATTGGAGGCGCGGCTCGATCCGACGGCGGCTAAGCACGGAGGAAGAAAAACGGGGAAGAACGTCGGCGAGGCGAACTTCCTCGAGCTCGATCTCGGTGGTTCATTGCTCTCAGGGCTTCAAAATGGAGCAGCAGCTTCTTGGTGGTCGTCTCTATCTCCTTGGGGCTTCAAAAGACCTCGGCGGAGGCCGAGGCTCGTGGAGGAGGAAGGCGGAGCTGGAGAGCTCGGCCGAGCTCCGGCGAGAGTCAAAAATGCACCCAGGCACGCGTCAAAGGGAGTTGACCTGCAAAACAAAGTGAGAGGGTCCAGGGCAAATTTCCTGGACCCCGCGGTGGCGAAGAGGAGGTGTGATTCGACGGGGCGGAGCTCGGCCGGAGGTGCGCTTCGGCAAGATGAAGGGATTGGTCGATTTGATCGATGGAAGGTGGCGATTTTTGAGGGCTTTTAAACCTACGACTAAGGCGAATGAAATGCAATAAAAATTAGAGGGGAAGGTGGCTGCCTCAACGGTCAATGACCGGAGGGAGAGTACCTCGACGGCGGGCTTTGCCGGAGGTAATGGAGACGCCTCCGACCTCCTTAGCCTTGGCTGATGGCACAGAGATGGAGCTGTCACCTCCAGATCTTCGTGGAGCACCAAAGGGGCGAGGAGGGGTGGACCGAAGGGACTCGAATTCAAAAATGAAGTCAGGGGTTCCATATATGTCGTTTGACCCAATGACTGAAGTGGTCCAAAGACCAAGGCGTATCAAGCAGATCTTTGATCCATAGCCTGAGGTTTCACTTGGGCGGGCATCCTCGATCATGGAGGATGAAAAGTCAAGAAGGGCGCGACATGAAATAATGCAAGGAGCGGCCTGGAAAAATCGATAAAAAATGGGTCGAAACCAAGGTTCTGACACGGGCTACATGGCTAGGACAGCTAGTTGACCAAGGTCAACTTTGACTGTCCCCTGATTGGTCCACGTGGACCAATCAGGAAAAATCCCTGGAAAAAGATTTATTAATTCATTTTAAAATAACAAATGGCCGAATTAAATTTTGGTTATTAAATAAAAAATATTTATTATTTTTATGTAGTATTTTATTCTGATTTTTAATTATTTTTATGAGGTATATTTTTACAAGTTCACTTTTATGCCCTTTATATGTATAATATTTATATATTTTATTCTTTTATTTTTATTTTGTGTATTTTAATTTTATTATTTTTATTTAGTATTTTATAAAATCATGAAATACTTTTATACACACAAATATATTTTTGTTTTATTTTTATGAATTGTTTTGTATATTTAGTAAAATATAAATATGTAGTATACATGTATGTATATAGGTATGATACCTATGTGTAATATATAGGTTTTTTTATTTTGAGTTGTATTTAGGTTTTTATTCTAATTTTTATGTACAAATATATTATAAGTAATATTTACAAAATTATAAAAAAATATAAAATTAAAAAAATATGAATAAATAATAAATTGAATATTTTAATCTGTACAATTATACAACGAGGGTCCAAAACTCAACTTTCCAACTGTAGCTCCGCCAAATGCAAAACCACTACCATTAAATAGCTTATTTTATTCTATATACAATTAAAGGTGAGTTTACTGCATTTGGAGTTTTCATCTGTGAGATACGGGTCTGGGAAGATGGGATTCTGCATTTTTATTCAAGCCATGGCTTTTTATTTATACATTATTTTTGTGTGAAATCAAATTTGTATTTTTCTTTATTTAATTATCTACAACTTTCATGTACAAAGTTTCTTTATTTGAGGTATAAAAAGTGGAACCAAAAATAGGTCCCAAAATGAATAAAAGAATGAATTAAAAAGTATAGGTATTTGACCCTTATCTCCCCCTACTTTATTCCTTATCAACCTATTCATCAAGATGCCTAGGTCTCAGGGTTTTGGGTCATAAAATATTTACAATATTTTATTCTTTTTCTTTTCTTTTATTTATTCTATAATTTTGGATTTAATTATAGTATTTTATACTAATTACATGCATATGCATGGATGCTAATATGATGGATTTAAGGGTATTTACACGCATTTGCTAGGGTTTTTGAGGCCAAAATGATAGAATAAAGATGATGAAATATCGATTTATCATCCCCCTATACTTTACCTTTGCTAGTCCCTAGCAAACACTTATGCAATAAGTGCAAAATGAAAAAGAAAGAAAAGAAAAAGAAGAAGGTTGATTAATTTTGATTATCAAACTTGTCTTCACAAAATCAAAGTTTGGAGCTTAAGTCGGACCTTTGGAATTTTAGTGCGGGCGGAACCTTATTGAGAACCGAATTTGAAATCTAACAGTCCCTGAGAATCCCAAAACTATGTTCAAGTCTTCTCAATAGCCAGGTCAGAAATATTTCAATTCATACGCAAACTCTTATGACAATGAGTTTGACTCGTACAATGTAACTGATGGTGGCTCTCCCCAACTAGAATGACAAAGAAACTGACTTCTCCAGTACGACAACCCAATGATTCCCCAATCCAACAACTCCATCCTCGAGGAGTGGGGTATTCCCTTCTAAGTTCAAGTGGCAACCAGCTCAAGAGGAGGGGGTGAAGAGAAGAATGGACGGTAGCCGGTGTAGCTACCTATCCTAGGATGCAAGACCAGTGTAGTCAAGTCATCTAGCTGCAGGCTCACATATTTGACTTTGGAACTCAGGCTTGCTTATTGACTTTACAACATTTGTACATACTTTTGCAGGATTTTATTTTTGTACATGCCTGAACATTTTTTTGAAATACTATATACAGCAGCATTTACATAAGGAGTTTTTCCTCTTGAGCCAGTAGACTATCCCTCTTTTGAAGCTTTATCGCAACCCACAGCCTTCTGTCTTTAGACTTCCTTATCACTGGACGGGTTGGGGTGCACTTCCCTCCCTAGAGGAGGACAAATGTTTCCGCTTGTGTGCGTCTCATACCGGCAAATCCAATCCCCTCACCACTCCAACTGAGTTGAGCCATGTGAAAGGTGCAGGTGACCAAGTTAGGTCATTATCAACCAGAGTTGTGCGTGTGCTCCAAAATACTCTACTTAGGCAGTCAAGAATCCATTGAACCAAGTCCCGTGATCCTCAAAGAATTAAGTCAACTAGACCTGAAGTACCTCACACCCAGTTCCTATAAGGTTCCTGTTATTAGGTAGATTTTAAGGTCCAATCAAGCTCCAATCTCCGGATTTTACTTAGACTTGTTCAACTATCAAACTCAATCCAAAAAATGCTCATGCTATGCAATGCGATGCAGACAATATTTTTGTGATGCAATTTTCAAAGATTTTGAACTTTTTATGGATTTTTGAAAAGATGATTATGATGCATATGCATATGCATTTTTTGTATTTTTAAAAGAGATTTTTCAAATGTTTTTGGATTTTAATTTTGCAAATGTTTTTGGGATTTTTGAAAACAAAAGTTTTTGGCTGAAAACTAGGTGAAAAATATTTACACGGGAGTGCTTCTTATATATACAAGAAGTAGATTTTAAGAATTCACAAGGGTAAGTGATCAATTTTATATGTATAAATAAAGAATTTTAGTAAGATGTATTCCTCAAACTTATTTGACACAGGTTTTTCAAACAAATTTTGAAAACTATAGTCCAAAATAATTTTTACAAACATTTTACAAACATGTACACACATTTGAAAATCATTTTGCAAAGGTTTTCCCAACAGTGTATATAGATTTTCAAATATTTTTGCAACCATTTGAAAAACCGTTTGCAAATCATTTTTCAAACATTTTTATTTCACACAAAGAAAATAAAATTTGCAAACCACACATTTTTAAACAGGTTGAAAACATGTAACAAAACATTTTCAAAATAGTTTTCAATAGATTTTCACAAAGGTTTTCAAACTATTTTTCAAACATTTTGCAGAAAACATTTTCACCTGATTTATTAATCAGTAGATACAAAAAGAATTTGAGGAATAAAACACCTTTTTATTAAGGTTTTTAATGAATTTTAAAGAATGATTAGCCATATTATTTAGAAAATACGAAAGTACGAGTTATGGCTAAAGTATATACGTAGTATATACGATCCCCCTATACTTAGCTTGAGCTATGTCCTCATAGATCGGAGAGAAAAGAGAAGACATAACTCGTACTAAGTATAGGCGAATCTAAAGAATAAATAAATAAATAAGAGATGAATGAGTGAGAAGTTGACTGCCCCCCTATACTTAGGATCGAATAATCCTAAGTATAGCAGACTGTACACAAAGCAGGGAGGGTCAAGGGTGGGAATGAACAGATCATACTCAGATTGTCTCCCCCTATACTTAGGGTTAGATATCCCTAAGTATAAGACAAGAAGAGGAGACAATGGAGAGGATCGAAAAGAATAGAACAACTCAGGGTGCACACCCCCCTATACTTAGGACAAAGTACGTCCTAAGTATGGAAAACTGTCTACAAGGGTGGCACCTTTTCGGTAGATGAAGAAGATAGAGAAGGAAAAGAAGAAAAGAAGAAAAGAAATCAACATATGAAAGAGTGATATAGACAGATGGATCTATACAGCGGAAGATGGAAGTGATCACCATGTACGAGATGCAGATGATATGAGTCAAAGAACACATATCATACCAGAAGAATGGGGGCAACGTCAAGGGTCGGCGGATCATGATCTAGATATAGTTTCAGGCGCTGACCGTTGACACGGAAGGTAGAGGAAGATGACGGTTCGGATATGTCAATACTGCCATTGTCATGTACCTTCCTGACCACTTAGGGACCTTTCCACTTGCTCTCTAATTTCCCTGGGAATAATTTCAGCCTGGAATCAAACAACCATACGGGCTGATCTGGCTCAAATTGTTTATGGCTGATATGGGAATCGTGCCATGTCTTCACTTTTTCTTTGTATTGTAGGCTGCTAGAAAAGGTTGTATCTCTCAATTCCTCCAGGGCTGCCAACTCTGCTCTTCTCTGTTCTCCTATACTCTCGGGATATAACAGTAACTCAGTGACTGTCCAAAAGGATTTATGCTTGATTTCCACTGGCAGATGACACGGCTTGCCATAGACGAGTCGAAAGGGAGATGTCCCCAATGGATTCTTGAAGGATGTCCGATATGCCCACAAGATCGAGTCCAAAAGTTGTGACCAATCCTTTCGGTCTGGGCGGACAACCTTCTGCAGGATAGTCTTTATCTCCTGGTTCGATACTTCGGCAAGACCATTAGTCTGAGGGTGATACGGTGTGGCAACCCGATGGTCAACGTCGAACTCGTCTACAAGGGCCCTAACCTTGTCATTGATGAAATGAGATCCCCCGTCTGAAATCAAGACTCTAGGTACCCCAAACCGTGAAATGATATTTTTCCTCAAAAATTTGCACACAATTTTAGCATCTGTGGCTCGGGCGGGGATGGCCTCAACTCATCGACTGACATAATCTACAGAGAGCAAAATGTGCTCAAATCCCTGACTCTTAGGAAATGGGCCCATAAAATCAATCCCCCATGCATCAAAAACCTTACAAAAGTGAATGGGTTGCATGGGCATCATGTCTCTCTGTCCGCAGGTTCCCATCTTCTGACAGTCAGTACATCTCTTCACAAACTCATCTGAATCCTTGAAGAGATTAGGCCACCAAAGGCCGGATTGAAGGACCTTTTGTGATGTCCTTTTTCCAGAATGATGTCCTCCTGCCTCAAGCTTGTGGCAGTATGTGAGGACGCTATGCTGCTCTTCTTGAGGAATGCACCTCCTCCAGATGCTGTCCCCTCCTTCATGATACAGGACGTGATCCTCCCAATGGTAAAGCTTGGCCTTCGCCAGGAAGGTATCGAGCTTCTGCCTAGGCCAACCTTGTGGGACCGTCTTGGCAACAAGATAGTTCACAATGTCGGCATACCACGGGAGCGAGGTGATAGCCAAGATCGCCTCATCTGGAAACGTCTCTGTGATAGGTGCGCTGGGCTTAGATTCCTCAAGATTCTCCAATCGAAAGAGATGATCCGCCACCACATTCTTAACTCCAGGCTTATTGATTTACACGAAATTCACGGGGTCTAAATAGTGTCTTACACGAAGCGGAGACAACCGTCGTTGTGGCGACCCTCAAATGAATCGCGTATAAAATCAACAATTAACGCACACACAATCAATCAAGCAATGATAAGCAGATGTGAAGTTAAAATTTATTTTTAACTCTACATAAAAGATGTATAGAAGCAAGTATGCAGAGAGTTCGAACAGAGGGAACAAGGTAGGGTAGATCTACAAATGTGTATGTGAGTGAATGTGACTGTGTTGTCTACACTATGCAATGCAAATTTTTGTGGGTTTTTAATTTTTAATAATTTTTTTAATTTTGTATTTTGATTTTTTTCTGATTTTATACTTTTTTTAATAATGGAATATATAAACTATATAATAAAAGAGGTGATACAGTATTTATAAAAATATGCAAAAATACTCAAAAATTCAGAAATAAAATTTTTTTGGTTTTTTTATGATTTTTTTACTGTTTTTGTGATTTTTGGATATTTTTCAGAATGTTTTTGGTATTTTTAAAAGGCAAAATAAAAGAAAACAGTGAATAAGCTACTGGCTGAATGTAAAATAGGAATTAAAAATATCAAACAGCCACAAAAATTTTCCAAACTAATTTTAAAATAAAGGAAATAAAATAGGGAATCTACAGAACTTGAATTTGTATTTTTCTGATTTTTCTACGATTTTATAGATTTTTTGAAGTTTTAAGGTATTTTCAAAATTTTAAGGTTTTTCTTTTGCAATTTTTAGTGAGTTTTGGACTGACACTAAAATAGGATAAAATAGACAGTAGGTAATTTTTTGGAATTTTTCTAGGTGTTTTAATATTTTTTGGTATTTTCTAAGCTAGACAGTGGCTAAAATACATATTTTCTGATTTTTAATAAATATAAAAATGCAATAAAAATGAAATGCAAAAATATAGCGTGCAAGTGCAAGTTAACATGAGCTTAAGTAAAATTTTTGGGAATTTTTCAAATTAAAATGATGCCTTAAATAAATGGAGCAAGCAAGCAAAAATATATGGCCTAACAGGGGTATAGTTGGAAATATCAAAACATCCAGGGGCATACATGCAATTTTCCACAAAATATAACACTGCATATTCACTTTTATGAACCAATCACAAATTTACAAACCCGGGAGGGTCTTTTTGCAAATAACCCACCAGGGCGCGTGACTGGCACGCGCTTGGCAGGGACCTGTTCGTAATATCAAAAACCTCCGGGGGCTCACTTACAATATTTCCAAAGTTTTTACACTTAAACTAAAAGTTAGAGTACTGAAACGAAATCCACAAAAGGCCAAGGGCCTCTCTGCAAAAAGCTCGCGCCTCACGTGAACAAGTCACGTGAGGTGACGTGGCCGAGGACCTAGTAGCAAATATAGAAAGTTCGAGGACCTAATTATAGAGTTTACAAAATATTTTAAACTACACCTTAAAGTTTCTAGACTAAGAGAAAATTACAAAAAGGGAAGGGGTGGCTATGCAAAATACCCCTTCGAAGCTGATCGAACGGCGGATGGATGTTGGTGACGCATGGCTGCTATCCGACGGTCAGCGGGCGAGCGAGATCCAACGGCGTGGCCTGAGCCACTTATCCACATGGCAGCACGGGGAAGCTCGATGACGGTTTGCTCATGGACGGCCTAGATTAGATCCTCGGGTGAAGATCTGACGGTGGATATCGGGCGCGATCCAATGACTGCTATGCGAACTGGGACTCCTCCTCGATCCGACGGTTGCGAAGGCCGGAGCAAGAACCGCGAAGGAACTCCGGCGAGACGAGGTTCTCCGAGGTGCTCCTCCTCCTCTGGTGTACTTCTTGGCTCCAAAATGAGGCTGGAGGCTCCCTGAGGTCTGGGCTATCTCCTGGGTGCTTCAAAATGCCTCGGCGGTGGCCGAGGCTCGCGGAGGAGGAAGGCGGAGCTGGAGAGCTCGGCCGAGCTCAGGCGAGAGTCAAAAATGCCCCCAGAAGCATGTCAAAAGGAATTGACCTGCAAAACAAAGTGAGAGGGTCCAGGGCAAATTTCCTGGACCCCGCGGTGGCGAAAAGGCGACGTGGAACGATGGTCGAGCTCTCGGTCGGAGGTGCGCTCCGGCGAGGTGAGCAAATTGGGTGAATGGATCGATGATGTTCAAAATTTTTAGAGGGCTTTTAATCCTACGACTAAGATGAATGAAATGCACTAAAAGTTAGAGGTGAAAATGGCTGCCTCAACGGTCAATGACCGGAGGGAAGTTACCTCGACCGCCGGAGTTGGGGGAGGTGGTGGAGACGCCTCCGAACTCCTTCGCCTTGGATGATGGCACGACGCTGGAGCTGTCACCTCCAGGTATGCGTGGAGCACGAGAGGAGCGAGGAGGGGTGGACCGAAGGGACTCGATTTAAAAATGAAAGTCGGGGAGTGCATATATGCGGTTTGACCCGATGACTGAGGTGGTCCAAAGACCAAGGAAGAACGAGCGACACGATGCCCCAATCCTCAAGCTAATCACTGGGCGTGAAAGACCAAAGTTCGAGGGTCAAAAGTTCTGAAGATTGCGACACGAAAAAATGCAAGAATCGGCCTGGAAAAATCGACAAAAATGTCGAGAACCGAGGCTTTGACAGAGGCTACAGGACCTAGGGCAAACAGTTGATCGAGGTCAACTGCGACTGCCCCCTGGTTGGTCCACGTGGACCAACCAGGAAAAAGGTCCTAAAAAAAGATTTAAAAATTCAATTAAAAATCGAAAATGATTTTATTAATTTTAGGTTAAAAAAATATGTATTATTTTATGTAGTGTTTTATTCTGATTTTTAATTATTTTGATGAGATATATTTTTGCAAGTTTACTTTTATACCCTTTATAGGTATAATATTTATATATTTTATTCTTTTATTTTTATTTTGTGTATTTTAATTTTATTATTTTTATTTAGTATTTTATAAAATTATACAATACTTTTATACATGTACTTATATTTTTATTTTATTTTTTTGAATTGTTTTGTATATTAAATAAAATAAAGAATACTTTATATAGGTATAAGTATAGGTATGATACCTATGTATTTATTATATATGTATTTTTATTTTGTATTTCTTTTGGGTTTTTCTTCTGATTTTAATGTACATAATTATTATAAGTAATATTTACAATATTATAAAAATATAAAAATACAAAATAATGAATAAATAATAAAATGAATATTTTAATCTGTACATGTATACAATGTGGGTCCAAAACTCAACTTTCAAACCGTAGCTCCGCCAAATGCGAAACCACCGCCATTAAATAGCTTATTTTATTCTATATACGATTAAAGGTGAGTTTACTGCATTTGGAGTTTTCATTTGTGAGATACGGGTCTGGGAAGTTGGGATTCTGGAATTTTATTCAAACTATAACTTTTTATCTGTACATTATTTTTGAATAAAATCAAGTTTGTATTTTTCTTTATTTAATTATCTACAACTTTCATGTACAAAGTTTCTTTATTTGAGGTATAAAAAGTGGAACCAAAAATAGGTCCCAAAAATGAATAAAGAATGAATGGAATAGTATAGGTATCTGACCCTTATCTCCCCCTACTTTATTCCTTGTTGACCTATTCATCAAGATGCCTAGGTCTCGAGGTTTAGGTCATAAAATATTTACAACATTTTATTCTTTTTCTTTTCTTTTATTTATTCTATAATTTTGGCTTTAATTACAGTAATTTACACACTATTTACAGGTACATGCATGAATGCTAATATGCTCTATTTAATGCTATTTACAAGCATTTGCTAGGGTTTTTGAGGCCAAAATGATAGAATAAAGATAATGAAATGTGGATTCATCATCCCCCTATACTTTACCTTTGCTAGTCCCTAGCAAACACTTATGCAATAAGTGCAAAAGAAAAAGAAAGAAAAGAAAAAGGAAAAGGTGGATTGAATTTAATTGTCAAACTTGTCTTCACAAAATCAAAGTTTGGAGCTCAAATCAGACCTTTGGAATTTTAGTGCGGGCGGAACCTTAATGAGAACCGAATTTGAAATCCAACAGTCCTTGAGAATCCCAAAACTCTGCTCAAGTCTCCTCAATAGCCAGGTCAGAAATATCTCATTTCATACGCAAACTCTTACGACTATGAGTCTGCCTCGTACAGTGTAAGTGATGGTGGCTCTCCCCAACTGAAATGACAAAGAAACTGACTTCTCCAGTACGACAACCCAATGATTCCCCAATCCAACAACTCCATCCTCGAGGAGCAGGGTATTCCCTTCTAAGTTCAAGTGGCAACCAGCTCAAGAGGAGGGGGTGAAGAGAAGAATGGACAGTAGCCAGTGTAGCTTCCTATCCTGGGATGCAAGACCAGTGTAGTCAAGTCATCCAGTTGCAGGCTCACATGATTTGACTTTGGAACTCAAGCTTGCTTATTGGCTTTACAACATTTGTACATACTTTGCAGGCTTCTTATTTTTGTACATGCCTGAACATTTTTTCCTTTTTTTTGACATACTATTCACAGCAACATTTACATAAGGAGTTCTTCCTCTTGAGCCAGTAGACTATCCCTCTTTTGAAGCTTTATTGCAACCCACAACCTCCTGTCTTTAGACTTCCTCATCACTGGATGGGTTGGGGTGCACTTCCCTCCCTAGAGGAGGACAAATGTTTCCACTTGTGTGCGTATCATACCGGCAAATCCCTCACCACTCCAACTAAGTTGAGCCATGTGAAAGGTGCAGGTGTCCAAGTTAGGTCATTATCAACAAGAGTCGTGCGTGTGCTCTGAAATACTCTACTTAGGCAGTCAAGAATCCATTGAACCAAGTCTCGTGATCCTCAAAGAATTAAGTCAACTAAACCTGAAGTACCTCAAACCCAGTTCCTATAAGGTTCCTGTTATTAGGTAGATTTTAAGGTCCATTCAAGCTCAAATCTCTGGATTTTACTTAGACTCGTTCAACTATCAAACTCAATCCAAAAAATGCTAATGCTATGCAAATGCGATGCAGAATGTAGAAAATATTTTTGTAATGCAATTTTCAAGATTTTGAACTTTTTATGGATTTTTGAAAAGATGATGATGATGATGCATATGCATTTTTTTGTATTTTTCGAAAAGGTTTTTCACATGTTTTTGGATTTTAATTTTGCAAATATTTTTTGGAATTTTTGAAAACAAAAAGATTTTGACTGAAAACTGGGTGAAAATATGTACACGAGAGTGCCTCTTGTATTTACAAGAAGTGGATTTTAAGAATTTTACAGGGTAAGTGATCAATTTTATAGATATATATATAGTGGATTTTGGTGAGATGTATGTATTCCTCAAACTTATTTGACACAAGCTTTTCACACAAGTTTTTGAAAACTATAATCCAAAATAATTTTTACAAATAATTTTACAAACATGTACACACATTTGAAAATCATTTTGCAAAGGTTTTTCAAACAATATATAGATTTTTCAAATATTTTTGCAACCATTTTTCAAACCATTTACAAATCCTTTTTCAAACAATTTATTTCAGACAAAGAAAATAAATTTTGCAAAACCATACATTTTTACACAGGTTGAAAACCTGTAACAAAACCTTTTCAAAATAGTTTTCAATAGATTTTCACAAAGATTTTCAAACTATTTTTCAAATATTTTGCAAAAAACATTTTCACCTAATTTATCAATCAGTACATACAAAAAGAATTTGAGGAATATCACATCTTTTTATTAAGGATTCTAATGAATTTTAATGAATTGTTAGCCATATTTATTACGAAAATACGAAAGTACGAGTTATGGCTAAAGTATATACGTAGTATATACGACCCCCCTATACTTAGCTTGAGCTATGTCCTCATAGATCGGAGAGAAAAGAGAAGACATAACTCGTACTAAGTATAGGCAAGTCTAAAGAATAAATAAATGAACCAATGAGAAGTTGACCATCCCCCCTATATTTAGGATCAAGTAATCCTAAGTATAGCAGACTGTACACAACGCAGGGAGGGTCAAGGGTGGGAATGAATAGATCGAACTCAGATTGTCTCCCCCTATACTTAGGGTAAAATATCCCTACGTATAGACAAGAAGAGGAGACAATGGAGAGGATCGAAATGAATAGAAGAAACTCGGGATGCACACCCCCCTATACTTAGGATAAAGTACGTCCTAAGTACAGAAAACTGACAACAAGGGGCGACATCTTTTTGATAGATAAAGAAAATAGAAAAGGAAAAGAAGAAAAGAAGAAAAGAAGAAAAGAGATTAACAGATGAAAGCATGATATAGACAGATGATCTGTACAACGGAAGATGGAAGTGATCACCATGTATGAGATGCAGATGATATGAGTCAAAGAACACATCTCATACCAGAAGAATGGGGGCAACGTCAATGGTCGGCGGATCGTGATCTAGATATAGTTTCTGGCGTTGACCATTGACACAGAAGGTAGAGGAAGATGATGGTTCGGATATGTCAATACTGCCATTGTCATGTACCTTCCTGACCACATATGAACCTTTCCACTTGCTCTGTAATTTCCCTGGGAATAATTTCAGCCTGGAATCAAACAACCATACTCTCTGATCTGGCTCAAACTGTTTATAGCTGATGTGGGAATCATGTCATGTTTTCACTTTCTCTTTGTACTGTAGGCTGCTAGAAAAGGTTGTGTCTCTCAGTTCTTCCAGGGCTGCCAACTCTGCTCTCCTATGGTCTCCTATACTAACGGGATCTAATAATAGCTCAGTTACTGCCCAAAGTGACTTGTGCTTTATCTCCACAGGAAGATGGCACGGCTTGCCATAGACGAGACAAAAGGGAGATGTCCCCAATGGATTCTTGAAGGAGGTATGATAGGACCACAAGACCGAGTCCAAAAGTTGTGACCAATCCTTTCGGTCTGGGCGGACAACTTTCTGCAAGATAGTTTTTATCTCCCGGTTCGATACTTCGGCAAGACCATTAGTCTGAGGGTGATATGGCGTGGCAACCCGATGGTCAATGCCAAACTCGTCTGCAAGGGCCCTAACCTTGTCATTAATGAAATGAGACCCCCATCTGAAATCAAGACTCTAGGTACCCCGAATTGTGAAATGATATTTTTCCTCAAGAATTTGCACACGGTTTTAGCATCTGCGGCTCGGGCAGGGATGGTCTCAACCCATTGGCTGACATAATCCAAAGCGAGAAAAATATGCTCGAATCCCTAACTCTTAGGAAATGGGCCCATGAAATCAATCCCCCATGCATCAAAAACCTCACAAAAGTGAATGGGTTGCATGGGCATCATGTCTCTCTGTCCGTAGGTTCCCATCTTCTGACAGTCAGTACATCTCTTCACAAACTCATCTGAATCCTTGAAGAGAGTAGGCCACCAAAGACCGGATTGAAGCACCTTTTGTGCTGTCCTTTTTCCAGAATGATGTCTCCCTGCCTCAAGCTTGTGGCAGTATGTGAGGATGCTATGCTGCTCTTCTTGAGGAATGCACCTCCTCTAGATGTTGTCCCCTCCTTCATGATAAAGGACGGGATCCTCCCAATGGTAAGGCTTGGCCTTCGCCAGGAAGGTCTCGAGCTTCTGCCTGGGCCAACCTTGTGCAACTGTCTTGGCAACAAGATAGTTCACAATGTCAGCGTACCATGGGAGTGAGGTGATAGCCAAGATCGCCTCATCTGGAAACGTCTCTGTGATAGGTGCGTTGGACTCAGATTCCTCAAGATTCTCTAATCGGGAGAGATGATCCGCTACCACATTCTTAACTCCAGGCTTATCCTTAATCTCAATATCAAACTCCTGGAGCAGAAGGATCCATCTGGTAAGACGTGCTTTGGCATCCTTCTTTGCCATTAAGTACCGGATGGTGGTGTGATCTGTGTAGATAGTCACTCTAGATCCGAGAATATAAGATCTGTACTTATCCAAAGCAAAGACTACAGCCAGCAGCTCTTTCTCAGTCACAATGTAATTCCGCTGAGCGGCATCCAAAGTCCGGCTGGCGTAGTGAATGGCGAACGACAATCCATCCCTCCTCTGTCCAAGCACAACCCCAACGGCAAAATCAGAAGCGTCCGTCATGATCTCGAATGGGAGAGACCAATCAGGTGGCTGAAGGACAGGAGCCGAAACAACCATACCTTTGAGAGTCTCAAAAGACGCAAGACACTTATCATCTACAATGAACTCGGTGTCTTTCGTCAGCAGATCAGTCAGCGGTCGGGCAATACGACTGAAGTCCTGAATGAACCGTCGGTAGAAACCAACATTCCCCAGAAAAGACCGCAACTGATGCAAATTGAACGGTGGATTGAGTTTTCTAATGATATCCACCTTGGTCGGATCGACCTCCATGCCCCTGTTGGAGACGATATGACCAAGGACCGTCCATTGAGTCACCATGAAGTGACTCTTCTCCCAAGACAAGACAAGATTGACCTCAATGCAGCGTTGAAGCACACGGTCTAGGCAGTCAAGACAAGTATCAAACCCGTCGCCATAGACCGAGAAGTCATCCATGAAGACCTTTAAACAATCACCCACCATGTCCGAGAAAATGGACAACATGCACCTTTGGAAAATCGTCGGAGCGTTACATAGACCAAAGGGCATCCGTCTGAAAGCATAAGTCCCAAACGGACAGGTGAATGTCGTTTTCTCCTGGTCTTCGGGCGCAATGGCTACTTGATTATATCCGGAGTACCCGTCAAGAAAGCAGTAATGACTCTTCCCAGCTAGCCTCTCGATAATCTGATCAATGAATGGCAGCGGGAAATGATCCTTCTTGGTGGCCTCATTCAATCGTATGTAGTCCACACATACCCTCCAAGAAGTGGGTACTCGGGTAGCGATCTCCTCTCCAGACTCATTCACAACTGTAGTGATACCCGTCTTCTTGGGTACCACATGTAATGGACTGACCCATTTAGAATCAGAGATGGGGTAGATAAAATCGGCACTCCACCACCTTGATATTTCTTTCATGACCACATCTCGAAGATTCGGGTTCAGCCGTCGCTGGAACTCACGCGACGGCCTAGCGTTATCCTCAAGATAGATGTGATGGGAGCACAGAGCCGGACTAATTCCCTGGAGATCAGCTATACTCCAACCTATCGCCTTGCAGTTTCTTTCAAGAACCTCCATCAGACGAGATTCTTGTTCTCCAGTCAAACCTGTTGAGATAATGACTAGGTGCATGTCTGGCTCACCCGCAAGGAATTTATACTTCAGCGACTGTGGCAGAGGTTTCAGTTCTGGACAACTGGAAGGTGGCAGATCTGGCTTCTGATATGTCTGTGTGAAGGCGACCAGGTCTGCATGAGAAAACTCTCGCTTTCCATGAATATCTGACGAAGGGAGGCCTACTGAATTGTCAATACATTGCACTTGCTCGCACTCTGTCATGGTTGTTGGCTCAAAAGGAATCAGACAAGGTAAATAGTCATCAAAATCATCCCAATCAATGTCTGAATCCGAGGGATCCGAAGTATATGGACAGGATTGAAAGTCATCATCACCACTCGTCCCAACACTGTCAGCCTCAGGTGTATCCTCGTCCAGGGGTGTGCTCTCCAGGCTCTCGAATGCCATAAGCTTTAGATATAGTGAATCCGTAGGCAAGGCGAGGGTCGGTGCTATAAGATCTGTCCAATTAGATTCATCATCTGTCATCACAAAATCACACTCCTGATGGATGTCTAGCTCTTCCTCCGTCATCTGCGCGGCTTCGCTGGACTGCTCCGAGCATTCAAATTCTCTGGCTCTGGTTTCCTTGATCGTTTCTATTTGTATGGTTTTGCCCTCTACGCGAAAACACACCCTCCCACAATCATGATCAGTCACTGCCTTGGCTGTGGCCAAGAATGGACGTCCGAGTATGATGAGGGCATCGGTTACCGACTCAGGGATCTCCATGTCCAACACGACGAAGTCCACGGGGAATTTCAGGCCCTGAATGGTAACGACCACGTCTTTCAATAACCCCTTCGACCTCTTAGTCGACCTATCAGCAAACTGAAGGTCTGTCCTGCTCCTAAGAAGAGGACCAAACTCGAATCGGTCGAGTAAGGCTGCCAGAAGAAGGTTAATTGAAGATCCGTTGTCTAACAGAGTACGATCAAACTGCTGCTCCTGAATCTCGCATCTGACATAGGGAGCTCCTGCGTCTGGTCTCTTGGCTGGCAGTTTGTTCTGAATGGTGCAACAAGTGTCATGGGTGAGCATATGGATCTGATCTCTGTACCTCTTCTTCCTGCGGATTGTAGTTGTCTCTTTCAAGTTCTTTTTGAAGAAGGGGATATGCTCAATTTCTTCCCGTAGAGTCAGCTGAATGTGGAATCTGTCAATCATTTGGTTGCTGAACTCTACCTGCTGGTTCTTTTTTGGATTTTCTTTTTTATTCCCCTTCCCCCGACGGAGTGCTTTAGGGAAGGGGATGGTAGGGGCCTCCTCAGATGGAGGACTAGGAACATGTCCATGTTCCTGTGAAGGAATATAATCCATACAATCATCATCATTCAACACATATGGATCTGCAATTTGAACAGAAACATTTCCTTTATTCATATTTTTGTGCCTTTTGTTATTACCGCAGTCCATAGATACAAAAGGTGGTAACACCACAGATGGAAGCTCAACAAAAGTAGATATGGTGGCCTCAGTACCACCACCGGCACCTGTCTTTGCGGCATCAGCACCGCGCTCTGGCTCTGCATCCAAAATGGTGGTATCAGCACCACCGTCTGCATCTGGTCTCACGATGGCCTCAATACCGTCGTCTGGAACTCCATCATTGGTGGCATCAACACCACCGTCTTCATCATCCTCAATAGCGGCATCAACATCGCTACTCTGCTCTTCTGGCGCTCCTGATCCTGCATTTGGTTGTCGCTCAGAATAGGCTCCGCCGGCTGGCATCCTACCGCTCCTAATAGTCACAAAATCAGCATCATACAAAGAATAAGACATATCACTCAGATAGTCACTAGGAGAGGTGTCCTCTGTAAACTCTACCTGCTCAGACTTTCTTTTCAGATTGTTCGGATTTGGTTCAATCTGAGCTGGTATGGCGGCCTTGCCTTTGATGATCTCTCTCATCTCCTGTCGGAACTCATCCATTTCTTGCCGGAAGGATGCTCGCTGTTCGGAAAGCAAGTGGGCAAGATCATCTAAAGCTGGGTTCTCAAAAGCGAGGGCCTGAGAATCGGATGGGTTTCCCTGCTGGAAATGAGGTTGTTGCCGCTGCTGCTGGTACTGGGGAGGATGGGGATAAGACTGATGAGGCTGCTGACGCTGCCTCCACTGCTGTCCCTGATAGGCGGGACGAGGACCATGCTGGTAATGCTGTTGGGCGTACTGGGGCTGCTGCTGCTGCTGTGGTTGCTGGCTACTCTGTTGTCCTTGAGCTGGATTCTGCTGCTGAGATGAGGAGCCACCGTTGCCCCAACGGAATCCAGGGTGAACATGACGAATTCCGGGTTGAGGGTACCAGTCGTACCAAATCCCATTGACTTCCATCAATGGCTCCTGTCAAAGGATGGTGGAGGAAGAACTGCCAGTGGCTGCTCCGGCTGGTAGACCACCATCTGAGTGTCCTGAGATGGCGGCTACGCGGGGTAGTATTGTAGCAACGGAACCGGCTCTGCCTAGATGTGGTTAACCTGGCGGTACGAGGCAGAGGATTGGGATGAGTTGCTACTGCTCGGATCAACATGTGACCTGGGAGGCCGCTGGGAAGAAGTCTGTGCCTCCTGGACGCAAAGGATCTACATCTTCAGATCACTCATGGTCTTGGCAATTTGGTCCATCTGGGCCATGCCTTGCATCTGTTTCTTCTCAAGGATCTTGAGACGGTCCAGTTTCTCAATGATTATGCCCATGTCGGCTGCAGCTAATTCGGCTTGGGCTGCGGCTGCCGACGAATTGTTAGGACCGGCATCGATGCGGGCGATCCTTTGAAATGATCCTGCTCCTTGCGGGGGCTTCTGCTGTGTGTAGACGCGGGCTTGGGCCATGACGGTTGAATTCTCTGCCATGCCTTCGTAGATGGCCCAAACATCATCTTCACCCTTGGAAAAGTAAGACCCACCACAAGAGGCGTTCACAAGCCCCTGCAGCTCCGGTGTCAGCCCACAGAAGAAACTCTGAACCAGATTGGGCTTGGAAATATCATGATGTGGACACCGGTCAATGAGCTCTCTGAATCGATCCCAGGCTTCATGAAACTGTTCATTAGGGATCATGACGAAGTTGCTTATCATCGCTCTAGCTGCATTCGTCCGGCCGAGAGTGTAGTACTTCTTCAAATATGCGGTCCGGAGATCTGCCCAAGTGTCGATGAATCGCCCCAAGTGTTTGAGCCAGTACGCGGCTCTGTCAACCAAGGAGAACGGGAAGGCGATCATCTTGATAGTGTCCTCGGTCATCAGCCTATCATGAATTGTGCTGCAGATCATTTCAAATTCTTGGAGGCGGAGGTGTGGCTCTTCGGTCGACAACCCATGAAATTTGGGCAGAAGCTGAATGGTGTGGGGCCGAAGCTTGAAATCTCCATGGATGGGCGGGAGTCGGATCCACCGATGAGTGAGGGAAGCTGCTGGATTGTGCAATTCTCGCATGATGGTCTGCGGCGGTCTCTCAGCATTGGGATCTCCTCCCTGGTTCTCTACAACTGGAATGTCACCTCCACCGCCACCGCCACTGCCCCCAGGTCTGTTCTCACGCATCTGCGCAATCTCTCGCATGAGGTCACCTATAAAGACTCCCTGGTCACGGATCTGCCTCTGCATGGTCTCCAGGGATGCTAGAAGCGAATTATTGATGGTGGCTAGATCAATGAAGAATGGCGGGTGCTCATGATCATTAGGATGCTCTCCTCCGTCAGCCATGTTTGGGTTCTCTGAAAAAGAAAAAGAACCCATCTCATGTGCCGTCAAATGTTCTGAGCTCTGCGATGCACTAAATTCTGAGACTCTTGGACTGATGGAAGGAGAATGAGAAGGGTGGTCGAGGAGGAACAGGGTGGAAGTGAAATCACGCTCGGAGAGCGGGTCTGGACTCTCTGAGGTTGTCCTAGATGAATGAGGAGGAATGCTGGATAGCGGCGCCGACAGAGTCGGCCTAAGATACCTCCGTCCCATCATCTTGATTATTGATAAGAGCAAGGTCGAGAAATGAAGAAGAAAGAAAGAAGCAAAATTGTGCACAATTTTGTTGTATTTTTGATCTTGACCTAAAATTGACTAGCAATCAAACACAAAACAGGGGTGAGTTCACGAATGATAAACTCGAATTTCGACGGTCTTAAGTTCAACACAAAGCGTGAACTCAGTCGCAGTGTCGACCAATCAAAATCCGAATTTAATCAACAATTAACCCACACTAAGATCAACAAATTAGAAACAATGTGGAGTTAAAATTTATTTTTAACTCTGCACAAATGGTGTATAGTGTCAAGTATGCAGAGAGTTCGAACACAGGGAGCAAGCAGTGTAGCTCAAGCAAATGCTAAAGTGTGTGAGTGTGTGATGTGTCTACACTAAGCAAGCAAATAAAAGAAATGTTTTTGTGGGTTTTAAATTTTTAATATTTTTTTTTATTTAATTTTCAATTTTATATTTTGATTTTTGATTTTCTGATTTTTATGTTTTATATTTTTTATTTTTTTTATTTCTTTTTCAATATTGGAAAGTAAAGGCAATATAATAAAAGGTAAGGTAAACTATTTATAAAAATGCACAAAAATACTCAAAAATTCAGAAATAAAATGTTTTTGGTATTTTTAAGGTTTTCTACTGTTTTTGTGATTTTTGAGGGTTTTTCAAAATGTTTTTGATATTTTTAAATACTGAAATAAAGCTAAACAGTGGAAAAGAGGCTGGCTGTGGATAAAATAAGATTTAAAAATACCAACCAGTAGCTAAAAATTTTCACACTATTTTTCTAATAAAAAGAACAAAATAAGGGATAAACAGAAGCTGAGTTTATATTTTTTGGATTTTTCTACTATTTTATATATTTTTTTGAAGTTTTTAAGTGTTTTTAGATTGTTAGTGTTTTTCTTTTGAAATTTTTAATGATTTTTGGACTGACACTAAAATAGGATAAAATAGACACTATGTGAATTTTTGGGAATTTTTGGAGGTGTTTTGATATTTTTTTTGGTATTTTCTAAGGTAGACAGTACACAAAAAGGGAGTTTTTGATTTTTAATAAATAAGAAAATCAAATAAAATCAAAAACTAAATAGCTGGCGTTAAAGTATAGGTGCACAGGAGCTTAAGTCTATTTTTGTGGAATTTTTGGAGTTAAGACGATATTTCAAATAAATACAACAAACATCCAACTAATACTCAGGCCTGGCAGGGGCATATGTGCAATATCCAAAACATCCAGGGGAACACATGCAATTTCCACAAAAATATAAAGCTGGATATTTAATTTAAAGCACCAAAAAGCAATTACAATAACCGCCTGGGCACTCTTACAAATTACCCACCAGGGCGCGTGACTTGCACGCGCCTGGGAGGGTCTGAAATGCGATATAACAAAACGCTGGGGGTCTCTTTGCAAAATAACCAAAAATATTACACGTGATACTAAAAGTTTTGTACTGAAACGAAATACACAAAAGCCCGAGGGTTCCTCTGCAAAATGCCCACACCTCACGTGTACAGGTCACGTGAGGTGACGTGGCGGAGGACCTAAGTGCAAATAACGAAAGTCTAGGGGCCTCTTTGCAAATATTACAAAATGTTTAAACTACAGACGAAAGTTTAAAAACTAAATACTAAATACAAAAGTTGCGAGGGGTGGAATGCAAAATACCCTCGCTCGGGCGCTCCGATGATGACGCGTGGCGCGCATCCAACGGCTGGGCGGCGGGGCGTGATCCAGCGGTTGGAGACGATCCACTTATCCACGTGGCGTGTCCTGGGCGCGCGATGACGGTTGGGTCGTGCGGCTGCGATTAGAACTCCTTCGACGATCGGACGGTGGCCACTTGGGGAGATCTAACGGTTGCAGCATGATCTGGGCGTTCCTCGTTGATCCGACGGCGCCGGAGGCAGAGGGAAGAACACGGAGGAGCTCCGGTTGGGCGAACTTCTCCGAGCTCCTCCATCCGGCCACGGCGACTAATGAGCTTGCAAAGTGGTCGAGGATGCTCCTGCAGGTGTCGGCTGACGTCTGGAAGCTTCAAAATCCACCGGCGGACGCCGGTGCTCTCGCACGGAGGTGGCGGAGCTGCAAGGCTCCAGGTGCTCCGGCGAGAGAGCAAAATAGCTCCAGAAGCTTCGATGTGCTTCAATACCTGCACCAAAACGTTAGGGAGGTCGAGGGCAAAATGCCTCGACCTCGGGTGGCTCTCGAAATGGACGGGGAGGCGCGATAGGGACTCGCCGGAGTTGCGCTCCGGCGATGTGATTGATTAGGTGATGAAGTGATCGATTCGACTCAGAAAGATGGGGGAACTAATCCTAGAACTAACAGGAATAAAATGGGGATGAGAATGGGAATGGTGGCAGCCTCGATGGCCAATGGCCAGAGGGTGAATACCTCACGGGGATACCCGCCGGAGGTGATGGTGGAACACGCCCAGCTCGCGTGCCTCCGCCTCTTCGAAGGTGCAGACGAAGAGCTGTCACCTCCACGTTGCTGAGCGACTCCAAAGAGGGGGGGAAAACTGGATGAAATGCGGTTCAAATTCAAAGGGAGGTCAAGGAGGACCTTAAGTATGGTTGACGATGGTGGTTGAAAGAACGAGGCCGCCAGCTCGATTCAGAGGCTCTCAGCCCAAGAAGATCCTTGGGCGAGCAAGATGGGTCGTAGGGGAAGAAGTTTGCAAGAGGACTCGAGCTCAAAGGATGAAAGCTCGAGCCTCGAAAAAATGGAGAAGATGGGGTCAAAAGCAGTTCTGACAAAGGCTATGGGAGTAGGTCAGACAGTTGACCGGGGTCAACTGTCAGACCATCCTGGTTGGTCCACGTGGACCAACCAGGAAAAACCCTGAATTATTCTTTTGTTAATTCATTTAAAAATAATAAATGGTCGAATTAAATAAAAGTTATAAAATAAAAAATGTTCAAAATTTTATGTAGTATTTAATTCTGATTTTTATTTATTTTTATGACATATATTTTTACAAGTTACCTTTTTAACCCTATATAGGTATAATACCTATGTATTTTAATATTTTATTTTATTTTATGTATTTTTGATCTTATTATTTTTATTTATGATTTTATAAAAGTATAACATACTTTTATATACATAAATATATTTTTATTTTATTTTTCTGGTTTGTTTTGTGTATTTAATAAAATACAAATACATTTTATATAGGTATAAGTATATGCAGTATACCTATGTATTCTTTATACAAGTATTTTTATTTTTATTTTTATTTTTATTTTTCTTTACATTTTATTTCAATTTTAATGCACATATATATTATAAGTAATATTTACAAAATTATGAAAATATAAAAATGAATAAATAATGAATAAAGAATAAATTGAATATTTTAATATGTACAAGTATACAATGAGGGTCCAAAAGTCAACTTTCAAACCGTAGCTCCGCCAAATGCGAAACCACCACCATTAATTAGATTATTTTCTTCTATATACAATTAAAGGTGAGTACGCTGCATTTGGAGTTTTTATTTGTGAGATACGGGTCTGGGAAGTTGGCATTCTGGAATTTTATTCAGACCATAACTTTTTATCTGTACATTATTTTTCTGTGAAATCAATTTTGTATTTTTCTTTATTAATTTATCTACAACTTTCATGTACAAAGTTTCTTTATTTGATGTATAAAAAGTGGAACCAAAAATAGGTCCCCAAAATGAATAAAGAATGAATAAAATGTATAGGTGTTTGGACTGTATTTCTGACCTTATCTCCCCCTACTTTATTCCTTGTCGACCTATTCATCAAGATGCCTAGGTCTCAGGGTTTCGGGTCATAAAATATTTACAATATTTTATTCTTTTTCTTTTCTTTTCTTTATTCTATAATTTTGGCTTTAAAAACCGCAATTTATACGACATTTACACACATATGCATGAATGCTAAAATGCATGAATTAATGCTATTTACACGCATTTACCAGGGTTTTTAAGGCCAAAATGATAGAATAAAGATGATGAAACGTGGATTCATCATCCCCCTATACTTGCCTTTGCTAGTCCCTAGCAAACACTTATGCAATAAGTGCAGAAAAGAAAACAAAGAAAAGAAAAAGAAGAAAGGTGGACCAAATTTAATTATCAAACTTGTCTTCACAAAATCAAAGTTTGGAGCTCAAGTCGGACCTTTGGAATTTTAGTGCGGGCGGAACCTTAATGAGAACCGAATTTGAAATCCAACAGTCCCTGAGAATCCCAAAACTCTGCTCAAGTCTCCTCAATAGCCAGGTCAGAAATATCTCAACTCATACGCAAACTCTTACGACTATGAATCTGACTTGTACAGTGTAAGTGATGGTGGCTCTCCCCAACTAGAATGACAAAGAAACTGACTTCTCCAGTATGACAACCCAGTGATTCCCCAATCCAGCAACTCCATCCTCGAAGAGCGGGGTATTCCCTTCTAAGTTCAAGTGGCAACCAGCTCAAGAGGAGGGGTTGAAGAGAAGAATGGACGGTAGCCAGTGTAGCTACCTATCCTTGGATGCAAGACCAGTGTAGTCAAGTCATCCTGCTGCAGGCTCACATATTTGACTTTGGAACTCAAGCTTGCTTATTGACTTTGTACATACTTGCAGGCTTTTTATTTTTGTACATGCCTGAACACATTTTTTTTTTAATACTATATACAGCAGCATTTACATAAGGAGTTTTTCCTCATGAGCCAGTAGACTATCCCTCTTTTGAAGCTTTATCGCAACCCACAGCCTCCTGTCTTTAGACTTCCTAATCACTGGACGGGTTGGGGTGCACTTCCCTCCCTAGAGGAGGACAAATGTTTCCACTTGTGTGCGTCTCATACCGGCAAATTCAATCCCCTCACCACTCCAACTGAGTTGAGCCATGTGAAAGGTGCAGGTGTCCAAGTAAGGTCATTATCAACAAGAGTCGTGCGTGTGCTCCGAAATACTCTACTTAGGCGGTCAAGAATCCATTGAACTAAGTCCCGTGATCCTCAAAGAATTAAGTCATCTGGACCTGAAGTACCTCAAACCCAGTTCCTATAAAGTTCCTGTTATTAGGTAGATTATAAGGTCCAATCAAGCTCCAATCTTCGGATTTTACTTAGACTTGTTCAACTATCAAACTCAATCCGAAAAATGCTCATGCTATGCAATGCAATGCAGAAAATATTTTTGTGATGCAATTTTCAAAGATTTTGAACTTTTTATGGATTTTTGAAAAGATGATGCATGCAAGTGCAGATGCAAATTTTTTTTTTGTATTTTTCAAAAAGATTTTTCAAATGTTTTTGGATTTTAATTTTGCAAATGTTTTTGGGATTTTTGAAAAGAAAAAGTTTTGGCTGAGAACTAGGATAAAATATGTACACGGGAGTGCTTCTTATATCTACAAGAAGTGAATTTTAAGAATTTACAAGGGTAAGTGGTCAATTTTATACATATATATATAGTGGATTTTTGGTGTGATGTGAATATTCCTCAAACTTATTTCAAAACAATTTACACACAATTTTTGAAAACTATAGTCCAAAAATAGTTTTTGCAAACATTTTACACACATTTGAAAACATTTTGCAAAGGCTTTCAAAACAGTATATATAGGTTTTTCAAATCATTTTTGCAACCATTTTTCAAACCATTTGCAAATCATTTTTCAAACATTTTATTTCACACAAAGAAAAGAAATTTTACAATCCACACATTTTTCACACAGGTTGAAAACACGAAACAAAATATTTTCAAAATAGTTTTCAATAGATGTTCACAAAGATTTTCAAACTATTTTTCAAACATTTTGCAAAAAACATTTTCACCTGATTTATTAATCAGTAAATACAAAAAGAATTTGAGGAATGACCACATCTTTTTATTAAGGATTTTTAATGAATTTTAAAGAATTATTAGCCATATTATTAGGAAAATACGAAAGTACGAGTTATGGCTAAAGTATATACGTAGTATATACGACCCCCCTATACTTAGCTTGAGCTATGTCCTCATAGATCGGAAAGAAAAGAGAAGACATAACTCGTACTAAGTATAGACAAGTCTAAAGAATAAATGAATGAATCAATGAGAAGTTGACCGTCCCCCCTATACTTAGGATCAAATAATCCTAAGTATAGCAGACTGTACACAACGCAGGGAGGGTCAAGGGTGGGAATGAACAGATCGTACTCAGATTGTCTCCCCCTATACTTAGGGTAAAATATCCCTAAGTATAGACAAGAAGAGGAGACAATGGAGAGGATCGAAAAGGATAGAACAACTCGGGGTGCCAACCCCCCTATACTTAGGACAAAGTACGTCCTAAGTACGGAAAACTGTCTACAAGGGCGGCACCTTTTTGATAGATAAAGAAGATAGAAAAGGAAAAGAAGAAAAGAAGAAAAGAAGAAAATAAATCAACAGACAACAAAGTGATATAAACAGATGGATCTGTACAGCAAAAGCTAGAATTTGATCACCATGTATGAGATGTATATGATGAGAGTCAAAGGACACATCTCATACCAGAAGAATGGGGGCAACGTCAATGGTCGGCGGATCATGATCAAGATATAATTTCAAGCGTTGACCATTGACGCGGAAGGTAGAGGAAGATGACGGTTCGGATATGTCGATGCTGCCATTGTCATGTACCTTCCTGACCACATACGGTCCTTTCCACTTGCTCTGCAATTTCCCTGGAAATAACTTTAGCCTTGAATCGAACAACCATACTCTCTGATCTGGCTCAAACTGTTTATGGCTGATATGCGAATCGTGCCATGTCTTCACTTTCTCTTTGTACTGTAGGCTGTTGGAGAAGGATGTATCTCTCAATTCCTCCAGGGCTGCCAATTCTGCTCTTCTCTGTTCTCCTATACTCTCGGGATCTAGAAGCAACTCAGTAACTGCCCAAAAAGATTTATGCTTGATTTCCACTGGCAAATGGCACGGCTTGCCATAGACGAGACGAAAGGGAGATGTTCCCAATGGATTCTTGAAAGATGTCCGATAAGCCCACAAGACCGAGTCCAAAAGCTGTGACCAATCCTTTCGGTCTGGGCGGACAACTTTCTGCAAAATAGTTTTTATCTCCCTATTCGATACTTCGGCAAGACCATTAGTCTGAGGGTGATAAGGAGTGGCAACCCGATGGTCAATGCCGAACTCGTCTGCAAGGGCCCTGACTTTGTCATTGATGAAGTGAGACCCCCCGTCTGAAATCAAGACTCTAGGTACTCCGAACCGTGAAATGATATTTTTCCTCAAAAATTTGCAAACGGTTTTAGCATCTACGGCTCGGGCGGGGATAGCCTCAACCCATCGGCTGACATAGTCTACAGCGAGCAAAATATGCTCGAATCCCTGACTTTTAGGAAATGGGCCCATGAAATCAATCCCCCATGCATCAAAAACCTCACAGAAGTGAATGGGTTGCATGGGCATCATGTCTCTCTGTCCGCAGGTTCCCATTTTCTGACAGTCAGTACATCTCTTCACGAACTCATCAGAATCCTTGAAGAGAGTAGGCCACCATAGGCCGGATTGAAGCACCTTCTGTGCTGTCCTTTTTCCAGAATGATGTCCTCCTGCCTCAAGCTTGTGGCAGTATGTGAGGACGCTATGCTGCTCTTCTTGAGGAATGCACCTCCTCCAGATACTATCCCCTCCTTTATGATAAAGGACGGGATCCTCCCAATGGTAAAACTTGGCCTTAGCTAGGAAGGTCTCAAGTTTCTGCCTGGGCCAACCCTGAGGGACTGTCTTGGCAACAAGATAGTTTACAAAGTCAGCATACCATGGGAGTGAGGTGACAGCCAAGATCGCCTCATCTGGAAATGTCTCTGTGATAGGTGCGCTGGGCTCAGATTCCTCAAGATTCTCCAATCTGGAGAGATGATCCGCCACCACATTCTTGACTCCAGGCTTATCCTTAATTTCAATATCAAATTCCTGGAGCAGAAGGATCCATCTGGTGAGACGTGCTTTGGCATCCTTCTTAGCCATTAAATACCGGATGGCGGTATGATCAGTGTAGATGGTTACTCTAGATCCGAGAATATATGATCGATACTTATCAAGAGCGAAGACTACGGCCAGCATCTCTTTCTCAGTCACAGTGTAATTCCGCTGCGCGGCATCCAAAGTCCGGCTGGCGTAGTGAATGGCAAACGGTAAACCATCCCTCCTCTGTCCAAGCACAGCCCCAACGGCAAAATCTGAAGCATCCGTCATGATCTCGAATGGGAGAGACCAATCGGGTGGCTGAAGGACAGGAGCTGAAACAACCATATTCTTGAGAGTCTCAAATGATTCAAGACACTTATCATTAACAATAAACTCGGTGTCTTTGGTGAGCAAGTCAGTAAGCGGTCGGGCAATTCGACTGAAGTCCTGAATAAACCGTCGGTAGAAACCGACATGCCCCAGAAAAGACCGTAACTGACGCAGATTGGACGGCGGATTGAGTTTTCTGATGATGTCCACCTTAGCCGGATCGACCTCCATGCCCCTGTTGGAGACGATATGACCAAGGACCGTCCCTTGAGTCATCATGAAATGACTCTTCTCCCAGGATAAGACAAGATTGACCTCTATGCAGCGCTTCAGCACACGGTCTAGGCAGTCAAGACAAGCGTCGAACCCGTCGCCATAGACCGAGAAGTCATCCATGAAGACCTCTAAACAGTCACCCACCATGTCCGAGAAGATGGACAACATGCACCTTTGGAATGTCGCCGGAGCGTTACATAGACCAAAGGGCATCCGTCTGAAAGCATAGGTCCCAAACGGACAGGTGAATGTCGTTTTCTCCTGGTCTTCGGGCGCAATGGCCACCTGATTGTATCCAGAGTACCCATCAAGAAAACAGTAATGGCTCTTCCCAGCTAACCGCTCGATAATCTGATCAATGAATGGTAGCGGGAAGTGATCCTTCTTGGTGGCCTCATTCAATCGTCTGTAGTCCACACAGACCCTCCAAGAAGTTGGTACTCTGGTAGCGATCTCCTCTCCAGACTCATTGACAACTGTAGTGATACCCGTCTTCTTGGGTACCACATGTAACGGACTTACCCATTTGGAGTCGGAGATGGGATAGATAAAATCGGCGCTCCACCACTTAGAAATTTCTTTCATGACTACGTCTCGAAGATTCGGGTTCAGCCGTCGCTGGAACTCTCGCGACGGCTTAGCGTTATCCTCAAGATAAATGTGGTGAGAGCAAAGATTTGGGCTCAGCCCCTGGAGATCAGCTATACTCCAACCGATTGCCTTGCGGTTTCTTTCAAGAACCTCCATCAGACGAGATTCTTGTTCTCCAGTCAAATCTGCTGAGATAATGACTGGGTGCATTTCTGGCTCTCCAGCAAGGAATCTGTACTTCATTGACTGCGGCAGAGGTTTCCGTTCCGGACAACTGGGAGGTGGCAGATCTGGCTTCTGATATGTCTGTGTAAATGCGACCAGGTCTGCATGGGAGAACTCTCGCTCTGCTTGAATTGCTGACGAAGGGCGGCCTGACGGATCATCAATAAACTGCACTGGCTTACACTCTGTCATGGTTGTTGGCTCAGTAGGAATCAGACAAGGTAAATAGTCATCAAAGTCATCCCAGTCAATGTCTGAATCCGAGGGATCAGAAGACGATGAGCAAGATTGAAATTCCTCAGCACCACTCATCACAACACTGTCAGCCTCAGAGATATCCTCATCCAGGGATGTGCTCTCCCGGCTCTCGACTGCCATGAGCTTGAGATACAGTGAATCTGTCGGCAAGGCGAGGGTCGGTGCTACGGGATCTTTCCAGTTGGATTCATCATCAGTCATCTCGAAATCACAAACCTGGTGGATGTCTAGCTCCTCCTCTGTCATCTGCTCGGCTTCGCTGGACTGCTCTGAGCATTCTGCCTCTCTGGCTCTGATCTCTTCGATCGTCTCTATTTGTATGGTTTCGCCCTCTACGCGAAAGCATACCTTCCCACTATCATGATCGGTCACCGCCTTGGCTGTGGCCAAGAATGGACGTCCGAGAATGATGGGGGCATCGGTTACCGACTCAGGGATCTCCATGTCCAACACAACGAAGTCCACAGGGAATTTCAGGCCCTGAATGGTAACGACCACGTCTTTCAATAACCCCTTCGGCCTCTTAATCGACCTATCAGCAAACTGAAGGACGGTTCTGCTTCGAAGAAGAGGGCCAAACTCGAACTGCTTGAGTAAGGCTGCCGGAAGGAGGTTAATTGAAGAGCCGCTGTCTAATAGAGTACGATCAAACTGCTGCTCCTGAATCTCGCATCTGACATAAGGAGCTCCTGCGTCTGGTCGCTTGGCTGGCAATGTTTTCTGAATGGCGCAGCAAGTGTCATGAGTGAGCATATGGATTTGATCTCTGTGCCTCTTCTTCCTTCGAACAGTAGTTGTCTCTTTCAAATTCTTCTTGAAGAAGGGGATATGCTCAAATGCTTCTCGTAGAGTCAGCTGAATATGAAATCTGTCAATCATCTCGTTGCCGAACTCTACCTGTTGGCTCTTTTTAGGATTTTCCTTTTTATTCCCCTTCGCTCGGCGGAGTGCCTCGGGAAAGGGGATGGTAGGGGCCTCCTCAGATGGAGGACTAGGAATCGGTCCCTGTGCCTGTGAAGACGGAGAATCCATACAATCATCATCATTCAACACATATGGATCCGTAATTTGAACAGAAACCTTTCCTTTATTCATATTTTTCTTTTTGTTTTTGTTCCCACAGTCTTTAGATACAAAATGTGGTAACGTCACAGATGGCTCAACAAAAGTGGATGTGGTGGCCTCAGCACCACCACTAGCACCGGTCTTCGCGGCATCAGCACCGCGCTCTGGTTCAACATCCAAAATGGTGGCATCAGCACCACCGTCTGCATCTGGTATCACAACGGCATCAGCACCGTTGTCCTGGACTCCATCATTAGTGGCATCAGTACCATCGTCTTCAACATCATCTGTAGCGGCGTCAGCACCGCTCCTCTGCTCCTCTGGCGCTCCTGATTCTGCATTTGGTTGTCGCTCAGAAGAGGCGCCGCCGGCTGACATCCTACCGCTCCTAGTAGTAACAAAATCAGCATCATAATAGGAATAAGACATGTCATTCAAATCATCACTAGGAGAGGTATCCTCTGTGAACTCTACCTGCTCAGATTTTCTTTTTAAATTATTAGGGTTTGGTTCGATCTGAGCGGGTATGGCGGCTTTGCCTTTGATGATATCCCGCATTTCCTGCCGGAACTCATCCATTTCTTGCCTGAAAGATGCTCGCTGTTCAGATAGCAAGCGGGCAAGATCATCAAGGGCTGGGTTCTCATAGGCTGGACCCTGAGAACCGGATGGTTGTCCCTGCTGGAAATGGGGCTGCTGCTGCTGGTGTTGTTGCTGAAATTGGGGGGGAGGCTGGGCATAAGAATGCTGGGGCGGCTGTCGCTGCCTCCACTGCTGTCCCTGATAGGCGGGACGAGGGCCACTCTGGTATTGTTGTGGCTGGGCATACTGGGGCTGTTGCTGCTGATGTGGCTGGCTGCTCTGCTGTCCTTGAGCAGGTGGATGCTGTTGGGATGAGGAACCACCATTACCCCAACGGAATCCGGGATGATCCCTACGAATTGCGGGCTGAGGGTATCGGTCATACCAAATCCCGTTGACTTCCATCAATGGTTCCTGCTCGAAGGAGGGTGGAGGAAGAACTGCCAGTGGCTGCTCCGGCTGATACACCACCATCTGTGTCTCCTGAGATGGCGGTTGCTCTGTATGGTACTGCAACAATGGAACCGGCTCCGCCTGGATATGGTTCACCTGGCGGTATGAGGTGGAGGCCTGGTTGGGATTGTTGCTGCTGGAAGCAACCTGTGACCTGGGAGGCTATTGTGAATGGGCCTGTGCCTCCTGAATACAGAGAATTTGAGTCTTCAGGTCACTCATTGTCTTGGTGAGAAGGTCCATCTGGGCTAGACCTTGGTTCTGCTTCTTTTCGAGGATATCCATGCGGTCCAGCTTTTCACTGATAATGCCCATGCCGGCTGCTGCTGACTCGGCTTGGGCTGCGGCTACCGACGTTGTGCTGGGACCGGCATCGATGCGGGCGATCCTCTGAAATAATCCCGCTCCCTGCGGGGGCTTCTGCTGAGTGTAGACTCTGGCCTGGGTCATCACTGTGGAGTTCTCTGCCATTCCTTCATAAATGGCCCAGACGTCGTCTTCTCCCTTGGAGAAATAGGACCCACCGCAAGAGGCGTTCACAAGCCCCTGCAGCTCCGGTGTCAGCCCACAGAAGAAACTCTGCACCAGGTGGGGCTTGGAGATATCGTGATGTGGACACCGGTCTATGAGCTCTCTGAATCGATCCCATGCTTCATGGAACTGTTCGTTTGGGATCATAACAAAGTTGCTGATCATGGCTCGAGCTGCGTTGGTCCGGTTGAGGGGATAGTATTTCTTCAAATATACAGACCAGAGATCTGCCCAAGTATCGACGAATCACCCTAGATGCTTGAGCCAATATGCGGCTCGATCAACCAATGAGAACGGGAAGGCGATCATCTTGATAGTGTCCTCGGTCAACAACCGATCGTGGATAGTGCTGCATATCATTTCGAACTCTTGGAGATGGAGGTGCGGCTCTTCGGTCGGCAGCCCATGGAACTTGGGAAGAAGCTGGATCGTGTGGTGCCGAAGCTCGAAGTCTCCGTGGATTGGCGGGAGTCTGATCCACCGGTGAGTGAGGGATGAAGCTGGGTTGTGCAGTTCCCTCATGATGGTCTGTGGCGATCGCTCACCGTCTGGGTCGCCTCCTGCATCGGGTCCTCCTCCTTCTCCGCCACCGCCTCCTCCAGGTCTGTTCTCTCTCATCTGTGCAATCTCTCTCATAAGGTCACCCATGAATGCACCCTGGTCACGGATCTGTCTCTGCATATTCTCCAGGGATGCTAGCAAGGAATTGTTGATGGCCGCCTGATCAATAATGAACGGAGGATGGTCGTGGTCATCTGGGTGCTCGCCTCTGTCAGCCATTACTGGATTCTCTGAAAATGCAAAAGAGGCCATTTCAGGTGCTGTTGAATGAGTCGAATTCTGTGATTCACTGAACTCTGAAATGATTGGACTGAGGGAAGGAGAATGGGAAGGGTGGTCGAGGGGGAACAGGGTGGATGTGAACTCGGGCTCGGAGAGCGGACTCTCCGAGTTATTCCTAGATGAATAAGGAGGAGTGCTGGATAGCGGCGCCGACAAGGTCGGCCTAAGAGATCTCCGTCCCATCATCTTGATTATTTGAGAAGAGTGGGGATAATGCAAGAAAAGAAGAAAATGAGATGCAACAAAATTTTGCACAATTGCGCGATGTTTTTGATCTTGACCTTAATAAATCTAACAATCAAACACAAAGCAAGGGTAAGTTCACCAACTCAACTCGTGAAGCCGTGAAGGTTCGGCTTTTATCTTGTCAGTTTTAGCTTGTTTTTCAGGTATTAATCTTTTCACGAGTCCTTAGAGCGCTACGCCTATAGGAGAGAGAGTACTGCCAGGAAAGTGTCCCCGTACTTGTCCTCCTCCTGTGTAACATGTAACTTGCGTTTTTTGAGGTCCTTGTAACCCTTCCTGGATCCCTACTCAGCCAAAGAAAAGAGAGAGGAAGCCGATAGGCGAAACCGATACTTCGGACCTTGCTCGCAACGGAATCACCCGTGAGCGTGCAAGATCCTACTCGGACGCAGCCGGTGAGACAGACACACCCGTGAAGGCGTGGCCTAGGCTCGGTACTTCAGACAAGGTCGGCGCTCTCACAACAGAGAGTCACCAATGGCGACCAAGTCCTACTCGACTACGTACGATAGTAGCGCCAATACTTCGGAAATCCAGGCGATACACAAGGCAGCCATAAGTTGGGTTTTGGGCTCTAATCCTTACGAAGCGCTCACCTCACTTGGAAGGAGACCTTCCCATGCAACCTGAAAACAAGTGAGGGTGTTACTCTCCCCAAGCAATGAATCCAATTACCGATTTTATTTTTGGTCAAGTTTTCTTTAGCAGTCCCTTTTTTAATTTTTTTTGGTGTTATCGCTTCTTTTGAGTCAATTCAAACAAGCGCCTAACGTTTTTGTATTTTTCCTTTATCCTACTTTGTCCAAAAACAGAGGGAGAAAAGAGTCGGAAAAGCCGTGCAAGTCGACACCAAGGTGGAAATCTCACCTTTGTGCCTAGATGATGCGTGCAAAGTAAGAAGACTTACAGCGAATCCCAGCTCTCTCCATGCGGGATGCAAAGCAGAATTTTTAAACCTAATCTATATGGCGAAATGCAAGGCGGAAATCGTCCTAGAACAGGCAACTGCTAGCGTGAAGAACCACAAGCTAGCTAATAACTCCTAATCCGAGTGTCCGGTCTAGGCTCACCCCTCCTCTGCCCAACACATTTGGGGTAGGAGAAAGCGCTTGTTCGGGTGTGAGCTCGCGGCGCGTGGATTTGGAAGCTACTAACTAACTGTTTGATTATTATAAGTCCAAATACGAATCTATAGGAGCATGCAAATGTAATTAGGTGTTTGGACCTATTCTAATCGAGTCAAGCAGACCTAGAACTAAGAGCTCAATCCACAAAATAAAGTGAAAAATGAAAACAAAACCGGAAAAGGACAAGCGATGAAAACGCGGTCAAAACGGCGGCGAGCTCAATCCATAAAATAAAGTCAAATCTCTCGCATGAGGTCACCTATAAAGACTCCCTGGTCACGGATCTGCCTCTGCATGGTCTCCAGGGATGCTAGAAGCGAATTATTGATGGTGGCTAGATCAATGAAGAATGGCGGGTGCTCATGATCATTAGGATGCTCTCCTCCGTCAGCCATGTTTGGGTTCTCTGAAAAAGAAAAAGAACCCATCTCATGTGCCGTCAAATGTTCTGAGCTCTGCGATGCACTAAATTCTGAGACTCTTGGACTGATGGAAGGAGAATGAGAAGGGTGGTCGAGGAGGAACAGGGTGGAAGTGAAATCAGGCTCGGAGAGCGGGTCTGGACTCTCCGAGGTTGTCCTAGATGAATGAGGAGGAATGCTGGATAGCGGCGCCGACAGAGTCGGCCTAAGATACCTCTGTCCCATCATCTTGATTATTGATAAGAGCAAGGTCGAGAAATGAAGAAGAAAGAAAGAAGCAAAATTGTGCACAATTTTGCTGTATTTTTGATCTTGACCTAAAATCGACTAGCAATCAAACACAAAACAGGGGTGAGTTCACCAATGATAAACTCGAATTTCGATGGTCTTAAGTTCAACACAAAGCGTGAACTCAGTCGCAGTGTCGACCAATCAAAATCCGAATTTAATCAACAATTAACCCACACTAAGATCAACAAATTAGAAACAATGTGGAGTTAAAATTTATTTTTAACTCTGCACAAATGGTGTATAGTGTCAAGTATGCAGAGAGTTCGAACACAGGGAGCAAGCAGTGTAGCTCAAGCAAATGCTAAAGTGTGTGAGTGTGTGATGTGTCTACACTAAGCAAGCAAATAAAAGAAATGTTTTTGTGGGTTTTAAATTTTTAATATTTTTTTATTTAATTTTCAATTTTATATTTTGATTTTTGATTTTCTGATTTTTATGTTTTATATTTTTTATTTTTTTTATTTCTTTTTCAATATTGGAAAGTAAAGGCAATATAATAAAAGGTAAGGTAAACTATTTATAAAAATGCACAAAAATACTCAAAAATTCAGAAATAAAATGTTTTTGGTATTTTTAAGGTTTTCTACTGTTTTTGTGATTTTTGAGGGTTTTTCAAAATGTTTTTGATATTTTTAAATACTGAAATAAAGCTAAACAGTGGAAAAGAGGCTGGCTGTGGATAAAATAAGATTTAAAAATACCAACCAGTAGCTAAAAATTTTCACACTATTTTTCTAATAAAAAGAACAAAATAAGGGATAAACAGAAGCTGAGTTTATATTTTTTGGATTTTTCTACTATTTTATATATTTTTTTGAAGTTTTTAAGTGTTTTTAGATTGTTAGTGTTTTTCTTTTGAAATTTTTAATGATTTTTGGACTGACACTAAAATAGGATAAAATAGACACTATGTGAATTTTTGGGAATTTTTGGAGGTGTTTTGATATTTTTTTTGGTATTTTCTAAGGTAGACAGTACACAAAAAGGGAGTTTTTGATTTTTAATAAATAAGAAAATCAAATAAAATCAAAAACTAAATAGCTGGCGTTAAAGTATAGGTGCACAGGAGCTTAAGTCTATTTTTGTGGAATTTTTGGAGTTAAGACGATATTTCAAATAAATACAACAAACATCCAACTAATACTCAGGCCTGGCAGGGGCATATGTGCAATATCCAAAACATCCAGGGGTACACATGCAATTTCCACAAAAATATAAAGCTGGATATTTAATTTAAAGCACCAAAAAGCAATTACAATAACCGCCTGGGCACTCTTACAAATTACCCACCAGGGCGCGTGACTTGCACGCGCCTGGGAGGGTCTGAAATGCGATATAACAAAACGCTGGGGGTCTCTTTGCAAAATAACCAAAAATATTACACGTGATACTAAAAGTTTTGTACTGAAACGAAATACACAAAAGCCCGAGGGTTCCTCTGCAAAATGCCCACACTTCACGTGTACAGGTCACGTGAGGTGACGTGGCGGAGGACCTAAGTGCAAATAACGAAAGTCTAGGGGCCTCTTTGCAAATATTACAAAATGTTTAAACTACAGACGAAAGTTTAAAAACTAAATACTAAATACAAAAGTTGCGAGGGGTGGAATGCAAAATACCCTCGCTCGGGCGCTCCGATGATGACGCGTGGCGCGCATCCAACGGCTGGGCGGCGGGGCGTGATCCAGCGGCTGGAGACGATCCACTTATCCACGTGGCGTGTCCTGGGCGCGCGATGACGGTTGGGTCGTGCGGCTGCGATTAGAACTCCTTCGACGATCGGACGGTGGCCACTTGGGGAGATCTAACGGCTGCAGCATGATCTGGGCGTTCCTCGTTGATCCGACGGCGCCGGAGGCAGAGGGAAGAACACGGAGGAGCTCCGGTTGGGCGAACTTCTCCGAGCTCCTCCGTCCGGCCACGGCGACTAATGAGCTTGCAAAGTGGTCGAGGATGCTCCTGCAGGTGTCGGCTGACGTCTGGAAGCTTCAAAATCCACCGGCGGACGCCGGTGCTCTCGCACGGAGGTGGCGGAGCTGCAAGGCTCCAGGTGCTCCGGCGAGAGAGCAAAATAGCTCCAGAAGCTTCGATGTGCTTCAATACCTGCACCAAAACGTTAGGGAGGTCGAGGGCAAAATGCCTCGACCTCGGGTGGCTCTCGAAATGGACGGGGAGGCGCGATAGGGACTCGCCGGAGTTGCGCTCCGGCGATGTGATTGATTAGGTGATGAAGTGATCGATTCGACTCAGAAAGATGGGGGAACTAATCCTAGAACTAACAGGAATAAAATGGGGATGAGAATGGGAATGGTGGCAGCCTCGATGGCCAATGGCCAGAGGGTGAATACCTCACGGGGATACCCGCCGGAGGTGATGGTGGAACACGCCCAGCTCGCGTGCCTCCGCCTCTTCGAAGGTGCAGACGAAGAGCTGTCACCTCCACGTTGCTGAGCGACTCCAAAGAGGGGGGAAAACTGGATGAAATGCGGTTCAAATTCAAAGGGAGGTCAAGGAGGACCTTAAGTATGGTTGACGATGGTGGTTGAAAGAACGAGGCCGCCAGCTCGATTCAGAGGCTCTCAGCCCAAGAAGATCCTTGGGCGAGCAAGATGGGTCGTAGGGGAAGAAGTTTGCAGGAGGACTCGAGCTCAAAGGATGAAAGCTCGAGCCTCGTAAAAATGGAGAAGATGGGGTCAAAAGCAGTTCTGACAAAGGCTATGGGAGTAGGTCAGACAGTTGACCGGGGTCAACTGTCAGACCATCCTGGTTGGTCCACGTGGACCAACCAGGAAAAACCCTGAATTATTCTTTTGTTAATTCATTTAAAAATAATAAATGGTCGAATTAAATAAAAGTTATAAAATAAAAAATGTTCAAAATTTTATGTAGTATTTAATTCTGATTTTTATTTATTTTTATGACATATATTTTTACAAGTTACCTTTTTAACCCTATATAGGTATAATACCTATGTATTTTAATATTTTATTTTATTTTATGTATTTTTGATCTTATTATTTTTATTTATGATTTTATAAAAGTATAACATACTTTTATATACATAAATATATTTTTATTTTATTTTTCTGGTTTGTTTTGTGTATTTAATAAAATACAAATACATTTTATATAGGTATAAGTATATGCAGTATACCTATGTATTCTTTATACAAGTATTTTTATTTTTATTTTTCTTTACATTTTATTTCAATTTTAATGCACATATATATTATAAGTAATATTTACAAAATTATGAAAATATAAAAATGAATAAATAATGAATAAAGAATAAATTGAATATTTTAATATGTACAAGTATACAATGAGGGTCCAAAAGTCAACTTTCAAACCGTAGCTCCGCCAAATGCGAAACCACCACCATTAATTAGATTATTTTCTTCTATATACAATTAAAGGTGAGTACGCTGCATTTGGAGTTTTTATTTGTGAGATACGGGTCTGGGAAGTTGGCATTCTGGAATTTTATTCAGACCATAACTTTTTATCTGTACATTATTTTTCTGTGAAATCAATTTTGTATTTTTCTTTATTAATTTATCTACAACTTTCATGTACAAAGTTTCTTTATTTGATGTATAAAAAGTGGAACCAAAAATAGGTCCCCAAAATGAATAAAGAATGAATAAAATGTATAGGTGTTTGGACTGTATTTCTGACCTTATCTCCCCCTACTTTATTCCTTGTCGACCTATTCATCAAGATGCCTAGGTCTCGGGGTTTCGGGTCATAAAATATTTACAATATTTTATTCTTTTTCTTTTCTTTTCTTTATTCTATAATTTTGGCTTTAAAAACCGCAATTTATACGACATTTACACACATATGCATGAATGCTAAAATGCATGAATTAATGCTATTTACACGCATTTACCAGGGTTTTTAAGGCCAAAATGATAGAATAAAGATGATGAAACGTGGATTCATCATCCCCCTATACTTGCCTTTGCTAGTCCCTAGCAAACACTTATGCAATAAGTGCAGAAAAGAAAACAAAGAAAAGAAAAAGAAGAAAGGTGGACCAAATTTAATTATCAAACTTGTCTTCACAAAATCAAAGTTTGGAGCTTAAGTCGGACCTTTGGAATTTTAGTGCGGGCGGAACCTTAATGAGAACCGAATTTGAAATCCAACAGTCCCTGAGAATCCCAAAACTCTGCTCAAGTCTCCTCAATAGCCAGGTCAGAAATATCTCAACTCATACGCAAACTCTTACGACTATGAATCTGACTTGTACAGTGTAAGTGATGGTGGCTCTCCCCAACTAGAATGACAAAGAAACTGACTTCTCCAGTATGACAACCCAGTGATTCCCCAATCCAGCAACTCCATCCTCGAAGAGCGGGGTATTCCCTTCTAAGTTCAAGTGGCAACCAGCTCAAGAGGAGGGGTTGAAGAGAAGAATGGACGGTAGCCAGTGTAGCTACCTATCCTTGGATGCAAGACCAGTGTAGTCAAGTCATCCTGCTGCAGGCTCACATATTTGACTTTGGAACTCAAGCTTGCTTATTGACTTTGTACATACTTGCAGGCTTTTTATTTTTGTACATGCCTGAACACATTTTTTTTTGAATACTATATACAGCAGCATTTACATAAGGAGTTTTTCCTCATGAGCCAGTAGACTATCCCTCTTTTGAAGCTTTATCGCAACCCACAGCCTCCTGTCTTTAGACTTCCTAATCACTGGACGGGTTGGGGTGCACTTCCCTCCCTAGAGGAGGACAAATGTTTCCACTTGTGTGCGTCTCATACCGGCAAATCCAATCCCCTCACCACTCCAACTGAGTTGAGCCATGTGAAAGGTGCAGGTGTCCAAGTAAGGTCATTATCAACAAGAGTCGTGCGTGTGCTCCGAAATACTCTACTTAGGCAGTCAAGAATCCATTGAACTAAGTCCCGTGATCCTCAAAGAATTAAGTCATCTGGACCTGAAGTACCTCAAACCCAGTTCCTATAAAGTTCCTGTTATTAGGTAGATTATAAGGTCCAATCAAGCTCCAATCTTCGGATTTTACTTAGACTTGTTCAACTATCAAACTCAATCTGAAAAATGCTCATGCTATGCAATGCAATGCAGAAAATATTTTTGTGATGCAATTTTCAAAGATTTTGAACTTTTTATGGATTTTTGAAAAGATGATGCATGCAAGTGCAGATGCAAATTTTTTTTTGTATTTTTCAAAAAGATTTTTCAAATGTTTTTGGATTTTAATTTTGCAAATGTTTTTGGGATTTTTGAAAAGAAAAAGTTTTGGCTGAGAACTAGGATAAAATATGTACACGGGAGTGCTTCTTATATCTACAAGAAGTGAATTTTAAGAATTTACAAGGGTAAGTGGTCAATTTTATACATATATATATAGTGGATTTTTAGTGTGATGTGAATATTCCTCAAACTTATTTTAAAACAATTTACACACAATTTTTGAAAACTATAGTCCAAAAATAGTTTTTGCAAACATTTTACACACATTTGAAAACATTTTGCAAAGGCTTTCAAAACAGTATATATAGGTTTTTCAAATCATTTTTGCAACCATTTTTCAAACCATTTGCAAATCATTTTTCAAACATTTTATTTCACACAAAGAAAAGAAATTTTACAATCCACACATTTTTCACACAGGTTGAAAACACGAAACAAAATATTTTCAAAATAGTTTTCAATAGATGTTCACAAAGATTTTCAAACTATTTTTCAAACATTTTGCAAAAAACATTTTCACCTGATTTATTAATCAGTAAATACAAAAAGAATTTGAGGAATGACCACATCTTTTTATTAAGGATTTTTAATGAATTTTAAAGAATTATTAGCCATATTATTAGGAAAATACGAAAGTACGAGTTATGGCTAAAGTATATACGTAGTATATACGACCCCCCTATACTTAGCTTGAGCTATGTCCTCATAGATCGGAAAGAAAAGAGAAGACATAACTCGTACTAAGTATAGACAAGTCTAAAGAATAAATGAATGAATCAATGAGAAGTTGACCGTCCCCCCTATACTTAGGATCAAATAATCCTAAGTATAGCAGACTGTACACAACGCAGGGAGGGTCAAGGGTGGGAATGAACAGATCGTACTCAGATTGTCTCCCCCTATACTTAGGGTAAAATATCCCTAAGTATAGACAAGAAGAGGAGACAATGGAGAGGATCGAAAAGGATAGAACAACTCGGGGTGCCAACCCCCCTATACTTAGGACAAAGTACGTCCTAAGTACGGAAAACTGTCTACAAGGGCGGCACCTTTTTGATAGATAAAGAAGATAGAAAAGGAAAAGAAGAAAAGAAGAAAAGAAGAAAATAAATCAACAGACAACAAAGTGATATAAACAGATGGATCTGTACAGCGAAAGCTAGAATTTGATCACCATGTATGAGATGTATATGATGAGAGTCAAAGGACACATCTCATACCAGAAGAATGGGGGCAACGTCAATGGTCGGCGGATCATGATCAAGATATAATTTCAAGCGTTGACCATTGACGCGGAAGGTAGAGGAAGATGACGGTTCGGATATGTCGATGCTGCCATTGTCATGTACCTTCCTGACCACATACGGTCCTTTCCACTTGCTCTGCAATTTCCCTGGAAATAACTTTAGCCTTGAATCGAACAACCATACTCTCTGATCTGGCTCAAACTGTTTATGGCTGATATGCGAATCGTGCCATGTCTTCACTTTCTCTTTGTACTGTAGGCTGTTGGAGAAGGATGTATCTCTCAATTCCTCCAGGGCTGCCAATTCTGCTCTTCTCTGTTCTCCTATACTCTCGGGATCTAGAAGCAACTCAGTAACTGCCCAAAAAGATTTATGCTTGATTTCCACTGGCAAATGGCACGGCTTGCCATAGACGAGACGAAAGGGAGATGTTCCCAATGGATTCTTGAAATATGTCCGATAAGCCCACAAGACCGAGTCCAAAAGCTGTGACCAATCCTTTCGGTCTGGGCGGACAACTTTCTGCAAAATAGTTTTTATCTCCCTATTCGATACTTCGGCAAGACCATTAGTCTGAGGGTGATAAGGAGTGGCAACCCGATGGTCAATGCCGAACTCGTCTGCAAGGGCCCTGACTTTGTCATTGATGAAGTGAGACCCCCCGTCTGAAATCAAGACTCTAGGTACTCCGAACCGTGAAATGATATTTTTCCTCAAAAATTTGCAAACGGTTTTAGCATCTGCGGCTCGGGCGGGGATAGCCTCAACCCATCGGCTGACATAGTCTACAGCGAGCAAAATATGCTCGAATCCCTGACTTTTAGGAAATGGGCCCATGAAATCAATCCCCCATGCATCAAAAACCTCACAGAAGTGAATGGGTTGCATGGGCATCATGTCTCTCTGTCCGCAGGTTCCCATTTTCTGACAGTCAGTACATCTCTTCACGAACTCATCAGAATCCTTGAAGAGAGTAGGCCACCATAGGCCGGATTGAAGCACCTTCTGTGCTGTCCTTTTTCCAGAATGATGTCCTCCTGCCTCAAGCTTGTGGCAGTATGTGAGGACGCTATGCTGCTCTTCTTGAGGAATGCACCTCCTCCAGATACTATCCCCTCCTTTATGATAAAGGACGGGATCCTCCCAATGGTAAAACTTGGCCTTAGCTAGGAAGGTCTCAAGTTTCTGCCTGGGCCAACCCTGAGGGACTGTCTTGGCAACAAGATAGTTTACAAAGTCAGCATACCATGGGAGTGAGGTGACAGCCAAGATCGCCTCATCTGGAAATGTCTCTGTGATAGGTGCGCTGGGCTCAGATTCCTCAAGATTCTCCAATCTGGAGAGATGATCCGCCACCACATTCTTGACTCCAGGCTTATCCTTAATTTCAATATCAAATTCCTGGAGCAGAAGGATCCATCTGGTGAGACGTGCTTTGGCATCCTTCTTAGCCATTAAATACCGGATGGCGGTATGATCAGTGTAGATGGTTACTCTAGATCCGAGAATATATGATCGATACTTATCAAGAGCGAAGACTACGGCCAGCATCTCTTTCTCAGTCACAGTGTAATTCCGCTGCGCGGCATCCAAAGTCCGGCTGGCGTAGTGAATGGCAAACGGTAAACCATCCCTCCTCTGTCCAAGCACAGCCCCAACGGCAAAATCTGAAGCATCCGTCATGATCTCGAATGGGAGAGACCAATCGGGTGGCTGAAGGACAGGAGCTGAAACAACCATATTCTTGAGAGTCTCAAATGATTCAAGACACTTATCATTAACAATAAACTCGGTGTCTTTGGTGAGCAAGTCAGTAAGCGGTCGGGCAATTCGACTGAAGTCCTGAATAAACCGTCGGTAGAAACCGACATGCCCCAGAAAAGACCGTAACTGACGCAGATTGGACGGCGGATTGAGTTTTCTGATGATGTCCACCTTAGCCGGATCGACCTCCATGCCCCTGTTGGAGACGATATGACCAAGGACCGTCCCTTGAGTCATCATGAAATGACTCTTCTCCCAGGATAAGACAAGATTGACCTCTATGCAGCGCTTCAGCACACGGTCTAGGCAGTCAAGACAAGCGTCGAACCCGTCGCCATAGACCGAGAAGTCATCCATGAAGACCTCTAAACAGTCACCCACCATGTCCGAGAAGATGGACAACATGCACCTTTGGAATGTCGCCGGAGCGTTACATAGACCAAAGGGCATCCGTCTGAAAGCATAGGTCCCAAACGGACAGGTGAATGTCGTTTTCTCCTGGTCTTCGGGCGCAATGGCCACCTGATTGTATCCAGAGTACCCATCAAGAAAACAGTAATGGCTCTTCCCAGCTAACCGCTCGATAATCTGATCAATGAATGGTAGCGGGAAGTGATCCTTCTTGGTGGCCTCATTCAATCGTCTGTAGTCCACACAGACCCTCCAAGAAGTTGGTACTCTGGTAGCGATCTCCTCTCCAGACTCATTGACAACTGTAGTGATACCCGTCTTCTTGGGTACCACATGTAACGGACTTACCCATTTGGAGTCGGAGATGGGATAGATAAAATCGGCGCTCCACCACTTAGAAATTTCTTTCATGACTACGTCTCGAAGATTCGGGTTCAGCCGTCGCTGGAACTCTCGCGACGGCTTAGCGTTATCCTCAAGATAAATGTGGTGAGAGCAAAGATTTGGGCTCAGCCCCTGGAGATCAGCTATACTCCAACCGATTGCCTTGCGGTTTCTTTCAAGAACCTCCATCAGACGAGATTCTTGTTCTCCAGTCAAATCTGCTGAGATAATGACTGGGTGCATTTCTGGCTCTCCAGCAAGGAATCTGTACTTCATTGACTGCGGCAGAGGTTTCCGTTCCGGACAACTGGGAGGTGGCAGATCTGGCTTCTGATATGTCTGTGTAAATGCGACCAGGTCTGCATGGGAGAACTCTCGCTCTGCTTGAATTGCTGACGAAGGGCGGCCTGACGGATCATCAATAAACTGCACTGGCTCACACTCTGTCATGGTTGTTGGCTCAGTAGGAATCAGACAAGGTAAATAGTCATCAAAGTCATCCCAGTCAATGTCTGAATCCGAGGGATCAGAAGACGATGAGCAAGATTGAAATTCCTCAGCACCACTCATCACAACACTGTCAGCCTCAGAGATATCCTCATCCAGGGATGTGCTCTCCCGGCTCTCGACTGCCATGAGCTTGAGATACAGTGAATCTGTCGGCAAGGCGAGGGTCGGTGCTACGGGATCTTTCCAGTTGGATTCATCATCAGTCATCTCGAAATCACAAACCTGGTGGATGTCTAGCTCCTCCTCTGTCATCTGCTCGGCTTCGTTGGACTGCTCTGAGCATTCTGCCTCTCTGGCTCTGATCTCTTCGATCGTCTCTATTTGTATGGTTTCGCCCTCTACGCGAAAGCATACCTTCCCACTATCATGATCGGTCACCGCCTTGGCTGTGGCCAAGAATGGACGTCCGAGAATGATGGGGGCATCGGTTACCGACTCAGGGATCTCCATGTCCAACACAACGAAGTCCACGGGGAATTTCAGGCCCTGAATGGTAACGACCACGTCTTTCAATAACCCCTTCGGCCTCTTAATCGACCTATCAGCAAACTGAAGGACGGTTCTGCTTCGAAGAAGAGGGCCAAACTCGAACTGCTTGAGTAAGGCTGCCAGAAGGAGGTTAATTGAAGAGCCGCTGTCTAATAGAGTACGATCAAACTGCTGCTCCTGAATCTCGCATCTGACATAAGGAGCTCCTGCGTCTGGTCGCTTGGCTGGCAATGTTTTCTGAATGGCGCAGCAAGTGTCATGAGTGAGCATATGGATTTGATCTCTGTGCCTCTTCTTCCTTCGAACAGTAGTTGTCTCTTTCAAATTCTTCTTGAAGAAGGGGATATGCTCAAATGCTTCTCGTAGAGTCAGCTGAATATGAAATCTGTCAATCATCTCGTTGCCGAACTCTACCTGTTGGCTCTTTTTAGGATTTTCTTTTTTATTCCCCTTCGCTCGGCGGAGTGCCTCGGGAAAGGGGATGGTAGGGGCCTCCTCAGATGGAGGACTAGGAATCGGTCCCTGTGCCTGTGAAGACGGAGAATCCATACAATCATCATCATTCAACACATATGGATCCGTAATTTGAACAGAAACCTTTCCTTTATTCATATTTTTCTTTTTGTTTTTGTTCCCACAGTCTTTAGATACAAAATGTGGTAACGTCACAGATGGCTCAACAAAAGTGGATGTGGTGGCCTCAGCACCACCACTAGCACCGGTCTTCGCGGCATCAGCACCGCGCTCTAGTTCAGCATCCAAAATGGTGGCATCAGCACCACCGTCTGCATCTGGTATCACAACGGCATCAGCACCGTTGTCCTGGACTCCATCATTAGTGGCATCAGTACCACCGTCTTCAACATCATCTGTAGCGGCGTCAGCACCGCTCCTCTGCTCCTCTGGCGCTCCTGATTCTGCATTTGGTTGTCGCTCAGAAGAGGCGCCGCCGGCTGACATCCTACCGCTCCTAGTAGTAACAAAATCAGCATCATAATAGGAATAAGACATGTCATTCAAATCATCACTAGGAGAGGTATCCTCTGTGAACTCTACCTGCTCAGATTTTCTTTTTAAATTATTAGGGTTTGGTTCGATCTGAGCGGGTATGGCGGCTTTGCCTTTGATGATATCCCGCATTTCCTGCCGGAACTCATCCATTTCTTGCCTGAAAGATGCTCGCTGTTCAGATAGCAAGCGGGCAAGATCATCAAGGGCTGGGTTCTCATAGGCTGGACCCTGAGAACCGGATGGTTGTCCCTGCTGGAAATGGGGCTGCTGTTGCTGGTGTTGTTGCTGAAATTGGGGGGGAGGCTGGGCATAAGAATGCTGGGGCGGCTATCGCTGCCTCCACTGCTGTCCCTGATAGGCGGGACGAGGGCCACTCTGGTATTGTTGTGGCTGGGCATACTGGGGCTGTTGCTGCTGATGTGGCTGGCTGCTCTGCTGTCCTTGAGCAGGTGGATGCTGTTGGGATGAGGAACCACCATTACCCCAACGGAATCCGGGATGATCCCTACGAATTGCGGGCTGAGGGTATCGGTCATACCAAATCCCGTTGACTTCCATCAATGGTTCCTGCTCGAAGGAGGGTGGAGGAAGAACTGCCAGTGGCTGCTCCGGCTGATACACCACCATCTGTGTCTCCTGAGATGGCGGTTGCTCTGTATGGTACTGCAACAATGGAACCGGCTCCGCCTGGATATGGTTCACCTGGCGGTATGAGGTGGAGGCCTGGTTGGGATTGTTGCTGCTGGAAGCAACCTGTGACCTAAGAGGCTGTTGTGAATGGGCCTGTGCCTCCTGAATACAGAGAATTTGAGTCTTCAGGTCACTCATTGTCTTGGTGAGAAGGTCCATCTGGGCTAGACCTTGGTTCTGCTTCTTTTCGAGGATATCCATGCGGTCCAGCTTTTCACTGATAATGCCCATGTCGGCTGCTGCTGACTCGGCTTGGGCTGCGGCTACCGACGTTGTGCTGGGACCGGCATCGATGCGGGCGATCCTCTGAAATGATCCCGCTCCCTGCGGGGGCTTCTGCTGAGTGTAGACTCTGGCCTGGGTCATCACTGTGGAGTTCTCTGCCATTCCTTCATAAATGGCCCAGACGTCGTCTTCTCCCTTGGAGAAATAGGACCCACCGCAAGAGGCGTTCACAAGCCCCTGCAGCTCCGGTGTCAGCCCACAGAAGAAACTCTGCACCAGGTGGGGCTTGGAGATATCGTGATGTGGACACCGGTCTATGAGCTCTCTGAATCGATCCCATGCTTCATGGAACTGTTCGTTTGGGATCATAACAAAGTTGCTGATCATGGCTCGAGCTGCGTTGGTCCGGTCGAGGGGATAGTATTTCTTCAAATATACAGACCAGAGATCTGCCCAAGTATCGACGAATCGCCCTAGATGCTTGAGCCAATATGCGGCTCGATCAACCAATGAGAACGGGAAGGCGATCATCTTGATAGTGTCCTCGGTCAACAACCGATCGTGGATAGTGCTGCATATCATTTCGAACTCTTGGAGATGGAGGTGCGGCTCTTCGGTCGGCAGCCCATGGAACTTGGGAAGAAGCTGGATCGTGTGGTGCCGAAGCTCGAAGTCTCCGTGGATTGGCGGGAGTCTGATCCACCGGTGAGTGAGGGATGAAGCTGGGTTGTGCAGTTCCCTCATGATGGTCTGTGGCGATCGCTCACCGTCTGGGTCGCCTCCTGCATCGGGTCCTCCTCCTTCTCCGCCACCGCCTCCTCCAGGTCTGTTCTCTCTCATCTGTGCAATCTCTCTCATAAGGTCACCCATGAATGCACCCTGGTCACGGATCTGTCTCTGCATATTCTCCAGGGATGCTAGCAAGGAATTGTTGATGGCCGCCTGATCAATAATGAACGGAGGATGGTCGTGGTCATCTGGGTGCTCGCCTCTGTCAGCCATTACTGGATTCTCTGAAAATGCAAAAGAGGCCATTTCAGGTGCTGTTGAATGAGTCGAATTCTGTGATTCACTGAACTCTGAAATGATTGGACTGAGGGAAGGAGAATGGGAAGGGTGGTCGAGGGGGAACAGGGTGGATGTGAACTCGGGCTCGGAGAGCGGACTCTCCGAGTTATTCCTAGATGAATAAGGAGGAGTGCTGGATAGCGGCGCCGACAAGGTCGGCCTAAGAGATCTCCGTCCCATCATCTTGATTATTTGAGAAGAGTGGGGATAATGCAAGAAAAGAAGAAAATGAGATGCAACAAAATTTTGCACAATTGCGCGATGTTTTTGATCTTGACCTTAATAAATCTAACAATCAAACACAAAGCAAGGGTAAGTTCACCAACTCAACTCGTGAAGCCGTGAAGGTTCGGCTTTTATCTTGTCAGTTTTAGCTTGTTTTTCAGGTATTAATCTTTTCACGAGTCCTTAGAGCGCTACGCCTATAGGAGAGAGAGTACTGCCAGGAAAGTGTCCCCGTACTTGTCCTCCTCCTGTGTAACATGTAACTTGCGCTTTTTGAGGTCCTTGTAACCCTTCCTGGATCCCTACTCAGCCAAAGAAAAGAGAGAGGAAGCCGATAGGCGAAACCGATACTTCGGACCTTGCTCGCAACGGAATCACCCGTGAGCGTGCAAGATCCTACTCGGACGCAACTGGTGAGACAGACACACCCGTGAAGGCGTGGCCTAGGCTCGGTACTTCAGACAAGGTCGGCGCTCTCACAACAGAGAGTCACCAATGGCGACCAAGTCCTACTCGACTACGTACGATAGTAGCGCCAATACTTCGGAAATCCAGGCGATACACAAGGCAGCCATAAGTTGGGTTTTGGGCTCTAATCCTTACGAAGCGCTCACCTCACTTGGAAGGAGACCTTCCCATGCAACCTGAAAACAAGTGAGGGTGTTACTCTCCCCAAGCAATGAATCCAATTACCGATTTTATTTTTGGTCAAGTTTTCTTTAGCAGTCCCTTTTTTAATTTTTTTTGGTGTTATCGCTTCTTTTGAGTCAATTCAAACAAGCGCCTAACGTTTTTGTATTTTTCCTTTATCCTACTTTGTCCAAAAACAGAGGGAGAAAAGAGTCGGAAAAGCCGTGCAAGTCGACACCAAGGTGGAAATCTCACCTTTGTGCCTAGATGATGCGTGCAAAGTAAGAAGACTTACAGCGAATCCCAGCTCTCTCCATGCGGGATGCAAAGCAGAATTTTTAAACCTAATCTATATGGCGAAATGCAAGGTGGAAATCGTCCTAGAACAGGCAACTGCTAGCGTGAAGAACCACAAGCTAGCTAATAACTCCTAATCCGAGTGTCCGGTCTAGGCTCACCCCTCCTCTGCCCAACACATTTGGGGTAGGAGAAAGCGCTTGTTCGGGTGTGAGCTCGCGGCGCGTGGATTTGGAAGCTACTAACTAACTGTTTGATTATTATAAGTCCAAATACGAATCTATAGGAGCATGCAAATGTAATTAGGTGTTTGGACCTATTCTAATCGAGTCAAGCAGACCTAGAACTAAGAGCTCAATCCACAAAATAAAGTGAAAAATGAAAACAAAACCGGAAAAGGACAAGCGATGAAAACGCGGTCAAAACGGCGGCGAGCTCAATCCACAAAATAAAGTCAAATCTCTCGCATGAGGTCACCTATAAAGACTCCCTGGTCACGGATCTGCCTCTGCATGGTCTCTAGGGATGCTAGAAGCGAATTATTGATGGTGGCTAGATCAATGAAGAATGGCGGGTGCTCATGATCATTAGGATGCTCTCCTCCGTCAGCCATGTTTGGGTTCTCTGAAAAAGAAAAAGAACCCATCTCATGTGCCGTCAAATGTTCTGAGCTCTGCGATGCACTAAATTCTGAGACTCTTGGACTGATGGAAGGAGAATGAGAAGGGTGGTCGAGGAGGAACAGGGTGGAAGTGAAATCAGGCTCGGAGAGCGGGTCTGGACTCTCCGAGGTTGTCCTAGATGAATGAGGAGGAATGCTGGATAGCGGCGCCGACAGAGTCGGCCTAAGATACCTCCGTCCCATCATCTTGATTATTGATAAGAGCAAGGTCGAGAAATGAAGAAGAAAGAAAGAAGCAAAATTGTGCACAATTTTGCTGTATTTTTGATCTTGACCTAAAATCGACTAGCAATCAAACACAAAACAGGGGTGAGTTCACCAATGATAAACTCGAATTTCGACGGTCTTAAGTTCAACACAAAGCGTGAACTCAGTCGCAGTGTCGACCAATCAAAATCCGAATTTAATCAACAATTAACCCACACTAAGATCAACAAATTAGAAACAATGTGGAGTTAAAATTTATTTTTAACTCTGCACAAATGGTGTATAGTGTCAAGTATGCAGAGAGTTCGAACACAGGGAGCAAGCAGTGTAGCTCAAGCAAATGCTAAAGTGTGTGAGTGTGTGATGTGTCTACACTAAGCAAGCAAATAAAAGAAATGTTTTTGTGGGTTTTAAATTTTTAATATTTTTTTATTTAATTTTCAATTTTATATTTTGATTTTTGATTTTCTGATTTTTATGTTTTATATTTTTTATTTTTTTTATTTCTTTTTCAATATTGGAAAGTAAAGGCAATATAATAAAAGGTAAGGTAAACTATTTATAAAAATGCACAAAAATACTCAAAAATTCAGAAATAAAATGTTTTTGGTATTTTTAAGGTTTTCTACTGTTTTTGTGATTTTTGAGGGTTTTTCAAAATGTTTTTGATATTTTTAAATACTGAAATAAAGCTAAACAGTGGAAAAGAGGCTGGCTGTGGATAAAATAAGATTTAAAAATACCAACCAGTAGCTAAAAATTTTCACACTATTTTTCTAATAAAAAGAACAAAATAAGGGATAAACAGAAGCTGAGTTTATATTTTTTGGATTTTTCTACTATTTTATATATTTTTTTGAAGTTTTTAAGTGTTTTTAGATTGTTAGTGTTTTTCTTTTGAAATTTTTAATGATTTTTGGACTGACACTAAAATAGGATAAAATAGACACTATGTGAATTTTTGGGAATTTTTGGAGGTGTTTTGATATTTTTTTTGGTATTTTCTAAGGTAGACAGTACACAAAAAGGGAGTTTTTGATTTTTAATAAATAAGAAAATCAAATAAAATCAAAAACTAAATAGCTGGCGTTAAAGTATAGGTGCACATGAGCTTAAGTCTATTTTTGTGGAATTTTTGGAGTTAAGACGATATTTCAAATAAATACAACAAACATCCAACTAATACTCAGGCCTGGCAGGGGCATATGTGCAATATCCAAAACATCCAGGGGTACACATGCAATTTCCACAAAAATATAAAGCTGGATATTTAATTTAAAGCACCAAAAAGCAATTACAATAACCGCCTGGGCACTCTTACAAATTACCCACCAGGGCGCGTGACTTGCACGCGCCTGGGAGGGTCTGAAATGCGATATAACAAAACGCTGGGGGTCTCTTTGCAAAATAACCAAAAATATTACACGTGATACTAAAAGTTTTGTACTGAAACGAAATACACAAAAGCCCGAGGGTTCCTCTGCAAAATGCCCACACCTCACGTGTACAGGTCACGTGAGGTGACGTGGCGGAGGACCTAAGTGCAAATAACGAAAGTCTAGGGGCCTCTTTGCAAATATTACAAAATGTTTAAACTACAGACGAAAGTTTAAAAACTAAATACTAAATACAAAAGTTGCGAGGGGTGGAATGCAAAATACCCTCGCTCGGGCGCTCCGATGATGACGCGTGGCGCGCATCCAACGGCTGGGCGGCGGGGCGTGATCCAGCGGCTGGAGACGATCCACTTATCCACGTGGCGTGTCCTGGGCGCGCGATGACGGTTGGGTCGTGCGGCTGCGATTAGAACTCCTTCGACGATCGGACGGTGGCCACTTGGGGAGATCTAACGGCTGCAGCATGATCTGGGCGTTCCTCGTTGATCCGACGGCGCCGGAGGCAGAGGGAAGAACACGGAGGAGCTCCGGTTGGGCGAACTTCTCCGAGCTCCTCCGTCCGGCCACGGCGACTAATGAGCTTGCAAAGTGGTCGAGGATGCTCCTGCAGGTGTCGGCTGACGTCTGGAAGCTTCAAAATCCACCGGCGGACGCCGGTGCTCTCGCACGGAGGTGGCGGAGCTGCAAGGCTCCAGGTGCTCCGGCGAGAGAGCAAAATAGCTCCAGAAGCTTCGATGTGCTTCAATACCTGCACCAAAACGTTAGGGAGGTCGAGGGCAAAATGCCTCGACCTCGGGTGGCTCTCGAAATGGACGGGGAGGCGCGATAGGGACTCGCCGGAGTTGCGCTCCGGCGATGTGATTGATTAGGTGATGAAGTGATCGATTCGACTCAGAAAGATGGGGGAACTAATCCTAGAACTAACAGGAATAAAATGGGGATGAGAATGGGAATGGTGGCAGCCTCGATGGCCAATGGCCAGAGGGTGAATACCTCACGGGGATACCCGCCGGAGGTGATGGTGGAACACGCCCAGCTCGCGTGCCTCCGCCTCTTCGAAGGTGCAGACGAAGAGCTGTCACCTCCACGTTGCTGAGCGACTCCAAAGAGGGGGGAAAACTGGATGAAATGCGGTTCAAATTCAAAGGGAGGTCAAGGAGGACCTTAAGTATGGTTGACGATGGTGGTTGAAAGAACGAGGCCGCCAGCTCGATTCAGAGGCTCTCAGCCCAAGAAGATCCTTGGGCGAGCAAGATGGGTCGTAGGGGAAGAAGTTTGCAGGAGGACTCGAGCTCAAAGGATGAAAGCTCGGGCCTCGAAAAAATGGAGAAGATGGGGTCAAAAGCAGTTCTGACAAAGGCTATGGGAGTAGGTCAGACAGTTGACCGGGGTCAACTGTCAGACCATCCTGGTTGGTCCACGTGGACCAACCAGGAAAAACCCTGAATTATTCTTTTGTTAATTCATTTAAAAATAATAAATGGTCGAATTAAATAAAAGTTATAAAATAAAAAATGTTCAAAATTTTATGTAGTATTTAATTCTGATTTTTATTTATTTTTATGACATATATTTTTACAAGTTACCTTTTTAACCCTATATAGGTATAATACCTATGTATTTTAATATTTTATTTTATTTTATGTATTTTTGATCTTATTATTTTTATTTATGATTTTATAAAAGTATAACATACTTTTATATACATAAATATATTTTTATTTTATTTTTCTGGTTTGTTTTGTGTATTTAATAAAATACAAATACATTTTATATAGGTATAAGTATATGCAGTATACCTATGTATTCTTTATACAAGTATTTTTATTTTTATTTTTCTTTACATTTTATTTCAATTTTAATGCACATATATATTATAAGTAATATTTACAAAATTATGAAAATATAAAAATGAATAAATAATGAATAAAGAATAAATTGAATATTTTAATATGTACAAGTATACAATGAGGGTCCAAAAGTCAACTTTCAAACCGTAGCTCCGCCAAATGCGAAACCACCACCATTAATTAGATTATTTTCTTCTATATACAATTAAAGGTGAGTACGCTGCATTTGGAGTTTTTATTTGTGAGATACGGGTCTGGGAAGTTGGCATTCTGGAATTTTATTCAGACCATAACTTTTTATCTGTACATTATTTTTCTGTGAAATCAATTTTGTATTTTTCTTTATTAATTTATCTACAACTTTCATGTACAAAGTTTCTTTATTTGATGTATAAAAAGTGGAACCAAAAATAGGTCCCCAAAATGAATAAAGAATGAATAAAATGTATAGGTGTTTGGACTGTATTTCTGACCTTATCTCCCCCTACTTTATTCCTTGTCGACCTATTCATCAAGATGCCTAGGTCTCGGGGTTTCGGGTCATAAAATATTTACAATATTTTATTCTTTTTCTTTTCTTTTCTTTATTCTATAATTTTGGCTTTAAAAACCGCAATTTATACGACATTTACACACATATGCATGAATGCTAAAATGCATGAATTAATGCTATTTACACGCATTTACCAGGGTTTTTAAGGCCAAAATGATAGAATAAAGATGATGAAACGTGGATTCATCAACCAACTCAACACATGAAGCTGTGAAGGTTCGGCTTTTATCTTGTCAATTTTAGCTTGAATTCAGGAATTTATCTTATCACGAGTCCTTAGAGCGCTACACCTAAAGGAGAGAGAATACTGCCGGAAAAGTATTCCCGTACTTGTCCTCCTCCTGTGTAACTTGTAGCTTGCGCTTTTTAAGGTCCTTGTAACCCTTCCTGGACCCCTACTTAGCCAAAGAATAAGAGGGAGGAAGCCGATGGGCGAAATCGATACTTCGGACCTCGCTCGCAACGGAATCAGCCGTGAGCGTGCAAGGTCCTACTCGGACGCAGACGGTGAGACAGACACACCCGTGAAGGCATGGCCTATGCTCGGTACTTCGGACAAGGTCGGTGCTCACACAATAGTGAGTCACCAATGGTGACCAAGCCCTACTCGCCTACGTACGATAGTAGCGCCAATACTTCGGAAATCCAGGCGATACAAAAGGCAACCACAAGCTGGGTTTTTGGCTCTATCCTTACGAAGCACTCAACTCACTTGGAAGGAGACCTTCCCATGTTACCTGAAAACAAGTGAGGGTGTTACTCTCCCCAATCAATGAGTCCAATTACCAATTTTATTTAGGTCAAAGTTTTCTTAGCAGTCTCTTTTTTAATTTTTTTGGTGTTATCGCTTCTTTTGAGTAGATTCAAACAAGCGCCTAACGATTTTGTATTTTCTTGATTCCTACTTTGTCCAAAAACAGAGGGAGAAAAGAGTCGGAAAAGCCAATGCAAGTCGGCACCAAGATGGAAATCTCACCTTTGTGCCTAAATGATGGATGCAAAGATAGAGGACTTACAGTGAATCCCAGCTCTCTCCATGCGGGATGCAAAGCAGAAATTTATAAACCTAAACAATATGGCGATATGCAAGCGGAAATCGTCCTAAGCAGGCAATTGCTAGCGTTAAGAACCACAAGTTGACCACCACTCCTCAACCCTAGTGTCCGATCTAGGCTCACCCCTTCTCCTCTCGACACATCGAGTTCAGGAGAAGCGCTTGGCGGGATGAGCTCGCGGTGCGGCGGATCAAAGAAGAGTGAATCAACTGTTTAATTAAACTAAGTCCAAGTACGAGCTATAGGTACATGCAATTGTTGTTAAGGTGTTTGGACCTAATCTAATCGATCAAGCAATGCCTAGAACTAAGGGCTCAATCCACAAAAGAAATGGAAAATGAAAACAAAACCGAAAAATGACTGCGGAAAACATGACAAAATCCGCGGTGAGCCCCCGGGTGAACAAACACCCGGAAATTAGGCCCGAAGTGTCTGAGAGTCCAAGTCCTGTATTATTATAAATTAATATGAATCTCTCTCTCACCAAAGAAAGCAAAAACTATCTAACTAATCTCTCTCTCACTCCTCCTGCTCTCTCTTGCCGGCTTGGCTTAAGAAAAGCCGGCTCCGCTTCCCAAAGTTGCTCCGGATCCTCTAGGCGTTCCGCCTCGCTCCGCGGTCCCTCGCAAGAAGACAAGAAAAAGAGTGGTCAAAAAGCTCCACAATATATATCAAAAATAGAAGAGAGAGATAAAAGCAAGCAATGGTAAACAAACAAACACAATCAAAGAAAAATGTGATCTACTCGTTGTTACTCCCCGACAATGGTGCCATTTGATTTACACGAAATTCACGGGGTCTAAATACTGTCTTACACAAGGCGGAGACAACCGTCGCTGTGGCGACCCTCAAATGAATCTCATATAAAATCAACAATTAACCCACACAAAATCAATCAAGCAATGATAAGCAGATGTGAAGTTAAATTTTATTTTTAACTCTACATAAAAGACGTATAGAAGCAAGTATGCAGAGAGTTCGAACACTTGGAACAAGGCAGGGTAGATCTACAAATGTGTATGCGAGTGAATGTGAATGTGTTGTCTACACTATGCAATGCAAATTTTTGTGGGTTTTTATTTTTTAATAATTTTAATAATTTTTAATTTTGTACTTTGATTTTTTTATTTTTTGATTTTATACCTTTTTTAATAATGGAATATATAAACTATATAATAAAAGAGGCGATACAATATTTATAAAAATATGTAAAAATGCTCATAAATTCAGAAATAAAATATTTTTGGTCTTTTTATGATTTTTTACTATTTTTGTGATTTTTGGATATTTTTCAGAATGTTTTTGGTATTTTTAAAAGGCAAAATAAAGGAAAACAGGGAATAAGCTACTGGCTGAATGTAAAATAGGAATTAAAAATATCAAACAACCACAAAATTTTTCCAAACTAATTTTAAAATAAAGGAAATAAAAAAGGGAATCTACTGAACTTGAATTTGTATTTTCTCTGATTTTTCTACGATTTTATAGATTTTTTTGAAGTTTTAAGGTATTTTCAAATTTTTAAGGTTTTTCTTTTGCATTTTTTAGTGATTTTTAGACTGACACTAAAATAGGATAAAATAGACAGTAGGTAATTTTTTGGAATTTTTCTAGGTGTTTTAATATTTTTTTGGTATTTTCTAAGCTAGACAGTGGCTAAAATGCATGTTTTCTGATTTTTAATAAATATATAAATGCAATAAAAATGAAATGCAAAAATATAGCGTGCAAGTGCAAGTTAACAGGAGCTTAAGTTAAATTTTTGGGAATTTTTCGAATTAAAATGATGCCTTAAATAAATGGAGAAAGCAAGCAAAAATATATGGCCTAGCAAGGGTATAATTGCAAATATTAAAACATCCAGGGGCATACATGCAATTTTTCACAAAATATAACACTGTATATTCACTTTTATGAACCAATCACAAATTTACAAACCCGAGAGGGTTTTTTTGCAAATAACCAACCAGGACCCGCCTAGTAGGGACATGTTCGTACTATCAAAAACCTCCGGGGGCTCACTTGCAATATTTCCAAAGTTTTTACACTTAAACTAAAAGTTAGAGTACTGAAATGAAATCCACAAAAGGCCAAGGGCCTCTCTGCAAAAAGCCCGCGCCTCACGTGAACAGGTCACGTGAGGTGACGTGGCCAAGGAACCAATAGCAAATATAGAAAGTTCGAGTGCCTAATTATAAAGTTTACAAAATATTTTAAACTACACCTTAAAGTTTCTGGACTAAGAGAAAATTATAAAAAGGGAAGGGGTGGCTATGCAAAATACCCCTTCGAAGCTGAACGAACGGCGGATGGATACTGGTGACGCGTGGCTACTATCCGACGGTCAGCGGGCGAGCGAGATCCAACGGCGTGGCCTGAGCCACTTATCCACGTGGCAGCGTGGGGAAGCTCGATGACGGTTCGCTCGTGGACGGCCTAGATTAGATCCTCGGGTGAAAATCTGACGGTGGAGACCGGGCACGATCCAACGGTCGCTATGCGAACTGGGGCTCCTCCTCGATCCGACGGTTGCGAAGGCCGGAGCAAGAACTGCGAAGGAACTCTGGCGAGCCGAGGTTATCTGAGGTGCTGCTCCTCCTCCGGTGTACTTCTTGGCTTCAAAATGAGGCTGGAGGCTCCCTGAGGTCTGTTCTATCTCCTGGGTGCTTCAAAATGCCTCGGCGGTGGCCGAGGCTCGCGGAGGAGGAAGGAGGAGCTGGAGAGCTCGGCCGAGCTCAGGCGAGAGTCAAAAATGCCCCCAGGCGTGCGTCAAAAGGAGTTGACCTGCAAAACAAAGTGAGAGGGTCCAGGGCAAATTGCCTGGACCCCGCGGTGGCGAAAAGGCGGCGTGGAGCGATGGTCGAGCTCTCAGCCGGAGGTGCGCTCCGACGAGGTGAGCAAATTGGGCGAATGGATCGATGATGTTCGAAATTTTTAGAGGGTTTTTAATCCTACGACTAAGATGAATGAAATGCACTAAAAGTTAGAGGTGAAAATGGTTGCCTCAACGGTCAATGATCGGAGGGAAGTTACCTCGACCGTCGGAGTTGGGGGAGGTGGTGGAGACGCCTCCGACCTCCTTCACCTCGGTTGATGGCACGATGCTGGAGCTGTCACCTCCAGGTATGCGTGGAGCACGAGAGGAGCGAGGAGGGGTGGACCGAAGGGACTTGAATTCAAAATGAAAGTCGGGGAGTGCATATATGCGGTTTGACCCGATGACTGAGGTGGTCCAAAGACCAAGGAAGAACGAGCGACACGATGCCCCAATCCTCGAGCTAATCACTGGGCGTGAAAGACCAAAGATCGATGGTCAAAAGCTCTAAAGATTGCGACACGAAAAAAATGCAAGAATCGGCCTGGAAAAATCGACAAAAATGTCGAGAACCGAGGCTCTGACAGAGGCTACAGGACCTAGGGCAGACAGTTGACCGAGGTCAACTGCGACTGCCCCCCGGTTGGTCCACGTGGACCAACCAGGAAAAAGGTCCTAAAAAAGATTTAAAAATTCAATTGAAAATCGAAAATGATTTTATTAGTTTTAGGTTAAAAAATATTTATTATTTTATATAGTATTTTACTCTGATTTTTAATTATTTTTATGAGATATATTTTTGCATGTTTACTTTTATACCCTTTATAGGTATAATATCTATATATTTTATTCTTTTATTTTTATTTTGTGTATTTTAATTTTATTATTTTTATTTAGTATTTTATAAAATTATACAATATTTTTATACATGTACTTATATTTTTATTTTATTTTTTTGAATTGTTTTGTATATTAAATAAAATAAAAGTATACTTTATATAGGTATAAGTATAGGTATGATACCTATGTATTTAATTTATATGTATTTTTATTTTGTATTTCTTTTGGGTTTTTCTCCTGATTTTAATGTACATAATTATTATAAGTATAATTTACAATATTATAAAAATATAAAAATACAAAAATAATGAATTAATAATAAATGAATATTTTAATCTGTACAGGTATACAATGTGGGTCCAAACTCAACTTTCAAACCGTAGCTCCGCCAAATGCGAAACCACCGACATTAAATAGCTTATTTTATTTTATATATGATTAAAGGTGAGTTTGCTGCATTTGGAGTTTTCGTTTGTGAGATACGGGTTTGGGAAGTTGGGATTCTGGAATTTTATTCAGACCATAACTTTTTATCTGTACATTATTTTTGAATGAAAACAATTTTGTATTTTTCTTTATTTAATTATCTACAACATTCATGTATAAAGTTTCTTTATTTAAGGTATAAAAAGTGGAACCAAAAATAGGTCCCAAAAATGAATAAAGAATGAATGGAATAGTATATGTATCTGACCCTTATCTCCCCCTACTTTATTCCTTGTCGACCTATTCATCAAGATGCCTAGGTCTCGGGGTTTGGGTCATAAAATATTTACAATATTTTATTCTTTTTCTTTTCTTTTATTTATTCTATAATTTTGGCTTTAATTATAGTAATTTACACACTATTTACAAGTACATGCATGAATGCTAATATGCTCTATTTAATGCTATTTACAGGCATTTACTAGGGTTTTTGAGGTCAAAATGATAGAATAAAGATGATGAAATGTGGATTCATCACTTATCCTTAATCTCAATATCAAACTCCTGGAGTAGAAGGATCCTTCTGGTAAGACGTGCTTTGGCATCCTTCTTGGCCATTAAGTACCGGATGGCGGTGTGATCTGTGTAAATTGTCACTCTAGATCTGAGAATATAAGATCTGTACTTATACAAAGCAAAGACTACGACCATCATCTCTTTCTCTGTCACAGTGTAATTCCGTTGAGCGGCATCCAAAGTCCAGCTAGCGTAGTGAATGACAAATGGCAATCCATCCCTCCTCTGTCCAAGCACAGCCCCAACGGCAAAATCAGAAGCGTCCGTCATGATCTCGAATGGAAGAGACCAATCAGGTGGCTGAAGGACAGGAGCCGAAACAATCATACTTTTGAGAGTCTCAAAAGACGCAAGACACTTTTCATCGATAATGAACTCGGTGTCTTTCGTTAGCAGATCGATAAGCAGTCGGGCAATCCGACTGAAGTCCTGAATAAACTGTCGGTAGAAACTGACATGCCCCAAAAAAGACCGCAATTGACGCAAATTGAACGGTGGATTGAGTTTTCTAATGATATCCACCTTGGCAGGATCGACCTCCATGCCCCTGTTGGAGACGATATGACCAAGGACCGTCCCTTGAGTCACCATGAAGTGACTCTTCTCCCAAGACAATACAAGGTTGACCTCAATGCAGCTCTGAAGCACACGGTCTAGGCAGTCAAGACAAGCATCGAACCCATGGCCATAGACCGAGAAGTCATCCATGAAGACCTCTAAACAGTCACCCACCATGTCCGAGAAAATGGATAGCATGCACCGTTGGAATGTCGCCGGAGCATTACATAGACCAAAGGGCATCCGTCTGAAAGCATAAGTCTCAAACGGACATGTGAATGTCGTTTTCTCCTGGTCTTCGGGCGCAATGGCCACTTGATTGTATCCAGAGTACCCGTCAAGAAAGCAGTAAAGACTCTTCCCAGCTAGCCGCTCGATAATCTGATCAATTAATGGCAGCGGGAAGTGATCCTTCTTGGTGGCCTCATTCAATCGTCTGTAGTCCACACAGACCCTCCAAGAAGTGGGTACTCAGGTAGCGATCTCCTCTCCAGACTCATTCACAACTATAGTGATACCCGTCTTCTTGGGTACCACATGTAATGGACTAACCCACTTGGAGTCGGAGATGGGGTAGATAAAATCGACGCTCCACCACCTCAATATTTCTTTCATGACTACATCTCGAAGATTCGGGTTCAGTCATCGCTGGAACTCACGCGATGGCCTAGCGTTATCCTCAAGATAGATGTGGTGGGAGCACAGAGCCGGACTAATCCCCTGGAGATCAGCTATACTCCATCCTATCGCCTTGCGGTTTCTTTCAAGAACCTCCATCAGACGAGATTCTTGTTCTCCAGTCAAACCTGCTGAGATAATGACTGGGTGCATATCTGGCTCACCTGCAAGAAATCTATACTTCAGCGACTGTGGCGGAGGCTTCAGTTCTGGACAACTGGGAGGTGGCAGATCTAGCTTCTGATATGTCTGCGTGAAGGCGACCAGGTCTGCATGGGAGAACTCTCGCTCTGCATGAATTTCTGACAAAGGGAGGCCTGCTGAATTATCAATATAGTGCACTGGCTCACACTCCATCCTAGCTGTCGGCTCAGAAGGAATCAGACATTGCAAATAATCATCAAAGTCATCCCAATCAATATCTGAATCCGAGGGATCTGAAGTGGATGAACAAGAGTGAAAATCATCAGCACCACTCGTCCCAACACTATCAGCCTCAATGGTATCCTCGTCCAGGGGTGTGCTCTCCAGGCTCTCGACTGCCATAAGCTTGAGATATAGTGAATCTGTAGGCAGGGCAAGGGTCTGTGCTACGGGATCTGTCCAGATAGATTCATCATCTGTCATCACAAAATCACACTCCTGGTGGATGTCTAGCTCTTCCTCTGTCATCTGCGCGGCTTCGCTGGACTGCTTCGAGCATTCAAGTTCACTGGCTCTGGTTTCCTCGATCGTCTCTATTTGTATGGTTTCGCCCTCTACGCGAAAGCATACCTTCCCGATATCATGATCGGTCACCGCCTTGGCTGTGGCCAAGAATGGGCGTCCGAGTATGATGGGGGCATCGGTTACCGACTCAGGGATCTCCATGTCCAACACAATGAAGTCCACGGGGAATTTCAGGCCCTGAATGGTAACGACCACATCTTTCAACAACCCCTTCGGCCTCTTAATCGACCTATTAGCAAACTGAAGGACTGTCCTACTCCTAAGAAGAGCACCAAACTCGAATTGGTCGAGTAAGGCTGCCGGAAGAAGGTTAATTGAAGAGCCGCTGTCTAACAGAGTACGATCAAACTGCTGCTCCTGAATCTCGCATCTGACATAGGGAGCTCCTGCATCTGGTCTCTTGGCTGGCAGTTTGTTCTGAATGGTGCAGCAAGTATCATGTGTAAGCATATGGATTTGATATATGTACCTCTTTTTCCTACGGACGGTAGTTGTCTCTTTCAAGTTCTTTTTGAAGAGGGGGATATGCTCAAATGCTTCCCATAGAGTCAGCTGAATGTGGAATCGATCAATCATCTTATTGCTGAACTCTACCTGTTGGTCCTTTTTTGGATTTTCTTTTTGTTTCCCCTTTCCCCAGCGGAGTGCTTCTGGGAAGGGGATGGTAGGGGCCTCCTCAGATGGAGGGCTAGGAATAGGTCCATGTACCTGTGAAGGAATAGAATCCATACAATGATCATCATTCAACACATATGGATCCGCAATGTGAATAGAAACCTTTCCTTTATTCATATTTTTGTTCTTTTTGTTGTTACCACAGTCCATAGATACAAAAGGTGGTAACACCACAGAAGGAAGCTCAACAAAAGTAGATGTGGTGGCCTCAGTACCACCACCGGCACCTGTCTTCGCGGCATCAGCACCGCGCTCTGGCTCTGCATCCAAAATGGTGGCATTAGCACCACCGTCTGCATCTGGTATCACGACGGCCTCAGTACCGTCGTATGGCTCTCCATCAATGGTGGCATCAGCACCACCGTCTTCAACATCATCATTAGCGGCATCAGCACCGCTACCCTGCTCATCTTGCGCTCCTGGTTCTCCATGTGGTTGTCGCTCAGATGAGGCACCGCCGACTGGCATCCTACCGCTCCTAGTAGTCACAAAATCAGCATCATACAAAGAAGAAGACATGACACTCAAATAGTCACTAGGAGAGGTATCCTCTGTAAACTCTACCTGCTCAGACTTTCTTTTCAGATTATTCAGATTTGGTTCAATCTGAGCTGGTATGGCGGCCTTACCCTTGATCAAATCCCTCACCTTCTGCCGGAGCTCATCCATGTCTCGTGGTAGGATTCTCGATTTTCAGAGAGCAATCGGGCGAGGTCATCTAATGCTGGGTTCTCAAAAGCGGGTGCATGAGAACCGGACGGGTTCCCTTGCGGAAAGTGAGGATGATGCTGCTGTTGGTACTGGGGAGGATGGGAATAAGACTGATGAGGCTGCTGACGCTGCCTCCACTGCTGGTTGTTGTAGGCGGGACGAGGACCATTCTGGTATTGCGGCTGGGCGTACTGGGGCTGCTGCTGCTGTGGCTGCTGGCTGCTCTGTTGTCCTTGAGCTGGAGGCTGCTGCTGAGATGAGGAGCCACCGTTGCCCCAACGGAATCCAGGGTGATCATGACGAATCCCGAGCTGAGGGTACCGGTCGTACCAAATCCCATTGACTTCCATCAATGGCTCCTGCTCGAAGGAAGGTGGAGGAAGAACTGCCAGCGGCTGCTCCAGCTGATAGACCACCATCTGAGTGTCCTGAGATGGCGTCTGTGCTGGGTAGTATTGTAGCAGCAGGATCGGCTCTGCTTGGATGTGGTTAACCTAGCGGTACGAGGCAAAGGGTTGGGATGAGCTGCTACTGCTCGGATTAGCTCGTGACCTGGGAGGCTGATGGGAAGAAGTCTGTGCCTCCTGGATTCAAAGGATCTGCATCTTCAGATCACTCATCGTCTTGGCAATCTGGTCCATCTGGGCCATGCCTTGCATCTGCTTTTTCTCGAGGGTCTCGAGACGGTCCAATTTCTCACTGATGATGCCCATGTCGGCTGCGCCTGATTCGGCTTGGGTTGCGGCTGCCGACGAAGTGTTAGGACCGGCATCGATGCGGACGATCCTCTGAAATGATCCCGCTCCTTGCGAGGGCTTTTGTTGTGTGTAGATGCAGGCTTGGGCCATGATGGTTGAGTTCTCTGCCATGCCTTCATAGATGGCCCAAACATCGTCTTCACCCTTGGAAAAGTACGACCCACCACAAGAGGCGTTAACAAGCCCCTGCAGCTCCGGTTTCAGCCCACAAAAGAAGCTCTGAACTAGATTGGGCTTGGAGATATCGTGATGTGGACACCGATCAATTAGCTCTCTGAATCGATCCCAGGCTTCATGAAACTATTCATTAGGGATCATGACAAAGTTGTTGATCATCACTCTAGCCGCGTTCGTCCGGCCATAAGGGTAATACTTCTTCAAGTATGCGGTCCGAAGATCTACCCAAGTGTCGATGAATCGCCCCAATGTTTGAGCCAGTATGCGGCTCTGTCAACCAAGGAGAAAGGGAAGGCAATCATCTTGATAGTGTCCTCGGTCATTAGCCTGTCAAGAATGGTACTGCAGATCATTTCGAATTCTTGTAAGTGGAGGTGTGGCTCTTCGGTCGGCGAATGGTACTGCAGATCATTTCGAATTCTTGTAAGTGGAGGTGTGGCTCTTCGGTCAGCAACCCATGGAATTTGGGCAGAAGCTGAATAGTGTGGGGCCGAAGCTCGAAATCTCCATGGATGGGAGGGAGTCGGATCCACCGATGAGTGAGGGAAACTGCCGGATTGTGCAATTCTTGCATGATAGTCTACGGCGGCCTCTCCTGGTTGGATTCTCCTCCATGGTTCTCTACAACAGGTATATCACCTCCACCGCCACCGCCCCTAGGTCTGTTCTCTCGCATCTATGCTATTTCTCTCATGAGATCACCCATAAAGACTCCCTGGTCACGAATTTGTCTCTGCATTGTCTCCAAGGATGCTAGCAAGGAATTGTTGATGGCGACATGATCAAATAAGAATGGCGGGTGCTCATGGTCATCTGGATGCTCTCCTCTGTCAGCCATGTGTTGGGTTCTTTGAAAAAGCAAAAGAACCCATCTCAGGTGCCGTCAAATGATCTGAGCTCTGCGATGCACTAAATTTTGAAACTCTTGGACTGATGGAAGGAGAATGAGAGGGGTGTTCGAGGGGGAACAGTGTGGATGTGAACTCAGGCTCGGAGAGCGGACTCTTCAAGGTCGTCCTAGATGAATGAGGAGGAGTGCTAGATAGCGATGCTGACAAAGTCGGCCTAAGAGACCTTCGTCCCATCATCTTGATTATTCGGGAAGAGCAAGGTTGCAAAATGAAGAAGAAAGAAAAGAGAAGCAAAATTGCGCACAATTGTGTTGTGTTATTGATCTTGACCTAAAATCGACTAGCAATCAAACACAAAACAGGGGGAGTTCACCAACTCAACACATGAAGCCGTGAAGGTTCGGCTTTTATCTTGTCATTTTTAGCTTGAATTCAGGAATTAATCTTTCAACGAGTCCTTAGAGCGCTATGCCTAAAGGAGAGAAAGTACTGCCGGAAAAGTATTCCCGTACTTGTCCTCCTCCTGTATAACCTATAGCTTGTGCTTTTTGAGGTCCTTGTAACCCTTCCTGGATCCCTACTCAGTCAAATAAGAAGAGGGAGGAAGCCGATAGGCGAAACCGATACTTCGGATCTCGCTCGCAACGGAATCACCCGTGAGCGTGCAAGATCCTACTCGGACGCGGACGGTGAGACAGACACACCCGTGAAGGCGTGGCCTATGCTCGGTACTTCGGACAAGGTCGATGCTCACACAATAGTGAGTCACCAATGATGACCAAGCCCTGCTCACCTACGTACGATAGTAGCGCCAATACTTCGGAAATCCAAGCGATACACAAGGCAGCCACAAGCTGGGTTTTTGGCTCTAATCCTTACGAAGCACTCAACTCACTTGGAAGGAGACCTTCCCATGCAACCCGAAAACAAGTGAGGGTGTGACTCTCCACAATCAATGAGTCCAATTACCAATTTTATTTAGGTCAAAGTTTTCTTACCAGTCCCTTTTTTTAATTTTTTTGGTGTTATCGCTTCCTTTGAGTAGATTCAAACAAGCGCCTAACGATTTTGTTTTTTTTATTGATTCCTACTTTGTCCAAAAACAGAGGAAGAAAAGAGTCGGAAAAGCCGTGCAAGTCGGCACCAAGATGGAAATCTCACCTTTGTGCCTAATGATGGATGCTAAGATAGAAAGACTTACAGTGCCTCCAGCTCTCTCCATGCGGGATGCAAGGCAGAAATTTGTAAACCTAATCTACATGCCGATATGCAAGCGGAAATCATCCTAAGTAGGCAGTTGCTACGTGAAGAACCACAAGTCAACCCCTAATCTCCAATCCTAAAGTCCGGTCTATGCTCACCCCTCCTCCTCTCGACACATCGAGTTCAGGAGAAGCGCTTGGCAAGATGAGCTCGCGGCGCGGCAGATCAAAGAAGAGTGATTAACTGTTTAATTAAACTATGTCCAAATACGATCTATAGGTACATGCAAAGGTTATTAGAGTGTTTGGACCTAATCTAATCGATCAAGCAAAAGCCTAGAACTAAGGCCTCAATCCACAAAAGAAATGAAAAATGAAAACAAAACCAGAAAATGACTGCGGAAAACACGAAGAAAACCGCGGTGGGCCCCCAGGTGAACAAACACCCGGAAATTAGGCCCGAAGTGTCTGAGTGTCCAAGTCCTGTATTATTACAAATTAATAATCTTCCTCTCTCAAAAGAAAATGCAAACTAGCGAACACTCTCTCTCAAATCTCAATCTCATGCTCTCTCCTACCGGCTTGGCTTAAGAAAAGCCGGCTCCGCTTCCCAAGGTTGCTCCGGATTACCTAGGCGATCCGCCTTGCTCCGCGATCCCTCGCAAAAAGACAAAAGAAATGGTCAGAAAGCTCACAGATATATATCAAAACAAGAGAGATAAAACTAGCAATGATGTATACAAACAAACACAATCAAACAAAATTGTGATCTATTCGTTGTTGCTCCCCAGCAACGGCGCTATTTGATAACTAGGAATTTCCAACGGTCTTGTATTCCACACAAGGTGGGAACACAAAGGTCGTTGCGGTGACCGCTAAAAATCCCTAATTAATCAACAATTAACCCACACTCAATCAATCAAACAATGACAAGCAGATGTGAAGTTAAAATTTATTTTTAACTCTACATAAATGATGTATAGAAGCAAGTACGTAGAGAGTTCGAACACAGGGAGCAAGGCAGGATAGATCAACAAGTGTGTGTGTGTGTGTGTGAAAGTGATGAGTTGTCTACACTATGCAAATGTAAATATTTTTGTAGGTTTTTTATTATAATTTTTTATTTTTTAATTTATTGATTTTTTTATTTTTTTTATTATATATTTTTTTTAATTTTCTTTTTCAATATTGGAATATATATAAAATATAAGAAAGTAGGGGGTAGAGAATTAATAAAAATATGCAAAAATAGTTAAAAATTCAGAAATATAATATTTTTGGTCTTTTTATGATTTTATACTATTTTTATGATTTTTGGGTATTTTTCCAAATGTTTTTGGTATTTCTAAAAATTAAAATAAAGAAAATAATGAATTAATGTTATGGCTGAAGGTAAAAGAGGAATGAAAAATATCAAACAGCCACAAAAATTTTCCAAACTAATTTTAAAATAAAGGGAATAAATTAGGGAACCTACAAAACCTGAGTTTGCATTTTTTTTAGTTTTCTATGATTTTTTAGATTTTTTTGAAGTTTTGAGGTATTTTCTAATTTTTAAGGTTTTTCTTTTGAAATTTTTAGTGATTTTTGGACTGACACTAAAATAGGATAAAATACACAATAGGTGATTTTTTGGAATTTTTCTAGGTGTTTTATTATTTTTTGATATTTTCTAAGCTAGACGGTAGCTAAAATGCATATTTTTTATTTTTAATAAATGCTAAAATGCAACAAAAATAAAATGCAAAAATATGGCGTGGAAGTGCAAGTTAACAGGAGCCTATGTGAATTTTTTGGCGATTTTTGGAATTAATAAGATGCACGAAATAAATAAAACAAGCAAGCAAAAATGTATGGCCTGGCAGGGGTATATACGCAAATAGTTAAACATCCAGTGGCACACTCGTAATTTTCCTACAAAATATTATAACTAAATATTTAATTTAAAGGACCAATCACAAATATCCCAACACGGGAGGGTACGCCTGCAAAATGTCCACCAGGGTGCGTGACTGCCACGCGCTTGGGAAGGACTTAACTGTAATTTTCCAAATATTCGGGGGCCAACTTGCAAAATTTCCAAAACTTTTACACTATGATTCAAACTTCAGGTACTGAAAAGAAATACATAAAAGGCTGGGGGCCTCTCTGCAAAAAGCCCCGCACCTCACGTGAACAGGTCACGTGAGGTGACGTGGTCGAGGACCTAAGTGATATATTACAAAGTAACGGGGCCTAGTTATAAAATTTACAAAAATTTTAAATGGCAAATGAAAGTTTTAATACTAATATTTAAATCAAAAAGTCACAAGGGTTTGAACGTGAAATACCCTCGTGGGACGGATCCAACGGCGGAGGTTGGTTCACTTGACGCGTGGCAGCCGATGGGCGGTGGATGGCGCTTCGCTTCGACGTCTGAGATTAGATCTCAGAGCAAGATCTAACGGTGGAGGAGTGCGGCTGATCCAACGGTCGATGGGCGAACTGGAGACGCGGCTCGATCCGATGGCGGCGAAGCACGGAGGAAGAACGGGGAAGAACGTCGGCGAGGCGAACTTCCCCGAGCTCGATCCCTGTGGTTCGTTGCTCTCAGGGCTTCAAAATGGAGCTGCAGCTTCCTGGTGGTCATCTCTATCTCCATGGGGCTTCAAAAGAAGAGGCCGAGGCTCACGGAGGAGGAAGGCGGAGCTGGAGAGCTCGGTCGAGCTCCGACGAGAGTCAAAAATGCACCCAGGCGTGCGTCAAAGGGAGTTGACCTACAAAACAAAGTGAGAGGGTCCAGGGCAAATTGCCTGGACCCCGCAGTGGCGAAGAGGAGGCGTGATTCGATGGGGCGGAGCTCGGCCGGAGGTGCGCTCCGGCGAGATGAACGGATTGGTCGATTTGATCGATGGAAGGTGGTGATTTTTGAGGGCTTTTAAACCTACGACTAAGGCGAATGAAATGCAATAAAAAATAGAGGGGAAGGTAGCTGCCTCAACGGTCAATGATCGGAGGGAGAGTACCTCGACGGCGGGCTTTGCCGGAGGTAATGGAGACGCCTCCGACCTCCTTAGCCTTGGCTGATGGCACAGAGATGGAGCTGTCACCTCCAGATCTTTGTGGAGCACCAAAGGGGCGAGGAGGGGTGGACCGAAGGGACTCGAATTCAAAAATGAAGTCAGGGGTTCCATATATGTCGTTTGACTCGATGACTGAAGTGGCCCAAAGACCAAGGCATATCAAGCAGATCTTTGATCCATAGCCCGAGGTTTCACTTGGGCGGGCATCCTCGATCATGGAGGATGAAAAGTCAAGAAGGGCGCGACATGAAATAATGCAAGGAGCGGCCTGGAAAAATCGACAAAAATGGGTCGAAACCAAGGTTCTGACACGGGCTACAGGGCTAGGACAGCTAGTTGACCAAGGTCAACTTTTACAGTCCCCTGATTGGTCCACGTGGACCAATCAGGAAAAATCCCTGGAAAAAGATTTATTAATTCATTTTAAAATAGCAAATAGACGAATTAAATTTTGGTTATTAAATAAAAAATATTTATTATTTTATGTAGTATTTTATTTTGATTTTTAATTATTTTTATGAGGTATATTTTTACAAGTCACTTTTATACCCTTTATAGGTATAATATCTATATATTTTATTCTTTTATTTTATTTTGTGTATTTTAATTTTATTATTTTTATTTAGTATTTTATAAAATCATGAAATACTTTTATACACACAAATATATTTTTGTTTTATTTTTCTGAATTGTTTTGTATATTTAATAAAATATAAATATGTAGTATACAGGTATCTATATATGTATGATACCTTTGTGTAATATATAGGTATTTTTATTTTGAGTTGTATTTAGGTTTTTATTCTAATTTTTATGTACAAATATATTATAAGTAATATTTACAAAATTATAAAAAATATAAAAATACAAAAATAATGAATAAATAATAAATTAAATATTTTAATCTGTACAATTATACAACGAGGGTCCAAAACTCAACTTTCAAACCGTAGCTCCGCCAAATGCGAAACCACCGCCATTAAATAGCTTATGTTATTCTATATACAATTAAAGGTGAGTTTGCTGCATTTGGTGTTTTCATCTGTGAGATACGGGTCTGGGAAGTTGGGATTCTAGATTTTTATTCAGACCATAACTTTTTATTAGTACATTATTTTTGTGTGAAATCAATTTTGTATTTTTCTTTATTTAATTATCTACAACTTTCATGTACAAAGTTTCTTTATTTGAGGTATAAAAAGTGGAACCAAAAATAGGTCCCAAATTGAATAAAAGAATGAATTAAAAAGTATAGGTATTTGACCCTTATCTCCCCTACTTTATTCCTTGTCAACCTATTCATCAAGATGCCTATGTCTCGGGGTTTTGGGTCATAAAATATTTACAATATTTTATTCTTTTTCTTTTCTTTTATTTATTCTATAATTTTGGCTTTAATTACAGTATTTTATACTAATTACATGCATATGCATGGATGCTAATATGATGGATTTAAGGGTATTTACACGCATTTGCTAGGGTTTTTGAGGCCAAAATGATAGAATAAAGATAATGAAATGTGGATTCATCATATACAGCGCATGCAGGATCCACTGTGGTGGACACCGATCGGCTCCCAAGATCGGACTCCGGTCTCTCTTTCTAGTCATAGCTACTTGTGCTTCACGTTAATAGAAGTTGCTCATCTAGGGACGATTTCCTCATGCATGCATTTAGGTAGTTTTACTTATTGTCTTTAATTTATGTGCGGATCACTTTGCATGTAGAGTGCTGGCGAAAAGGTACGCATCCCTATCCCTGCATGCATCATAGATTTTGACCGCGCATCAGCTTTTCCGCTTTCCTCCCCCAGTTTTATTTGGACTTTAAATAACAAGAAAATTGGAAAATTCGTTAGACGATGATTGTTCAGAAAAATACATAAAAAGTGGAAGCAATAAAATTGGGACTGCTAATGCAACTTGATCTAAAACTCATACCACCAAAAATTTTGTCTTGGGGAGAGTAACCCCCTCCTTGTTTGATTTATCTGCTGCGAGAGAGTGACCCGACACTAAGATAGAGCCACGCCTAAAATTCTGGTTGGCTACTGATCGTGGTTAGTCGTTCTCCAGTGAGGATCTCTCCGGTAACCGGTAAAGCGGATCGCGACGTCCTTAGCAGAGTGAATTCGCGGGAACAACCGGGATACGGTCCGTATTCATACTAGCTGGGAAAGATCTAATGTGGATCGGGACAGTCGGCTAGGAAAGTAGGGATCCTAACAGCTCGCTCTAACACTCTGATAGATTGGCTGATCACCTAATAAAATTTGACAAGATAACAGACCAAACCTTCACGGTCTTCAGCTCAAGAGTTGTATAGGTGAATTGGGGGTTTGATTGACCATCTTGTTTGCATTCCAGATCTCATCCGCCCTTCTCTAGATCAAGATGATGGGAAGGAGATCCCTTAGGCCACGTTTGGTGGCACCGCTATCGAACACTCCTCCTTTTTCATCTAGGTCAGCTTCAGGGAGTCCAGACCCACTCTCCAAGCTTGAGTTTACGTCCACCCTATTCCCCCTCGACCACCCTACTTCTTCTATCAGTCCAGTGGTGTCAGAATTTAGTACAAAAACAAAGTTCAGAGCATTTGACGGCACCTGAGATGGAATCTTTTGACTTTGCAGAAATGGAAGGGAGAGAGGAAAACCCAGATGAGCCGAGACCATCTCCATACGTATATGATCAGGCGGCCATCAACAATTCACTGTTTGCCTCCCTGGAAACAATGCACAGACAGATCAGAGACCAGGGATTTGTCATGGGTGAAATCATGAGGGAGATGCGTGAAGGACGAGAAGAACAAAACGACGGCGGTGAAATACCAAATGCAGAGGGTGGAAGAGGAGAACCCAACCAGGAGAGGTCGCCTCCAAGTACCATGAGGCAGTTTCACAACCCTGGTGCAAACCCTCACACACCGATGGATCCGACTCCCTCACATCTATGGTGACTTCGAGCTTCGCCCACACACCATTCAGCTACTGCCCAAGTTTCACGGGCTGGCCACTGAGGAACCTCACCTCAATCTGCAAGAGTTCAAAATGATATGTAGTACGATCCATGACAGGTTCGTGACTGAGGATACCATCAAAATGATTGCCTTCCCGTTCTCCTTGGTTGATAGAGCCGCTTATTGGCTTAAACATTCGGGGAGGTACATCGACACTTGGGAGCAACTCCGGAAAGAGTACTTGAACAAGTATTACCCACTCGACCGGACAAATTCAACTAGAGCAATGATCACTAATTTCACGATGATCTCCAATGAACAATTCCATGAAGCGTGGGATCGCTTTAGAGAGCTCATTGACCGATGTCCTCACCATGAAATATCACAGCCTAATCTGGTGCAAAGTTTCTTTCGCGGGCTGACATCGGAGCTGCAGGGGCTTGTTAACGCCTCGTGTGGGAGATCTTATTTCTCCAAGGATGCAGAAGCGGTCTGGGCCATCTATGAACAGATGGCAGAAAATTCTACAGTGATGTCCCAGGGCCGCATCTACACAAACTCCAAGGACCCGCCACAAGCTACTTCTTACCACCGCATTGCCAGGATCGATGTTGGGAACCATACTTCGTCAGCAGCAGCACAAGATGAATCGGCAACAGCTGACATGGGCATTATCAGTGAAAAACTGGACCGCATTGAGTTTTTGGAGAAGAAGCAAGGCCAAGGTCTATCACAGATAGACCAGTTGGCTAAGACCGTGAGTGACCTGAAGACTCACATCTTGAGTATTCAGGAGGCACAATCATCTTCACATCCGCCTCCCAGGTCACTGGCTGACTCCAAGAGGTAGCCGTTCTACCCCACCACCTCCAGCATACCGCCAAGTTCATCATGTCCAGGAGGTGCCGGTACAACAGTTTCTGCACTATTCACAATAGCCACCATCTCCGGACACTCAGATGGTGGTCTATCAGCCGGATCAGCCTTTGGCAGTATTACCACCTCCACCCTTCGAGCAGGAGCCGTGATGGAAGTCAACGGGATATGGTACGACCTGTATCCCCAGCATCCTGGGATTCGTCGTGATCACCCAGGATTCCGTTGGTCCACCGGAGGTGCCTCATCCCAGCAGCAGCCTCCAGCTCAGGGCAATCAGAGTAGCCAACATCAGCAACCCCAATACTCCCAACAACAGCAGCAACATTACCAGCAGAATCCTCATCACACCTATCAGGGACAGTAGTAGAGGCAGTGGTAGCAGCCTTACCAACCACAGTACTCCCAGTCTCACCAGCAACCTCAGTTCCAGCAAGGGAACACTCCCGATTCTTCCACACCTGTCGTGGAGAACCCAACTCTTGATGATCTCTCCCGCTTGCTCTCCGAACAACAAGCATCTTTCCGGCGAGAAATGGATGAGTTCCGGCAGGGAAATGAGGGACATAATCAAAGGGAAAGTCGCCATACCTGCACAGAGCGAGCCTAATCTGAATAACTTGAAGAGGAAGTCTGAGCAGGTACAGTTTACAGAGGATACCACTCCTAGTGCTTATTCGAATGACATGCATTCTATGTTTGATACTCACTTCGTGTCACTTAGTAGCGGTAGGGAACCAGCCGGCGGCGGCTCATCTGAGGAACAACACCATGGAGATTCTAGAGCCCCATATGGGGAGAGAAGCGGTGCTGATGCTGCTAACAATGATGATGATGACGGTGGTGCTGATGCCACCAAGGATGACCTTCCAAACGACGGTGCTGAGGCCGTCGTGATACCTGATGCAGACGGTGGTGCTGAGGCCACCATTTTGATGCTGAACCAGAGCGCGGTGCTGAGGCCGCAAAGGAGAATATTCTGGGTGGTACTGATGCCCCCATTTTGAGTCCATCTATATTCCAACCGTCTGTTTTTGCCATTCTCTGTATCCCTGGACATCAGGAAAAAGACCAAAAAATGAATAAAGGAAAGGTTTCTCCATCAATTCCGAGTCCATGTGTGTTGAATGATGATGTTTGCATGGATTCCAATCCTTCACAGGGCCTGAAACCTTCTCCTAACCCTCTGTCTGAGGAGGGCCCCTCCATCCCCTTCCCTCAAGCACTTCGCTCGACGAAGGGGAATAAAACAGAAAATCCCAAAAAGAAGGAACAGCTAGAGTTCAGCCAGCAGATGATAGACAAATTTTAGATACAGCTGACTCTACAAGAGGCACTAGAGCACATCCCACTTTCCAAAAAATCTGAGAGAAAAGACCACCGTACGTAGGAGGAGGAGGAACAACAGAGGAGAGATCCATGTGCTCACCCGTGCCACATGTTGTGCCATTCAGAACCAGCTGCCAGCCAAAAGACCGGATGTGGGAGCTCCATATGTTAGATGTTAGATTAGTGAGCAGCCATTCGATCGTACTCTATTAGACAACGGCTCTTCTATCAACCTCCTTCCGGCAGCCTTACTCGACCGATTCAAGTTCGGCCCGCTCCTTCGGAGTCGGAATGTCCTTCAATTTGCTGACATGTCTATCAAGAGGCTGAAGGGGTTGTTGAGAGACGTGAGTCACCATTCGGGCCTGAAATTCCCCGTGGACTTTGTTGTATTGGATATGGAGATCCCTGAGTCGGTGACCAATACCCCCATCATACTAGGACGCCCATTTTGGCCACAGCCAAGCGGTAACCGGCCATGATAGTGGGAAGGTGTACTTTCGCATAGAGGGCGAGAGTATACAAATAGAGACGGTTGACGAAACCCGAGCGAGAGATTCTGCCTGCTCAGAGCCATGTAGTGACATAGTGTAGCTGACAGATGCAGAGTTAGATGTCCACCAAGAGTGTGATGTTGTGATGATCGATGACGAAGCAGTTTGGGAAGATCCAGAAGTACGAGCCCTCGCCATGTCTACAGAATCAGAGTACCCACCTTTTGAGTCATACGAGAGTTCAGAGAGCACACCCTTGGTAGATGACACTATAGAGGTTGACAGTTGTGTGATGAGTGGAGACACTGATGATTGTTCAGATTCAGATCCCTCGGAGGCAGACTTTGATTGGAAAGATTTTGATATATATTTGCCATGTCTGTTTCCCGATGAGCCGACAGAGAGAACAGGAGAGCGAGCCAGCATAGATGATAGACACACCAACAGGGCTCCCTTTGTCAGAATCACAGGTACAGCGAGAGTTCTCACATACAGACCTGGTTGCTTTCACGCAGACATATCAGAAGCCAGATTTGCCAGCTCCCACCAAGCCAGAATTGAAGCCTTTACCACAACCGCTCAAGTATAGATTCCTTGCAGGAGACCCAGATATGCACCCAGTCATTATCTTAGCAGATTTGACTGGAGAACAAGAATCTCGTTTGACGGAGGTTCTTGAACGCAACCGCAAGGTAATAGGATGGAGTGTGGCTGATCTCAAGGGGATAAGTCCCGCCCTGTGCTCCCACCGTATCTACCTCGAAGAGGACGCTAAGCCATCGTGTGAGTTCCAACGACGGCTGAACCCGAACCTTCGAGATGTGGTAATGAAGGAGATATCTAAATGGTGGAGTGCCGATTTTATCTACCCCATCTCTGACTTTAAGTGGGTTAGTCCTTTACATGTGGTACCCAAGAAGACGGGTGTCACTACAGTTGTGAATGAGTCTAGAGAGGAGATCGCTACCCGGATACCCACTTCTTGGAGGGTCTGTGTGGACTACAGACGATTAAATGAGGCCACCAAGAAGGATCATTTCCGACTACCATTTATTGATCAGATTATCGAGAGGCTAGCTGGGAAGAGTCATTACTGTTTCCTTGACGGGTATTCCGGATACAATCAAGTGGCCATTACGCCCGAAGACCAAGAAAAAATGACATTCACCTGTCCATTTGGGACTTATGCTTTCAGACGGATGCCCTTTGGTCTATGTAATGCTCCGACGACATTCCAGAGGTGCATGTTTGTCCATCTTTTCAGACATGATAGGTGATTGCTTAGAGGTCTTCATGGATGATTTCTCGATCTACGACGATGGGTTTGATGCTTGTCTTGATTGCCTAGACCGAGTACTTCAGCGTTGCATAGAGGTAAACCTTGTACTATCTTGGGAGAAGAAGTCACTTCATGGTGACTCAGGGGACGGTCCTTGGTCATATCATTTCCAACAGGGGCATGGAGGTTGATCCAGCCAAGGTGGATATCATTAGAAAACTCAATCCATCGTCCAATTTGAGACAGTTGCGGTCTTTTCTGGGGCATGTCGGTTTCTACCGACGGTTCATTCAGGACTTCAGTCGAATTGCCCGACCGCTTACAGATTTGTTGACTAAAGACACCGAGTTCCTTGTAGATGATAAGTGTCTTAAGTCCTTCGAGACTCTCAAGAATTTAGTTGTCGTGGCTCCTGTAGGGATGTCAATCTGGGTCTACCCTTTGGGTACCTGATCCGAACCCGTCCCATTTAAGGACCCGAAACCCATCCCATTTATTTTTGATCGGGTTTGGGTTTTGAATTGACTACCCATATGGGCATGGGTATGGGTTTGGGATTACCTGTGGGTACCCGAACCCGAACCTGCCCCAAACCTGAATAAAAAAATATATAAAGATAGATGTGTGTGTTGCATTTTTAATCAAACTAACCCCAAATCCATTTCATATCTAATATGTATCTATCTACATGTATAAATTTCCAATTCAATTTTCTCTTATCCATCCATTTATTCATATTCAACTAACTTTTTGTATCTTTAATAAATAAATAAAAACTATCAATACAAAAGAGTTAAACGCTTAACATATATAAACCTTTAATATTCTCTATATATGCACACTTTTATGAATCATCATATTACACGATCTCACTCAAATACGTCTATCTACGAAAATCTTGTATACATTTATAAACAACTTAAGATTTATCATGTCGAAGATATGGGTACCCATTGGGTACACGGGTATCCGACGGGTATATGGGTATCCGTTAGAAATTACCCGTTTAATAAATGGACGGGTATGAGTAGTGATATTATAACTGGGTATGGGTTTGGGAATAGTAATACCCATCCCAAACCCGACCCGCTGACATCCCTAGGCTCCTGTCCTTCAGCCATCCGATTGGTCTCTTCCCTTTGAGATCATGACGGACGCTTCTGATTATGCCATTGGGGCTGTGCTTGGACAGAGGAGGGATGGATTACCCTATGCCATACACTACGCTAGTCGGACGTTGGATGCAGCTCAGAGGAACTACACAGTGACTGAGAAAGAGATGCTAGCGGTAGTCTTTGCTTTGGATAAGTACATATCTTACATTCTTGGATCTAGAGTGACAATTTTTACAGACCATACTGCCATACGGTACTTGATGTCGAAGAAGGATGCCAAAGCCAGGTTGACTAGATGGATCCTTCTCCTCCAGGAATTTAATATTGAGATTAAGGATAAACCTGGAGTTAAGAATGTTGTGGCAGATCACCTCTCCCGCCTAGAGAACCTTGAGGAATCTGAGCCCATAACACCTATTACTGAGACTTTCCCAGATGAGGTGGTCCTTGCTATCACCTCTCTTCCATGGTATGTCGACATTGTGAACTACCTTGTTGCCAATCTATTCCACAAGGTTGGCCCCAGACAGCGGGTTGAGACCTTCTTGCGAAGGCAAAGTCGTACCATTGGAAGGACCCCATCCTTTATCATGAAGGAGGGGATAGTATCTGGAGACAGTGCATTCCTCAAGATGAGCAACATAGTGTCCTCACCTATTGCCATAAGCTTGAGGCAGGAGGACATCATTCTGGGAGACGGACAGCACAGAAGGTGCTCCCAATCCTGCCTTTGGTGGCCTACCCTTTTCAAGGATTCCGATGAATTCATGAGAAGGTGTACTGACTGTCAGAAGATGGGTACTTACGAACAGAGAGGCATGATGTCCATGCAGCCCATTCACTTTTGTGAGGTTTTGATGCATGGGGGATTGATTTCATGGGCCCATTTTCTAAAAGTCAGGGGTTTGAGTATATTCTTCTTGTTGTGGATTATGTTAGTCGTTGGGTTGAGACCATCCCCGCTTGAGCCGCAGATGCTAAAACCGTATGCCGTTTCTTGAGGAAAAATATTATTTCACAGTTTATTAACGACAAGGTAAAGGCCCTTGCAGACGAGTTCAGTATTGACCATCGTGTTGTCACACCATATCACGCTCAGACTAATGGTCTTGCTGAAGTATCGAATAGAGAGATTAAGACAATTTTACAGAAGGTAGTCCGCCCAGACCGAAAGGATTGGTCACAGCTTTTGGACTCGGTCTTGTGGGCCTATCGGACTTCCTTCAAGACACCATTAGGGACATCTCCCTTTCATCTCGTCTATGGCAAGCCATGCCATTTGCTAGTGGAGATAAAGCATAAGTCACTTTGGGTAGTTACAGAGCTATTATTGGATCCCAAGAGTGTAGGAGAACAAAGGAAAGCAGAGTTGGCAGCCCTGGAAGAACTGAGAGATACAACCTTCTCAAGTAGCCTACAGTATAAGGAGAAAGTAAAAGTATGGCACGATTCCCGAATCATCCATAAACAATTTGAGCCAGATCAGCAAGTATGGTTATTTGATTCTAGGTTGAAATTATTCCTAGGGAAACTATAAAGTAAATGGAAAGGACCATATGTGGTCCGGAAGGTGCATGATAATGGTAGCATTGATATATCCGAACCTTCATCATCTTCCACTTTTGGAGTCAATGGTCAGCGCTTGAAACCATATCTAGATCATGACCTGCCGACCGTTGATGTTGCCTCGATTCATTTCGTATGAGATGTGTTCTTTGACTCACACCTTCTGCATCTCGTACATGATTATCACTTATATCTTCCTCTGTACAGATCCATTTGTCTATATCATTCATTCTTCCGTTATGTCTGTCACCCCGTCTTCATCCTATGATTTTGTTGTACTTAGGACACGCCTTGTCCTAAGTATAGGGGGGTGCACACACTGAGTTGTGATCTATTTTCTTCTTTTCTTCCTTTCCTTTTCTATCTTCTTTATTCTTTGATCCTCTCCATTGTCTCCTCTTCTTGTCTATACTTAGGGATATCTTACCCTAAGTATAGGGGGAGACAATTGGAGTACGATTTGTTCATTCCCACCCTCGACCCTCCCTGCATTGTGTACAGACTGTTATACTTAGGATTATTTGATCCTAAGTATAGGGGGACGGTCAACTTCTCATTCGTTCATTCCTTCGTGTATTTATTTATTTATTCTTTAGACTTGCCTATACTTAGTACGAGTTATGTCTTCTCTTTTCTCTCCGATCTATGAGGACATAGCTCAAGCTAAGTATAGGGGGGTCGTATATACTCCGTATATATTTTAGCCATAACTCGTACTTTCTATTCTTACTAATAAAAATGGCTAATTATACGTGTAAAAAATCATCAAAAACCTTAATAAAAAGATGTTTATACTCCTCAAATTCTTTTTGTATTTACTGATTAATAAATCAGGTGAAAATATTCTCTACAAAATGCTTGAAAAATAGTTTGAAAATCTATGTGAAATATCTTTTGAAGACTATTTGGAAAACATTTTGTTACATGTTTTCAACCTTTGTAAAAATATTTTGGTTTGCAAAATTTATTTTCTTTGTGTAAAATAAAATGTTTGAGAAATGATTTGCAAATGGTTTGAAAAATGGTTGCAAAAATATTTTGAAAAATCTATATATACTGTTTGAAAAACCTTTGCAAAATGATTTTCAAATGTGTGTACATGTTTGACAAATATTTGTAAAAACTATTTTGGACTATAGTTTTCAAAATTATTTGTAAAAACCTTTGTGAAATAAGTTTGAGGAATACATACATCTCACCTAAAACTCTCTATGTATATACTTATAAAATTGATCACTTACCCATGTAAATTCTTAAAATCCACTTCTTGTATATATAAGAAGCATCCCCGTGTAAATATTTGCACCTAGTTTTTAGCCAAAAAATCTTTTTGTTTTCAAAAAAATTCCAAAAACATTTGCAAAATTAAAATCCAAAAATGTTTGAAAAAACTTTTTGAAAAAAAATGCATATGCATCATATTTTCAAAAATCCATAAAAAGTTCAAAATCCTTGAAGATTGCATCACAAAAATATTTTCTGCATTCTGCATATCATTAGCATTTTTCGGATTGAGTTTGATAGTTGAACGAGTCCAAGTAAAATCCGGAGATTGGAGCTTGATTGGATCTTAAAATCTACCTAATAACAGGAACCTTATAGGAACTGGGTTTGAGGTACTTCAGGTCTAGTTGACTTAATTCTTTGAGGATCACGAGACTTGGTTCAATGAATTCTTGACTGCTTAAGTAGAGTATTTCGGAGCACACGCACGACTCTTGTTGATAATGACCTAACTTGGACACCTGCAATTTTTCACATGGCTCGACTCATTTGGAGTGGTGAGGGGGTAGGATTTGCCGGTATGAGACGCACACAAGTGGAAACATTTATCCTCCTCTAGGGAGGGAAGTGCACCCCAACCCGTCTGGTGATGATGAGTTTCGAGGACAGGAGATTGTGGGTTGCAATAAAGCTTCAAAAGAGGGATAGTCTACTGGCTCAAGAGGAAAAACTCCCTATGTAAATGTTGTTGTATATAGTATTCAAAAAAAAGCAAAAACTCCAAAAAAGTGGACAGGCTTGTACAAAAATAAAACTGCCTGTCGGAGTGTATATATGTGTATAGTCAATAAGCAAGCTTGAGCCTCAAAGTCATATCATGTGAGCCTGTAGCTGGATGACTTGACTACACTGTTCTTGCATCCTAGGATAGGTAGCTACACTGGCTACCATCCATTCTTCTCTTCATCCCCTCCTCTTGAGATGGTTGCCACTTGAACTTAGAAGGGAATACCCCGCTCCTCGAGGAAGGAGTCATTGGATTGGGGAATCATTGGGTTGTCATACTGGAGAAGTCAGTCTCTTTGTCATTTCAGTTGGGGAGAGCCACTATCACTTACATTGTACGAGTCAGATTCATAGTCATAAGGATTTGCGTATGACTTGAGATATTTCTGACCTGGCTATTGAGGAGACTTGAGTTGAGCTTTGGGATTCTCAGAGACTGGTGGATTTCAAATACGGTTCTCATTAAGGTTCCGTCTGCACTAAAATTCCAAAGGTCCGACTTAAGCTCCAAACTTTGATTTTGTGAAGACAAGTTTGATAATTAAACTAAATCCACTTTCTTCTTTTTCTTTTCTTCATTTTTCTTTCTGCATTTATTGCATTAGTGTTTGCTAGGGACTAGCAAAGGCAAAGTATAGGGGAATGATGAATCCATATTTCATCATCTTTATTCTATCATTTTGGCCTCAAAAACCCGGGCAAATGCATGTAAATACCCTTAATTCATGCATTTTAGCACCCATGCATGTGTGTATAAATAGTGTATAAAATATAGTATTTAAAGCCAAAATTGTAGAATAAAGAAAATAAAAGAAAAAGAATAAAATATTGTAAATATTTTATGACCCAAAACCCCGAGACCTAGGCATCTTGATGAATAGGTCGACAAGGAATAAAGTACGGGGAGATAAGGGCCAGAATACAGTAAAAATACATATTCATTTTATTCATTCTTTATTTATTTTTGGACCTATTTTTGGTTCCACTTTTTATACCTCAAATAAAGAAACTTTGTACATGAAAGTTGTATATAATTAAATAAATAAAAATACAAAATTTATTTCATGCAAAAATATTGTACAGATAAAAAGTTATGATCTGAATAAAAATCCAAAATACTAACTTCCCAGACCTGTATCTTGCAAATAGAAACTCGAAATGCATCAAACTCATCTTTAATTGTATATAATTTAAAATAAGCTATTTAATGAAGGTAGTTTCGCATTTGGCGGAGCTACGGTTTGAAAGTTGAGTTTTGGACCCCTATTGTATACTTGTACAGAATAAAATATTCATTTTATTATTTGATCATTATTTTCATAATTTTATATTTTTATAATTTTGTAAATATTATTTATAATAATTATGTATATTAAAATCAGAATAAAAACTCAAAGAAAATACAAAATAAAATACTTGTATAATTAACTTACCTAGGTATAAGACCTATACATATACCTATAGAATTACTATTTATATTTTATTAGGTATACAAAATATATTAGAAAAATAAAATAAAAATATATTTAATTATGTAAAAATATGCTATAAATTTATAAAATAATAAACAAAAATAAAAAAAAGTAAATACACCAAATAAAAATGAAATAATAAAATATATAGATATATATACCTATATAGTGCATAAAGGTAACTTGTAATTATATACCTCATAAAAATAAATAAAAATAACCAAAAAAATTCTTTATAAAATAAGAAACATTTTTTATTTTATAATCTAAAATAAATAAAATCATTTACTATTTTATTTTGATTTTACAAATAATTATTGCTTGGAATTTCCTGGTTGGTCCACGTGGACCAACCAGGACCGGTAAGTGTTGACCTCGGTCAACTTCTTGACCGAGGCCTGACACTTGCGATTTTTGCCCCATTTTGAAAAATTTTGGAGCCTCATCCTTCCATCCTCTGGCCTCGATTCCTTCTTGAAAATCTTTCCTTGATCTTCCCTCAGCCACGCCATGCCTGCAGATCACGCAAAATCTCCATCATTTGTGCATGGCCCTCGCTTGAAGAAGACGCCACTATCTTGTACATAATCAACCCGCCATCTTCGAGCTCTATTTTGAACCCTTCTTGGCCACCAATCCTCCTCCCTGTTGTGCTCTTCACGTTGCTGGATGTGACAGCTCCTCAACCATGCCCTCAGGCGAGCTGAGGAAGCCTCGAATCGACTCCACCATCTCCGCCGACCTCCGGCATCGAGGTTCCCCCTCCTATGGTTCTGGCCGTCGAGGCATACCCCTTTTCCCCCTTTTCGTTTCGCTTTTTATTTCTCTTAGCCGTAGGATCATTTCCCCCCTTCGATCTTCGAGTTTCGTCCACCGATTCGCCATCCATCGATCATCGCCAGTGCGCACTGCCGGCCGAAGCTCCTCCACCTCCCATAGACTATCTCCGACGCCTATTCCACCTCTGCGGGGTCCAAGCAATTTGCACTGGTCCCCTTAACCATTTTTTGCATGTCAAAGCACCGTCAAAGCGACTGGAGCTCATTTTGCGTGGTTCGCCGGAGCTACCTGGAGCTCCAAGCTCCGTCGCCCTCTCGCCAGCGCCACAACGCTCCTCCGACGAATCCGAGACCTCCAGCACATAGCCTGACCTTCCAGGAGCACGCCCGGCCATTCTTCACACCTCCAGACCACCAGAGACTCGAGATCGAGCTCGGGGAAGTTCGCCTCGCCGGCGTTCTTCCCTGTTCTTCCCCTTGGCTTCTACGTCGTTCGATCGGGCCGCAGCTCCAGTTCTGATCTTAGCCGTTGGACCGCGTCGCGCCACCACCGTCATATCTTCTGGGAAGATCTAATCTCTGCCATCCAGCGTGAACCGTCATCGTGCAACCTCGAAGCGCCACGTGTCAAGTGGGTGCTCCACAACCGTTCGATCACGCACGAGGATATTAGACGTGGGTATTTTGCACCTACACCCTCGCCAATTTTGCATTTTATTTTTAGTCCATAAACTTTAATTTGTAGTTTAAATATCTCTGTACTATTTGCATCCAGACCCCTGTAGTTTCATTATTTGCACTTAGGTCCAGTCCACGTCACCTCACGTGACCCGTGCACGTGGGGTGGTGGGCATTTTGCAAGGACCCCCTGGGGGTTTGTCTATTTCGTTTCAGTCCATGAACTTTTTAGTTACATTGTAATATTTTAGAAAAATTGCATGTTAGCCCCTGGATCTTTGTAAAATTGCAAAAATACCCCTGCCAGGTCACGTGCCCAGTGCGCGTGAGTTGGACATTTTGCAACGAACCCTCTTCGGGTTTGGGTATTTATTTTTAATCCAAAAAATTGTGTTTTATGTTATATACTTTTTGGAAAAATTGCAAGTAGGCCCTTGGACTTCTATGTATTTACGTTTATGCCCTTGCTGGTAATGTATTTTTGCTTAGATGTTTGCATTTATTTCATGCATCATTTTAACTCGAAAAATTACCAAAAAATGCCATGTGTTCATGCTGCATTGTAGTTTAACGCCATATTTTTAATTTATATTTTTATTTCATTTTCATATTTATTAAAAATAAAAAACAAGTCTTTTTGTCATTGTTTGCATTAGAAAATACATAAAAATTATAAAAAGTCTTTGAAAAATCCCAAAATTTTATATTTCGTGTGTTTTAGTTTATTTTATTTTCTGACCAAAAATCCCTAAAATTTACATAAGAAAACCCCTAAAAATAGAAAAATTCTCAAAATCTTCATAAAAATCTAAAAAATTCATATAAACTCCAAAAATTGTGTTTTCTGTCTCTGAAATTTCTTCCTATTACCTATCTATAAAAATTAATTTGAAAATTTTTCACTCCTGTTTGCTATTTTATTTCTATCTTTTTGTCTCGTATATATATCGTATTCACTATTTACTAGTATTTGTGACTTTAAAAATACCAAAAAAAGTAGGAAAAATCTAGAAAAATCACAAAAACATTAAAAAATACAAAAAGCTCCAAAAATCTTTTATTTCTTGATTTTTGCTTATTTTACTTATTTTTTTAAATACCTATCCTTCTCTTTTCTTATATTGTATATATTCTATTTATAAAAAAATATAAAAAAATATAAATTATAAAAAGAAAATACAAAATTAGTAAATTAAAAATCAAAATATAAAATCAAAAATTAAATTAAATAATTAAAAATTAAAAACCCACCAAAAATAGCACATTGTAGACAAATATTCACTTTCACATTTTTGTGCATCATTGACTTGGTCTATCTTGCTTGCTCCCTGAGTTCGACACTCTACACATACTTGCACAGTATACACATATTATGTAGAGTAATAATAAATTTTAACTCCACCTTAGCTTTTCATTGTTTGATTGATATTGTGGGTTAATTGTTGATTTAATCAGGATTTACCGAGGGTCGCCGCAACGACTTTGTCTCCGCATTGTGTGAGACATTTAGACCCTCGTATCTCTCGCTTAATTAATCACCACGCCTCCCCCTCCAAGCCTAGGCCCCAACCAAGAAGCTCAGGCTCTCTGAGCCACTCCAGACAACCACGTGGAGGCTCGGACCATCCGAGCCTAAGCCTCGGTCCGAGCCTCTCGCCCACCATCCGAGCCTTTGGTCCGGGGCTCCGAACCTCAGGCTCGGCCCCTCCGAGCCTCCAAGCATACGTGCGACGTACGTGCGCTTCGGGAAAATTGCAGATACATCCTCGGAAGTTTCAGAAATTACAATTATACCCCTGCTATGGGTAAATTACGGAGGGGCCCCTCCAACTTTGCTAAATTACAGATAAGCCCCTCCGGGGACCTTTTTGAAAGAAAAATTTTATTTTTTTACATTTTAGTCCCTGTAAATTCATTGGAGCATATCTTTCTCGTACGAACTCTGTTTTTAGCATATAATATGCCATTTTGAAGCTCTTTTCATGTTCTATCACTTAGCATACTTTGTGGACAGATCTAAGGTTGTCTATTGATAATTAATATTTGAGGATATATGTTGACATATGCATGCTAATTTTGACATATTTGTGCTTTAGAAATTAATGATATTTTTAGCAGGAATTCGGATGACGATTTTACTCTGATTAAACCCTTGTAATCATTGTTGATTATTCTCAATAGTTTAGTTTTCACAGGAGATTAATTTAGATTTATTTCTCTGAGATTATTTTCAATTATTCGAGGAATTGAATCAAAGACATTTGGAGGCCGGATATTTTGCTTCAAATTATTCTGAGCATCAATTGATTAACCTGAAGCATTGAGTCAGTTTGAATAACTGTTGAGTTCGATCCATTTTGATTTGTGATTAATTTTGTGAACTTATAGATCAGATTATTTGGGTATTTAATATGTTTAAAAATCACAGATCCTGGGCATAATCTTCTCTGTTTATTTTCTTTGCATCGCATCTTCTTCATTGCATTGTATTAAATTGTCCCAACACAGAAATTAATCAACCATTAATTAATTATTTAATTTAATTTGAAACCATGCAACTAAGAATCACCATTCCCTGTGTTCGACCTTGGTAGACTTGCCAAGTAAAAATATTCCACAACATTCAAAGATTGTGATTTTTGCTGAACCGAATTTGCCTCCTATAATACGACAATTTTAGATAATTAAAGAGGTGATTTTTGCGTTCATCAAATGTCTAACTAATTCTTTTCTAAATTTCTTTAATTTATTATTTATTAATTTTCTATAGTAGCCATGTGGCGCCCTCTGGGCCGCCCACGTGGCCACATCTCTCTCTGCCACCCGGCGCCTCCTCGACCATCTGATCACCTTCCCCTGCCTCCATCTGTACCGCCTATTCATGTGTCGCTAACAGACGCTAGATCTGATCCCAGATTGGATCAAGGCCTCCCATTCCCGCCTCCCATCTCATCCAAGCCGTTCATCACCGCATCGTTCTTCGTCGCTGGATCAGATCTGATGATCTAATCTCATCCTTCCTCCTGTGCCATCTTCTCGATCGTTGGATCGCTAGATCCAACGGTCCACGAATCATTGTCTGCCTCAAGGCCCCCTTCCCCTGGCATTATGCCACGCGATACCCCCACCCCCTTCCAATTATATCTCCCAGCTTCGACCACTTTGCACAACCTAACGCTACCCCTCCATAGCTGTTACCTTCACCTTTCTTGCGGACCCATCAATGATTTCACCTCTCGCTCTAACGCCTCTCTCAAGCTAACACATCCTCGCCTTGTTACCACCATAACGGTCGGAGACCCCTTACTATAAATTAATCTCCTCCGCTCTCATACACCTCATCCACCACTCAACGAGCATTGGCCCAGCTTATTCCGTCCCTCTGGTGACAACGGAGGGCGGTGGGCAAGCTGAAGACAAACTTCTGCCCAATGTGTGATCCATGGTGTCAGCCGTGTGAGCTCCGCCTCTTCGGCAGCAGCTGAGCCCTCTGGCATGGCTGGCCAGATGGAGCAACAACCGGAGGAGGCTCCCAAGGAGCCTCATCGCAAGCCCTCGCTTCACCGTTCATCTTCTTCAATCCTCTAGGTATCTTGCTTTTCTCTTTACTCTTATTTTCTCCTAATTCTTCCGACGCACACCCTCACCCTCACCCGACCACCCCACAAGCTTCACCACTCATCCCTCACCTTCGCCAACATGTCCGCTCATCGTCTCCCCTTCTCTACAACCTAAGCACCTTTGCCACACCTCATTTGTGGCTCGTCGGAGAAGATATCCAAGTCCCCCGCTCCTCCATCTCCACGGGACTCCACTCCACCTCACAAAACTCATAAGCACTCGCATTTTGTGGCTTCAGCTATATCTAACATTTGCATGATCTCATTTCGTCAATGGCCAGAGATCCATCGCCACCTCCGATCTCGAGCGGCCTCTCCGGTGAGGCGACGTCTATGACCGTCATCAGCTACCGTGGGAGCTTCCTCTCCCACCAGCCATCACTGTCTGGTGATCACAGAGCTTTGTCAAGGTTCTACGACCACACAAGAGCACGAAGGGGCTCTGATGATCTTACTGGAGTCCAGTTTACGTCGTCACTTCCCTAGCGGAGAAGAAGCACATGCGTCGTTGGATGGCGCCTCTTGGCGGCCATCTAACGACCATGATGGATCCATGTCGTCACTTCCAGACCTGTAGCCATGGAGACCCATGCCAGGAACCGAAGCGCTCAGGACCTGCCATATATCTCGCCGAAGCTGCTCCCAGTCCGAACCTCTCCCTCGTACCTTGCACGTGAGGGTTGGGGGTTATTTGCAGCTACGTCCTCGGTCATCCTCAATATTACATACAGGTCCAGGCACACGTGCATCACGTGTGTGCCTGGACATTTTGCAAAAGGACCCTGCTGGTTTGTCATAATTTAAGAAAAGCCCCTGTACGCAATGGATAATTTATGTGTGTGTGTGTTTGTATGTATATAGAGCGTATATATGTGTATTAGAGAATGCAGAGTGTATTTGTGTAGTGTTGTTTGTTTGTAGTGTTCATTTGTGTATTTGTTATGCATGTGTTGGTACGAGGGGGGAGAGATTATTTCTGTGAATTGTGTGTGTTTGTGTGTATGTGTGTTATGTGAATTGTATGTGTATGTGTGTTATGTGTGTTATCTCTTTAATATGTCTTTACAAAAAATCTTGAAAGTATTAGATACAAAAATATATGTATTCATATCTGTTTTCCATCTACTCTTATGGTTAGATCAACATATAACTGAGGAGACTGTCTTAGATGCATTTTTGAAGATATAACGAATTAGGTTTGTTCTCTCGATATCTATTTATGTATGTTCTTCACGACTCAATATTCTTTTTAAATGCAAATGGAGTTGAAATTTAGAGGTGTTGTTCCTCTTATTATTGAAAAGTATGTTCACTCCCAATTCTTTGAAATTGTGAGAATTCTGGTCCATGTAGATGAACATGATCGTGAGGACGCAGAAGGTAAACCTCTATGTAACTATGTATCCTAAATTAGATTTTACCGTATTTCTTTGATACATAATATTCAAATTTCAAACAATTAATTTAATTTTATTCGAATTTGATTAATTACAAGGTCTAATCTATATAAAATATGATAGGAAGAAGATAAAGATGATGCACTTCTCTAAGCAGGCGAAGGTTGTGCATGTTATGATTTTTGGTATTGTATCATCATTCGTACTTTGTCTTCATGCATTTACTTTCATAATTTTGCAATATGAGTTATTGAAACTGTACTTCACTTAGTGTACGAGGTTAGTCCATGTGATGAGTTTTTCTATTATTATCATTTATACTTTGTCTTCATGTATTTACATTTATGATTTTGCAAGATGATTTATTTTTTTTAATAGTAAGTGGAATTATAATTTAGAAGTGTTATTCTTTTTATTGTTAAAAAACATGCTCGCTTCTAATTTCTTTGAAATTATAGGGATTTAGGTTCATGCAGATGAACATGATCGTGAGTATGAATGTAATCACGAGGATGCAGAAGGCCAACCCCTACTTCATTAAGTATGATCCATTAAATTTTATCATCTTTCTTTGATACATGCAAATTGAAGCTTCAAACTATTAATTTAATTTTATTGTGAATCGACTAGGTATAATTTATGATCTATTTAAAATATTATGGAAAGAAGATAAGGATGATGCACTTCACCAAAGTAGACAAGGTCAATGCATGTGATGATTTTCGCTATTGTATCATCATTCATACTCTATCTTCATATATTAATTTCATGATCTGCAAGGTGATTAATCGAGTACTTGCATGTTTAGATGTGTAATTTTTTATTATTTAAAAGTATATTCACTTCCAGTTTTCTTTAGAATTATAGGGATTCAGGTCCATACAAATGAATATAATCGTGAGTATGAACGCGATCATGAGGATGCATAAGGTCAATCCCGACATCATTAGGTATGCTCAGCTGAATTTTATAATTATCCTTTGGTACGTGCTTAAAGAAAGAGATGATTTGGCGAGCATCTGCATATTCTAATTTTAAAATATTAATTTAATTTATGTCATTATGTATCTTAAGTTAAAGTTCATGTCATTATGTATCCTAAATTAAAGTTTATCATCTTACTTTCATACATGCAAACTCTAGTTTTAAAATATTAATTTAATTTTATTCAGAGTCAATTAAGTACAAGGTCTAATATTGTAAAATATGATACAAAGATAAGGAGGATGCATGCTCAGGCTCGATAAGCCCACCTGGGTTCGGGCTCGTTCGAGCTCAACCGAGTTGGTTCGAGCTCGGGCTCGATGAGCTCAAGCCTCTTATCGAGCTAGCTCAAGCTCGATTCGAGCTCGTTATTGAGCTTATCCTGGTCTCAAGCCAAGTCTGACTCATTAAGGGAAATGGTGTTTTTTGGTACAAAAGTGCAATGCCTGGGTTTAAACCTGCGACCTCTCCTTTGAGGGATTGTCTTCCTTACTAGTAGCCACTATCAAAGTTACATTTCAAAAGATATTTTTATATTATAACATTCTATTTGCTAATAAAAAATACTAATGTGCTAATTATAGACTAGAAAAATATAAACATGGATGTAGCTATGTGTTCCTTAGAAAAATATAATATTGGTCGGCAAGTTAATAGATAATATATATTATCAAATATGTTCCTATTTGAAGACGTATAATGATATGAGATCGTAACTAAGTCTACAATATAATATATATGTAACATTACCGCGTTGGAATTCACATTCACATATATGGATATATATATATAGTTCTAAGGTTCCCATGAAACAAAATTATATCGATCTATATTTTCGTTTGGTATAATATACATATTTAATTACTACATATGTAGACAACTACAACTATATGTAGATACTAATTGCTGAACATGCAACTCCTGTTGTGTGTGTATTGCATATAAATATATAAATATATAAATATTATATATATATATATTCCTTATTGAGCCCCTTATCGAGTTATCGAGTCGAGCAGAGCTCAGCTCAGGCTTAGCTCGTTAAGCTATCGAGCCTAAAATTCTGGGCTCGAGCTCATCTCTATAGCTTAATGAGAAAGGCTCACGAGCACTTATCGAGTCGGGTCCAAGCCTGGCTCATCGGCCTTGAATCAATAGCCAACCCTAGATAAGTAGGATGAACATGATCATGAGTATGAACATGATCGTGAGGATCAGATGTCCAACCCATGCTTCCTTACGTATGATATGTTAATTTTTATCATCTTTATTTGATACATGCATATTAAAGTTTCAGAGTATTAATTTCGTTTTATTGTGAGTCGACTTGATACACGATCTCGCCTATTTAAAATATGATAAGAAGAAGATAAGTATGATGCACTTCACTAAGTAGATAAGGTTAGTGCATGTAGTGATTTTTACTGTTGTATAATCATTCATACTCTTTCTTCGGGTTTTACTTTCATGATTTTGCAAGATGATTAATTAGATACATACATATTTAGATGTATTGTTCTTTTTTACTGTTGAAAAGTATTTTCACTTTCAATTTATTTTGAATTTTGGGGATTCAGGTTCATGCAAATGAACATTATCGTTAGTATGAACATGATCATGAGGATGAAGAAGGCTAGCCTACTTCATTAGGTATGTTCAGTTAATTTTTTAATATTATTTTTTACATGCATATTCAAGTTTCAAACTATTAATTTTGTTTTATTTTGACTCCACTTAGTATAATATCTAATCTATATAAAAAAATGACAGGAAGAAGATAAGGAGGATACACTCTACTAAGTAGATGAAGTTAGTGCATGTGTGTCTATGTATGTGTTATGGTGTTCATATGTATATGCTAGTGTATGTTTTTGTGTGTGTGTTACATTGTCTTAGTATGGACTATATTTTTTATGTGTTATATTGTGAAAGCAATGATGTATGTGTTATGTATGCATTTGTCTTACGTTCGTGTATATTCAAGTGAGCTTATGTATATGCTAAGTGTGTGTGCATGTACATGTGTGTGGAGTGTTTAGTTGTGAGTGTAGTGTTAGTATGGTGTTATGGTCTCAGTATATGTTTATGCACTATAATAATGCATGTGTTATGTGTGAGAGAAAAAGATTGTGTATATTCATTAAGGATGTGATCTTCGACTTCACATTTAATAGAATGATGAGATTTCCAACTTGGTATTTAATATTTTTGCATATAATAAAGATTCGGTAATAATTTAATAGTAGATGGTACAAATTCGATAGAACCTTTATATTTTTTTTCTTGATCTTTAGAGTTGGCGAGCACAAGTGCTATTCAAGTGTGCTTGCCAAGTGTTCTTTAAGTGGTAGATAAGACAATACCCATAGATCATTTTGGAGAGAACTTGTGAATGTCCATTCGAGTTGACGAGCACTTTGGAGAGCACATGTGTTTGCTAATACAAGCTAGAAACTAGAGTTATAGCGAGCAGAATGTTGACAAGCACATGTGCTTGTCGGGTGCTCTAGCGAGCACGTGGAGAGCACTTGTGGAGGATAATTGTGCTAGCCAAATGTGCTTTTTCTTGTAGTGGAATGATGAGGTATAAGTTGTAGTTATTTGCTACTCTCTGTTCGATAGGAGAGATAGGATAATAGGGTTTTGTTTGATGAGATTGTTAGATAAGTGCTATTTATTTGTATTTTTTTGGCGGAAGAGGCCGATAATCGAGGGATTGTGAGGGAAACCTTCTCCCTCATATTGACTTCAAGGCCAAAACATTGATCATCTGTGGATGGATAAGATGCAGAGGATATCCCTCATTATTCCCCAAACATACATGTAGTAAGGCCTTGTTCGTTTAAGGGATACATGGCATGTATCCCTCCTTATCCCACAAACTTTCTCTCTCTGAAGGTGGTCAATATTTGAGTTCTGGAGTCAACATAAGGGGTAGGGTTTGAAATGTTATCCCCTCATTATCAATCTTTCCCGTCAGAAAAATACAAATAACTGTCACTTATATTATAACTTTAAGCAGCACAATTAACTTCTATCCCATCTCCCTTCTTATCCAGTCGAATGAAGAATACAAATAGCCACACTTTATCCATCCTTCTCCCACGAGTCATATCCCTACAAACGAACAGAAATAAGAAATACAATAGCTTGATCCCTCTTATCTCGTATAACCATGGGGGGATTAAGAAGGAGGTGTTTACTAAAAAATTAAATGTCTACCCTAGGTATTTATTTCTAATTACCCTTGTGTCCAAAAATTAGCGTCCATTTGGGACACGGATGGACAACAACAAATTGGAGACACCCCTGGTAAAATTGCAAGAAGTCTGGAAGTCAACTGATATTTCAGAAAATAGTGGGTCATAATTGATTGCAAACATCTAAGAGAGGTATAAATTAAAAAAATCCTAAAACCAATCTAACACTAACGAGCTGTGTGGTAGAGGAATAAAGATGGATAATGAGAGATAAGATATGGTTTCTATTCGGTTGGAGGGAGATGATAATGAGGAATATTAAGGAATAAGTGGTAGTTATTTGCTACTCTCTATTCTATATGAGGGATAGGATAAGAGGGTTATGTTAGATGAGATTGTTAGATAAGTGGTAGTTATTTGTATGTTTTGGTGGAAGAGGCCGATAATCGAGGGATTGTGACTCCAGGATCAAAACATTGACCATCTATAGATGGATAAGAAGTGGAGGATATCCCTCATTATTCCCCAAACATACATGCAACAAGGACTTGTTCGTTTAAAGGATACATGACATGTATCTCTCCTTATCCCACAAAATCTCCCCCCCCCCCTCAAGGTGGTCAATATTTGAATTCTTAAGGTCAGCATGATGGATAGGGTTTGAAACGCTATCCCCCCATTATCAATCTTTCCCGCCATAAAAATACAAATTACTGCCACTTATATTATAAGTTTATCTAGCACAATTAACTTCTATCACATATCCCTTCTTATCCAGTTTAACGAAGAATAGTAAATAACCACAATTTATCCCTCCTTCTCCCACAAGTCCTATCCCTACAAACGAACAGAAATGAGAGATACAACGTCTTAATCCCTCCTTATCTCTATAATCGTATCCTACTACCAAACAAGCCCAAAGTGGATAAAATGCTTGGTAGTGGAGATTATGGGTTGGCATGTGATCGATTTGGGTGTGTTTGGATTATTCGATTTGGGTTGAAAAAATGTCACCAATCGTACGATCAAATTATACTGGGTTGGGATGTTTTGGTGACTTGTTTGGTCCGATTGGGTTGGATAAAAACTAAATTAACCATGTGAAAAGCCTTATTAATTGAAGTTCAAGTAGTGATGGGACGATTGATATGTGAAAAAATATGTCAAAGTAAGCATGCATCAAGCTCGATAGAGAAGAAGAATGTTGGAGCAATCAAAATCGAAATGGATGAAGAAGGTTGTGATGTGTTCAACTTGATATGGAGTTGTTCAGTTAAGGCTAAGGACTTTCGAGAATAATTTATGTCACATGAGTTGGATTGGTAAGCATAGTTGTGTGGTAATAATGCACGGTCTCGACTGTCTATAATATGTACTGATCAAGTTAATGTTGTTATAGAAAAATATATTGAGTACAATACATAACTAACAATTGGAGTAATACTTAGTGAGGCAAGGTTGGTCAATTAGTTGATAACTTGGATTAGAGAATGAGAATGTAAATTTGAAATATATAGGAGTTTTTAAATTCTTAACATTATACAATAAGTATATATTGGTTGGAGAACCCCTTTAATGGTCTGGTGGTAGAAGCAGTGGCTCCCACTTTAAAGGATCAAGGTTCGAATCCTACTAGTAAAAAAATTAAAAAAAAGTATATATTGATTGGGTGGGTGCTATTAAACCTCAAGCTATCTAAATAAATAATTTAGGTTATTTGAATGGGTGGACGAAAAAAACTAAGCCCGCCAATCGATCCAATACTCACTGAAAGAACATAATTTAGATCCAACCTGACACAAAATCAAAATTATTCAATTATTTTGATCTATTTTCAACCATTTGAGTGAGTTACATGAGTGGATCCTATATAGCCCACCCGGAACACAAATAATTTATCAAGAGAAGTGAGGTTTTAAACGTGAGGGGAAGCTCTACTCCCTCGCAAGAAAAAGGCCTAACGGCCCCAAACCCAAGCAAACCCATGGCCGTCCCCTCGCCCGCACACCACTCCACATCCACAGGCCTCCCCCACGCAAAGCACCGCCCAATTCCCATATCTACGCGATGAAATTGAGATCCCGCCTCTCCGCATCCCCATGGAGTCCTCCTCCTCCTCCTCCCCCTCCCCATCCCCTCCTCGGCGGCGCTACAACGCCTTCTCCGCCCGCGTCTCCCGCGCCCTGAGCGAGCCCCTCCGCCTCCTCCACCGCCGCGACCCCACCTTCTTCGTCCTCGGCTCCACCTCCAACGTCTACACGGTCACCCTCCCCCTCTCCCCCTCCGCGCCCTCCTGCTCGTGCCCCGACCACCACCGCGCCCCCCTCTCCCTCTGCAAGCACGTTCTCTTCGTCTTCCTCCGCGTCCTCCGCCTCCCCGCTCGCCGCCCCTTTGCTACCCCTCTCCTCCACCTCATTCCCACCGCCCCTGACGTCCTCGCCCCCCGGCGCACGCGGGAGAGGTTCCACCACCGCTTCTCCTCCTCCTCCACCATCAATTCCTCAACAGAGAAGAAGCGCTGGGCGGGGGCCACGTGTCCGGTCTGCCTGGAGGAGATGCTGGTGGGCGAGGGAGGAAAGGGGGGGAAGGTTGTGGAGTGCCGCACGTGCGGGAACGGCGTGCACGAGGGTTGCCTCGGGAGGTGGAAGAGGGCGAGGGGAAGGAGAGGTGTCACGTGCGTCATGTGCAGGGCGAGGTGGAGGGAGCCTAATGGCGAGGCCGCAGGAGGGTACGTCAACTTGGCCGGCTATGAAGACGACGACGAGGGCTAAGGATGTTGTGTCGGTGACTGGTGGGTGACTGTTTCTGTTTGTTTTTTTTTAACTGTGGTTCTAACGATAGTGTCGGAAGATGACGTGTAAATATCATGCCTGGTCTCCAACCTGTAATAATACGGAAGCAACTTAAAAACACCGATAATATTTTTTCTAAGTTCAGAAACGAGATCAAAATTCAATAATCCACATATAATTTTTAGAGTGTTATATATATAATGTAAGAGTTAAAGGAAAATTAATCAAAAGATTTACGAGTCTGAACTTCAGAACAAAATAATCAATTAAGGAGAAAAGTTCACATCGAACATGAGGCAAGCAAGCAACAAGTTGCGTCGCTAGTCTTTTTTGAATAAGAGTTTATCAATAAGTTCCCTACATTGATTAAAAAAAGTAGGATAACTCGATGATCTTTCAATTTCGTTGACCTCTTTCACTTTACTCCTCCAATGTTTTAGTCAATTTCAGTCAAATATCAGTCAAATGAAATTGACTAAGTATGCACTATTAAAATTATGACACATGGCATAATTATCCATACACCTCAAATAATAGAAATGTTAACATGTTGGGCAATTATATGAAATAATAAATATATGTCAATAAAACAATGAATCGTATCAAAAATTTCTAGTTTTGCATGTTACTAGACATGACCAATGGGTCGGGGGCCCGCTCGCCCCGCCCGTTCATGGGCCGGGCCTGGGCCAAGAGAATTTAGGAATGGGCCGCCCAACCCGGTCCACTCTTCGGCTCGCCCGTCAACTTGGTGGGCCGTGGACATGTACCATAAAAACCGGTCCGGCCCGACCCGGCCCACACATATAAAAATATAGGTTTTAAAATTATATTTTAGATACATTTAATATAATATACTTCAAGTTTTTGTTTTTACAATGGCATATCCTGGGAGTGTGGCAGCTCGGTTCTGGCTTATCTTATCATGATCTGATACTAATCCGTTGATAATCACCAACATTTGAATTATAAATGTGGTTGACTGGATTCTGAATCTGGCTTCAAATTTGAGTTCTGTTCTCTCATTTCCTCAATGTTTCTTAGGTTAAACTAGTGAAAGCATGGTCGGGATGATTAATGGTAAGTTGATCGTTGTAGTTACTTGTTCCCCCAATGACCTTTTCCAGAAGTAGATAGCAAATAATGGTGTGGGAATACAGTTGAAGCATGCACTGGTAAGGAGGATTTTAAGACACTTTTTTCTGGCGAGTTCAATGAAGTGGTCTTATAAACAAACCAATTGTATTTGCAGGCTTTACCCTTTTAACTCTGTTAAATATGAAGTAAATTTTGTTTTACTGAAGTTATAATGACAACCATCTAAGTATCCAATCAACATAGGGTACATTGAGATTAATCATTTTCAGGCGTAGCCCCTAGCCTGGTTTTTATCCCGAGTTATATTGTAGGCACGGTAACCAGATAACTGGTGCCAAGTACCTGGAAAGTTCCTCTGTAACTGTCTTAAATGGTTTCATATGGTTTGATTTTGAAGATGATAAATAATGATTGAGGATGGAGGCTATCTGAAGTGCAGTCATACTTAAAATATGTTCTGTCGATAAGGAATTAAGTTTGATGTTTGTTTGGAATCTGCTAATTGAAGCGATATCTATGAATTTTGATAGCTATCATATTTAGTAGAGCTCATTGTTCTTGGGATCTTTGTTTGAAATTCTAAATTTGATGTATTTTCACAGCTTCACTTTTTGGATCAGTCAAACAATTTACATACGAGTGGGCTTCCAATTTGGCTAAAAAAACTTAATTATCGTCATAAATTTGATTAAAAAATTAATAAAAACTACTTTACATTCGGTCCTACTTTACATTCGGCCCATGGGTCGGCCCGGCCCAACCCGGCCCAGACCTGGGCCGGGCTTGGGCCTTGAAGTATGGCCCATGGACCGGACCGGACCGGGCCGGGCCTTGGACATGGGATTTTAGAACCACAGCCCGTTCGGCCCGGCCCATGGGCTGGCCCAGTCCGCACTTTGGCAGGTCTACATGTTACCAAGAAATAATAATAACGATACAATAAAGTTTCCTTGAATGACCACATATTTTGAAAACGTGAATATCAATAGCAATGAATATTAGTATCAATAGAAAAATCAATACCATATGCCGACACTGGACAACTCGAGCTTAGATAGGAGCCACCTCGTTCCCATAAATCAAAATTTTAAATCATAAAATATTCCAATACGAGGTCTCCTATCCAAACCTCGATGCAATGGACATCATTACTGAGTCAATCACCGTATCGGACATTATTCGGAAGTCGTGCAAAATTATCCGTCTGCAACATTCAATTAGCGGAACTAACCATCCACACAACATTTGATCAGGTTAAAATTTCTAATGGACTAACAATAACAATGTCTACTCACGCACAATGATGATGTCAAAAACAATAATTGAATTTCAGTAAAATATCTATATTTTTCTACGACATAATAAACTTAATGAAACGTTATATATAAGTAATGTTCTTGACTAAAGATTTATCACATTAAAATCATGATGAAAAAGGATTACATTAACAAAATTAAAAATAAAAAGGAGTCATAAAAATTGATACCAACCACAATGTAGCATTTAATAATTAATGAATTCCAACCTAGTATATAAATAACAATTGTATATGACACGATTTAATTTACATACTTCAATCAGTACGGATAGTATGTAAGGTTCCCCGTCCACAAAAATCAATCTTCACCTAAACCACAGAAAATTATCTTAATACCGTACTCTATCAAATTATTGTTTGTCCTTCTAACCAGCTCCCAATCATCCAAAAATACTACGGTTAAATAACAATCACTAAATTAATATTATTAATTATATTCTCCTATATATACGAATTCAAAGATTGGAAAGGTCTCTATCGTATTAAAGATGGATTTGTGAAATCGTGATTCATCTCCGGATGGTAACCATCCTATGGAAATGTCATTTCTTTTCCTAATAGCATGCAACTTCGATAAAAAAAAATAAGTAATATAAGATAGGCTTTCTTAAAATCATGGGTTTAGATTACTAAGATTAGTTTAATGAAAATTGATGCATGAATCTATGTATCCTATTCTCATCCATAATTAAAAAAACTAACTGGTTAAATTATTCAACAGGGCTAGTCTTAGACCGTCAAAGCGAATTATCCTGAGCTACTTACAGTAAAACAACAAATTGAGAACATAAGATCGTTCAAGATATATGATCTAACTGCTCTATAGATGAATCGAGAAGTTAATTGTACTAATGCCAAAATTCTAATGAAATGGCATCAGGCATGGCTTAGAGGATGTGATATTTTTAACTAAAAATAACTTGCTTTCACGAAAGATGCTGGATCTAATTGGCTTAATAATATTTATTAAAAAAACTAGCAGTGCTTGACCTTTCTCCTTAGAACTATAGCTTGGTTACATGAAATCAAAATCAAACGGAACCAATTCTAATGTCAATGTTATTGGACAGTTGCCAGAAAAATATTCAGAAGAAATTACCAAGATGGTCTCATCCTAGATCCTCCGTCGAACTCGACAAGGGAGCTTGTAGATTAAGTGCAGGCAGTCTCGGTGTGAAGAAGTCGATAATGGTGAATAGGTCAGCTTGCAGGCAGTTGGTAACAACTATATATTGTGTTGCTACTAAAGGAAAGTCGCAGGAGGTTTCCAGAGCCATTTTTTAAGTATTATTTATATGGTACCCATCTATTTAATTATAATTCATTGTCTATATCCAAAGGTTTCATCATCTTTCTTTTCTTTTCTTTTATTTTGCAAAATGCCCCTAAAAAATAGGTTACGATTCTATCCCTCCTTTTAAAAAAGAAATTTAATGGATATACCTAGAAGTTCATGATATTTTCTCGAACTTCATCTTCAAGTTCTCACGTGGCTTCACAATCTGAGTTGTTATGCCAATCAACTTTTACCATCTTGATAATCTTCCTTCTGAGCTGATGTTCTTGATGATAAACAATGTGCGAAGGACACTCTTCATATGTTAAGTTTTTACGAACTTCAACAGGCTCATAACGAATCTGATGAAATGGATCATTTATGTATTTCTATAACATGGATACATGGAAGACATTATGAATGTGCGAATACTGGGGTGGTAATGCAATATGATAAGCTACTTCGTCACCTTATCAAGTACCTCAAAAGGATTAATGTTTCTTGGACCGAGTTTTTTTCGTCCAAATCTCAACACACCCTGAGTCGGAAAGATCTTTAAAAAACATGATCACCGACTGCAAATTTCGATTCTCTACAGCGATTATCTGCATAACTCTTTTGTCTACTTTGAGCAATCAATAACCTCGTCTTAATCAGGTCTATCTTATATGTACACTTCTATACAAGTTCCGATCCAAGTAATCACCTTTCTCCTACCTCACTCCAACAAAGACGGGATCTACAAGGCCTCGCGTATAGAGCTTCATACAGAACCATATCAATACTAGCATGATAACTATTATTTTATGCAAACTCAATATGTGGAAGATCTTCATCCCAACTTCAAGCGTAATCCAATGAACACTCCCTATGCATGTCCTCAAGATCTAGAATAGTTCTTTCTGATTGTCCATATGTTTGAGCATGGAAAGCGATACTAAATTTTAGCTTTGTACCAAAAGTTTCCTGAGGTTTTTTTCTTCCAAAATCTTCATGTGAATCTTGGATCTCGATCAGAAACAATAGACTAGTATACTATGAAGTTCTACAATATTATTCACGTACAAGTTCACTAAGCTCGCAACTGACTCTTTTTTCTTTGTTGATGAGAAATGCCTAGACTTCATCAATCTATTCACGATCACCCAAAATAGCATCGTAATTAGTTGCATCTGTCTCTGAAAGATCCATCACAAAGCCCATGATGACGTGCTCCCACTACATTCAGGAACCTCTAAATGTTTCAAAAGTCTAGTTGGTCTTTGATGCTCAGCCTTAATTTGCTGACACGCTAAACAACGAGAAATGAATTCATCAATTTCTTTTTTCATGCTTTTCCACCAAAAATTTTGTTAGAGATCCATGTACATCTTTGTACTTCAGGGATGTACAATGTATAGAGAGTGATGGACTTCGTTTAGAATCCCATGCTTTAGTTTTTTCTTGCGAAGGTACCCATAAGTGGTTTCTATATCTAATTCCACCATCAGCAACAATGAAAATTTCAAAATCTCTTGCTTGAGTTTTCTCGGTTAGAACATGGTACTCAGGATTTTCTTTTTGAGCTCTCAATACCTTCTCTGCAATCTCAGAATGTATCTGAATGTTAGGCAATATGATCTTGTCCCTTCTTTATAAGGGTTCCATGAAATAAAGTCGTCAATCAACTTCCACTTTTTAATCATCAAACTGGCTGACATGGCATAGCATGTTCATCTCAAAGCATCTGCCACTGCATTTGCTTTACCTGGATGGTAAGCAATAAAATAGTCATAGTCCTTGAGGAATTCCATCCATCTTCGTTGGCGCATATTCAATCCTTTTTTTGTGAAAAGATATAATTGAGGCTTTTATGATATGACAAGACCTCAAATTTCACTCCATAAAGATAATGACGCTAAATTCTCAATGCAAACACAGCAACACGCTCCAAATAATGTGTAGGTAATTCCTTTCATGAATATTCAGTTGTCTCGGAGCATAAGCTATAATTTTTTCATGCTGCATCAAAACACCCCCCAAACCATTCAAGGGCGCATCACTATAGATGATGAAACCTCCACTACCCGAAGGTAACGCTAAAACAGAAGTTGTGATCAATCTCCTCTTCAATTCTTGAAAGTTGTGTTCACATGCAGATGTCCATTCAAACTTTGTTCCTTTCCTAGTCAACTCCATCGGAGGAAGTGGGATATTTGAAAAGTCTCGAATGAATCTACGATAATACCCAGGTAATCCAAGAAAGCTCCTAATTTCTGTCACGTTCTTCTGTTGTTCCCATTTTGACATTGCCTCAACTTTAATTGGATCAACAGAAATACCATCCTGGAAATAATGTGATCAAGGAACATGGCCCTCTCCAATTATAATCCACATTTTGAGAATTTAGCATAAAGTTGATTTTGTCTTAATGTCTCCAATACAATTCTCAAGTGCTCCTCATGTGGCTCAACACTATAGAATAAACAAGAATATCATCAATAAAAACAATGATGAAGTGATCCAATAATGGTCAAAAGACCCGATTCATGAGAACCATAAAGGCAGCAGGAACATTAGTCAATCTTAATGGCATCATACAAAATTCATTGTGCCCATAGCGTGTTCGAAAAAGTAATCTTCGAGATATCTTCCTCTTGAATACCCAGTTGACGATAATCGAATCGCAAATAAATCTTCGAGAAGACCTTTGTTGATTGGTGATGATCAAATAGGCCACCTATTCATGGCAACAAATATTTATTCTTTACAGTTACCTGATTCAACATTCAATAATCAACGCATAAACGAAGTGAACCATTCTTCTTTCTGACAAATAAAATTGGTGCACCCCCACGATGACACACTAGCTCTAATAAATCCCAAGTCAAGTAATTCTTCAAGTTGCTTCTTCAATTCAATCGATTCAGCTAGAGCCATGCGATATGATGCCTTTGATATCAGAATCGCTCTAGGAACCATCTCAATCGTGAGATCAATCACCTGCGGAGGTAGGGATCTAAGCAATTCTTCTGGAAAAATATTGGGAAATTTTTGAACAACGTTGACTTCATATAGCAATACGATTGATGACACTACCTTTATAATGCCGGTGAGATAGGATTCTAGCCCTTTCACGAGCATACAATGTGCCTTCATGGCAGAAAAATGCATTGTTTAGAGTTGGTGACACACCCTTTAATAATGAGTCATGGAATCTGATGGCTTGCAAGGATCACCCTCTTCTTACAGCATCAATGATATAATTGTATCAGGATAGCCAATCCATCCCAAGGATGATATCAAAGTCTGCCATCTTCATGACAATGAGATCACTAGACAACTCATGACCTTCGAATATTAATGGAGCATCTTGTATATACCCTTGTGCTTTTACTTTTCCCCTAGTAGGTGTGGTAACAATCAAATCAATATCTAAAAGTTTTGGTTTGGCATTTATGCTTCTTATTAAAGCGTCTGAGATAAAACAATGCGCATCACTGGATCAAAAAGTATCTTTGCATGCATATTATCAATAAGAAGAGTACCTTCAATGACCTTATCCTCCTTCATTGCATCATCTCTAGTGGTGACCGCATAGACTCATGCACGCATGTAAGTCCATATCGATATTGATATTGTTTTGATATCGTGTCGATACGATATTTTGATAATATATCAGCGATATATCGCTGAAGTATCACCCATATCGATGCACTTTTGTGAAGGAAATGTCTGAAAAGGAGGATATATCGCCATATCGATACTGATATCGGTCTCATCTCGATATCGATATATCGGCGATATATCGTGATATTTCCTTCCATGTATGCAGGAACCTTTGGATTTTTCTCTTGACTTTGAGCACCGATCCGTTTCCTAGGCTTCAATCAAAATCACATACAAAGTGCCTTTCTCTCCACAGTTCAGACACTGATCATTACCGAGATAGTATTCTTCAGAATGAAAATGATGCCAGAATGAGCATTCATGAAATCAGTTGCCTTACACCTTAGTGCGACTTTTGCTATCTCTACCCTCCTCAAGGAAATCTAACAATCAACCCACGACCTGTGGGATTCACGAGGCCTCTTGGGTTATTATCTTTCATAATTTTCAATGCCATGATGTTTCCTTTTTTTCCATCATAGTTATAACAAGCCAATTATGAACACATCAATAGACATGCAGTATCTTAGTGGGATAACTAATGGATAACATTCTTGTGGCAAGATATCACTCATATGCATTTACAACACACAATATCATCATGGCATAAACCGTATTCAATACTATAAAAACACTTTAATATTTATGCATTTATCTTAAATAGTCATGTTCCATTAATAATATCATCAATTTCAACGGTGATTGTATCTCATTTATTCATAATTAATGCAATAATCCAAGCATTCATGCAATTTGCAGAAGACATCATGCATAAAACACATGCCTCGAGCATAACTTAGATGAGTTTTTTGACAACTAATTTACTTCAAGTAGCATGATAACAATTTTGGATGATAAAGAAACTACCCTTATTTGATAGCACTTATGATTTTTTGACCAAGTATAAAGTAAAACACATGCATCGAGCCACTGATCGTCTAAACCTAAGCATGAATTGCATGATACATGGGCTAGATGATTCCGCAAACCCTCATTTGACTTGTGACTTAATCACCCTTATTGGAAAACTTCTCGTAAAATAATGGATATAATATGTATAAGGAGAGTTATCAATGTTTAAATAATGAACTTGTGATTTATATCATTAAAACAAACACAAGATTCATTCTTCCAGATATCTATTGATTGACTATATCATCAATCACTCAATACAAGCATGTTAGGGGCCCTCCATGCAATCGGTTGGTCGACTGGTATGGGACAGAAACATGCTTTTTTAATATACAACATGAAAAGCACTTGGAATACCAATCAAGATCATATCTATGTTAAGAAAACACATATAAAGCATCATGAAATGGTGTAGAACAATAGATAAAACATGGATCTTTACATGCCACACTATGGATCATTGAAAAATACTTTTATCATCCAAAACATCATGCATTAAATAATCATCATGCTTAAGAATGAGATATTCTTGCCTAAATGATCAAACTAACTATCAAAATCAAGAGCAATGATGAACATTCTCGGGAAATTTCAACATGAAAATAAAAACTTCTCAGGGACTAAAAGTGCAAAGAAGCTTAGATTAAGCACTCTACCTCTTTGTTCTTGAGCTCTGCTCTTGTTCTTGCATCTTCTTTCTCTTTTGATTCAAGACCAGTACACAATGCGAGCATAAATTTAAACACAGACGAACGGAAAAACAACTACCAAAGTGAATCCACATGTGAGGAAGCGCTACCAATGTCACCTATTTTGGGATGGACCTTCCTTCCTTGCGCTTCTTCTGTTCAATTTCATCCTAATTTTTTAAATATCTATTATTTAAAGATTTCCATACATTAAGTTTCATGTTTATTAAGTGCTAATGTGCTTTCAACTAAAAGCAAACTAACTCAAATAAGGGCAAGTAAAGAATGACTACCTTTATAACTAGTGAATAAACATCCATATGATCCTCTAAGGTATCCTCATGATCTTCTCATACATTTAAGTCATAGAGTTAAGAGTGAAAAAATGTACCTCCAACAAAGATAATATAAAATCGAGACAAAGTAAAAAAGGATCACGACATGAACTAAATCACAAATGCAACCGTGACATTGTGTATATGTATGTGTGTTCAAATGAATAGAATCAACAACTAAGAAAGTCATTCTAGACAAGATATTCAGAACGCGTACTTTGGCAGTTAACAATATAAGAAATTAACAATATAAGGAGCATAAGCTAAGCAACAAGCATCATGCAATATGAACAAGGTTATCATCAACTACTAGCACGCAATATCTTGTTCAACGATACATAACATATACTTGTTTAACCTTATTTGTGTAGAAATGTACGATCATATTCATGAGCCAAGCATACATAACTAAATACCTCTAACAATGTGCTCCTCGTGAGGGGGTATCGAGGAAGTCATGTATGGCATACTTAACTACGTTATCATAGCAGTATTGTATTTTCTATTATCCCTAGGATTCATGTCCCTTAGATTAAATTATCTCTTATTAGTCTAACATTACCATATCGGCACATAGTCACTTTTAGACCCTTATGCTTCCATATTTGACATGGTCATATAACATCCCGGGGTTAGGTCTTCAATCCATTAACGAGAAAAACTGACACTGGCAACTTGTTGGATTCAAGTCCAAATCAACATGTTGACAACCACCCATAACGCTTATGACTAAGTTGTCAAGTAGCTATTACATAACATAGCTAATATATATCTAAGCACATAATAAAACCTCTAAGAATGCATAACAAATCCAATATGAATAGAAAGTAGCAATCGACAAGAACATATACTATCATGAGATCACACGGTACCATTTATACTCATTCATATTGTCATCTTATCCAAAGCATGGATATAAGTTGACCTTTACTAGTATAACATCCATTGATATATGAATAGTTATTAATAAGATCACATGCATTGAATACGGGAAATTTATCATGTATTTTCATATGTATTTTGAATGCTAATACTCCAATTCATCGTATAATTTAAGACACATGGCCATTTTGCCTTCATTATTAACGTGGATAGCATGCATGTTAATATCACAAAACAACCCGTAATTTGTATTTCAAAACTCCTCTTTCTTGCTTAATCATTTATCCATATTTAAGACATAAAAAGGATTATAATAAAAATATAATTTCCATTTTAATGCAATTCATAGCTCCTAAAAAGATCCATGATCAATCATGCATACAAATTGAACAATATGGAACATGCATGACAACTTTGTTTTATTTAATTTCAAATACATATGAATTGTCTATCTCCTGGTCACTTCTTCAGTTAGTTAACCAATTGTTAAGTATGCCTAGTTAGGGCTGTTCATGGTTAGCAGATCAGATGGATATCCGATCCAATCAATGTGGTCTTGAACCCGGATCATTGGGTACCCATTAGGACATTCGGATCCGGGTATCCATCGCATCTGATCCGGCTTTCTTCAGTGCTCCATCTGGATTGATTGGAAACTCGGTGGATCGACCCAGTTCCTCCCAGTCATGCACTGTTCTCCCTCACCAACTTGTATCCGGAACGTCGGAACGGTCCTCTCGAATTCTCACCAACTCTGTTCTCTGAGTCTCTAACTCTCTGGTTCCTCCCACCCATTCCGGTTCGATGGTTCCCTACGGTATCATTCATTCGATAGTTCGTCCTTCCGTGCCGGCAACAAAACCCTAGCATTTTCCGATCAGTAACTACATCGGCCTTGCCGCCTCGATCTCCATGGGTGGCTCCAACGATACTTCGAGCGGCAGAATCCGAGATTGATGTGGAACTCTTGCGTCAAACGATAAGTTGCTCCCTCCTTCTTGATTTCTTTTTTTCTCCTCGTCAAACTGAATGATGTGTTCATTTTTCTTGCCATGCTTAATGCGGGCAAGGGCTCAATCTTTGTTCCGGACCTTGGTAGTCGATTTCATTTTTGTTTAATCTTCGGATGGACATAGTTGTGTTCAATCAGGTATCCATTTTGCATTATACATGTGTCTCCTGGTTAGAACTTATATCTTGTTCAGGAATTGATCTGATTTATTGTAGATTTTAAATCACGCTGGGAATCATGTTACAATACATTGTCGTCTCTCTTTTAAAGAATTCATATCTATATAGTTTTTGGCTTTCTATCTTTCAACATGCTCTGTGTGACACGACTCTACTCATTTCATTATGCTTGGGCATAATTGTCAGCCTTTGAATATTGGGTCACTTGGTTAAAGTGATTTCAGCTATACAATTTCTTGAGGAGATTAATTATATTGAATGATACAATGAATGTTGTTTCATCTTTAAGATCCATGGAGTTTGTTTTTTATATCTGTTGGTGCTGTGAGTTTTCTGAATAGTTAGTCAGAAATATACAACCTAACTGTCCAATCATGCAACAATTTGTATTCTTTGCTTTGAGTTTGTCTTGTATATTATTGGCATCAAATATTTTCTTTTTTGAAATACTTCTTGGTTATATGACATACTTCTTTTTTGGTTATATGATATACTCCTTTTTTGAAAATATTAGATGTCCATCATAGATGATACAATGGAATCTAGTACAGCGGGTCGATTTGCAGGTCTTGGTAATGATAATGCAATTCAAAATGAGGTCGTTCATTTGGAGATGCCCCAATATCCTACGAAGTCTTCTAAGGAAATGAGTCAAAGCTCATCTTCTCGGAAATCATCATAGGTCTGGAAACATTACGTTGTTGATGATTTAACAAAATCAAGTGAACATCGAGGAATGTGCAAATATTGTCAGGAAATCATCAAATGCCTACCTTCTCATGGAACTACTAGTTTGAACAATCATTTATTGCGATGCGACAAGTTTGTTGGAAATGATAAGCTTGAGAAGCTAGAAATGTTACAAAAAAAGAGCAGTGAAAGATACAGGAGGTGTTTCATCCAATTTACAAATATCTACTAGATTCGATCAGGATGCGTGTCGTAAAGCTCTAGTAAAAATGATCATCATTGATGAGATGCCATTTAGAAGTGTAGAAGGTGAGGGATTTCGTCATTTTTATAGTGCTGCACTACCTCAACTAAATGTGCCTTCTCGTTTTACAGTCTCCCGAGATGCTTTTGATGAGTATGTGAAAGAAAAGGGAGATATAAAGAATTCTATTGCGAAGCTTTCTTCTAGGATCTCTCTTATAACAGACATATGGACATCATGTCAAAACTTAAGTTATATGTGTCTAACAGTTCATTCCGTTGATAATGACTTCCTTTTACACAAGAAGATAATTAATTTTTGTCCCATATCTGGCCACTCTGGTGAAACCATAGGCAAAGCTGTAGAGAATCGCCTTCTTGATTGGGGAATAGAAAGAATTATGGCCATTACCGTGGACAATGCAAGCTCCAATGACGTAGGTATTCAATATTTGAAGAAAAGACTTAATAATTGGAAGGTAATAATTCTGAATGGTGAATATTTGCATGTGAGGCGTGCGGTGCATACTTTAAATCTGATTATTAGAGAAAGATTGGCAGATGTGGATGACTCGATTTTTAGAATCCGTTCGTTGTGAAGTATGTGAAGTCTTCTCCAAATCGAGAACAAAAATTCAGATCTTGCATCGAGAAGGAAAAAATACTTTCAAAGAGTCTTATATCTTTAGATGTAGAGACTAGATGAAATTCCACATACTTGATGTTGGAATCTTCCGTAAAATTTGAGAAAGCATTTGATTTGCTAGAGACAATCGACATCAAGTATGTAATTGATCTTACATCTTCTAAAAACAGAGGTTTACTAGGAATACATGACTGGGAGCATGCTCGCACCTTATTGCCATTTTTGAAAATCTTTTACAATGCTACATTGAAATTATCTGGCACAAAGTATGTAATTGGCAATGAGTACATGCAAGTGATGCTTGGTATTGGCCTAATTCTTTCAAGAAGATGCAGAAGTAACGATCCACGTACTCAGTTGTTGGCTTCTAAGATGAAGGCAAAATATGATAAATATTGGGGAAATGTTGAAAACATAAACATTATGTTATTTCTTGCCATTGTTATTGATCCTTGCTATAAGTTGACTTATGTGAACTGGATAATTGACCAATCATATGATTATGATAAGGCCACAATCCTGAAAGAAAAGGTGCAAAGTGTTTTATCTTCGATGTATGAGGTATATGCCTCAATCGCGCCTTTCTCAAATATGCAATCTTCTACCATGGTACGTGAAGTTGATGAAGAAATTGATGATGTACATAATATTGAAGAATTCATGACAATGTTATATGATGAAGAATACATAAGTCAAAGAGGAATGGACAACACAAGTGAATTGGATAAATATTTGGGAGAAGACTGTGAAGACCGCAATAAAGCCTTTGAAATATTAACTTGGTGGAAAGTGAATTCTTCTAGATTTCACATCTTATCTGCAATGGCTCGAGATTTACTAGCAATGCCAACTTCAACAGTTTCATCTGAGTCAGCTTTTAGTGCAGGTGGTCGTGTTCTAGATTCATTCCGTAGCTCTCTAACTCCAAGAATGGTTGAGGCTCTTATTTGCGGGAGAGATTGGTTTCGAAAATCAAATAGCTCAATTGTAGTTGAGGAAACTCCTGAAGATATTCAAATGATGGAATCGGATAACCTCTTTTATATGTTAATTGATAGTATTTTACATTTATACTTTTGATGTAATTATGTGGTGACTTGTATTTCCGTTATTTTGTAGAGATGGCATGTGTAAATGCAAACGACATTTCCATGAATACCAGTGATTAGGCTCTGTTCAATCTTGCTTCCTCCGTGCTATCTAGTGTGTTGGTGACAATGGATAATACAACAATAGTGAAGTCTAGAGCATCAACACAATCTTTGAAGCAGAGTTGCGACCAAGTTTTATCCATCTCATGAAGCTTTATTCTCTCTTTTCTTCTTATGATTGATATTATATTGTCAGTTGATAACTTAGATTATTCTCTAGTGTAACTTAAAAAAGTTTTTTTTGGATATGATCTTGGAGTTTCCGATGAGATATTTCTATTTCCATGATTTGCCTTTACTGATGTTCATTCTTCTTATTTGGATTTAGTGTCGTCTGAGTTGGATTTTTGTTGGTTTTCAATGTTGAATCAAGAGAGTATTCAATGCGGCTAGTGATGCAATAACTTCTGCTGCAGTTTGCTTCATAGACGTGTCCCAAAAATTTACTCAGTTCATCCATTACGTCAAGTACAAGTGCGAATGAGAATCCCTTTTATGTTGTCCTCAAACCAAACAGGGAAATATCCACATTAACCACAGTTCGAAATTCTAGCAATCTTGTATTCTCATACGAGAAATTGATCCTTTGATTGCATGGTATTAGTTACAGGTATGACGTTCCTATTATATGCATTTAGATATAACAAGACATTTCTCATGTGCTTGCTGTTTAATGTGACGATAGGCCAAAGTTAAGCAACATGTTATCTAAATCCAGTTCTGTAGCTTGTTCATATTGCACACAATGTGTTTCTATTTTAGACACCCAGAGTGATATCTAAATAAACTACAGAAGTGATATCTAAACTACAGAAGTGCGGATCTAAATCCACTCAGAGTGATATCGACTATTTTAGCCAGAATAGGCAGCAAAGCAATTCTGTAGTTTATAGGGATAATTACACCCATGACCCTGAGTACTCTCGCTATAACATTCATAACCCTGTATAATCACGAATTACGCGCAAGACCCTGAATAAGTGTGTCGTCTTACATCTATAACCTTCCGTTACTTTACCTCATTAACTCAACCAGATGATTGAGTTAATCTAACTGATGAACGATCTAACGGTTGAGATTAACCTAAATAAAAAATATCCACATTTTTCTTCTAGCTTGCACACCACACCGTTGTTGTTCCCTCCTCTTGCAGGTGATCCCGGGGGCGGGTGCGGGATGCGGGGGGCATCTGCAGGTCATCGCGGGGGTGGCGTGCGGGACGCGGGGGCGGTGTGTGGGACGCATCTGCAGGTGGGGGCCAGGGTTTGCAGGGGGGGGGTCTGCAAGTCATCGTGAGGGAGGTGGGCATGTACGGGAGGGAGGGGTAGGCAGCGCGGGAGGGAAGTCGGCAGGCGGGGGCTGCGGGGTTTGTCTTCAACGGGTGTAGGCTGTTGGCGGCGCGGGAGGGAGGTGGGAAGGTGTGGGAGGGAGGGCGCGGGAGGGAGGCGGGCGACCGCGGGGTTTGTCTTCAAGGGGGGGGGGGGGAGAGGGGGGTGCAACAGGCACGGGAGGGAGGTTTGCAGGACGGGGGGAGGCGGTAGGGAAGCTTGCAGAACGGGGGGGGGGGGAGGGGGGACAGGAGGGAGGTGGTGCAGGCACGGGAGGAAGGCGGTGGGGAGGCGGCAACCGCAGGGGTTTGTCTTCGACGGGGGGAGGGAGGGGGGGCGCAACATGCACGGGAGGGAGGTTTGGAGGACGGGGGGAAGGAGGGAGGCGGTGCAGGCACAGGAGGAAGGCGGTGGGAAGGCTTCGGAGGTCTTCGACAGGGGGTTGGAGCACGGGAGCGGATAGGCGGAGGCTTGCAAGCCGGGGAGGGGGGTGTTGGCAGCGCGGGAGGGAGGTGGGCAGGCGGTAGGGAGGGAGGTGGGCAGGCGTGGGGGTGGGGGGTTACATGCACGGGAGGGAGTCGGTGGGCAGGACGGGGGGCGTCTTCGACTGGGAGTTGGAGGACGGGAGCGGATGGGAGGAGGCTTGCAGGACGGGGAGGGGGTCGGCAGCGCGGGAGGGAGGTGGGGAGGGGAGGGGTTGTCTTCGACGGCGGAGGGGGGGAAGGCTTGCAGGACGGCGGGTTGGAGCACGGGAGGCTGACCTGGGTTGAGGAAGGTCGATGCATGGCCTGCAAGGGACGACGAGGTGCTGCTCCGTGGGGGGAGAGGGGAGGGCATATTTTAGAAATAAGAATAACACTGGGGGTAATTTTGTCTTTTCCAATAGAAATCGTTAAATATAACGGACATACCAAATGGAAAATAACACAGGGTTATGGTATGTAAGAGTTAAGCATTACTCAGGGTTTCTCGTGTAATTCGTGATTATACAGGGTTATGAATGTTATTGCGATAGTACTCAGGGTCATGGGTGTAGTTATTCCTAGTTTATATTGTTGATATCTTCTCTTGTCTATTTAAAGCATGTGCTTCTTATTGACATGTTTGCCCATTATTTTATATGTTTCAGAGGTTATATTTTTATATGTTATTTTATATGTTCCAATGGAGGGGCACCTGAGATCGGTCCAATGTTAATTTATATGTTCCATAGGTTATATTTTTATTGTAGTGATCCACGGGTACCCGTGGGTACCCATTACCCATCCAACTAATTCAGGTACCCGCTAGAACGGGTACCCGTTGGAATGGTTCGGGTCGATCCGTTGATCCATTGATGATGGATCGAGACGGTTCATGGTTCAACGGGTCAGATACCTGCCTCAAGCACACCCCTATTCCTAGTTACATATTCATATCAAAATTTTTAGAGATCATTATCATAATCAATAACACGTTGTTAAGTAGAAAAATTAGAACAAGGACTCGTTATAAATTTGACCAATCCTAGTGTACAACTATGGATTCTCATGTTAAACTTGAATATAATACATGCATATTCTTCACATGCATATCAAGATTATAATCAAGATAGAGTTTTAATATTTACCTTAATTCGAAACTTCAAGGTTGGTTGCTCTTTCTTCCAAAAGAACAACTTCAATCTCCGCCCCGTCTCTCTCTCTCTCTAGGTTTAGTGCAAAGTTGAGAAATCATTTTTTTTCATTGTTCTCTGACCAACCTCAAGCTTATATGAGATAGGTGGGTTTAGAATTAGGGTTTAAGCCGCCTTATAATTATCATCTCATTATATTTATCATTCTCTCAACTATCCTCTCATTTTCTTAAATTCCACCAATTCTTTTTTTATTTTGTTTTCATTTATTCTCCACTAGTTGGAGAGCCATAAATTATTTATGGACCCTTTTGATTGAACTAACAATCATAATAAATTGATTGTTTGACATCTTTTTCCAAGGCATATATAGTGAATTTTTGGCAGTTAAAACTTGGTTTTCTTTTCCAACTATGTTTATTTTTGACTTTATTTATCACTAGAGATTAGTTTAACGGGTTGTTTAAATCTTCTTACTCACTTGTTAGGTTGTATTAATTCCGAGCCTAATTGTGCAATCCGGTTGATAATCAGGGAAATAAAATTATTAATATATGAGTTGTTATATTAGCTTGAGAAAGGATCTTTAACACAATCGAACCCATGATTATTCGATCATATCAAAATTGACCTAGATTTGCTCTGCCACGTTAGCAAACCCTTCTCCCACCAACCACCCTACCACAAGACGGACCAAAGCTCCGATATAGTAGACGTATAAAAGGAGAAGGACCTCCCTCTCTAATGAGGGATGAACCTACTGATACCTAGAGAAAAAGACTAAGGTCTCAACTTTTGAGTCAGAGACTATGAGTATACCAATCACATATCATGCTCATAATTGATATTTAGGATGCAACATCTCCTCATATGTAGACCTCAAAGGTGAACACTCCTTTGTGCAGTTTGCATGTGCTTTTCCTCTTACTCTCTCCCCTTCTAGTGATCGATGACGATCACCCTGTATAAAATCGTTCATGTTGTATCAACAACATTACAACCTGCCATAATGTATATGATAATCATGCCTCTTATAAAAGCTTCATCATATGCACCCACCAATAGCATAGGATAGTTAATAAGAGGAAGAACAAACTCCGTCCAACTACTTACACACTCAATTGGATATTTGTTCCCAAAACTCTTAACAAGATGTAGTCAAAATAGCAAATAAACAACCAACACTACTTCAAGCACGATCAGGGAAGCATCCTTGAATGTTCTCATTTTTTCTGCCCATCATATTATATAAAGACTAGTATAGAGAAAACGAACATAATTCTCAAGCGATAATACATTATCTCATTATTTTCCCAATATTTCACGACTTTGAGTGCTATAATTCATTTGAGAACCTAACCCAATTTGGTTACCAGTAAATACAAACGATCCAACCCATGTTTGGGGCTGAGTTACTCAAGGTGTACCCTTACATAATTACAATCTTGTAGCATGGGTCCCACAATTCCTTAACTACAATATTTATAACCACATTCAAAAACATAAAAAAACCTCAACAATAAATATGACGAATACAACATATAAAGAATATCACGTTATATGCCATTTATCGTTCCAATCGTCCTAACTCTCCAAGCACCTATTGTTTGAACAAAAGGATGTCCATTTTACCATTGATTTGAAAGAAGGTTACTCCAACCTAACCAATCACTATAACCACGAGCTTGTGAGTATCCAAAACCTTCACCAACTCTTCATGCATTTAGGGAGAGTGCTTCTCGAGGATATATACCTTCCTTCTTGGCCTATAACTTGATAAAATAAAGGTATGATGTAGCTCGTTGTACGTCCCTTCTTCCATCTTCCACTACATTTGTAGGCAGGGTGCCGATCGAATAAAATGAACTTGAACATGGCAATATTCGTGTTCATTTTTTTAAGAAATTATTAGTTCATGTTTATTGTATTCAAATAGTGATATCAAACATTTGAGATCGGTTTGTTATTAGTTTGAATTTAGTATGTTTAGTGGTTTATTTTTTTCTTCAAATGCGATCAATATATCTTACCAAAAAAATGTCAATACATAAATATTCCACGAACTTTATTGGCAAAATTATTTATTTTATGCAAAAATCAATTATCTATTAAAAATAATATATATATAAGTATCAAGAGTTTCGACTCAAGGACATCCTAAGTGGAATGTTGAAAAATGTGAGGGACGGGTAATTGAAGTAGTTTACTTGAGTTCTATTAGTTGTAAAAAACTCATGAAGTTGAAATAATATTGATAAAATATAGTGTTTTATGGAGCAATTTATTAGTATATGAAATGGCATTTATCAATTCATGCTCCGTTGGTTAAGATACCAAAAGGGCCCACGATTCCAACCATAATTTGTGGTTGTTTGTTTGCCACGTATATTCAAAAGTTTTTAATTTTAAAAGGGTGGCAAAATGTCAAGTTTTTTTTATTCTAATCAATATATAAGATAGATTTATACTATTATTTGCTAAAATACATGTCCATATACAAGCTTTGTATAGCATTACCGTGTACATAGCATAGGATGATAGCATGATAGGTTGATATGTTAACATTTAAAACATGCAATAAGAATTTAGAAGTATGTTCATGAACATAGAAGTTGAAGCAACAATTCAAATACAAATCATATTTCACAAGGTACAAATCAACAACAACTCATATACCTAGCAATACATAAGATAAAAAAAACCAAGCAAGTTGTTCGGATAGATCATTTGTCTTGAATTTTGTCCTACACACCTTCTCCTTATTTGGCCTATATATTCCATGTAGTTGTATCGTGTCATATAGCTACACACGGCCTTGTAGTCCATGGCATGCTACATATATACATGGCTTTCGACATATGTAAAGAAATCAATACGATTATATTTTTCCCTAGGAGGTACGATCATGAGGGGGTCAACAATAGGAAGATGCAACTTCAAAACCACACGAAGCAATTGATGGAGCATGAGGAGAGGGCATTTGTAGATGTCGAGTTAGATGCACTACGGGTATTGGGTGAAAATATGGTAATATCCCATATCTCGCACCACTTTGTGACCGTGACACGGTGTCACCATAGTCCACCAACACACCACTATTGTAACCATGACCATGAGGAGAAGGAAAGAAAATGTAGGATCCATTTCACAATTGTCCATGAGATCCATAATCATATTACCACCGCCATAAGGGTTTCACATATCCCCACAGCCTCAAGAGCTTGATCATCCACCAATCAACATCGAATCTCCTCGATCATATGGAACCAACTGAAGATATCAATTCTTCCGTCACTATATCATCTTAGTGATGTTGTGGTTGCGGTTGCGGTTGCGGTTGCGACAATACGGGTAAGGTCTGTCAGCTCTACAAAATCTGGAGCTCAAGGAGGATGGTAAATATAGTTTCCATGTACATTGGTGTGTTGGCAAATACACATGTAGTCCTTCGTCGTATCTGTGCCCACATCCACTAATATGTTATTCACCAGTGTATCCCATTCCATCCGAATTCTCCTAAAACATGTCGTCGTCATCATCTCCTCCACCTGATTTTGGTTTGGATTTGGATTTGGTGGAGCCCTCGTCAACGACACCATCTTCCAACTCTCTAGCATGTTTTCTATGCCGACTTGATGTGTCCATTTAATCATCGACATTTGCCTCCATCTACGAGGTAACTTGTGTGTTTGTCCTTCCGCCTCTTTTATCGAACACGTGAACACTATTATCATCCATCTACTTCTACAAAAAATCATCTTTATGATCGAAGTCTTGAATTTTGAACATGTAGGCAAGATCAATGGGGTTTATCAATCTTTATCATGCCTCTCCCTTGCATGCTTCGACTTCAAAATGGGATTGTATTGTATATAAACAAGATCACACATGTTGTCTACCCCAAAGGATTCTGTCTCTTGTAATTGATGAGATTGAATGTGCTCTAGTTCCTCTAGTTGGCGTGGTTTGTGACAAACCCATACATCCATATGCCGCAAGTTGAGAGCATCAATTAGATAGAGGGTCCACCACCTTAGAGAGCCGTCAAGAGGCTCACTCAAGGACTTTTGTTGTTGTGATAGTTTGTGAATTTGGAAAGAGCGTACTCAAAGGTGTACGTCGACATTGAGAAGAACATTCAACCATTGTAGTGAATTAAAGCATGTTGGGGCCTTTCTTTGCTAGACTTTTTGACTGGTGTAGCCTCTTTCCCTATGGATAGTTGACCTTTAAATGACCAAACTCTTGACGGTGTAACAAGCTCCACGTGGTGTCTCTCAACACCGTACCTTGAATCGATCTTTGATGGGTACTATTTTTTTGTAAAGATGTAATGCATGCACTTTTCTTGTTCAGCTCCATACATCGTCATTTTCTTCTTCTTGTCAACCATGACTTTTTCGATTGCCAACTGAGCTGACAAATCTGTAATCGATGTGCGACCTTGAGAAGATTCTACGTTGGAGAATTAAGTTCTTATCTCTCGCATCCTTCAGGATACATGGGAACTACTCAAGTGATTTTTTTGGCATTTGAATTTATTTTTCTTTTGCTTATCTGATTTCACCTTCCTCTTAACGAGGTATTTAGTCAGTGGTTTGTGTTGCATGAGGTTTTTTTAATCTGGGTGGCGTCTAGCCCATTCTCTATAGTTCAATGCAATACACAACATACATAGGGTAGAATTTAGTAAATTTATGCTCCCCCTCCCTTTGTGCTAGTGTTTCTCGTTTTCCGTGTTGTCACTTGGGCCTAAGTGGCTCCGCCTCCGGCGAGCAACTGAGGCCCTCGGGCTATTGGCTCCTCCCTTCTCGAAGATCGAGGGCCTTTTTCTTCCAGCCACCTCCCTCATCCTCCGTCGCAAGAGATATCTGTGCTTTTGCCTAGAGGAGGTCTGACCCATTACGTCCGCTCTAGCCTAGCCACTACTTCGAGGAGATCATCTCCCTTGATGTCCGACCGCCCCACGTTCACCTTGCCTCCCACCTTCATTGGAACGACGCCCCCTCGTGATGGAAGCAACCACCTCCAACCTATGTCCCTACTCCCCAGTGATGTGACGAGTCTTTGGGGAGGGGATCCTCTGTTTCTTCCCTTCCTTGGTTCCTCCCGCTCACTAGGGTGTTGGCAAGCTCCTTAGATGCATTCCAACTCTAAATTTGTGCTTCTTTCTGGTGGAACTGCTCCGATCTGTCCCTGTTGGGAGATCGACCACAAAGCCTCTGATTGTACCCACCAAGTCTCAGAGATTGAGCTATATTATCAGAACTTCATATTATTGATGGTGATCTCTCTCTTTTTTTCTTTTTTCCCTCATGGGCTTGTCCCCTGAGATATGTATCTGTTGGGAGATCAACCCCCATGCCAAGCATTGTCTTTCTCTTCTATGTATGTCTTTGTTGTTCGTTTCTTTATTTTTTTCTTCCCCCACCATCTCACCACTTCTCCTGTCGCGAATGCTTTGGTTGCTGGGTTTTGGACTGGGTTGGGTTGGGTTGGGGTACCCCTGTGAATAGTAAATTGTACCCTTGTGAATAATAAACTGTGAGGAGGATTGAGAGGGTTGGAAGGAGGGGTACACAAGTGTACCGCAACCCAACCCAGCAACCAAAGAGACCCAACCAATCAAACTGAGGCCCTCGGGCCCAACTTTGGGTGGGTAACCCCTCAAAACCCCCATTTTTAACCCACTAGTGGGGTCCACTCCATTCCCATAAAAAAATATATTATACTATCATATCGTCTAAAAATCATAAAATACTCAACTTCTACTCAATATTCTAAACTTCAATACAATCACATCACAACAACTACCTACTTTTTCAAATTTTAATGCAATCATATCATAATAACTACCAACTTTTTCAAAATCCAATACAATCACATCACACAAACCCTCCCAACCATTAACCTACCAACCAAACACACAAACACAAAACCAGGTTATCCACCCATGGATAACCCAGGAACCAAACGCACCCTTATAGTTGGGAGTTAATAGTTGAATTAATGCAATCATATCACAATAAAGCCCTCCTGTGTGGGAGTTTACCCGAAAAAAAACATAGCTTTAAAAAACCTCCGGGGTTACCGTCGGATAAAAAATCCAAAGGCCAAGCAATCACTGAAACCCTAAACAGGGCATTGGGTCAACCCCGGTCCTTATAAATTTCACAGAACCCTAACGCTCACATCTCCCTCCCCGTCGGCGTCAGATTCTCCTTAATTTTTATCGACGGTCGTCTCAGCCGGAGAAGAATAAGAAGATGGCAGAGGGAGCAGCCAAAGTCCCGGTGCCCGAGTCTCTCCTTAAGAAGAGGAAGAGGGAGGAAGAGTGGACCGCTGCCAAGAAGAAGGAAGCCGTCGAGCGGAGGGCCAAGAACCGCGCCAACCGCAAGCTCATCCTCGCCAGGACCCTCAAGTACTACGAGGAATATGAAAATCAGGTGCGAATTCTGTTGGAAAGTCGCGATCTTTATGGCTCTTCGATCCGATAACGGCGTTTGGTGAAATGGGTAGCCGTCGGTTTGTGGTTTTGTTGTTTGCAGGATAAGGAGCTTGTGAAGCTGAAGAGGGAGGCTCGGTTGAAGGGAGGGTTCTACGTGGAGCCCGAGGCCAAGCTGCTCTTTATTATCCGTATCCGGGGGTATGTGTTTGATTTTTTCGGCAAAGATCGCTCCTTGGCGATGCTTGTGTCGTGCTTTGACTGATCTGTTTGTTTATTTGCAGTATCAATGCGATGCACCCCAAGACCAGGACGATCTTGCAGCTTCTACGGTTGAGACAGGTGAGGATTTGCAGATCATCATTCGCAATAGACCATATGGAATTTTTAGCAATTTCTCTCCGTGCCTTTTTAAAGTTTTTACATCTCAGCAGAATCAATTCTACCTTATCCGGCAATAATTTGGCCTAGCATTCTCCACAATCTGGAAAAAAATCTTGACGCATAATCCGCATCTATTGCAACATGAAAGGAGGGGGTTTTCATTCTTCTTCACTTCAATTGTCAACTACATGTTTATCATGATCTGATCACTCACAATCTGATAAAGCTCTTGCTTCGTAATTAACATCCCCAACACATGCTCGAACCATTCAATACTTATTGTTAGAAAATATGAATGCGGAAGTGGAATTGATAAACATAGCATAAACTAGATGATAAACATGAAGAACACAAGAATTTTACGTGGAATCCTACTTTCTAAAGAGCGGGATGAAAATACAGAGAAGCTCTTAAAGGGGCAGATATTGCATTCCTTTTTCTCAATGGATACAGGAGGTCTGGGGTTCCTTATATAGCTTCTATAGAGCTTCCAAATCCCACCACTTGTAGATGTGGGACTAAACATATGGATGTGGTAAATGGGATCTTGGAGGGATCTATTTACCCTCCTACAACTCATATGACGCACAACCAAATATTCTAGCACTCCCCCTCAAGTTGGAGCATGCAATGCTCAGCTTGGACAAACAAAAAGAAACTCAACTCACAATACATGACACTACAGACAATATCAACTTAACGTGCACAATTATTGGTTGTTGTCGAGGACGTTGCTTCTCATGACATGCATGCGAGGAGGACGAATGGGCTGGAGTGTGAGTCAACTGAATCTCATCGTCGAAAAGCATATGCTCTGAACTGCGCCTATCAGAGTCACTGCAACTGGAAATGAGTCTCCTCGTCGGAGTATTCTGGCCTGGCACAATAATGTGGACAACTGCTCCATCTCTGAAAAGGGCCGAACTGTAAAGACCGTGGAAGTGCAATCCTCGTCGGAGTCCACGATTGTTGGAGAATGGAGTTCGAAAGTCTCCTCGTCGGAGAGCTGGGTCTCTCCCATCTTGCACAGAGAATGATACTCTACTCTGGAGTCCCTATGATACCACATAAAAACCTTTGCCAACATGGCATAGGGAATGATCTTCTACTCTAGAGTTCCTATGGCTCACATGAAAACTTTGGTCGACATAACAAGAGTAGATGGGGACCACGAGAAAAGATGGCATACATATGCTCATCTGAAAGAAGACCACATACTCGTGCGTGTCTAAAGTGAAGACTCGAAAGCAATCGTCGAGTTTGAACAATTGATCATATGTAGAGTCTGAAAAATCTAACCGGGCATCTGGACTGGAATCTGAACTGACATCTGAAGATCTGAACTTTGTCTCTGAATTTGAAATCTGAATTGATCCCTGACTCTACATATACTCCTCCTTTCTCCCATACTGATCGGAATGACAATAGTCGACCAAGTTGGGAGAAGACAAAGAAATTGGGGGAAATAAAACATCAATTAGCCGAATTCATTTTTCCATCTTTTCCATTTTTTAGCCATCACACATTTTTTTTAAAATAAGCCGTTCCGTCATTGCCTATGCCGCACTTCGCCTTGGCCGGGAGAGTCGCCTGGAGCTCTTGCAGCCGTGTGATGTGAAGGGGAGACGTGTCTGGAGCCTGGAGAGTAGCACGCGCTAGATGGTGCTCGCCTTGGGATGTCACGCGAGAAGAGGGATGCCTAGATCGGGCCTTTAAAGGTGCGGCCCCGGCTGCAAGAGCAGAAGTGGCGCGCTTGGGATGTGTCACCTGCGGTCTTGCAGGGTTGGCGCCGCCTGGAAGGCCTACGCCTAAAGGGTTCGAAGATGGCGATATGTCGTCTAGAATCCTTGCGCCACCTGCGCGAGGGAATTGAAGGTACTGGTTGTACCTCCTGCGCATTTGGTACCCTTACGCCGTGGGGAGATCATGCAGTATAAGTATTGCTTGGATCTGATCACCACCTAGGGTTCCCACTTGGGACCCTTATGCCGCTCCTGGCGAGAAGATGGATCTGGGCAAGGTCTTGCTACAGAGAGGTAGGATGCGAAGTAGATGCATCTGGGAGATCACGGTCTTGCGGATGTGCTGCCACCAAGAGCATGTTTGGAAGAAGAGTGCGATGCAGGAGATGATGCCTTGCTGCTACTTGGACATGCGCGTCCGGAGATGCACGCCTACTTTTGGGCTGGAATATGGATTAGGGTTTCACAAAACCCTAGATTTTCTTGAATAAACTCCAGAACGTTAACAAATTAATCTTCAAGAATCAGACATCTTGATAATCAAAATCTCAAATCAAAATAAAGAATATAATAACGAAAACTTGAGAATCGAACTCGCTCTGATACCATGTTAAAAAATATGAATGCGGAAGCAAAATTGATAAACACAACATAAACTAGAATGATAAACATGAGGAACACAAGAATTTTACGTGGAACCCTACTCCATAAGGAGCGGGATGAAACCACGGGAGAAGCCCTCAATGGGGCGGATATTGTATTCCTTTTTCTCAATGGATACAGGAGGTTCGGGGCTCCTTATATAACCTTCGCCAAGGTTCAGAAAGTCGGTATGTGGTATCCGTTCGGTCAGGCGGTTCTGAGCGAGTAAGCGGATATGCGGAAGTATATGCGGATTATGCGGTTTGTATTATTTAAATAAAAATATAAAGATATACATTTAATTGTGATGTCAGAGACAAAAAAGTACATGTTTCCTTTAGATTCCTACAAAAACATACTTTTAAAAATAAAAAAGGCACCACAATAAAAAGCCACATAGTTCATTTAGATATCAAAATATGTTCTGAATGTAGAATGTTCAAATATATAAAGTTATAAATCGGCTTCTAAATTCTAATTTAAATCATCTTCAAAATTGACTGTTGGAATATCATCATCGCTTTCTGAATCACTCATAAAATCTTCTTCTTCGCCCAAAGTTGGCAAAGCTTCCGCATTCCTTTGGCTCCTCCTATTCTTAACAAATTCTTCTGCCCCACTTGCTTCTGCAGCCAAGTTCCACGTGTGCCCCGACCCTTGGAAGATTTCTTCTTTTTCTTCACCGACACCAATCCAATCCATAGCTTGTGTTCTATCCTTTGAAACAAATGGATCTCTCCCAGTTAGTGATCGATGCTCCTTCTGCTTTGAATTGAATTTCACAAAAATCAATTCATTTAATCTCTTGGTTTCTAGTTCGTCCTTTTTTTGGTGTGAATTTGCATTAAGAATATATACAATTGTACATCCAGATAGTGATAGTTATACCGCTACAAATGAACTCCAATTCCTCTACAGCCAGAAGAAGAGGATGCCAACTTCAGAATTCTCAAAGCCAGGGTTCAGAAATTCGGCCTAGGCGGCCGCATATGCGGAGGCGGTACATATAGCGAACCGCATATGTCCTGTGCGGTTGTTATGCGCTAAAAGCGCCTACGCGGTCCGCTTAATCCGCATATGCGGCCGCATATGCGGCCGCATATGTGATAGAACTTCTCACCCGATAAAAATGGCCAGAACCCGATTAACCCTGAAACCCTCCGCCTAAAACCCGATCCCCCAACCCCTCGCGATCGACTCTTCCTTTTCTCCCCCAACCCCTCGCGATCCTCGAATAGCCCTAAACCCTCCGCCTCTCCGCCTCTGGCCTGCTGCGCGGCTGCGCCCCTCCCCCTCCGGTGTTCTCCAAGTTCCATCACCTCGTGCGTGCTCCTCCGCCTCCGCCTCGTGCGTGCTCCTCCGCCTCCAGCAGCAGGTATCACCTCCGCCTCCGCCTCGTGCGTGCGCCTCCAGTAGCTTCTCCAACACCTCGTGCGTGCTCCTCCGCCTCTGCCTCGTGCGTGCTCCTCCGCCTCCAGCAGCAGGTATCACCTCCACTTTCCTGGCAAACTATTGAACACAACCTGCAACAGCAGGACCTGCAACATTTGCTGATTTTTGAAGATTTGGAGTCGGATTTAAATACTCTTCTCTGCTTTGTATTTCCAGTCTTAGAATTTGGTGGATCAGACACCTATGTCCATGTTCGTTCTTTTTTATATAACATTCTTTACGGTGCTGATGCTTAGGGAGTTTGTGACCCCAAGAGTCTCCTATATCACAGTTCTAGGGATAGGTTATGTTTAATTACCACTATAATCATGGTATACTAAAAAATCGCTAATCACATATGTCACCAATCAGTCTTCACTAAGGAAAACCTGACCATTTGCACATGCATCCAATCCACTTCCATCCTTCTAGTAGCTTGTTGGAGGTGCAAAATTATTGTGGGGTGTCGTGGGTATTTAGCCTCTAGTGGAGGGGGGGGGCAAGAGGTGGATGTGTCACTGGTATTAGTTTAGGGATTAATATTTCAGTGAATTGCGTACATGTTTCATTTATAATAATGCGGAGCATTACAGTGAATAAGGTGTTAAAATTGATCCTGTTTTATTATGTTTTATTATCTGAATAAGGTGTTTTATTATTTGTCCAAAAATTACCAAAATCTTAATGAAAACTTTTATTTTGTATAGGTTTTTTAATATTTTTCATGTGTTTAGGTTATCATGGATTCGGAACCAACACATGTTGAGGAACATGTGCTTTTTACTCCACCTGGGTCTACCGATCCGGGATGGAAATATGCTTATCTCATGGAGAAGACCGATCCGAATTCTGTGACATGTCGCTTGTGTGGCAAGGTCTTGAAAGGAGGAATTAATCGAATGAAACAACACCTTGGACACATCAAGGGGAATTGCAAAGCATGTCCAAAGGCTAACGATGAAGTGCAGAAGGAGATACGTGATTACATTGAGGGAATCGTGAAGAAGAAAAACGAGAAAGCTGTCACTTTGAAAGAAATGAGAGAGGAGGTGGCGATTAGAGCTACAGGCTCTTCCACAACACCTTGTGACGGAACATGTCTTGGAAAAAGACCACGATCATCTGATGATGATATTGCGTCAATGCCAATGCGCCAAAGTGTTATAAAGGAAACACTAGCAAAGGAAGAACGCGCACGTGTCAACAAATATGTGGCCAAATTCTTCTATGACTGTGATATTCCTTTCAACGTGGCGACAAAGAGCTCCTTCATACGCATGTGTGAAGCAATTGGCCAATACGGAAGTGGGTACAAGTCCCCATCTTATTATGAAATTGCAGAGCCTTTGTTAAAAGATGAAGTGGAAGAAACAAAGGAGTTTTTGAAAAGTCACAAGGATGCATGGAAAAAAGTGGATGTTCCATCATGACAGATGCATGGACCGACACGAGGGGAAGAAGCATCATGAATTTGTGCGTTAACAGTAGCTTGGGCACATGTTTTCTGAAGTCCGTGGACGCATCAGCTGATGCACATACCGCTGAATATATATCTGCTTTGGTGGAGGATTGCATCAAGGAAGTTGGTGTAGATAATGTTTTGCAAGTCGTGACTGATAATGCATCTGCTAACATGGCAGCTGGGAGGCTCCTCAAGACCAAATATCCAAAGATATTTTGGTCATCTTGCGCTGCTCACTGCATAGATCTCATACTTGAAGAGTTTGGCAAAGAGCCGAAGGTTAAAAATTGCATAGCAAAGGCCAGAACACTCACTATTTTCATCTATAGCCATGCAAAGACACTCAGCTTGATGCGGCATTTTACCCAAAAGGGAGAGATAGTCAGACCAGGGCAAACAAGATTTACCACGTGTTTTCTCACGCTACAAAGTGTCTTCGAAAAGAAAGAAAAGCTGAGATTGATGTTTTCTTCTGATGAATGGAGACAATGCAAGTGGTCCAAGACAAGGAAAGGTGAAGTGGTTGGATCAATTGTTCTTAGTACATCTTTTTGGAGCCAAGTTTCCTTGACCTTGAAGGTCTTTTCCCCACTCGTCCGTCTCTTGCGTATTGTTGATGGGGATCGGAGACCATCATTGAGCTTCGTTTATGGAGGGCTTGAAGATGCGAAGAAGGAGATAAAGAGTCTTTTTAAAGACAATGAGCATTCATATAAGCCCTACATAGATGCCATTGATTCCAAGTCAAAAGGGAGATTAGATAGTTCTCTTCACCTTGCAGCTTACTATCTCAACCCCTATTATTTTTACAAGGATGATAAAGCCATCTCAGAAGATAGCTTTGTCATAGGTGGTTTTTTGTACTGCTTGGAGATATTTTACCCTGATTTGGATGTTCAAGATGTCATCACAACAAAAGAAATGGTTCTGTATAAAAATGGAGATGGTCCATTCGGAAAACCATTAGCAATCAAGCAGAGATCCGTCGAGGATGCGTTCGATCCAGGTAGTTACATTATATACATATTTTAAGAATGTAAGGACTAAGAAGTTGACTTCCTAAGTTTTCTTGTAGCTAACTGGTGGTCGTTATATGGTGGTGAGACACCATACATGAAGGCAATGGCGTTGAAGATATTAAAGCTAACATCCTCTTCTTCTGGATGTGAGAGGAATTGGAGCTCTTTCGCAGCGGTACACCCACATTTGTGATTTATGATTATTGATTACCAAAATTGAATGACTGACATTTTGAGTAAATACTTTCGTTGCAGATCCACACTAAAAAGAGGAATAAACTTGAAACCAAGAGATTGAATGACTTGGTTTTTGTGAAATTCAACTCAAAGCTGAAAGAGCGACAGTCGCAACAAGGAAGAGACCCATTTATTTCCAAGGATAGGGCACATGTGGATCGGACCAGAGGATGGTGAAGAAGAGGTGTTCCAAGGCTCAAGACTAACTTGGAGCTTGGTGGCCGAGGCAAGTGGAGCAGATGAGTTGGTGCAGCATAGGAGGAGCCAAAGGAACATGGATGCATTACCGACTGTGGCGGAGGAAGAAGATTTTATCACGGATTCAGACACTGACAGCGATGATGAAATTCCTCCTGTTGTTTTTGACGATTTAGATTAGGAGTTTGATTATTTTTGTATGAACTATGAACCTCTTTTGAGCTGTTATGAACCTTTTTTGAGCTGTCATTCATAGATATTTTGTTGTGAATCTTATGATCCACTTTTAAATCAAAATAGACAACTTTGGAAATGCTTTCGACCTTGGGTTGAAAATCTTCACATTAAAATACTTACTTTTTATTTATTTTAAATATAAATTATCTAGTATTTGAATTTTTTGTTATATTGTTCATTTTTTTTAATTTAAATAATAGAAACCGCATAGTCCGCATATACTTCCGCATATACTTCCGCCTGCCCGCCTACTCGCTTCAGACCGCCTGACCGAACGAATACCGCATACCGACTTTCTGAACCTTGCTCAAAGCCATTTCTTTTAAATAAGGTGTTTGAGAACCACCAATGAGCTACAAGAGATTACACAATTAATTTCTTGTAAAATAATAAATCTAACTTAAGAACTTTAACGTCGATAATAAGCTTGAGATATATTACCAGGATTGAAGTCATCATCATTGATGGATCTTTGTCTGACAACCATTGACTTTCCAAATGCTCATTCTCTCCTTCGGTAAATATGAATCTCTTTCTTTGTGATGGCATCCTGAATCTTTAACTCAAGATAAAAAATCTCTACGCATTCCATTAAAGCATCAACGACAAAGCTATTTTTAGAAATTGCATCGCTATCCCTGTAAAAATAATAGGGATCGAGATAGAAAGCTGAAAGATGGAGGGGGCTATCCAATCTTCCTTTTATCTTCAAGGTAATGGCATCTATAAAGGGCTTGTATGAATTTTCAACATCTTTAAAAATAGCCTTTATTTTATTTTTTGCATCCTCCAATCCTCCATATACAAGGCCCATTGATGGCTTCCTTTCTCCATCAACAATACGTAAGAGGCAGACAAGTGGAAAGAAGATCTTCATCGTCAAGGATACTTGGCTCCAAAATGATGAACTGAGGACAACGGATGCAACCACCTCATCTGTTCTTGTTTTTGACCACTTACACTCTTTCCACTCATCAGAAGAGAACATTAATCATAATTTTTCCTTCTTGTCCATTACCCTCTATAGTGTAAGGAAAGTGGTGGCAAATCTTGTTTGCCCTGGCCGAACAATTTTACCCCTCTGGATGAACTGTCTCATCAAGCTCAAAGTCTTTGCATGACTGCAGATAAAGAGAGTGAGAGTTTTTACCTTAGTGATGCAATTTTTTATCTTTGATTCCTTGCCAATCTCCTCAAATACAATATCAATGCAATGAGCTGCACATGAAGGCCAAAATATTCTTGGATATTTGGTCTTAAGAAGTCTCTCGACTGCCATATTTGCATAAGCATTGTCAGTAACAACTTGTACAACATTGTCTTCTCCAACATCCTTGATACACCCCTCTACCAGAGAAGAGATGTATTCAGTCATGTGAGAATCAGCAGATGTGTCAACAAACTTCGATAAAGTAGTGCCCAAGTCACAGTTCACACACAAGTTCATAATGCTCCTTCCCCTCATATCAGTCCACGCATCGGTCATTTTTGAACAACCGTTACTCTTCCACAATTCATTGTGACGCTTTAAATATTCCTTTGTTTCATTCACTCCCTCCTTCAACAAAGTTTCTGGAATTTCATAGTATGAAGGCGGTTTGTATTCGCTTTCATATTGTCCAATTGCCTCATACATTTGGATAAAGGAATTCTTGGTCACCACATTGAAGGGAATGTCTGCATCATAAAAGAATTTTACCCCGAACTTGTTGACGCGTGCACGCTCCTCTTTGGCTAAGGCCTCTTTAATCAACGTCTGCCGCATTTTTGCAACCAAAGACACATCATCTTCAGAAACACAGGGTCTTTTTGCATCGCCTCCTCCTTCATATGGCCGGTTAGTGGATCCGTCAGATTCTTTGATTGTTACTTCCTCCCGTAGTTCTCTCATACTAACAACTTTCTCATTCTTCGTCTTCATAATATCTTATATAATCTCTAATTTCCTTTTGGACATCTCCATCAACCTTTGGACATGCCTTCGTGTTTCCCTTGATGTGCGCGAGATGTTTCATTCTATTGATGTCTCCCTTTATGACCTTGCCGCACAAGCGACATGCAACCTTGTTCGAATCGGTCCTTTCAACAAGGTATGCATATTTCCACCCCGTATCGGTAGAACCTGGTGGAACATAGCAAGTAGGTTCTGCCGTGGTAGGTGTGGAAGAAGTGGCCATGACAACCGGCCTAAACATGATACAAAAATTATGTCTTATTAAAAAAAAGTACAAAATGTAATCCATTTATCCAAAGGGACAATTTAATTGCAAATTCGACCTTGAATACAAAGTGTCAAAAACCCAAAAAACTTTGGCTTACTGGTAATTGTTGGCAGACAAAAAACAGGCAAACCTCAATCTGATGATTAAAAAATTCCTCAGACGATGCGTTCCTTATGGCCGCAAATTCAAACTCATACTTTCTAAGAACACAGATTGCCAAGTCAATATACTCACATTATATTTTCTCACTTACTAACTTAAGAAGAAAGGAAGGCGATTCTCGACCACATTTGACTAAGGGTGTCGTCTCCTCGCAACTCTACATCTAGCACTCAAACAACTATAACACATAATCAATGTGTTTTCACATTACTTGTGGAGCTCACGATACCATGGGCTTCTAGAACCATCCGACCATTCGATCGAACGGGTCGGATCATTTTCTCATCAGATTTTCTCATCAGAAGGGTCCACATTGATCTTGAGTCTCGACCGTCGGGCTTTCACTCACAATGTTGACCGCGACAGATCAAACATCAATTCATATTGAGAAAAATTGTACAAGTAATCCTAATATTTGTTAGGGTTCATGCATGAAATGTATATATATATATATATATATATATGGAATTTGTGTTTAATTAATTAACAAACCAACTTGAGTGACTGCTACGTGATTTCTATTTAATTAATTAGCAAATACAAGGATGCAACTTGCAAGTAATCCCAGGAAAAGAATAAGCAAAATAAATTGAGTGGGAAAAAATACCCAAAGATATCAGATGTATAATTACAGAGTCACAATAATTAGAGGCGGAAGATGCAAGCGCAAGGAGGAAGGTGGGAGGAGGAGGTGAGGGCGCAGGCGAAAGGTGGGAGGAGGAGGTGTGGGCGAAGGCGCACCCGCGCAGGTGCTTGCGGTTTAGGGTTTCGTCTGCGCATGCACTTGAGGGTTTTGAGCTTTCCGCCTGCGCCTGAGGGCCTGAGGTCCCAAGGAGCTTTCATGAATCACGACGGAGTATCTTAGAGCTTTCACGAAGGGCCGAAGGCGAAAGGCAACAAGGTTAGGGTTTCGTCGAGGGCATAAGTCGAAAGGGAGAGGGGAGTCGAAATGGCAGAAGCCGAAATATGATTTGGGACTTTCTTGTAATCGGATCCTTAAATGGATCAGCCACATATAAAACCGCATGAACGGCCGCATATACGGTTTATGCGCCTCGCTTGTGGGCTTGGCCTGCATATGGCTGCATATAGCATATGCGGTTCGGCTGGGTGCCCGCATGCACATATGCGGCCGCATGAGCCGCATTTCTGAACCTTGGCCTCCACAGAGCCTCCACGTCCCACCACTGTTAGATGTGGGACTAAACATATTGATGTTGTAAATGGATCCCAGGGATCCATTTACCCTCCTACAACTCTTATGGCGCACAAGCAAATACTCTAACACTTATAAAGCACCTTTTCAGCCTTTCATAAATCCAATCACTACTTCCTAACTTGGTTATTACACCAAGATGGAAAATCCCCTTTATGTTAATACTTCTTTTAAAGAAGTGTTCTGTTCTGGTTCACAAAATTCTGTAGAAGGCCTCCAATCACACCAAGGTGCCACTAATTTTTTTCAGACCGATCGTGCCAACGGTTGAAAATTGATAATCCTCTCCAATCACCTAAGGTTTGAGAAATGTGCAGTAATTGTTCCAGTTCCTTCCACAATTCACTCATACAAAGATCGGCAGAAGCATAAACAAGAGTGAAGAAGAAGAAGCTGCAGCCAATACCAATTGAGTTAATCCAAAACGTAGATTGCTGAGAAGACTGAGAGTGTTATAGTTTTTTCTGCATTATTCCCACCCAACAGTCAGATTTTAGAACCAGATGATTCATTTGTGAAAAACTTCTGCATGTGTAGAAGTAAGCCAACCTTTTGATATTCCTACTCTTATCCATTTGTTCCATAAACTTTGTTGTAGCTGCCTTAATGAGTCTGACCAAATTATTTATGTGAGAAGATTGGAGTTGTTAAAAACAACATGGCCATTCCAATTAAGAAAGGTTCTTGACAACTCTTAGTAGTAAGGCTAACTGGTACTTGTTTTTTTATTATATACCAACAACATTCTTTTGTACTCTTATCTGGAAGCCTCATAGACCATCCTTTCCATGATTGATTCTTGTTTTCTTTGAAATAATTTCCAACTTCAGTTCAATAATTTTATTTTGAATCATTATCACTCTACTCCACTGTTGAGTAATTATATTTCTTCTGAATATCACATTTAGCTGGATCCGTATTCACATGAATTACTTCAGTACCAGCTTCCGAGCCAATGAAATAATCTTGTAGTAGACTAACCTCAGATCATTAATAACTTATATATCCTCTTCATTTATATCATATTAACTTTAATGTCTTTTTTCTGTAATTGGAGATCTGGTGATTCAACTGGATCCGTCATAATACTTGAAGACTGCACTATATGATCAACTATTCCTTCTCTTTTTCCCAATTCACTAGAAAATTTAACTGATAGTTCATTATTGGCTATAATAACTCTAGTTCTGGCACTTCCTGTTTTTGTCTACCAAAACTACTTTATCTACCTCTTTTTTTTCAAAGAATTTGCTTTCACATGCTATTTTGTAGCAATAAGAGTATCTTCTATCCGTGCAAATATTAGTATATTTTTTGTATTATGATTTCGTTAGGAATCTTATCATTAGGTATATTTGAAGCTTCATTTTAACAGACATGGAATCATTAATGTTGTTCCCTTTAGCAATAGCTGCTTTGACAACCCTGCCATGCCCCAAATCAACAATATTATTTGATTTAGCTGCACCTTTTGAACATTTTCATACCATCAGATATACTTTTGTTCAGCTTGTTCATTTTCATCAAGTTTGTTAAAAAAAGAAAGCATTAATGTCTAGTATGTGGCAATGTTTACAAAAGTGGGATTTGGTGGGGGGATCATAGAATACTGATTGCCTAATCTCTTTTGACCCATATCATATAGTAACTGTTAGACGAAAGGGGGTTTTTGTTATGATGAATAAGAAAACCCTAGGCTCTCTTATATAGGGAGAAGCCTTAAGGGTAAATTACATGGATGTCTAAATAGAAGAAAGAAATAAAAACACGGTACATAAACATATAATAATAATAGAAACTATCTCTACACTCCCCCTCAAGGTGGAGCATAGATGTCGATCATGCTCAGCTTGGATGAACATCTCTGGAAAGGTCCTCTGAGCAATGGCTTGGTGAATACATCGGCAGTCTGATCTCCTGAGCTAACATGGGCCGTGGATATCAATCCTCTCTGGATCAGGTCCCTAGTGTAATGACAGTCAACTTCAATGTGCTTGGTCCTCTCATGAAAAGCTGGATTGTTGGCAATGAACAATACTGCCTGATTGTCACACTGAAGCGTCATAGGTAGAGGTACTGCTACATGTAGATCTTCTAATACAGAGCGAACCCACATCATTTCCGTGCTGGCTTGGGCCATTGCCCTGTATTCGGATTCCGCACTGGATCTTGCCACCACCGTTTGTTTCTTGCTTTTCCAAGAGACCAGAGAGCCTCCAACAAAGACTGCAAACCCTGAGGTTGATTTTCTATCCTTAGGGCATCCTGCATAATCTGCGTCTGCACACGCTGAGATGGATAAGTCTGCACCCTTTCTGAATAGTAGCCCTAATCCAGGAGTAGACTTCAGATACCTCAGTATCATGTGTATAGCATCCATGTGAACCTGTCTGGGCTGCTCCATAAACTGACTCACCCGGCTAACTGCAAATGCAATGTCTGGACGGGTTATAGTAATGTAGAGGAGTTTTCCCACCATCTCTCTATATCTCCTCTTATCCACTTCGTCAGTATCATCATCATATAGCTTCATGCTGGGGTCCATGGGGATGCTTGATGGTTTGCACCCATCCATACCAGTCTCAACCAGGAAGTCAGTAATGTACTTCCGTTGTGTCATCACCAAACCATGTGCATTCCTAGCAAATTCCAACCCTAGAAAATATCTTAGGGTTCCAAGATCCTTTGTAACACAAACTGACGACCTAGGAATGCCTTCGCCCTTGCTATGCCCTGAACATCATCTCCTGTAACAAGAATATCATCCACATAGACCATTATGACAACCGTACCTGCCGAGGACTTCTGGACAAACAACGAATGGTCAGCATTGGACCTCTTGAATCCCTGGTGCTCAATTAGGTTGGACAGTTTCTGGAACCATGCTCGTGGACTCTGTTTAAGTGCATATATAGCCTTGTGAAGTCTACATACCATATGCGTCTCCCCCTCAGCAGTAAACCCGGGTGGCTGCTGCATGTAGACTTCCTCCTGTAAGTCCCCGTACAAAAATGCATTCTTGACATCCAACTGATAAATGCTCCAGTCACGGACTACTGCAACAGACAGGAGGATACGCAGAGTCGAGTGTCTTGCCACTGGAGAGAATGTATCCATGTAATCAACGCCATATGTCTGTGTAAATCCCCGGGCGACTAAACGTGCTTTGTATCTATCCAATGTGCCATCTGCATGGTATTTGACTGTGAAGACCCATTTGCAACTTACAACGGATGCATCAGGAGGTGCAGGGACCAAAGACCATGTGCCACGGGACTGCAAGGCCCCCATTTCTTCTTCCATAGCCAGTCTCCAGCATTCACTCTTCAAGGCTTCCTGGTATGTCCGTGGTATGTCCACGGAAGATAAAGCAGTAGCAAACTTCTGGAAATCACCTGTGAGTCGGTGGAAGGAAACCTGTGAAACAAAGGGATAGGATGCACACTGCCGTCTCTGTTTCCGAATAGCAATCGGAACATCCAGATCATCATCGGGGCCCACCTGTAAGGAGTCATCCTGCATATGTTCTGAACCTGACCCGTCAGTAGAAACATCATCTGAACATACCTGAGGCTCAGTGATTGGCTGATCTGCTGTCTGAGCGGGACCTGACCGACGCGTATAGTGGTTAGGAAATGGTGATATGATTCTCCGAGGAATGGGTGGTGGTGGAGGTGGAGGTGGTGGTGGCGGTGCTGGCAAAGGAACTGACACAGGAGACGAGTTAGGAGTAAGACAGGTAGGTGGTGGTGGAACCAAAATATCATCAGCGGTGGTGGATGGTACCATTCTGTCCCCGGCTGGCGAGAAGAACATGACCGACTCGAAGAAGGTGACATCCGCACTAACGAAGTACCTGTTGGTAGTAGGATCATAACACCGGTATCCCTTCTGGGTCCTTGAATACCCAACGAAGACGCACTTGACTGCTCTTGGAGAGAGCTTGTCAAGTCCAGGAGACAGACGATGAACAAACGCCACAGCACCAAAGACACGAGGTGGCAGTGAGAAGAGCTCTTTATCAGGAAAGATAAGAGAGATGGGTATCTTCTCTCCAAGGACAGAGGAGGGCATTCTATTGACCAGATAGCATGCAGTAAGAACAGCATCCCCCCAGAAGGAAATAGGAGCACAACTTTGAATCAATAAGGTACGAGTGATATCCAAGAGATGGCGATGCTTTCTTTCCGCCACACCATTTTGTTGGGATGTGTATGCACAGGTGGTTTGATGAATAATTCCCTTTAATGACAGAAATTGAGAAAGAGAACGTGTACAGAATTCCAGGGCATTATCCGTCCGAACATATTTGACTGAAGAAGAAAAAACATTCTGCACTTCATTAATCAAATTTTTAATAACATCTCCTGCTTCAGACTTATTCTTCAGTAGAAAAACCCAAGAGACACGAGAAAAATCATCTACGACCACAAGATAGAACCTGTGTCCCTGGTGATCGGGAACACGACTCGGACCCCATATATCTATATGTAACAACTCGAAAGGGGAGCTACTGCTCCGACTCTGACGACCTGGAAAGCTCGACCTGTGATGCTTTCCTAACTGACAAGTTTCACAACGAAACGACGAACTTGGGGAGATCTGGGGCAGAAGATGGCGCATTTTCTGGAGTGGAAGGTGACCAAAACGAAGATGCCAAATGTAAGGTGAGACTGGACCAGCAGAGTGAGCGGAGATGCCAGCATAAGATTCCCGGACCAGCCGATATAGACCGTTCTGCTCAGAGCCACAACCAATCACCTTGCCCGTGAGTATGTCCTGAAAAATGAGAGAAGACGGGTCAAATATAGCTCGACAATTCAAATCCTTTGTAATCTGACTAATAGATAGCAAATTCAGTGAGAATTCAGGAGCATGTAAAACATTCTGTAGCTGCATAGCGGAGGTTAAGAAAACCTCCCCCTGACCAACAAGGGGTGAATAGGAACCATCTGCTATCTGCACTGAGCGACCTGGAGGAATAGCCCTGTAGGCCTGTAATCTACCTCTATCTCGACACAGATGATGTGTAGCTCCGGAATCTATAACCCAGTCAGATATATCATGTGAAGGAATGATCGCTGAAGATCTACCTGAGGAACTGGCAACGACGGAAGAACTGGCTGAGGCTGTGGCAGCAATATCAGAAGAGCCACCAGATGAATCACCAGAAGACTGTGGCATAATATCACGGAGACGGGCCACGAGTTCGTCAAATCTATGATCTGCAGTAGACGGTAATGGAGACTGTGAATGCTCTGCAACCCGTGCTGATGTTGGGAACCCATGCTTTGAGTAGCATGTCTCCTCTGAGTGTCCAGGTCTGTGACAATATGAGCACGTCTGACTAGGTCGACCGCCTCTTCCCTGAGAGCCACGGCCACGTCCACGGCCACGCCAAGAGGATGGTCCACCTCTCCCACGCGAAGCTGCCATCGCAGATGGGGGTGGAGTAGAAGAGCTGGAGGAAACTGGGATACGGCTGAGCCTCCTGTATACATCCTCCACTGGAGGAATGACTGCATCTGCTAAGATCTGTGACCGTGCAGCATCATACTCAGGGTCGAGGGCAGCAAGTAGAACACCCACCATGGTGGCGTTCCAGAACGTCTTCTGCTGCTCTGGAGTAGCAGTCAGAGGGATGGTACTGTAGAGCTTCTCAAACATCCCTCTTATGGATGTGTATAGAGAGTGGAGAGGTCTGCCGGCCTGCTTCATCGTAAAGATGTCATGCTGAAGCTGCAACATCTTTGTCTCATTTCGCACATGCGAATATGTAGCAGCAAGAATGTCCCACATTGCCTTAGCAGTGGGCTGATGGAGGACATCATTAGCTATCTCCATCGTCAACGTACCCGATAACCATACCTTTGCATAAGCATCATCGGCCTCCCATGAGGCATAGATCCCTGTCTTCTCCGCAGGCTCATCCTCGGTAAGAATGTGTTTCTTACCGTTTGATTTCATGAGGCTCATGAACTGCATGGCCCATAACTCATAGTTAGACCCGTCCATCTTCACTATCGGCGCCGGACCTTTGAATGCGCCGGTGGAGGGCAAATCGACTTTCGATTCTGACATACTGTTGCTGGAAGAAGACGAAGGGAGAATAGACAATGTGATGAATGTCTACACCAACTGCATCGGATTTGAGTACGTGTGTAGACCTTTACGCACTCAAATCCATAAAGCCGAGAAAGAAGGGTCTAGGGCACGCTTCCAAGGAAGCAAAACAGCCCTTGAACTGCCTCGAGAGCGACGCCTAAGTGCTGGTGGAGGCCACGGAACCCCTACTGCGGCTGATGGGGTTGCCGCTGGGGCTGTGGGAGCGGCAGGGGGTGCCGCTGGGTGTGCTGGCTGCCGCTGGGGCGACAGACAGAGGCTGGCTGGGCTGCTAGGGCACCCGGCGGTGCCGCAGGGGCGACTGGGAGGGGCTGGTGGGGCCGCAGGCGGCTGGTGGGGCCGCAGGCGGCTGGAAGCCGCAGGCGGCTGGAAGCCGCCGGGATGGAGGAGAGAAGGTGGGGGTGGCGGGTGGGGGGTAGGGAAAAGAGCCCTAGGGTGGCTCTGATACCATGTTAGACGAAAGGGGGTCTTTGTTATGATGAATAAGAAAACCCTAGGCTCTCTTATATAGGGAGAAGCCTTAAGGGTAAATTACATGGATGTCTAAATAGAAGAAAGAAATAAAAACACGGTACATAAACATATAATAATAATAGAAACTATCTCTACAGTAACACGATCTTGATGAGGCTATTCATCATTGACTCGCACATAACCAGATTTGGTGGGGTTTGGACATCTTTATCAACTGAATGAAATTTGCTGAGAGGTTTGATAATTGATGTTAGAGCCCTACTTTAATGAATTGAAGATTGAGATCAGGTGGCTTCATTTGAACAGGAAACTCAGGTGAAATTCCTGGTTCAAAATAGAGTCAGGTGCATTAACATTATTGAAAGGGTTGCAAATCTCCACAGATTCCCTCTGTAGACAATGTGTTAACATATCAATTGCACTGGATTTAACAATGGCTTCAAACTGAATTTGATTTCTCATTGTAGCAGCATGCACTTCCCCATCATACATTAAAATTATATTAATGGCTTTTCCCTTCAAAAAACAATTTTTTAAATTTTAAACGAGGCCCTTCGTAGGGAGGAAACACTTTCACGCGATTTAGCTTAAGTTTCTCGATTGAATTAATTTACTCTCCTTCAATTGTAATGTCCCTTGCTTTTACTGTGTCCTGAGAAAGGGATGGAAATGAATAGTCCTTTCCATCTCAGAAACCAGCTAAAAATATTGCAGCCTCCCATCTCAGCCCATGTGTCAGCCGTCAATTGTCCTCACAGAAATCGCCATGAACCAAAAACAAACGCTTTAGATAAACCAAACAGAACTAATCAGAATCAGTGGAAGAGCTGAGAAACTTCCAATATATTGGTATGAACAGCTCAAGAATGGTTCCGGTATTTGTGCAGAAGGATTCAATAGTTAAAGAGTGGGCCTATATCAGCTCAAGATTATTCAAACAGAACCCCCGAACTGAATGAGCTTCTCTACAGAAAAACTTTTGAATTGATTAAAAATCCCCAGCTAAATTGGAGATCAGCAGTGGATTAATTTCATAGTGGTTGGTCTGATGTTTCACATCTGTACTGAATTATGGAATTTGATGGACTTCAGGTTTGCTTTTCTCATTTCTGATTCTGTAGTGTATTAATTTCGTAGTTGGATGGGATAGAATTGACTGCAACTATGCATTGTTTGTCTACTATTAGCTCTATCGGAGTGAGATACGAGTTGAATAGTTTTGCATTTGGGTACGCGAACAGTTTTGAAATCTAAATTTGTCGATCCTATATTGATTTTTTGACTTTTGTTGATTTGCTTAATTTCTTCAATCCAACATGTTAATTTCAAACAAATGCATCCTATCCAGTTTCTTTTCATATTATGCTGATGGCGAGTGTTGTAAATTGAAATGACTTGTTTATATTTGATCCACAGATCTTTAACGGAGTCTTCCTGAAAGTGAACAAGGCCACTTTGAACATGCTGCATCGTGTTGAGCCATATGTGACTTACGGGTACGCCTTCTATTATCATCTTGAATGGTTGGCGTTCCTATCATAATATTTTTATTTGCCAATGATCAAACTTAATGTATGCATAATGCCTGTTCTTCAGTTATCCAAACTTAAAAAGTGTGAGGGAGTTGATTTACAAGAGAGGATTTGGGAAACTGAACAAGCAGAGGATTGCTTTGACAGACAACTCAGTCATTGAGCAGGTTGGTTCTTTTGCTCTGTTATTTTGCTTGCATTTTTGGCAGATTTTTTGTTATGTTCATGGAGTATGGTTGTTTCTTTTAGGGTCTTGGTAAATATGGGATCATTTCCGTTGAAGATCTGATCCATGAGATCATGACAGTTGGGCCTCACTTCAAGGAGGCTAACAATTTCTTGTGGCCGTTTAAGCTCAAGGCTCCTCTGGGGGGTTTGAAAAAGAAGAGGAACCATTATGTAGAGGGAGGTGATGCTGGAAACCGTGAGAACTACATCAATGAGCTTATTAGGAGGATGAACTAGATATAACTCTTATTAATTTTTGGTCAGTTCAAAAACGAGTTTAATTCTGTTCTGCTTTTGACAATTTCCCATTCGTGTTTGTTGTAGATAATTTGTCTGAACTACATTGCCATTTCTTTGGGCAAATCGTGCGGACAATTATTTTTCCCCGTAGAAAATGGTTAAATGTAGGTTTTATTTGTAGTTAGAACAATAAACTTCTGATGCTGAAGTAGCGCTTCTTTGTGAGAATTGTTATGTTTATCCAAGATTCCCAGTATGATTTTTTTACTTTGAAGGTCAAATTTTACATAAAGATAATGGCTCGGATTTAAAACTGGTTAAAATACAGCTAGGCTTTTGACTACATATCTCAGCTAACTTTTGCTGGTGTAGTTCTTGGGTGCCCCCTAAGTTACAGTTGCTAATGGTCATGGTAAAAAAAATGGGATTTTTACCCGGCAGACCCTATAATCTTTGTCAATTACCTATACGACCTTTGAAACATCGTAATTCCGCCCTCAACCCTGTAAACTTGCTCCGTCTTACCCCATGAACCCTACCGTTAAATTGACACATGTAGAGTTAACTTCCTTGAGTTAATCTAACCAATCCATGATCGGATGGCTAGAATTAATCAAGAAAATAAAAAATAATCCTTCCTCCTCCCTCCTCTAACAGGTTCATCTCCCATTGTAGCATGGGGGCGGGCGGCTTCTCAGGAGGAGGTGACATGCTGCGGGGGCTTCGATTAGGGTGTGTCGGGAGGCGGTGGGCGGGGCTTCGAGTGGCCTGGGGAGGGCCTCGTAGGTGGAGGCGCGGGTCGGCAGGGGAGGTCGGGGGAGGTCGGGGGCTCTACAGGTGATGAGGCGGGCTGCAGGGGTTTGGGGTGGGGGCGGTTGCGGGGAGGGGAGAGCTTGTAGGTGAGGAGGCGGGGTTGTTGCGGGGAGGGGAGCTCGCAGGTGAGGAGGGCGGCGCAGGTCGGCAGGGGAGGTCGGGGAGGCTGGGGGCTCCGCAGGTGACGAGGCGGGCTGCAGGGGTTTGGGGGCGGGGGTGGTTACGAGGAGGGGGGAGCTTGCAGGTGAGGAGGAGGCGGGGCTGTTGCGGGGTGAGGCGGCCTCCCCGCGGTTGCGGGGAGGGGAGCTCGCAGGTGAGGAGGGTGGCGCGGGTCGGTAGGGGAGGTCGGGGGAGGTCGGGGGCTCTGCAGGTGACGAGGCGGGCCACAGGGGTTTGGGGGCGGGGCGGTTGCGGGGAGGGGGGGAGCTTGCAGGTGAGGAGGAGCAGGGGTCGGCCATGGGAGGTTGATGGGGGCAGGGTGGTTGCGGGCCAGAACGTGTTCGGCTGGAGGTGGAGGGTGGGAGGGGAGTGGCAATTATGGTAAATTTGATAAATACGATGGGTACCATGTAAAGAAGATAACATAATCTGGTTAGTTTTAACGGTTAAATGGATGGGCGTTAATCAGAGGGTCTTTACGGTAAAGGTTAGCAAGTTTACGGGGTTGAGGGAGGAATTACGATGTTTCAAAGGTCGTAGAGGTAATTGACAACGATTATAGGGTCTGCCGGGTAAAAATCCCTAAAAAATCGCAGCTTATTTATTCATGGGATATTTACCCAGCGAACCCTGAAATCTTTCAAAATTACCTCTACGACCTTTGAAACATCGATATTCCTCCCTAGACCCCGTAATCTTGCTAACCATTACCGTGCAGACCCTCTGGTTAACTCCCATCCATTTGTCCGTTAAAACTAACCGGCTTCCATTATATTTGTTTACATTATACCCAATTTGTTTGTTAAATTTACATTCATTGCCATTTCCCCATGGATTTGGCCCTCCCCGCCGTCCTCTCGAAACCTCAACCCCACCGTGCCGTCCAAAGCCCCGGCATCGCTTCCCCTGCTACCCCGCCGGCCCTAGCGTGCCTCGGCTGCCAGCCACCGGAGCCGCTACTACAGCCCGCTGGCTCCTGTCGTCGCACTTGCTTGGAGGAGAAGGCAAGGCGGCGGCACTCCCCCCTCTCTCGAAGAATAAACAAGACCGAAGAACCTAAATCACAGTGGATTCAGCCGGAGACCTGTTCCCCACCGAAGGAATCCTGATGATCGACTACCTTAGCCCTCCCGACGCCTCCTGTGGTCGTCCCCTTCCAGTCCACGTACTTGGCGGCACCCATCTCCATCTGCGCGATCCTCACGGCACCTATGAGCCTCTCCGGCAGATCCTCCTCCTCCTGCACCTCCACCACGAACCCCATGTCGATCGTCACCACCGAGACGGCCCCGAGCGCCAGGTGCAGTATCACGCTGGCGATCGCAGAGCTTCCGATGTCGACGTCGATCTCCAGGTACCCCTCCCCTCGGTGGTACGTGCAAGTGAGAGCTTTGCCGAGCAGGCAAGCCGCGTGGTTCCCAACTGCGGCCCGGACGAGCCACGGCCCCCTGACGATACGGTTCACGAGCTTGAAACGATGGTTACGGAAGGCGTCGTCGTCTGTGTATGCGAATCGGTGGAGAAGGGAGCCGGCAGGGAGCGGGCAGTCGGAGGCGAAGTTAGAAAACGGCACTGTGGTGGTCGGAGCGGGAGGGGATCTGGAGGTTGACGGCGAAGAGGAAAGACTTTGGGGGGAGGGGATGAAGGTGGTGGTCGGGGCGAGAGAGAAGGAGGGGGAGAGAAGAAGAAAGGAGGGCCCTTGGATTTGCTAGGGTTAGATTAACTCAACTTAAACCCAAACAAGTTAACTTAAAAATCTCAAATTAACGGTAGGGTCTATAGGTAAGACGGAGCAAGATTACGGGGTCTAGGGAGGAATATCGATGTTTCAAAGGTCGTAGAGGTAATTTTGAAAGATTTCAGGTTCGCTGGGTAAATATCCCTTTATTCATTGTCTTTTGGTTGTAGGGATGATACATGTAGATATATTTATTGCTTTCCATTTAGTTATGTAGAGAATATCGTAAATGAGTTTACGTTGCCCATTTGTGGGTACCTTGTGCTATCTGAACGTTCATCATCTTGACGATCCTGTCTAATGGTAATCATATGTTCAAGTAATTGACGGTAGTTTGGATTAAGTTTAAATGAATATAACCTAAAAGAACACAGGTTTCTTATCAATCATCAATAATTTGTTGTTACAGATACCTGATAAAGTGTACATTTACTAAAGAACATATCATCAGAACTAACTTGGAACTATTCAGGTGGGAACTGAGAATGGACAAATCAGCAATCAGCCAGTTGCTGTGGATCAATCCTCAAGACTGATTTGTATACTCTACAATCAACCCATAATATTGTATGTCCACTACTCTAGTGTAAGATATGAAAGCAAAATGAAGTCTGATTATGATATGAAAGCAATCGGCATTCTTCAAACTAACTGGATATTTGTTTCACTAGTTGTGTGTACTCTTATAAAATCAGCAAGAACTGTTACGGATCAAGCTCAAAACAAAATATTGGTTGTGCAAGGTGAAAAAGCACTTATTCCTTGAATTTCTTTTGTTCCAAATTCTAGAGATTGAAAAGCTCTATATTTCTAAATGTTAAGAAAATAACTACTCTAATTTATACTTAGCATTATTGATCCATTCAATGTTACAATTAAGAATAAATGGAGTTGTCAGTTGTGGTTAACATTCCAACCTTTAGGGTTAGTTTGGTTACTGGGTTGGGTTGGGGTAACCTCGTATGAATAGTAGTTATTTGGATAGTTATGCGGGTTGGTAGAGGGTTGGAATAAGCATTGTGATGTGATGTCACATTGAATTATGATGGAATTCCAACCCAAATTTGTAGGGTGATTTACCGGGTTACCTCAGGATAACTCAGGGCACACCACCAACCAAACGAGCCCTTAGGATGATAGTTCTTCAACAAAAAGGGGCTTATGATGTAAATTTTGCGGCCAACTCCTTAAACTACTTTTCTCATCCAAGTTCTCAAAGCTTGTGTATCCTCCAAATATCCTCCGAATAGAAGAGCAACCAATCTTCAAAAATGTCTTTTATCAAAAGAATTCAAAACTGTTGTTTATATAAACTAGAATCTGGCAACATAAAATATAGAAGATACAAAATAAAACGAATAGATGTAAAAATGGTGTTATTAACAAGAGATCGAATTCAATCTTTATTATTAAGTTACCGTTCCTATAGAAGCATATACCTTTGTTCATAATAAAGCGTCATCTCTTTCTTCTATCACTTCAAAATTTAGTATGCATGCAATTGTTTATACATGAGATAATCACTTACTATCAATGGGTACATCAATGTCTTTTCATGCAAGTATTTAATTGATAAAAGAAATCAAGATAAGCAGTTTTAAAGCAGAATCTTAACCAAATATAAAAGTGAAATATGTGCTAATCATCAATGAGAACAGAAAACAAACGGATCCTAAAAAAGATACATATTCAAGAAATTCATGATCCTATCTATTTTCTTCAATGGAACCACTCTTGATTGCACATGAGAATCTCTACCATTTTTCGGAGTCAAAGAACTACGAAAGGGATCAAGTACATGTCCACATGTACTGAATGTAGATTCAGATGCAATTGTTAACATTGGCATAATTAATAAATTTGAGTTGTAGATGATAAAACTCAAAATTTGGAATAATTTATTTTCCATAATGACTATATTTAAAATGAGATATTTTTTGATGTTCACATTATTCAGCCGAATATTTATCAAGTTTACTTGTGTTATCTATTCCTTTTTTGAATGTATGCTGTTGATTATACAATGTGGTAGCAAGATCTTCAACGTTCTCAATGACACCGACATCGAAATCACTTGCTTCATACATTTGAATAGATGATTGTGCATTTGAAAGTGGAATGATTGAAGACCATAATTCAAATATTTAGATTGAGACTTGTTGAACTCTGTCTTTCAAAAGCTTTCCTTTTCACTCTCATATGAATTGATAATCGAGCAATTTTCGTGAAATTTATATTATCATTTTTGTTAAATGTTTGTCATGTTTTGCCTTCATTTTTGAAGCCATCAATTGAATGGTAAATTACCATCTTTGCATATTTTTGAAAGAATCATCCCAATGCTAAGCACAACTTGTATATATTCATTACCAATCACATATTGAGACCTTTATAGTTTTAAAGAGGCGTCATAAAATACCTTTAGAAAAGGTAGAGCATGATCCCAATCATAACACTTGACACTCCTCTATTTATAGAAGATATGAGCTCATCTACATATTAAGCATCAATTGTTTCTAACAAATTGAATGTCTTCTCAAATTTCACATCAGCTTCTAACGTTAAATGTGGAGTTCCATCTGACCTCCATGTCTAAAGAGATAAGCCTATTGCATGCAATCTTCTCTTTCTCTACACAAGACTTGAACATTGATGATCTTATATCCAATAATCTCACATACTTGGCATCACTACGAATTCTAAAAATACATTGACGACTGTGAAACTTTCTTTCACAATAAAGTTCATAATATGTACAATGTAGTTAATATGCATCTACTCACAATTTTCATTTACCTCTTTCGCATGTATTGAACTCATAAAGGTGATAATAAAATGCTCACGTTGCAGCACGTGCCAAATGACAATAAACAGAACTGAGATAAAATCTCCATGAAGAGGACTCGGCTTTAATTTGTACCTGGGTAAGTCCAGATTCAAACACATGGATGCAAGCAATTATTCAATCAGATTTAAATGCTAATTAATCAATTCAGTGACTTTTAGGTCCTATGTCAAGCTCAACACAAATATACACAAAAGAATGTATTTTTTTTCAAATCATTTTTTATGCCTTTATTTAATATGAAAGGTAATAACGCAGTGTACTCACGGAGACAAATAACACAAAAAATGCTCCTGAATAAATATAAGAAATACTTGTGATTTAAATTGAAATAATTGATGATAACTCAGTGTCAAGCAGAGTCAATTCAACCTAAGTGTAATTCATTTTAATCAAATTGAAGGTTGAATAGACAAAGTTAATACATCTAAAATTCAATGCGTGAAATGTGGATCAAAATTATGATTTAAAAGCATTAATTTAAGTAGCATCAAACAAGCTTTTCAACGACACCAATTTCATTCAAATCAGAGTTAAGTTATTGATAAAATATTGTAGAGGTATAAATGAAAAGAAACATGTTTATTTTATTACAAAAGAGTCTAAAATGGACTAAAATGCATATTATGGAGACCCACTAGGGTATTTTTGTAAAATTTCCAAAGTACGTGGACTTATCTGTATATTCTGATTTTCTTTGTGCTCTTGTGCATTTTTTCCCTGAAGCACATGCTCCTTGCACGTGAACTTGGCTAGGTCTGGAGTGCGACTCGGGTGCACGTGTGGCTTGTAGGTGACTCGGATCAAGCTCGGGCGGTCCAGACCTTAGGCATGAAGCATTGCCTCAAGTAGAGGCTCGAATCGACTGTTGACTGTTAGATCTAATTGGGAAGATCATATCTAACATCTACTGTTGTATGTGTTCCTCCCCTTCCTCCATAGGCGTCAGAGGTTGAGCGGAGCTCTGGTGATGCTAGTTCTCCTCCTCTAGGCTTCTCCTCTCGATCTGAAGGTCATCGGATCTTCATGAAGATCTGGCAAAGTTACCGATGTTTTTAGGGGAAGCTAACGGTGGCTCTGGATGTCGATCAATGCAACATCATCGATGACAAAAGGCGAGATCGGCGATCCATAGAATTTCCTATCATTAAAGTCCTGTAAAGTTAGTCGACGAAGCCCAAAACTATACGAATATATTAAGATGATAAGTAGATGGAATGGAGGGCTGATTCGAATAGAAGACGAAGCCCTATTTTGGGTCCTTCTTCTTTGCAAGAAGGGAAGGAGTGGGTGATCACAAAGATACAGAAATGGATGAGGTCTACTGGAATTAACACGTGAGTTGTGGATGATCAATGAGTCGATTCCATGGCTTAGAGATATGAAAAATACAATAGAACACTAATGATAATCTGGAGAACCACGAAGAACAAAATGATCAGAAATGTTACCTAGAATGAAATGGAGATGAAGGAGGTAATTCTTGATGAATCTTGAGCCGCTTGAAGCTTTGAAGGATTCGACAATCCTCGCTTAACCACCATGGCTATGGTGGAAGCTCGAGCTGCACTGATTGGAGGTCTGCAACTTGGTGTGAGCACCAAGGATCTCACCAGAGAAGGAAGCATTGTAATCGCCCTTGTAAAGCTCTCACTCTTTGTCATAGGTGAAGATCAAGTCTAGGGGAATCTCTCCGAAGTGGCGGATGCCATGTGCAGTTGCCGGTGGAGGAGTTTTGATGGAGGAAGATCGTTGGTTCCAGGCAGTTCTGGTGGTTAATGGGGGTGGTTTCAACTACCGCAAGAAGAACACATGAGGTGGATGAGGGGTTTTAGAGGTTAGGCGAGGATGACGGTTGAATGGGGAAGAGATAGGTGTCAGGGTTGGAAGGGAGGTTATCGGAGTTGGATGGGAAAAGACGGAGAAGTGAGGTGAACGCGAAGGGTCATGTCGCTTCAAAGGGTGGAGCTAGAGATTGAAGGAGGGTTCCCAGTCATTGGATTTAATAATCCAATAGCCCAGAAGCGAGCGGGATGAGGTGAAGAGGCGAGGCCACGTGGTGCGTCCAGAAGGTGCCACATGGCCCAATAAGAATTAAGTTAAATATAGAAACCAATATAAAATAAAAAATAAATTAAAGAAAAATAGAAAAAAGTGTTCAACATGAAAGTTGTTGATCTCATGTAGAAATCAAAGAAAAAATAAATCACCTATATATAAAAATATTTTTGCAAGTAATTTAATAAATTAAATTACTTATTTTATTTTATTTTTTTCTCTCATTTTTATGGATTTTTATTTTATTTTTCAGGTTAAAATAATTATATATAATATTATTCTAATTTTTATTGGATTTTTAATAAATAATAAATAAGTAAAATCATAACACCAAATAGGGTAAATAATGTATAATAGTTATAGGTATTTATTCACAACATAAAATTAATTGAATAATGTTATTAGTTATGAACTTGTATTGGTTTTCTTAAGGAAAAGGGATAATAATATATAAAATGTAAATGAATATGGGATTCATCAGTGGGTAATATACATAGGGTTGAAACGTATAAGGTCCCTCGAGAGAACAGATTGTCTCAAGGGGTGGTTCAAGCATGGGCATTGTTAGAGACGAGGCCACATCAAGTTCTGAATCTAATGTATCCCATGCCACATCTAACTCCCTAATATCTCTGCCTTGAAATTCGTCACCATGGCTCCTTGAGAGCAGAATCCCCAAAAAACATGTTTTATTATGGTGCTTTAGGTCCATTATAGATGTGTAATAGATGATTATACTAACCTATGGTGGGTCTTTGGTCAATAGGGTGCGGGTGAAATCTTGTTTTATTTCTAGAGCTTTGCATTCCTCAATATGCCAACAATCTTCTGACTCAGAGCAACATACTTGGGGATGATGATGCCAATAGGAATGATTCCGCCATTAAAACTTCACCTTCCTATCATCATAATCAAATATCGCTTTGGTTTTGGCCAAGAGCAATCTACCTAAAATTATTGGAGTTTGGGGTATGGGTCTTGGTTGGATTCATATCCATTACCACGAAGTCAACAGGGATTTAATGCCCTTATACACTATGTAAGACATCCTCCATTACCTATCTTGGTCGCATCACAGATCGATCAACAATTTGAAGTATCATTGAAAAATGTTTGAGTTTTCCAAGAACATACTACTTGAGAATAGCAGTAGGGATGAGAATTATTGAGGCACTATTATCTAGTAAAGTGTGTTCGACATTTAACTCACCAATTGCACATCACACTAGTGGTGTCCCCTGGATTCTTCTTCTTTTCGGGGAACATGTCAGAAATAGCATTTGGAGTTTTCCTTAGGCAGAATGTATTTCCCAGGTTCGATTTCATTATGATTCCTTTTGATGATCCCTTAGATTTTTGTTTTGGGGTACATTTGTTCTTCAAGAAATGAGAATATGCAGGTATATGTTCAATGGCATGTAGGAGTGATATTTGAATCACAACATTGGAGAAAAGTTTCTCCAAGTCATGTTCGGTTGTGAATGGTCTATTCGCGTTCCTTCGTAGTACCTCGGGAAAGGGGACAAATTTGGGAATGTAAGAAAAGGAGTAAATGTGTTGATCAATCTCAATCTCATCTTCGGAGTCACTTTCAATTTGCACTTCAGCATTCTTTGAAGTGTGTGGTTTGGGATCAGTGGTGGTTTTTCCATTACGAAGGGTAACAACATCTGCAGATTAATTGGTACCTGCTTGGCTATTCTTAAAATTCAAATGCCCTTTCTATAGTTGTGTTTACTTTTGGAGACCAGAGTCGCTTCCTCCGAATCCCGGTGGAGGACTATTTGCATGAAAAGTTATGTTTGGGTTAGGCAGTGGTTGTGGAGAGAGAACTGGAATGTAAGACCTAATCTCAGTAAATTTCTTAGTGTTCTCGGCTTGTATTCAAGCATTTTGCATCTCAATGCATGCAAAATTTTCATTCATAGTTCTTAATAGGAACCCCATGTCATCTTGTAAATTATTTTGGGAGTCTGTTGTTGCACTTGTGGTGGTTGTTGATTGTGAGGGTTACTCTGGCCATGTGTATTCCAATCAGAGTTGGATGAATTTGATTGATTTTTTTTATTCCGGAAAACAACTTCAGGTGTTTGGTCTTGTAATGTGGTGACTTGAGGTCCAGGAGTAGCTGTGAGTGCACTAGGGGTGCACATGGATCGAATTGGATCGGACTTTAGCCTAATTAAGTGTCCAATCCAACCTTAACGGATTTTAACTTTTCCGAATCCAATCCATCAAATTTGCAAATCCAAATCAATCCAATCCTCGGATTACAGATTGGATCGGATTGGATTGGATTTTTTATCCTTACGTATTTCAGTGCGCTAGTTTAACATGTAATGTTTGTATTTTATAGCACACTAGCATTGGACGTTTGAATTACGACTTCAAAAATGACAATATGGATAAACATAACGAAAGAAATATTCAAAGAGTGCACAATCAAATTAAAGTTAAAGGACACTATTAATCCACTATAAAAAGCTAAAGACCGCATGATGAAGCTAAATAATTATATTTAATCCAATATCTATGTTTCTTTTAATTAGTGGCACAATAGTATGTTTTTTAAATGATTTCTGACATATGATTCAAACAAGAACTATACAAGTTACCAAATATGGATGCAAAAACTAGTTAGATAACAAAAATTGTGATTGCTTTGGATGAAGTCTGCGATGAATTTAGACTGCCAAGCCATGTTAAAATCAAATCACTCCCAAGAACACCCTTCAATGCACTGTAACATATCATCAACATGCAATAATCATAAAAAATCATATTTGATTGGGTATCCAATACAAAATCAAATTAATATAGCCCACAACGTTGTGCATGAGCGGGGGCAAAAAATGGATTGAGAGGGAGAGGGAACTGGTAGTTAGATGTTAGCGATTGAGAGTGAAATGAGAGTGAGAGGGAGAATGGCCAAAGAGGGCTCACGCCATTAAAAGTTATAATCATATTTTATATTTTTTTTGAGATTTAGCATTTGATTATCAAGAGAAAGAGATGGGGTGGTAAGAGGACGTGTATCCAATAAATATGCGATGAATGACAATGACTATGGTTTTATGGCAAATTACAGATGGGTGAAAATAGATAATATATATATATATTTATATTTATATATGTAAATATATCAATATGTGTTAATGGACGGATTGGATCGGATCAGATTTTGATAATGATCCAATCCATACGTTAACGGATTTCCAAAATTCCAATCCGATCCAATCCATTAAAATGATAAAACCAAACCAATCCGATCCAATAATATCAGATTGGATCGGATTACGGATTTTGTCCGATTCGTGTGCACCCCTAGAGTGCAGTACTATTGTTCTTAGTTTTCTCCAAAATCACGTTGTCAAATTTATCGCTCATAGAATTCATCCTCTTTTCTATCACTTCGATCTTATCTAATTTTTGAGTTAGGATTTGGAGGTCTTGTGAAGAAGAAGACTCATTATTAATGTATGTACTCAACTATTTCGACTATCTTCTTGTGTCGAATGTATCGATCAACAGAGAAGTTGCTCACTTAATTTTCAGCCATATCCTCAAACAATGTCCAAACATAATCATCATCCTTATTGATATATTTCCCTCGACATGAACCATCAACAACTCTCTTAAATTGTACATTCAGTCCTCATAAAAAGTTTGGACACGTTTCCATTTCTCAATTCCATGGCGAGGGCATTTCTGTTGTAAATTTTTAAATCTTTCCCAAGCATTATGTATTGGTTCATTGTATTTTTGGAGACGTAGGAGATTTCATGCCTCAAAGAATTTGTTTAACCAATTGGGAAGTTTTCTAAATGCTTTTTGAGGCCATTCCATGTGGTGATGGGTGTTCCATAATTTTGGACTCATTGACTCGCTTTTACTCTTAAGTGAAAAGGAGAGTGCCTTTATGTAGATATATTGTTGCTCTATCCCCTCAATGCTAACAGTACCGCACACAACAAGAAAATCTTGCACGTGTTGGAATGGGTCCTTGGCATGTAATCCATGGAATTTTGATAGTAGAGAGATGGTGCCATGTTTGATTTGGAAATTTCTAACATGCGGTAGGATCTGAACCCATGGAAGAGGATTTTTGGTTGCATGGTTGTAATGGTCACGAATTGGGATGACAACATGATTCATCCTCTAGAAAAGAGCATCAAATCAAGTTAGAGTTTCACCCATCACCCTGACTTGCTCGACCATATCAGGACTGTCTCCCATGATTTGTGATTTGGTCTCAATCTTGATTTTGATTTCGATTTTCATGAAAAGATGATCGGGGTTGAGAACCTTGAGGATGATAGAAGGGATTGTACTCATGTGGATTTTGAATAGGGTTCCTTAATGATCTTATACTAAACATTCACAATCAAAACTCAAGACAAATTTTCACCAACACACCCGTGATCGCTGCAACGATTATCTTTTCAAGTTTTAGATTATTGATCACAAAAATCAAGCACGCGAAAAGATTGACTTAAAATCTATTTGTAAATTCAAGGATTGCCTTGGATTTGTATGTTTAGATGTATCCACTTTTAGCTAGTATGGGTGCAAGTATACAATCTGTAGAACGACTAACATTATTCCTTGAGGACGATGCCAAATGCGGTGTCCTTTAATCACCGATTCTGCTTAGGTTTCCCTCACTGAGAAGTGGCTCAACATTTTTAAATTCAGACGTAGGATTCTTGGCTCTGATCTACGTTTGATTGTTTGTGTATGTGTAATTGTGTACAAAAGTGCATCACTTCAATCAATTTAGACCGCTTATTATCCAAGCCATGCGATGACTTTTAGGAAGCTTAATGTTTATGTGATCAAGCACGATTGATGATCTTTAATTTTATTAGAGGAAGAAGAACCACATAGATTAATGCAGTCAAAAAAGTGGATTCTAACTGGTTACTTATTTTTTCTTAGCAAATAAAATGCAAGCAACCTATTTGCCCAACATTAGAATGAGCTAACAGTTTTGAGAGCAGTTGGATCCAGAAAAATCATTTTACACTTGGTTGTGCTTGAATCATGATCCTAAGAGAGAGATAGGCTTGAGATGATCTTGTAAAGTGCTGAGTGTATCTAAAAATAAAAGAGAGAACAATTGGAGATGATTAAAAAACTAAACTAAAGAAAAATTATGTGATGTTGCATGTCCCCATCAACAACGTCAAAATGAAACCATGAAAATCGATGTACTAAGATGTGAATTTTAGTTGTCATTGTAAACACACATAATTCTCGACATTTTTCAGTTAAATAAATAACGAACAAGTAAAACAACTTCTAAGAAGTATAGCGGCAAGTTCAGAGGTCGAACACACGGACATGATGTTTGTAGCACAATTTTCGAGATGAAACAAAATGACAAATTGACAATTATGCTAGATATAATATCTCACTTTTTCTTTGATTTTATATAGTCGAAAAAATATTGAAATAATCACTAATAGACTGTGAATGCTTCCAAGACCTCAAATGATTTTTCAGTGATTTTTTTGGAGTTTTTGATTATTTCTAATGAATTAACAAAGTTGTAAGAGCGTAATTGTAATTTCCTGAAAAGCTAAGAGCATATACGTAAACAGAGATTATGTTTAATGAATGAATTGTAATTAAAGAAATTATTGGACATAAGTGAAACTTACTGAATAAAAAATTTCTTAAAGGGTAAATTATTGGGAAAAGAAATAAACTTCAAGAAATTACAGAAAGGACCCTAAAGGACTAAATTGTAATTAAAAGAACGTAATAAAATGTAAATATTACAGAATACAAAATATGAAAAGTGGAGAAATTATAGAGAATAATTAAACGTTTCCTACAATTACATTTAGGTCCAGAATAAATAAAAAAATATTGGAAATAAAATTTATTATGAAAAGACCCTTGGTCTCCTTGACCGAGGACTTGAGCTATTCTCGACGTTGCCTAGCCTTGTGGGGAAGAGCATGGGGGTGACGAGGCAGGGGGCAACGAGGCGGAGAAGCATATGCGGGGATGACAGTGATGTGTCAGCGGAGAGGAGGTGCGGAGGAGGGAGAGGTGTGGCGATGGGTTCCTCTTTGGTCGAGACTTGTCCCTCCCTTCGCCGTCCTCCCTCTATATAGTCGACGAGGGAGAAGAGGAAGCACGACGTTTGGCAGAAGGGGAGGCAACCACTGTTGGTGCGATGGAGGAGGAGGAGAGGTGTACACGTGAGGAAGAGAAGGGGGCTCATGTGCAGGAGTTCGACTGGACGAAAAAGGGGGCTGACGTCAGCACCATGTTATTTTTCATTTTTTGAAATGCTGGACATCAGCATGCCATCAGTTATTTTGTCAATTTAGCCTTTTTTTGTTCTCTTTTTTGAATATGAAGAGGGAAGGGAATTGAAGGGCCTTCTTGGGCCTCTTCTAAAGTAGACACGAGAAAAAAGAAATATTGTCAGAACTTTAATATGGGCTTGGAGCGCATATTTATTGAAAAATTAACAATTTAATAATTTCCCTCTTTTTTAGATTTATTTTGCAAAGAAAATATTGTGCAATTTTTAGATTATTTTAACTGCAATGCATATGAAAATTATGAATATATGCATTAAATAAAAAATACAACTAATTACACATGATTTTTGCTCACAAAAGGTATAAAAGATGATAAATCACCGATTCATCACTTATGCATGAGTGTCTTATTGTTGAAAGCACGAGTGCCTTTAAGTTAGAGGAAAAGGAAGAGCACAAGATTTGGGTGCGGTCAAGCCTTAGGACATGATGTTAGCAGTGCATCTTTGGAGAATGTCACTTATGCGAGTGTTATTATGGAGCATAATTAATGGAAGATGATCTTTTATAAGTACACTCGTGAGGCATGATAATTGACGGATCGCGAATTGCCCTCGTTAAAAAGCGTGGATTATTGTTCGCTTAAAAATAAGTCGTTTCGTTGTAGGCGGGCAATCGAAATCGGTCAAAAATTAACCACAATTAATTTTAGTCAATTTTTAATCACATGATTTTATATTTATTTTACTTGGACAAGTCCCAAGGTCGAACACAAGGAGGCAAAGAAACAACTTAGAATTTTGTCTATTAAAGTTTGTTCACGGTTTTCGAGGCGATCTTTAAGGATGCAAAATGCAACTTTGGCCTATTTTAGGGACTAAAATATAATGATCAATCAAACAATGTCCGAAAAATATGAAACTTGGCTACGATGTCATTAATGATGAAATGAATGCACTATATTTTTTTTGGAATTTTTGGATATAAGATGATTTTTTTATAAATTTTTAAATGCAAACAAAGTGAATTTCAATATTTAATTATAATAAATATTAAACCCATTTATTTCCAAGAGACACAATTATCCAAGATCTATCACGAGATTATCGATCTCGAAAAAATCTTAAAGCTTGAAAATATGGGATTTAACACCTATTAAAAATCAAACATTGAAATATGCAAAATGATTTTTACAAGGAAAACAATGCAAGTAAATGCAAATTTTTTGGGCACAATGTTAAACACAAATAATTCTACAATATGTGATTTTCGGTAATTTTTAGAGCAACGGTTAATCAATAATGAAATTCAGAAAATAAAATGGGCAAAGTATGTAATTTTCCACAAAAGAATTAATTATTAATTAACCACTGATCACAAAAATGTCAGACATAAGCCATAATGTAGAGAATTAATTGTAGAACAAAATGTCGATTTTTGAAGAATAAAATAGTGCGCTGTAGAAGTTTGAAATCATAGGGGAACACATGGGTATTTATGCAAACTATAATAAATAGAAATAATGCAAAAGGACAAATATGCAATCATCGATAGTTCTGGGGGGAATGCAAAATTTCCAGCAGGTCACGTGCCAAGCACGTGACCTGGTCGGCGAGGGCTGAAGCGCAAATAGGAGGACCACCGGGGGCTTTATTGTAAATTTTCCACGTGGTCTTGTGCCCAACATGTGACCCGTAGGATGGATGGCATTCCCCCCTGGGGTGCACGTGCCTCGCACGTGTGCGGGGGGCCCTCGGGTCTCACACCCGGCCCTGGTGATGGTGGAGCGGCTGGTTGACTGCGGCAGGGCGATGGTCATCGGTCAAAACGGCTCTGCCCAGTCGTATGTGTAAACGCAGATGCGGTACGTGGCTCGATGATGATTGAGGGCAGGTGAATACGATGGTGCTTGCTGGGCGACGAAGGATGAAGATGGCTGACAGAGCTTCCCGTGACTGTGGCGGGATCGTTGTGGCGTGGAGGTGCTCGCGGGCGTCGGAGAAGATGAATGCGAAGCTTCTAGAGCGTGGCGGAGGTTGCCGATGATGAAGCGGTCGGTGGTGGTTGGTGAATGTGAATGAAGTCGGAGTGGCGTTGATGGAAGCGGTGAAGTCGTGGGCTCTACGGAATTGACTGGAGCAAGGCAGCTAGGCCAGGAGCGGCACTGCAACGAGGGGGTAGACCTCGGATCTTGCCGTGTCGTCGGGGCTGGAGCTGTCACCTCCAGCGGTTGTTCCTTCGAGCATCAGTCGGCAGATGGCTTCACAGAGAGGCGGTGTCGGAGCTTTTATAGGGCTTTGGGGGATGAGGTTGGACGGAGATGGCAAGATTCGCGGGAAAGGAGACAATCATTGGCGGCGCTCGAAATCCGTGGGATTTGGCTGGGATCGATTGATGGAGATCGAAGTGAGAGATTTGATGAAGGATTTGCGGGGAAGGGCGGCGATCAGTCGCGAGAAGGGCGGTGAAATTCACAGGCGCGACGGCGCAGTTGCATGTTGGGAAAGGTGGGGAGGAAGGAGACGATGGACCTCGGCCGTCCGATCGGCCGAGATCGGGCGACCGAAGTTTCGACACGTGGCCGCAGCAAGAGAGAGGGGGGCATTTGGTGGTGCACATGCAGTGCGCGTACGGGGTCGACACATGCGTTGCACGTACGACGGTTAAATTTTTTTATAAAAACGAAATAAAAATAAATACAAAATGGGTGACACGTAGCCGCCACGTGTCAGCCCCACAAAAATCGGAAAATAAATACAAAGAAAAATAGAAAAGAAATAGCAAACGACCTCGGATCGAAAAAGTTTCTTCTTGAAAATTGCTCGTCTCAATTATATCTACAACTTTCATGAAGACATCAAAACAAAAATCGAGCATAAAGTAATATTTTTGGGGTATCCCATGTACATAGAATACCTTATTTTTGGGTTTTATAATTTTTTGTCATTTTTAAATCATATAAAAATCCGGAAAAAATTATAGTATAATCAAAGATAAATATTTACACATTAATCTATTTTTTGGATTTTTATTAATTAAGAAAAAGAAGAAAAAAAATAAAAGACAAAAAAAGACCAACTTTGTACAAATAATTAGCGGAGACTCGGACTCAGTTTGTTTCTTTGATTTCAAGCTCAGTTTGGATTTGGATTTTTGTGCATTTTAATAAAACTTTCATCAAAGAAGACAAATGAAAAGTAAATAAAATAAAATAGTTAATTATGTTCATAAAATAATATGTCAAAAACTGCTAAAATACAAAATGTACAAAAGAGGCCTAAAGCCCAACTTTCACATATGAGCTCCGATTCACTTGAACTTGATCTTATTTTGAAGGTAATTGATTGTACATTAGTTCAAAAGTGAGTAGGATTAAAAAGACACTCGATGAGAAAGATATGAGGGTTTTAGTCCGGGAATCCTAGAACTAGGGTTTGGGTTTTTGGTCCACTTATTTGGGTTAGTGATTTTTTTTGTATTTTTCATTTATTCTTGTTAGTGATATGTACACAGTGGAGGTGGTTTTGGGTCATTTGGAGTTAGCATGAATTAGATAAAAATCGAGGAAGTTAGTCTATTTACAGGTCAAATTTGGCTTGGATTTTTGGCTTCTTATTTTGTGCAAAAATAAATGATAAAATGCAATTCTTATTAAAACATGCATGAATGATAATTATGCAGAATAAATGAAGAAATGCCAGTGATTTTGAGGGATTTGAGCTTAATTGATGATATTTAGAGTGATGAATCTGAGATTCATCAATAACGACGCATGGTCTTTAAGAGTACCAACTCTGAAGATTACACCAAGAACAATACTTTGTTGTTACTACAGCATGCCTTAACAATAAGGTCTAAAGTTTCAGACATATTTCATTTCATTTCTGTTTAGGTGAATATAGTTAAATCATGTAGAGGTTTACATCGAAAGCTACCTCAATTGAAAACAATGTGTAATATCCTAAAGATATTTCTTACTTCGATTGAGTTTCTTTTTCAAAAAGTGAATTTGTGGGGGATTATTATATTTTCAGATTAATTGGCATCTATTTGAGATGCTAATTAAAAGGTTAAATCAAAATTTCTAATTTGAAATTTAGGAGTTAAGGGAGTATAAGTTTAGTACCATATTACATGTATCTAGACTTTTGGTGAAATTATTTATGAGCCCTCTCCTTCGGCTCTTATAGCAAAAGAAAAAGAAGGGCGGGAGGGCCCCACATATACCATCTCATCTTTGACACTAACAGTGGCTCGGGCTCATGCTTGTGAGAGCTAATTCAGATCTTGATACTTTTGTTGTGAGTTTTATTTGATGAGTTAGATAAATAATCTACCCGATTAATTTGAAATCCAACCATTGGAAATTCTGGGACACAACTCTTCAAATTCTAACTATTTCAGATCTTTGTGAATGTGAACATTAAGGATCCAATATAAGCCCTTTTTATTAGGCAGATATGGATCCTAGGGGTTGTCCACGATCTCTATTTTTGCCCCGTCAGCATTTTTCCCTTTGTGCTCTCCATCACTTTGTTCTCTTGATTGTTGTAGTTATATGAGGTGCTTTTAAGGACAGTCCTGGAGGAGTGCATCAGTGACAATCGTATTGTCTTTATATCTTGGGTAACATTTCGACTTTTCGAGTTTGAGATTTGAACATGCCTAAAATCATATTTGATTGAACTTATGTGATATTCTAATTTGAAGCGTCTCGTTATCAAGATTCTAATGAGTCAAAAAATGTCAAATTCCAACTTTGGAAGAGGAATACATGGCCATTTTAATGAAGGGGTACCTATTTCGAAAAGTTGGATACACATTTTAAGGTGTCCTGGATTTGAAGCCAAGCTTCTTTAAGAAGGAAAAAGGACATATAAAGGGCACATCACCCGTCTCTTCTTCCTCCATTTATCCCCAACCTTCATAACTGGCACCTCGGTCATTGGGTACTCATCGGGGTTGTTGGAGTGTGTGGTTGGTGGCATTCTCGCAGAGAGAGCACGGGCAACTTGGATATCTTCTTGCTTTTGATGAGTTGAGGGCAAGTTCTTCTCTCTAGGTCAAGTTTGTAGAATGGCTTGTTGATGATTCTGATCTTTCTTCACCCAAAACTTTATAAATGCGTTTTGAAGGTAGTCTTGTTGCTCAGGTCGTTGAGGAGAAGCTTTTGATCATCCGCTTCAGATTTCTATGTGTGAGGCAACAAAGTTTTCCCTCTTTTCCCTAGTTTTTGCATGTGAGTTTGATTCATGCTTGTTCTTGAGGGACTTGAAACCTCATTCTTACTGATTTGAGAGTTCCACCTTACATCCATATTTGTTTGTTTCCATTTATGTTGTTGTTTGACAAATGCCTTATACTTATATCTCGTGATTAACAAATATATTGAGATGTAGAAGGTGATTATTGTATGGAAACAAAAAGGAGTAGCATATACAGATACATATGATTAAGAATGGAAAAGGCCCTAACAACATGTATCTCCATCAAGAAAAGGATCATGTTATGTCTTGAGGAACTTCAAAGATTATGTGGGAAATATTTTATTATTGCAAATAGGAGTATTCTAAGCACTTAAAGTTTTTCTATTAATAATGATGAGTTATTATACACCATATGATATGCCTTTAAACAAGCTTTACAACACATTTGAAATAGTGGGTTCTTGGACCGGATTACGACAACACTAGGGGGTGATGAATAGTGGTTGGAGGCTATTTGAAAATTTTTCACGGAATTAATAACAAGCACAAAATATTCAATTAATCAAGCCAATTGGTACATTGCACGATATTTTTACAGGAACCTCAACTGGGTGAAAACCATGACGATAGTCACATGACTCGGAGTTTCCCAGATATCTGAGCCAACCGACTGCTTTATTATAAGGTCAGAGATATACACAGATATCTCAACCTTTTACAAAGCTTATAGCTTCCCAACCTTGAATCAAATACCAAAGTCAACACTACGGATCGGACATTACAACAACTGCAGAGGATCGACAAAACTTCAGCTTTCCTCTGACTTCCCTTGGATATGCAAAACCTATAAGTCCAAGTGCTTCTTTTCAAACTTGAGGATCAAACACTAAAAGTTTCTGCTGTAGAATAGAAACACATATATTCACAATAGCTTTTCTTCTTGCAATAACCTTTTTCTCAAAAATATCATAAATAATTCACAATTATAAGAATAAAGATATCTTGAATAATTAAGATAATACAAATGAAAAGAAATTCACGAATATAAGCACGATAATTATATCACAGAAATTACATGTGAATAAGCAACACCATTCATAGAATAAATATCACCGGGCTTGAGAAGGTTGTCAGATGTAATCTGACTAGTATTAGAAAAACTTGAAGAGGGACATGTTATTAAACATTGCTGGTTTGATTGCCTTCTTTTGTAGATATCATTCAGAAACTATTCTCCTAAAAAATATTGAAGAGCGATAGAGAGAGAGAGAGATTAATAGAGAAGGTTCACTCGGAGAAGTTTTGCTTTCTAATGAGAGCAAGAATGATTTATCGAATAGTCTATGTTTCAACATTTATATGGGGTCTATTATATAGGATTCCATGAGTATATTGCCGTTGGAAGCAAAATAGGTAATACATCGATGAAGATTTGTGAGATATGATCGATCAGGAAAGATGCATGATTGATCAATCCAATATGATTGATCATGTCAAAAGGGTGATCGTTCATTTTAGGACCATTAGGTCTTTGGTATTCAAGATATGATTGATCATGAATAATAGGTGGTCAATTATATGTAGTCGATCTGTGTAAAAAGATGGTCCATCAGACTAGTCGATTAATGAGCAAAAATGATCGATCATTGTTGAATTCTTTGATATTTCTTGATTTGGAAAGTGTCTTGAGATGCTATTGGGATTACAACTTTGCCAAAATATAATGTAAATAATGCAAAAACATTTTGAACAATTCAAAGAAACTTCCAAGCTTTTGCAACCTCGTCACTGAGGTTCACTTCGTAGAGCTTATGATGTTGAAACACTCTGTAGTACTGCAATCACAATAAACAAACGAGTGACTGCGATGATTACATGTGTGGCATTTTTAAAACACTAAAAAATCAATTGAATCGGAATTAGTTACCCCATAGAATTGATTAAAAAATTGAGATAAAACCGTGTAAAGACAATAAAACTGATAACGTTTCACATATGTCTGGTCACCCGTGGCTGGTCCATAGTAGGTCCCTTGCCACGACCCGTCCCGCTAGTTGAGAGGAGCTTAACAAAAATCCAAGCTTTCTTCTAATTCATAACAAAGTGTGCATAAAATGTAAACATAAATTCCTTTATCAAACATTTCTTGAAATCATCATCAAAATATACTCTTCATCCATAACAAAGAAGTCCAAAATGACCATCCATATACGAAAAACCTCTTAAACATATAACAATTGTTATGTTTACAAACTATCACTTACAATAGTAAGATATCTTCCAATTACATAATCATGTCTCTTCTAAGTTATACAACTCTATCTTGGAGTACTAAAGTTACCAAAAGATCCTAAATGTGGTGTACGATGGCACAACCTCCGGCTACGGTGTAGTGTCTTTCGACCTCCAAGGATTCTTGCTCTGGTATGCCTTTCTCATGAAATCTGCTATATCCCTGCTCACATTATGATCCTTCCTCTACTTGTTGATAGAGCTTCGCTACCTTCTTCCCAATCACTGTCACCTTCTCGCAACCTCTCTACCAAAGTTTGGAGGAACTTGGTTTTGGAGTAGATCAGTTGAGAATGAGAAGGTAGTAAGGTATTTATAGGCCTCCAAATGGGAAAAACCATGGTCTGGTATCAGAGCATATTCCTGCTAATAGTGGAAAGGGCTACCGAAAAAAGGTGGAGCCACCCCTACCATAGAGTAAGGAGGAAAGGGCTACCCAAGAGGTGAAGTTGTCACTATTACTAAGAATAGATCATGGGCCATTATGCAACGAGAACATTGCGAATATAAGTGAGGGTGATTGTAGCACCCTAAACGTAGTACCACATCTAGTAATCATAAAATGTGGTAGTCACTTATAAGTAGTAGTGGCTACTAGTAGTCAACATGGGTTTAAGCATTTTAGGCTATGATCAGGGGCTCCATTTGGAATCAAGCCCAATAAGTTGTTTGGGCAAGTAATCCCCCATAACATACATACTCTAGGGCCTGGGACGTTTCATCGCTAGTATATATGCCACTGCTCACATTTCTAACATACTGGGAGCACTAGAAACGCTAGGGTTTAGGGTCTATAAAGTATGCCTCTTGATCTATGGAAACGTTACATAACGTTCAACCACTAATAGCATGTCACCTTTGAACCCATGGCATATAACTTGTATTTGCATGATTTGACATCCTTCAAACCCATGCCAGGTCACCCCTGGACATATGGCTTGGCACCATTGACATCATTCGTTAAGGATGAGACCATCATCCCAGAAATGAAAGTTCTCATGTTTAACCTTGATCATTGACGGAACATGCACCTCTTGTGAATTGTGAATCTAAACTGATGAGTTAAGTAAAAATATTTCCCGGGATACGATGAAATATACTAAATGAGGGGCATGTACCTCTATGATTTGGATGGATTTTAGCAATAAGATTTGTATTCCACTTCGATGAGTGGCCTCCATCTGATTTTCGATGCTTCTATGCAGCACTGAGCCGAATGACAAGTGGTATCTTGATCTCTCCTTTAGGCGGTGTTAAAGGAGAGTCGAGGTTTTCATTCCGCCTTGTCGACCCTAACATTTATTAGCAAGAATCTTCTTTGTTGTTGACTTTTTTAGTACCATTGTAGAGTGTGTTGTTGCTTTAGAACTTCGCTATCCGAGCTAGTATCCATGTTTATTTTTACGTAGTGAGCTTGAAATGCAACCTTATTTGATCATAATGTTATGTCCTAAATTGCCCATTATTTAAGGAAAATGAGCCCATAAATAAATAATAAAGTGATAACAATAAATAAATGACTTTATGATCTTGATCCGAGTAAATATAATAATCCAAATAATATAAAATATCTCATGGAATACATAATGTGATCATAAATGACTAGCACGTTGAATTCCTAGTATGGGATATACGTGAGTTGGACTATGGTTATAGATTCCTATTAGAGCACTGCATGACATGAGATGTCTAAGTATTGGAAGAGTGCGATTACACTTGATTTCGGTTACATTCAACTCTTGATTTTGAAATATGAGAGCCATGTTGAGAATATAATTACAAATCTGATAAGCATGCGCCTAAACCGTATGGATACCAGTGCATATGATCATTGGCTCTCAGATTCTCTAGTAGTTGCATTTCTACTCGTACTCTTTTAGATCATACGACATACTTTCCTGTAATGTGTAAATCTTGTTAAGATGGATATTTACTTTTACAATTGAATTGAGATACTTATGCATTGTTGCATATAACATGTTGCTTATATATACAATTGCCCATGAGATACTAGCATGCTTGCTTACCCTTTTCACATACATACATGCATACATACGTACGACGACGTACACGACGACGTACATACATACTTATCTACCTACCTACATACATTCTCATTTACATGTTGGTTATATGCAGTTTATGCATTCTCCATTACTGGACCATTGGTCTCAGCTGCTGTACCCCATTGGTTTCTCAAATCAGGTTGGAGGGTTTCAAGTTAAGGTAATTGGCGTGATATGCATGGAGAGATACATTAATAGATGACATACAAGACTTAGAAGAAGTTTTTTATTCATTTTAGTAATGTTGTAACATAATGTACCATTGGATTCAATAATTGTGGAATTGTACATTGTATTATATTGTGGACACTGGGACATTGTATTATTCTTTCTTTTGTATCCCAAATGCAGTTGTATGTGCTTGTTATGGTTATTATCGGGTATTTAATCTGGGCGGTTAAGGGAGTTGTCATAAAAAAGGTGACTAGACGACCTATCTCCCTCGCCCGAGGGGAACATAGTGTCACATCTTGAAAGTGAATTTCCAGACCCTACGCATTGGGATTGTGAGGCCGATGTATTCTTCAAAAACAATCCTCCTAAAAACATATCCATGAGCCAAATGAGTCAAATAGAGAATGAAAATATATCACTTAATCATATATAGAACATGTACATAGTGTAGTCAAATATAGAAGATGCATACAATAAATATAGATTAACATTCATAGACACGAATCGAAAAATAAGATGCATAGAAGTCACGAATCAAACAATAAGTTATCTAGCACAACAATTGTATTTGACAATTGTAGACATATAACAAGATCGAAATGTACATGTCAATATCCAAATGAGAAATATATTTAGCCTTTGTGCTGTCAACATTAGAAAGCGTTATACAAAATGAATGATAGAGAATAGGAGGAAATTGACTTAAAAAAATGGGAGGAAAAGGAGTCAATACAATATTAGTTAACAACATAAATAAATAGAATTTATCTTTCTAATGTTTTAAAACATTGTAGTAGTGTAAATTATAGCAGAATGAGTAAAACAGTAAGATGGGAAATACCAAGCCTTAGCATAACGAATAAAAAAGAGTAAATGATATAAGTGATATTTTAGAAGTAAAGAACTAAATGAGTAGCACCCATATATTCTTGGACTATAATTTAAGGTATATAACTCACAGTTCATTTACTACAATATTTCCAACCAGGGTCAGAACTAGTATATAACTTAGGGGGATCATGACCCATCCTTAATTATTACATTTCACTTATATAATGTTGTTAATTTTTGATATGGGCCTTGCTCAACGTTTAAATATAGTAGGCGTAATTTCAAACATCAACACTAAGTGCTTAATGACTTATTGGTAAAACATTGTGATTGTTAACAATTGAATGTGATTTCCACTTTTATTTGCACTTTTTCTTAAAAAAATTAGCTTTAGTCACTTGACCTCTCTCCAACCTTTCTTTTATTTAAAATAATTAATTTCATCCTTTCTTTGTTAAAAAATATTTCTATTCACTTTAATATATTAATATTTTAAGTATAAATTTGATATAAGATGAGATTGTGGCTCATTTATCTCTTCCATTATTTTTAACTCTACAATTTGTTGTTTCCTTTTAAATATTAAATTTTTTAACTAAAGCTATTAAAAATCACCCTTGAAAAAAATAGTCTGTACATTATTAAAAATTTCAAATAAAATCGAAATGATAAATTTACCAAATTTTAAAAATCACATTTGAAATTGTTAACTATACTTAAAAAATATCATTTGAAAATAATTTTTTCATTTTTTACTTATACATGATAGATATATACTTGCTCCCCCCTTGATAAAATTCCTAGTTCCGCCCCTATTTCCAACCATCTTCATCTAAGATAATATAAAGGATACTTTCATAATAATATTATCAAATATAATATATAAGCAATATCACATCACATCATACATATCATTATAATTTTTATACCGTTCAAATACTTAATATTTTATTAAAAAAATGAACTACCTTATTAACCATTCGAAAGCAACTTATCATTGCAATCAAACCCAATTAATAAATATACCTAAAGGACAATTGTATGCTTACATCTCAGTTTTTTATATGACTAAAATGCTTATATCAGTTGACATGAGCTCGAGTAGATGGGGACGTGACAGACTGTACTCACTATGAACGTGGACATTGTATGTGAAAGGCAATACACATATAAATAGATACACGATAAATTTGCATCCAAAATATACTACCGGATCTATTTTATTCACATATGACATACTTCTAAAATCATGCCATATGTACTATGAAGTAAAATGCATAGGATATAGAGCAAATTCAAAGATCAGAGAAATCATTATATAATTTTCAGACAAATCAAACATGTAAAGTTTTCTCTAATAAAGATGATACCCATATTATAGTTGGAAGATATATTTTATGGCATCGATATCCTTAGTTAAAAATATATAAAAAGGATTCACTTACATCTACACCGAGAATAGATAATTTTTTAAATGATCATAAGTAAAGCTGTTTGAAAAATTAATTAAAAATTATTAAAACCCGTTTTATTTTAATAATTGACACCGTCTTAGACTCTTCTCTTCCACACAATTTCTTGCCCACCTTCTCTCACCTTCCGGACACTTCAGTCGGATCACCCGGATCCGATACTTTTAACATTAGATCACCATCACCTGAGTGACTTCATCCGTCGTCCAAAAACCCCTGCTAAAGCCTCACGACTGCCCGACGCTCCCTCCCCATCTCCCTCATGGCTTCCCGATTTCGCTCCTTCTCGAGGCCTGCGTTCTCCCTCTTCCGCTCCGCCGCTAAGAATTCCAACATCCCCGGTGCCCGACCCCTCCCCTCCGATCTCCTCCCCCGCCGACCGCTCACCTTCTCCAGGCACTTGATCCTCGCATTTCCCCTCGATTCCAACCATAAATCTTTATTGCATCGTTCGCCCGATCTCTGATGGAATTCGTGGCAAAAATATTTAGGGTTCCGAGGGAAGTCGGGTGCCTGGAATCGATGCTGCCGCTGCACAGCGCGGTGTCGTCTGCTCTGCTGACGTCGAGGCTTGGCGTGGACTCGGGCGGGCCGTCAAGGTCCCTGTACCAGGGTATGATCTGCAGCTCGAACCCCGGAGTCTGATATGTGTATGTTGCTCTTTGCCTCTGGTGTTGGAATCGCTTTCTCGGTGGATGATTGTGGGTGCTTATGTTTGTTTTACTGCTATTTGCTATGCCATGCTGGCTGTTTCATGCTTGTAGTTGTTTGCTACTGTGTAGTTGGAAGCTCTAACTGATATCTAGGATAAGGCATGTCGTTGATTAGCTTGCGTCAAGTATTTTGGATTATGTTGCCGACATTTTGAAATAGTTAACATGGAAGTAACTTGGGAAGTCTTGAATGGTGTTGGTTTGATCGAGCCATACGATGAGATGCCTCTTTTTGGCGGGGACCACATGTTTCTGTTCGAGGGCAACTTCAATGTTTTCCATAATCTGGAGGATCAACATGAGGGTTTCAATTGGGATGCAAATGAATGTGAATACGTCCATATTCTTTTGTATTCATATCAGTGTTTAAGAGGATATGGATATCCTCATCGTAAGTCGTACAAATATGGACATTGATATTCAAGTTTTGCATCCGTCCAATATGAATAGGAATGCCATAAGAGTTCAACGAATAATAAATTGATACTAATGTTGAAAACTAAATGGATGTGGATACACATATTTGTTATGTATTATGATGCAGCGTAAAAAGGAAATATAGGGCTGCATTTATTTAAATTAATATCCGTCAATATTATTTACGTTTATTTGAGTTGTCATATTTTTAATTAAATAAACGAGATCGCCTATAGATTTGAATTTCGAAATTAGTCGGTTAATTTGTTAGAGTCAAATTAGGATAATTAGTTTTCAATTTGAATTTGATTTCTATTTTTGTAATCTCATCCCTCCTATATAAAGGGATGATGGTCCATTGTTTTAATCAGTTCAGTATTTATAAAAATTGAGATTTTATCTCCCTCGTCTCTCTCTCTCTCCCCTCGCGATCTATGCGTTCTTCTTCTCGAATCTCGCGCATCCGGCATGTTTCTTTTCTCAACCCCTCTATTTTCTCCACCAAAAATTCACCGTTCAAAATATTTGTATTTTCCGTCAACGCAAATACTCGATTTACATCATTTGGTATCAGATCATGGCCTACAGATCATCCTCACGATCTGACGATCCGTCCAGACGTTCGCACCGACATGCTTCGAGGGATTATCGTTCGTCCGAAGTCCGAACAAAAACGGCAAGCCGACGTCGCCCACAACAAGAAGTTGAGGAGCATGCTACTTGAGTTACAAACCACATTCCACTCCCATTTTCGAGATCTTATGGCCGATTTCGCGACTCTACGCGCTGCCCAATCAAAACCTCCAACCACCGAAGCAACTGTCCCGAGTTTTGACGAAGAAAACCTCACTGTGGAGGAAGATTCGATCGCTGTCCAACCCATCTCAGAGGGAAAAGATGCCGTTGCCAAGGAGTTATTCGTTGTCCAGCCCGTTCCGGAAGAAAAAAAAGCCGAAACGCCTGCTGTCCAGGTATTATCAGACCTACAGAACCTCCCGAAATCGACCTACACCCCATCCGCAACCCTTGCGCGGACCCCACCCACCATCCTCGCAGCACCTATGGCCCCAGCCATGCTCCTAGCCCCGCCGACCCCTTCCCTCCCCATTGCCCCCACACATCCGACGCAAAACCCATCCCTCTCTTCGCCTACCCCAACTCCCACAACCCCTCCTCGATGTCACCACGCCACCGCGAACACCTTTCCCCGCCTTCCCCTCCTACCCCTCAACCCCATGCCACCGCAAACACCTTTCCCCGCCTCCTTCCCCGCTGCCGGCGTCGCCTCCCTCAACGCCATCGCGCACCTACTACCCCGCCTTCACAACCAGTCGCCTGCTCGCCCCATCGACCCTCGCCGACATACCCATCATCGACCCGAGCCCCTCTGTACACTAACCCTCGAGCCCCGCCTCCCTCACCTCGCTGCCACCCCCTTACAGCCCACCCCCCGCGTCTGCAACCCCGTCTCCCCTTTTCCCTCCCTGTCCCAGACGTGCCCATCGACTCCCGCCGAACTCCAGACCACCCGGCGCCATCTCCCAGCCTTCTCCCATGCCGCCGCCACGGTCAGAATAAGAGGCGTCGAACCCTAACAAAAAATCGAAATCTAAGGGGTTTGAATCCCCTGAAGTGTAGGATTGGGAGTTACCTTGGAAAAATTACAAGAAAAGCCCCCCATACAGAAGTTTTTATTCAAAGGGAAAAGCCAAGGGCCCCTCTCACAAGATTTGTCTAATGGAAGGGGTACGAAAATTGCAACCAAACCCCCTGATGCAGAAATATTTAAAATGGAGTGCTGAAAAGAGGAAATCTGGAGACCCTCCTTATCCAAATAGGACTAGGACCTTGGGTTTCCCCTATTTAAAGGCCTCATGGCTTCATTCATTAGACACGTCTCCTCCTCTACTCTCATTGTGTTATTGCTTTGCTATGTATTCTCTAAGGGCCATGTTGTTCATGCCTCATCAATTTTTCAATCATCATACCGAGGAGACAAAATTTATGAAGACGTCGCCATTTGCGCCACACATGTTTTTCCACCACGAAGGCCACGTCACCAACGCCCGCGTCGCGCAAGTATGGATTCCGCCATTCGCTCCACACCAATTCTTCCATGGGATGCTCGAGAACGCGAATTCGAAGTTATCAACCCCCAAGCCTGCAGATCCAGCAATTCATCGGGAGACGAATTTTTAAAAGCGGAGGAGAGTTGATGCAGCGTAAAAAGGAAATATAGGGCTGCATTTATTTAAATTTATATCCGTCAATTTTATTTACGTTTATTTGAGTTGTCGTATTTTTAATTAAATAAACGAGATCGCCTGTGATCTCAAATAATTAGTTATAGATTTGAATTTCAAAATTAGTCGGTTAATTGGTTAGAGTCAAATTAGGATAATTAGTTTTCAATTTGAATTTGATTTCTATTTTTGTAATCTCATCCCTCCTATATAAAGGGATGATGGTCCATTGTTTTAATCAGTTCAGTATTTATAAAAATTGAGATTTTATCTCCCTCTCCCTCGTCTCTCTCTCTCCCCTCGCGATTTACGCGTTCTTCTGCTCGAATCTCGCGCATCCGGTGTGTTTTTTTTCTCAACCCCTCTATTTTCTCCACCAAAAATCCACCGTTCAAAATATTTGTATTTCCGTCAACACAATTACTCGATTTACATCATATTATATATAAGTATATCCATATTTGTTTATTTACAAGATGTTTGAATTCTATAGATATTAAGAAATAAATACAAGTTTTAATATTGTTTGACAACCGAATGCTATAAAGAAGTTTTTCTTCCCAAATCCATCACCTAATGCATCCATCCTATCTGTTTTCCACATCAAAACTCATACCTTAGTAGATAAAACTTATAATTATTGTAATGTTCATATGCTATTATTATATAAAGTTTGTTTTTATAAAATGTTTCGAGTACTAAATAAGTCAGGAATGCCGAACATTCGTAGGATAATTGGTAACTGTTTACCAAATTTTCTTATTCAGTTCATGATATCTATTTTAAAGTTGTATTCATATTTTGAAGATATGACTATCCGATCTATATATCCGTATGATATATATATTCGAATCCATATTCAAATTAAAAAAGGGATAATGTATAGTAATATCTGCATTAACATTTGTATCTGATCATTTTTTATCCTCAACTGCAAGATGAGGAGCCTCATCAAGATGGACTTATATAACAGCCCAGGTCATTTGGGCATATGATAGATCTTCCAGTTGTCAACTGTTATTACATCTGAAGGATGACAACTGAAATATCATGTCTGTGTCGAAGAGTACCTGGGATTCATTTAAGTGTTTCTGATGCCTAGGGTGGTCGCCGAAAGTTAAACCTAGATCCTTCTGACCACACACCCATATTGCAGTCCTCACATAGTATTGGGACTCGGGCTCCTACCTCAAATTCATGAATTATTTTGTTGCATGAGTTTAGTTTCCAGGATATGGTGAGAAATATCCTTGAGGGGGAATGCCGACTGACATGGTGGCATCTCATATGAAGTTGATTTACCTTTTTCATCTTGTACTAAATGAAGCATTTGGGGGAGGTTAAGGTTCAGTTGCGGAGGTCAGTTTGTGATTTAATCATACGGAAAATGAACAAAAACATCAAGCTCAAGTTGAAGGATTATGAAGTTGTGAGGGAGGATGCCCTTAAGGGGGAGATTTGTAGGGATATAATGGCCCGGGGTAACATGTGGGATGCAAACACTCGCTATTTTCACTTTGTTGTTGATAACAAGAGGGCTACACATGTATGGTTGCAGTGGGCGAGGAGTTTGAGGGGAGAGGAACAGTTGGGAGATGTTGACATGGCATTCTAGGAGCTTCCCATCTAGATGGTATCAAGGCTAATTATCGACTAATATCTGTCAGAGCTTCTTGTGAGGCAAAGTTATCACATCCTTTTCCTCCTATGAAAAAAGACAATGACTTCTATGGTGGATGGGTAGAGAACATTTTCAAATTCGACTTCAATTCTCGTAGCAATGCCAATGTAATAGGGAGCTGACTTCACTGTGATAATTGGGGAGGTGATATCATCGATCAATCATTTTTGATTGATCATAGTTATATTTTAGAGAGTTTTTTATAGCCTTTATGCAGCGACTATGCATGGATACTGGGGGAAGTAGATCTTTGTGGAAGTTGAGCTTCAATTCAACTTATGACATCCTTAGCTAGTTTTTCCTATGAACATCTTTGAGGAGGGGGTTCCTGGACACCACCACCACAACAACAAAGCCTTGCCCCACATTAGGCAGGGTCACTACATTGATTCTTTACCTTCATTCACATTTATCTTGGGTCATTCTTGGGCTTAGATCTTAATAACTAAGTTCACTTCGGATAGTCTCATTCTAACACTTTTTGGGTCTTCCTCGTCTCTCTTAGTCGGTTCAACATCCTAGAACTCACATCTTCTAATTAGTGCATCAGTCGACCTCATTTGCAAATGACCAAAGCATCTTAAGCAGTTTTATCTCATCTTATCTTTTATCGAAGTTACACTAACTTTCCATTTGATCTCATCATTCCGAATCCAATCTCGTGTATAATTACACATCCACCTCAACATTTTCATTTCTTCTACTATCATTCTTTATAAATGTCTATGGTTCACATGCCAATATTCAGACCCCTAGAGCATAGCATGTCTTACGACTGTTTTGTAATACTTTTCTTCCTTTTTTAAAGGATTTTTTTATCACGCAGAACAATAAAGGATTCTCTTTACTTTAACCAACGTGCATTTTTTCTGAGTAATATCTCCATCGATTTCTCCACCATGTTGCAAAATTGATCCCAAGTATCTAAAAGAATCTTTCTTTAGAATGTCATTGTCTCCAATCTTCACTTCGATTCCTTCACAACTGCTTCCATCAAAAGTGCACTTCATATATTCAGTCTTAGACCTACTTATACAAAATCCTTTAGTCTTTAATGCATGTCCCCAAACCTCAAGCTTTTTATTTACTCCATTTATAGTCTCATCAATAACATGATATCATTGACAAACAACATGCGCCAAGGCTTCACACCCTCAATGCGACTAGTCAACTTGTCCATAATCAAAGTAAAAATGAAAGAACTCAAAGCTGAATCTTGATGCATACCGATGTTGATGTCAAAATAATCACTCTTTCTCAGATTGGATTCTTACACAAGGTGAAGCCCCATCATACATACCCTTTATAAGGTTAATGCATACGATAAGTACTTGTCTCTCCTTCAAAACTCTCTATAATATCTCCCATGGGATTGAATTACAAGATTTCTCGAAATCAATAAAAATCATATGGATGGTCTCCCTTTTAGCTCTATAAATCTCCATTGTTCTCCTCAACAAGTGGATAAATTTCATAGTTGAGTGTCATGACATGAATCCATATTGATTTTCTATTACTTTGGAAACTTGCTTCTGCCTTCTTTCAATCACACAATCATAGTGTGACTCATCAGTTTGATACCTCTGTAATTTGAACAATTTTGAATGTCTCCTTCATTATTATAAAGAGGCACGCGATGCTTCTCCTCTATTCTTTATGCATTTCTTGCTTTGTCAAATAACATTGAATACATTTGTGAGTCAAGTCGAACCGCGTTCACCTAGATTCTCCACACTTCTATAGGATGTTTTTTAGGTCCTACAACTTTCCCAGGTTTCATAACCTTCAAAGCCTCCTCTACTTCCTTCATTTGTATCCGTCTATAGCTTGCATGATTCATGTAACTTTCATTACTATCTCGATCTCCCAAAGCTTATGGAAATACTGCTTCCGTCTAGCCTCTATATCCTTTTGAGTAACAAGCACATGTTCTTCCTTATTCTTAATGCATCTCACTTGAGAGGGTTCTTGGACAACAAAAAAAATCCTGTATGTAGCATTACATCACCATGATTTCATGTGGGCACACCGCATTGGTGAATGGGAACGCAGAGGGAGGTTGTGATGCAAACCAAAAAATTGGAAGGAGAGAAGAAGATCGTGATGCACCTCACATGGTTGAGAGGGGAGGAGGGGTTGAGAGGAGAAACCCTAGAAATTCAGGGGGGGTAATAGTGGAGGAGCTTTCCAAACCAAAATTCTCAATTTTAATTCATAACATAATCTCAACTGGTGCCCCCTTTATACAGAGAGGGGGTCCAATTACAAAATTAGTAACATAATAAAATACCAACCATTAGTAACATAATAAAATACCAACCAAATAAAATCCTGATTGCCTCCAACCGACTCTAGTTAATTCACTAACTAATTCAATCTACCATAAATATTGAGATTGCAATGAATCTTAACTTATTTTATATAGATAAAAATTGACAACTAATTTAAAATAACTAATTAGGGATGTGAATCCCTAATTTCAAAATTCTCTAAATCCATGATTGATACAATTTAATTTGACCCATCAAATTGAGAATTATTGCATCAAATTCTCCACTGCTTGAAAAATTCGTCTCCCAATAAATTACTTGATCTTCAACTCGTCGTTGGAAAATTCCATCTGAAATTGTTTGTTGCACATTCCTAATTTGAGCCAATTTTCCTCCACTTTAGCATTACATTTATAATTTTTTCCACTGGAGGGCGCAACCACACTTTTTCTACCCATTCAAAATAACTCATTTCCTATATGCTTTGTTTAACTTTACCCTTGTGATAAAGAAGTTTTGGAGGATGGGTCCTTGAAAATATTCCTTGACAACCTTTTACCCCTTAAATAAGGGACCGCTTGAAGGGAAGTTCCTGTTCTTGTTTAGGTTTTCTTCCCTTTATTTCCATACACGATGGTGGGCGGTGAAATTGGAGGCTGCAGCTCCGACCCCGATTGTGTCTGTGACACCGATCTATGGATATCTTTTAATAGGGGCACTCACGGAGTGGGCGATGACCCGACGGTAAGGGAGGCGAGTTACAACGATGCCACACACGTTTCCGGGCTAGGCGTCAAAGCTAGTAGAAGTAAGAGCGCACGCGGTAGTGGCGACTACGCAAGCTACACGTGAAGTGTCACGCAGTTCGTGCATGAGCTGTTTGCAGGGTGCGGGTGGTGGTAGGCTGGCGGTTGGGGGGTTCCACCGAGAGCGCCGACGATGCTTGAGGGGGTCATGGATGCATCATGCATGCCCAAGGGGAGGTCCTTTGGGGTTTGCGGCGGTTGGTTCTTGCTGTTGGGGTTGGGGATGGGAGTAGGATCCACGGAGCATGGCCCGGGGATGGCTGGGTACTGGTCGGTAGAGGGGTTGGCGTCGGCGGAAGCAGTAGTGATGCCGCCGCTCTCGAGACAACATTTGTCAGGGCGACGATGGCGATTTCCGCGACTTCTTCTAAAATTAGATTCCGGGTTCTAAGTTCTTCAATGCAGATGGCTTCTTTTTCTTCTTGGATGGCAACTTCGGGTGATAACATATCTAGAACTTCAAACTCTTCATCCATAGGACCTTTGTCAAAGGTGGGTCCTCGTTCTTCGTCTTTAATCAAATCTTCATGTATAAAGGTTGCTTCTTCTGGAATGAAATAAATCATTATCTAACCATGCATCCAACCATTGCTGTACTTTCATGCTTGATAGTATTCATTGCTTGAATTTCTGTTGTCGTGGACACGAATTGTGATTGAGATAGCTTAAATCAAATTGCATCTGTCAGTATGCGATCGGATCGTCGAATCGTACAAACATTTCGGTTGCCATGCTCTGATACATTTTAATGCAAATAGAAAATTAGGAAGGAGTGGTGAGAGAAGAAGATCGCGACGTGCCCACTTGATGTAAATAAAAAAAATCAGGAGGATAAATGAGATAAGAAGATGATGACACATCTCACGTGGTTGAGAGGGGAGGAGGGGTTGAGAGGAGAAACCTAAGAAATTTGGGAGAAGGGGAATAATGGTGGAGGAGCACTCCAAACCAAAACTCTCAATTTTAATTCATAACATAACCTGGACTTATAATGAACTTACAATGGATTGCTGCCCCTTTTATATAGAGAATGGGTCCAATTACAAAATTGACAACATAATAAAATATCAATCAAATAAAATCTTAATTGACTCTAATTGATTTACTAACTAATTTATTCTACCATAAATATTGAGATTACAATCAATCTCAACTTATTTAACGTAAATAGAAATAGACGACTAATTTAAAATAACTAATTTGACTAATTTAAAATAACTAATTTGGGATGGGAATCTCTAATTTTGAAAATTCCCCAAATCACAAGTTGATTCAATTCAATTTGACTAGTCAAATTGGGAACTATTGCATCAGATTGGGCTTTTTTTGTTGCATGGAAGAATGAAGAATGCTTTGGCTGCATATGCATTAGAGTTTTTTAAATATGGATGCTTAATAGTGACTTCTAGTATCAATGGTTTGAGTATATTGGTTTCTTTACTAATAGAGGCATTACAATGCTTTTTGTCAAAGAGGGATGCGAGAGGCTGCATTTTTTGTGAAAAGAGCAAGGTGATGCATCGAGAAGTCATCCACCCAAAAACTTAATGTTCACAAATTAATGTATAGCATAGAAAGGCAAGTGATCCCTCGTGATCCTGACGTGTTCTATACCATTCTCTACATAGAATCTTTCATTACGAAAGATCACCCCGTTCCTTGCTAACTACATGACCCACAAAATATCCTCAACCTACATCCTAAGTCCGATCCAACATGCTGCTAGTCCAAGAAATCCCAAAAAGCGGGGGCATAATTCATGGAAATCATGTCTAGAACAGTTAGAGTATTTGGTTGTGTGCCTGTTAAGTTGTAGACGGGTAAATGGATACCTCCAGGATCTATTTACCCCATTCAGTCTTTAGTCCCCACATCTACCAGTTTGGAGATGTGGAGACTCCGTGGGTGCTATATATAGAGCCTCACACCCCTGTAGTCAGATGAGAAAGTTCAATAGAATATCCGTCCCTTTGAGGGCTTCTCCCGTAGTTTCATCGTGCTCATTAGGGAGTAGGGTTCCTCGCAAAATCTTGTGTTCCATGTTTATCTTTCTGTTCTTTAAACTCTGTTTATCATTTCGCTTTCGCATTTCTATTTTCTAACATGGTATTAGAGCGGGTCGATTATCAAGGATTACAAGTTTTCCATTTATTCGAGATTCGATTTTCTGTTGTTTATTTTGAGATATGTTCAAGAAATTCTAGGGTTTCATTCTGAAACCCTAATTCTCAACAGAAATGAGATATGTTCTTCGTTAGAGTCGAGGTTCCAGATTTCAGATTGGAGGCGCTTGATCTACAGGCGACTTCCCTGCATCTCGATTCTAGGCGCATCTACATGCGCTCTATTCAATCTGCTCCAGGCCGCAAGCTAGCCCTATTCGCATCAGGTGGTGCCGTCGACAACCTTCTCTCACAAGGAAGGCACCGATCCCTCCTTCCTCGCAGCAGACGGCTGCGAGTTCGCGTGAAACCCTAGTGCATTCCCAAGCGGCAAGGGCCGCATCAGACCAAGCAGGGGTCGCCCATGACACCCCATTAGGCGCAACATCCAGTCGACCAAGACTGCCCAGGCGGAACCCTTCATCATCATCGTCCAGGCGGAGATCCCCCAGCCCGCCAGCCCTCTGTTGCATCTCATCCAGGCAGGGCTTCGGACAGTGACCCCCCATCTCCTGTCTGATTGTGCTCCAGGAGCTGCCGCCTACCCAACAACAGTGCAGAGCCCATCGCGATGGCAAACCCTGTAGCAGCACAGAGCCCATCGCGTCGTGCCCCCGATCTCAAGGCGGGAAAGGAGGGAGCCTCCAGGTGGTGCAGATCCAGCCGCCCCACTCCCCCTCCCTTCGCGCCTCCATCCATCCCGCAGGCAACCCCGAGATCCCTGTTCCTTCGGGGGCGGCGGGTTTTGCTTTTGAGTCGAGGGTTCCCATCCAGGCAGGGAACCCTAATAACATGTGGGCACACGGTTTTTCCAAGGGGCCCGAACGGGCCCGATGGCCTATTTTATAAAAAATTATAAGGCCTGGTTAGGCCGTGTATATAAAAAAAGAGTGGGGGGCCAAGTTCAAGAGCCCCAATGAGGTCGTATGACATTTAAAAAAATGTTTTTTTTGAAAAAAAGACGCGTACAATAAAAAGGCGTATGCAAAAGTTTTGAAAAAAACCCAGAGAAAAACCGTAAAAAAATGAATGAACGGCTTATAAAAAAATTTGATTTAAAAAAAGAGGTATTAAAAAATGTTTTGAGCCAAAAAAATATGATGTAATCGGCTTATGTGACGTTTTCCCCATTTTATTGTCTTCTCCCATCTTGATCGATGTCTTCACTCCGACCAGCATGGGAGAAAGGGGGATTATATGTAGAGTTACATGCATCATTGATCCAGATTAGCAAGACTCCAGATTCCAGGCCATTCAGATTTTCAGACTCAACAGTTGTTCATACTCAATGTCAGATTTCGAGTCTTCAGTTTCAGTCGCACATGTCTGCGATCATGTTCTCAGTGATCCCCATCATTCTTGTTTTGTCGGCCAGAGTTTTCATGTGAGCCATAGGGACTCCAGAGTAGAGGACCATTCTCTATGCCATGTGAGCAAGGGTTTTCATGTGGTATCACACGTACTCCAGAGTAGAGTACCATTCTCTGAGCCAGATGGGAGAGACCCAGTTCTCCGACGAGGAGACTCCAAGCGCAGTTTCAGACTCAATGGTCAGATTCCGAGTCCTCAGTTTGACTCACACTCCAGCCCGTTCATCCTCCTCACGTGCACGGCATGAGAAGCAACGTCCTCGGCAGCAGCCGACAGTTGTGCGCGTTGAGTTGATATTGTCTGTAGTGTCATGTATTGCAAGTTGAGTTTCTTTCTGTTTATCCAAGCTGAGCATTGCATGCTCTAGCTTGAGGGGGAGTGTCGGAGTATTTGGTTATGTGCCTGTTAAGTTGTAGATGGGTAAATGGATACCTCCAGGATCCATTTACCCCATGGTTCAAAAAAACGTGCCTCGAGGCGCACGAGGCGTACGCCTCGAGGCGAGGCGGCCAGAAAACGCCTCTGAACGACCGCCTCGACAGGGTCCTAAGAGGCGGTCGCCTCAGTTGGTCGAGGCGGTCGAGGCGAAGGCGAGGCGCTCACCGAGGCGTTTTCTTTTTCAAATTATTTTTTTATGTTAATTCAATTATCCTATTAGCAATTTCAGATGTTTATAAAGATGTAGTTGTTTAGGATATAATATATAAGATGAATGCTTAAATTTAGCCGCTTTCATGTTCATATTTACTATTAAACATGTTCAATCATGTCAAGAAACTCTTAAATTATGCCCTTAAATATACGAATCCACAAGTATCATAGAAAAAATTACTCGTAAAATTATTTTTAAGGAGTTTTCAAACAATGAGCTATGTAATATACCAAGAAGGTCAAACAAGATATAATTCAAGGGGAGTTTATGTACTACTCCCATTGAAACAAATCAATATATCCGAATAGAAATAAAATCCTTAATAAAAAATTTTGCCGGGGGCACTGCCCCCACACCACCGCAGGGGGGGAGCGCGCCTGCTCCCCCCTAGACCCCCTCCCCCCCCAGGCTCGCTGACCGGGCATCGAGATCCCTGCCTTGTTGGGGTATGGTATGGCAGGAAGGGGTGCATACGACGGTTCTTCAACTTAGGTTAGATGGTTAGAATTTAGGGGAATATCAACAGATTTAATCTATTATTAGATGGAAAAATAGTAAAAAGACACATACACTTGTATATCTTTTCTTTCGGCGTTCCTATCTTTGTAATTGCATGATATATTATAGTAATTTATATCATATGTTAGTTAGAATATATATAATTTAATTAGTATATATTTTATTGGAGTTTTTATAGGTTTTCTCCTTGTAAACTGAGGCTTACGCCTCGACCGCCTCGAGGCTACGCCTCGCCTCGATTCCAGGGAAACCGCTTCGTTCCGTTTTTAGTTTTTTCAAACCTTGATTTACCCCATCCAATCTTTAGTCCCACATCTACCAGTTTGGAGATGTGGAGACTCCGTGGGTGCTATATATAGAGCCCCACACCCCTGCAGTCAGATGAGAAAGTTCAATAGAATATCCACCCCTTTGATGGCTTCTCCTGTAGTTTCATCCCGCTCCTTAGGGAGTAGGGTTTCACATAAAAATCTTGTGTTCCAAGTTTATCTTTCTGTTCTTTATGCTCTGTTTATCATTTTGCTTCTGCATTTCTATTTTCTAACAAGAGCCATTGCCTCCGACACCTCTTTAGGTGAAGTCAAGAAAGAACAAGTGATTATTGTCCTCAAGTATCTCTAAATACCATTGACAAGACCTATTCACCCGCTTAAAGAATTTGGCCCGCTGAGCTCTCGTCAACACAGTCTTACTTCAACAATGACATGAACACCTTGACATACAATAGGATCTTCCACCTCAAGAGGTATCTGAACTCGTGGAATAATATTTTTAAAAAGTCCGTGGAAACAATATACAGGTCAAAAAATGACCACGTACAGTACCTTCTATACCTTGAATAGGAAAACAACCATTTGCCCGTGCCCAGTGGTCACACCCAACAAAAAGCATTCCCACCTTAGACAAAACCTCCAACAGCTTCCTAACTCAGCCGTTCTTTGATCAGATAACTCTGAATGGGACCGGGCCATCCATCCTCATCTCATGTCTCACAAATAGATGCCTCCCCATACACTGCCAGGGGAAATGACAGGGAACCTCATCATAAAGGACATCACGCCCCTTCCAATTATCAAGCCAGAAGGGGGAGCCTCTTCGTCTCGTTCTTTTGTTAGATCATAAGGAGGGTCAATCTATTTATTTGAACCTGGAAGCTGCTCTCTATTTCCCTTTGAATCACCAACAAAAGAAAGATGTTACTGAAATACAAGGATATAAACAGAACAAGGAAGATTCTTTGTTGATTTCTGAATTCTCTACAGGGGAGATTAGATTCCAAACCTATTTTTATGTGGATTAAACACTGAATTTTCGGACATCCCTTCTACTAATGTACTATCAGCGGAAGATGAAGCAGAAGAAGAATATGAAGATTCTGAAGGAGTTAGTGAGCCATATGCCAGAAGCAGTACTTACAGTTTCGATTTTAACTTGAAAATAGGGATTTTTACCCAGCAGACCCTATAAATGTTTTAAAATGCCTTTATGACCTTTTGCACAATGTAATTACCCCATTGACCATGTAAATTACCCCAAGAATCCCCATGGGTTTAAAACATATTACCCGGAGGGTTCATGGGGTAAGAGTTGACATGTTTACGGGGTTGAGGGAGGAATTAGGTTGTTTCAAAGGTCGTGGAGGTGATTGACAAAGTTTATAGGGTCTGCCAGGTAAAAATCCCTTGAAAATATTACAAAAAATTTGAAGAAGCCAAGAAGAGGACCCCGAGATACAGGAAGATTAAGGAGAAAGCCTTGAAGAAGCACCAAATCAGTCATTAAAATATATTGTATTGGAATAGACATTTTGTCGTCCAGTCTTTTTGTCGTTCAGTTACTGGGCAGTTCACGAAAGGCTATATAAGTGTCTTCCTCTTCTCTTAGGGCGACACATGAAGTTGCGCTAGATCAGCTGAGAAGGTACTTCTGCTTTAGTGTATTGGAGCTGTGATTCAGATCTTGAAGCCTGGATCTCTTCTCTTTTGGTCTTCTTCTTTTTGATTGGCTTTGTTTCCCTGTTGGTGTGGTTTCAATCATGTCTGCGAGGAACCAAAGTGCAGGTAAGGTGTTCGAAGAAATGTCCCACAAGAAGTTGGACAAAGAGACAGCTGAAATGATGAAGAATTGTGAACTTTGGAACAAGGACCAAGTAGAGACTGCTCAGAATTTCATTGGAGATCTTGAAATGAGAGTTATTTCTCCAGCGGCATTATGAAAGGTAATGCAGAAGTTGGTTGCTACTAGATACCAGATGCCGCATTTGAGGGAAGAATACGAGAAAATCTTCCAGTCAGAACCAAAGAAGGAAGCTTCGACCTCTGAATCCACCTATCAAGGGGGAGGCATAGACTCAAGCCCTGAAGAAGTGAAGGATCTAGTCAAAATTTTCTGGAAGGACGCTGTTCTGAGAGATGCTGTTCTTTCAAAGCCATTCTTAAAGACGTGGACAAGCTTCCTCTACGGGATTTTTTGGGCACCGATAGAAGCGGAGCTGATGGAAGAGGACGAAGAAGTGCTTTCAAATTTGGGAGCACCTGAAGACTAAAGATGGACAATCTCCAAAGATGGACAATCTCCGAAGGAGGATACTGTCCAAGAACAGAATGAAGTAGGGTATGGATATAATATGCAAATGTTATTATATCCATTATCTCCCAAACCTCTACAAATGAAGCTTCTTGATGGTAGAGACATGATCCTTTTAGGGTCAGATGATATTTCTGAAGAAGAAAATTAAAAGAGAAAGAGGAGGTATTGGAAGAGAGCTGCAAAAGAGAGGAGCGTATGGTAGTCTTGGTTAAGACCATGTTGGCCAGTTTGGGCATTTGGAAGTTTTCGGGCTTTTTATTCTGCAGTGTGTGGGCCAGTGTGTTTTGAAGAGGTTCACCGCTTATGGGCTTTTTGTAATAGCTTTCTTAAATGTTGGTATTCGTTATTCAGTCAGAGTGATCATGAAATAAAGAGTACTTGTTATCGGATGACTATTTGGATTATGTATTTGTCGATTGTTGTAAATACAAGTATTTCATACTTGTATTTGCTCCAAAAAATGGTGTCTCCAATTGTGGTGCGATTCAGGTCTTGATATCTTTACGAACATTGTAGGAAATTTAAATTTCTATAATTTTGTGTTTTGAATTATTTGAGAATCGACTTGTAGCCCTTAGATTTTATCGATTCTTTGAATTTTGGTCATTTGGACCAATGTGGTGGTGTCACCACTACATCCATCTTTAACCTTTGTCTCCTCCCCCCAGAATATGCATGACATGGCTAACAACCCTACTTTTACTGCTATCCACGATTAATTTACGTCACAAAAAAAACAAAATTCCACTGTATTCTATAGCCCTGCGACTGATCTATCTAAAGGGTCATCCCCCGTTCTCCATCTTTGATTATAAGTTCAGATCTAAGCATCCATAGTTGACTATCCAATTTCCTAAAACGAAACCCATCAGTCTCAGGAGATCGCTGTGGCCAAATATCTGCCACGCAAGCAAAGGAGATGAGAAGGAGGATGAGGATTCGAGGGAGCTTCATCACATCTTGCTATGTGCATACATCACGTGCCTAGCTCCGAGGAGACGTCGGCCATCGATTTTAGATAGGGTTTTCCTTGTTAACTCATTTCCCATGCGTTATCACCCAAATCTTCCATTCATCTCTTTCCATTTTATTTGCTTGCGTGAGTCTCTTTTGCTCATCTTCGTTTATATTTGCTTGCAATTTGCAATAGAGGATGACTTTACAACATGCACGAGGATGGTTTTACGATACTCTATGCAAAGATGCCATCAGATCGTCGATTGGTCCAAATTTTCCAGCGATGATGACGACTTTCTGCAGAGGATTTCAGCGACATCGGTGGTGCTCTGGTGAGGAGTGGGAGAGGTTTAGGGTTTGGCAGCTCCCTCTATTTGCAGGTGAGGGCCCGCGTTCGGATCCGATTTGGATCAAGATACGAATCCATGCCCGTTTATATAAACGATCATATCTTGAGCTCCCGAGTTGGGCTCGTTGGAAAGGTTTCGACGAGCTCTACGGAATGGAGTGGTCATTCGTGCTAGTGCCATTTGGATATCGAGAACTCTCCAGATTTTTAAGAACACGAGGTCTCTCATCTACTAATATCGTAGGAGCTAGTACTATCTCTTCATATGTTATTCTTCAGATATAACTCGTGCTTTTTAAGTTTGTGTATTTACTGACGATACAAATTGGCTTGTTTACTTTGATGCATAATGTTACCTCTATAGGGACAATTGGCTGTTCAAGGTCCAACAACCTATGCCTACAAGACTATCTATTATTCTTGCTAATGGTATGGATCATCATCACCTACCACACCATCATAAGGAGTTCTTGTAGGTCTTGACTTTCTAATTAGTTTTTTATCTATTAGTTAGATTAATAAGGAACTTAATTTTTGTGACCTATTTAAAATTCTTTCAGTTGTGTTTTAGGATGTACTGAGATGAAGGGCGTATCCACTACATCTTGAATTTCCCGCACGTGTTTCTTTGGCATTTATCTAATTTGGTCACCTTCCACTCCAGAAGCGGTGCACAAATTTTTTATAGCTTTCACAATAGCTCAACTTTGAGCATTCTTGTGCGGTAGAATAGCATCATTGGTCCTTTCCTCGTAGGTATTGTCATAGTGGTTCTTCTATTTTTACGTTGCTTTATTTCGATGTGTGTCGACCTAGTTATGTACGTAATCATATGATTGCTGTGGACGATCATGGTCGTGCGAAGTAGGTTTTTCTTTTGAAAAAAGTAAATATGAAATCAAGGTTGTTTATTTTTGATATTAAAAAGTAGTTTTTTTGCTCATGTCAAGATTATTAGATTTGACTTTTTTTTTAATTTTGATACAATCTTTATCTAATTTTCTTCAAGAGCTTGGGGTTATCCATACACCATACAACGGATTGGATTTCTTTGAGAGAAAACTTCACTATATCCATTGTTACTAGGATCCTCTTCGTCCATAGTTAGCTCCTTACACTTTCTCACAGATGTCGTTATTGTTTGTCACATAATTAATCGAATGCATTCCTCTGTGCTTGATGAGGAGGTTCATCTTGACCTTATGTTTCCTCATATTGACATGACTTCCTTTTCACCAATAATTTTTGGCTTTTGCTTTTATTCGCGTTCTTATCTTGTGACAAGACAAGCTCTCTTCACTTTTCATCAAATGTGTTTTTTGGATTCTCTTTTACTGGGGGGGGCTATGATCCGTTTGGCTGACATTATCATGCTACTTTCGATGTTAGATTTTTTTAGTATGTTTCTTATTTTTCATCCACATGTACCCGTTTGAGTACCTATGACGTCAATGGCAAGGTGTTGGACATGCGAGCCCACGACGAGCCATTATGCAATAAATGTTATTGCAATTCACTCCTTAGTCTGAAATAAAGAGTACATAATTTGCATAATAGGTCCCTTAGTATAATTAGGGTTATGTACCATGGCCATCTTAATGATCATACAGCTGTTGATTCAATTATTGAACCATAGAGGCTGGTGCTTAGATGAATATCTAATGAGTTAGATTGAGGACTCATCAAGCACCGACAAATGATTATTAAGAGATGATCTCCAGCCTGAGTAGGAGATGGCAATCCTATCTCATTTAGGTTGATATCTGACCGACCTCTTGATGCAGGTCCTCTGCATAGGAATAGAGATTCGGAGGTGTCGGATGAGTTATGTCAAAGAGTTGACTTAACGAGATCGAGACAACCAAAGTCCTATATCGTATGCTGTCACGATACAGGCACACATCCTCTGACCGGAGACAGATGTGTTACTATATGTCTGAGTATGTACATTTAGCAGACCAATAGGTTGATGGCCTAATCAAGGTCTATACACCGGCGCGCTGGTGTGCATATAAGGGCATATGAGTAATACGATCTCTCAAAGGGATCATACAGGTTCACTACTGAACCGGAAGACATGAGCTCACTCATGAGATATTGGGAAGAATCAAATTCCGTGCGCACGGTCGTCTCGCTTTGGAAGCTTGACTGAATTTGTTGGTTTGATATATACTTTTGGAAAGTATATGATCAAGACCTAGGTATGATATATGCTTTTGGAAAGTATATGATCAATACCGACTCTCAATGATCGAATGAGAAACTTACTGATAAAACCATGAAGTAGACAGTATAAATTTGATCCAATACTTCGGGTTTAATCTGGGTCTTCCAGTATGCAGGATGTACAGGTATTGGGAATGCCTGAGAGTGATGTGATCATAAACGGTTGTATAACCATGACGCTTCCATTCCTAGGGAGTGATGAAACGGGTCTGGATTTTAGTGACTCCTCTCAGTAGAGAAGTAATCTGATCTTAGTCCAAATGTTGGACATTAATCTGAATGTGATTCAGATTCAATGAGAAGATTAGATTTGCAGTCTTGATTTAATCAAGCATCTATGGGAGGCCCGCGATCTGGATTTGAGATATGATCTCAATATCCATGTCACTATACGTGGAACAATACAATCGCCCTGTCCCTATCTCCAAGTATTCGCGGAGAAAGCGCATTATCCTTGAAAGAGTTCATGGATAATTCTATTGTTGATATATGTATACGAGCATTGAGAAAATGGATAATTAAATGTGATTTAATTATCATGAATAATATGAATTTGATTCATATTATAAGGAGAGTTGTCTTAGATAATTAAATGTGATTTGATTATCAAAGATGTAAATAATGTGAATGTGATTCATATTATTTGAAGCACAAGAGAATAAGTTATCCAATATAATTAAATATGATTTAATTATTATGGATAAGAATAATGTGGATAGTAATATCCAATTATTCATAATATATATTATAAATGTGATTTATAATGTATTAGAGAGAGCTAATTATAATTTATATGTGTTGATTAATTATTATGTGTATTGGATACACATTGTGTAATTAATTGACAATGTAAATTATATATTGTTTTGGGTTGTGAATTTGATTCACAATTTTTTCATGGCAAGATTGCAATATTCTCAAATATAATTGTTAATTATTTTTGAAGAATAAAACCCAACAAAAGTTGTTGGAAATAAATAAAGAGAATTTCCATGGAGATATGCAATCTCATGAATTATCATGAGATTGCCCTCCATTAGGAAAGGGGTGGGCGGCACCCATGCCCTATTTGGAATGGGTGGCCGTCCACCATGTTATACATGGAATTGTGATCTCCATGTATGTATTCTCTCCTTATTTATTGGTTTGATTTAGGACTAATTTATATTTGATTTTGTCAAATATATTTTAACCTAAATTTGTTGGTTTTACCAACAACAATCTTGACCATTGGATTGACATAAATCAATCTCATCCATTGATTTTATATGTCCCATGGATTGAGATCCATGGATCCCAAAACCCTATGGGCTCGTTTGGTTGCAGGGTTGGGCAGGGTTGGCTTGATCCAACCCGGGTTGACCCTGCAACCAAACAGGGTTCTCCTCCTCACAGTTTACTATTCACAGGGGTACCCCTACCCAGCCCAACCCTGTCCAACCCTGCAACCAAACGAACCCTATAAATAGAGAGGCATACCCATGCTCTCTCTTTACACACAATGCTTGAGAAGCATCTCTCTCTCTCTTTCTCTCTAGAGGTCAGCCCTCTCTCTCTCCCTCTCATGGCCGTCCACCATGGATGCCATGGAGAGGTTCTCCATCGCCGCGGCATCCTCGTTATGCTGCCCGTTCTTCTGCTCGTGGATCTCCGTCTCCTTCGATGCGCCTCGCTCGTGAAGAAGACGTCGGATCTCGTGTGTCGAGATCAGGAGATCCGCCGCTTGGATCATCAACATGGATTGCGAGAAGCACGCGGTTCATCCCCGCGCTCGCAAGCGTCTCCTCCGTCGGATCGGACTTGAGACAGGAGGTCTCTTCGTTTAGAGACTTGATCGCAACCACGCTTCAAGAGGTAATCCTAATTACTTGTTTTGTGGTTTAGACGAAACGATCCGAGAAGTGTTCTTGGATAATGTGGTTTCGTCGTATAAAATTTTTTAAATTCCGCTGCACCGAGCAACTAGTCCGAATAGTCGCTCCTCGTCGTATTCGATACGACGCTCACGCTTCCGTGATGCGCTTGAGGATCTAACCATATCCTTCAAGTGGTATCAGAGCCTTAGTTCGATGGTTTCGAATATGATTCGCTAACCGAGGACGACTTGTGTTCGTTAAGGTCGCGAAAGTTTTTTTATCGCATTTGATTTCACATATCTGTTTAGTGTAATTTTTCGGCCATGTTTAAATTGTTTAAACACGAAAATAACACTTAGATTTTGTTCCCCATTAAATAAGGAAACCATAGGATCTGAGTTTGCGTAAATCGGATTTCGTATGCTCGAGATATGGTCGTTTTAATGAACATGTATGCACTGTTGCGAGAACTATGAATCTGGACGTGATTAAAATGTTAATTACTGTTTAGACTTGCCTCGAAATGCGTGAAACATCACTTAGGTTCTGTCCTAAATCAAATTAGCAAACTTTAGAAATTGACTTTGCTTAATTTGGATTTAATATGATTGAGATATGCCAATTTTAGTAAGTAGGGGTCACTGCTGAAATTGCTTTCCTAATCAAGAACCATGTGATTGTCAATTAATGAAATTAATTGTTAATTTCGAGAAATAATTATGAAAAATATTTGTGAAATATTAGAGAATGATTATTTCCTTAATTGACTTGGTCCCAACCAATTAGTTGATTAGATTTGATCTAAACCATAATTGGAATTACAATCATCAAACTTCTTGCTTGAATAGTACTTGGGAATTTGCCTAGCAAATTTCCTTAAAATCAAAATTGTTTTGATTACTATATGGTATAATTTCGGTTGAAGAACCGATGATCATCTCAAGTACAAAATAATCAATTTGGCATTATCCTTTCCCGAGGCGGATATGGTGTCTAGTCGGGGATCGCTGGGTCAGCGGGTTGCAACGTATGTGGTCCGCCCCACTCCCGTCGGTACTGGCCATGATAGCGGGTAGGGTCGGGATAATGTCCTAGGGATTATGATGTATTTTTCTAATTATTAAAATATGAATTAATACGTACTTTGAGAATAATACCATATATTCAAGTAAAATCAAGTTTGTTGATTGAATTGGATTGAAAATTAATTTAATATGATTAAGTTAATTATATCCAATTAAGAACACTCTATTATGAATAGAGTTATTATTTCCCTTGGAAGAATTAATCGTAATGAATGTGATTCATAATGATTAATTATAATTTGAATACGATATGGAGGATCACATAAGTGACATCCATGGTCTCCCTTCAAGGCGAAGGGTTTCGTCGCCAAATATTATATGTGGGAGACGCCTGTCCGAAGTGACAACTCCTACATATGATCCATTTGGATCAGGCTCGTCGCTTCTCGAAAGAGTAAGGACGTATGCGTAGTGACCCCAATATCGGGTCCTCATATTATTGGGGCGATATTGGATTGCACATAGCGAGTTGTATTCCTGTTGACGGTTGGTTCAATTAATGACGGGTCAACATCACCTTAGGGGTGGTGGGCCCGGGTGTTAAAGACCGAATTGGGAGATGCAAGTTGGACTTGCAAGGCGGAATGTGTTCCCGCTTCTTTTTATCCGAGTTGTAGGTTCTCATATTATTGGGATGCAACAAAGATAAGGAAGGACATCCCAGATCTTGCTTGAGATATAATGGTAAGTATATCTCTTACATTGAAAGTGATTAAGGGAATGAACTTTCATTGTTGACATGGCAAGACAACTTTGATATAAAAATTCCTAAATCAAAGTAAAACATGTATATATATAAATATATACCCTTATGCTAATTTCTTATTTCAGATAATCCTTCATTAAACCCACTCAATGTTATACTCAATAATAACCAGTAAAATATCATGGATTGGACCCTTGATCCAGATATTGTACTTGCAATTGGACGCATAATGTATGTGGTTGCAATGTGCAAGTTTCCTCATAATAATAAGAAGTGATAATTAAATAAGACAATAGGACTAAAACCCTAGGGTTTGTATGTCTCTATAAGTCTTGATCTCATTGAATGTACTTTGGAAGTGACATGCCGATGATGATCGTAATTATCAAATAATCCTTATAAAATCAATAAAGATTTTCTGGCATACATATGTGCTCTTGACATTTAATCATGAATGACATGGTTCTCTGCATCATGTAGAATGGTAGCTCTATAAGAGATGATGTATTCAAATTATTTGAATACCTACCTGAACCTATGTTTTAAGAGTTTAGATGGATGTAGATGATGAGTGTCATCATTCTACTGTCTATACTCTACTCATTCATGAAGCTTCATAATATTCATATTGTATGAATTGGGTGAAGCTTGTATAAATACTCTTATATTGAAATTTTTGATTTTAACATAAGAGATCCTTAATCTTAAGCAATGGTTGTTTATAGATAAAGGGAGCGCAGTGGAAGCATGGGTTGGACCCAAGCAAGAAGTATAATCAAATAGTTGACTGTACTTCTGTGACTTCCATATGACATCCAAAGAGTTGGATGAATGCCAATGCTGCAATAAGTTGATGTGTTGATAGTATGACTATCAAGTCTGTCTAGAATCCTCAGAAAAGGACTCGGATGGAGCATCAGTATAATCTACATATAATCATTGAAATTGACTTACTTATTTGATAAGGTAAAGTCTAATAATTGTATCTCAATCTTCTAATAACACTTGCAATTGGTTGCATATGTATTAGAATATTAGAAATTTGATCTTAAGGTTTATTGATCATCCATGTTGAAAGTGATGCAAGTGTTGCAACAGTTTCCATGAGATCAATAGACTTCATATTTTCAGTGGGAGCCCTTAGTCTTAGAGAATGTCTCTATGACCTAGATATTAGAATACACTCATTGTTTATTTCTAATTGTTGGATATAAACATGAATTCTGTAATAAATCTATCATAAAGAGTTATGATGGAAATATTTCAGATAGTAATCTAAAATCTAGTGGACTCTATTAAATTTTAAAATTATTGAATGGTTCATTAAGATTTCTAATACTGAAAATTAAACCTTTAAAAGATCAATAGGAGGATAAAGATCATTTGACAATGATCTGGCATCAAATTTTGGACATGTGTCTGTTGATGAAATCAATGGACTGGTAAGACATGAAACTTTAGATTGTCTAAAGATTCAAATCTCACATACTTGTGAATATTGTATTCAAAGTAAAATGTCCAATACACCCTTCCTTGGGAAAGGTGTAAGATTAAGATATTCAAGATCTCATACATATTAATGTATGTGAATCATCTATATCAGAATAAACATTATGGATATGTGGTATCTATTAGTGATTATTTGATATGAGATTTCTTTTCTTCACTTAGAAAACTTTGAAATGTTCAAAGATTTCACAATTTTGGTTTAGAACCAAAGTTTGAAGGAAGATAAAATGAATTTGATCTAACCAAGGTAGCATGTACCTATTAGATGAATTCAAGAAATACCTTATGGAGATATGAATATCATTCATATCTCAATCCTCCTAATGAACCTTAACTCAATGGAGTTGTAGGGAGATACAATTGATCATGTGTGACATGATTTAATCAATGATTAATCCTAGCATAATTATCTCTTAGTTTCCAAGGTATATATGTAGTAGAGACTGCATTATATATAAGCTTCCATGCATGTAAGCTGGACTCTAGCACTAGAGAGTGCTACTTCATTAGGAAAATAAAGGATGGTATTGTATACCTACTTTATGACCTTGAGATTCTTAAAGGATCTCATCTCTGAGAATGTGATTCTTAGATGATGACTCTCTTAAGAATCAAGATGAAAATGAAGTAAAGGAACTCATTTAATCTTGAAAAGATAATGAGGCTCCTGAAATCGGAAACTAAAATAGATAATTAAAGATGAAACATTAATACCTCTTCAAATAAGTTTGAGGATGGATTCCATGTGTCAGTTAAATCTGAAAATGATCGGACTTCATGTGATGAAGCTCCTGAGGATCATGACATGGAAAGATGGATGTTAGCAATAAAAGTCTAATGTAGACTTCATATACAAGTGTTGTATATGGACCCTCGAGGATCCACCTATATGGGTCAGACCCATTAAGGTGTAAATGGATCTTCAGGAGAAAAAGGGAACCTGATGAGAAGGTATAGACCTTCAAAGCACGGTTCGTAGCCATGAGCTATACACCGAAGAGAAGGCATCGCTTGCGATAAGACTTGCTCTCCAGTGACCTTGCTTTAACCCATCAGAATATTGCTAACTATAGCTACACAACTTGTCTATGACATCTTCATGGTGTGAGTCAAGATTGCATCCCTCTATGAATACCTCTCTGAGGATATTCATTTGAAGTAGCCCCAGGGCTTCATGGTTGAGGAAAGCAAGGTGTGCTAGCTGAAGAACTCCATCTTTGGACTCCAATAAGTTTCATGTAGTTGGAACATAAGATTTGATGAAATTATAAATGTTGTGATTTCAGATAAAATCTTGATGAACCATGTGAAGCTTAGTGGGAGTGTCATTGTGTTCATCGTGCTTAATTTAGATATTATTCTAATCATTTAGAATGATATAAGAATAAATGATAAGTGTTTGATAATTTGGTTGTTCCATACCTTGAGATACGATCTCGAGGATACCTCTTAGATCTTAGTTCTGAAGTAGCTCAGAAGCAAAGAGAAGAGGATATTGGGACCGTCACATAAGTAGTACACCTTGGACTTATTCCATTCTATGGAAAAATTTCAAGAAAGGCTTCCTTCCCTTGAGATGTGGTAGTGACCTGTCTAAAGGGATAGCACCTCAAAAGAGTTGAGGAAGTGAATGCTAGAACTGCTTGCACTTGTGCATCAGTTATGAGAAGCTGGGTATATGCTAGATGTATACAACAGCCAGATGTCTGCCATGCAGTGGGAGTAGTAAACTGTTACTAATCCTGCTATGGAGATAAAACACTTGATTGCAGTAATAATAAAATCTTCAAAGATGATGAAACTTAGAGATAGTGATCTCAAAGTCTTATCTTCAAAAGTTTAAGATCTTGTAGATAGTGATCTATAAGGGTCTTGACTGCAGATACCTTAGGAGATAGAGATCTCCAAGAATGAAGGTATTCTAAAAGGATTATGGGAATACTGGTTATAATAATTAATAAGATATAGTGTCAATGACACTATAACCGACAAAATTGAGTATTGGTTGCATAGGATGCAACATTTGCATTGGATGCAAGCACTATTACTAGGAGATATGCAAGTGCCGTAATTGGCGTAGTCTCTTGGGAACAGAGTGACTGATCAGCTTACCTACCTATTTTCTAAATAGCCTATGATTGTCACATGAGTGTGGGTTTAAATGATTAGCCCATTAATGGCTCTTTGGGTTAGTGGGAGATTGTTGGACATGCGAGCCCACGGCGAGCCATTATGCAATAAATGTTATTGCAATTCACTCCTTAGTCTGAAATAAAGAGTACATAATTTGCATAATAGGTCCCTTAGTACAATTAGGGTTATGTACCATGGCCATCTTAATGATCATACAGCTGTTGATTCAATTATTGAACCATAGAGGCTGGTGCTTAGATGAATATCTAATGAGTTAGATTGAGGACTCATCAAGCACCGACAAATGATTATTAAGAGATGATCTCCAGTCTGAGTAGGAGATGGCAATCCTATCTCATTTAGGTTGATATCTGACCGACCTCTTGATGCAGGTCCTCTGCATAGGAATAGAGATTCGGAGGTGTCGGATGAGTTAGGTCAAAGAGTTGACTTAACGAGATCGAGATAACCAAAGTCCTATATCGTATGCTGTCACGATACAGGCACACATCCTCTGACCGGAGACAAATGTATTACTATATGTCTGAGTATGTACATTTAACAGACCAATAGGTTGATGGCCTAATCAAGGTCTATACACCGGCGCGCTGGTGTGCATATAAGGGCATATGAGTAATACGATCTCTCAAAGGGATCATACAGGTTCACTACTGAACCGGAAGACATGAGCTCACTCATGAGATATTGGGAAGAATCAAATTCCGTGCGCACGGTCGTCTCGCTTTGGAAGCTTGACTGAATTTGTTGGTTTGATATATACTTTTGGAAAGTATATGATCAAGACCTAGGTATGATATATGCTTTTGGAAAGTATATGATCAATACCGACTCCCAATGATCGAATGAGAAACTTACTGATAAAACCATGAAGTAGACAGTATAAATTTGATCCAATACTTCGGGTTTAATCTGGGTCTTCCAGTATGCAGGATGTACAGGTATTGGGAATGCCTGAGGGTGATGTGATCATAAACGGTTGTATAACCATGACGCTTCCATTCCTAGGGAGTGATGAAACAGGTCTGGATTTTAGTGACTCCTCTCAGTAGAGAAGTAATCTGATCTTAGTCCAAATGTTGGACATTAATCTGAATGTGATTCAGATTCAATGAGAAGATTAGATTTGCAGTCTTGATTTAATCAAGCATCTATGGGAGGCCCGCGATCTGGATTTGAGATATGATCTCAATATCTATGTCACTATACGTGGAACAATACAATCGCCCTGTCCCTATCTCCAAGTATTCGCGGAGAAAGCGCATTATCCTTGAAAGAGTTCATGAATAATTCTATTGTTGATATATGTATACGAGCATTGAGAAAATGACTAATTAAATGTGATTTAATTATCATGAATAATATGAATTTGATTCATATTATAAGGAGAGTTGTCTTAGATAATTAAATGTGATTTGATTATCAAAGATGTAAATAATGTGAATGTGATTCATATTATTTGAAGCACAAGAGAATAAGTTATCCAATATAATTAAATATGATTTAATTATTATGGATAAGAATAATGTGGATAGTAATATCCAATTATTCATAATATATATTATAAATGTGATTTATAATGTATTAGAGAGAGCTAATTATAATTTATATGTGTTGATTAATTATTATGTGTATTGGATACACATTGTGTAATTAATTGACAATGTAAATTATATATTGTTTTGAGTTGTGAATTTGATTCACAATTTTTTCATGGCAAGATTGCAATATTCTCAAATATAATTGTGAATTATTTTTGAAGAATAAAACCCAACAAAAGTTGTTGGAAATAAATAAAGAGAGAATTTCCATGGAGATATGCAATCTCATGAATTATCATGAGATTGCCCTCCATTAGGAAAGGGGTGGGCGGCACCCATGCCCTATTTGGAATGGGTGGCCGTCCACCATGTTATACATGGAATTGTGATCTCCATGTATGTATTCTCTCCTTATTTATTGGTTTGATTTAGGACTAATTTATATTTGATTTTGTCAAATATATTTTAACCTAAATTTGTTGGTTTTACCAACAACAATCTTGACCATTGGATTGACATAAATCAATCTCATCCATTGATTTTATATGTCCCATGGATTGAGATCCATGGATCCCAAAACCCTATAAATAGAGAGGTATACCCATGCTCTCTCTTTACACACAATGCTTGAGAAGCATCTCTCTCTCTCTTTCTCTCTAGAGGTCAGCCCTCTCTCTCTCCCTCTCATGGCCGTCCACCATGGATGCCATGGAGAGGTTCTCCATCGCCGCGGCATCGTCGTTATGCTGCCCGTTCTTCTGCTCGTGGATCTCCGTCTCCTTCGATGCGCCTCGCTCGTGAAGAAGACGTCGGATCTCGTGTGTCGAGATCAGGAGATCCGCCGCTTGGATCATCAACATGGATTGCGAGAAGCACGCGGTTCATCCCCGCGCTCGCAAGCGTCTCCTCCGTCGGATCGGACTTGAGACAGGAGGTCTCTTCGTTTAGAGACTTGATCGCAACCACGCTTCAAGAGGTAATCCTAATTACTTGTTTTGTGGTTTAGACGAAACGATCCGAGAAGTGTTCTTGGATAATGTGGTTTCGTCGTATAAAATTTTTTAAATTCCGCTGCACCGAGCAACTAGTCCGAATAGTCGCTCCTCGTCGTATTCGATACGACGCTCACGCTTCCGTGATGCACTTGAGGATCTAACCATATCCTTCACAAGGTCCATATGCAAACACCTCCAACTTTATTTAATGAGGTCATGTCATATTTCGGTTTCGTTTCGGTAAAGCATGGGAAAAGAAATCGATGGAATTTTGGTGGAATTCAATGAATTAGTCGGAAATTGGGGAAATTACTTGAAAACTCTTTTTTCTAAAATTAAGATTTTTAATATTCTTTAACTTATTAAATGATATAGAAATGCACTCTTTTTGCTAATAGTAAGATATTTACATGATATGTTACATTAAATTTCCATCCAATCGTCCAATAGTCAGAAAGTGGTATGCTGCTCAGAACCCGAAGTGCTCAGAACCCGAAGCAGACTTGGAAATGAAATCAGAAGCCATTAGTTTTGTCTCTTGAACATGAAGAGAATGGTGATACATGCAATAATAACAGAGAAAAACATAGGTCAAGAAGGAAGATCTCTTCAACAAGAATGAAGCGGCACATATAATAACTACTAATCAAAACATATATATCAAAATAAAGAAAGTACCGAAAAAACAAAGATCTTCAGTTAAAACCTGAATTTAACTCTTAAATCTTGTGTCTAATTGATTTGGTTTGGATTTAGATCTAAAATTTAGAAAATAACTAAATAAACTTCTTTAAACAATATAAAACACTCTAACAACTCAATACATCATCGAATAAATAAGTGAAAATTCATTAATATATGCAAATTTCAATGAAAACGAAGGGGTAGATTTCATTATTTTTGTTGTTTCGCCGAAACGACATGCAATTTCGATGAAATTTCTTTGACATTTCGCTGATATTTCGTTGAAATCCTGGAAAAAGAAATAAGGCAGCCTTTCGATTTCGGCGACCTAGAGAAATGGAAATTTCGGAGTTCGGTGGAATTTCATTGAAATTTGAGGCCATGATAACAACTAGCATGTATTTGTCTATAGTTGCTACAAATCCTTTGGAGATCGAGACACATGCATTTGAGCACGTGTCATTATCCAACACAGCGGATTACCTTTTGACCATACATTTTCTATTGAGGGCTATTGAGTTCTTCCTGTCATTTTTTAATGCAAAAAGGGGATGCACCCAAATTGGTGCCTGTCTATAAAATAACACAATATAAACATAAGAATACGCAAATGATAGAACAAATATGGCGGCTTGGGAGGATAACATAGCTGCGACATATGATAGTGATAAGCTTATTGCCTTGAGGAAGGTATGTGCATGATGCATTGATAGCTGGATACGTTTCTGTGATGAATCTTATTCCATCTTATTGATAGTTTGATGATTAATTGTTAGATGCTGTGATCCCCCAGTTCCATCGAGGCTCTGGTTTTTAAGTAAAAATTCGTCCTGGGTGTGCTCCTATTTAGGATGCAGCTTTTTACTCAAAAAATGCAAGAAGAAATGCCTTTGTTATATTCCAGATGTATACAAACTCGTATTATGCTAACTATGGATGTAGTTATGGTAGGATACATCTGCATCTTCATATCAAGCATCGATCTAATGATATAGTTGCACGTTACAAGGCCTGTTTGGTTACCAAAGGGTCCGATATATGCAGAAATACGGTGTTGATTATTACAACTCAGTCTCACATGTGTCTCTCACCTTCTCAGTTGTCGCGGACCTCAGTTCAGATTAATACTATTGATGTTATAAGGATGTGCCCCCTTTTCAGCTTAATGTAAAGAATGCCTATTTCGTGTATGGAGATCTATAATATGTATACATGTTTCCTATAATACGTACTCATGCAAACATCGATCTAATGGTAACGTGGTGCGTTACAACGCCTGTTTGGTTGCCAATGGGTATATGTGGAGATATGGTTGCCAAGGGGTAAATGCAGAGATATGGTTTTGATTATTATAACTCAGTTTCACATTTGTTGCTCACATTGCCATTTGTCACGTCTCTGTTCAGATTCTCTATACCATTGATGTTAACAAGGATGTGCCCCCTTTTCAGCTTGATGTGAAGACTGCCTTCGTGTCTGGAGATATATAATATGTATACATGCAACACAGATCTATAATATGTATTATATGTATACATGCAACAACCATGTGGATTTTCTGCTAAGGGTTGGTGTTCAAAGCAGAGCTTTCGGATTAATTGTGTTATTTATGGCATGAAGCATGGTTCAAGAGCTTGGTTTCAGAAGCTATAGGAGATGATAGACGATGATGGTTTCCCTCGATCCACTTTAGATCATTATCTTTTTGTGCAACAAACCACTAGAGGATGAGTTACATTTTTATCAATATGGATGATATAATTGTCAAATATGATGATTTTTAAGAAATGCTCGTCACCGGAAACCTTCATGATCTTCGCTACTTGTTGGGTATAGAGTTTGTTAAGAATTGGAAGGACTTCTAATATGTTAATGTAATTATGTTAAAAATCTTCTTCCTATGATCATGATATTGCGATCACATCATGCCATTGCTCTTATGAATCCCAATGTTCGACTCTATGATGGTGATGCAGATGATACTGATGTCAATGATTATAGAGGTCTTGTTAAGAAGCTACTCACCATCCATCTTGACATTGCCCTTACTGTAAGATGAAGTAGTAAATTTATGCACAAGTCGAAGATAGTACATGCAGAAAACGATGGATGCGAAAGCGTAATCGGAGACAATAATAAAAACATGAATGAACCACATGATTTGATGTGGAACCCTACTCCATATTGAGCAGGATGAAACCACTGGAGAACTGCCTCAAAGGGCTGATGTGTATAATAAACTCTCTCATCTGTTAAAGGTGGTGTGAGGCTTCTTATATAGCCCCACTAGTAAGATCAAGTCCCATTCACATTAGATGCAAGACTAAACCTGTGGATGTGGTAATTGGACTATGGAGGGATCCAAACTCATCTCTACATATGATAGATACTTTAACACTCCCCTTCAAGCTGCAGTATGCAATGCTTAGCTTGTACAGATAGAAAGAAATCACTCACTCACACAATACAATATACTACAGACAATATCAACTCAACGCATACTCTACTGACTGCCTACTAAGGATGTTATTTCTCAAATCATGTTGGTGAGGAGGAACTGAAGGGTTGGAGTGTCAACTTAATTGGGTCTCCTCGTCAGAAAATGTGTTCTCTGTAATATGTCTATCCGAGTCATTGAAATTGAACTTGGTCTCATCGTCGGAGAACATGTGCTATGTACTATGCGGAGTCATTGAAACTGGAATGAGTCTCTAGCGAGAGCCTTGGTCCACAACTGCTCCATCTCTCTAAAGGATCAAACTGGTGGAAACATCCTCTTCGGAGTCCATGTATGCTAGAGAATGGAGTCTGAAAAAGAGTCTCCTCGTCTGAGAACCATGTTTCTTCCATACCGACTCAACAAATAAGATCTCTACTATGGAGTCCTTATGAATCCACGTGAGAATCCTGAGTCCGCACTAGCTCGGAGAATGAGATATCTACTTTGGAGTACCCATGGATAACATGAAAACCTCGAGTCCAAATCAATGACATAATGACTGCGCATGTGCAAGTACGTCACGCACTGAAGACTCTAAAACATTCCAAATGTAAAGTCTGAATCTGAAATGTAGAGTCTGAAATCTAATATGTTGAACTCTACATGATGCTTCCCCTTTCTCCCAACTAGTCAGGATAGTTGACATCGACAAAGTTGGGAGAAGACCTGAAGATGGGGAAAGCAAAAACCAATCTCAAAATTTTCAGCTATTTTCCCTTTTTTTATGGCCGTTGATGATCGTTCGGCTAACTAGGGTTAAGTTCATTAATAGCAATGTCATTGTCACCCAAATCAACCGGATCGGACATCGAGAAAATTATTTAACCACTAAGAAATCAGACAATTCAAACAAGTGGAGTCACTACTTTTATTAACCTGGTATAGCGACCAGTGTCGAACTCAAAGAGCACTATTATAAACTAGGTAGACGAATCAGAAAATCAAAGGATTTTTATTCTATTTTTAATGGCTTTTAATTTTGTAAATTTTTAATTTTCAAAAAACGACAAGTAATAAAATGTGAACAAGTAACTCTTTTTGAATTTTTCAAATAAGGTAAAAATGCTCAGAAAAAATCAAGTAAATATTTTTGTGTTTTATAGGTTTTATAATGTTTTTGTGAATTCTTGGGAAATTTTTAAATGTTTATTGAATTTTCTAAAAATCAATTGTGAACTACTTTTATTGGAAACTATACGAAAATATCTATAAACATAGACTGAAAATGTAATTTTTAGATTTTTTACAATTTTATATGATTTTTATAAGATTTTCGGTGTTTTGCAAATTTTTAGGTTTTTACAAAAGATAACTATTCTATTTTTCTTGGATATTCAAGACTAATTTCGAATTTTTATGATTTTTCTAAGGGAAACATGGAATATTTAGTGGTTTTTTGAATTTTTAATAATAGAATATCAAAGAAAATTGACAGACAAAAATTACTATGCAAATCACATGATATCTTTGTATAATTTTTAAGGTCAATTTAATATTTATTGCAACAAATAAAAAACAAAAATAAAATAAAGTCAAGCAGGGACCTTTCTGCACATATCTAAAGTTCTGGGCCCAATTAATAACAAGCACGAAAATTATAGGGGCCCTAATGCAAAAAGTCCAGAGCAAACACGTGCTACATGTGGCTCACAGTTCACAGGGGCATAAATTGCAATAATTAAAAACCTCTACTCATTCATTAACCGGTGCAAAGTTCAGGGTAAAAGTTGCAAATACACCCGGAAGAGCACGTGTGGACGCATGTGAATCAGACTCAGTTGGACTAAAATGCAAATAAACAAAGTATAGGGTCCAGAATGCACAATGTTTTTAACCAATCATTACATTTATTGGACCGAAATGAACTAACATAAAAGCAAGGGTGAAAGAGAAATATACCCTTCGCAGATGGGCGACACGTGGCTCTGCTCTGGATACGATGGCTCTGTGCTGCGTCAGCGTATGGTCCTGATGACGTCTGAAGAAAATCTGACGGTTCAGGGAATGTTGGGAACTTGTGCTGCGGATTTTCTGAAAAGCTGATCGGACCGTCAGCCTTTGAGCGTGGCTCAACGGTCATGATCAAGTCTGGAAAGCTGGCTCCTCATTTGACGGACGTGAAGTGGTCTGGAAGAACATGAAGCTGGGCGAGCTTCAATCGGATGGATCTGGCGCTCCTCGGCTCTGATCGGCTCGTCGAGATGCTCAACACGTCTCTGGCAGTGGCACACGTCGACTGGAGGGTTCTGATGGAGCGAAGGATGGCCGGATGGAGATCTGAAGGGGGAAGGGGGTCTTCCTGGAGCTGCTCCGCCTGAGCAGTTGGGGGTCAATCTCTGCTCCTTTCGTGCTCCTGTGCTTGCAGGGGGTAACACGGCTCGAAGATGACGCCTCGACCCGGGTTTATTGTGACTGAAAGTAACGGAAGCGACAGTGGGTGCTAACTTGGTCTCCGACGAAAGTGAGGGGAGGAGACTGATCCAATCTCGCGTCGATGAGCGAGATTGAGGCGGGATAGTATGCATGAGAAGGTGAAGGGTGAGCGGAGGGTCGGATCAAAGCAGTCAGATGGTTGGGTGGGGCTCTAGACCCGATGGTCGGAGCCAGGATAGTGAACGGTGATCGGTGACTGAAATCGAAGTGAAGGGGGAAATAGAGTGAAATGGAGAGTACCTGAGTGGTCTATGATGATCAACGAAGGGCGACGAAGTGGAAGCGAGGTTGTGGCCTCAACCTCGGCGTGGAAGATGGAGGAGGCTGATCGCGGCGTCTGTCTCCAGCCACGAGGCGAGCGTCAATCAACCATGCACCAAATCGAGCTCCCAACAGCTCCTCGAGAACCCTGTCACTGCCCTGGAGATGTTGGTGGGAGAAAAGAGGTGTGATGGACGAGTTGCCCGACTGTGGAGGCGGAGGTGTGAATTTATAGGGGTTCCCAGGGTCCAGAAAGATCAGAAGAATGAGGGAAACCCTAGGAGGATCTGACGAAACCTAAGGATCCGCGAGGATCACGGATCCTAGGCGAAGAATCAGGCGCAAGAATCGATGCGAATGGTAGTCGGAGTTGGGCTGGGAAATGCAGAGAGGACAGCTCCGGCGAGGAATCGGGTTTGACCCGACTGAGAGGAAGGGTTGACCCGGGTCGACCAATCAGAAAATTCGATTCCAAAAAATCAAAGAAAAAGAATAAAAAATAGTAAATGATTTTAAAATAAAAAATGCGCAAAAAGAAAAATATTTGTTATTTTTCAAACTATTTTTCTGTGACTTTTAATTATTTTAGTAATATATATACGGTATATACAGTATAGTGTATTATGTACATGTATAATATACTGTTGGAGCATAAGTTGTAAGCGCCCATTGTGTTGTAGCAGGGTAAATGGATCCTAGAGGAGATCCATTTACCCCACCCAGTTGTTTAGTCCCACATCGTCCAGTGGTGGGACTTGGAGGCTCTGGAGAGGCTATATAAGGAGCCCCAGACCTCCTGTACTCATTGAGAAAGTTCAATGAAAGCCACGCCCCTTTGAGGGCTTCTCCCGTGGTTTCATCCCGCTCCTCACGGAGTAGGGTTCCACGTAAAATCCCGCTGTTTTTCTTGTTCTTATTTATCTTTTCCATGTTTCGCTTCCGCTTCCGATTTTCTAACATGGTATCAGAGCGGGTCGATTCTCGAGGAGTTTTATATCATATTTTTTTTCTCTCTCTAAGATTCGATCGATTCTCGAAGAGTTATGTTCATTATTTGTTCGAGATATTTTTATGCATCTGCTGCTCGAAGATCTTATCAGTTCAAGAGTCGATCCTTTGCTGATCTTCAAAGCTCTAGGGTTTCATTCTGAAACCATATCATCAAGGCTTCAGATCTGTATCTTCCAGCGGCACTCGATGCAAGGTCAAACCTCCCAGAATCTCTATGTTCTGGCAAAAGGCGGCCCCAAGTTCCATCAGTGTGCACAACCTCAATCACACGTCATCGATATCCAGGTATCAGAGCCCAGGCGGTATCGTGCCCCAGCAGCCTCAGGCGGGGGCTGTTCTCCAGTTCTCGCTCCAGGAGGAGCCCCACCCGCAGGCGGTGACCCTGCGATGGCCACCTCCCACCAGGCGCGTGTAGGCGGTGCCCCCTATTTGCAGATCAAAGGGCGCTGCCTTCATTGCCAGGCGATTCCGCCTTCTATTTCCAGATCGGTCCAGCCGCAGACGATAGCCCAGCCCTCTGAGGCTCGCCCTTTGAGGTGCTCCTTCTCCAGATCTCTTGGCGGCGCACCTCTGTCGCAGCCAGCCGTAGAGTCGCTCCAGCCATAGAGCGCCGCCTCGATGTATGTATATTCGCGCTCCTGCAGTGGTACCTCATCTCGCAAAGCGGTGCAATATCGTGTTCCAGGCAGCCACGCCATCCCCCGGCGACCCCCCTTTTCCTCTCGAACGCGCAGGCGGCGCAGGCGGCATGCGATGGGAAGAGAGCCCCATCTGGGGCGGTAAGGTATCCAAGAGAGGTCCCCACGATTGGAAACCCTAACATGGCCCCCGTTAATTTAAAAAAAAAAAATTTTTGTGCGTACGGGGATAGGAAAACGTGGGCTCTAATTGTGAAAAGGGCTGATGGCCCTCTTAAAATTAAATCTGTTAAAAAAAATGAGAGGAGGGGCGTCCCGTAAAAAAAAAGATGAAAGGGGCAAAGCTTATGTTAGGCATGTTTGTTAAAAAAAAATTTTGTGTTGAAAAGAGGCGCGTACACTACAAAAGCCGTACGTAATTTCAAAAAAAAAAGAGAGAAGAATGAAAAGCCGAAAAAAAATGATGATTGGAACGGCTTAAAAATGTGAAGAAAAGCCGCAAGTTTTTCATATTCTACCCCCTATTTATCTTGTCTTCTCCCAACTGTCGATGTCTTCATTCCGACCAGTATGGGAGAAAGGGGGAGTATATGTAGAGTCACAGGTCTATTCAGATGCTCCAGATGTCAGATCTTCATATTCCAGGCCAGTGCACGTTGTTCAGACTCTACAGATCCAGTTTCAGACTCGACATCAGATATTTCCGAGTCCCAAGTTGTTGCGCAGATTCAGAATCGACATTCGGATTGGTCAGAGTCAAGTTCGAGGCACTCCAAGATGAGAGGCCCAGTTTCGAGATCTCCAGAGAGAGACTCCAATTTCAGACACGCACGAGTGTGCGGTCATTGTCAGATGAGCATAAGTTGCCATTTTTTGTCAGAGGTCCCCATCATTCTTCTTGTTGTTCGGCCAGAGCTTTCATGTGAACCATAGGGACTCCAGAGCAGAGGACCATTCCCTTGAGGGCAAGGGTTTTCATGTGGTATCATAGGTACACCAGAGCAGTGCACCATTCTCTGAGCCAGATGAGAGAGACCCAGTTCTCCGACGAGGAGACTTCAGGCGCAAGTTCAGACTCGATGGTCAGGTTACGAGTCTTCAGTTGACTCACACTCCAGCCCGTTCGTCCTCCTCACCTGCACGGCATGAGAAGCAACGTTCTCGACTGCAGCAATGTGCGCGTTGGGTTGATATTGTCCGTAGTGTCTTGTAGCGTTGAGTTGAGTTTCTGTCTGTTTGTCCAAGCTGAGCATTGCATGCTCCAGCTTGAGGGGGAGTGTTGGAGCATAAGTTGTAAGCGCCCATTGTGTTGTAGCAGGGTAAATGGATCCTGGAGGAGATCCATTTACCCCACCCAGTTGTTTAGTCCCACATCGTCCAGTGGTGGGACTTGGAGGCTCTGGAGAGGCTATATAAGGAGCCCCAGACCTCCTGTACTCATTGAGAAAGTTCAATGAAAGACACACCCCTTTGAGGGCTTCTCCCGTGGTTTCATCCCGCTCCTCACGGAGTAGGGTTCCACGTAAAATCCCGCTGTTCTTCTTGTTCTTATTTATCTTTTCCATGTTTCGCTTCCGCTTCCGATTTTCTAACATATACCTATATATCATATACAAGTATTTTTATTTTATTATTTTTACAGAAAATCATTTTATTTTATATTTTATTTATTTACAAAATAATTGGAGGAATATAAAATCATTTTTATTTGATTTTTACAAAATAAATATAGGTATTAAATAAATAGTTATTACGTACAATTTATACAGTAATGGTACTTTGTACAATGAGAAATAGATTTTATTTTTATTTTTTTTGTAATCTATGATTTTTATTTTAATTTCATAAAATTATTAGGAATATGTACAAATATTTAAAAATACAATGTACACAAATCATGTACAAAATAAATAAATATATATAAATACGCATATACAGGTATAGGTACAATATAGCTATACAACCCACTCAAAAAGCTAACTTTTAGAGCGTAACTCCAAAAATTATGAAACGACCATCATTTTAAAGATAATTTAATTTAGAGTCCAATAAAAGGCGATTTTAGAAGAATTTGAGTTTATATGGAGCCGGAATTGATCTTTCAATTTCTGTTTTAAGGCTTTTTGTGAGTGGTATTATTTGCACTATGTACAAAATTTGATCTTGCAATTATTTTTATTATTTAAGAAACATTTTTATGTACAAGTTTTATTAAGGAAATAAATCAATTTAAGGTCTTTTTATTGATGAGTAAAATAGGTGAATGATGCATATATGCAAGAAGAATGGTGATGACTATTGACCCTATCTCTTCCTACTTTATTCCTTGTTGATCAGGTCAATAATCGACCTTCTCTCGAGGTTCGGGTCAGTATGTACTTATTACGTAATTACATCCTTCTTTTATTCCTTTCCTTTTTCTTTTCTTCTTTATTCTTTTATTTTGAACAAATATGTGTTAATTATACAATATTAACAAATGCATGGTGGATGCTAATTTATTGAATTTAATATATATTTACAGATGTTTTTCTAAAAGATTTGGCTAAAATAATAGAATAAAGTATGAGAATCATAGATTCATCATCCCCTATACTTTATCTTTGCTGGTCCCTTAGCAAACACTTATTTGAAAAAGAAGTGAAAACAAAAAGAAAAGAAAAAGAAAGAATTAAAGTTGATTATTAAACTTATTTTCATAAAATTGGAGTATGATGATTGGTCAGACCTTTGGATTATTAATTTGGCGGGACCTTATTGGGATACAGATTTAAGACTCAACAGCCTCAAAGTTCCACAAGTCTATGGTCATGTCTCCTTAATAACTAGGTCAGAACAAGTCTACATACGTAAACTCTAATGACTATGAATCTCTACTTGTACTATGTAAGTGGTATATAGCTCCCCACCTCAAAAATGGCAAAGAAACAATCTCCCTCAATAAGGTAACTCTAATCCCTCAGTCTAGCAACTCTTTCCTCGAGGAGCAGGGTATTTCCTTCTAAGTTCAAGCACAACCAGCTCAAGAAGAGGGGGGAAAGAAGAGAATGGACCGTGACCAGTGTAGCCACATATCCCGTGGAGGTTAACCAGTATAGCTAAGTCTCCAGCTACAAGCTACCATGAGATGAGACAATGTATCACACAAGCTTTGCTTATTCAACTATATACACTCCGGCATGTATTTTATTTTTAATTAGGCCTGACCTCTTTTTTGGAGTTTTTTGTATTTTGCATTTATATATATATTTGACATATATACAACATATCTACAAGGTGCAGCATGTACATAAGAAGTTTTTCTTCTTGAACCAGTAGACTATCCCTCTTTTGAAGCATTATCGCAATCCCATGGCATCCTGTCGTTAGACCTCAATGCTACTAGACTAGGTTGAGATGCACTTCCCTCCCTAGAGGAAGACGAATGGCTCCACTAGTTGTTACACACCCGTGGGCTACCCCATGCCAAAGGATTCTGCTCCTTCACTACCTCATCCATGAAGTGCTACGTGTAGAGTGCTTGTCCAAGTTAAGCCACGGTCAATGAGAGTCATACGTGCGTTGTTAAATATTCTTCTTAGGCCCATCAAGATGACATGTGAACATAGCCTAGTGGACTCAAAGAATTAAGTCGCTTATGGACCTGAAATGTCTTAACTCCAAATCTTATAAAGTTCCTATGAAGTTAAGTGGATTAAGGTCTTAACCAACCTCCATTCTTCAATTTTTTTCCTGACTAGTTTAAATGTCGACAATGATTCTGAAAAATACATATGTAAGAAAGATTTACAAAACATTTGAAAAGAAAGGATAAGACAAAAATCTTTTTGAATAGTTTTTCAAAGGAATTTTTGCAAATTTTTATGGTATTTTTAATAAGCAAAGAAAGTAAATTATTACAAAAGTATTTATAAGGATATGTACATAATTACTAGGGTTTTATATACAATTTCATATACAGTTTTTACAAGCGGATTTTATCTACAAGAATTTTGTAAAGGGATTTGATATATAAGAGTTTATTTACAAAGTTTACAAATAAATATAGATGTTATTTACATAGAATTTGCAACACACATTTATATAGCTACTTAGTTACCCATAATTTATTACCCATGTGACAAAATATTTTACAAAATTTTTTTAAAAATTTTCCAAAATATTTTCAAAACCTTTTTCAAAACTAGTTTTAAAAAGGGATTTTTACCCGGCAGACCCTATAATCTTTGCCAATTACCTCTACGACCTTTGAAACATCGTAATTCCTCCCTGGACCCCGTAAACTTGCTAACTCTTACCCTATAAACCCTGTGGTTAACCCCCATCCATTTACCCGTTAAAACTAACCGGATTTCGTTGCATTCTTTTATATTGTACCTATTTTATTTATCGAATTTACATCAATTGCCACTCCCTCTCACCCTCTTCCTTTTCCCTACCACCCATCACCTCCACCTCCACTGCCCTCGCTGCCGCCCTGCCCCCCGGCCGCCCAGATCGCGTATGCTGGCGGCACACCCAATACCCCGCCAGACAAGGTCCACTGCTCCATGCTCCCTCCGGATCGCGGATGCTGGCGGCACGCTCGGAGCCCCCCCGTCCCCAGGTCGAAGCCTCCCCACCGGCCGCATCCCCGCTCGAAGCCCCCTCCCTGCCACCCTGCCCCACGGCCGCTCGAAACCATACCCCCCCCCCCCGCCTCCCATGGCTCGAATGCCCCGCCCCCCTCCAGATCGCTTATGCAGGCAACGCGCTCGGAGCCCCCCGTCCCCAGGTCGAAGCCTCCCCCCCGGCCGCCACCCCGCTCGAAGCCCCCCCTCCCCCCCCGCTGCCGCCGCCCCGCCCCCGGCCGCTCAAAACAAATCCTCTGCCTCCCCTGGCTAGAAAGCCCCGCCCCTTGCTCGACTCGAAAGCCCCGCCCCCCTCCATATCGCGTTTGCAGGCGACGCGCTTGGAGCCCCCCCGTCCCCAGGTCGAAGCCTCCCCCCCTCGAAGCCCTCTGCTCCACCGTCAATGGCCAGGCGTGCCGCAACACCTACGATTCCGCTGCTTCCTGTGAGCCCTTCCCCTCCCCGTGGCTTCGATTCCTCCGCCTCCTGTTAAATCCAATCGACATTGCTGTGTTGTAAGGTTCTGCCGTCAGTGGATTGGAAAAGGGAAGTGGAGATGAAGAAGAAGATAGAAGAAGGAGGAAGACAGGAAGAATTCCAACCGTTAGATTTTATATGGTTTGATTAACTCAGTTTTAACCCACTCAAGTTAGGTCAAGATTTGTCAATTTAACGGCATGGTTCATGGGGTAAGACGGAGCAAGTTTACGGGGTCCAGAGAAGAATTACGATGTTTCAAAGGTCTTAGAGGTAACTGGCAAAGATTATAGGGTCTAGCGGGTAAAAATCCCTTTTAAAAACTATTTTACAAATTACTTTACAAACAACTTTTCAAAAAGGTTTTTGCAAATATTTTACTTTCACACATTTTACTAACATTTATACCATATACATAATTTTGATACACCAAATAATTTACAAACATTTTATAAACAAAACATTTTTATAAACATTCTACAAAAATTTATACAAAATTAATTTTACAAAGGTTTTTTTACAAAAAATTACAAAAAAATTGCAAAACTTTTTACAAAAAATTTCACACAAAATTTTGCAAACATTTTTATACCAATTTTATAAATAATAGCCATGTTATTATCCCCAAAGTAGGAGTTATGGCTAAAGTATATATACAATATATGCGACACCCCCTATACTTAGCTCGAACGATATCCTCAGAGTGATCAGAGAGCGACAAAGGAAGACATAACTCATGCTAAGTATGTAAGAATGAAAAGAATCCTATACTGTAATGACTCAAAAAATGAAATGAATAGAAGTCAGTGATCCCCTCTGTACTTAGGATCAAGTAATCCTAAATATAAAAGCTGTACAGAAAGGGAAGATCGAGGAATGGAATATACGAAATCATTGACCCAACTTGTCCCCTCTATACTTAGGATAATGGATCCCTAAGTATAGAAAAGAATATCAACAATTGAGGGACAAGTGAGTGAGGAATTAAAGAAAGAGAAAATAGATATTACCTCCCTATATTTAGGGTCGGATATCCTTGAGTATAGGTAACAAAACAAAGGTAATAGGGTGAACATATACATGAACAACACAAGTTCAACACCCCCTCTATACTTAGGATAAAGTGCATCGTAAGTATGGCAAAAATTATATGATGAGGAATGGAGTGTTAAACAAAACGAATGAATGAAGGAATGATATATACAATATGGATATACAGAGAGGCAGAAAGAAGTGTAACTCATACATAAGAAGTGTAACTCCCGCGCGTCCACTTGGACCACACTCCGATCCTCTGGTCTTCGGGGGAGGCCGAGAAGAGCAGATTCTTTTTCCGCTTCGAGCGCAATTGGCTGTTGGAGGAAGGTTTTAGGGAGACGGTGACAGAGAAATGGAGAGGTTGGTCTCCGGGGGGGGGGGGGTCGGTCGTTTCTTGGGTGGCGGCCAAACTTCGAAATCTGAGAACATTCCTGATATCGTATGGGAGGGAGGCGAGGACGAGGCGGAAGGCCAGACGAACGAAGGCATTGGCTGGGGTTTCCAGACTTGACTCAGTGGACAACGTGAGAGGTCTAGACGAGGTGGAGTACGCTGAAAGGGAAGCCCTACTGGAGGAGTTGCGGCTGGAAGACCACAAAGAAGAGGTGAATGGAGGCAAAGATCAAGACAGAAATGGCTAAAAGAGGTTCAGTGTTCGGAAATGCGGTCCATGCGGCCGCATATACGTATTCGGTCAATTAACCGAAGCGCATATGCCATATGCAGCAATATGCGGTCAAAACGTATATGCGGTCCGCATATGCGGCATATGCGGCCGCATATCTAATAGGATTCATGTTAATCCATGGCATGTTGATGATACATTAACTCGATTTTTTTCTGAGCAACTCTTATATTATCATTTGCATTGATGCATCTTTTCATTATTCTCGTATATGTTGCATTTGGGAATATAATCTAGGATATTTTTTCTCTTATCCATTTTTCCATTATTCTCAACAATTATTAATGAATTGTTTACGACTTTTTGAATTTTCTATATAACGAAATTCATTCTAATTCATCAAATAAAACATGAAATAATTGACTAACATTCTGACACTTTACATTTTTATATTTCTAATAAATTTTATATGCAAACAATCTTCCCCTATATTTCGTGTCAACATATTTTATCCCTTGGAGATACATATATGTGTATAATTTTGGGTGTATGTACCTATGATTATTCTTTAGCTTTTGTTATCTATAGGATCTATATATACATCAAAGTTTTTCTTATAGAATCATGTATTCCCTGTTGTATCCAAATTTGTATATGTATATATATGCATTAAATTCAAAATACACACTAAAAAATAATCATATATCTTATTGATTATATTATCTTATTTGAAATTTTTGTTTTTGAATTTTGTTAGATCATCAACTTTTATATATAAACACATTTTATTGTTTATTTTATAATATTTTAAATTAAAATATTATAAACCACATGAACCGCATATACTTCCGTATACTCCTCCGCATATCCGCTTACTCGCTTTAGACCTCATGTTCGAACGAATACCGCATACCGCATTTCTGAACCTTGAAGAGGTTGATGCCAACACTCGGTTCTTCCATGCTGTGGCCTCGGGGCGATGACGAAAGAATCGGCTGCACGAGATCACCGTGTGTGTGCGTGTGTGTGTGTGGGGGGGGTTCGTATCTCGGGAGAGGCGGCAATTGGGAGCGCCTTACGGAGCCACTTCGTCGAGGCGTCTAGAAGGAAGGACGTGTACGGATGGGGTTGGGCGGGGAGAGGAGTTAATACTCTATCCGTTGAACAAGCAGGACTCTTGGCTCCGTTCTCTGAGGAGGAAACGAGGCGGGCTATCTGGGACCTCAACACAGAGGGGGCCTCAGGACCGGACGGATTCCCGGTTCTGTTCTATCGGGAGTTCTGGGATCTCATGAAGGGTGAGATTATGGAGCTTCCGGACGAGTTCAAGGAAAGGAATGGTGGTTTCGAGAAGGCGAATCGGGCGTTGTTGGTATTGTTGCCAAAGAAGGACACCCCTGTTCGAGTGGAGGATTACGGGCCTATAGCTCTTTCGAATGCGATTTATCTTATTCTTGCCAAGGTTTTGGCGAATCGACTAAAAGGGATCATGGACGACATGGTGCTCGAGGGTCAAACAACATTCGTACCCGGGAGGCAGATGGCGGATGGCCTGGTCATGGCTTCGGAAATCTCTCTTGAGTGGTGGAGGACGAACTCGAGCGGGGCTCTGTGGAAGATTGATTACTCCAAGGCATACGACAGCGTCGACTGGTTATTCTTGTGGACGTCCCTGCGCCGGCGCCGTTTCCCGGCCCTGTGGATCAACTGGATTAAGATGTGTGTCACTACCTCTTCCTTTTCAATATTGGTGAACGGTAGGCCGGAGGGAGGATTTTATCAGCCGCAAGGCGGGGTGCGGCAGGGGTGTCCGTTGGCCCCTATGCTCTTCGTCATTGTGGCGGATGCTTTGAGCGTGCTATTCAGGAGGGCCGTGGAAGGCGGGTGGTGCGAGGGGTTCCGCAAGGATGACATTTCGATCCCCCTCCTTCAGTACGCCGACGGCACGATTATTTTCTCGGTGGTACGGAGGAGCAGAATGATACTGCAGCGCGGGTGGTACATGTTTTCTGCGTATTCAGGCCTCGACATCAATAACCAGAAGTCGACACTGATTACTTTCAGGATGAACGATGAGGAGAGTGCCAGACTTGCGGGGTCGATGGAGTGCCCACTTGGTGTTCTTCCTATACACTATTTGGGTCTCCTATTGGTCGTGAGCTGAAGAAGGTGGATTGGGATGACGTGGTTCGGAGGCTTGAGCAGCGCCTGGCCGGGTGGAAAGCGGTCACGTTGTCGAGAGGGGGGGGGGGGAACTGATCTTGCTTAAGCATGTCCTGTCGGCGGTTCCAATCTTTTTCTATTCCACAAGATTAATGCCGGTGGTGGTTAGGAAGAGGATAGAGGCTCTAATGAGAACCTTCTTCTGGTCGGACGGGAAGCATCAAGGACGAGGCGTGCACCTGGTAGGATGGGATGAAGTGACAAAGACTCATAAGGACGGTGGTCTTGGCGTGCGTGACGTCGATTGCATGAATAATGCGTTAATTGCAAAATGGATTTTACGCATCCGGGGGCCGTCCAGCTCCCTTGTCGTCAAACTGATTAGGAGGATCTATGGGGTAGAAGCTAAGTCTGTTTGCGGCTAGAATCCGCTTCGAATCCCTATTGTGGATATGCATACTTGCGGTCCTACCGAGCATTGCGCCTAATCTCTGTCCACAAGTTGGCGATGGCATGTTCAAGTTCTGGCGGGACGACTGGACCGACGATGGTGCTTTCCAGGACAGATACCCAAGGCTTTTTGCTCTTTCGGCTTCGAAGGACTGCTCTTTGGGCGAGGTGGGATCCGCGGGGTCTTGGTCGCCGACCTTTCTGGCAGATTTTTCCGCTCAAGCCTGGAGGAGTACCTGGGGTTGCAAGCGGCAATCCCCCCTCCGGGAGACCTCTCGAGGGGGAGGGATCACTTCCTCTGGGGGGGATTGAAATTCTCGGTCAAGAAGGCATATCAAGTTCTAAGGCAGAATATGGTTGGCACAGATGTGGAGCTCTGCCGCAACATACACGTGGTCTGGGCGTTGAAGGTCCCCTGCATGGTCAAGGTTTTCTTGTGGTACGTGAGGAGAGGTCGGGTTTGCGACAAGGTTAGGAGGAGACAGATGTTGGGGGTGGTCGAGGCTCGTTGTGACAGGTACGTGGGTGCGGAGGAGGATGCTGACCACCTCTTCTTCAGGTGTCCGACATCTGAGCAGGTTTGGAGAGTGGTGGGCATTCCCTGGCTGTCATTGGGTGATGCTGCGACGTTCTGGGAGGCAATTTGGACAGTGGGCCACAATTCCACGGATGATTGTGCCAAAGCTTTCGGCCGCTTGTGGGCAATCTGGCTGGGCAGAAACGAGCTTGTCTTCAACAAGAAGAGCTTCTCCGCTACAAATGTAGCAAATTGTTGTAACACACTATATGATTTTTGGCTCTCGCGCTAATGTAATTTAGTTTTCGTTAATATATATTTTTGCGGTGATCCCCAATGCGGGACTCACCCTCCTTCATATAAAAAAGATGAGAGTCAATGAACACATCTCATACAAAGTGAATATGGGCAACCTCACGGTTAGTGGATCATGATTAAGAAAGGGTTTCAAGCGCTGACCATTGACTTGAAAGGTGGACTCAGAAGACAACTCAGATATATCAATACCGTTGTCATGCACCTTTCTGACCAAGTAAGGACCTTTCCATTTACTCTGTAATTTCTCTGGAAATAATCTCAGTCTAGCATCAAATAGCCATACTCTCTAGTTCGACTCAAAGTGCTTATGGCTGATGTGAGAATCATGCCATATCTTCGCTCTGTCTTTATACTGTAGGCTATTTGAGAAGGCTGTATCTCTCAACTCCTCCAGGACTGCCAACTCTGCTCTCCTCTGATCTCCCATTTTCTCAGGATCCAAAAGTATCGCAGTGATTACCCAAAGTGACTTTTGCTTAATTTCAACATGTAAGTGGTATGGCGTGCCATAAACGAGTCGGAAAGGAGATGTACCCAAAGGTGTCTTGATGGAAGTCCTATATGCCCACAAAACCGAGTCCAAAAACTGTGAACAATCCTTTCGATCCGGACGGACGACTTTATGCAATATACTCTTGATCTTCCTATTTGAAACCCCAACAAGACCATTTATCTGTGGATGATATGGAGTGGCAACTCTATAGTCTATGCTGAACTCGTTAGCAAGAGACCTTACCTTATCGTTGATAAAGTGAGTCTCCCCATCAGAAATCAAAACTCTATTAACCCCCGAACAGTGATATGATATTCTTCCTCAAAAATATGCAAACAGTCCTTACATCAACGACTCAGGTGGGGATGACCTCATTCCAACGACTCACATAATCTACAACCAACAAAATGTACTTAGGGAATGAGCCCATAAATTCGATGCCCCATACGTCAAAAACATCACAGAAATGAATGAGCTGTATCAACATCATGTCTCTATGACCACAATTGCCCATTCTCTGATAGTAAGTACACCGCTCACGGATTCATATGAATCTTGAAGAGAGTAGGCAACTAATGGTCGGATTGGAGCACCTTTTGTGCTGTCCGCCTCCTAGAGTGATGTCCTCCTGCCTCAAGCTCGTGGCAATAGGTGAGGACGCTATGGTGCTCCTCCTGAGGAATACACCAATACCAGACACTATCTCCTCCTTCGTGGTAAAGTGTGGGATCCTCCCAATGGTACGACTTGTCCTTCGCTAGGAAAGTTTCAAGTCACTACATGGTCCCACCTTGTGGAACTTTCTTGGCAATAAGATAGTTCACAATGTCAGCATATCATATGAGAGAGATAATAGTAAGAATCACCTCGTCTAGAAATGTCTCAGTGATAGGTTTGGTAGTCTTAGAATTTTTAAGATGCTCTAATCGGGAGAGGTGATCCATCACCACATTCTTAACTACAGGTTTATCCTTAATCTCTATATCAAACTCTTGGAGTAGAAGGATCCAAGCATGCCTTAGCATCCTTCTTAGTCATTAAGTACCGGACAACGGTGTGATCTGTGTAAATTGTCACTCTAGATCTGGGAATATACGATCTGAACTTATCAAGAGAAAATACTATGGCCAACATCTCCTTCTCTATAACAATATAATTTCGTTGGACGACATCCAAAGTCCTGCCAGCGTAGAGTATGGTAAATGGCAATCCATCCCTCCTCTGTCCAAACATAACCCCTACGATAAAATCAGAATCATCCGTCATGATCTCGAATGGGAGAGACCAATCGGGTGGCTGAAGGAGATGAGCCTGCACAACCAAATTCTTGAGAGTCTCAAACAACAAAAGATACTTATCATCTACAATGAACTCGATGTCCTTCGTGAGAAGATCAGTAAGTGGTCGGGTAATATGACTGAGGTCCTGAATGAACCGTCAGTAGAAATCAACATGCCACAGAAAAGACCGCAACTGCTGCAAATTGGACGGTGGATTGAGTTTCCTGATGATATCCATCTTGGCCGGATCGACCTCCATGCAGATGGTGTGACCAATGACTGTCCCTTGAGTTATCATAAAATGATTCTTCCCCCAAGATAAAATAAGGTTGACCTCAATGCACTGCTCAAGCACTCGATCTAGGCAAGAAAGACAAGCATCAAACCCATCGCCGTACACCGAAAAATCATACATGAAGATCTCTAAACAATCACCCACCATGTCTGAAAAGATGGAAAGTATACACCTTTGGAATGTAGCCGTGGCAATACATAATTCAAAGGATATCCATCTAAAAGCATACGTTCCAAATGGATAGGTGAATGCCGTTTTCTCCTGGTCTTCAGGCGCAATGGCTACTTGATTATTCCCCGAATACCCGTCAAGAAAGCAATAATGACTCTTCCCAGCTAATCTCTCAATAATCTTATCAATGAATGGTAGCGAGAAGTGATCCGTCTTGGTGGCCTAATTCAATCTTCTGTAGTCCACTCCAAGAAGTGAGCACTCGGGTAGCAATCTCCTCTCCAGACTCGCTCACAACTGTAGTGATATCCATCTTCTTGGGAACCACATGTAATGGACTAACCCACTTGGAGTCGCAGATGGGGTAGATAAAATCGTCGCTCCACCACTTGGATTCTTTCATGATCACATCTCGAAGATTCAGGTTCAACCTATGCTGGAACTCACGCGAAAGCTTAGCGTCATCCTCAAGATAGATGTGGTGGGAGCACAGGGTCGGACTTATCCCCTGGAGATCTATTACAGACCAACCGATTGCCTTGCGGTTTCTCTCAAGAACCTCATCTAACGAGATTTTTGGTCATCAGTCAAATCTGCTGAGATCAAGGTTGCAAAAGTCGGTAGTCGGTACTCGATCGGTCGTGTCACCGACTAAGGATTAATCGGCAATCGGGTGACTAATTGGATTTAGTCAGACTGTAACCTGCTTTGGATTTTCTGATTATTTTGAAGATATAATTCATTTTTATACATATATTTACATAGATTTTGTGCATTTTATACTATCTAATTGAATTTAAATAAAACATTAAGCATATTATAATAAGTTTTCTTATAAAAAAGGCAAAACATAAAAAATATGGTCTCTCCAAGCAAAAATTGGTCGACTAGTGTGCCTAGTCTGAATTAGTCGGTACTCGGTCGGCCACCCCACTGACCAGACTAGTCGGACCTACTAGTCGACCAGTCGGGCGACTTTACAACGCTGGCTGAGATAATGATTGGAAACATTTCTGGCTCCCCCGCAAAGAATATGTACTTCATACTGTGCGGCACGGTTTTCAATTCTGGGCATGTGGGAGCTGGCATATCTAGCCTCTGAAATGTCTAAGTGAAGGCTACGAAATCTGAATGGGAGAATTTTCGCTGTATCACTAAATCTGACGAAGATGACCCTGCTGGTGTATTTATCAACTGAACCGGCTCAATCTTCGCTCTAGCTATGGGCTCTGTAGACATCAAACACGGCAAATATTCATCAAAATCCTGCTAATCGAAATATGTGTCTGAGTCTGAGTGATCTTAATCACAAAAAAGGAAATTTGCTTCGCTAACCAGATCAGAATCGTCAGCCTCTAAGGCATCTTATGCCACAAGCGTGCTCTCCGAACTCTCATCCGCTGGCATCTGTGAATATGCGGACTTTGAAGGTGTGACAATAGCTCGTGAAACCGGGTCTGCCAAAACTGCTTCATCATCTGTAATCACAAAATCACACTCATGGTGGACGTCTGGTTCTGAGTATATCATATGCTATGAACTCTGCTCTGAGCAAGCTGAATCTTTAGCTCTCAACTACTCAATCATCTCTAATAGTATACTCTCACCCTCGATGCGAAAGTATACCTTCCCACTATCATGATTGGACAATGCCTTGGCTGTGTCCTAGAAAGGTCGTCCTAAAATGATGGGGGTATCGGTCACGCACTCAGGGATTTCCATGTCCAACACGACGAAGTCCATGGGAATTTCAGGTCCTGAATTGTGACGACAACGTCCGTCAGTAACCCCTTCGGTCTCTTGACAGATCTATATGCAAACTGAAGAACTGTCCTGCTCTGTCTAAGAGGGTCAAACTCGAAACAATCAAGTAAGGCAGTCGGAAGAATGTTAATGGAAGATTCGCTGTCTAATAGAGTACGATCGAACTACTGCTCGTGTATATGGCATCTGACATACAGAGCTCCTACATCTGGTCTCTTGACTGGCAATCGATTCTGAATAGAAAAGCAAGTGGCACAGGTGAGCGCATGGATTTCTGCATTGTGGTTACGCCTCTTCTTTCTACGGATGATGGTCTTCTCTCTAATGTTCTTTTGAAAGAGAGGGATGTGCTTTAGTGCCTCCTGGAGAGCCAACTGGATATCATCTGTTCGCTGAACTCTAATTGTTGTCTCTTTTGAGATTTTCTAGTTTTTTGTCTTTCCCTAAGTGGAGTGCTTGAGGGAAAGGGATAGAAGGACCCTCCTCATAAACTTGAGGGTCTGGAATATGAATGGGTTTCTGAACATGCAGATGGTTGGAATCCATACAAGTATCATCAATTACCACAGATGGACCGGGCGAATACATAAATCTTTCCTTTATTTATATTTTTATTTTAAAAAATTTTCTATTTTTTTGTTTTTCTACGAGAGTCATCCTCAGGTACAGGAAAAGAAGGCAACACAATTGGGCCCTCTGTATATGGACTCTTGGTGGCATCAATATCGCCAACAACATCTGAATGTGCGGCATCAACACCGCGTTCTGGCCAATCATCTGGAAAATTGGTGGCATCAACACCACCATCTCCAGCATATGGAGATATGATGGCATTAGTACCGTTGATTGGATCATCATTCTTGGTGGCGTCATCACCACCATCATCATCAACATTAGCGGCATCAATGCCGCTCTCTATTCCATCTGGCGCTCTAGAGTCTGCATCGGGATGCCGCCTAGATGAGTCGCCGTCTGCTGGCTTCCTACAGCTCATAAGTGTCACAAAATCATCATCATATAAATAATGGGTATCATCCAATACCTCACTAGGAGTGGCGATCTCTGTAGACTGTACCTGCTCAGATTTCCTCTTCATATTGTTCGGGTTGGACTCAATCTGTGCAGGTATGACGGTCTTGCCCTTGATGATCTCCCCCATATCCTGCCGAAACTCATCCATTTCTTGCCGGAATGTGGCTTGCTGCTCGGAAAGCACACGAGAGAGATCGTCTAGTGTTGGGTTCTCATACGAATGTGCATGAGAACTGGATGTGTTGCCTCGCTGGAAATGAGGCTGGTTATGCTGCTGCTGTGGTAAGTGTGAGAGGGAGGCTGTGAAAACTGAGAATGTGCTGTTATTGCCTCCATTGTTGACCCCGATACTGGGGTCGAGGAATATGCTGTTGGGAGTACTGAAGCTGCTGCTGCTGATGGAGACCCTGCCCTGACTGTGTCGGAGGATGCTGTTGAGACTGGGCACCTCCAATGGACCTTCTGAAGCATGGGTGATCACGGTAGATCCCGTGCTGATGTTGGTACTGGTCATATCAAATCCCATTGACTTCCATTAACGGCTCCGTCTGCTCGTGTACTGGAGGGGGAAGGGACACCAACGGCTGATCACTCTGATATACCACCATCTGTGTGTCTGGTGTAGGTGGTGGCGGCAACTGGTACTGTGGGGCCGATTGAATGTGCTCCGCCTGAATATGGTGAATCTGCCGGTAAGAGGCAGACGACTGTGACAATCGGTTCCCCTGATCAGCATGTGACTTAGACTTTGGCGTAGAAGCCGTCTGTGCCTCTTGGAGGGACATGATATGTGTCTTGAGGTCACTCAAAGTTTGGGCCAGCTCGCCAATCCTGTTGAGCTTGTCTAGGCCCCGACACGTCTTCTTCTCAATAATTTCCATCCGATCTAATTTCTGGCTGATGCTGCATATGTCGGCAGCTGAAGACTCTGCTAGTGCTGCTGCTGTAGAAGAGGAATAAGAACCGGCCTCTATACGTGCAACTCTCTGGTAAGATGACACCTGATGGGGAGGCTTCCCCTGAGTATAGACTTGGGTCTGAGACATCATTGTATAATTCTCGGCCATCTCTTCATTGATGGCTCAGACCTGGTCCTCATCCTTGGCAAAGTAGGAACCCCCACAAGAAGCGTTCACTAACCCCTGCAGCTGAGGTGTCAACCCACAAAAGAAGCTCTGTACTAAATTGGGCTTGCTGATATCGTGATGTGGACACCTGCCGATGAGCTCTCTAAATCGATCCCACGCCTCATAGAATTGCTCATTGGGGATCATTGTGAAGTTGCTGATCATGACCCACGCTGCATTTTTCGATCGAGTGGATAATACTTGTTGAGGTACTCGGTCCGCAATTGCTCCCAGGTGGTGACAACCCTCCCCAAGTGTTTCAGCCAGTAGGTTGCTCTGTCAACTAAGGAGAACGGGAAGTCTATCATCTTGATCGTGTCCTCGTCCACAAATATGTCGTGGACTGTGCTGCAGATCATCTCAAAATCCTGGAGATGAAGATGGGGCTCCTCAGTGGCATGCCCATGGAATTTGGGCAACAACCAAATCGTCTGGGGCCCATGGGATCAAATTTCGGCGAATCGTTGGGTGACCGAAATTTGACCGAAATGGCCTATATCGATCGAAATTTGGGGGGGGGCATGTTAAAAAACTGACCGAAATTTCGGTCGAATTTCAATCGAAATTTTATTTCGGTCCATCACCAAAACAAACAGAAATCCGATATTTAAGGCCTTGCACTAGATGCCTCGTCATACATATCTTTTAGGAGGTTAATGTATAGTATATGAACTTGTCTCTTCTCCAAAACTCTTCACAAAATCTCTCGGGGGAAGCCTTCTCCAAATCATTAAAAATCATATGGAGGTTCTTCCTTTTAGCTCTATAGATCTCCAATTTTCTCCTTAACACGTGGATAGCTTAAATAGTTGAGCTACCCGTCATGAATCCGAATTGATTTTCTGTAACTTTGGAAACTTGCCTCAACCTTCTTTCGAACACACGTTTCCAAATTTTCATAGCGTCACTCATCTGTAGTTCGAATAATTTTTGATTGTCTCCTTTATTCTTATAAAGAAGCACCACGGTACTTCTTCTCCGGTCTTCATGCATTTTCTTACTTCACCAAATAATACTGAATACATTTGTGAGCTGAGTCAACCATGTTTACCTAGAACTCTCAATACTTCTAAAGGAATGCCATCAAGTCCTATACCTTTACCAGGTTTCATAGCCTTCAAAGCCTCCTCTACTTCTTTTGTTGCACGATTCAGGTACCTTTCGCTACTAGTTAGATCTCCCAATATGATTTCTTTTTTTCCCCTTCCCCAATGAAAAGCTTATGGAAATACTGCTTACATCTAGTTTCTATATCCTTCTGAGTAACAAGCACATGTCCTCCCGCATCCTTGATGCACATCTCACTTGAGAAAGATCTTTTCTTCCTTTCTCTTGCTTGGTCCTATTTGAATATATCCTTCTGGTCCTCCTTAGATTGAAGCTTTTTGTACAAATCTTTATAAGCTTTTGATTTAGCTTCACTTACAACCTTTATTGCTTCCTTCTTTTGGATAAAAAGTACTGAAAATAAATTTGGTCAATTGGATATCTATTTTTAATCAATTTTTATTAAGATTATCAGCTATTTAGTAGTTATAGACGTCTTCTGATGACATTGTTTGTAAGATTGGTGTTTTTTAAAGGTAAAGCAAGATGGTTAGACATGCTGTGGTCAATAGTTTTTGATTTACTTTTCTCGAGAGAAATATTATTGTGCATTGATAGAATATGATCCCTATAATCCATTTGAAAGTGATCCTTTCTTGATCATGCCAAGGCTAGGTCCTTTACGTTCATCGATGTTGCTAAGGTGAATGCACTAACTCTGCTGAGAATGGTGAATTTGGCTTTTACTGGAGCATCATTTTGGGTCAGTGCAATGAATGGGATTACATGTAAAAGACGGATTTGGGGGGGGGGTGTGGTATATACATATGACACTTAATTGCAGCCCACAGCCCTAATTAATAGTCTATCGAAACAACCCCATAGTCTCTCCCATTAGCATTAGTTTTTCCACCCCTGACCTCCTCTTCATTGGAATTTGGTAACTCATTCCCAATCAAATCTTATCCCATACTTGTGATTGTCCAACATATTCTCTCACCTATATATGCATCCCACAAACCCATTTTGTTGCGGATTTATGTTATATCATTAATGCTAATATTTTTGGATTTATAGGTAAGTATCTATGTCTTTGGATTTATATGTATGTGTACCCAAAAGCCGTTGCTCCCTAATCATAATATTATAAAGTGAAAATTTTAAGTTTTTTTATATGAAAAATATACAGGTCACAAGTTTAGCATTCACATCATATCCCGCCATCATATAAATTGGTATTTCTAGCTATCCGTTAAATATAGAATAAAATGTAAGATTATGCTCTATATCTTGATTGAAGTTTGACTTGGATCATGCGTGATTTATGCCGTAAGGCATCAATCCACAAGGTTGTATTTTTTTTGAAAATAGAATTAAAAACTTTAAAATTAGGTATATGAAAAAAATAGTAAGGATGTAATTTATTATTAACATTATAGTTATATACTATGCACGATAGTAAGAAATTACTATTTTTTTTTGCAAAAGAAGAACTTGACTAATTGGTAATTTGGTTAAAAAAGGAAATCTTACCCATTTAGCACTGCAGGAAGTTATATTGTGTAAGGTATGTCTTAGATTAGAGGGGGTATAGAAACATGTATAATTTAAGTTATAATGAATCATTCCATAAGATTTGATTTTAACGTTTAGTACTAGGTATATGATAATCGATCCTTTATTTTGTAGATCCACATGGGAGAGGAATATCCGCATGGGAGAGGAACTATGATACTTAAAAATTTTAGACATAAATATGCCAAATCTTTTTATTGAGAAGCACTATGCCAAATCTAATTAATGATATTACCTTTATTTCCTCGAAATGGATGATGAACATATTTCCAAAAGGTGCAGTGGAGTTTGCTTAAAATAAACTAGTTATAAATTAAAGTAATAGTAGCAGTCAATAATCTTGGTTAATTCTAATACCATCTATTCTATTTAATTGTTGTAGATATGTGCCAAACTAACAATGAATCACATTTTTGCATAATTTGAATGTTTTTTAGTTGTAATATGTATATACATGATTTCTTTTAGTTTTTGCCCCCATCTAAAAAAGTTCTGCCTCCATCTCTTATTGTACCGTTTGGAAAAGTAGTGTATCTGCACCATTGCGGTGGAAATTAGTTTAGACCAAGTGATAAAAGGTTCATAGGATGTGTTTATAAAGCATTGGACAATTATGATGTGTTCAGAAAAAAATAGGACAGCTAGTTATAGAAACCAATAGAAGCTGGTTCATTGCGACTTATTCATTATTGTAGAGCATCACAAAGCATGTACATTTGGTTGGTTGCTTCATATTCTTGAATATACGTTATAAATCACATCTTACACTGATTTATGCACAAAAGAAAACATCCTCTTGTAAAGATTGTTTTGGCAAGGCACGTATTATATTTTCCATGATGATAGGAATATGCTGGTTTTTTTGATATGCGTAAGAATAGTTTAGTGTTGTCAAAATTTGATTTGGCATTTCTTACATGAAAAGGACCAAAGTTGACTTTATTGTAATTATTGATCAGAATCAGGTCGCTGCACTCCGCGATGAAGAAGATAACAGAAAGGGTTATGGTTAACTCTGCTAATTTTGCAATTCATGATGCCACATTTTGTTGTCATGCTAATTTCTGGTTTAGCTTCTGTTTTATGGTACATCTATCTTTGTAAACCAGTGATGCATTTGATTTACATTTGAATGCTGTATATTTTGCCGAAGCTACAAAGAATGTTCGAAAGTATTCGGTACTTGTACCAATGTTCTCTTTTCCACTTTTGCTTTGAGCACACGATTGGTCTGCTTTCATGAAACATGTACTTTTCAGTTGTTTTAATCCATTTAGATGCACTTCATGAGTTACCCGAGCAATTATTCTTCTGATCTTCTCGTAGTAGTACTTGATTGGTCATGCTCCGAGTTAAAAATCAAAATGCTGATAAGAAGTTTTACATCAACTGACTGAATCTTAATGAATATTTGTGCTGTGTATATGTAGCGAGACAGTCATTGTAACCACACCGTCTTTCATTCAGTATTGATGTTAAAAGTAATCTATTCACGAAAATATAGCTATATATATCAGTTATCGTTTCATTAATTTGATCAAAAAATGCATATTTCTGTGGTATGCATATTTCTTGATGTCAATGTTGTGGGAATTGGATACATCACACGCCCATTGCTTTCTGAACGACCTTGGATGTACATCTATTTTATGCAGTTAAAAGATATGGATTACATATCTGTTATTATATATGCAGATGTCAGAATTTCTTATCTATTTTCATAGGAAAATAGACATGCATATTTTCTCCTGTCCATAATGTTCGGTGGGATGAGCTAAGTTATTTAATGTGGTCAGTTTTTCTGCAGTGGCTATAGTTCTTTCTAGATCCAGGCTGCAAATTAGTTTTGTTTATTCAGACAATTAATGCAAATTGGAATTTGAGATGTCGGTTACAGCCTTACAGGCGGTTCGCGAAGATTGTTTGGAATTATTGAGTCTCTTTTGTTCCAGTTAACGTGGTATTTTGCCGTTTAATTTGTTTAGCTCTTTGAGGGCACCCATCTTGGATGTCTGATCAGGATTTTTTATACTATGTAATTATGATAAGTCAATGTGGACAGTAAATCTGGCTTTAAATTTTCCGATCGGGCTTTGCCTCCATTTATCATCTCTATGCACGTCTCCCATCCTGGTTTTCAATCTGAATGGCTTGATGTGTTTGCCCTTTTTCCATGTCCTTTTTTTCTTTATACTTATTTATCTAATTCTTCAATATCTATCTTGTATGTAGAATTTATTGTTGTTACTTTCTATATATAGTTTTTGGGCAGCCCTGCAGGAATTGTCACTAGATTCTTTTAATCTGTAACTTCAGGCTGAGACAAAAGGAGTGCGTTGTATGGCCCAGGTATCTTTATCAACTGGCCTTCACATTTAATTTATATCAGCCAAATTTCACCATCAGTTACCTATTATACATCTGGCACAAGCCAATCATGTCAGTAAGCAGATATTTTCCATATTATCAGTCATTAGTTTCTCACATAGGATACCATTTCCAGGAGATAGAAATTATATATTTGCTAAGTTTAGATGAAGAAAATTCAATCACAGATGAATAATTGACGACAACCTTTGGAGTTTTATAATCCTGTCATGGCAGCTATTTTGGTTGTTTCAAGCTCCCGTCGTACTTGTCTTGTCCAGACAACCCATTCATGTTGCCGATGGAGTAAACAATTGTTGTACCCACACCCTGGTCTAATCAAACCCTGGCAATGAGTGTGGTTCTTAGCTTCTGTTTACATCATTTCTTATCTGATGAATGAAGAGGGGTGAAAGTAACTGATGTCATCTTAATTTCCTAAACTTCATATTTTAGCTTCTGCAATAAACACATTAGTGATAATTTGGAATCCTTTCTCAGTCGAGTGTCCTCATTAAACACTTGCTTGGCATGTGGGGATTGGAGTATGGTGGGAATCGTATCCATCCATGGTTTGTTTTGATGGTAGTGAGTTTCTAGTAGCGACCAACCGCACCTTTTTCCATTTTTTTATGACTACGCATATGATAATTTTTGCCACAAACCATCCGTTTCATTTTGTGATAAGTGAATAAGATGGGTTTTCTTAGCGATTTCCAAGTTTTTATTGCTGCTTGTTCTACAACCGAACGGCTTAATGGTAGCTCCGTGACTGTCTTCCTGTCTATTATCTTTGCACACTCTGCCTCATACATCTTGCGGTTGGACATCATCTTATATGTTTATCTCCAAACCTGTGCACAGGATCAAGTCTTATCTCTCTACTTCGTCGACCCATGTTACTTGGGGTCGGCCAGCTGTGGCATTAGCCATGTCCATGTGCCTTCCAGAAAACTTACCCTGTTGGTCACACGATATGATAAATATCCGTAGCAATTCGGTTGCCGGACTTCCACCCCTCGCCAAGAGTAGGGAGATTCTATATTGCACTGCAACAGGGACTTGTCATGTCTTCAGGCAAAAGTTAAGAGCATCCATCAGTTGGAACTTAGCAAGATCTTCAAGGCTAGTGAGGCTTTATTCAATGACAGATCTGGAAGGGAGGGGGGCATTGATGTATGCTTGATTTAATCTATTGACAGTTGCATGCAATTATCTGAAAATTAGGCACAGCTCACACTGACACAGCACATGGTCTTTCCCGACTATGAAATGTAGTTACTTCTGCATTTGGATGGTAAATCAAACTCATTTTGCAAGTTAGTATCACCATTCTTCAGTCATTCATTCCCCATGTGATTCCTTTTCAATGTTGACTCATAGATTAGTCCAATATACGATTTGCGACTTGAGAGTGGATGGAAACGCTGTTTCGGAGGATGGCCAGCGCTATATGGGGGCCCGCCAGTATAATTTTGGACTTTGGGTTGGTTGAACTAGTTATTCTGAGAATCAAACTCTTCAGGAACTGTCAGAGCTCACACCCTCTAGTCCATTCATCTAATCTGAAGATTGGTCTTCCTGTGTATAATATATATAGCTGCTGCCTATTTGAGCTACTTGCTGAGGGAAGTATGCATGTAATTGGCGAGGTAATTAATGGGCACATGATTGCCAATTAATAGGATGGCCTCACATGGGGTGTGCGATTGGCATTGGAGGATTGTTTCTCTCTCTCTCTCTTGGAGTCTTATAGGTGGGGGTCTTGTATGTATACAGCGGATAGGGTGACGGGTTATATATGGATATATTTATTTATGTTCGCATCCCTTGTGGTGGGTGTTTGAAGGAGGGGGTGACATCATTCGTCCGAGGAGTTAAAAGGGTTAGAGATAGTAACTTTGTCAGGGTGTGGATGAAAGTATGAAGAATTCGGTGGTTAAAGTATTACAGTGGTTTACATGTAATTTTTCTTAAAATTCACCATTGCAGTGGTTTACATGTAATTTTCTTAAAAATCAATATTTTCCGTATTTTAGTAAACTTTTTTGATGATGGATTAAGAATAATGTGGGATAATGGACCAAGTGTGGTTTCTCTCTTCGTTTGATTCGAGGGATATGCAAGGGATAAATAATGTAGTCAGATATATTTGATTATGTATAGAATGTCTTTACTGATTAACCAGACATGTACAGGTCAACCTGTTTTTACTGGATCGATTCGGATAGTATCAATTTTGGTTAAACCATCTATTTAATTGATTATTTGGAACCTGTATATCAAAGTTCAATCGAAATAGAAACTGAATTTGTTAAAAAAATGATGTTGGTGGTGGTAGTTGAGCCAACGACATTTGGTTATTTATTACGAAGTACTAATTGACCACTTCACCACAATTTCTTCTAAAAAAATGTATTTGAATATTATTACCATATAGCATTTAGTTTAAATATTATATATATATATAGGAAAAATGGGGCTGCTCCTTGGGGCAGCCAACGGGTTGCTCTTGCTCATTTATCCATGATCTTTTTATTTGTTTGGAAAATAAAAACATGTATTTTCATCATTATATCCCTCTAATACGCCATTCCAATTTCATCAGAAATCGAGACTCCTGTATCCATTTAGTTGGAATGACATGTTAGAAGAATATAGTGATGAAAATACATATTTTTATTTTCTAAAAAAAATAAAAAATCATGGAAAAATAGGACGGGAGTATCAACATTTTCCCCACATATTTTTATATAACATTTGATGTTGCATATGTAATACAAATATCTTATGTATATAGGAGGATATATACATTGACTGTGTACTTGTACCAAAATGTCAAATATACCAGGGTGTATTTTATGTATGTTTTGATTCATTCTGATTTGATCAACCAATTCAACCTTTTTCTTCATTGTTTGAATTAATTCCTCTTTCTTCATTGTTTGATTTAATCCGCCTTCAAAGAATGATGATACCATCCAATAGAACCGGTTTACTTCCACGATCCAATCCGATTAACATTTTTGATAAGGTTTTCATTTCAGTCTTCAGTTCATTTCTCATTCTTTTCGACATCATTCAACTACTTTGAGAATCATTTTAGTACTTTTGCCTTAAAATAAAAATAATATCATGTCCATGTCTTAGCCATTTTTACTGGAAAAAGAAAGGCAAGTGACGGTTTTAGGAATCAGTTCAGAAGGAAGTAGTTTGAAATATTAACTTCTAGCTAGTTTTTATTTTTCCACAAATTAATCTCTGAACTCTTATAAGATTAAGTCAACGTATGATTTCTACTGACTTATTTCTTCTCTGTATAATAAGGCATTGAATGCATATTATTTCGAAGGTTACGATTACATAATGTTAAATAAATAATTACATGATAGTCGAGCAGTGTTCCAACTAAAATATCAGGTTCAAATCATAGAAAAATACAAGTCCTTGAAAAATGGTTGAGTGAAAACATATACTAAAGTTCTGCTGATAACTGCATGTCTTCACAAATTTCAATTTGACCGGTCATTTTATAAGACAATGAAGGTACTTCAGAAAGTTTACTGGCAGAATTTGAACGATATGTTAAATTGAAGACAACTACAACCAAAGATAAAATCCAATCATAGAAAAATCATAGATGTATGAAGAATTTTTAATGTAAAGAACCTCCAACATGATTGAGAAATCACGGGTTTGATCGCAACCCAAACTCAAGAACTACAATCACGTTAGTCTCCTATAAGGGGTTTATAGAAGGCTGACCCTTTATACGTTCTATAAATCCCCAAGCATTGGAGAATAATATAGAGGATAAATATCACTAAGCTGATAAATTTGCTTTCAAATTGTACGAAAAGATGTCACATAGTAACGACTCCAAAAATTGCTTCGTCTAAACTTTGCTATAGTTAATCCAAATCTCTTCACTCTCTCTGATTTCTTTTTGTACTATAAGAGAGCTTGTAAGAACTTACAAGAATTTGTGTTGGTATGCATCCCTCTGCTTCATTTATAGTCTCGTGCATCCATAAAAAATACGATCTTCCATATGCTAATTAAAAAATGGCATCATTCAATCAAAAAGAAATTAAAGAACCAGGAGAATCTCATCAAACAATCAAAAGGAATCATGATATTCATCAATCAATCTCCACTTTGATAATTGAAAATCAAATATTTGAATGTTAATTTAAATTGGGACAAGTCATATGGGAACTTACCCAACAAATCCTCCCCTTCACAGATGATATGGGAGTTGCTCCAAATATGCGACATAACATCTCTTAAATTTTGAAGCAACAAGGTTTTTGTCATCATATCAACACCATGTTTCTCTTTGTGGATCTTATCAAGTACAACTTGCTTTGATTGCAATACATCATGTATCCAATGATATTTGACACTGATGTTTTTTGACCTTGCATGAAAGCTAGAGTTCATACCAAGGGAAAATACGTGATAATAATCTTTAAGAGGAATAAGGTTATCATCGTTAGTGATAACAATCTTAAAGATGAATCAAGTTACCATTAAATTGGTGATGATTATAACATAAAATCATGTTATCAAGGGTCGATAACAATCTTAAAGATAACTCAAATTGTGCATATTTTATATCTTGGCATTATTGGTTTCAGGTCTCACTACCCACTATTGTGCTATATTTTAGCCCTTTAACAGATATCATACGTACCATACCAACAGTTTAGCATTATCTAACCTTTCCATTTTATGTTTGGTGTAAACTACCAATACCCAACCAAAGTATTCTAATCATTATAACCATAAATAGTATTTCACAATATCGGTTCAACATCATCAGACAGTTTATCAATGGGTACTTTATTACAAGGAAACAGCTATTCATCCTTGATATGATCTGAATAAATCAATGTTTAATGTATAATACTAACTCAACCAGCCACATTAATAACCAAAGTACTTGACATTGTACTTTAATCAAACTTGCTATTGATGATAAAAAAAACCCGTTACAATCGTGGGTGTATATAAGTCACTAGCATGATATAGGGATAACTTCAAAGTTTATACATTGCATCAACTCAAACGACCAAAAAAAATCACAACAATGCTATAGTTCATAGCTAGATCAAATGTCTCAAAATTTTCAAATCATACATAGTTGTCTTGGATATAAACATCCTTGAAGGCTAGAGTTTCATGTAAACATATACATAATTCGTCATTACTGTCATTCCCCAAAAAACTAGAGAACATTTCAGAATTTTTCTAGACATACCATAGTTTCATTCTTTTAGAAAATAACATAGTTTCATGAATATCAAATCCTTAAAAGCTAGAGTTTGTTTTTAAAAAATGGAAGAACTCCATATTCAAACATTCTACAGTCACATCACCCAATCTGGACTACAATACTTCATGCTTAGTTGACAAAATTTAGCCATAGTCATCTATACTACTGTGGAGACGGAAACTCCCAGTGCGGGCTTCTACTTGTGTCACCTTCAGCTTGACTTCGTAGTGTTTCGTAGGACATTGGGCCACAAAATGACCCATTGGCCTACGATGAAAATAAATACATACCTTTGCTTCTTTCGAGATCATTAAAGGGATCTCTAGTGCATGAAGGTGGACTCCTTCATCATCTATATTATACGATGCAAACTATGGTTATACCAGCAATAACTTTAAAGCAATCGTGGTGTGACGCCAACTCCTCGTAGCTAAGAAAAAACTTTGTCTACCGGCACACCTCCTTTGAGGGGCATTCTCCCTATTAAGTGCTTGGTCATGGTTTTGATGCTCCATCTTTAAAAGATATGGCAGATGAACAATTGGTGTACTACACTCCTCAATAGTATGGAAGACATCACATGATTACAGAAATCACAACGATAGTTCAGTCATGATCTCAGAAGCTATGTGTATAAGATGATCCTTGGAAGGTCTCTAAAGAAAACATATGCACTTGAGATGCAGATAATTTGCATGACATAAGGTACGTAAAGATTAAGATCAATTCTCAGTTTAAAGGAATTGCGATTTTACTTGGTCTGGTGTAGGGTTGGAGGACCTCTACACATTAACCATGTTCTGAACACCGTCTGTAATTATATGACTCATTATGATTTGTGGGACATCTGGGCTCTTATACCATCTATGGCATCCCCCGTCCGACCTGTTTTGATAAGGGAGACGAGACGTCCGGCCATCTTTTGATTGCTTATCCAATAATAACTATAAGAGTACATCTAATCACCATGTGAACATGAAGAAGAATAAATATACGATATCTCAATGTAACAATGTCTAGTATACTATTTAAAATGTACAACTCCATTAAATACTTAATTTCATAAGTACAATTCTCCTCAAACCAACAATACAGTTCCAAAATAGTTCCACCATTCTCTAATCAAAAGGTACAAAATTCTACAACATGGCTAAAATGAGTAAGGAGATCAAAAATCGAATCTTGTCAATCATACACCATTGTACCATTGCTTGCATATCATCCCATTTATCTTAACCAGTGAACCTGCAACATGATTTGAGAAACCAAAGGATACAACAGATGAGCCAAATCGCTCAGTAATAGAGATAGGTATAAATCACATATAACCAACATATATATGAAATGGAAAAGCAAAGTGTGATGACATTTCATAAACAATCATATATATATATATATGTATGTATGTATGTATGCATGTATGCATGTATATATAAGCTACATGCTATATGCACAATGTGTAAGTATCACAATATACATGGAAGAGTAAGTATTTATCCCAACAAGATTTACAACAATATAGCAAAGTATATAGTATAATCTAAGGGAGCGCAAGTTAAGGAACAAATACAAGAGTGTACGCCACGAATGATGTTATGTATCACTATTTACGAGGCTTAGATCCATGCTTTCTCGATATGTATTTTTTTGTTAACATATTATCAAGATATGGAAATATGAACCTTCTTAACAAGATTCCCATATTTCAAAATTAAGAGTTGACCTTAACAAAAATCAAGTGCATCCGCACTCATCCTACTATCAGACATCTCATGTCATGTAGGGCATCGATACAAATATATATCACGATTCAACTCACTCATATCCCATGCTAGGGATTTAACATACGATTCATCTGTGATCATATTTTTTTATCCACGAGACATTTCATATTATTCGTATTAGCAGATTCAATTGGATCAAGATCATGAAATTACTAATTTATTGTTTTCACTTTATTATTTGTTTCTAGACTCGCTTGCCTTGAGTAGTAGTGGTTTAGGATATAAACTCCCAGCCAAAGAAAGCTACATACTAAGATCATTAGCTAAAAGTAAACTAGATAATAGCTCGAATCACGAAGCTTCAAAACAAAAGCACACTTTAGCAGTACTAGAACCGTATAAGCAAAGAGAACCTACTCAATACGTGCTAGGACCGGCAAGGTAGAGCAAAAACCATGATGCCACCTATCATCTGGCTCCATGCTATGTACCCGAGAGGTACCAACTACAACAGAGGAAGCACAAGATCAGATGCCGACTATTAACCAAAGTTCAATGAGAAACTTTCCACTAAGATCCAACCAGATCACAGAGGTGCATGCTCCTTCTCTGTAGTATTTTATCGTATCTCACAAAATATTTTCAGTTAACTTAACCAGTTAAGTATTATATTCACAATTCACTTGAGGCTTAGCCATCCTCACTGATTTAGATTATATACAATATTTACATCATAAAAGTGACAATCTCAACTATTGTGATCATCCTATAAACTCATTGTCGTATACCCATATTAAAAGGTCAATCATATCACATTTAAAATATTTATCTCCACATGATTGGTTGAAAGAACATGGAATCAAATTTTCCTTTCGAAAATCCATCGGTTCATTTCCATAATATACTCTTTGTTCAAACTCGTACATGATTCATTATCATAGATTGAACTATCCCAACCATTTGAATATCTTCTATCATAAGATAGCTGCCCCATCACATAATGTTGAACTAGTAAAGTAAAGAGTAGATCTTGAGATCAATACATTAAATATATATGATTAACAAGATGTAGCCTTAAAAGGATAATGAAATATACTCGCCATCAACAATAAATCACACTACCATTATTTTTGACACACACAAAGGAATTCGTTGATTCATCACAATATCAACTATTCTAGTTAATCGCATCCAAACCTTAGAATCATACTCTTACACTCATTTAGTGTGACCTCGTACCCGATCTATCATTATAGGTAGAGCCATGTCACCTTGCATTGCTATGCAGAACACCATTACAAGTAGTTAATTTTGAAATTCAACTTTGATTGTGTTTCTTAACGGATTTGAGTATTTATAGATGCTCAGAAAGATCTTAAAATACTCTAAAATTTTCATTACGAATGTTTTGTGATTGGATCATTTAAACTTTGAAATGTAGTCTCAAAGATAACACATTCTCATATTGCGTTGGTGAAAACATCACATCACCTTAAAACCCGTCATCTTTTAAATCAGATCCCAAGCAGTTTATGCTAGATTTGTGTTGATTTTAATTTTGTTAGAAATATATTTTGATTCTCTACGTAATAGAGTCATCAAACTCAAGAATCCAATTTGAATTGATTTCGATTCAATTGATCAAAGTTGACATTTTCTTTCTTTTTCTGCTACTACACAAAATATTCATGCAATCTTTTGCATTTTCATTGAATTTCTCATTGAAATCACTTGCTTTTTAAAAACCTGGAAATATATTAATCAAGATACAATTCTCATGAAGGATGATTTGTATTCCCACCACGTTTGAACCTTCAAAATTCAAGCTCAAAAAACTACATTGAATTTGTGAAATAGCAAACTGTTCACATGACCAACTGATCTTATAATTCACACTCCCATTGAATTTATCAATGAAAATAGATTATTTTGAACTCATATAAAGTTGATTGATAATGCTACAACTTTTATAAAGGATGTTTTTTTATTCGATCTAGTTTAAACCTCATTTTCACGTATGAACAAAACCTTAATTTCTCTCCAGCTTCATTACATTCATGAATATTCATGTTACATATCTTTTTGATCTAAATCCAACCTTGAAGTGACCTCTCATTACATATACTCCTACATACAAGTCCAAATATTCATATATAATTACATGAGTACCAACTCAAGTTAGTTCTTATCCTCTAGCGGTTCATTCTTTATCCTACTAGCAACGAGACACCATTTGACCATATAACCGATGATATTCTATAACACATATCCAAAATTTTCTTTTTATTCATTGAGGTACATGTTGGTATGATAATTTTCATTCTTAAACATATACATATCCAAGTACCATTTCTATATTTTCATACACCAATCTCATTCCACAATTCAAGATATTTATTTAACAAGATATACATAAATACATTTATGTCAAAAATCAAGATTGATAACTATAGAAACAAAGCATATGTGGATGCACATATGGGTTTCCTATAGTAAGGAGATGATTTTAGGTCTATCAAGAACAAGTGTATCATCAAACCATATTCCAAAATGGTAGAATAGGAAAAACTCTGTTACATTTGCATGTAGATGTGTCTATGTGTAGTTTTTCCTTGATTTACAACTTCTGTTCATTGATTAAAGAACTAATATCATCTCTAAATCATATAAAACATCATTTGGGTGAGAGATGACAAATAACACCAGGAATCCATTTTAAAAATGTGACATCAGAAGAATAACTTATCTACAACTCAAAACCAAGGGCATCTTCTTTTTCTTCTTGCTCTCCTCGCGAAGATGACACCAATTACGCGCTCTGATGACCTCTAACAAGTTCTCCATGGACAAGATGATGGTTTTGAAGATGAGTGATGATGGAAGAAAGAAGAAGATGGGTTAGGGCACCCATGGCTATCCATATGATTTATTAGAAGGGATTGGCAGCTACATTTTTGTAGCCCGTGTCTAGTTTTCTAGGGTTAAATACCTCTTCACTAAAATGACCATATCTCCCTCATATGGAGTCGAAATTCAAAATTTTCATATGCATTGGAAAGTTAACAATGAGACACTTGTAACCGATCTTATATTGCATATGTTTGATCAAATTGAACTTTAGGCTTGGTCAGATTTTTGAGTCGAAAAGTCAGCGTTTTACATTTTGAAGGTACATCCAGCAATACTTGACAAGTCCACCTACTTTTACCTCATTAGGAAGGTGAATCATAAGATGTACCATCGAGTCAAAGAATGTTAGAGGAAAAATCTTCTTGAGGTTGAACAATATTAGTGCCACATTCTTTCGAGAGTTGTTATAGCAAGAATCGATCATTTAGATGATCAGGCGCACTTTAAGAAATTTATGAGTTCAGCACGCCCAACACTATCATTGGTTGTATATCCCTAAAAGCAATAAGCAATATTTGCTTCATAAAGATATAAAAGGCATGTATTTTCATACCATTGAAAGAATTCTTCTTTAGATCTATGAATTATAATAGATTTGAAGCATAACCATATATAAATTTCAAATTCATTGCCTACTTGATTACAACTTTGACTTCCTCCTTGACTAAGGTTGTACATAGCCTTATGCATCTAAAAGATACAATCCCGTTTTCTATCAAACACCGCTCATGCCACATACATATTTTTATCCCGATCTTTCATGTATCTATGTAGGCATAAGCATTGGGCTGGGCCGGCCCGACCCGTCCCAAACCAATGCTTATGCCTACAAGCCCAAGGCTCGACCAATTCCAAGCTTAAATCCATAGAACCACAAAATGGAAACCAAATACAATGCTAAGCACCAAATGAGACCCCAAAAGTTAGCTTTTTTCCATGTCAAGTATGGCCTATTAAATCCACACTGGTAATTTGATGATGATGTTTGAAAGGTATATCTTTGGTATGGTTAGTGAATCGAAAGCATGGTTAAACAGATCACTTAGTCTAATACTTGTGAAGTAAACCTACTACCTTTAAATCCACATCCAAGTTAATAATTTTCCCAAAGGTAGAGGATGGTTTAATAAGGGAGGAACACATCCACTGGGTGGTTAAGAAAATAATCAGCTCGGTAGGAGACTTGGAATCCTAATGTACTTCGACATTTTCCCTTAGTTGTGTTGTTTGCAGTGGTGTTATCTGTAAATTCCCATCTGCTAGTATTACTGTGATTTGTATTTGGTTTCGATTGCCTTTCTTTGCATCCAGCTGTTGGACATGCAAGTCCACAGTGATCCATTATGCAATAAATGTTATTGAAAATACTATTCCCTTATCTAAAATGAAGAATAACTAATTTGCATAATAAGCCCCTTAGTACAATTAGGTTATATATCATGGCCATTCTAATGATTATACAACTGTTGATTCAATTATTGAATAAAAATAATGGTGCTTGGATGAATACCTAAAGAGTTAGATCGAGGACTCATCAAGCACCGTCAAATTATTATTAAGAGAGGATCTCCAGCCTGAGTAGAAGATGACAATCCTTTCTCTAATGGGATGATATCTGACTGACCTCTTGATGCATGCCCTCTGCATAAGAATAGAGATTCGTAGGTGTTAGAAAAATCAGGTCAAGAGTTGACTTAACGAGATCGAGATAACCAAGATCTATGTCATATGCTGTCACGATATAGGCACACATCCTCTGACCAGAGGCATGTGTTACTATATGTCTAAATATCTACATTTGGCAGGCCGATAGGTTATGGCCTACTCAAGGTCTATACATCGACGTGCTGGTGTGCATACAAGGGAATATGAGTAATACGATCTCTCAAAGGGATCTTACAGGTCATTTACTGAACCAGAAGGCATGATCTCACTCATGAGATATTGGTGATCAAATTCCATGTATGGTCGTCCCGCTTTGGAAGCTTGACTAAATTTGTAGGTTTGATATATGCTATTGGAAAGTATATGATCAATACCTGGGTATGATATATGCTTTTGAAAAGTATATGATCGATACCAACTCCCAATGATCAAATGAAAAACTTAATGATAAAATCCTGAAGAAGATAGCCTAATAGATCTAAAACTTCGGGTTTATTCTAGGTCTTACAATACGCAAGATGTACAGGTATTAGGAATACCTAAGGGTGATGTGATCATAAACGATTGTATAACCGTGATGCTTCCATTCCGAGGGAATGATGAATCAGGTATGATTTTAGTGACTCCTCCCACTAGAGAAGTAAATCTAATCTTGGTCCAAATGTTGGGTAGTGATCTTAATGTGATTCAGATACAATGAGAAGATTAGATTTACAACTTTGATTTAATCAAGCATCTATGGGAGGCCACCGAGATCTGGATTTGATATATGATCTCAACATCCAAGTCACTATACGTGGAACATACAATCGCTCTTTCCTTATCTCCAAGTATCCACGAAGAAAGCGCATTATTCTTGAAAGAGTTCAAGGACAATTCATTATTGATAATGTGTCTGAGCATTGAGGAAAATTAATATTTAAATATGACTTAATTATCATATTATTTGTTCATACTAGGATAGTTATCTAAGATAATTAAATGTGATTTAATTAGTCATATTATTTGAGCGCATGAGAATAGAGATCCAAGATAACTAAATATGATTTAATCATCATGATATGAATATTATGTAGAACACTATCCATATTAATCATATATATTATAAATGTGATTTATAATACACACACACAAGAGAGCTATTTGTAAATTACATTTACAATTTAAATGTTTATATGAATATGATTCGCATTGGACAATTAATTGAAAATGTAATTTACATTTTATTTTGGGTTGTGAATGTGATTCACAACTTTTTCATGGCATGATTGCAATGTTCACAAAATAATTATGAGTTATTTTTGTGGAATTATTTACAACAAATATTGTTGTAAATTTTGAAGATATTCATAGGATTCAAAATATCATGGAAAAGGAAAGAGGAAGCCACCCTTCCATATGGAGAGGGTGGACGACCCCAATTCCTTATGGAAATTGATGGTCGTCTACTCTCCTTATGGAAGGAGGCTTGCCTCCTTCCTATTTCTCCAAGGTGAATTGATTTAATGAAAATTAATTTATATTGATTATTATTCAATATAATTAATTTAATAATTAATTATTGTTGTGTTTTTAACAACAAAATTATGACCATTGAAAGAAGCACAAATCAATCTCAACCATTGATTTTGTGTTGTCCATGGATTGGGATCCATGGACTCTCAAAATATTAAATAAGAAGATACAACCCTAGCTCTTTAAAGTGAATAAATAATATGCTCTATCCTCTCTCTCTACACGCCAAGCATCTCTATCTCATTTTAGAGTGGCCGCCCACTCCAAACCCTAGAAAGGGTCGCCATCGTCTCCATGCCGTTGTGCTGCCACTTCGACTGCTCATGGATCTCCGGCTCCTTCGGTGCACCTAGCTCATGAAGAAGATGTCGGATCTCGTGAGATGAGATCAGGAGATTCGTCGCTTGGATCATCAACATGGATTGCGAGGAGCACACATTTCATCAATGCGCTCGCAAGCGTCTCCTCCGCTGGATCGGACTTGAGACAAGAGGTCTCTTCGTTTAGAGACTCGATCGCAACCATGCTTCAAGAGGTAACCTTAATACCTATTGGTGATTTAGATGAACGATCTGAAAGTATTCTCAGATCATGTAGATTCATCATTTTAAAATTCTAAATTCCGCTGCCCGGAGCAACTAGTGCGAGTAGTCACTCCCGATCACATATGATGCGATCTTCATGCTTCCATGATGCGCTTAAAGATTTTCCCATATCCTTCACCAACCACATGAGATTTTGGAGGATCTGTTTGGTTCTAGAAGTTCGATTATAACTGAATTTTACCCGTGGTTAAAAGTTTGTCGGTGTACAAACCACTAAACAAAATTCAGCTAATCAAACAAAATTAGCACCAATTAAGAAGATTGGTGTTTCACTCTTTATTTATCCAGGTAAGTATTCCTGGGTCAAACACAAGGAGGTAGAAAATCACGTTCGTGATTTTCAAGGGAAGAAAATAATTTTTGTGATATATTTCTTGTCTCTCTTTTCTTTTCTTCTTTCGTAAGAAAACACTTTTTGGATGTTTAAATTTTATTCTTTTTATTTGATTTTTAACTTCCATTTTTATTTTATTTTCAAAGTGAGTATTTTTCAAATAAAAGAGATCCACTATATAGTATAAATGTGATAGAAAATATAGGTGGTACTATATAGAAGAAGAACACAACAAAGCTCGAGCAGCAGGCTCGTGAAAAGACCACAAAAAGAAAACAAAACGTAGTCGTAAGTCAAACAATAAAGCTTCGAGAAAAGCAGCTAAAATCCTGAAATACGACTAGAAAATAAAATGTAAAAAATGCAATGATGACATAATATGGTCTATATTGCCCTTAATGTCCAAAATGCCCAAGAAGTAATGTAAAAGGTGATAAAATAAAAAATGAAGTTGTTCTTGCAATTAGGTCCATGGTCAGGGACCCAATTATAAGAAAACTGCTGAAGTTTTATAATTAGGTCCCTGCACAGGGACTTGATTGTAAATAAAAATTCTCTAGAAGCTTGCGTGAATTATCTGGAGCTGCGAGAGTATGCTTATAATTAATCCACTGATTGATAAAGACAACCACGATCAGATGAGAGCGGCTGATCTGGACCGCACGATGATTCCACGCGTTGCACAACTGTAGCGCATGTTCTTGATTTTGTTCCTCCCCAATTCTGAGGGCGGCCACACCAATTTTTTATCTCCAACGACGGTTGATTGGTGAAGATTTCCGTAGGGACTAGAGGGAGTCGCCTACTCCCTCCGAGCATGCCTGCGCAGGGCGAGGTCGACGAAGAGCGACCGTGTGGAAGGGAGACGAAGATGCCTGCTAGGGTTTTGGCTCCAAGATGCGTTTCTTGAACAACTACGAATGGATATGAAATTGAATGCAGAGGCTTGCTTCTGATGCTGCTACTAGCGTCTTTATGATGAAGACGATTTGCAAAGAAGTGGATAAGTTGATTCTAGAAAGAATCGACTGGCAAATAATGGTTCTTCTTACACATCATACAAAACTCTAGAATAGGTTCAACAACTTGGGATTTCAGATGCATATCTCATGCATCAATCAAAATTGGAGTAGGATTTTGATAACAACCTCAAGATAGATGATTAACCTAACTAAGTTGAGTGATTAGTATGCCTTATTAGACAAGAAATACGAGAAAAGGAAAGGTGAAATGAAGGTTCACCTGGGAATGAGGGTTCAAGACCCTCGGTCTTAGCTTCGACGATGGGTGTTTGCCGGAGCTCTACACTACTGAAGGCGGCGATTCAAGGCGAGGCTCCACCCTGGAATTGATCTTCTTCCATTCCTCCTCCACGCGAATCTCCTCCTTAGGTGCAACCACCATCATGTGGGGTGAAAATTGATGGGGGAAGGTGTTGCCACAACCAGGTTGTTTCTGGAGCAGAAAAGTTAGTTTGAACATACCAACTTTGGATCATTTTATAGATGAATCGATAGGGGGAGTTAGAGATGATCCTAAGGTTGGTGTGAAAGAGTATTTTTAGGATAAGAGAACTAAGGGTTTGGATTGGGTTTTGGTTATTTGGAGACACGAGAATAAATGGATGAAAATCACCCGGTGGCAATAGAATGCAGCCAATAGCTTCTTGGAGAAAAAGCTCCAGGTGCTTACACGTGTCAGCATCCGGTAGGTTGAAAATTATAAATAACATATAAATTAGTTAATAAATAACAATTAATGTTATTTTAAAAGGGTATAAAAATAAAAAGCATGTATAATTAAAATACCTAAACTATTTTATAATTTATTTTTATAAATAATAAATATTTAATGAATTATAAATATAATATTATTAAATAAGCATATAATATACTTAATAAATAGATTTTTGATTTTTAATTTAATACATTAATAAATAACATATTATTTTATATTTTATTAATTAATAGAATACTAAATAAGATATATTTGAATTTTTATGGATTTTAGTAAATTAATTTAGGTATATAAATAAACACAGGTATAAATGTAACAGTTCAAATTCATCTATAAATTAGGGTTTTTGATTTATTTAAAATATTAGTTATGTCCAAAAATTCTAAAATAATTTGTAGATAAAATGAAAGATCAAGAAAATAGTTAAAAATTATAAAATTACTAAAAGTATAAATAGTATGTTCTGAATAAAATAGATAGCCCAGAAATCCAATTGTCATTCGGTCCCAAAATCGACTTTTTGCAAACGGACTCTGATTTTAGTGAACTCTCCTTCATTAATTAGAGAATATTATTTTATGAACTTTAAAGGTGGTAGAATAAAATTAGTTCATATGAAGAAGTTATGATGTTTGAAAGTTGAGAAATTGATAATCCGACTATTGGATTTCTGGGCATATATACATGTTGGGATTTTTTAGGATTTTTATATTTTTATATAACTTTTTTAAAAAATAGAAGAATTCAGTAAAAAATATGTACAGATGAATTAATTAAAAATCAACAAAGTTTTGATAATTATTGGATAAGTAATGAGCAATGTTTAAGGTGTATAATTAATTCTTTTTGATGTTTTCTTCCCGATCTCTCCCTACTTGTTTGTTTGTCCACCAATCCATACCGACTTGTTCTTGGAGGTTAGGTTATATAAATATACCTTTCAGCTATATTTATATTTCTTTAATCATACTGTACATATATACATATTACAGTCTGCCTTCTTTTTATTTTCTTTCTTTTTATTCTTTTATTTATTTACATGTTTTTGATGCATACACATGCATTTTTATTCATGAGTGATGTTTTGATACGAAGTGTGAATTAGTGTATATTTACATGCATTTGTTAAGGGTTTTAAGACAAAATGCAAAAAAAGCTAATGAATCATGGATTCATCATTCGACAATCTTTGCCACATATAGCCGATGAGCCAATAAGATAGTGTTGAAATGTTCTAAATTGGCAATCTAAGCCATCTTTGATGCACATGTACCTTGTGACTGATTAGACAAGTTAAAGCAGCTTGATTCAAGCATAATTATGACAACATAATATGATAGGGATTTTTTCTTTGAAGGATGATGAATAAGTGAAATAAATTCGAGGTTTTTATTTTGGAAGGAAGAGTTACATGGGTTGGGCTTGGGCTATCAAAAAAATAGTGGGCCTAAGCCTGACCTAAATCCTGAAGGGTTAAGCTTGGGCGTGGGACCTATAGGGCCCTGTCCAGGCCCGACCGATGATCATCCGTAATTCTGTGTGTCTTTCATCTGCCATGTAATGTTCATAAACATGTATAAGATATAATTGAACACATTTTTATCTATTTACAACGCATCTAAATTATGTCGGATGAGAAGCTCGTACCGGCATGGTATCTCCTAGAAAATACTCATCTTAATCTAGTTGTGACTATCCCCAAAATCAGTTAGAGGACCCTCCTTTAGCACCTTCAATTCCATGAGCCTCCCAAATAAGTCATTTCCTAGCAACATGGGAAATGGATCCAACATTTTGATTGTATTTCTCTTAAATGTTATCTTTTCCCAATATAAATGGTCATTTGGCAGGAATCAACAATGTCTATCAAAGAAATAAGAATTTCTCCTATATTTAAACTGAAAGGTTATGTATTTTTTCTATGCAATAAGAACAACTTAATTTACTATGTGTATTCCATCTAGACAACATATTATACATCAAAAAATCACTCATAGCCATAACAATCTATCTCTCATCTAAAATTTGCACTGATTGATTGCATCATATGTGTCCTTTCCATTCTCTTAAAGATTTTTCAATTCATATGAAGTTGGAGATAAATATCCAAATATTTCTTTAAATGTTTTGAACCAATAAGTAATAAAGATAGGAACATATATGACCTATTGTTACACGATTAAGGTGGCATGTTGTACAAAATAGTAATGACATGCCAACATGAGTAGTTTTTTCCACGACTACGTGAGCTGAATCCATTAGTAGACAATCCAGTTATGACATTTCTTTTCTCTACGACAAATATAAGCGGAAGTTCTATAAGATCTTGCCAACACTCAGAATTTGAAGAAATGCTCCGGAATGCGATTATGTGCTTAAACTGCATGCCATGTCATATCCCTTACAATTTCCCTATAGCAGTATAATCTCCTCAGACGTGATACCAAAGAAAAGTAACATATCACTTCCTTACCATATTGTGGATATTCTACCTGATCATTATGCTTTCCATAATAAATAATGTGGTGGTTACGACAAACATCAATCTGCAACTCTAATAGGCCAAACTTGTTGATCATTGCCTTGGTCTTGTACAGACTATTGGATAGCTTGTTCTCTTGAGGTAGCATTCTCTTGATTAACTTTATCATTATATCAAAGCAAATATTGGTCATATTATACTAATTCTTTAATGACAACAAAGATAGTTGTGTAAAAGACTTACACCCAATCCATAATAGCTCCTTGACTTCTGTAAGAGATCATGGAAATATAAAAGTCCTTTATTGTTCTCTTATTCATATGAAGAATGGTCAAAATCAGGACCAAAATCAGGACCAACCATATCCATTACCATTTATACATATATCTTTTCAAGACTACTTGATGGCTCCCTAAGTGGAGGTTTCATTTCGCACATGCATACTAGGCTGTATTTTCATCAACAAATCCCTTCCATATAAACATTTTCCCAAAATGTGTCTAATTTTTTCTTCATCAAGTCACACTTTTTACATGGACAAATGATCTTGCTATCTCAATTAACAACTCCTCTTCCCGAGCATGTGTGAAATTAAGTAAACCATTGATGTCATATGGAAAGAGCATGCATATGGATCCATTAGCATCCAATCGGTGGTACATCCACACACAACTAGCATCTATTGTTAAACCTACAATGAGAACATAATATTAGATAATTGAAGTAGAAAAATGAGTTCAGATGTCTATTTAGAGCTAGTGTGATTGCTTCTGGCCAGTGTTTAGTCTGCACATCCCAACCTTGATCAACATCTAGTGCATAGTACTGTGTAACCCTTCCCACCAGCATCTAGTCCACACCGCTCAACCACCCCATTGTCGGCTTCTAATCAAAACCGTTCAATCCCCTCCCCCCATTGGTTGGCATCTCGTCCACACTACCATGGTCGTCATCTAGTCTACATCACAAAATCTTCCCTCCTCTTTCGACCATAACTCACCCACCGCCGGCTTCTGCATTAGCACTATATCTTGAGACATGATCATAACTATGATAATGATTGCTCCTTGACCTTTCCGAGATAGCCGTGTGTTAAATATATGTCATGTATTATCGTGCGTTAAAAATAATGTGTCGTTTCATTGTAGGCGGGCAATCGGAATCGGTCAAGAAATAACCACACAAAAATTTAGTCAATTTTAATCAATATAGTTTTATGTTTATTTTACTTGGGCAAGTCCCAAGGTCGAACACAAGGAGGCAAAGGAACAAACTAGAAGTTTGTCTATCAAAGTTCGTGCACAGTTTTTGAGGCGGTCTTTTTTGTATTTTTTAATGCAATTAGGGATGCAATATGCAATTTTGGCCTATTTTAGGGACTAAAATGTAAAGATTTATCAAACGATGTTCGAAAAATATGAAACTTGACCAAGATGATAACTATGATGAAATGAATGCACTGTAATTTTTTTTTGAATTTTTGGATGCAAGATGATTTTTTTATGAATTTTTAAATGCAAACAAAGTAACTTTCAATATTTAATTATAATAAATATTAAACCTAATTATTTTCAAGGAATAAAATTATTTAAGATCTATCACTAGATGATGGATCTCAAAAAAATCCTAAACCTAAAAAATATTAGATATAATACTTATTAAAAATTAAAGATCGAAATACACAAAATGATTTTTTACAAGGCAAACTATGAATGTAAATGTAATTCTTTTTAGGCATAATGTTAGACACAATTAATTCTACAATCCATGATTTTTTGGGAATTTTTAGAGCAACGGTAAATCAATTATAAAAATCAGAGCACAAAGTGGGCAAAGTATACAATTTTCCACCAAATAATTAATTATTAATTAACCATTGATCAAAAAAATGTCCACAATATATCAAGATGTAGAGAACCAAGAGAGGAACAAAATGTTATTTTTGGATAATAAAATAGCGCAATGTAGGGGTCCAGAATAATGAGGGAACATAAGGGTAATAGTGCAATATTACAATAATATAAAAATAAAATAAAATGCAAAGGAGGGCTATACTGTAACTACCAATAAGTACGGGGGGCCTCTTGCAAAATTGCTAGAGGGTCACGTGCGAGGCACGTGACCTCTGGCTGGGGACTGAGGTGCAATATGGGAAGATTCCGGGGGGGGGGGGCTTCTTGTAAATTCACCACCCCTACGTGCTTAACACGTACGAGGGGGTTCTTCTGTGATTCGAGGAAGCTCTAGGGGCTCTGATGCAAAACGTCCAAGGGGTCACGTGACCTGGTCGGCGGGGGCTAATGTATAATTATGAGAATCTTAGGGGCTTCGCTGCAATTATCCTGCGGATCACGTGACGCTCACGTGCGGTGGCATGCTCGGATAGAGGTTCGGCGTGGGCCTTCACGTGGCACGTTCCCATGCTTCGGAGTGGCCCAAGGCTCCTGGCTTGGAGGGTTGGTTCGGATCTAGCTTCGGAGCGAATCATGACCGTTGATGAAGGTGGATCCGATGCTTGAGGGTGAGTGCCTTCTGGATGGTCAGATGTTGATCTGACGGCTACTACTGGCCGACACACGGCTGGCGGGCGCCGGTGGAGTGGCGGAGCTCCGGTGGTCTTCCTAGAGCAAGAGGTGGTGTCGCGAGGTCGGTTACGTCGGCGTGGTCGATGATGTGATGGCAACCAGCTGGAAGTGATTGGTCCGGAGCGTCGACGCGGCGGAGGAGTGTCTGCTGGTTGCCGACGTTGAGTTGATGAGGACGGTGTTGGCGATGGTTGCTGGAAGCTTGTGGCGGATGATGACGATACGAGATGGTGGCGGGTGTTTGATTATTGAAGATGGGGGTTCGATAGGGGCAAGGATGGAGTGCAGGGTAGATGACGAACGGAGATGGGAGATAAAGCAGAGTAGTGGACGATTTGTAGGTTGGAGGTTTGACGGCGAACTACTGAAGCAGAGCAGCGGCTGAGAGGCATAGCTGCAGCGAGGCTAGGGACCCTGGATCATGCCGACAGGAGGGGGTTCGACGGTTGTCACGCCCGAAGAAGGGAACTCGATCTGTGAACGACAGATGGTTTTGAAAGGGGGCGACGGAGTAGTTTTATAGGATCGAAGGTGGGAGCTTGTTTGGGTTGGACGAGATCAGATCGCATGATTTGATGAGGAGATGTGGGACGAGGTTCGATGGCGGCCGGAGATGGAAGCGAGAGGATCGGGCGGCGAAATCGTGGGGGATGCGTCGGAGGCGAGATCGTCGGCAGAGATCGCAGGGGAGAAGATCGCGATGATGGGAGGCGACTGATTTGGGAAAGGAGGCGGATGGGGACGATGGCCACAGACCGTCCGATCGACCAAGATCGGACGACCAGAAGGGCGACGCGTGGCAGCGGTATGGGGGTGGCAGAGCACATGCGTGGCACGTGCCCGGGAGGCACGTGCTACGCACATGCGGTACTTAATTTTTTTATAAAAATGAATAAATAAAAACTCAAAAATTGGCTGACACGTGGCGGCTCTAGGAGCTGCTACGTGTCAGCACCACAAAATTAGGAAAATAAATACAAAGAAAAATAGAGAAGAAATAGTAAACAACCTCAGATCGCAAAAATTTCTTCACAAAAATTGCTCGTATTGATGATATCTACAACTTTCATGAGGACATCAAAACTAAAATCGATCAATTGCACAAAGTGTTTTTTTGGGGGTATCCCATGTACATAGAATACCTTGATTTTTTGGATTTTATAATTTTTTTATTATTTTTAAACCAGATAAAAATCCGGAAAAATATGATAAAATCAAAGATAAATATTTACACATCAGTCTTTTTTTTTGGATTTTTATCAATTAAGAAAAAGAAGAAATAAATTAAAACACGAAAAGACCAATTTTGTACAGACAATTAGTGAAGACTTGGACTCAATTTGTTTCTTTGATTTCAAGCTCAGTTTAGATTTAGATTTTTATGTATTTTAATAAAACTTTTATCAAAGAAGACAAATGAAAAAGAAATAAACTAAAACAGGTCAAATATGTGCATAAAATAATAGGTCAAAATTAGCTAAAATACAAAATGTACAAAAGAGACCCAAAACCCAACTTTCATGTACGAGCTCCGATTCACTTGAACTTGATCTTGTTTTAAAGGTAATTGAATGTACATTAGTTCAAAAGTGAGTAGGATTAAAACATACACTGGATGGGGAAGATATGAGGGTTTTAGTCCAGAAATTCTGAAACTAGGGTTTGGGTTTTTGGTCCACTTATTTGGGTTAATATTTTTTTTGTATTTTTCATTTATTCTTATTAGTGATATGTACACAGTGGAGGTAGTTTTGGGTCATTCAGAGTTAGCATGAATTAGCTAAAAATTGGGGAAGTTAGGCTATTTACATGTCAATTTTGGCTGGGATTTTTGGCTTCTTATTTTGTGTAAAAATGAGTGATAATGCAATTCTTATTAAAATATGCATGAATGCTAATTATGCAGAATAAATGCAGAAATGCCAATGATTTTGAGGGATTTGCGCTTAATAAATGAGATTTAGGGTGATGAATATGAGATTCATCACCCCCTATACTTAAACTATGTTCGTCCCTGAGCATCAAAAGAAATGCCATGAGGTGAAATGAGATTGGGTTCCATAGCAAGACCATGAGCTGAAGGTGAAAATGAAACTAGATTCGACTTTTGGATTATTAGTTTGGCGGAACTTCTGTGAGACTTAGAATTTTAAAATCAACAACCTTCAAGTTCTACACATCATTGTCACAATTTCAGCTCAGAAGTCATCTTAGATCAATCCTCTTCCTAAAGCATATCCTATGAACATTGAAGAATCGACTCATGTGTGTGAGAGGTTTTAGCTCTTCCCATCTGGAATGCCGGACTACCATGAAAATCTCCTCTCCAGTAACTCGTCCTCGGGGAGTCAGGTATTTCCTTCTAAGGTCTGTCGTGCTGTGTTCACAACTGAATTGGGGGAGAAGTTAGAAGAAGGAGAAAAGAACTGGAGGGTGACCAATGTAGTCACCTCTCCTTGTGAAGCTGGCCAGTGTAGCCGAGTCTCCACCAAGATCTGCAGGTTTTCTTGAAGCTTGGATATTTTTGGTCAGATATTTATTTGGTAGTGGCTTCTTTGTATTTGGATTTTTGGTGGTTCTGCTTGGATCTTGTTGTGCCCCTACGGATATAGAATCTTTTTGTTTCCGTACATTTTTTGGGGTCTTAGAAAAAATTGTGCCCAGCCATCCATCCCTTTTCGAAGCTTTATTTCAACCCATACTCTGGTCTTTAGATTTCCACGCTACCATAAAAGAAACTCACACAGTCTTCCAACACCCCCTCTGAGTTGAGCTATGTGCATAGTACGATTACAAATTAATTCCTTATTTCAGAGTCGTACCCAGAATGAAGAGACTAGGTTAGACACTAAGAGTCAAATGCTTCACATTGTCATGTTGAACTTGAAGAATTAAGTCAAAGACCTGAAGTTTCTAAAATCCTATGTCTCTGTAAAGTTCCTCTGAAAATTAGGTGGATTAAGGTTAAGTCTAGACCACTCTTGGTTTCTGCTCATAACTCGGTTCAGAACCCAAAGACTTTTCACAGATGCAAATGAATGCGATGCTTGATGAAGTGCATGTGTGTGAAATGCAGACACTTTCTTTTTTTCCTTTTTTTTGTAAAATTTTTTTATGCAAAAATGAATAAGAAGCCATTTTTTTCAAGAATTTTAGGTTGGACACAATTAGTAACAAAACTCTTTTTCTTTTTCTTTTTTGTTTTGTGTGTTTTTTGTTTTGTTTTGTTTTTTTTTCAAATTAGTTACCCACCCCGTAAATACATATAGACTTACGCAAAAGTATGAGGTATGGGTAAAATACATACACAGTATATATACAGACCCTCCTATACTTAGTGAGTGCTGTGTCCTCAGAGCACAAGAAGCGTAATGAAGACACAACTCAGACTAAGCATAAGAGAGTGAAAAAAGAAAAATAAAAAGATGGATCGGACCACCCCCTATACTTAGGCTGTGAATAGTCTAAGTATAGAAAAAGAGCGAAAAAATGAGGTGGTCGGGATATGTGGATGAAGAGAGTATATACAGATGGGCATCGGGTCCCCCTATACTTAGGCTCTAGTCAGCCTAAGTATAGAAGAAGGGTGGAAATGGAATGATCGAGAGATGGGGAGAGTGGTATGTACAGATGGCATCGGCCCCCCCTATACTTAGGCCTTGGCCTAAGTAGAGGAAGAAGATGCACAAGGAGACCGATATGGTTGGGAGGGAGGGTGGGTAGCCGATGATTAAAGCGATTTGCGGCTGATCTTTTTGTGAGCCTGTGGTGGGAGATCGTAATGACGAGACTGAGATGAAGCATACGATTCCCAACTATTATCGGTGTTATCCTCGGAGAGATCATGTTGGATATCAGATGAAGCGTATGAGTCAGATGAAAGGTAGCCATCATCAGAGTTATCCTCAGAGGAATAGTATTTGAAAGTGGACACACTCCAGATATTCTTGTCTTTTTGTTTTTTCAGTTGTTTTCTCAGAATTCGTTCCTTCTTGAAATCAAGCGTTTTGTCCTCGGATGAATACTCTGAAGCACCAGTCTCAGTTAGCTCATAAGAGATAATTCCAGTGTATTTGATGAGAGAAGGAGCATCAGCTTTTGATGAATAATAGTGAGGAACGAGAGTCGTCCAACGGGAGTCGAATTTTGGATCCTTGCGAAGATATGATTTTAGAACAGCCGAACAGACTTCACTCATGTAGATTACCTTTTCCGGACCTGATAAGGGATCATCAAATGATTCCTCTTCTGGAAGGTCAAACATGACTTTATTTTTAGACGAAGGAGTAGTCATTTTGTTTCGTGAAGTTGTTGGTCCACTTGAGTCTCTAGATGAATAACTATTGGAATTTTTCTCCTTGGTCGGTGTTCGTCCTGCGTGTTTGTTCTTAGTCTTCTTAATGCTGGTGCACTCTTGATTTGGGATGATTTGGTCAAGGTATTCAGAGTAGGTCACCCCAGGGTGCGACCAAGCATATGTCTCAGAATCATATAAGAAACATTCTTCTATTTTGAGATCCGCAGGAATTGAAATACTAGGGAGAGTCTCTGCATGTTCATTTTCAATTGATTTGATGTTGGAGCATTCCTGTGTTGAGTTGATATGATCAAGGTAGTCAGAATAGGTTGACCCGTGGTGCGACTATGCATAAGTCTCCGGATCATATGATTTGTATACTTGATTCTCCATGGTGAGAGCAGTTGGGAATGGAGCAGGGGGGAGAGTTTCTAAACCAATAGTCTTATCAACAACCGTTATCTCAGATGTATCAACGGGGTAGGGCTCTTCTACTGCTTGATGGTTACGGCTGTCGAGGACTTCGTGAGTTGCCTCGGAAAATCGTGGTTCCTTAAAGACTGGGTGAGATCAAAGTGCTTCCAATGTTGTAAAATTGATTTCCCGATTCTCACACTCAATAATTTCCTTAGACAATGCTAAGAATGGCTTTCCGAGAATAATTGGAGACTGGGTGAATTCTCCTTGATGCTCAATATCAATGATCTTGAATTCCACTTTGAGCGGAGCACCTTGGAATGTAATGATGACAGAAATGATTCCTCTCAGCCGCTTTATCGATCGGTCAGCTAATTGAACGATCTCTCGTATCTTCCTTATAGGTCTGAGTTTGAGCTCATGAAATACATAGGTTGGGAGGATATTGATTGGTGAATCGTCATCAATTCGAGCATGGGTAAAAATTCTGTCTTTGATTTCACAGTCAAATCTGGGCAATCGCTTCACTATGCGGCTCTTGATTTTTCTCCTCAACATCAAGGAGGAGGCCATTGACAAGATATGCCTTTCAGTCTTTGTTCTTATCCTGCCCGACTTTTTCATCATTAATTTGTTCATTACAAATCCTTTAAGGTCGGGGAAGTGTTCAATGGCCTGTATAAAGGGAAGATAAAAAATTAAACTTTTCTCCAGTGCTTCTCGTAAAGCAGGATCCAAATTCTTTAGATCTTCTTCAGTTTCATTTTTTATGTATTTTTCTGGATTTTCAAATTTTTATGTGCTTTTGAACATTTCATTTTTTTGACATTTTCTGTGTGGTGTGGTGATGTGGTGTCTTCTGTAGATGAGAAGGGGCTTTGATGTTCTGAGTAAGAGTCAGAGGCATAGTCATTCCTAGGGAAGTAATATGCAGAAGTGTCGCTATCAGAGTCGTCCCTAGGGTAAACATATTCTCTAGATTTTTGAATATCCTCAAATTTTTCAACATGAGATTTAATCTTTTCCTCATTCATTTTTATATCCGAGCTCCCATAAAATAAGCTGAGTCGGTCAGTAATTTTTTTGAAATTTTCCTCCATTAATTCAAATTTCTTATTTATCCTCGAAATATCATCATCAAAAATATGTTCATGATCAATCATGGAAGCAGTCGGTGTGTGTTCTTGTTTTTGAATTTTTTATCCGGTCATTTTCTCTTCCTTTTTCCTGTATAAGCTAGGAGGAGATTCTCTTTGATTATCCAATATATCATTGTTATTTTCTGAAATTTTCTCCTTAAAAATTATGGAAGGAGGCTGCTCAGTGGAAGGATTTTACGGGAATCTGTAGATCTCATACTCAGCATACCGTGACTCAGGTATGCAATGCTGGTTTTGAGTGGAGTCTACTTCCATGGTCATGATTGATTGTATCCTCAAATAATGGAGTCATACAGGGTGCATATGTGTCGATATCATCCATTTGGTCCTCTGTATGTGTAGGTTGGTCGAAGGAGTGGTATTTAGATTAATTAATAGGGATCTGATCGTCAAGGTCAATCCAACGCTGATGATCAATAAATGCGGGTCTCTCCATTTGGTATGATCGGGTTTGGTCTCTTGGCCAGTCATGAGCATTAAAAGCTATCTGATCTTGAAATGGTTCATTAGTGAGAAACCGAGAATAAGACAGTTCAGTCCAAGATGGTAAGAGTCATGTGTGGTCGGATGATTCGAGTAGAATGGCTTGGAAGTCATTGGATTTATCGACGAGTCAGAATCTCTCTCAAATTTTGGAGGATTATTGAAAGAAGAGAATTTAGTTGATTTGGGCCTAACCGAGACAAATTCATTTTCATAATATAGATCAGATGGGTACTCGGACCACTGTCCAGTTTTTGTCAAAAGAGGTTGATGATGACGAATCGTCATGGTTGATCCTGGTGCAAGTGCACGGGATAGTCAAAAGGATTTTTTATCAAGGAGGTTGAGGACATAAATGTGCGGCTTTTGATTTTTGAAATCGGTTCACGCTCACCAATGTAAACACAAATCAAACCCCAAGTTCATCAACCCACACAATGAAGCCGTAAGAGTTCGACTATTATCGTTTTAATTTTATTTGGTGATAAGACGATCTTGGAAAGAATTTTGTGAGCTGTTAGGTGCCAGAAATTTTCCTAATTTCTGGCCCGAATTATTACGACTAGTTGCACCTACTTTCAGCCAGTATGGGAGTAAGTACGGACCGTAGAACGACTACCCATTACTCGAGGACGGAGCCTTACACAGTGTCCTCTAAACCACCCACTCTGCTAAGGAAATCCAGACCGTTTATCGGCTACCCGTTAGATCCTCACTGAGAAGTAGCTAATCGTTTTTGGTAGAATCAGTAGTTAATATGAAAATCCTGGTTTGGGCTCTAGCCTTAAGTGTCGTCTCTCGCTTACTCAGAAGAATAAAAGAATCCAAGGTCGGGGTTGCTCTCCCGCAAAAATTCTTGATTTTATGGGTTTTAAAATTGGCTATATTTAGTAGTCCCAATTTTAATTAGGCAATCACTGAAGAATTAAGTGAGCACAAATACATATCTACCATCCAGTTCCATATTCTTTTTAAAATTATGTGACAAAACAAGAGGGAGAAATTCGAGAAAAGCCAATGCACGCGAAAAACTATTATGTATGCTCAGTTAGAAGACTTACAGTGATTCCTCGCAATCTCCATGTGGTATGCAATATAAGAATTGAAAGATTATTCTAAATGAATGCAAGCCGATGAAAAATCGCACCTAGCAGAAAATTCTATTAGAGGGAAAGAATTGAGTTGAAGTTGGCTAAATTGCACGATCTAATGTGGGTCTCAATTAAAGTGAAGTGTGGTCTTAGGTCCTACGAGCACTATCAAAAATTAAAAATGCTTTAAAAGCTGTAAGTGCAGGTCTATCCTAAGCACCACTCAAGTCAGTCCCCACTCTTACCGGAGAAGGAAACATACCATGATACACCACAGAAAAGTTCAAGGTCTTTTTACACGCACGAGAGTTTAAATGGACACCGCTATAAATGAGCAGTTATTACAGAAATTTAAAAATTGCAGAAAATAAATCCTAGACTCTACTCTCTCTCACGACTCGACTCGATCTTAATTTAATTACGGTTTTTCGGAAGTCTATGAAGATGCTTCAGTTTCTAGAAACCGCTCCACGTACGTCGGGTACCACGCAAGAAAAATAAGAGAGATGGTATAAGAGAGTGACTCAAAAATAAATCAAATATAAAATGAGAAAAATAAATGCTGAAAATAAAATAAAATAAATACAGGAAAAAATGGAATTTACAGTGAAAAATTCGAGGGTCAAACTACCCGAATGCGAAAAACCGAATAAAAATTTTTAGACAAAAAACTAAGCCGTTTGCCTCTCCAGCAACGGCGCCATATGACGGTTCCATGATAGTCCTGTGTTAAATATATGTTGTGTATTGTCGTGCGTTAAAAATAATGTGTCGTTTCGTTGTAGGCGGGCAATCGGAATTGGTCAAGAAATAACCACACAAAAATTTAATCAATTTTAGTCAATGCGGTTTTATGTTTATTTTACTTGGGCAAGTCCCAAGGTCGAACATAAGGAGGTAAAGGAACAACCTAGAAGTTTGTCTATCAAAGTTTGTGCACAATTTTGGAGGCGGTCTTTTTTTGTATTTTTTAATGCAATTAGGGATGCAGTATGCAATTTTGGCCTTTTTAGGGACTAAAATATAAAGATTGATCAAACGATGTCCTAAAAATATGAAACTTGACTAAGATGATAATAATGATGAAATGAATGCACTGTAAAGTTTTTTGAATTTTTGGATGCAAGATGACTTTTTTATGAATTTTTAAATGCAAACAAAGTGACTTTTAATATTTAATTATAATAAATATTAAACCTAATTATTTTCAAAGAATAAAATTATTTAGATCTATCACTAGGTGATGGATCTCAGAAAAATCCTAAACCTCAAAAATATCAGATATAATACCTATTAAAAAATAAAGATCGAAACACGCAAAATGATTTTTACAAGGAAAGCTATGCATGCAAATGCAATTCTTTTTGGGCACAATGTTAAATACAATTAATTCTACAATCCATAATTTTCGGAAATTTTTAGAGCAAGCTTAATCAATTATAAAAATCAGAGTATAAATTGGGCAAAGTATATAATTTTTCACAAAATAATTAATTATTAATTAACCATTGATAAGAAAATGTCCACAATATATCAAGATGTAGAGAACTAAGAGAGGAAGAAAATGCTATTTTTGGATACTAAAATAGTGCAATGTAGAGGTCCAGAACAATGAGGGAACACAAGGGTAATAGTACAATATTACAATAATTTAAAAATAAAATAAAATGCAAATGATGGCTATAATGTAATTACCAATAAATATAGAGGGCCTCTTGCAAAATTTCCAGAGGGTCACGTGCAAGGCACATGACCTCTGGCTGGGGACTAAGGTGCAATATGGGAAGATTCTGTTGGGGCTTCTTGTAAATTCACCACCCCCACGTGCTTAACACATACGAGGGGGTTCTTCTCTGATTCGAGGAAGCTCTAGGGGCTCTGATGCAAAACGTTCAAGGGGTCATGTGCCAAGCACGTGGCCTGATCGGAGGGGCTAACACATAATTATGAGAATCTCAGGGGCTTCACTGCACTTATCCTGTGGATCACGTGACACTCACGTGTGATGGCAGGCTCGGATAGAGGTTCGACGCGGGCCTCCACGTGGCGCGTTCGCGTGCTTCAGAGTGGACCAAGGCTCCTGGCTTGGAGGGTTGATTTGGATCTAGCTTCGGAGCGAATCAAGACCGTTGATGAAGGTGGGTCCGATGCTTGAGGGTGAGCGCCTTCTGGATGGTCAGATGTTGATCTAACGGCTGGTACTGGCCGACACACGGCCGGCGGGCATCAGTGGAGAGGCGGAGCAGCGGAGCTCCGATGGTCTTCCTAGAGCAAGAGGTGGCGTTGCGAGGTCGGTTATGCTGGTGTGGTCGATGACGTGATGGCAGCCGGCTGGAGGAGATTGGTCCGAAGCGTCGATGCGACAGAGGAGTGTCTGCTAGTTGTCGGAGTCGAGTTGATTAGGATGGTGTTGGCGATGGTCACTGAAAGCTTGTGGAGGACGATGACGATGCGAGATGGTGGCGGGTGTTTGATGATTGAAGATGGGGGTTCGATAGGGGCGAGGATGGAGTGCGGGGTAGATGACAAACGGAGATGGGAGATAAAGCAGAGTAGTGGAGGATTTGGAGGTTGGAGGTTCGATGGCGAACTGTTGGAGCGGAGCAGCAGCTGAGAGGCGCAGCTGCGGCGAGGCTAGGGGCCCCGGATCACGTTGACGGGAGGGGGTTCGATGCTTGTCATGCCCGACGAAGGGAACTCGATATGTGAACGGCGGATGGTTTCGAAAGGGGGTGGCAGAGTAGTTTTATAGGATCGAAGGTGGGAGCTTGATTGGGTTGGACGGGATCGGATCACGTGATTTGATGAGGAGATCTGGGATGAGGTTCGATGGCAGCCGGAGATGGAAGCGAGAGGATCGGGCGGCGAAATCGCGTGGGATGCGTCGGAGGCGAGATCGCCGACGGAGATTGCAGGGGAGAAGATCGTGATGATGGGCGGCGGCTGATTTGGGAAAGGATGCGGATGGGGACGATGGCCACGGGCCGTCCGATCAGCCGAGATCGGACGGCTAGAAGGGCGACGCATGGCAACGGTATGGGGGTGGTGGAGCACGTGCGTGGCACGTGCCTGGGAGGCATGTGCTACGCACGCACGAGACTTAATTTTTATTTTTTTTATAAAAACGAATAAATAAAAACTCAAAAAAACCACAAAATTTGGAAAATATATACATAGAAAAATAGAAAAGGAATAGTAAACAACCTTAGATCGAAAAAGTTTCTTCACAAAAATTGCTCGTCTCGATGAGATCTACAACTTTCATGGACACATCAAAACTAAAATCGATCAATTGCACAAAGTGATATTTTTGGGGTATCCCATGTAAATAGAATACCTTGATTTTTGGGTTTTATAATTTTTTAAATATTTAAATCCGAAAAAAATATGGTAAAATCAAAGATAAATATTTACACATTAATCTTTTTTTTATTTTTATCAATTAAAAAAAAGAAGAAATAAATTAAAACACAAAAAAGATCACTTTTGTACAAACAGTTAGTGAAGACTTGGACTCAATTTGTTTCTTTGATTTCAAGCTCAGTTTGGATTTGGATTTTTGTGCATTTTAATAAAAATTTTATCTATGAAGACAAATGAAAAATAAACATACTAAAATATCAAATATGTACATCAAATAATAGGTCAAAATCAGCTAAAATACAAAGTGTACAAAAGAGGTCCAAAACCCATCTTTCACATACGAGCTCCGATTCACTTGAACTTGATTTTGTTTTGAAGGTAATTGAATGTACATTAGTTCAAAAGTGAGTAGGATTAAAACAGACACTGGATGGGGAAGATATGAGCATTTTAATATGGAAATCCTGAAACTAGGGTTTGGGTTTTTGGTCCACTTATTTGGGTTAATGATTTTTTTTGGTGTTTTTCATTTATTCTTGTTAATTATATGTACACGATGGAGGTAGTTTTGGGTCATTCGGAGTTAGCATGAATTAGTTAAAAATTGGGGAAGTTTGGCTATTTACAGGTCAATTTTGGCTGGGATTTTTGGCTTCTTATTTTGTGCAAAAATGAGTGATAAAATGCAATTCTTACTAAAACATGCATGAATGCTAATTATGCAGAATAAATGCAGAAATGCCAATGATTTTGAGGGATTTGAGTTTAATAAATGAGATTTAGAGTGATGAATGTAAGATTCATGACTCCTCGTATCCTCTACCACACCACCTACACCCTTGTCATGCCTCCAACACCATAGGTATGGTCAAAGTCGACATTCATTGCTGTGATTGCTCCCGACTAGCATCTAGACCACACTATCCAACCCTTCCCGATCGACATCTAGTCCATACTTCCCAACTCTTCCTCCTCTCTCGGCTGCAACACCCTCATTGCCACTGCCATCCCTTACGTTAGTATTATATCTTGAGAGGTGATCAGAGCCATAACCATGATCGCTCCCCGTATCCACCACCATCTCCTACATCCTAAATGTATCTACCACTACCATCTACACCCTTGCCATAATTCCAACACCATAGACATAACCTGGACCGAATATGTAATCATAACTGCTAGTCGATCGACATCTTAACCACACCGACCAACCCCCTAGCCAACATGTAGTCCACAATGCCTAACCCCCTTAACCGTCATTTAGTCTACACTGCCCAACCTTTCCCCCTCCCTTGGCCACAACTTCCTTGCTGCTATCATCACACTTTGCATTATCATTATATCCTGACATGTGGCTATAACTGTAACCATGACTGCTCCCCCTATCCCTTGCCACCATATGCACCTTACTATATCACCACCACTACCCACACGAGCACGAAAAGGGAACATTGTTTATTCTCCAAATGAACAAGTAGTCTCATGAAAATAAGATCCCTTCGGATATTCTCATTCCAACACTTCATGTGCCTTCCTTGCCTTCTCTTAGCCAGCTCAACATCCCAAAACTCGCATCTCCTAACTAGTGCAATAGTAGGCATATTTTATAAATGATCAAACCATCTTAAACAGTTTTTTCTCATCTTATTCTCTATAGGAGGTAAATCAACTTTCCTTCGCATCATTTCGAATCCTATCTCCATATGCATGACCACACATCCACCTTAGCATTTCATTTCTTCTAATGCCATTCTCTGCACATGTCTATGGTTCATAGACCACTGTTCAGATCCATAGAGCATAGCATGTCTCATGGTTGTTTTTTAAATCTTTCTTTTGATTTTCAAAGGAATTTTCTTATAGTGTAAATGAGTAGAGGCTTCTCTCCACTTTAGCCAACTTGCATTTATTATATGAGTAACATCTCCATCGATTTTCCCCATCATGCTGTAAAATAGATTCCATGTATCTAAAAGAATCTTTTCTCTGAAAAGTATCATCATCAATCTTTGCCTCGATTCCTTCACCACTGCTTCCATATGTGCACTCCATATGCTCATCTTATCCCTACTTATACGAAATCCTTTAGTCTCTAATGCATGTGTCTCATTTACTCCATCTCTTGTCTCATCAATCAACACAATACCATCAACAAATAACATACATCAAGATATCTCATCCTGAATGTGACCATCCAACTCGTCCATAATCAAAGTAAGAATGAATATGCTCATCCTATGTAAACAATATGCATAAAAAATACAGACGTAAGGGAAAATGCCTATCGTTATTTCAAATGTATTTGGGATCCAAAAATTTTAATATGATTGTTTATAGGCTAAGGAAGGGTCATTGGCTCCATCTCCATTATTTAAATAGGATATGCCCATAATACGATTTTTTATTATACATTAACATGAATCCAGATGAATGCTAAAAAGTTCACATATTGTAGATGATGAATGTTAACGATAATAAAAAATGGTAAATAACACTAATTATTACAACAAGATCAATAATCTGCCGTATATGATGCATGATTAAAGATTTTAAGATGCTTTAAATTTATTTTTACTTTTGTGTTGCATTTGATTGGTTATTCATTTATTTTATAAGTTGTATAAGACGATCTACTAGACAAGGGAGTGAAACCACTCAAATTTATTAAAACATGATAATTTTTAGTTTTTATATAGGTTAATTTGGTATATTATCTTAACCTTATTTTATCCATACCTAGGTAACCTACCAACATCAAAAGTCACACTACATCATGAGGAGGCACTTCATAGCTCATAAAATTTACATATAACACATGTGCATCAAGTCCTCATATGTGTTGTAAATGCCACATCATGTGCAAACCCATGTCACTACCTGGTGTGTAGAGATGTATGTGTATGAATGGGGTTTTGTTTGATACCCTAATATGAATTCTACATGTCGAGCCTATCTAACAAATATCCATCACAATACAAATGTCGAGCCTATCTAATAAATATCCATCACAATACATATGAAATGATCATTTACTTATCATAATAACTTCAATAATAATGATGTAACATTTAAGCATAAATAACATAACAGGATCAAAAGTTGAAAAATAAACAAGATAGTACATTTAACATAAAAATAGTTAAAATTTGTTCATTGGTTTATAATCGAGTTGGAGATACCGATCTTATTGGTTTGTCAAATGCATAATGGGTGTGCGAGTAGCTATATATTGACTCTACGTAGAGGGAGAGGAGATTAAGGACATGGTGTTGTGGTGGAGAAGAGGAGGGTCGATGAAGGAAAGAAGAAGAAGACATACATAGTGGAAGATGACGTGGCAATTGCAATGGCATGGACGGGGCAAAGAAGCATGACGAGTAGGAGGAGCAATAATAAAAGTGGAGCTGGAGGGAGAGGGATGGAGAGGAGGAGGAGCGGTAAATGATAGGGATGGTAGGGGAAACCCTGCAAGAGGAGGAGGAGCAACGGGGTAGCTCGATGAAGATGAGAATTAGATAGGGGGAGAGAGGAGTAACGGAAAAGGAGGAGGATGGTCGACAAATGAACAATAGGAGAGGTTGTATAGGTTATGATCGACGACGAGGAGGGGCAGTGAGGAGATGGTCGGTGAGTAGGAGGAAGAGGAGAGTTGGGTAACAGAGGAGGAGATGGAGATAGGTTACGTTGGGTTATAGGAATGGGGGAAGGGTTGTGCCCATAACCTTAACCTTAAATTTCGTGAAATGCCGATGAAATATCGTCAATACTTCGGTATCACTCGATCAAAAATATCAAAAAGGGTCCCTCTATCTTTTTCTCGGGAATCGATGATATATATCCAAAAATCAACGATATATCACCATTTTCCTTCAACTTTTAAGGGAAATTGTGTCAACTAATTTGGGAAATACCCTTGAATCTCCATTTCATCATCTTTATTCTTTCATTTTGACTTAAATCCCTAGAAATGCATGCATGTAGCATTATTTTGTACAAAATAACTCTCAATAATTCATAGAAAATATTGTATAAAATACTATATAAAATATTGTATCTAATTCCAAAATAAAAAAATAAAGTAAAGAAAAGAAAATGAAATGTCAAAGACACTAAGTGACCCTACACCCTGAGACCCGGTCATCATGATGACTTGGTCGACAATTAATAAAGTAGGGGGAGATATGACAAACCAATTGTAAAAAAATACTCAAAAACCATAATTTTTATTCATCAATAATGAGATTTCGGGAGCTACTTTATTTTCTTATTTTTATACTCAAATTAATAAAGTCTCAACATGAATATTATATATAAAAATACAAAGAAAAATATAAAATTTATTTCATTCAAAAATAATGCATAGAGTGCTCGGGACAAAATAACAAGCCCCAAAGAAAACTTCACAGACCCGTATCTTCTCCATATTGACTCAAAATTGACCAAACTCGTCTTTATTATTTATAAAATTAAATTATCTATTTAATGAAAGTGATTTCATATAATTAGAAGTTTAGATGCAAAAGTTAGTTTTTGAGCCCTCATTATACAATGTATATGTATATAATATTCAACATATTTACTCTTTATATTTTTTACTTTCTTATATTTTTATATATACTTGTAAATTTTACAAAAAACACATTTTAATAATAAAAATAAAATAAACCATTAAAAATTCATTAAAATAAATAAGTTACTTTAATATATAGGTACACTATACCTATAATATACCTACATAATATATATACCTAATTATGTAAGCAAATAAATAAAATCAGAAAAATAAAATAAAAATAAGTAAAAGTGTTTAAATATAAATATATAAACTTTTTAATTACCAAAATAAAATCCAAAATAAAAATAAAATATACTAAATGCATGTATATATATCTATATATACATGTAAATATTAGCACCTAATAATTTCACCTGTAAAAATAAAAAAACCATAATAAAATAATACATAAAATAATAATCATTTTTTATATTTTAACATCAAATTAACAAAAATCATCTTTTATCTTACATCGAATTAATAAGAGATTTAGTGACCGATTTTCCTTATTAGTCCACATGGACCAATCAGAGGGTTTCCTTTGTTAACCCCAGGTCAACTCTTCGACCCTGACCACCTACCATGTCAGAATGATGGAAACCCCATCTTCTTCCTTTTTTCACGAGCGTTAAATCACTTCTTTCGATCTGATTTTCATGAAACCTCATCTCTGATGGACCCTAATACTCGCCTAAACCTTCTACCCCATGTACATAACCCTAATCAATCCCAATCGATTGGTTAATAACCCACCTCCACCATGTTTATAAATAACTCCCCCGAGCCCCCTTTAAAACTATGATCCCTTTTAGCCACTGGAACCCTCATATCATTGCATCCCTAGGTAGAGGTTGGTGACATCTTCCTCCCCAAGCATTTTATAGCGTGCGCGAGTTGGTGGAGGTGGTGACCCCCCTCGTCGGAGCTCCTCTAACGAAGGACCTCAACTCCCTGTTTTCGAGCAGGTATGAGCTGCTAGCCTTAGATCTTTTTATTGGTTTTTATTCCGATATCTTATATTTAGCTTTAGTTTTATTAATCAATTTTATTTTCGTTTAATTTTAGAAATCAAAATTGCCGGAGCACTAGGCTCCAGCCCCAATTCCGCCATGCTTCACTTGTTTCCGCCTGCCATTTCCACCTCATCTCCTCCATTATTTGCTTCTCCATCTATTTCACCCATTCAACCTTCGATCCTGCATTGATCGAAGTCCTCCTGAGATTCGTCAGCCACCCTTTGTTGGAGCTCTTCCATTTTGCTCATCTCTCGCATCCCTAACTTTATGAGAGGGTTGAAAACGACCCTCTCATCACGTCCTCTCCTTTTGTGCCGGACTAGACCCCTAGCATCACCTGAAACCTCATCTCATGATTCAGAATAGACCTCTAGTTCTCCAAAGCTCCAGGGTCCCTCCGATAGACCCTGGACTATTCTGATTCCTACTGCTGAAGTGGAACCCTCCCAGGAAGGAATAGTACCTGTCGGCGTGGAGATTGGTTGATGGAGCTGAGCGCAATTGAATAAGAAAGGTCGGGAGACAAGCTTCTTCCTTGTTCTTCCTCTACCCTTCACACCGTCGGATTCAAGCCGCGGTCCGTATCTAATCTGGGTCATCCAATTCCAAGCGAACGAAGCCCTCCTAGAGTCATTGATCACACCACGTGGAGCCAACAAAGCCCTCTGCTAGTGCACCTTATTGGGTAAACTATTAGGTAACCCTAGTGACTTTTTGTATTTACAAATTGATCCTGTAAATATTTAGTTTAGTGTAAAAAGTACTATAAAAATTGCAGACCCCTGCACTTTATTATTTATTACATATAGGTCCAATGCCACCTCATCTTAATTGGCGACCCACCTGAGGTAGAAAATTGTAGATAGCCCCTACCGTCTTCTGTCATTTATATTTAATGCTTAAAAAATGTAAAATAGTGTAAACTTTTGGGCATTTATGCATGCAACCCCCTGTATTGCATTTTTTTGCAAAAATACCCCTACTAGTATTATAAATTAATTTGTTGCATTTTTATTTTATTTAAACAAATCATGTTCTTGTAAAATCTTGGAAAATTATAGTAAATTCTTTAAATGATGCCTATTCACACCATGATTTTTATTTAACATTTTACTTGCATTTTCCATTTATTAAAAATCAAAAGGAGCCTTTTATACCTTGTTGAAATATAAAAATACAAAAAATTATAAAACCTACCTTAGAATTTCAAAATAAAAATATATTATATATGACTATATAATATAACTCCAGACCAAAAATCACAGAAAATACAAAAAACCTTAAAAATTTAAAAATTCTCCCAAGACTATAAAAATATGCAAAAATACCATAAAATCCCAAAAAAATAGTTTTTTATTATATATTTTCTTTATATTATATAGTATATACTAGAATATATTTTGGGAATTTTTAACTTATATCTTTTTTTTAAAACCCAAAATTATCTGGCCTATTATTATAAGTTGCTTTTTTGATAATTTAAATCTATTTTCTAATACCCAAAGATTAGCAAAAATTGCAAGAAAATTCATAAAAAAATAAATAAAAAAACACAAAAGACATTTTATCTTATACATTTTAGCACATATAACTATATTTATTAATATAAAATCCTATATATGCTTTGTACTTATTATATTACTTATATACTTGTTAATGTTATTAGTATTATTATAAATACCTACAAATATATTTCAAATATTTTAAAAAATAAAAACGGAATGGTACTTGTATATACATATTTATTATATAGTATTTATAGTATACATATTAATATATATAAGTATAAATATATGTACGATATCTTTCAAAATGAAAAGAAACTAAAAATCAGGAAAATATAAAAAGGAAATAAAAAATCAAAAACAAAAAATGTATAAAACATTAAAAATCCACAAAAATTAAATATAATTAAAAATCTACGAAAAAAATCAAAAAGATAAAAAGTACAAAACAACTGTTGTTTATTTTCATTAATAGGCAATAATTATCCTATTCCCCTTGCTCTCTATGGCTCAACACTCTACACTTATTCACTATACATATATTTCATAGAGTTAAAATAAAAATAAATGTTAACTCACACATTTGCATTGAATTATCATAAACTGTGGGTTCATAGTTGGTTTGACTGATCGATGATGTTCCGAGTACCGTGAGAGTGGTCAATACAACGATTGCCGGATCTAACTTGTCAAGAACCACATGCCCTCCAAGATTGGACATTAGGAACCCCTATTCGGTATCTGTCCATCAAATGGCACTGTTGTCGAGGAGCAATATAGAATAGGATTGTATATACTCATCTGCATAATTTGATTGTCTTTATTTTCTTTCTCAATAGTTGTTAATCTATTTCTAACCATCTCTTTTGTTGAATTTCTTACAAGGGACCACGTGGCGAATACATCTTTCTAGGAAATCGGTGCACCTGAGCTACGAGGAGATTGGCTCCTTCTTCACGAGCCAATTGGAGAGAACAAGGAAGAGAGACAGAGAGAGAGACCAGAGCAGACGACTTTAGTGTAGTTTTTTTATTTTGTGTGTGTGAGAGAGATTCTTTTATGTTTGCATAAATAATTGTAATAATACATGTACCCAAGGACACTTGAACTTTGACACCATTTAAGATCAATTACCCGGGTGATTGTTCACCTGAAGGCCACATCGAACTTTCTGCATTTTTCTCGCTTTGTATACTTTTATCCTCCCTATTTTTTCCACTTATTTTTATTTGTTTTCCACATTTTGAGTTTTTCGCCCTTATTTTCTTTGTTTTATGTGAATGAGCCCTTATATTTTAGGACTTTCTTGTTCGAGTATTGTATGCTCAAACGCTTAATACTTTCATGTACTTATAGTCTCTACATCTGGATCTAGATCAAACTCAATTTGTGCTTCAACTAATAGCAATTCATGATTAGGGCAATTTCATCAGCTTTGCATTTGCATGTAATATAATTTAAATTTCTGTCTTGCATCCCACATGGAGAGAGCTGGAAAGCACTGTATGTATCCTTACTTTACATGCATCATTAGATCCTAAGGTGAGATTCCCATCTTAATGTCAACTTGCATGGCTTTTTCGCCATCTCTCCTAGTTTTGTATCACTTAAGAATTTAAAGAAAATCCAAAATCTTGTTAGGTGAAATATTCTAAAAAATACTCAAAAAAGTGAAAATAAAAAAAATAAAACAAGAGGATTGTTTAACAAACTTTGACCAAATTTAAAATTTGTAATAAGCATTCATTATTTGAGGTTCACAAAGCCTACATTATTTTCAGGTACCATCCAAACTGAGTGAGGCACGACGCATAAGGACTAGAGCCCAAAACCCATCATGAACTGCCTTATTATTGACTGGATCCACAAAGTATTGACGCTTCTATCATACGTAGATGGGTAGGGCCTTATCAACGATGGTGTTCTCGCCTTGTGTAGAACATCTGATCTAGTGTGAAGTATTGAGCTTATGCCATTCCTTCACGGGGGTGTCTGTCTCATCGTTCTACATCCAAGTACCTCATTTTTGGGGAAGTATTGATTTCACCTGTTGGCTTCCTCCTCTATTCTTTGGTTGACTAGTGGATCCAGGCCCAATAAAAAGGTTTCTCTTGAAAAAGTACAAGCTACAGGTTACAAAGGAAGTGGAAAGTGTGGGATACTTTTTTGGCCTTACTCACTCTCCTATAAGGTTAGACTCTAAGGACTTGTTATAAGATTGCCTGTGAAATTTAATAAAATAAAATTGAAAAGATAAAAACGGTTAAACTCTTACTGCTTCACATAGTGTGAATTGCTGAACCCATTTTGTTTTGATGTTTGTTTGAATGAGAATTTAGGTCAAAGATATAGTCTTACGCACCTGCGCCCTTTTTCCTTTTATCCATTTTCATTTTTTCTTGCTTTGCTCATTTTTAGCCTTCCACTATTTTTCTTTTCATCTATTGTTCATCACCGTATTCCATTCCTCATCTACTCTGCTTCTATCCAGGATGTCGTCTCATGGATGGTCTAGTCGGGATCTTACCGACATCCACATCGATTCCATGAACTCAACATCTTTAATAATTCGAGGCGATTCTCGAGAACCTGATTCAGATCTTGCGAACTGATCTCCAGACTTCTCGACTTCTTCCTTTATTCAAATAAACCGGAATCAATCTTGTTCCGTCGCTCGCCCCTTACGGATGGAGATCGATTTTAGCTCATACAAATGCTCCATTCACAACCATCTAGGATTGACCTTAATCCTAGATTCATCATTTCATATGGTATTGAATTTTACAGTCTGTCTGATTGGGATACCTCTTGTGGTGCAAATCTAGAACAAAACCTGGATCCTGATCTGAATTTCATTTCTTCAAATTCAGACTTAGATATGGCTCCTTGAGGTAAGGGGAAATGACAATAGCCACTACATCTAGATCAACCCCCCGCTAGATCAAAACATGGTGAACACACATATGCTCGCTTTGATACATGCATCGACAACTCATCGAGCAGGCTTTGAACCAGGTTGCTTTCTAGGACATGTTAAATGATCTGAGGAGAAGAAGAGAGAACCAAGGAAGATGAGGAGCAAATGAAGGACCAGGAGAAGGACCTCGTGATGGGGAAGGTGAGGGAAGAGGATAGGTCCAAAGCTTACTCTAAAGGAGACCTACAACCTAGCACTAACCAGATGACCGAATGGATACAAATTCCACTGGTCCATGCACATCTTGATATTAAGCCTCAACTCCTTGCTCTTCTTCCCACGTTCCACGGGAACACTAATGAAGAACCTAGCATTCATCTGCAACAGTTTTCTCATATCTGTGGTACCACACACTAACCTAACATCTCGTTAGGTGTAGTCAAGATGACGACTTTTCCCTTCAGTCTTCAAGACAAGGCCCTTTACTGTGTCAACCATTTGGGAAGGTCGTGATGACTTGGGAGGAACTAAAGTATGCATTCATTCACAAGTTCTACCCTCTCGGTTGACTCAATCAGATGCGATCCCGTATCGGCAATTTCTCCCAAGGCCCACATGAGTCAATACATGAAGAATATGAGAGATTTAGGGAACTGCGAGAGAAATGTCCCCACCATGATATCCCTAAGACCATCTTGGTCCAACATTTCTTTGGGGGAATGATACTGAAAGTCAAAAACTTGTTGATGTTGCATGTAGAGGATCCCATTTTAATAAGGATGAAGATGTGGTATGACATATTTTTGAGGAAATGGCCGAAGCATCGGGATCCACCCTGAAGGATATTGTTAGATCCTCAAGCGCATCACGGAAGCGCGAGCGTCATATCGAATACGACGAGGAGCGACTAGTCGCACTAGTTGCTCGATGCAACGGAATTTAAAAAAAAATTCTCACGACGAAACCACATGATCCAAGAACACTTCTCGGATCGTTTCGTCTAAACCACAAACAAGTAATAGGATTACCTCTTGAAGCGTGGTTGCGATCAAGTCTCTAAACGAAGAGACCTCCTGTCTCAAGTTCGATTCGACGGAGGAGACGCTTGCGAGCGCGGGGATGAACCGCGTGCTTCTCGCAAGCCATGTTGATGATCCAAGCGACGGATATCCTGATCTCGACACACGAGATCCGACGTCTTCTTCACGAGCGAAGCGCACCGAAGGAGACGGAGATCCACGAGCAGACGAACGGGCAGCATAACAACGATTCCGCGGTGATGGAGAACCTCTCTAGGTCATCCATGGTGGACGGCCACATGAGAGGGAGAGAGAGGGCTGTCAAGTAGAGAGAAAAAAAGAGAGAGATGCTTCTCAAGCATTGTGTGTAAAATAGAGAGCATGGTATGCCTCTCTATTTATAGGGTTTTGGGATCCATGGATCTCAATCCATGTGACATATAAAATCAATGGATGAGATTGATTTATGTCAATCCAATGGTCAAGATTATTGTTGGTAAAAACCAACAACTTGTGATTTAATTTTGATAAAATATATTTGATAAATCAAATAAATATTAATACCAAATTAAATCAATCAAATAAGGAGAGAAAATACAAAGGAGATCAACCTTCTCCTTTAGAGGGCAATCTCATGGATTCCCATGAGATTGCACATCTCCTTGATTTTCTCTCTACTTATTTTCCAACAACTATTTGTTGGGATTTTATTCTTCAAAAATAATTCACAATTATATTTGAGAATATTGCAATCTTTCCATGAAAAAATTGTGAATCATATTCACAACCCAAAACAACATATAATTTACATTGTCAATTAATTACACAATGTGTATCCAATACACATAATAATTAATCAACACATATAAATTATAATTAGCTCTCTCTAATACATTATAAATCACATTTATAATATATTATGAATAATTGGATATTACTATCCACATTATTCTTATCCATAATAATTAAATCACCTTTAATCATATTGGATAACTTATTCTCATGTGCCCAAATAATATGAATCGCATTCACATTATTCACATCTTCGATAATCAAATCACATTTAATTATCTAAGATAACTCTCCTTATAATACGAATCATATTCATATTATTCATGATAACTAAATTACATTTAATTATCCATTTTCTCAATGCTCGGATACATATATCAACAATAGAATTATCCATGAACTCTTTCAAGAATAATGTGCTTTCTCCGCGAATACTTGGAGATAAGGACAGGGCGATTGTATTGTTCCATGTATAGTGACATGGATATTGAGATCATGTCTCAAATCCAGATCGTGGGCCTCTCATAGATGCTTGATTAAATCAAGACCGCAAATCTAATCTTCTCATTGCATCTGAATCGCATTCAGATCAATGTCCAACATTTGGACTAAGATCAGATTACTTCTCTACTGAGAGGAGTCACTAAAATCCAGACCCGTTTCATCACTCCCTAGGAATGGAAGCGTCATGGTTATACAATCGTTTATGATCACATCACCCTCAGGTATTCCCAACACCTGTACATCCTGCATACTGGAAGACTCAGAATAAACCCGAAGTATTAGATTAACTTTGCACTGTCTACTTCAGGGTTCTATCAGTAAGTTTCTCATTTGATCATTGGAAGTCAGTATCGATCATATACTTTCCAAAAGCATATATCATACCTAGGTCTTGATCATATACTTTCCAAAAGTATATATCGAACCAACAAATTCAGTCAAGCTTCCAAAGCGAGACGACCGTGCGCACGGAATTTGATTCTTCCCAATATCTCATGAGTGAGCTCATGTCTTCCGGTTCAGTAGTGAACATGTATGATTCCTTTGAGAGATCGTATTACTCATTTGCCCTTATATGCACACCAACGCGCCGGTGTATAGACCTTGATTAGGTCATCAACCTATTGGTCTGCCAAATGTACATACTCAGACATATAGTAACACATCTGTCTCCGGTCAGAGGATGTGTGCCTATATCATGACAACATATGATATAGGACTTTGGTTATCTCGATCTCGTTAAGTCAACCCTTTGACCTAACTAATCTGACACCTCCGAATCTCTATTCCTATGCAGAGGACCTGCATTAAGAAGTCGGTCAGATATCAGCCTAATTGAGAAAGGATTGCCATCTCCTACTCAGGCTGGAGATCATCTCTTAATAATCATTTGACAGTTCTTGATGAGTCCTCAATCTAACTCATTAGATATTCATCTAAGCACCAGCCTCTATGATTCAATAATTGAATCAACAGCTGTATGATCATTAAGATAGCCATGGTACATAATCCTAATTGCACTAAGGGACCTATTATGCAAACTATGTACTCTTTATTTCAGATTAAGGAATGAATTGCAATAACATTTATTGCATAATGGCTCACCGTGGGCTCGCATGTCCAACAATCTCCCACTAGCCCAAAGAGCCATTAATGGGCTAATCATTTAAACCCACACTCATGTGACAATCATAGGCTATTTAGAAAATAGCTAGGTAAGCTGATCAGTCACTCCATTCCCAAGAGACTACGCCAAGTCCTTTTACGACACTTGCATATCTCCTAGTAACAGTGCTCGCATCCAATGCGAATGTTGCATCTCATGCAACTGATACTCAATTTTGTTGGTTATAGTGTCCTTGACACTATATCTTATTAATTATCATAACCAATATTCCCATAATCCTTATTAGAATACCTTCATTCCTGGAGATCTCTATCTCCTAAGGTATCTACAGTTAATACCCTTATAGATCACTATCTACAAGGTCTTAAACCTTTGAAGATAAGACTTTGAGATCACTATCTCTAAGTTTCATCTTGAAGATATTGTTATTACTGCAACCAAGTGTTTTATTTCCAGAGTAGGATTAGTAACAGTTTACTATTCCCACTGCATGGCAGACATATGGCTTTCGTACACATCTAGCATACACTTCAGCTTCGCGTAATTGATGCACAAGTGCAAGCAGTTCTGGCTTTTACTTCCTCAACTCTTTGAGGTGCTATCCCTTTAGACAGGTCACTACCACATCTTAAGGGAAGGAAGCCTCTCTTGGAATTTTCCAGAAAATGGAATAAGTCCAAGGTGTATTACTAATGTGACGGTCCCAATATCCTCTTCTCTTTGCTTCTGAGCTACTTCAGAACTAAGATCTAGGAGGTATCCTTGAGATCGTATCTCAAGGTATGGAACAACCAAATTATCAAACACTTATCATTTATTCTTATATCATTCTAAATGATTAGAATAATATCTACATTAAGCAAGATGAACACAATGGCACTCCCACTAAGTTTCACATGGTTCATCAAGATTTTATCTGAAATCACAACATTTATAATTTCATCAAATCTTATGTTCCAACTACAAGAAACTTATTGGAGTCCAAAGATGGAGTTCTTCAGCTAGCACACCTTGCTTTCCTCAACCATGAAGCCCTGGGGCTACTTCATATGAATATCCTCAGAGAGGTATTCATAGAGGAATGCAATCTTGACTCACACCATGAAGATGTCATAGACAAGTTGTGTAGCTATAGTTAGCAATATTCTGATGGGTTAAAGCAAGGTCACTGGAGAGCAAGTCTTATCGCAAGCGATGCCTTCTCTTCGGTGTGTAGCTCATGGCTACAAACCGTGCTTTGAAGGTCTATACCTTCTCATCAGGTTCCCTCTTTCTCTTGAAGATCTATTTACACCTTAATGGGTCTGACCCATATAGGTGGATCCTCGAGGGTCCATATACAACACTTGTATATGAAGTCTACATTAGACTTTTATTGCTAACATCCATCTTTCCATGTCATGATCCTCAGGAGCTTCATCACATGAAGTCCGATCATTTTCAGATTTAACTGACACATGGAATCCATCCTCAAACTTATTTGAAGAGGAATTAATGTTTCATCTTTAATTATCTATTTTAGTTTCCGATTTCAGGAGCCTCATTATCTTTTCAAGATTAAATGAGTTCCTTTACTTCATTTTCATCTTGATTCTCAAGAGAGTCATCCTATAAGAATCATATTCTCAAAGATGAGATTTTTTAAGAATCTCAAGGTCATAAAGTAGGTATCTAATACCATCCTTTATTTTCCTAATGAAGTAACACTCTCTGGTGCTAGATTCCAGCTTACCAGCTTGGGACTTTATTAAGTGTATAATGTAGTCTCTACCACATATACCTGGAAACTAAGAGATAATTATGCTAAGATTAATCATTGATCAAATCATGTCACACATGATCAATTGCATCTCCCTACAACTCTATTGAGTTAAGGCTCATTAGGAGGGATGAGATAGAAATGATATTCACATCTCCATAAGGTATTCCTTGAATTCATCTAATAGGTACAAGCCACCTTGATTAGATCAAATTCATTTCATCTTCCTTCAAACTTTGGTTCTAAACCAAAATTGTGAAATCTTTGAACATTTCAAAGTTTTCTAAGTGAAGAGAAGAAATTTCATATCACAATAATCATTAATAGATATCACATATCCATAATGTTTACTATGATATAGATGATTCACATACATCAATATGTATGAGATCCTGAATACCTTTACATCTTACAGCATTCCAAAAGAAGGGTGTATTGGACATTTTACTTTGAATACAATATTCATAAGTATGCAAGTTTTGAAATTTTAGACATTCTAAAGTTTCATCTCTTACTTGTCCATTGATCTCATCAACAGACATATATCCAAAACATTATGTCAGATCATTGTCAAATGATCTTTATCCTCCTATTGATCTTTAAAGGTTTAATTTTCAGTATTAGAAATCTTAATGAACCATTCATTAATTTTCTAATTTAGTGGAGTCCACTAGATGTAAGATTACTATCTGAAATATCTCCATCATAACTCTTTATGATAAGTCTATTCCAGATTTCATGTTTATTCCCAACATTTAGAAATAAACAATGAGTGTATTCTAATATCTAGGTCATAGAGACATTCTCTAAGACTAAGGGCTCCCACATAAAAAAATGAAGTCTATTCATCCGGTGGAAATTATTGCAACAATTGCATCAATTCCAACATGGATGACCATTAAACCTTAAGATCAAATTTCTAATATTCTAATACAAATGCAACCAATTGCAAGTGTCATTAAAAGTTTGAGATACAATTGTTAGACTTTATCTTATCAAATAAGTAAGTCAATATCAATGATTATATGTAGATTAATCTGATGCACTATCTGATTCCTTCTCTAAGGATTCTAGATAGATTTGATAGTCATATTATCAACACATCAACTTATTGCAGTATTGGCATTCATTCAACTCTTTGAATGTCATATGGAAGTTACAGAAATACAGTCAACTCTTTGATTATACTTCTTGCTTGGGTCCAACCCATGCTTCCACTGCGCTCCCTTTGTCTATAACCAACTATTGCTCAAGACCAAGGATCTCTTATGTTAAAATCAAAAATTTCAATATAAGAGTATTTCAACACTTATACATGCTTCACCCAATTCATACAATATGAATATTATGAAGCTTCATGAATGGCTAGAGTATAGACAATAGAATGATGACACTCATCATCTACATCCATCTAAACTCTTAAAACATAGGTTCAGGTAGGTACTCAAACAATTTGAATACATCATCTCTTATAGAGCCACGATTCTGCATGATGCAGAGAACCACATCATTCATGATTAAATGTCGAGAGCACATATGTATGCCAGAGTATCTTTATTGATTTTATAAGGATTAATTTGACAATTACGATCATTATCGACATGTCACTTCAAAAGTACATTCGATGAGATCAAGACTTATAGAGACATACAAACCCTAGGGTTTTAGTCCTATTGTCTTATTTAATTATCACTTCTCATTATTATGAGGAAACTTGCACATTGCAACCACATACATTATGTGTCCAATCGCAAGTACAATATCTGGATCAAGAGTCCAATCCATGATATTTTACTGGTTATTAATGAGTATAACATTGAGTGGATTTAATGAAGGATTATCTGAAATAAGTAATTTGCATAAGGCTATATATTTATATATATACATGTTTTACTTTGAATTAGGAATTTTATATCAAAGTTGTCTTGCCATGTCAACAATGAAAGTTCATTCCCTTAATCACTTTCAATGTAAGAGATATACTTACCATTATATCTCAAGCAAGATCTGGGATCTCCTTCCTTATCTTTGTTGCATCCCAATAATATGAGAACCTACAACTCGGATAAAAAGAAGCGGGAACACATTCCGCCTTGCAAGTCCAACTTGCATCTCCCAATTCGGTCTTTAATACCCGGGCCCACCACCCCTAAGGTGATGTTGACCCGTCATTAATTGAACCAACCGTCAACAGGAATACAACTCGCTATGCGCAATCCAATATCGCCCCAATAATATGAGGACCCGATATTGGGGTCACTACGCATACGTCCTTACTCTTTCGAGAAGCGACGAGCCCGATCCAAATGGATCATATGCAGGAGCTGTCACTTCGGACAGGCGTCTCCTACATATAATATCTGGCGACGAAACTCTTCGCCTTGACGGGAGACCATGGATGTCACTTATGTGATCCTCCATATCATATTCAAATTCTAATTAATTATCATGAATCATATTCACATAATTAATTCTTCCAAGGGAATTATCAACTCTAATCATATTAGAGTATTTTTATTGGACATAATTAACTTAATCATATTAAATTAATTATCAATCCAATTCAATCAATCAAACTTGATTGTCTTACTTGAATATATATGGTATTAATCTCAAAGTACGTATTAATTCGTATTTTAATAAATTAAAAAAATACATCTTAATCCCTCGGACATTATCCCGGCCCTACCCGCTGTCATGGCCAGTACCGGCAGGAGTGGGACGGACCGCATACGTTGCAACCCGCTACCCCAGCGATCCCCGACTAGACACCATATCCGCCTCGGGAAAGGATAATGCCAAATTGATTAATTTGTACTTGAGATGATCATCGGTTCTTCAACCGAAATTATACCATATAGTAATCAAAACAATTTTGATTATAAGGAAATTTGCTAGATAAATTCCCAATCCTATTCAAGCAAGAAGTTTGATGATTGTGATTTCAATTATGATTTAGATCAAATCTAATCAATTAATTGATTGGGGCCAAGTCAATTAAGGAAATAATCATTCTCTAATATTTCACAAATATTTTCCATAATTATTTCTTGAAATTAACAATTAATTTCATTAATTGACAATCACATGTTTCTTGATTAGGAAAGTAATTTCAGTAGTGACCCCTACTTACTAAAATTAGCATATCTCACTCAATTTAAATCCAAATTAAGCAAAGTAAGTTTTCATAGTTTGCTAACTTGATGTACAACAGAACTTATGTGATTTGCACGCATTTCGAGGTGTCTCTAAACAGTAATTAACTCCTTAATTACGTTAAGATTCGCAGTTCCCGTAACAGTGAATACATGTTCATTAAAACTACCATATCTAGAGCATACGAAATCCGATTTATGCAAACTCAGATCCTATGGTTTCCTTATTTAATGGGGAACAAAATCCAAGTAAATAATTCGTGCTTAAACAATTTAACCAGTGCCGAATTTATTTACTAAATTTAACCAGTGCCGAATTTATTTACTAAACAGATCTGCGAAATCAAATGCGAAGAAAACTTTTGCGACCTTAACGAACCCAAGTCGTCCTCGGTTAGCGAATTATATTCGAAACCATCGACCTAAGGATCTGATACCACTTGAAGGATATGGTTAGATCCTCAAGCGCATCACGGAAGCGTGAGCGTCATATCGAATACGACGAGGAGCGACTAGTCGCACTAGTTGCTCGATGCAGCGGAATTTAAAAAAAAATTTCTCACGACGAAACCACATGATCCAAGAACACTTCTCGGATCGTTTCGTCTAAACCACAAACAAGTAATAGGATTACCTCTTGAAGCGTGGTTGCGATCAAGTCTCTAAACGAAGAGACCTCCTGTCTCAAGTCCGATCCGACGAAGGAGACGCTTGCGAGCGCGGGGATGAACCGCGTGCTTCTCGCAATCCATGTTGATGATCCAAGCGGCGGATCTCCTGATCTCGACACACGAGATCCGACGTCTTCTTCACGAGCGAAGCGCACCAAAGGAGACAGAGATCCACGAGCAGACGAACGGGCAGCATAACAACGATGCTGCGGCGATGGAGAACCTCTCTAGGTCATCCATGGTGGACGGCCACATGAGAGGGAGAGAGAGGGCTGTCGAGTAGAGAGAAAAAAAGAGAGAGATGCTTCTCAAGCATTGTGTGTAAAATAGAGAGCATGGTATGCCTCTCTATTTATAGGGTTTTGGGATCCATGGATCTCAATCCATGTGACATATAAAATCAATGGATGAGATTGATTTATGTCAATCCAATGGTCAAGATTATTGTTGGTAAAAACCAACAACTTGTGATTTAATTTTGATAAAATATATTTGATAAATCAAATAAATATTAATACCAAATTAAATCAATCAAATAAGGAGAGAAAATACAAAGGAGATCAACCTTCCCCTTTAGAGGGCAATCTCATGGATTCCCATGAGATTGCACATCTTCCTTGATTTTCTCTCTACTTATTTTCCAACAACTATTTGTTGGGATTTTATTCTTCAAAAATAATTCACAATTATATTTGAGAATATTGCAATCTTTCCATGAAAAAATTGTGAATCATATTCACAACCCAAAACAACATATAATTTACATTGTCAATTAATTACACAATGTGTATCCAATACACATAATAATTAATCAACACATATAAATTATAATTAGCTCTCTCTAATATATTATAAATTACATTTATAATATATTATAAATAATTGGATATTACTATCCACATTATTCTTATCCATAATAATTAAATCACCTTTAATCATATTGGATAACTTATTCTCATGTGCCCAAATAATATGAATCACATTCACATTATTCACATCTTTGATAATCAAATCACAATTAATTATCTAAGATAACTCTTCTTATAATACGAATCATATTCATATTATTCATGATAACTAAATCACATTTAGTTATCCATTTTCTCAATGCTCGGATACATATATCAACAATAGAATTATCCATGAACTCTTTCAAGAATAATGCGCTTTCTCCGCGAATACTTGGAGATAAGGACAGGGCGATTGTATTGTTCCATGTATAGTGACATGGATATTGAGATCATGTCTCAAATCCAGATCGTGGGCCTCTCATAGATGCTTGATTAAATCAAGACCGCAAATCTAATCTTCTCATTGCATCTGAATCACATTCAGATCAATGTCCAACATTTGGACTAAGATCAGATTACTTCTCTACTGAGAGGAGTCACTAAAATCTAGACCCGTTTCATCACTCCCTAGGAATGGAAGCGTCATGGTTATACTATCGTTTATGATCACATCACCCTCAGGTATTCCCAACACCTGTACATCCTGCATACTGGAAGACTCAGAATAAACCCGAAGTATTAGATCAACTTTGCATTGTCTACTTCAGGGTTCTATCAGTAAGTTTCTCATTTGATCATTGGAAGTCAGTATCGATCATATACTTTCCAAAAGCATATATCATACCTAGGTCTTGATCATATACTTTCCAAAAGTATATATCAAACCAACAAATTCAGTCAAGCTTCCAAAGCGAGACGACCTTGCGCACGGAATTTGATTCTTCCCAATATCTCATGAGTGAGCTCATGTCTTCCGGTTCAGTAGTGAACATGTATGATTCCTTTGAGAGATCGTATTACTCATATGCCCTTATATGCACACCAGCGCGCCGGTGTATAGACCTTGATTAGGTCATCAACCTATTGGTCTGCCAAATGTACATACTCAGACATATAGTAACACATCTGTCTCCGGTCAGAGGATGTGTGCCTATATCATGACAACATATGATATAGGACTTTGGTTATCTCGATCTAGTTAAGTAAACCCTTTGACCTAACTAATCTGACACCTCCGAATCTCTATTCCTATGCAGAGGACCTGCATCAAGAAGTCGGCCAGATATTAGCCTAATTGAGAAAGGATTGCCATCTCCTACTCAGGCTGGAGATCATCTCTTAATAATCATTTGACGGTGCTTGATGAGTCCTCAATCTAACTCATTAGATATTCATCTAAGCACCAGCCTCTATGATTCAATAATTGAATCAACAGCTGTATGATCATTAAGATAGCCATGGTACATAATCCTAATTGCACTAAGGGACCTATTATGCAAACTATGTAATCTTTATTTCAGATTAAGGAGTGAATTGCAATAACATTTACTGCATAATGGCTCGCCGTGGGCTCGCATGTCCAACACACCCGTCCAAGGTGGATATTATTGAGAAACAATCACAAGACTTGGAAAAATGATTAGTGATCGAACAAAGGATGCAAAGCTTGGACAAGTTGTTTTAGATTAACAAGAAACTAGAGTTGCTTGTAAGCACAATTAACTCTTAACAATCGATGACTCCCCCATCCACGACTCCCGCCGAGACGAAGGAGCCATCACCATAGGAGTCACCTCAGAAAAGTACAGAGCAGTCGACCTTAGTTCAACACGTATATTACGTGCAGATGCCGGAGAATTCACTATCTCATTCATAGCAACAACTAGTTGTGTACCATCATGAAGCCCATCAATCCTATACCGACCTTACTTCTCACCTCCATCCCTGATTCAGTGAAACTACTTTCATTTAAAGATAATTTAACTTGAATTCAATGAGAGTGAGTTTGATGAATTTTGAGTTTATACGGAGTTGATAGTTAGCTTTGAATGTTTATTTTATAGTTTTTTTATTTTTTTGTATCATGTTATCTATATATTAAATAATTTTTATTATATTTCTTTAAATTAACTTACTTTGTTATGAATAACTTTCAAGAAGAAAATATTTTGATTTGGTGTTATTTGGATGATAAAAAATTGGTGAATATATATGCAAGGTAAAGGATGTGTATATGTACAACATGTGATCTGTATTTTTGGCATTTTATAGTTAAGACCCTATATGCCCCTACTTTATTCTTTTGATGACCAGGCGAATATTGACACGGTCTCGAGGTTTAGGATCAGTCTGTACATATTTACATCCTTCATTCTTTTCTTTATCCTTTTCACATTTTTTTATTTTGGATGAAATAGGTGGTGAACACACAATATTAACTATTGGAGCTAATATGTTAATTAATGATAATTAGTTGTTATTTACATGTACTTTACTAAGGATTTTAATAAAAATGAAAGAATAAAGGTGATGAATCATGTATTCCTCACTCCTCAACCCCCAAATTGATGCCACTGCCATCTTCACCTCCTCCTCCAACATACTCTCTTCATAACTTCCTCCTCCCCTTGCATTCCCACTTCGTCGCTATCTCACCTTCCTCTTCCTTCCTTTCATTGCCCTTCTCCTCCATGCCATCCTACTCCCCATCCTCTCCACCCTCCTCCCCCTCATCTCCACCATCCTTCCCAAAGTTCATCTCCCATTTTTCTCATGGTTTGTACCCAAAAAACATAGGGGAACATCATTTTCATCAATGTCTTAACTGTGGTTTTCAACATCACAATGCCTCCTCTTCATCATGCAATCCTCCTCTTCATCCCACAATCTAGCTCCATGCTACATACCTGCCATTGTTGTCATTCTGGAATCTATCACTCACCACAGCCTTAGACTCGCACAACTCCAACATAGGCGCTCCATCTACAACTTGACATTATGATTTGATCCTGTACAGGCTGCAAGGTCAACCCCACGCTCATCCCCACCCGCCTGTTGGATATGCGAGCCCACGACGAGCCATTATGCAATAAATGTTATTGCAAATATCATTCCCTGATTTGAAATGAAAAATAAATAATTAGGATAATAGGTCCCTTAGTACAATTAGGGTTATGTACCATCTCCATCTTGAGATCATACAACCGTTGATTCAATTATTGAATCATAGAGGATGGTGCTTGGATGAATATATAAAGAGTTAGATTGAGGACTCGTCAAGCATCATCAAATGATTATTAAGAGATGATCTCCAGCCTGAGAAAGAGATGTCAATACTTTCTCTAAAGGCTGATATCTAACCGACCTCTTAATGCAGGTCCTTTGCATAGGAATCGAGATTCGGAGGTGTTAGACAAGTTAGGTCAAAGAGTTCTTAATGAGATCGAGATAATCAAAGTCCTATGTCGTATGCTGTCACGATATAGGGACACATCCTCTGACCGGAGATATATGTGTTACTATATGTCTGAGTATGTATATTTGGCATACCAATAGGTTGATGGCCTAACCAAGGTCTATACACCAGCGCGCCGGTGTGCATATAAGGGCATATGAGTAATACGATCTCTCAAAGGGATCATGCAAGTTCATTACTGAACCGGAAAACATGAGTTCACTCATGAGATATTGGGAAGAATCAAATGCCGTTCACGGTCGTCTCGCTTTGGAAGCTTGACTGAATTTGTAGGTTTGATGTATGCTTTTGGAAAGTATATGATCAACACCTGGGTAGGATATATGCTTTTGGAAAGTATATGATCGATACCAACTCCCAATAATCAAATGAGAAACTTAATAATAAAACTCTAAAGTTGATAGTGAAAAAGAGATCTAAAACTTCAGATTTATTCTTGGTCTTCCAGTATGCAGGATGTACAGTATTAGGAATACCTGAGGGTGATGTGATCATAAACGACTGTATAACCATGACACTTCCATTCTTAAGGAGTGATGAAATAGGTCTGGATTTTAGTGACTCCTCTTAGTAGAGAAGTGATCTGATCTTGGTCCAAATGTTGGACATTGATCTGAATGTGATTCAGATGCAATGAGAAGATTAGATCTACGGCATTGATTTAATCAAACCTCTATGGGTGGTCCGCAAGATCTGGATTTGATGTGTGATCTCAATATCCAAGTCATTATACGTGAAACAATACAATTGCCCTGTCCTTATCTTCAAGTATCCGCGGAGAAAGCACATTATCCTTGAAAGATTTCATGGATAATGTCATTGTTGATATATGTATCCAAGCATTGAGAAAATTGATAATTAAATGAGATTTAATTGTCATGAATAATATGAATTGATTCATATTATAAGGAGAATTACTAAGATAATTAAATATGATTTAATTATCAAAGATGTGAATAATGTGAATGTGATTCATATTATTTTGGGCACATGAGAATAGAGATCTAAGATGATTAAATGTGATTTGATTATCATGGGTATGAATAATGTGGATAGCACTATCCATATTAATCATATATATCATAAATTTGATTTATAATATATAAGAGAGAGCTATTTGTAATTTATATTTGTTAATTAAATGATGTTGTGAATTAAATTCACATTGGATAATTAATTGAAAATGTAATTCACATTTTATTTTGAGTTGTGAATGTGATTCACAAACTTCCGATGGCATGATTGAAATGTTCACAAAATAAATTGTATTTATTTTTGTGAAATAAATTTTCAATAAAAAGTTGTTGCAAATTATTGGAGATACACATGAGATATGGATTCTCATGAAATTGGAAGAAGCCACCTTGCTATATGAAGAGGGTGGACGACCACACTTTCCTTATGGAATGAGTGGTCGTCCCCCTTGTTATTATGGAAGGAGGCTTTCCTCCTTCCTATTTCTCCAATGATAATTGATTTAATATAAATCAAATTATATTCAATATATATTTAATTTAATTTAATTAATTATTATTGTATTCTTTACAACAAAATCTTTACCATTAAAAGAAACACAAATCAATGTGAATCATTGGATTTGTGTTGTCCATAAATTGAGATCCATGGATCCTAAAATATTATAAATAGAAGGGCACCCCTTGCCTTCAGATGGACGATGAACATAAGGCTCTTTCCCACTCTCTTTCTCTACACGCCATCTCTCCCTCTCTCTTTCTCTACATGCCATCTCTCCCTATCTCTCACGTGGCCGCCCACCATGATGATCTAGAGAGAGTCGCCATCGCCACAACGTCGTCGTTATGCTGCCGGATTGTTTGCTCGTGGATCTCTGTCTTCTTCGACGCATCTCGCTCGTGAAGAAGACGTCAGATCTCGTGAGACGTAACATGGATGCGAGGAGCACGTGTTTCATCAACACGCTCGCAAACGTCTCCTCCGTCGGATCAGACTTAAAACAGGATGTCTCTTCGTTTTGAAACTTGATCACAACCACACGTCAAGAGGTAACCTTAATACTTGTTTGTGGTTTAGATGAAACGATCCGAGAAGTGTTCTTGGATCATGTGGTTTCATCGCATGATTTTTTTTAAATTCCACTGCCTCGAGCAACTAGTGCGACTAGTCGCTCCCGATCGCATACGATGCGATCCTCTCGCTTTCATGATGCACTTAAGGATCTTACCATATCCTTCACCGCCTTCTCAGTTGACACCGTCGATACTATTTCTGCTATCTCACAGGTGATAGACATCAACACCACGACTGTGATCGCTCTCTTTGCTCGTCACTACCGCTTGCAAGTGAAGCACCCCCGTGGCTCTATCATAGCTACTGCCCTCCTTCAATGCCTAGCACTAGGCACCCACTGGAGGAGAAACACCCCTCTCTTTCCAAAATTTATTTTGTTATGATCTGGACCATTGGATCTTTCTTGATTTAGATTAACTTCAAGACGTGGTGAGGTCGGTAAGTAAAGTAATGGTAGAAGTCTAGGGTAAGACAGAGTAATATTATCTGAACATCTCAATACACTAGGCTATCATGGAGGGGTTAGGATGTGATTAGGAATATATAAATAGGCACATGTGTAAAATCTCCAAGATATTTTTTTGCGATAAATAATATCCATTGCTTTATTAACACCAAAAGATACGTCAGCTAAAATAAAAGTTCTTGATTACTGTAACCTAATTCTTTTACCACGGTCATAGAGAGTGGGAGCGTGGGCCCTACTATTGATCCAAAACAAGCATTTTTTACGTTATATAAATAATGCAAATCTATTTGTACAAGAAATCAATTAATTTAAGAAGGCAATTAATCTGACCAAGATAAAATGATTGGATCTGGTGGCAGTCTGAGCCACCCACCACCCAAATCCTTTTCACGTGCCCTTCGCTGACTTCAAGATGAGATATTCATTAAAACTACTTGGAGTACAATCATGTTCAATGGTCTTGACGATCCCCAGAATAGGTAAACAACGTATTAATCCCATAAATACCATCGGAATCAACGCCCGCAGACGTCGAGGAAGAGGAGGTGATCCCAAGTCACGGTGAGCGAAACAATTAAAAACAAAGCGTCTGATTAAAAAGGGGACATTGACGTGAAGTGGTTAATATATGTTTAACTTACGTGAGGATATGTACAGATAGGAGAGATATTGTGCTCTCCTCACCTGATGGTGATGATAAGCATATGTTATGTTTCCTTGAAGGCACATGCGGCGCGCGGCGTGGCCTTGGAATGGCTACCCACTCCGGCACCTTTTATTTTGAAAGCTTCAAGTTGTGCACCCTCACTATCCATAGCTATCTTCCGCCCCCGTCTTTGATGACCTTTTGTCCCTAACTATCACCACCTCATGGGCCAATTTCCAAATGACGCCTTTATTTTAGGGGCTTTTTTTCTCTTTTGAGATTTAACACTTGTGCCCTTGCCTCCCTATTGTTACCAGAATTACACTGATGACCTTTCGTTGCCACACTTCCTATAGCACGATGACCGGAGGGCGATGCTGTGAATTTCGTAAAAATATAAGAAGGCGCGCTAGATTTTTCTTCTATGAGAACTCATCTAACGAGACGTAAAAGATTCCATACATTTGAGATCATGGAATTCATTGATTTGATTGATACATGATTAATGAAAATATGATCATAGATAAAATACATTTGTATGTTTGGTTTTTGAAGATGAGGAGATTAATTGATACTAATTGGGCAGCGATGTTAATGGATTTTAATCAAACTCCTACCTTATTGACTATCATGAAAGTATAAAAAAATGATAAGGACCCTTATTTTGAAGAAGGGATTTTTACCCGGCAAACCCTATAAATGTTGCCAATTACCTCTACGACCTTTTGCATAACGTAACTACCCCATCGACCCCATAAATTACCCCAAGAACCCTCACGAGCTTCAAACAGAGTAACCACAACGTTCATGTGGTAAGATACGAGTCGAGGGGGGAATTATGTTGTTTCAAAGGTCGTAGAGGTAATTGGCAAAGTTTATAGGGTCTGTCGGGTAAAAATCCCTTTGAAGAATCCAAGTTCAAGCACAACGAAGAAATAAAAGAAAGAGAAAAAGAAAAGAGACTTATTTTGAAATCATAGATATGTATTCGTATAAAGATCGATTGCCACGGTGATATTTTTCCTTTTCTTGCATACCGATGTATTAACGATTCATGGTATTTTACAAAGGAATATCTTTGTGCAAGACAATCTACTATAAAATTTATGGTATTCATTCTCTGTTCTTATCGTTGCTTCAACGATCTGTCATATTTTATATTGGCTTCGCGAAAGACCCTCACTCAGTATCCTTTTTAGATAAAATGTAGGATAATTCAAGTCATGTCTCTCCGCGGAGAGAGCAAGCCAAAAATGCAGGAGGACATGGATCAAAGTTCATCGTACACGAAAAAAGGAAGCAAGCTTAGTACATCGACAAAATAAGCAATCAAACCACCACAAAGGCAAGATAAGAAAATTTAAATATATATGTTGTAAGTATACTCAACTTCGTGCATGTGCATTAACCCTTTGATATGAAGAGGGAGATCCATCTAAGTAAGGCTCATAACTCAACTTTCAATATCTCTCACCACCCTGTTAAAATTATTCAAAATAAAATTGTGTAACCTATGAGATAGGACTCTACTACTATCCCAAGAAAAGGGATGTATGATTTAAAGCGGCAGAAACCAAATCAATCAAGTATTTTGGGCTTAAGCATTATGGATGATGATCCAATCAAATCCAAGATCAATAACTCATCATGACTAGATTTCTTCTCAAACATTACATTTGATATCGCAAATTAAAATCAATAAGATATCAATAATAATCACAATCTGACCTCCTATCTACCAAAAATGGACACCCTTGTGGTAAAAATAAAAATATTAGCCTAGCACCCTTTTTAGTTTTTTTCCTTCTTCGAGAAAGTACTCTAGAGCCATAAGTCAACTTTTAAGTTGGAGAATTATGTAGTTATATATTAAGTAAGCACATGATTTTGATATAAGGGAGGTGCTCAAAGTCAAACTTCAAGTCAGTTCATCACACTCCTCTCTCCCTTTATTGGCCTTAAATAATTAGATCAATTTGCAAATAGCAACCTATTTTAACGGTCAAGAGTCAAGTTTAATTTCATAATCACAATCAATAAATAAATAAGGGTATTTCTTGGGATTGACTCCATATTATAGTAATCACCTTATATATAAATTAATTACTCTTAGCAAGGGTTATCTTGTCACAGATCATAGATTTTTTTAATATAAAAAGTCTATCTTTACCCATTTAAAGTGATTTTATTATTTAATAGCCATTGTTTACTTGCCGTAATAACGGCCGTTTGGTTTAGTTTATCCCATCACGAACTTATGGTGCATGGCAGTGTATTGAACAGACACAGACACATATATATATCATAATCCAGGAGATGAAAAATATTAGATGATGTAGTATTATGTTTTGATGTGACATCTGATTTAATTATTTATTTATAGTGCTTTCAATACATTTACACACATACATGGAAATAAGAACGTGTTCTAGTCTGCCCACAACTCTGTGGACCAACTATATTATAAGTGCCAAATATTAATTTAAATAATATTACACAATGCAAATAATTAACCTCTCATGTAACACGAATCTTGCATCACTTGATGAATAGGTCAGAGGACTCCAAAGTAATCGAAATATTTATACAATCTTTATTTTATAGTATGAACCGAGGTCAACTGATTTAATTTATATTTTAATGAAATATATGTACTTTTAATCATGGAAACACACAATTGTGTATGCTTATGAGCATATTCTCCTTGCACACACGTAGACAATCTCATGCACACAAATGTCAGTATTCAACATTGCACAAAAGTAGCTATAACTGATCAACTTTGACCATTTGAACTCCATTTAATGGTCAAAAGCAAATTATAACCCATTGCCATCTCCTTTAAGACTATGGGTGCACACGGATCGGATTGGGTCATATTTTATCTTAATTCATGTCCAATCCAACCTTGACGGATTTAAACCTTTTCCAATCCAATCTACTCCATCAAGTGTTTAGCCAATACACTGGATTATAGATTGGATCGGATTTTTTATATTTATGTATTCTCATTCAATATTCTACTCTATTGCATTTGTACTTTATAGCACACCATCCATAGACATTTGAATTATGATGGCTCAAAAATTGAAAATATAGATAGATTTAAAGAAAATAATATTTAAAGATCACACAATCAAAATAAAGTTGAAAAACTCCATTAATTGATTATAAAAAGTTGACGATCATACAATCAAACTAAAGAATTATATTTATTTTATTAAATTTAAATATTAAGTTTCTTTCTATAAATGGTGCATTAACATATTTTTGCAAATGATTTACAACAAATAATTCAAGTAAGAACAAAACAAGTTATCAAATAAGGATACAAAGACATTAGATAAACAAAAAATATGAAAAAACACGATCTCTATAGTCGGATATTGATGAAATTCATGATTAATTTAAATGGTTAAGCCGCATCAAAACCAAGACACTCCTAAGAACAACATTCAAGATCGTATAATATATTATTAACATATGAGAATCATAAAGCATTCATATTCAAAACCAGAAGTAGATTTTTCATTTCTAATATTTTATTTATTACAATTATCATTCCGTAATTAAAAATTCCAGGAAAAATAATTTAAATTCCTTAGAACATATTAAATCACATATATTTTTCGTAGGCCATTTAAAATTATTTTTCCTATTTTTAAGAATTCAAAAACCTTGCATTTTATTCCTGTTTGCATTTAAAAATATAGAAAAAAATATAAAAACTTTTTGAAAAAATCAAAAAAATATATTTTGTTTATTACCCTAATTCGTAACTGAAACCAAAAATCCCTAAAAATATCACTACAAATTCGAAAGCTCTAAAATCCTTATAAAAATAATTAAAATTCTAAAAAAATCTAAAAATATTAGTTGCTATTTATGTAATTGTTTATTATATATATTATTAATGAACGTCAAATCTGCCTCTTTAAGAATAGATAATTGTCGTAGTATAGGAGATAAATTTGGTTCATCAAAAACCACACACGTTTGATTGTTGTGGAATATTTTTACTTGGCAAGTCTACCAAGGTCGAACACAGGGAACAAAGATTTTTAGTTGCGTGGTCTTAAATTAAATTAAATAATTAATCAATGCTCGATTAATTTCTATGTCAAGAAACTATAATGCAATGCAATGATGAAAGATGCAATATGAAGAAGGTTAAACAGAGAGAATGAAGCACTGGATCTGAGATTTAATGATTTTTAATCCAAACAAATAATCAGTGTCCTCTATATGAAATCCCAGATCGAAAGGATAATTTTGAGAAATATTTAGCAATGAAATCCAGGTTGCAGACTAATCAATCAGTTCTCTCCGGTTAAATAAATCATTTACGATTCATTCCTCAACTTTGGACGAGCAACTACATAGATTAAATCCTAAATAATGTATGAGGATTAATTTCACAAACTTTTCTCAATGAAGTCCCTGCATAAATATCACCAATTCCTCTCTTTAATACAGCACAACTATGTCAAAATTTAGCCTGCAAGAGTCAATAGAGATCCTCAAATAATAAGTATCAATAGACAACTTCAGATATGTTCACAAATTATGCCAAGTGATAGAGCATGAAAAGAGCTTCAAAATGACATATTATATGGTAAAAACAGAGTTCATATAGAAAAGATATGATGAAATGAAATTTCAGGGACTAAAATGTAATTAAAATAAAGTTTCTCTTTCAAAAAGGTCCCTAGAGGGGCTTATCTGTAATTTAGCTAAGTCGGGAGGGCCTTTCTGTAATTTACCCATGGCGGGGGTATATTTGTAAATTCTGAAACGTCCACAGGTACGGCTGCAATTTTCACCAAGCATACATGCGCAGCAAGTGCGCCAGGAGGCTCGAAGGCAGACGGAGGCTCGGGCGGCCCAGGGCTGAGGCTCGGATGGCAGGGCTGAGGCTCGGATGGCAGGGCTGAGGCTCGGGGGTCCCGAGCCTAGGTGGCAGTTGGTGGAGGCTTGGGGACCCCGAGGCGGAGGCTCGGGCGTCGAACCGGAGGCTCGGACGGGCCGAGCCTGTGGTATGGGGGGTGGCCACGTGGCAGGTCAGTAGCCGTTGGATCAAGGGTCACCTCCTGATCCAACGGTGGCTGGAGGCGGGGGTGCTGCAGCAGCGGAAGGAGGCGGAGGCACAGGCGGCTGGAGTGAGAGTGGCGAGGCGGAGTCGCACGGGCAGCGGGGCTCGACGGGCGGATCGATCTTCACCTGCAGCCGTTAGAAAAAAATGAAGGAAGGTGATCGAGGATATGTGTCGATGGCATGGGGATCGAAGCCAAACTCCAACCTTTGCAAGGTCGGAGGTGCGAGGGATCTGGAAATGATGCGAAGAGGAGGAGGTTGGGAGATGACGAATCACCTAAGAAGAGGTGGCGCTGGCCACACCCCGGTGTTTGCTCAAGGTTCTGGCGAGAGGGAACCTGAGCTCTACTGCTAGTGGAGCAGCTACTCGGCCAAGAGATGGCTGAGGATCTCACCTTGCTCGTCTTCACCGGCACAGAAGCTCACAGCTGTCACCTGCGAGGATTGCGGCTGGGAAGGAAGTTTTGGAAAAGGTGGATGGCGTGGATAGTCGGTGAGGACTGTGCTTTATAGGAGGCAAGAGGGGTAATTGTGAGGGTTGGTAATGTCGAGGCGGAGATCGTTTACTCGCGCGGAGGGTGTAACGGGCGAAGGCGTGGCGGGGGCGGCGACCGTTACATGCAAGGCGGAGGTGAAGGTGTGCAGCTGGCGGGGCCGTGGGATGGAACCTGTAATGGCTGGGAAGGAGAAGAAGAAGGTCACGTGCTAGGCACGCGACCCGAGAGGCAACTGGAGAGAGAATGTGGGGTGTCATGTGGCACGCTCAGGGGCTGCCACGTGGCACCCTAAAAAAATTCAAAATTTAAAGATAAAGAAAAAATAGAAAAGAAATAAAAGGAGACCTCGAATCAAAAAAATTCCTTCATGAAAGTTGTTCGTCTCGACGATATCTACAACTTTCATGAAAGGCCCTGGAGCAAAAAAGGTCATCTGTGTGAAGTGGGATTTTTGGTGGTTCTCCATGTGTATAGAAAACTGGATTTTTGAGATTTTGTAATTTTTTTGATGGTTTTAGAGAGGATAAAAATTCTAGAAAAAATACGATAAAATACAAAAAAATTAATTACATACTAATCTGATTTTTTTGATATTTAATAAATAAAAAATAGGAAAAATAAAACAGAAGTAAGAAACACACAATTTTTGTACAGACTCACATCGGACACTTGGACTCAGTCAGTTTCTTTGATTTCAGTTTTAATATGGATTTGGATTTTTGTATCTCTTAATAAAACTTTCATCAAAGAACACAAATGAAGAAGAAATAAAATTAAAAGGGTTAATTATGCACATAAAAACTCAGGTCAAAAATAACAAAAAGTCAAAATACGCAAAAGAGGCCCAAAACCCAACTTTTACGAAATTGGTTTTGTTTTGAAGGTAATTGAAAATGGAGTACTTTAAAAGTGAGTAGACCAAAATTGGACAATGTATGAGGGAGATATGCTCGTTTTAGTCCGTCAGATGTGAAATTAGACTTTGGGATTATTTGACACCTATTTGAGTTAGTATTTTTTTGTATTTTTTTATTTATGTATGTTAGTAATATATACACAATGGAGATGGTTTGGGGTCAATCGGAGTTAGGATGAATTAACTAAAAATATGAGCAGTTAGCAGCTTTTTGGGCTATCTTACACTTGGAATTTTTAATGCAATTTATGCATGATGAAATGCAAATATTATTTACACATGTATGACTGCTAATGATGCTTTATTAATGATTAAATGCATGTAAATGTTGGAGAACAGAGCCTAAGCGTTCGTTTGGTTGCAGGGTTGGGAAGGGTTGGGTTGGGTTGGGGTACTATTCACAGGGGTGCCTCCTCTTCACAGTTTACTATTCATCCAGCCCAACCTAACCCTGCAACCAAACGAACCCTAAATGACCACTTTTAGCATGACGAATATGGGATTCATCAATTATGTATTAAAAATATTTTGGAAATTTTACCTATTTGTAAACCCTAAAACAATTTGGCCTATTAATATAAGTCATTATTTTAACATTTTTATTCAATAAAAAATACAAAATAATTAGCAAAATTTCTAAGAAAAATAACAAAAATAGAGAAAATATAAAAAAAGATAAAATATTTTATTTGACCATTTTTGAATATTTATAGCAATATCTTTAAATCTAAAAGTCTATCTTATACATATATAACTATATTTACTTATATTATTATTACTAAAAATATCAGAAAATGTATTAATACTTTAAAAAAAATAAAAAGATTGTACTTTAGGGTATTATACTATTTTTGTGCTTATTTTATATATTTATCATATATAGTATCTATATTATCTATACTATTACAAATATTTTTAGTTGATTTTATTAACATGAAAAGAAAATTAAAAATCAGAAATATAAAAACAAAAAAAAATTATAAAAATTTAAAACATATAAAAATATAAAAACAAAATCCATATATATATATATAAATCCACATAAAAATACCATAAAAAAGAGACAAGAAGAGGATAATTTTGGATCTTAATTTCCCAATCTATCTTGTGTACTCCCTGTATTCAACACTCTACACTACTTGTACCTATACACATATTTTGTAGAGTTATAATAAATTTTTATCTCTACATTTTGCTTTATATTGCTATATTCATTTGTGGGTTAATTGTTGAATTTCTTGACTGTCGTCAGTGATCACTTCAATGACAATGTAGCTCTTGCCTTGTGTAGACTACATTAGACCCTCGTAGAAGTCGAGTTTTGAGGCTAGCAAGATATATTCTGGTTGACCAAAGCAAGAGAAAGAAATACCAAAGATCTTTCTCAAATGAAATAAATTAAGGATGAGGAGGTCACATGCTTGTTACTCGGAAGGATATAAATCTTGAAACCTGCGAGGGTCTCCATGTAAATACCCCAGGCGTGCACGCAAGGCACATACTTGGAGGACCAAAATACTATTATATAAAGGATCAGGGTCTTCTCTGCAATTTACCCAATCCCTCACGTGCCATGCACGTGAGGGGCCTAGGCTCGGGGCATCCGTAGGGTCGGAGACACATGGCTTAAGTTGGTGGAGCGGAATGAGGCTCGAACGGTCCGAGCCTGGAGGTTCGGCTGTAGGCTCGGGTCATCCACATGTCATCATCTGGTCCGTCCGATCCAGATGATCGGATGGTACATGTACCGTCTTCATCCGTCGATGGTTGTCGGAGGAAGCGGGGATCCATCGAGCCACTCAGAGCTCCACCGACCTCAAGTAAGTGCGCAAGGAGTCAAGGATGCATACTGAGAGTCTGATGAAGATGCTCGGTGGCTGGCGGAGCTCCATCGATGTCTAGAAGGGCAAGGGTGAGGCATGTAGTTGGAGTGGTTGCTCGAGACCGGCGAGGCGAGGATGGATCCGACCATTGAAGCTTCCTGTATGTGTTAGATAGCTGAAGCGTGGATTGTGTGATTGTGCGTACATGAGTGAGATGAGTGATGGTCGTAGGGGCGATGGGAGGCGGTGGCCAAGGCCTTCTTCTCCGACGGAGCAGGGGAAGTAGGGGGTCGGAGCGAAGGAGGTTGTGGAGAAAGGGGAAGGGTGAGCGGAGGCGTCGGTGTGGATGAGGGTGTGTTGGCGGAGCTCAACGGATGGTCTGATGGATATGACGGAGGGTGTAGGTGATGGAATAATTAGGAGAAAATCAAGAAAAATAAGATGGGAGGGTACCTTGTCGGAGAGGGGAATCTGGTGGAGGAGGGTCTTGTGCTGAGCATCAGAGGATGCTCGGGGTCTTCACCCGGTGTGCGTGGCCGTGCACGGAGCTCAGTGGGCCTGGAGGCACCGTAATGTGGTTGGGAAGCCACGGATCACACCGAAGGGGAGTTGGCAGCCATCGCCTCAAGCCACCGCTCTCCGCTATCACCGGAGGGCATAGGAAGCTACACCAAGCCCTAAGAGTTGGTGGATGGGTTTCTCAGAGGCGGAGGGGGTGGTTTTATAGGAGGCGATGGCTAGCCATTATGAGGTGGCAGGGGTATTTGATCGATTGGCGGAGTGATGGAGGAGTGAAGACGGGGGCAGTGATGAGGTGCACGAGGATGGAAGATCTGGGAGCGTCATTCTGGTGGCGTTACGAGAGGGAGAGCGGGACGGAGGCGTTGGCTGGAAATGGAAGGGGAAGGAGGGGTGGCGAGGCGTAACGGTCGAAGAGGGGAGTTATAGAGGTAGACTATGAGATCCTGGATGTTGGATCTGTCGGAGGATGGTAAAGTGATCGATCGGTGTTAGCAATGTGAGCCCGATGCGAACCATTCCTGTAATAAATGTTATTGTAATAAATGATTTATCAATAAAAGTTATTGATTGTTTTTCACTCCCTTTCTGAGATTAAATGAATGAATGCACTATAAGGTCCCTCTATACAATAAGGGTTATGTACCATGGCCAACGTGATAATCATACAATTGTTGATTCATTGATTGAATCATAGAGGCTGATGCTTGGATGAATATCTAAGGAGTTAGAAAGAGGACTCATCAAGCATCATCAAATGATTGTTAAGTGATGATCTCCAGCCTGAGTAGGAGATGGCAATCCTTTCTCATTTGGTTGATATCTGCTTGACCTCTTGATGCACATCCTCTGCATGGGAATAGTGATTCGGAGGTGTCAGATTAGTTGAGTCAATGGGTTGACTTAACGAGATCGAAATAACCAAAGACCTATGTTGAATACTGTCACTGCATAGGCATGCATCCTTTGACCAGAGATAGATGTGTTACTATATGTCTGAGTATGTACATTTGGCAGATGATGAATCCACATTTCATCATCTTTATTCTATCATTTTGGCCTAAAAAACCCTAGCAAATGCATGTAAATACTCTAAATTCCAACATCTTAGCATCCATGCATGTGCATGTAAATAGTGTATAAAATACTGTTTTTAAAGACAAAATAATAGAATAAAGAAAAGAAAAGAAAAAGAATAAAATATTGTAAATATTTTATGACCCGAAACCCCAAGACCTAGGCATCTAGATGAATAGGTCGACAAGGAATAAAGTAGGGGGAGATAAGGGCCAGAATACAATAAAGATTTTATTCATTCTTTATTCATTTTGGGACCTATTTTTGGTTCCACTTTTTATACTTCAAATAAAGAAACCTTGTACATGAAAGTTGTAGATAATTAAATAAAAAAATACAAAATTGATTTCACTGAAAAATAATATACAGATAAAAAGTTATGGTCTGAATAAGATTCGAGAATCCCAACTTCCCAGACCTGTATCTCCCTAATAAAAACTCGAAATGTGTCAAACTCACCTTTAATTGTATATAATTTTAAATAAGCTATTTAAAGGCAGTGGTTTCTCATTTGGCGGAGCACGGTTTGAAAGTTGAGTTTTGGACCCCTATTGTATACCTGTACAGATTAAAATATTCATTTTATTATTTATTCATTATTTTTTATAATTTTATATTTTTATAATTTTTGAAATAATTTTTATAATTTATATGTGCATTAAAATCAGAATAAAAATACAAAGGAAATACAAAATAAAATACTTATATATAACATACATAGGTATAATACCTGTATATATACCTATATAATTAATACTTATATTTTATTAAGTATACATAAAACTTCAGAAAAATAAAATAGAAATATATTTAAGTGTATACATTTTTTTTATAAATTTAGAAAATAATAAACAAAAATAAATAAATTAAAAATACAAAATAAAAATAAAATATTAAAATACATAGATATATGTACCTATATAGGTCATAAAAGGTAACTCATATTTTTATAACTCATAAAAATAATTAAAAATTGTAATAAAATAGTTTATAAAATAACAAATATTTTTCATATAATAATCAAAAATTAATTAATTCGTTTTCAATTTTTAATTGAATTTACAAAAGATTTTTTTCGGGATTTTTCCTGGTTGGTCCACCAAGTGACAGTCCACGTTGACCGGCGGGTCAACTGGCTGTTCTCCCCTCTGCCATTGTGTCAGAGTTGTGTTTGATCTCGATTTCGATAAATTTTTGAGGGCGCCCCTTGCACCCTTTCATGTCGCGACCTGAAGCACTTTTGCTCCTCGATCATCCCTCTTTCACGCCCTAGGCTTTCCAAGGGCCGAGGAGCGGCGATTCAAGCCATCTCCCTCGATCTTTGTAGCGTCAAAGCCACAGTGTCAACCCTACATATCCGACCTCCGACTTTCGAGCCACCTTTGAACCCCTCCTACACAGGCTTAGCTCCCGCTTTCACGCCCAAGAGCTCGAGGAAGGTGACAGCTTCCTCTCCTAAGCTTCAAGCTGGTCGAGCAACGCCCGAGGCGGCTCCAATCACCTCCGCCATCTCTGGCGTCGAGTTATCTTCTACCTCAGGTTCACCCCTTCGAGGTCTTTGTTTTCTTCCATTTTTTCTTTCGCATTTCATTCGCCGTAGTCATAGGAGTAAGACCCCCCATAAATCTTCGAATTTCATCCATAGAATCGCCTTCACGGACACCTCATCGGAAGTGCACCTCCGGTCACCACCTTGCGCCGTCGCGTCTCGCCTCCATTCCACCCCCGCGGGGTCCAGGCATTTTGCCCTGGACCCTCTCACATCTTTTTGCAGGTCTTTGCGCGTAGAAGAGAGCCTAGGGCTCGTTTTGAAGTTCACCGGAGGTCCGTGGAGCATCCCAGCTCCGCTGCCCTCCCCAACGAGCTCTGGCCATCCCCGGAGCTTTTTGGAGCCACCAGGAGATAGAGCAGATCCCCAGGAGCTTGCATCCCACTTTTGGAGCCAGAGGATCGCTGGAGGACGCCGTTCGAGGGCGGGGAAGCTCGCTGTGCCGGTGACGCTTCCGTGTTCTTGCTCCACCCACCTGCGTCGTCGGATCGGGGCTGAAGCTCCCGGTGCACGCTGACTGTTGGATCCTCCCGCGCCTCCACCGTCGGATCTTCGGGCCGCCCATCCGCGAACCATCATCGGCTGTCCTTCACGCGCCACGTGTCAAGTGGCATCTCCACCGCCGTCGGATCGCATCTCTTTGGGTATTTTGCATCTTCCACCCTGAGAGATTTTGTATTTATTATTTAGTCCAGAAACTTTCATTTGTAGTTTAAATATTTCTGTAATATTTGCATCTAGGCCCCCGAACTTTATTTATTTGCACTTAGGTCTAATCCACGTCACCTTACGTGACCCGTACGCGTGAGGGGTGGTGATTTTGCACAAGACCCCCTGCGGGTTTAGCTATTTCATATCAGTCCAGGAAATATTTTGTAACATGTATTATTTTTTGGATATTTTGCATGTCAGCCCCTAGTAGTTTTGTATATTGCATTTAGGTCCTTCCTAGGCACGTGTAAACCACGTGCGGGGTTGGGTTAATTGCAGGCATACCATTGCGGGTTTTGATATTTGTGATTGGTCCTGGAAATTAATTTATCAGTTCTAAAATTTGTGGAAAATTACACTTTAGCCCCAGGATTTCTGGTTATTTGCATTTATACCCATGTCAGCAGTGTATTTTCTTTGTGTTGTTTCCATTTATTTCATGTATCTATAAATTTCTAAAAATCACCAAAAAAATCAAGTTAAGCTCCTATTTAGTTGTTCTTTATCGCCATATTTTTGTTTTGCATTTTTATTATATTTTCATATTTATAAAAATTCAAAAATGTGCATTTTTGCTAATGCTTGCATTAGAAAATACCTAAAATTTATAAAAACTCCTTTAAAAATTCCAAAAAAATTACCTTTAGTTTATTTTCGTGTGTTTTAACTTTTATCTAAAAATCACTAAAACACTCAAAGTAAAAACCCTAGAAATTAGAAAACTCTAAAAATCTCCATAAAAATCTTAAAAATTCCAGAAAATACCTAAAAATACAATCTTCGTTTCTAAATTTTCTTTGTTCTATTTTCTTTACTTTAAAAATAATTTGGAGAATTTTTGTTACTGTTTTCCATTTCATTTCTCTATTTTGGTTTCAGTCTTTTATTTTTTACACTGATTTCAGTATTTTTGACTTTAAAAATACCAAACAAATTAGTAAAAATCTATAAAAATCACAAAAATATCATAAAAATATAAAAAGTCCAAAAATATAAATTTCCTAGTTTTTGGTTATTTTTACCTACTTTTATAAATACCTTATCCTTCTTTTTCTTACTTTATACATATATTATGTTCCTAGAAAAAGAAAATAAAAAATATATAAAAAAGAAAAAAGAAAATATAAATTCAGTAAATTAAAATACAAAAAAATATAAAATCCAAAAATTAAATAAAAATTTAAAAATTGAAAACCCACAAAAACTAGCATTGGCAAACACAATATCACATTCATTTTTGAGCATTATTTCCTTGATCTATCTTGTTTGCTCCCTGTGTTCGGCACTCTACACATACTTGCACACTATACACACATTTTTGTAGAGTTATAATAAATTTTGACTCCACATTTGCTTCTTATTGCTTGATACACATTGTGGGTTGATTTTGATTGTTACGGGTTTCGTAAGCGGTCGCTCAACGACACTGTGGTCCCGCCTTGTGTGGACTATTTTGACCCTCGCAAAATCTGTGTAATTAAATGGCACCGTTACCGGGGAAGCAACAACGTATAGATCATATTTAGTGATTGATTGTGATTGTGTGTTTACCATTATTGCTTCTTTTTTTTTAATTTTATTCGACTTACATTTTTGAGCTATCTGACCACCTTCTTTGTTGTCTTTGTATGAGGTACCGCGGATCGAGGGAGGCGGCTTTTCCTAGGCGCCTGGGCACCCACGTGAAGCCAACTACTGTCTGCATGAAGAAGATTTAGAGTTTTTACCGATTAGCTCTAGTTTACTTTTCTGTCTATATTTGTGTAATTAATTGTGAGAGAGTGACTCATAACTTGTAATATTCAGAACATTCAGACACTTCAACATTTCATGAGGTCCAGTGCCCGAGGGATTATTCCCTTGGGGGCCTCATTTGCTTGCGCGGTTTTCTCGCCGGTTTTGTTTTCACCGATTTTCTTTTATTTTGATTCACGAAGGTTTTGGCCCCTAGACTTAGGATTTTCTTGTGATTGTGACGTAATTGATTAGGATCCCACACTTAATACCTTTGCCTATGCTTATATATCGTTAAGTGGACCTAATTAATAACTCACAATTAAAAAGCTATTTTGGTCACCTGAGGAGTCCTGTACCGCTAGAGGTCGTATACAGCGCTGGCAGGTCCGTTGTGGCGGACACCGATCGACATCAGAGACTGGACTCCGACTCCTCTTGTTGACCACTTAGCTACTGTTCTTCTCGTGTAGAATTTTTCGTCTAAGGCCGATTTCTTCGTGCATCATATAGGCAGTTTTAATTCTGTCTTTTTTTTATGCGTGGATCACCCTGCATGTAGAGTGCTGGAGCAAGGTACACATTTCTATCTCTGCATGCATCATTGTGTTTGATCGCACATCGGCTTTTCCGACTTCCTCCCCCATTTTATTGGACCTTAAATAACCAGGAGATCGGAAAATTCGTTAGGCATTATCTTTATTTCAGAAAAATACCTAAAAAGTGAAAATCATAAAATTAGGACTACTAATGCAAACTTGACCATAAAACTCACCTCATTTTTCAAAAAACTTTTGTCTTGGGGAGAGTCACCCCCTCATTGGTTGATTTATCTGCGGCGAGAGAGTGATCCGAACACTAGGATAGAGCCACACCCGATATCTTAGTTGACTACTGGTCTTAGATGAGTCGTTCTCCAGTGAGGATCTCTAAGGTAACCGATTAAGCGGACCGTGACGTCCTTTGCAGAGGGGGTTGATCGGGTAGCCGGTAAACGGTCCGCAACTCCTACTGACTGGGTAAGATCTCATTTGGGATTGGGAAGCTCGCTTAATCTCTCTGATAGATTGATTGATCACCTAACTAAAATTGACAAGATAAACGACCGAACCTTCACGGTCATCAGCTCCAGAGTTGCGTAGGTGAATTGGGGGTTTGTATTCACATCTTGTTTGCATTCCAGATCTCATCCGCCCTTTTCCAGATCAAAATGATTGGAAGGAGATCCCTTAGGCCACGTCTGGTGGCACCGCTATCGAGCACTCCTTCCTATTCATCTAGGTCGGCTTCGGGGAGTCCAGACCCACTCTCCGAGCCTGAGTTCACGTCCACCCTGTTCCCCCTCGACCATCCTTCTTCTTCCATCAGTCCAGCGGTGTCAGAGTTTAGCGCAGCACAGAGCTCAGAGCATTTGACAACACCTGAGATGGTTTTTTTTGCCTTTGCAGAGACCCAAGATATGGACGGCAGAGAGGAAAACCCAGATGAGCAGAGACCACCACCATTCCTATATGATCAAGCTGCCATCAACAACTCACTGTTAGCATCCCTGGAGACCATGTAGAGACATATCAGAGACCAGGGAGTATTCATGGGTGACCTCATGAGGGAGATAGCGCAGATGCGATAAGGAAGAGACGAGACCTGAGGGAGGTGGAGGAGACATACCAGAAGCCACAAGCGAAGGAGGAGAACCTAACCAGGAGAGGTCGTCGCCGATGACCATGATGCAGTTGCACAACCCAAGCACGACCCTCACTCACCGATGGATTCAGCTTCCTCCCATTATTGGGAACTTTGAGCTTCGCCCACAGACCATCCAGCTATTGCCCAAGTTTCACGGGCTAGCCACCGAGGAGCCTCTTCTCCATCTGCAGGAGTTTGAGATGATTTGCAGCACTGTCCATGATAGACTGGTGGATGAGGACACAATCAAGATGATTGCCTTCCCATTCTCATTAGCTGATAGAGCAGCCTACTGGCTAAAGCATCTTGGGAGGTACATCACATCATGGGCACATCTCCGGTGCGAGTACTTGAACAAGTACTATCCACTCGACCGGACTAACGCAGCACGAGCTATGATCAACAATTTCACCATGGTCCCTAATGAGCAGATCCATGAGGCTTGGGACAGATTCAGAGAACTCATTGACCGGTGTCCACATCATGACATATCCAAGCCCAATCTGGTTCAGAGTTTCTTATGTGGGCTACCGCCGAAGCTGTAGGGGCTTGTTAATGCCTCTTGTGGCGGATCTTACTTCTCCAAGGGAGAAGACGCATTTTGGGAAATTTATGAGGGTATGACAGATAATTCCACAGTCATGGCCCAAGCCCGCGTCTACACACAATCGAAGCTTCAACCACATGCAGTTGGATTTCAGAAGATTGCACACATCGATGCCAGCACACACACTCCGCCAGCAGCCGCAGCTCAGGCTGAATCCACTGCTGCCGACATGGGAATCATATCAAAGAAGTTGGACCGCATCGAGATACTTGAGAAGAAGCAGAGTCAAGATCTTGCCCAGATGGACCTTTTGACGAAGACCATGAGTGACCTGAAGATGCAGATTCTTTGGATCCAGGAGGCACAATCGTCTACTCAGCAACCTCCCAGGTCACGGGCTGATCCCAGCAGTAGCAGCTCCACCCATCCCTCAGCCACGTACCGCCAGGTACATCACATCCAGGCAGAGCCGGTCCAGCAGCTACAACACCACCCATTGTCGCCGCCATCTCAGGACACTCAGATGGTGGTCTATCAGCCGGATCAACCACTGGCAGTTCTTCCACCACCCCCCGTTGAGTAGGAACCATTGATGGAAGTCAATGGGATATGGTACGGCCGGTATCCACAGCAGCCCGAGATTCTTCGTGATCACCCCGGATTCCGTTGGGCCACTGGTGGCACTTCATCCCAACAGCAGTCTCCCGCTCAGGGTCAGCAGAACAGCCAACATCAACAGCCCCAGTATGCCCACCAACAGTATCAACAGGGTCCTCGTCCCGTCTATCAGGGACAACAGTGGAGGCAGCGTCAGCAGCCTCACCAGACATACTCCTAGCCTCCCCACTACCAGCAGCAACCTCATTTCCAACAGGAGAACACTTCCGATTCTCAGGCACCTGCCTTTGAGAACCCAGCTCTAGATGACCTCTTCCGCTTGCTCTCTGAACAGCAGGCATCCTTCCGACGGGAAAAGGATGAGTTCCGGCAGGAGATGAGGGATATCATCAAGGGCAAGGCCGCCATACCTGCACAGATCGAGCCTAATTCTAACAATCTGAAGAGGAAGTCTGAGCAGGTACAGTTTACAGAGGATACTTCTCCTAGTGATTATTTGAGTGACATGTCTTCTTTGTATGATGCTGATTTCGTGACTGCCAGGAGCGGTAGGATGCCAGTCAACAGCGCCTCATCTTAGCGACAACCGCATGAGGGACCAGGAGCGCCAGATGGGCAGAGTAGCGGTGTTGATGCCGCTGTCGATGATGTCGATGACGGTGGTGCTGATGCCACCAATGATGGGGATCCAGATGACGGTGCTGAGGCCGTCGCGATACCAGATCCAGACGGTGGTACTGAGGCCACCATTTTACTTGATGCAGAGCCAGAGCGCGATGCTGATGCCGCAATGTCAGATGCCGTTGGTGGTACTGAAGCCACCACTTCTACTTTTGTTGAGCTCCCACATGTTGTGTTGCCACCTTTTGTATCTCAGAACTGTGGTAACCATAAAAAGAACAAAAATATGAATAAAGGAAAGGTTTCTGTATCCACTTCAGGTCCATATGTGTTGCATGATGATCATTGTATGGATTCCATTCCTTCACAGGCACATGAACCTATTCCTAGTCCTCCATCTGAGGAGGCCCCTTCCATCCCCTTCCCTCAAGCACTCCGCTTGACGATGGGGAATAAAAGAGAAAATCCAATAAAGACTCAATATGTACAGTTCATCAACCAGATGATTGGTAGATTCCAGATCCAGCTGACTCTACAGGAAGCACTTGAGCATATCCCCCTCTTCCAAAAGAGCTTGAGAGAGAATACTATGGTCAACAGGAAGAGGAGAAACCACATAGATCAGATCCATGTGCTCACCCATTCTACTTATTGCACCATTCAGAACTGATTGCCAGCCAAGAGACCTGATGCAGGAGCTCCCTATGTCAGATGCGAGATTCAGGAGCAGCGTTTCTATCGTACTCTATTAGACTGCAGCTCTTCTATCAACCTCCTTCCGGCAGCCTTACTCGACCGATTCGAGTTTGGTCCTCTTCTTCGGAGCAGGATAGTTCTTCAGTTTGCTGATAAGTCGACTAAGAGGCCGAAGGGGTTGTTGAGAGACATGGTCGTTACCATTCAGGGCCTGAAATTCCACGTGGACTTTGTTGTATTGGACATGGAGATCCCTGAGTCGGTAACAGATACCCCATCATACTTGGACGCCCATTCTTGGCCACTACCAAGGCGGTGACCGACTATGATAGTGGGAAGGTGTACTTTCGCGTAGAGGGCGAGAGTATACAAATAGAGACGATCGACGAGACCAGAGCGAGAGAATCAACATGCTCAGAGCAGTCCAGTGATACCGCACAGATGATAGAGGATGAGCGAGACGTCCATCGGGAGTGTGATTTTGTGATGATAGATGATGAATCCATTTGGACAGATCCAGTAGCACATACCCTCGCCTTGCCTACAGATTCACTCTATTTACAGCTTATGGTAGTTGAGAGCCTGGAGAGCACACCCCTGGATGAGAACACCTTTGAGGCGGACAGTTCCGTGATGAGTGGTGAAGCAGAGTTTCATTCTTGTTCTTCCAGTTCAGATCCCTCGGATTCAGACATTGATCAGGATGATTTTGATGACTATTTGCTGTGTCTGATTCCTTCTGAGATGGTAGCTAGGACGGAGTGCGAGTCAGTACAGTTCATAGATGATTCAACAGGGTTCCCTTCGTCAGATTTTCATGCACAACGAGAGTTCTCACATGCAGACCTTGTAGCCTTCACACAGACATATCAGAAGCCAGATATGCCACCTCCCAGTTGTCCATAATTGAAGCCCTTGCCGCTGTCACTAAAGTATAGATTCCTTGTAGGTGAGCCAGATATGCACCCAGTAATTATCTCAGTAGGTTTGACTGGAGAGCAAGAATCTCGTCTGATGGAGGTTCTTGAAAGAAACCGTAAGGAGATAGGATGGAGTATAGCTGATCTCCAGGGGATTAGTCCAGCTCTGTGCTCCCACCACATCTATCTTGAAGAGGATGCTAAGCCCTCGTGTGAGTTCCAGCGACGGCTGAACCTCAATCTTCAAGATGTGGTCATGAAGGAGATATCAAAGTGGTGGAGCGCCGATTTTATCTACCCCATCTCCGACTCCAAGTGGGTTAGTCCATTGCATGTGGTACCCAAGAAGACGGGTATCACTACAGTTGTGAGTGAGTCTGGAGAGGAGATAGCTACTTGGGTACCCACTTCTTGGAAGGTCTGTGTGGACTACAGACGATTGAATCAGGCCACCAAGAAGGATCATTTCCCACTGCCATTCATTGATCAGATTATCGAGAGGCTAGCTGGGAAGAGTCACTATTATTTTCTTGACGGGTACTCCGGTTACAATCAAGTGGCTATTGCGCCCGTAGACCATGAGAAAATGACATTCACCTGTCTGTTTGGGACTTATGCTTTCAGACGGGTGCTCTTTGGATTGTGTAACACCCCGGCGACATTCCAAAGGTGCATGTTGTCCATTTTCTCTGACATGGTGGGTGCCTGTTTAGAGGTCTTCATGGATGACTTCTCGGTCTATGGCGATGGGTTTGATGCTTGTCTTGACTGCCTAGACCATGTGCTTCAACACTGCATAGAGGTCAACCTTGTCTTGTCTTGTCTTGGGAGAAGAGTCACTTCATGGTCACTCAGGGGACAGTCCTTGGTCATATCATCTCAACAGGGGCATGGAGGTCGATCCGGCCAAGGTGGATATCATTAGAAAACTCAATCCACCGTCAATCTGCGTTAATTGCGGTCTTTTCTGGGGCATGTCGGTTTCTACCGACGGTTCATTCAGGACTTCAGTCGTATTGCCCGACCGCTTACTGATCTGCTGACGAAAGACACCGAGTTCATTATAGATGATAAGTGTCTTGCGTCCTTTGAGACTCTCAATAATATGGTTGTCACGGCTCTTGTCCTTCAACCACCCGATTAGTCTCTCCCATTCGAGATCATGACATATGCTTCTGATTTTGCCGTAGGGGCTGTGCTTGGATAGAGGAGGGATGGATTGTCGTATGCCATTCACTACGCCAGCCAGACTTTGGATGCTGCTCAGCGGAAAACATTGTGACAGAGAAGGAGATGCCGACCGTAGTCTTTGATTTGGATAAGTATCGATCATATATTCTCGGATCTAGAGTGACTATCTTTACAGATCACACCGCCATCCGGTATCTCATGCCCAAGAAGGATGCCAAAGCTCTCCTTTCCAGATGGATCCTTCTGCTCCAGAAGTTTGATATTGAGATTAAGGATAAGCCTGGAGTTAAGAATGTGGTGGCGGATCACCTCTCCCGCTTAGAGAACCTTGAGGAATCTGAGCCCAGCACACCTATTACAGAGACATTCCAGATGAGGCGATCTTGGCTATCACCTTGCTCCCATGGTACACCGGCATTGTAAACTATCTTGTTGCCAAGACGGTTCCACAAGGTTGGCCCAGGCAGGAACTTGAGACCTTCCTGGCGAAGGCCAAGTTTTACCATTGGGAGGATCCCATATTTTATCATGAAGGAGGGGATAGTATATGGAGGAGGTGCATTCCTAAAGAAGAGCAGCATAGCATCCTCACCTACTGCCACAAGCTTGAGGCAGGAGGACATCATTCTGGAGACGGATAGCCCAGAAGGTGCTCCAATCCGGCCTTTGGTGGCCTACTCTCTTCAAGGATTCAGATGAATTCGTGAAGAGATGTACTGCATGCCAGAAGATGGGTACTTGCAGACAGAGAGACATGATGCCCATGCAGCCCATTCACTTTTGTGAGGTTTTTGATGCATGGGGTATTGATTTCATGGGCCCATTTCCTAAGAGTCAGGGGTTTGAGTACATTTTGCTTGCTGTGGATTATGTGAGCCATTGGGTTGAGGCCATCCCTGCCCGAACCGCATATGCTAAGACCGTGTGTCGCTTTTTGAGGAAAAATATCATTTCACGGTTCGGGGTACCTAGAGTTCTGATTTCATACGGGGGGTCTCACTTTATCAATGACAAGGTTAGGGCCCTTACACACGAGTTCAGCATTGACCATCGTGTTGTCACGCCGTATCACCCTCAGACTAATGGTCTTGATGAGGTATCGAATAGAGATATCACGACTATCTTACAGAAGGTCGTCCGCCCAGACCGAAAGGATTGGTCAAAACTTTTGGACTCGATCTTGTGGGCCTATCGGACTTCCTTCAAGACTCCGTTAGGGACATCTCCCTTTCGTCTCGTCTATGGCAAGTCTCGCCATCTAAGAGTGGAGATCAAGTACAAGTCACTTTGGACTATTACAGAGTTATTATTGGATCCCGAGAGTATAGGAGAACATAGGAAAGCAGAGTTGGCAGCCCTGGAGGAGTAGAGAGATACAACCTTTTCTAGCAGCCTACAGTATAAGGAAAAAGTGAAGACATGGTACGATTCCCATATCAGCCATAAACAGTTTGAGCCCGATCAGCGAGTATGGTTGTTTGATTCTAGGCTGAAATTATTTCCAAGGAAATTACAGAGTAAGTGGAAAGGTCCGTATGTGGTCAGGAAGGTACATGACAATGGTAGTATTGATATATCCGAGCTGTCATCTTCCTCTACCCTTCGTGTTAACGGTCAATGCCTGAAGCTATATCTAGATCATAATCCGCCGATCGTTGACGTTGCCCTCATTCTTCTGGTATGAGATGTGCTCTTTGACTCATAGCATTTGCATCTCGTACATGGTTATCACTTCCACACTCCTCTGTATAGATCCATCTGTCCATATCATTCTTTCATTCTTCCGTTATGTCTGTTACCCCGTCTTCATCTTTTGATTTTGCTATACTTAGGACGCACTTTGTCCTAAGTATAGGGGGTACACACACTGAGCTGTGAGCTGTTCTTCTTTTCTATTCTTCTTTCCTTCTTTTCCTTTTCAATCTTCTTTTTGTATCAAAAAGGTGTCGCCCCTTGTAGACAGTATTATACTTAGGACGTACTTTGTCCTAAGTACAGGGGGGGTGTGCACCCCGAGTTTTCATTCTTTTCGATCCTCTCCATTATCTCCACTTCTTGTCTATACTTAGGGATATCTTACTCTAAGTATAGGGGGGACAATATGAGTAGGATCTGTTTATATCCACCCTTGACCCTCCCTGCTTTGTGTACAGTCTACTATACTTAGGATTATTTGATCCTAAGTATAGGGGAGACGGTCATCTTCTCATTCGTTCATTCCTTTATTTATTTATTCTGTAGACTTGCCTATACTTAGTACGAGTTATGTCTTCTCTTTTCTCTCCGATCTATGAGGACATAGCTCAAGCTAAGTATAGGGGGGTCGTATATACTACGTATATACTTTAGCCATAACTCGTACTTTAGTATTTTCTTAATAATATGGCTAACAATTCTTTATAATTCATTAAAAACCTTAATAAAAAGATGTTATTCCTCAAATTCTTTATGTACTTACTGATTAATAAATCAGGTGAAAATATTTTTTTTGCAAAATGTTTGAAAAATAGTTTGAAAATCTTTGTGAAAAATCTTTTGAAAACTATTTGAAAAATGTTTTGTTACATGTTTTCAACCTTTGTAAAAATATTTTGTTTTGAAAATTTATTTTCTTTGTGTGAAATAAAATGTTTGAAAAATGATTTGCAAATGATTTGAAAATGGTTGCAAAAATATTTTAAAAAATCTATCTATACTGTTTGGAAAACCTTTGCAAAATGATTTTCAAATATTTGTACATGTTTGTAAAAATTATTTTGGACTACAATTTTCAAAATTGTTTGCAAAATGATTTTTAAATAAGTTTGAGGAATATATACATTACACCAAAAATTCTATATCTATATGTATAAAATTTACCGCTTATCCTTGTAAATTCTTAAAATCCACTTCTTGTAAATATAAGAAGCACTCCCGTGTAAATATTTTTAACCTAGCTTTTAGCCAAAATCTTTGTTTTCAAAAATCCCAAAAACATTTGCAAAATTAAAATGCCAAAAACATCTGAAAAATCTTTTTGAAAAATACAAAAAATTGCATATGCATCACCATCTTTTCAAAAATCCATAAAAAGTTCAAAATCTTGAAAATTGCATCACAAAAATATTTTCTGCATTCTGCATAGCATTTGCATAGCATGAGCATTTTTTCGAATTGAGTTTGATAGTTGAATGTATCTAAATAAAATCCGGAGATTGGAGCTTGATTGGACCTTAAAATCTACCTAATAACAGGAACCCCTATAGGAACTGGAATTGAGGTATTTTCAGGTCTAGTTGACTTAATTCTTTGAGAATCATGAGACTTGGTTCAATGGATTCTTGACTGCCTAAGTAGAGTATTTCGGAGCACACATACGACTCTTCTTGATAATGACCTAACTTGGACACGTGCACCTTTCACATGGCTCAACTCAGTTGGAGTGGTGAGGGGATTGGATTTGCCGGTATGAGAAGCACACAAGTGGAAACATTTGTCCTCCTCTAGGGAGGGAAGTGCACCCCAACCCGTCCAGGGATGAGGAATTCTAAAGACAAGAGAGTGTGGGTTGCGATAAAGCTTCAAAAGAGGGATAGTCTACTGGCTCAAGAGGAAAAACTCCTTATGTAAATGCTGTTGTATATGGTATGTCAAAAAAATGAAAAATGAACAGGCTTATACAAAAATAAAATGCCTGCAAAAGTATGTACATATGTTGTAAAGTCAATAAGCAAGCTTGAGTTCCAAAGTCATATCATGTGAGCCTGCAGCTGGATGACCTGACTACACTGGTCTTGCATCCTAGGATAGGTAGCTACACTGGCTACCGTCCATTCTTCTCTTCACCCCCTCCTCTTGAGCTGGTTGCCACTTGAATTTATAAGGGAATACCCCGCTCCTCGAGGAAGGAGTTATTGGACTGGGGAATCATTGGGTTGTCATGCTGGAGAAGTCAGTCTCTTTGTCATTCTAGTTGGAGAGAGCCACCCTCACTTACATTGTACGAGTCAGATTCATAGTCGTAAGGGTTTGCGTATGAGTTGAGATATTTCTGACCTGGCTATTGAGGAGACTTGAACAGAGTTGTGGGATTCTCAGGGACTGTTGGATTTCAAATCTGGTTCTCATTAAGGCTCCGTCCGCACTTAAATTCCAAAGGTCCGACTTAAGTTCCAAACTTTGATTTTGTGAAGGCAAGTTTGATAATTGAACTAAATCCACTTTCTTCCTTTTCTATTCTTTGTTTATCTTTTCTACACTTATTGCATAAGTGTTTGCTAGGGACTAGCAAAGTCAAAGTATAGGGGGATGATGAATCCACATTTTATCATCTTTATTCTATCACTTTGGCCTCAAAAACCCTAACAAATGCATGTAAATACTCTAAATTCCAACATCTTAGCATCCATGCATGTGCATGTAAATAGTGTATAAAATACTGTTTTTAAAGCCAAAATAATAGAATAAAGAAAAGAAAAGAAAAAGAATAAAATATTGTAAATATTTTATGAACCGAAACCCCGAGACCTAGGCATCTAGATGAATAGGTCGACAAGGAACAAAGTAGGGGGAGATAAGGGCCAGAATACAATAAAGATTTTATTCATTCTTTATTCATTTTGGGACCTATTTTTGGTTCCACTTTTTATACTTCAAATAAAGAAACCTTGTACATGAAAGTTGTAGATAATTAAATAAAGAAAAATACAAAATTGATTTCACTGAAAAATAGTATGCATATAAAAAGTTTTGGTTTGAATAAGATTCCAGAATCCCAACTTCTTAGACATGTATCTCCCTAATAAAAACTCGAAATATGTCAAACTCACCTTTAATTGTATATAATTTTAAATAATCTATTTAATGGTGGTAGTTTCGTATTTGGCAGAGCTACGGATTGAAAGTTGAGTTTTGGACCCCTATTGTATACTTGTACAGCTTAAAATATTCATTTTATTATTTATTCATTAATTTAATAATTTTATATTTTTATAATTTTTTAAATATTTTTTATAATTTATATGTGCATTAAAATCAGAATAAAAATACAAAGGAGGTCCGTGGAGCATCCCAGCTCCGCCACCCTCCCCAGCGAGCTCCGACCATCCCCAGAGCTTTTTGGAGTTACCAGGAGATAGAGCAGACCCCAGGAGCTTGCAGCCCACTTTTGGAGCCAGAGGATCGCTGGAGGACGCTAATCGAGGGCGGGGAAGCTCGCTTCGCCGGTGACGCTTCCCTGTTCTTGCTCCACCCTCCTGTGCCGTCGGATCAGGGCTGAAGCTCCCGGTGCATGCTGACCGTTGGATCCTCCCGCGTCTCCACCGTCAGATCTTCAGGGAAAATCTAATCGCAGCCACCCATCCGCGAACCGTCATCGGCCGTCCTTCACGCGCCACGTGTCAAGTGGCATCTCCACCGCCGTCGGATCACATCTCTTTGGGTATTTTGCATCTTCCACCCTGAGAGATTTTGTATTTATTATTTAGTCTAGAAACTTTCATTTGTAGTTTAAATATTTCTATAATATTTGCATCTAGGCCCCTGAACTTTATTTATTTGCACTTAGGTCCAATCCATGTCACCTCACGTGACCCGTGCGCGTGAGGGGTGGTGATTTTGCATAGGACCCCCTACGGGTTTAGCTATTTCGTATCTGTCCATAAAATATTTTGTAACATGTATTATTTTTTGGATATTTTGCATGTCATCCCGTGGTAGTTTTGTATATTGCATTTAGGTCCTTCCCAGGCACATGTAAACCACGTGCGGGGTTGGGTTAATTGCAGGCATACCCTTGCGGGTTTTGATATTTGTGATTGGTCCTGAAAATTAATTTATCAATTATAAAATTTGTGGAAAATTACACTTTGGCCCCGAGATTTCTGGTTATTTGCATTTATACCCCTGCAAGCAGTGTAATTTCTTTGTGTTGTTTCTATTTACTTCATGCATTTATAAATTTCTAAAAATCACCAAAAAATCAAGTTAAGCTCCTGTTTAGTTGTTCTTTATCACCATATTTTTGTTTTACATTTTTATTGCATTTTCATATTTATAAAATTCAAAAATATGCATTTTTACTACTGTTTGCATTAGAAAATACCTAAAAATTATAAGTACTCCTTCAAAAATTCCAAAAAAATTACCTTTAGTGGATTTTTGTGTGTTTTAACTCCTGTACAAAAATCACTAAAAAAACTCAAAGTAAAAACCCTAAAAATTAGAAAACTTTAAAAATCTCCATAAAAATCTTAAAAATTCCAAAAAATACTAAAAAGGCAATCTTTGTTTCTAACTTTTCTTTGTTCTGTTTTCTTTACTTTAAAATTAATTTGGAGAATTTTTATTACTGTTTTCCATTTTATTTCTCTATTTTGGTTTCAGTCTTTTATTTTTCACACTGTTTTCAGTATTTTTGACTTTAAAGATACCAAAAAAATTAGTAAAAATCTATAAAAATCACAAAAATATCAAAAAAATATAAAAAGTCCAAAAATATTTTATTTCCTAGTTTTTGGTTATTTTACCTACTTTTATAAATACCTTATCCTTCTTTTTCTTACTTTATTCATATATTCTATTCCTAGAAAAAGAAAATAAAAAATATATAAAAAAAGGAAAAAGAAAATATAAAATAAGTAAATTAAAATACAAAAAAATATAAAATCCAAAAATTAAGTAAAAATTAAAAATTTAAAAACCCACAAAAACTAGCATTGGTAGACACATTATCACATTCAGTTTTGAGCATTATTTCCTTGATCTATCTTGTTTGCTCCCTGTGTTCGACACTCTACACATACTTGCACACTATACACACATTTTTGTGGAGTTATAATAATTTTTGACTCCACATATGCTTCTTATTGCTTGATACACATTGTGGGTTGATTGTTGATTGATACGGGTTTCGTGAGCAGTCGCTCAGCGACACTCCCGCCTTGTGTGGACTATTTTGACCCTCATAAAATTCGTGTAATCAACAGACCAATAGGTTGATGACCTAACCAAGGTCTATACACCGGCGAGCTGGTGTGCATGTAAGGACATATGAGTAATACCATCTATCAAAGGGATCATACAGGTTCACATGTGAACCGGAAGACATGAGATCACTCATGATGTATTGGGACTGAACAAATTCCATGCATGGTCGTAATGCTTTGGAAGCATGACATGAATTTGAAGGTAAGATATATGCTTTGGGAAAGAATATGATCTATACCAATTCCCAATGACCACGATCGATAAACTTGGTGATCAAACCCTGAAGATGACAATATAAAATTGATTTATATCTTCAGGATGATCATAGGTCTTCCAGTATGCAGGATGTACAGGTGTTGGGAATACCTGAGGGTGATGTGATCATAAAGGATTGTATAACCATGATGCTTCCATTCCGAGGGAGTGATGAAACAGGTTTGGATTTTAGTGACTTCACTCAGTAGAGAAGTGACCTAATTTTAGTCCATGTACTGGATATTGATCTGAATGAGATTCAGATGCAATGAGAAGATTAGGTCTACGGCCTTGATTTAATCAAGCATCTGTGGGAGGTCCATGAGATCTGGATTTGAGATGTGATCTCAATATCCAAGTCACTATACGTGGAACAATACAATCACCATATCCTTATCTCCAAGTATCTACGAAGAAATCACATTATCCTTGAAAGGGTTCAAGAAGAATTCCATAGTTGAATTATATCCAAGCATTGAGAAATTGATAATTAAATGTGATTTAGTTTGATGCAAGTGGAAATTATCAAATATAATTAAATGTGATTTAATTATTGTGGATAAGAATAATGTGGATAGTAATATTCAATTATTCATAATATATTATAAATGTGATTTATAATGTATTAGAGAGAGCTAATTATGATTTATATTTGTTAATTAATTATTGATGTGTATTGGATACACATTGTGTAATTAATTGAAAATGTAAATTATATTTTGTTTTGGATTGTGAATGTGATTCACAAATTTCCAATGGCAAGATTGCAATATTCTCAAAAATTAATTATGAATTATTTTTGTAGAATAAATCACAACAAAAGTTGTTGGAAAATATGGGAGATTTTCATGGAGATATGCAATCTCATGAGATTGCATGAGATTGCCTCCACCATGGGATCATGGTGGACGGCCACCAATTCCCACAAGGAAATTGGCAGCAGTCCTACCTATTCCATGTGGGGAGAAATCTCCATGACAGTCTCTCCATATTTGTTTGATTTAATTTAGGATTGAATTGTATTTGATTTATCAAATATATTTGATCCAAATTAAATTATTAGTTGTTGGCTTTTACCAACAATAATCTTGACCATTGGATTAAACATAAATCAATCTCATCCATTGATTTTGTGTGTCCAATGGAACTCTATAGATAGAGAGGCATACCATGCTCTCTAGGGTTATGCAATAGAGACACATCTCTCTCTCCCTCTTCCACACGTCAAGCCTATTCTCTCCTCCTCTTGGTGGCCGCCCACGAAACCCTAGAGGAGAGCCTTCATCGTCGCTTTGCCACCGCGCCGCCGCCTCGACGTTCTTCGGTTCTCCGTCTTCTTTGGAGTGCTACGCTCACGAAGAAGGTGTTCGATCTCGTACGATGATATCAGGAGTTCACCGAGCTTGGATCAACTTGTTGGATTGCGAGGATCACACGACTCATTCCCGCGCTCGCAAGCGTCTTCTCAGATGATCGGACTTGAGACAGGAGGACTCTTTTCGTAGAGACTCGATCAACTATGCTACAAGAGGTATTCCTTTATACTCAATGTTGTTCTAGATGAAATGAACTGAGAATTGTTCTTGGATCATGTGGTTTCATTGCATGAAATAAATTCCGCTGCATAGAACAACTAGTCCGACTAGTCGTTCTTCGTCGTATTCGATACGATGCTCACGCTTCCGTGATGCACTTGAGGATTATCCCATATCCTTCAAGTGGTATCAAAGCCAGGTTGAATGTTTTGGATACGATCCGTAAACCTAGGACGACTTGGGTTCGTTAAGGTTGCGAAAGTTTTTTGTTGCATTTGATTTTCGCACATCTGTTTAGTGAATAAATTAGACCCTATTTTTTGTTGCATTTGATTTTCGCACATCTGTTTAGTGAATAAATTAGACCCTGTTTAAAATAAATTATTACTATATGGCATAATTCCGATTGAAGAACCGATGATCATCTCAAGTACAAATTGATCTATTTGGTATTATCCTTTACTGAGGTGGATATGGTGTCTAGTCGGGGAGCGTTGTGGTAGCGGGTCGCACCGATTGTGGTCTATCCCATTCCCGTCGGTACTAGTCATGACAACGGGTAGGGACTCGATAATACTGGAGAAATCAAGATGTATTTTTCTAATTATTAAGATTCAAATTAATACGTACTTTGAGATAATACCATATATATATTCAAGTAAAAACAATCAAGTTTGTTGATTGAATTGGATTGATAATTGATTTAATGAGATTGAATTAATTATATCCAATTAAAACACTCTATTGTGAATAGATGTGTATTTCCCTTGGAAGAATTAATTATATGAATACGATTCATAATAATTAATTAAAATTTGAATATGAGGTGGAGAATCACATAAGTGACATCCATGGTCTCCTGTCAAGGTGAATGGTTTCCGTCGCTACGGATTGCATATAGGAGACGCCTATCCGAAGTGACAGCTCCTGTATGCAAGCGCATCTGGATCGGGCTCTTTGCTTCTCGAAAGAGTAAGGATGCATGTGTAGTGACCCCAATATCGGATCCTCATATTATTGGGGCAATATTGGATTGTGCATAGCGAGTACTATTCTTGTTGACGGTTGGTTCAACTAACAACAGGTCAACATCACCTTAGGGGTGGTGGGCCTGGGTGTTAAAGACCGAATTGGGAAATGCAAGTTGGACTTGCAAGGCAGAATGTGTTCCCACTTCTCTTTATTGGAGTCTCAGATTCTCATATTATTGGGATGTGACCAAGATAAAGAGGAGATCCCAGTTCTTGCTAGAGATATAGCGGTAAGTATATCTCTTGCTTTGAAAGTTATTAAGGGAATGAACTTTCAAAGTTGACAATGCAAGAATAGTTTGATTTAAAATGCCTTAATCAAATATCATAAATTTGAATATATGATTATATGTTCTAATATAGTGCATCCTTAATTTCAGAAAATGAAGTCCATGAACCCACTAAGCAGGCTTCTGGAGATCAACCAATTGACCAGACCAAATTACTCGGATAGGATCTGTAATTTGGAGCTTGTTCTCTTGGCTGAGCGCATAAGAAGACAAGCATGAAAGCCCTAAATCAAAGGAAGAAAAGCAATACAATGACAAGTATGATGAAGATCATATATTTGGTAAGATGCTATATCCTGGGTTCTCTCTCCAATGTTCTCCAGAAGCAACATGTGGAGATGAGCACATGCCGGGAAATAATGCAGAATATGAAAGATATGTTTGGTGACATTAACCGCACCTAGCATTACAACATTATGAAAGAACTCGTTCGCTGCAAGATGCAGGAAGGAACTTCAGTCAGAGAACATGTGCTCAAAATGTTTGGGTACTTGTCTGAGCTGGAGACCCTTGGGGCAAACATGGATGCAGATATGCAAGCTGATTTCATTCTATTGTCTTTGCCCAAGTCTTTCAATAATTTTGTGGTTTCATTCCACATGAACAAGTTGGACTTGACGAACGCTGGACTTCTTGCTGCATTAAAGTCTGCAGAAGATGTAATGAAGAAAGATGGTCCCGTTGGCAATGCAATGGTTGCACAGGTCAAAGGGAAGCACGGTCGGAAGCAAGGTTCTCAGAAGGTACAACCCATAAGATAAAGGAGAAGAGTTAAGGCGTTGGCTCATCTTCCAATGCATCCACACTGATAGCATCGAAGAAAACCGACGTCTGTCACCACTACAAGAAGCTGGGGCACTAGAGGCGTAACTGTCCGGAATACCTGAAGTCGGTCGACAAAGGTAAAGCTCCAACAAGTATGAAATCTACTTTCATCATTAAAACTAGTTTTCTCGTTGGAAGAGAAGGAAGTTGGGTTGTAGATTCCGGTGCTTCTGTTCATGTATGCAATTTGTTGCATTTGTTTCAGGAAGCTAGAAATCTGGAAGAAGGGGAGATAGTCATCCAAATGGGATCTGATGCAAGTGTTGCAGCAATCGCCGTAGGAACTTGTCGACTATCATTATCTACTGGTAGAGTCCTAGTACTTAAAGAGTATCTTTATGTACCTGAAGTCAGAAGGAATTTGATATATGTATCTAAACTAGTTAGAAGTGGATATTCATTCCTTTTCTGTAATAAATTAGTCATAAATCATTATGATAAATATATTGCGGATGGTATTTTGACTTCTGGTGGACTCTATGAATTGTGCATTGATAAATATATCATGAATGCTACAACCACTAATAAAAACCCTAAAAGATCCAAGGAGGATGAAAATCTTTCGAATGAGATTTGACATCAAAGACTTGGTCATTTATTTGTTGATAAGATCACTAGATTGATAAAGGATGGACCTTTGGATTTTCTACAGGTTCAACCTTTGCCTACCTGCAAACATTGCATTCAAGGTAAAATAACTTGGATGCCTTTCCATAGCAAGGTTACAAGATGTGAAGGTATTATTGACCTAATACATACCGATGTATGTGGTCCCTTCAGTACCGCGACTCGAAATGGATATCGATATTATATGACGTTTATTGATGACCATTCGTGATACGGGTTTGTCTTCCTATTATGTCATAAATCTGAAACCTTTGAAACGTTCAAAGAATTCAAGACTTTGGTTGAGAAGCAAACCGATAGGAAGATTAAACGAATTCGATCTGATCGAGGTGGTGAGTATCTCTCAGATGAATTTAAGGAATATCTTAAAGAGAACAGAATCGTCTCCAATCTCACTCCTCTTGGAACTCTCCAACTTAATGGTGTTGCTAAAAGACGCAACAAGACTATCATGGATATGGTCCGTTCAATGACGAGAAAAGCACATTTACCACTTAGTTTATGGGGATATGCAGTAGAGATTGCAATATATATCCTGAATGAAATTCCTAGCAAATCTGTACCTAAGACTCCTCATGAGCTCTGGTATGGAACCAAACCTAGTGTTAATCACTTGAGGGTTTGGGGTTGCTTGGTCCATGCGAAGAACATGGACGCAAGTAAGCTAGAATCTCGCTCTCATGAGTGTTACTTCATTGGGTATGTTAAAGATGGTATTGGATACCAGCTCTATGATCCTGAGACCCAAAAGGTTTTTGTCTCTAGAGATGTGGAATTTATGGAGAATGATTTCCTTAAAGGTCAAGACAAAAATGAAGTAAAGGAACTCATTGAATCCCCTGAGGATTCTGAGCTTCCTGAGCCAGAAACTGAAGAGATAAATAAAGATGAAACACCCATACCTCTTCGAAGGAGTTCGAGGGTGGTTGCACCACCTGAAAGGTATGGATTCCATGTATCAAGTGAAACCGACAATGATCCTTCTTCATTTGATGAAGCACTCGCGGATCATGACATGGATAGATGGATGGTAGCAATGAAGTCAGAAATTGACTCCATACATAAGAATGGTGTATGGACCCTAGAGGATCCACCTAAAGGGGTAAAACCCATTAGGTGTAAATGGATCTTCAAGAGAAAGAGGGGACCTGATGGGAAAGTAGAGACTTTCAAGGCACGGCTTGTAGTCAAGGGCTACACATAGAGAGAAGGCATCGATTATGATGAGGCGTTCTCTCTTGTGGCTATGCTTAAATCCATTAGGACACTGCTAGCTATAGCTGTGTATCTTGACTACGAGATCTGACAGATGGAGGTCAAGATGGCTTTCCTCAACGGATACCTCGAGGAGGATATCTATATGGAGCAGCCCCAGAGCTTCATAATTAAGGATGGCAAAGTATGCAAGCTGAAGAAATCCATCTATGGGCTCAAGAAAGCTTCTCGTAGCTGGAACATCAGATTTGACAAAATCATAAAAAGTTATGATTTTGTGCAGAATCCTGATGAACCTTGTGTGTACAAGAAGCTTAGTAGGAGCGTCATTGTGTTTATCGTACTTTACGTAGATGACCTCCTTATTATTGGGAATGATACATGAATGATGACTAGTGTGAAAATTTGGCTATCCCATACCTTTGAGATGAAAGATCTTGGAGAAGCCTCTTACATCTTAGGCCTGAAGTTGTTCAGAAACTGAGAAAAGAGGATAATGGGATTATCACAACATGGATACATTAAGAAGATTCTTGAACGATTCCGTATGGATAGTTCTAAGAAAAGTTTCCATCCCTTAAGGCATGGTATCAACCTGTCTAAAGGGATGGCTCCTCAAACTGTTGAGGAAAAGAAAGCCATGGCTGGATGCCCTTATGCATCAGCTGTAGGAAGCTTAATGTATGCCATGATGTGTACTAGGCCAGATATCTGCCATGCAGTGAGAGTGGTAAGTCGTTACCAATCCTGCTATGGAGAGCAACACTGGAATGCAGTAAAGAACATATTCAAATATCTAAGACGGATGCAAGATTACATCTTGGTCTATGAAGATGGTGATCTCCAAATTTTGGGATATACAGATCTGACTTCCAATAAGATATTGATGATCGAAAGTCGACATCAGGGTTTGTATTCGTGTTGAACGATGGTGCTGTGAGCTGGAGAAGCAAGAAGCAGGACACTACAGTAGATTCAACAACAGAAGCTGAGTACATTGCCGCTTCAGATGCTGCAAAGGAGGCGGTGTGGTTGCGCAAGTTCATCTTGGAGCTTGGTGTAGTTTCATATGATACTCCCATACCGCTACTCTGCGATAACACGGGAGCCATTGCCCATGCGAAGGAATCTAGATGGAATCAAAAGAGCAAGCACGTGGAAAGGAAATACCACATCATTCTGGAGATTCAAAAGCGTGGTGATATCATCATCACCAAGGTAGCCTCTGCCGACAACGTTGTTGATCCTCTTACCAAACCTCTGACACAGAAGGTTTTTGACCAGCATGTAATGAGTATGGGTTTAACGATTGTTCCCGAAAGTTTTTGAGGGCTAGTGGGAGATTGTTAGCAATGTGAGCCCGAGACGAACCATTCCTGCAATAAATGTTATTGTAATAAATGATTTATCAATAAAAAATTATTGATTATTTTCACTCCCTTTCTAAGATTAAATGAATGAATGCACTATAAGGTCCCTCTGTACAATAAGGGTTATGTACCATGGCCAACTTGATAATCATACAGATGTTGATTCATTGAATGAATCATAGAGGCTGATGCTTGGATGAATATCTCAGGAGTTAGATAGAGGACTCATCAAGCATCATCAAATGATTGTTAAGTGATGATCTCCAGCCTGAGTAGGAGATGATAATCCTTTCTCATTGGCTGATATTTGACCGACCTCTTGATGCAGGTCCTCTGCATGGGAATAGTGATTCGAAGGTGTCAGATTATTTGAGTCAATGGGTTGACTTAACAAGATCGAGATAACCAAAGACCTATGTTGAATATTGTCACTACATAGGCATGCATCCTCTAACCAGTGACAGATGTGTTACTATATGTCTGAGTATGTATATTTGGTAGACCAATAGGTTGATGACCTAACCAAGGTCTATACACCGACGGGCTGGTGTGCATGTAAGGACATATGAGTAATACGATATCTCAAAAGGATCATACAGGTTCACATGTGAACCGGAAGATATGAGCTCACTCATGAGGTATTGGGACTGATCAAATTCCATGCATGGTCGTCATGCTTTGGAAGCATGACATGAGTTTGAAGGTAAGATATATGCTTTGGGAAAGTATATGATCTATACCAATTCTCAATGACCAAGATTGAGAAACTTGGTGATCAAACCCTGAAGATGATAGTGTAAAATTGTTCTATATCTTCAGGATGATCATAGGTTTTCCAGTATGCAGGATGTACAGGTGTTGGGAATACCTGAGGGTGACGTGATCATAAACGATTGTATAACCATGACGCTTCCATTCCGAGGGAGTGATGAAACATGTTTGGATTTTAGTGACTCCTCTCAGTAGAGAAGTGACCTAATCTTAATCAATGTATTGGACATTGATCTGAATAGATTCAGGTGCAATGGGAAGATTAGGTCTACGGCCTTGATTTAGTCAAGCATCTCTGGGGGGTCCATGAGATCTGGATTTGAGATGTGATCTCAATATCCAAGTTACTATACGTGGAACAATACAATCACCCTGTCCTTATCTCCAAGTATCTACGGAGAAATCACATTATTCTTGAAAAGGTTCAAGAATAATTCCATAGTTGAATTATATCTAAGCATTGAGAAATTGATAATTAAATGTGATTTAATTTGATGCATGTTGAAATTATCCAATATAATTAAATGTGATTTAATTATTGTGGATAGGAATAATGTGGATAGCAATATCCAATTTTTTTAATATATTATAAATGTGATTTATAATGTATTAGAGAGAGAGAGAGAGCTAATTGGGATTTATATTTGTTAATTATATATTGATGTGTCTTGGATACACATTGTGTAGTTAATTGAAAATGTAAATTATATTTTTTTTGGGTTGTGAATGTGATTCACAAATTACCAATGGCAAGATTGCAATATTCTCAAAAATTAATTATGAATTATTTTTGTAGAATAAATCATACCAAAAGTTGCTGGAAAATATGGGAGATTTTCATGGAGATAGGTAACCTCATGAGATTGCATGAGATTGCCTCCACCATGGGATCATGGTGGACGACCACCAATTCCCACAAGGAAATTGGTAGCCGTCCTACCTATTCCATGTGGGGAGCAATATTCATGCCAATCTCTCCATATTTGTTTGATTTAATTTAGGATTGAATTGTATTTGATTTATCAAATATATTTGATCTAAATTAAATATTCGTTGTTGACTTTTACTAACAACAATCTTGACTATTGGATTAAACATAAATCAATCTCAACCATTGATTTTATGTGTCCCATGGATTGTGATCCATGGATCCCAAAATCCTATAAATAGAGAGGCATACCATGCTCTATAGGGTTATGCAATAGAGACACATCTCTCTCTCCCTCTTCCACACGTCAAGCCTCTTCTCTCCTCCTTTTGGTGGTCGTCCACCAAACCCCAGAAGGAGAGCCTTCGTCGTCGCTTCGCCACCGCGTCGTCGCCTCGACGTTATTTGGTTCTCCATCTTATTTGGAGTGCTACGCTCACGAAGAAGATGTTCGATCTCGTATGACGAGATCAGGAGTTCACCATGCTTGGATCAACTTGTTGGATTGCGAGGATCACGCGACTCATCCCTGCGCTCGCAAGCATCTTCTCCGATGATCGGACTTGAGACAAGAGGTCTCTTTTCGTAGAGACTCGATCAACCACACTACAAGAGGTATTCCTTTATACTTGATGTGGTTCTAGATGAAACGATCCGAGAATCGTTCTTGGATCGTGTGGTTTCATCGCATGAAAAATTTTTAAATTCCGCTGCATAGAACAACTAGTACGACTAGTCATTCTTCGTCGTATTCGATACGATGCTCATGCTTCCGTGATGTGCTTGAGGATTATACGACATCCTTCAGTCAGTTGAGGTGAAGAGGCAATGTGGAGAGATGGTGGACCGAGGATGAGGAGGCAATCGGGTGGCTGAGAAGTGGGCGGATGCATATGGTAGTGATCTGATCAGGGATAAGATCAGATGGCGGGAGATGGACACAATGGAAAAATTATAGAAGGGCCCAAATGGTTTTTGGAAATTGCAAATATGTCCCTTTAGGGACCTATTTGTAATATTTATCATTTTATTTCCTGCATTTAATTTACATTTATGACCCTGCATTATTTTCTTCATAACTTGAGCATCGTAGGTCCAAATTGCATGATTTTAGTGTCATTTTGTTCCTTGTTTCATCATCTATTTCATGGAATATTTAATTTTCTCATCATAGAATGTTTAATTTTCTCATCTAACACCTTTCTAAATAAAGTGAATTTTTAATGTTAGACGATGTCTTGCTCTACATGTCTTTCCCTTGAATTGATGACTGTTCATATTTTTGTGCTCAATTCAAATCTGATTTCAACCTTAATCTATGCTCATGGTTCATAGGTCATTTTTGTAATTAATTTTTAGCATGTACATTCTTTTCCTTTATTCGTATAGTATGCATTGCATATCATTTAATTGCATTGAAATCAACCAGAAACACATGCATCATTCTTCTTGCCTTTTAGCGTGCATCTGCATCGAGGCCTTTAATTGAGAAACTATTCACACATACCCTTAATTGATCAAAATTTGATTTATAAATTAAAGTAGCCCGTGTCCCTGTGTTCGACCTTGGTAGACTTGCCAAGTATAAATTTACTCCACAACAATCAAAGTGTGTGATTTTTGTTGAATCGTTTTTCGCCTCCTATACTACAATTATCGATTCTTAAAGAGATGAATTTCATACGCATCACGGTGGGAAGTGAGGCACGCAACGGGAGAAGGGTCAGGCTGTGTGGCAGCTCTAGAGAGCACCATGTGGCCCAATGAGGAAAAGGGAAAAAGAAAAGGATAAATAAAAATCGAGAAGAAATAGGTAAAAGTTGATTTAGAAAAAAGTCAAATCATGAAAGTTATATATTTCAATGAGATCTACAAACAATAAGCCAAAAGAGGTCATATATACAAAGTAGAATTTTTGCAAGCACTTTTAATGACTTAAAAACACATCTTTTAATTCTTTTGCTATTTTTTATATTTTTAATTTATGGAAAAAAATCAAAATAAATATAAACAATAATTATGTAAAATTTTTAAGAATTTTAATAACAAGAAAATAAAGGAAAATAAATAAATAAAAATACGTTAATTATATACAATTATCAGGATTATTTAAAAACAAGGGTTAGTCTGTTAATAAGGGTGAATTTGTAATCTTATTGAGAAGTCCAAGATAAGAGAATAATAAATGAAGATTGTGATGATAAACCAGATATTCATTACAAATACAAAGGAAGGAAGCATAGGAGGATTTGAAGGTTATGAGACATGGGAAAGGTGTAGGACCTCATGATATTCCTATAGAAGTATGGAGAGTTTTAGGGAGCGTGGTTTGACTTGGCATACAAATTTATTCAATGTTGTTTAATGAAACAAGAAAATACCTGAAGATAGGAGGAGAAGAATCGTGGCGTCTCTTTATAAGAATAAAGAGACACTCAAAATTGTTCAAATTATATAGGTACCAAGCTGATGAGTCATACTATAAAAATTTTGGAATGTGTGATCGAAAGAAGGTTAAAACAAGTTTCCAAAGTAAAATAAAAGCAATTCGGATTCATGCTAGGTCGCTCAACTATTGAAGAGATCCACTTGTTGAGGAGAACGTTGGAGATTTATAGAACTAAAAGGAAGAGCCTTCATACGATTTTTATTGATTTGGAGAAGGCTTAATATTCTATCCCATGAGAGATATTGTGGAGAGTTTTGGAGAAGAAATAAGTACATGTCCTATACATTAACCTCATAAAATGATATGTATGATACAGCTTAATCTTGTGTAAGGATCCAGTATGGGAAGACTGATTATTTTGACTTCAACATTTGTCTACATCAAGGTTCAACTTTGAGTCCATTCCCTTTTACTTTGATTATGGATGAGTTGACAAGTCGCATTTTGGATGAGATACCTTGGTGCATGTTACTCGCTGATGATATTATGCTGATTGATGAGACTAGAGATGGAGTAAATGAGAAGCTTGGGGTCTGGAGACATGCATTGGAGACTAGGGGATTTCGTATAAGTAGAGCTAAGACTAAATACATGGAATGTACTTTTGATGGAAGCAATGGTGAAGGAATCGAGGTGAAGATTGGTGACTATAACATTCAGAAGAGAGATTCTTTTAGATACTTGAGATCTATTTTGCAATATGATGGGGACATTGATGGAGATGTTACTAATAGAATAAATATTGACTAAAGTAGAGAGGAGCCTCTATTGTTTTCTGTGATAAGAAAATTCCTTTGAAAATAAAAGAAAAGTTTTACAAAGCTGCCATGAGACCTATTATGCTCTATGGATCTGAATGTTGGCTTGTGAACCAGAGACATGTTCAGAGAATGGACAGTAGCAGAGATGAAAATGCTAAGGTAGATGTGTGGATACACATGTAAAGATTGGATTCAGAATGATCCAATCAGAAGGAAAGTTGATGTAGCTCCTATTGAGGATAATATGCGAGAAAATCACTTAAGGTGGTTTGACCATTTGCAAAGGAATTTGGCTGATGCACCAGTTAGGACATGCGAGTATTGGGATGTTGAGTCATCTAAGAGAGGACGAGGAAGACCCAAGATGTGTTGGAACGAGACTATACGAAGCTATCTTAGTTTTTTGGATCTAAGTCCAAGACTGTCCCAAGATAGATCTGAATGGAGGTAAGAATCCATGTAGCCGACCCTATTTAATGTGGGAAAAGTCTTTGTTGTTGTAGTTGCTATTTCATGTACCATATTTTAGATTGACAACTCGAGTTTTCTTGAAATTCGACATGAACTGAGAGGGGTTTCTTTTCTTAACTAGTAGTTATTGTGTAATGAAAATTAATAATTATGGAATATGTACTGAGAACAAAGGGGATAATTTATAATTATTATTTAAAGTATGAGAGATAAAACCAAGTGGAATAATGTAGAGCAACAAAGAAAAATAATCAATAGTTATTATAGAAAAGTGCAAA